>JAPVLO010000073.1:6016250-7330000 GCA_027257055.1 Cephalopachus bancanus
GCTAGATGTTGGTATGGGAGGCAACATTTATGGTACCAGTCTGTCACAATTGAGTAGTTCTAATAATGCAGAATAAACACATGTTGCCTTAAGGGGTTATCTAGTATCCTTCATCTTACTTAGCATTGGAGCAAATAGTCAAGGGAAATCCAATCAGTAACTGGTCATGGTCATGCATTTGGAAGTGCATGGAAGATCATTTAATACTCTTTTTCATTTTTCCTCACATGGTTTGAAAATTAAAGTGCACATCACTAAAATAAAAAGATTTTCTTCTGAGGTGTGCTACCTATTCTAGAGTGTTCTAAGAAGCAGGCAGTTGCTGTATGTTTATATTTTAAGTCAGCTGTCAAGGGGAGACCACAGCCTTAGTATGACATACTGCACAATTTGTGAAGCATTTATTCTACAGAAGGCACAGTCTTGTTTATACTTTCTGCACATTCAGTGTATTGGTCGTTTAAATTATTTCAGTTTTAACTTGTGAAAGCTTATAATATGATTTCTGGTATTTTAGAAATACATTAGAGTCTGTGAGTCTCATTCTTTAAGATACAGATATGTGAACTTCAATATAAAGTTGCATTTGCCAAAATTTACCTGTGTAGCCTGTTAATTTCCTTGGAATAAGTTAAACATTTTTGGCACATAACAATTTTTTTTTTTAATCTGGCAGGCAAGCACAAATTAGGAAGAGTAGCTTTGTTATGGTTTGTTTTTTGATTTTTGTAGCTACTATATTCTGGAACTGGAAATGTATAGAATTACTGTGAACATAAAGCTGATAAACTGACATAATATTATCTGTAAAAGTATGATTTGGTAGCTTATCATAATCATCCCTGTGTTCTTACATGCCAGTAGAATTTAGAGATATATACCTGCTTGGTTGGTTCCGAATTTTAATATAAATATCACCCTTTAATTTGGAGCATACTACAATAGAAATTTGAGGTTCTAAATATGTAACTTGTAAGAATGGTTTACAATAACATGACACAATCTGAAAAAGTTATTTTTGTTTGCTTTCTGTTGTTTTCTTTGTTTTGTTTGTTTGTGAGTTTTTTTTTTTTTTTTTTTTTAGTATTTGAAAAATAAGATTAGCAATCTAATGGAACAGAATTCCTTATTGCTATAATACTTCTGTAAAGAGAATACATAAGGAAAAATAAATCAATGAAATGTTTCACTGATATATGCAACTATTCAGTTTTGCTCATAATGAGGACAGTTCGAGTCATGATTTAGTGAACATTTTGACTTTATTTTTACTTTACACCAAAGTTGATTGGATCTGAGACACAGTCTAGTGCACAATAGTGAATTGGATCTAGTTATAAACTCTCCTTGTTACTAAAATCATTATCTAACATACAATAAAGGAAATGTTATCAAAAAGATGTTCTGAGAACACTGTGTTTCCAACTCAAAAAAATTACAGTAGAGACCTAATTACAACGATTATACTTATGAAGAACTTTGCTTAGAGTTCACCAGCAACCAGTAGAAAATTCAGCAATAATCTTAAGACCTGAAAGAATAAGTTTCGCCAACACTTGTTGTTGTCACATTGTGTAGATAAGAAAACTGAGGTATGGATTAAGAAAGGGGGCTTGAGATGTCACGCACAAGGGCCAAGTGAAGCTGCTGGCCTCTACCTAAATATTTGGAGTAATAGAGTTCAACGTCTTTGGTAAGTGACTAGCCCCAGCAATCAATAACAGAGGCTGAAGTGTAGTGACTACTATTTAAGCCTATTCCTGACTAACTTGGCATTTAAGGTAGGGGAGAAGCAGTGGACAAGACACATTCCCAGTAAATCAGTTTCATTTTTAAGTCAATGAGCAATAGTAGTAATCATACAAAATAAAAGTGCTTCAGTGTCTTAATGACCAAATCACATTGTCTATTTTGGCATCCATTCCAAAATACAGTATTGGATGTTACTAATCTTCAACCCATAAAAAATATATTCCCACTGGTGTGTCAACTTCCCTATGAGAAAGACTCATTATCAATGATAATGTGTCCCTCTTGGACTAATTACAGATCTGAACTGAATAGTCTTTAAATTGTTTTTCATAATGATAGTGATGTGTTTGGATGGATGCATTTTTACTATCTCACCTGGTTCCATTTGTGCACAGTGTATTTGTGAGATGCCTTGTTGAAGCTAGACATTCAGTCTGTGACTGTGGAATCCTATACAGATATTAACTAAAGCAGGAGGTGAGTAACTTGCCCAGTACCCCTTAGAAGTCTCATTTAGTAACACAAAATTAACTATAGTGATTAGATGAAAAAAATTTTTGTAGATAGGACAACCTATTGACTGAATTACCTCTATCAAATGTTAGTCGGTTGAATTTCAACTCCAGTATTTTCTATAAAAGTTAACAGATTTGTCATTGTTAACACATGGATATGGCCACTTGGATTCAAGGCCTGTACTTCCATGAATGCTACTTGAATTGTTTATTCATTTTTTTAATTGTTCAACAAATATATGTTGGGCACTGAGTTGGTGCTGAGAGCATGTTGGAAAACAAGACAGAACAGTCTCACATTAAGATTTCCTAATTTTGTGGGAAAGAAACAACAACTGTAGTAGTAACAGTGAGTTATGAGTGTTAATATGGTAAACATTCCTAAAATGAACTTGGTATTAATGGCCATACAGTGGCTGTCCTCCATTTTGACTTCAGTGCCTTATATCTTCTCTTTGCCCAGTGTTCCTTGGGATTTTTTGTATATCATACTCCCTCAACTCAGAGGGAACTCCCCCTTCTCCCCCCTCATTCTACACCCACACTTAGATGAATCACTATCCTGTGTTTTGGAGCCAGTTCCCATGTTGTCAATTCTATTTACAAAGTAGTAGTGAAACCTAAATGCCAAAGTTCCTTTTGTGTCCTGACTGGCCACTTCCACAAGAAAGCTATTTCATTTTTTTTCAGGAGACACAGAGGTGAGTTTTTTCTGCCCAACTCATACCTTCCTGCAAGTTAGCATGAGAATGCCTGGGTAAAATGCAATCAAAGGAAGAACTTGTTTGTGCATCTTGTGATGACTCTCAGGGGGTCTCTCATGGTCCCCAAGCAAAAATGGGTGTAACTTGTAAGAAAGGGTGCATCTTATTAAAGCATGCCACCCCATCAGTGTTTTTATTGCTCCTAATTGAGGTTACACCAAAACTTCCTAATCCCCAATCAGCTAAATAGCCTCCAAAATTTACTTCTATTGAGGCTACAGTGAAACATATTTCGAATTATATAGACATGCATCTTCCAGCTAAGCCATGAAATAATGAGTTGTGTTGCAACTGGAATTATAGGACAGTTGCAAATTAGAATCAAAACTCTTCACTTCTTTGTCTATGTCATTAGATCAATTTATCTAGTTTCATTATTTTAGGCCATTGTTACTTAAACAAAAAATTGCTTACATTAATTCCATATTAAAAAGAAAAGAAAGATACTAAGATAATAAATGGTGATGTTTCAAATACTGGATGAAGACATTAATCAAGGTAGAAGGTTACCAGAGTTGTTGGTTCCAAAATCGTGTGTTTGTTTTTCTATGCAAAAAATACATTGTTTTCATGTTTGTTGATATTCTCTTATAAATGTTTTGAATGGAAATTTCAGAATCTGCTAAGATAATTGTTTACTGCTGAAAGTTTTTGTTGTTATTGTCAACTGTGGGCATGTCAGTGTTCTGTGACTTTCCTAATTCCCTCGGAAACTTTTTCTATACCACATTAAAACAGTAGAATTGCTCGATTTTAAGGCACAAAATCATAATTAGTCTGTGTAGTGGTTAAAATTAAGGTATCATTTGGACATGACTAGTTTTTTTTGTCGTCAATTAAATAAGTTAAAGACATTGAGAACTGAAGCAATGCAGAGACCTTTTTTTATTTGTTGGTGGCTTTTTAAAATAACTGCTTTTGCCTTATGCTACAATTTAACAGACTCTAAAAAGTATATTAAAACCAAAAGACTTTAATTTTATAAAAATATTATGTAAGTATGTCCTTTTTTTTAAACGGGGAAGGAGCTTCTACATCATCTCCTTTTGCCAAAGGGATGATGTCCATTAGCTGCTCAAACCCTTTGGGGTAAAAGGCTTTTAAAGCAGTTTTTCTCTCACTATATCAGACAGTTAATACAAGGCCTGGTGCCTTGAAAGGCCCCCAGAGGAAAGGAAGGAGAATGTGTTTCCCTCTGAGTGGTTGGGGAAAAAGGCCTCAAAGAAGCCACAGGTGGTTTGGGTTTGGGTTTGCTCATACCTGGCATTTGCAGCCAACTCCCCAGCTCCCTCTGGGATCACAGGACAACATCATGCTCGGAAAGACATAGGTTTCTAAGTTTGGCCTGGAGGCAGAAAACAGTGCACTTTTCTTCTCTTTGTGTTTGGAAAATAATAGGTTCTTGACACAAATATTAAAACTGATACCATAATGCAGGTTCTGGTTTTGAACAGACAATAAAATTATATTTAACTCATATGAGCAAAGATTATAGAATAAGGAGCAAGTCATTTATTACACTACAGTTTAGTAAAAAGTGACTATAATATTACTTTTTTAAAAAGATGAATTGCAGGCTTGAACTAGCTAAAGCTAATTAGTTGTTTCTTTTCATAGCTTTCAGGGAGAAAATATCTGAATAGATAGATGAAAGAAAAGTCTGTTTTCTCCTCCATCAAAGAAATGTTAAATTGAAAGTTCATTTCTTCAGTGAACAAAGGAATTTTTTGATCATTTTTAGTAAGCATTTTTACTTAGATATAATACAATCCAACAATCATTTATTGTGTGCCTACTTCATGTATGATGTTAGTCAAATTGCTTAACCTTTCTACACCTCTTCAGTAAAAAGGATACTTAGATTCGAGGGTAATAGAGAGGATTCAGTGAGTGTATCCAGTGAGTCCTTAGCAGAGAGTCCAGCATCCTAAACAAATTATACTTTTTACTGTGGGTGGTTGCTTCATAGTTCATCATCTAGCAGCAGAGACATAAACAATTTAGGAGACAATGTGATAAGTGCTGTGAGAGAGATATGTGAGGTAAGTGTTATAGGAACACAGACAAGCAATTAACTCTGTGAAAGTGAGAGAAAAAAAGGTGAGATACAAAATGTGGCAATTGAACTAAGTCTTGAAGGATAATTCTAATTTCATGTGTTTGACAAAGCTCGGAAAGCCATTTCAGACAGAGAGAATAACAACGTGTGCAGAAAGCAAAGAGATTTCAAAGCTCATGATGTGTTCAACACAGGGATCCACTGACCAGAGAAGTTTCCATGGTGTGGCTGGAAGACCAGCATGGAGTAGTGGTTAGAAAGCATGAAATTTGGCCGTTTATGTTCTTATTCTGTCCCTTACTAGTTCTATGGTCTTAAACGAGTTAGTTGAACTCTTTGGGTCTCAGCTTTATCTGTAAATCGGGGTCTAAGTAGCAGCAGCAACTACTTTTAAAGATTTTCTTTGAAGACTAAATAAGATTAAAATAATAACTACTGTGTATTAAGTGCTTACTATGTACCAAGCACTGTTCTAAGCACTTTGCATAGTCACTCATTTGATTATCACACTAAATAGATGTTGTTATTATCTATTCTTTACAAATGAGGAAATTAAAGCACAGAGTGGCTGAGTAACTAGTACATGTAGTCAAAACATGAGAAGTTGAGTAACTTGCATATGTTGGCAAAACATAGACATAAAGCACTTAGGACAGTAGCCAGCCCAGAGTAAACATTCAGTAAATGTTGGCTATTGTTACTGTTATTGTTGTTGCTGCTGGTGGTGGTGCTGTTGATTGGAACGAAATAGCTAGACAAGGTTAGAGACTGATGGGAGCAGAAGCCACTGAACAGAGACAGAGTTCCAGGCCTTCAGAATTCAGTTGGACTTTACTGTCCTGTCTTCTTTCCCACTGAGAATCTGAAGGAAGCAAAGAATAGTCGTAGTACTAATCCCCCTCTCTGCTTTCATATAGGATTGTATTACCACAGAAACTGGAGACTCCATCTGATTTTTCAAATAACTTTTTAAAATAGCGTTGCTTAGATTTTAAAAGTGGGTTACACAACTCACACCAGGTGGAGAGTTTTACCTAGTTTTGTCACATTCTATGTGAAGTGGAGATTTAAAATAGGTAATTATCGTTGGCTGGGTAAAATTTTTTCCTGGAATCTGTTTAATTTCCCTTTAAAGGTCCACCTTCCAGGACCATTATTTCCAGTACGGATCCTAATTAATTACACTTATTTTCCTTCTCTGAAATTTCATCTTAGCCTTCTATTACATTAGTTTGTATGGCTATCCATAGTAAAGGGCTGATCCATAGAGCATCTGATGGTAGAATTACCCTTTAAGTACTGTTTGCTTGGTTTTTCTGCATTCACATGGTCCCTTCACTTTTCTAACTCTTGACTCACGGTTAGTTGTTTACTCACCTGGTTCATACTTCCCTGCATTTTTGTAAGTTATTGTTCTGCGAGTTTGAACCCTGCTCTCATCCTGGTTGAGCTTCCTTCATTTTGTTTGACCTCTTAATCAATTTGCAGTTGTATCAAAGTAATTCCATCTCCTAAAGTGATAGCTGCTATCATCCTCCCATGCCTGCTTGGTGGTGTCTGTGGTTTCAGCAAACATAGTTTCTATTTAATTATGCTGTGCGGTCAGGAAAAGAGTCACTTTGAATATTAGGAAGTGGGCTGCCGATCGGCTACAGGCCATGGTCAATGAACTTGACCTTTTAGTTCCTTCAACTGTATAGTGAAGGGGCTGATCTCTAAAAATTCCTCTGGCTTGGAAAAATCTATGGTTTGCCTATCTGGGTCACTGATGTTCCCAGGACATTAATGACACAGCTATTCCTAACCAACACAGTTTCCCACAGCTGACATTGGTCCACTGAAGGATACTTCCTATGTATAGTATTTCAGCTAACTAGATTTCTACCTAAATAGTTTAGTCCCAGCTTGTTGATATCAACACTGGTGAATATATATAACATTTAAAAATAATCTTTCACTGGGCTTCTGCTTTATTCATGTGCTAACTTCATCATAGTACTTTTAATTTTAATCAGGAAGATTTGATGCTCTGCTTTCATTTCAAATTACCAAATTATGGATATTTGTACTTTGTTATTCCTTTTATTGTATTTTATTCATGTTATTTCCTTTTTATGTTTTACTCTCAATTATAAACAATTCATGGACTTCTTTTAGAGGGCACTAAGCCTGTTTCAAGTTTCTGTGTAGACATAAGAATCATAAAATTTAGGAATATATTTTAGGACTGCCACAATGTGCAATTACATAGTAATCCAACTTTGAATGGATATTTGATAAGTACTACTATGTGCAAGGAGTTCTTCAGGGTGTTTAATAAATCCTTCAATCAAATCTAGTATCAGCTTAGGTTTTAGTCTTCAAGAATTACAAAATAAACATAAATTTAGTTTTCTTTTTGTAGTTTTTTCGTTTCTTATTATGTGTTACATGCATGAAGACATTGGCTTTTAAATTAAACCCAGTGCAGAAGTATTTTCCTATTAGTTTAAATTATGTCCAAAGCTTAGATTTAAACCACTATAATCTATGGTACACTTGAATGTACATTTTATGTACACTTCCTGATTTTTAGCAACAAATAATTTAATTATCATAAAACACCCTTTTTAATATTTTGAGTCTAGTGGCTTGTTAACTTTTAAGAGAATGAACTGGAATAGATATTATTCTTATCATGGTAGTAACTTTTTAGTGACCAATAAAGAAGTTGGTAGAGAGTATGGGAAAATAGTCATGCATCTTAGAAATCATAACTTAAGGAAACAAATGGTCCTATTTTTAGAGAGTCCTGTTACACCCACAGTGCATTGGAAATTCTGAACAATTATTATCATCAATGCTTCTAGATACAATGCCACTCAGTTCTCCCATGCAGAAAAAAACCTGTGTTCTCCTCTGTGGTGTTATTATTTGTTATGCCTGGAATGTCTTGAGCATTTTCTGCAATACGTAAGTTCCAGTGCTGTATTTTCGTCATGGGAATGAAAAATTGTCATTTTCAGGAAGAAAAAAATAAGAGAGAAAGACATTTCTACTGCATTGAGTCTTGCTGAGGAACATTTGCTGCCTGTTATAATTTTAAGACCAGCTTAAATTGTATGTACATGACAAAATAGATTCTCATAAATATTCAGCTGAGAACCATTCTATTTTTAACTAACTAAAACTATACTTATACTGATAATCATGATCAATTTTAGTATGTTCATGGTGGCTCAGCCTATAATCCCGTGCCTTTGGGAGGCTGAGGTGAGTAGATTGCCTGAGCCTGCGGGTTTGAGACCCGCCTGGGCAGCGAGACCTCATCTCTACAATAAATCAAAAAATCAGCCGAGCATGGTAGCACATGCCTGTAATTCCAGCTACTCGGAAGGCGGAGGCGGAAGGATCATTGGAGCCCATCAGGCGAGGCTGCGGTGGCTGGGAGTGGCCACTGCACTCCAGTCTGGGTGACCGAATGAGACTCAAATTCAAAAAAAAAAAAAAAAGAAGAAGAACAGAAAAGGAATATAAAGGGAAATGGAGACCAAGTTTCCTACCTTAGATGTTTCTTCATGGCAGAAGACAGAAAAACACAGTTAAATATGTTTCACCATTAGCAGCAAAACCCAGGATGCAGCATGCCCTTAATCACCAAAGAGAGCTACATAAGAAATGAGAGAGAGTGGTAGGGCTGTACCAGTTATGCAGTGACACTTGACCAAAAAAGAAAAAAAGAAAATCTTCATGAGTAGGAGAGTCTGAAAACAGTTTTTTAAAAAAAGGATGGGGCCAATTTTTTTAAGTGGTTTAGAATTTGACCCCAGGGTTTAAGAAACTTCAGTGTTTCTCTATCAGGGACCAAATTCAAAGCTCATTATTAAGATCTTTTATGATATAGCCCTGTCTTCATCCATCTAGGTTCTTCTCTCATTCTTTCTTATTTTCCATTCTTTATCACTACTGCATAAACACACACAGATAGACACGCCTCCTCCAACACATAGGGATACACTTCTTCTCCCCCAAAGATATCCAACTCAATTCAAAGACCCTTTCAAGTTTCATCTTTGGTTAGTCACTTTGACCAACATTAATGTTTCAGTTTTCTGCATGCCTAAATTATATGTTATCAGTGTGTGGTTTTACATGATGTGATGGTCTTCCCTAATTACTTCAGATTTCCGTAGTAAGATTGTAAATTCATAAGCCTTGTCTTCTACCTGTTTTCTATCTCCACAAAATAACCCTAGCTTAATATTAGACAATAAATAAATGCTTAATAAATATAAATATTTACATAATAACAGAAGAGCAAATATATTAATTTTAGAAATCTTGTCCATCTCATAACCTTTTTGACTAGCATTCTTTTTGGCTTTGTCCCAATTGAGATAATAATTCAAATATTATATCCAAAACAGGTGGATGGAGGGATGGAGGAAAGAGAGAGAGGATCACAGTCACAGTTTGGATAATCCTGCTCTCTCCCCTTTGTAAATGAATATGCTTCTAATCTTCTCATTGAAAATGGACTTGAAAGTTTTCTTTAATGGTAATGCATTTTGAACTATTCACACTTTCTCACTTGGCTCTCTTGTGACTGATTTCAGACAAATTGCTTACATAATCAGAAAGACTTTATGACATTTTATTTCTAGTTACAATTTTTATATAAACACACCAAGCAATATTGAAGCAATATCTCCAACTTTTTAAGACATATGCTTTTATTTTGGGACATTTTTCATATAGAATAATATTAACAAAGGGGCACATTGTATTAATCAATGATATCTCTTAATCTAAGTTTCAATAAGACCCTAATAGACTCTATTTAATAGATTATTCATTATAACTTCAAAAATATCATCATTTAGAAATCAGCTAAGCTGTAGTAGAATTTTTTTTTTTTTTTTTTTTGAGTTGGAGTCTTACTCTGTCGCCCAGACTGGAGTGCAGTGGCCGCTCCCGGCCACCGCAGCCTCGCCCGGCTGATTTTTTGATTTATTGTAGAGATGAGGTCTCGCTGCCCAGGCAGGTCTCGAACTTGCAGGCTCAGGCAATCTACTCACTTCAGCCTCCCAAAGGCGCGGGATTACAGGCTGAGCCACTGATCCGGGCTAGAATTTTTTTTTAAAGGAACACTAGCACATTTCGATCACTGAGAACAACATCAAGAGTAAGTTAGGCTTATCAAGTATAAAATGTCTTAACACCAACATATTTTCCACAATAATTAAAATAAATTTGTAAAATGCATTCTAGAGTAACTCAGATTTTATCAGACTGAAAATCTTTCTGAAGCATCAAGAATATGACCCTATAACTTTACATGCCATTTTTATGTGCTAAGAATATTAACCTAACAGCAACTGAATTTTTAATATATATTTAAGCAAACCTTAGAATTAGCTTCATTTCAAAAAGATTATAGGCTGTTATATAAATGTCACTGGCTTTTGTTTATGATGGCGCTTATTTTATTAAATTATCATTATCACGACTATAGTCAAAATAAATGGGGACGATCTGGGTGTGTCAGTTGGATATAGGAAGAAGAAAGCCTTATAATCTGAATCTGTTCAAAAAATGAACACTCTGACTATTTATCAGTGATCAATAATACTGGATAGTTGGATTTCTTTATTTTACATTTTTTAAAAGAAAAGGGAACTGTAACACAGAACAAGTCCATTTTTAAAGCTAATACCTTTTTAAAAACTAAAACCTTCTGTTTTAGGGGTCTCCAAAGAGATAAGTAATTGCTAGAGGCAGGGAGAAATGATTATAAACCTTTATTTTATTAACCCAGAAAAACGCAGCGTCTTTCTCTATTCAGCTAACTGAACTTGGCTGTGGTTCGATTCTGAAGAACAAACCATAAAAAAAGATTATTTAAATATTGTAAATCACTTCACCCATTCATTCAACAAATAGTTATGCACCTCTTGTATATGTACATTTCATAGTGAAGGTTCACTGTATTCAAAACAACAATGATGTAGTGAATACACAACAGATGAAATAACTGATTCTAATAGAACTCTTTTTATAAACATGGAGAGCTATTGAACACATTTTATTGATCAGAACATCTGATTATCTCAAATCTAAAACATAATTTGCTGTTTAAAAAGTATTGCCATAACTCATACTCTAACCCTCACTTTTAGATTTTAATTGTTAAAGAAGATAAAAATCATCCTACAGATTCACACCTGAAACCATTTGTTTCCCAAATCAGAAAAACAAATGTTCCAACCTATCAAAAATGATTCAGTTCTGAGCATTTTAACTTCAATAAAAGATCGGCTACTCCATAAAAGTGCATTTTGCAGATAAGAGCCACTGCTGGCAGAATGAGACCATTGGCTTCTAAGCTCACAGTGGTTCCTGACAGGTTGGGGATGTGGTTTTGTGCAGTAATCCAGTAAACTAATTTTTCTGGCCAGCTACCCAAGCTTCCTGGTAAAAGTCAAGTTTCAACAACATTGTAAGAATGTTCATCTTTCAGGACTTTATTACTTGGTATAGTCCGCATTTGGTAAGAAAGAAATGAATTAATTGCCATTGGTTCTTAAATTGCAGTGGAAGGTGCCTAAGATGAAAGACAGCCTGGATTTCTTTTTTAACTTAGAAATATCTACCCTGAAGGCACCTTTTCCATAAATACAAACATTGTTGGACAAGCATATAAGAGGAAAAGACTTGCAGCTGGAATGGATTCTTGTGCCTGTCACTGAGCATAGTGCAACACTATGGATCTGGGAGAACTAAGTATGACCCACTGGTAGCATCAATCACATTCAATTGTCAAGTGACTTTTAATTTCTGATACTTTGAGAGCTAACACTGAAGTGGAGGTGAGATGAGGGACAAGTTGGACTTTTTGGA
Source organism: Cephalopachus bancanus (assembly GCA_027257055.1). Classification (NCBI taxonomy): domain Eukaryota; kingdom Metazoa; phylum Chordata; class Mammalia; order Primates; family Tarsiidae; genus Cephalopachus; species Cephalopachus bancanus. The sequence goes on from JAPVLO010000073.1 coordinate 6,028,220, forward strand.
AAAAAAGCAATTTACAAATACATGTTATTTCTCTGGGGTAGCTATGCCTCTCCACTCCACAGTTTACCTACCATAATTTCATAAAAGGGCCAATGTCTAATGCCAGCCTGGCTCCGTCATGCCAATACCAAACACATCAGCAATAATAGAACATTCTTTGGGGGTCAAGAGATTCAAATGACTGTTTTAAGTGATCATTGCTAGTACAAGTATTTCTCTACTGATTTTGCTTTTAAAAAATGTTTCTACTTTGCACAAATTGATATTGCTTTTAAAAAATGTTTCTACTTTGCACAAATTGATATTGCTTTCATTTATATTATTTCAAAATTTTAGTGAGCATTAGTTTTGAGAAATTTAGATCCAATTGCACTGCATTCACTTTTAAAGAAAGCAAATAGAAAAATGCAATTTCCTATTTCTCTTTCCTTGTCATCATAATACAGACTTGAAATCATTTGGTGTTCTTCTTTGTAAAAGGTTTACCATAAAATTAAGACTCTCAAGGCTATTGTGGTATAAGGAATTTAAATAAATCCATGGGTGAATGGAAGTTCACAGAAGGGTAAATCAGAGACCACAAAACCAAGGCTGCCCACCCCACACTGCCCTCAGGAGCTCCATGACTCAGTCTCACACTCCAACCAAAGGAATAGAAGAGAAAACACAAAACAGAGGTCGTGATTCTTGATGATGAAATAAATGGCACCATGAGATGAATAATACAAACAGCTGTTTTAAGTCTATGGAAATAAAAAGACATTTCTAAGGCATAAATGCCACATCAGGGATGAGTTAATAGGAAAATGGAGACTGAAAGGCACTGAAGAGAATAGGCCTAATGATGTCTACGTTTATGAGTTTGATGAATATTCCTACATAATAATATCACAACAGATTGGCTTCTTATTATAGAACATCACATTGTTTCGGTGAAATAAAAGGAATTGCAAATTTATTGGATAGAGTGAAATTTCAGGGGAACAGGAAACATTGTTTTCTTGGCCATCCTGAACGCCTTTTCTGAAAGTATTTATGTCTCCTAGTTTCTATATGTTACTAATTTTAATGAGTCACTTTGGTTTATTAGCATAGAACAAAAAAATTCTATGGAAAAAAAAGTTAGGTGATCCATTTATAGGTATTGTGTGGCCAAAAATGTATGTGTAGTCTTTATATGTTTACTTTTTAAAGCATTATAATGGCAGATTTTAGAAATATGTCTTTCTATGTATCATAGCACGATAAAGAATGCAGTTCCATCCAAGAGTCAGAAGACTTGTAATCTAATTCTGATGTTGCTGCTAGCCTACTGAGTGGCCCAGCCAATGTCATCGAATCTTTCTGGGCCTCAATTTCATCATTCTTAAAACTAGCCTAAGAAAAACTGATACTAAGCCAATTAATTTTATTGTTTCAAAAATGTTTTTTAAATCTGACTGCTACAGTGAAATTTTCTTTATATTTACCACACTATTTCTTTTAATTAGATTTTTTAAATGAAACCATAAAATAACAATCCTGCTTTCATAAATAGTACCCAAATGGTCTGAAAGAAATTATGGAGATTATAAATATGTATAAGGGAACTACTTTATGCACAGAAAGCTTTTAGTGTATGGAAAGGAGCTTTAATCAAGTTGTGCGTGTGTGTGTGTGTGTGTGTGTGTGTGTGTGTATGTGTGTGTGTATACATATACGTATGTATATGTGTGTAGTATATATGTATTCATAGCCAGGCTCGGTGGCTCAGCCTGTAATCCCGCCATGGGAGGCTGAGGTGAGTGAATTGCCTGATCCAGCAGGTTCAAGATCTGCCTGGGCAACTTGGTAAGACCTCATCTCTACAATAAATTTAAAAAAAAAATTAGCCGGGCGTGGTAGCGCGCACCTGTAATTCCAACTACTTGGAAGGCTGAGGTGGAAGGATCGCCGGAGCCCAGCAGGTCGAGGCTGCGGTGGCCAGGAGTGGCCACTGCACTCCAGTCTGGGTGACAGAGTGAGACTCCAACTCAAAAAAAAAAATGTATATGTATATATATGTGTGTGTGTGTGTGTGTGTGTGTGTGTGTGTGTGTATTCATGTGTCCTAGACGTTATAAAAGCCATAAAATGACTGATGAAAAAATAATTTTGAAGTATCATGCATTCTGATACTTTTAAGAACATAGGTAAAGAATGACTGAAATAACAAATTAGATGAATGGAACACGTAACACATCCTATAAAGACTTGGGAGAGCCGGGCTCGGTGGCTCAGCCTGCAATCCCAGCACTTTGGGAGGCCGAGGTGAGTGGATTGCCTGAGCCCGCGGGTTCGAGACCTGCCTGGACAACTCGGCGAGATCTCATCTCTACAATAAATCAAAAATTAGCCAGGCATGGTAGCGCACGCCTGTAGTTCCAGCTACTTGGAAGGCAGAGGCGGAAGGATCGCTGGAGCCCAGCAGGTCGAGGCTGCGGTGGCTGGGAGCGGCCACTGCACTCCAGTCTGGGCGACAGAGTGAGACTCCAACTCAAAATAAATAAATAAATAAATAAATAAATAAATAAATAAATAAATAAAAATAAGACTTGGGAGGAGGAAGCCACTTATTTTACTTATGATTATAGGAACCAAATACCTATAGTGGCAGAAACTAAGAGTGTACAATAAAAGTACAAGAAAACTTTGATACTATAGAAAAAAATTAAAGTTTTATAAAGAACTTGCAGCTTAAAATCAATCATTTGTAGAAAAAAACATGTTATTGACCTAGTCATAGAGAGAAGCAAAGGAGTCAGCTTGTGATATGAACAACTGATAGTTAAGGCTAACCTCACAAAGAGTAGACATCCACCTACAGTGTATTGCTTATAGGCCACATAATTCATTTTCCCAAAATAGTTTTTACCACTTTCCCAGCTGGCCTGAAATTCCTGCCCAGCAAGATCAGTCACCTCCAGAAGGACACTGTTAAATTGTACATGTGTAACATTGGAGATTTGAGGAGGTCTCATATTCCATGTCATCTTCTCCCAACCTGCAAAGAGACCTTGTTCTATCAATTGCCCCCACCCCACTCCTGGAACTTGAGCCTCTCCCTTTCTGCTGGCTTTTGCTTTCTTGTATTCAGCATTTAACTATGTTCAAGACTCTCTTGCCTCAAATGAGGAAGAAAAAGCCCTCACTCCTACATCTTTCCCCAGCTCCCATGCATTCTCACCTCTTCACAGCCAAGCATCATCTTCTATTCTCCCCTCTTTCTGTGGCAACCCTCTTTTCTCTGCAACTTCTAGTCTCAAGGTTACCAAGAATATTCTGGCTGGTAAATTCAATGATGTTTCTTGGTATGGGTTGCCTGATTTCCCAGCACCATTTGACAGAGCTTACCACTCTGTCTTTGTCATGCTTTCCTTTCTTGTCCTCCGTGATACCATGGCCTCTGGTTTTTCTCCTACTTCTTTGCCCAAATCCTCTCAGTCTCCTCTGTAGATTCCACTTCTTTAAACGTTGTTGTTGTCTTAAGGTGCTATCATAGACCTCTCTTTTGACACTCTCCTTGAGAAATCTCATACCATATATATAGAGAGAGATATAGATATAGATATATAGAGAGAGAGCATCGATAATCAACTGTATTAGGGCCACAATTAACTATTTCAGCACCTTTGGAAAAACTAGGAAAATATCCTAATTCCTTACTGAACATCTGCCAGATAATTGTTATAACAACTATACAAATTACATCTATTATATTAGTGATGTCAACTTAAATGTGGCACTTTTATGTAGTGCCCAACTCATACAGGTGTATGGATATGATCATCTAATATGCCACTCTAGCTTCAAATATAGCAATAGCTAATGCAGTTCAAGCACTTAACATATATTAGCTCATTTAGTTTCATAACCACCCCATAAATACTCTTATAATCCCCGTTGTGCAGATTAAAAAACCAAGGCAAAAAAGGTCTAAGTAATTTTTCCAAGGTAATGAAGCTTGTAAATGCTGGAGTCGTATCTGAACTTAATAAATCTTCATGTAGAGCCCAGCTTTCTAGTCATTATACAATACTACCTACTAAAGAATTATCTTCTGACATCTCTTGGGACCTCAAAATGTACAAAACTGAGCTCTTCATTACTTACCAAACCTGTTTCCCTTAGTGAATTCTCTGAACGTTGGTCTTGCTTTCACCTTTCTTACTGTCGATTGCCATCTCCTATCCTGGATTCCTACTAATACTCATGAATCAGAAGACTAGAAAGGAAACTTTGCTGGAATGGAAGCTCCATGACATAGGGAATTTATCTTTTTCATTGCTATATCCTCTATACCAAGAAGAGCTCTTGGCACACAATGAGTGTTAATATTTGTGGAATAACCAGATTCAAATAAGAGCTTGCCTTTTATTTATTTCACATGCCCTTCAGTTGACCCCTTTAAATCCCAGCCAGTTGACTGCCTTGTGGTACCATAGAACATGGTCTGAGCACTTATTACAACCAGTCAGAATCCCTCTCCAGACTGGACCTTGTCTTTTTCATTAATCATATAATTCCTAAAACCAGTTAGTGCCTGGAGCAGAGTCAATACATATTTGTTGAACAAATAAATAATGGATGCACGAACGACTGCAGATTTCCTTCACCTCTCTAGCTCCAGCCATTTCATTTCTCACCTGAATCACTGCAGAAGGTGTCTACTGGATGGGCTGTGCCCAGTATTGCCCATCTTCTAAATCATTTTCTGTACTTATGTCAGAATGAGCTTTCTAAAACAAAACTTGGTGCTATTTCTGCCTTATTTAAAGCCCTCAAATGGCATCTAAGTGCTTTTAGGATAAAATCTAAATCCCTCACAACCTGGGCACTGTGGAATTCTATCATATAATCTTATTTTCAGTTCCTATTTACACTCCATTCCCCAGCCATGCTGGGTGTTTCCCATGACCATGAACAAATCATGCCCTCTCTTTACTCAGAGATTCTATACTTGCTTTGGCCTGGAACACTGAGTTCCAACCACCCCTTTCTCTTGGTTAATATATTGCTCTTTCCAGGAAGCCATCCCTGACCCCTTAATTCTGGATTAGGTACACATCCTGCGTTCTTCCCTTGCCGTAGAAATGAGTAGTACACAGTTTTTGAAATAGCCTGTTTACTTCTTCGTCTTCTGCTCTTGACTGTAAAATCTATGGAGACAAGTATCACGTCCATCTCATTCTCACTGATTTCCACAAAACCTATGGTGCCTGGCAATTAGTAGGTTCTCAGAATATGTGGTCTGGATAAATAATATTCTCTAACATTTTCCCATCAATAATTTATCAAATTAGTTCATTTTCATGTTGGATGGCACAAGAATTCAGACTTTAAAGAAGAAAATAAAGGAGAAGTAAGTATGGAAGAGAGAGTTAGGTATTAATTGAAAGGCAAAAAGTTCTGGGTTAAATGTAGTCAAACAAGTACAAATGGAGAGGGCAAACCCAGGGAATCAGTGGACTTGGGAAGTAACCCCAGTAACCATAACAGGACAGGGAAGACTGAGAGGTACTAGAGAATTTAAATTAAACTTGGCTGATGAGAGACAGGAGACCTTGAGGACAGATCTAGCTGTCAGTTCTGAAAGTCCAATGCACAAAGATGGCTACAGTTAACTATGTATATGTCTTGTATAAATAAATGAATGGGTGAACAAGAGCAGATTTCCTCTAACTCTCCAATAATGCACTCACTTGTGGGAGACTCACAAGAGGGTAACCCAGTCTTCTGATAGAAAAGCAGATCATGGTAGCATAGAATCCAGAAGGAGACAACACATTGCAGTGTGAACTGGCTCTTTTGCATCCCCTCTCCAGATATACCATAAAGTCTCAAGTGATTTAGAACTGCTATCTCACTAAATCCTCTGTGAAGAAGATACTATTATTATTTTTATTTTTATTTTTTGAGTTGGAGTCTCACTCTGTCGCCCAGACTGGACTGCAGTGCCCGCTCCCGGCCACCACAGCCTCGCCTGCTGAGCTCCGGCGATCCTTCCGCCTCAGCCTTCCAAGTAGCCGGAATTACAGGCATGCGCTATCACGCCCGGCTGATTTTTTTGATTTATTGTAGAGATGAGGTCTCACTGCCCAGGCAGGTCTCGAACCCGCGGGCTCAGGCAATCCACTCACCTCAGCCTCCCAAAGGCGCGGGATTACAGGCTGAGCCACCGAACCCGGATACTATTATTAATCCCATTTTAAGCCAGGTATAGTGCTCATGCCTGAAATCCTAGCACTTTGGAAGGCTGAGGTTGGAGGACTGCTTGAGCCTAGGAGTTTGAGACCAGCCTGGACAGCATAGCTGAGATTTCATCTCAACAAAAAAATAAAATAAAATTAGCTGGGTGTAGTGGTGTATCTGTAGTCCCAGATACTCAGGCGGCTGAGGCAAGAGGACAGCTGGAGCCCAGAAGTTGGAAGCCGCAGTGAGTTATGATCACACCACTACACTCCAGTCTGAGCAACAGAATGAGACTCTGACTCAAAAAAATAAAATAAAATCATTAATTCCCTTTTGAGATTCTGAGAAGAAAATAACTAGCCAATGATGGATGTTGTCAGGATTCAAATATACACATCTGTCTGCCTGCCTCACAAGTCCAAGTGCCTGCTCGCCATACTCTCCTGCCTTGCACCATAATAAACGCCACACATTGGTGCTTACTCTCTGCCAGGTTAATTGCCTGATTTATCTCATTTAGGCACCTCCCTACTATAAGAGGTATAAACTGAGACGTAGAAAGGAAAAGTATTTTGCTTACTATCAAGCAGGTAACAAGAATTGAAGCTAGATCTTAAACCTTGGTCTACCTACCTCCAAAGCTCAAATGCTTATCTTTTGCACTGCTATCCCTATTTTAAAACATTAATCTTTATGCAAAGAGGGGTCCTAGGTTAGAGTCACATAATTAACAAGGAATAGAGTTTGCCAGCACTGAGTTAGAAGAGAAGGTCTTGAATTCTTCCTGGAGCCAGTCCTAGCCATGACTGATTCTAGTAAGGCCCAGTCAGGTTAGGATGAGGAACAGAGAGAGGAGGGAGAGGCCTATGAAGAGAAGGAAAAGGAAGTGCTGGCAATCTGGACAAAGCCTGTCTAAAGGACCAGATTGTTCCAGGAATGCAGAGTTGAGAACCAGGAAGGCTAGATATGCTGATGTAAATAATTCGGAGGAAAGGAGGGATGTGGAAAAGTCATATAAAATCATCTTAACCATTTAAAGTTTGTTTAGTAAATGCTCTGGCTGTAAACCAAGACACATTTCCACACTTATGCATATTTCTCATTCTGTTCATTTTATATGCTATAACTTGGTCTTTCGGTAGTGTTGTGATGAGACAATTTTCACTGCTATAGTCATTTAATATAGAGCACTTATTTTGGGTTGTATGGACACACTCATATACTATATAACCTAGATGAGGAGACGGGGAATAATCTTTTCTTGACTCAGGAATATACCCACAATATGGAATGATCTAGAAGAGATTAGCACTGTGGTGACTGCGAAAGATTCTCTCTCTCTCTCTCTCTCTCTCTCTCTGAGCTTGTCTTAATTGTTTTCGCCAGTATTTATAATGCAATTGAGTTATGTTAAAAATAATAATCACTGTTAATTGGAAGATTTAAATTAGGCTGCAAATATTTTTCCTTTCTGATATGCTAATTGCCAGGGAAGAAAGTCTATGTGGAAACTCAAGTGAAGGATCTGCCAAATAAGGAAAAGCTGCCTAGATGCAAAAGTGCCAACAGGCAGCAAAATTCCTTTGTATGTTACTTGTTTGTTTGTTTCACAAGTTTATTTGGTTGGGGGGGAGCGGCTAACATACGATATTTTTATTCTCCTCCTTGTTAAGAGTTTGGCAATATAGTATGATGTCAACAGTGATAGGTTCAAAGTCAAGATTTGGGAGTCAAGTTATACCACTAATTAGCCATATGACTTTGGGTATATCTCCCTTCAGTAGTCTTCCTTTGTCTCATTTGCAAAATAAGGCTTTGGGATACAGGATTGTTAACATCCCTTTTAGTTCTGTGATAGACTGAGGCTAAATGAATTGATTCTAACAACTCTCATATATGAGGTAACTGAGTATTGCAATCCTGACTCTAAGCCTAATTACACCACAGTAACAGTTTATAATAGTAATTCGTAATGCAGGAATTCCCGACTGGTGACCGTTCATCCTGCTTACTTCTGTCCTTAGTCCTTAGCTGTTTCAAAACACAGAATAAGGCTAGAATAGACATGGAGGCCAAATTTTCCGTAGCACCCTGAGAGTAGCCCTGTAGCACCTGCTTCCTTATTCTGTTCATTAAAATAAAAAATAATATCTCCTATGTCCATCTGCCATTATTCAAAGGTTGCCAACCTGGCATCATTCATGGATACTAAATTCACTGACTCTTATCTCAAACAAATTTCATACTTTCTGTTCATAGACAGTATGAATGAAATCAGTAGATTTTGCTATAACTAGTTAGCAATATTTAATTCCAATAAGTAGACCACACATTTCATATCACTAATTTTGCTCTGTATGCTTCAAAACAAATGACAGAAACAGCAATTTAAATTTTGGAAAAAATAAATAAAATAATCCTACCAGTGCTTGGAGTTTATTTTAAAATAACTAATAATTTTAAATGCAAAGTCATATTAAATGACTGTTAAAAAATAAATGAATTGGCAGTCATGGTGGCTCACACCTGTAATCCCAGCACTTTGAGAGGTGGAGGCAAGAGGATTGCCTGAGTCAAGGGGTTCAAGACCAGCCTGGGCCGCTTGGCAAGACCTCATCTCTACAATAATAATAATAATAAATTAGCGAGGTGTGGTGGCTCATGCCTGTGGTTCCACCTATTTGAAAGACTAAAGCAGAAGGATCACCTGATCCCAGAATGTTGAGGCTATTGTAGCTGTGATCTTGCCACTGCACTCCAGTCTGGGCAACAGAGAGAGACTCTGACTCAATAAATGAATAAATAATGAATAAATAAATAAATAAAACTTCAAAACCAAAAGTGAAAATTATCACTTAATTGAATGCACATAAAAACAAATTGTTAACTACCAAATCTATAAAACAATGGCAATTAACTTTTTTAAAAAATAAAATGGAACTATTTACACAACCCTGAAAAAGTTTATAATTAAAGAGGCAATAAGGTAACAGATTTATTCTAATAAAACTGGTACCATGAGCCCAACTTTGTGGCTCAGCCTGTGATCCCGTGCTTTGGGAGGCTGAGGTGAGTGGATTGCCTGAGCCCGCGGGTTCGAGACCCGCCTGGGCAACTTGACAAGACCTCATTTCTACAATAAATCAAAAATTAGCCAGGTGTGGTAACGCACACCTGTAGTTCCAGCTACTCGGAAGGCTGAGGCGGAAGAATCGCTGGAGCCCAGCAGGTCAAGCCTGCGGTGGCCGGAAGCGGCCACTGCACTCCAGTCTGGGTGGCAGAGTGAGACTCCAACTCAAAAAAAAAATAATAATAATAATGGTACCATGAATATGACAGGACTTTTAAAAGTTCATTAAAAAGTGGAATTAAAAGATAAAAGTAGAAAATATAAATTTTATTTCTCAACATAAGCTCCATTAAATTCAAGACATTTTTGAAAGCAGTGATTTAGTTCGTTCTTAAACAATTGAGGATCCTCGGACTTTAATCTTGTCAATGCAGTCTTATTTACATTATTAACTGAAGAAGAATAGGTATATTTTAAAGATTTCTTTTTAAGGTTAGGAAGCAAAAAGAAGTCAGAAGAAGCCAAATCAGAACTATAAGATGACTGCCTAATGATTTCCCATTGAAACTCTTGCAAAATTGCTCTTGTTTGTTGAGAGAAATGATCAGCAGCATTGTTGTGGTGGAGAATGACTCTCTGGTGAAGTCTCCCAGGCATTCTTCTGCTAAAGTTTTAGTTAAATTACTCAAAACATTTTCATAATAAGCAGATGTTATCTTTCTTTGGTCTTCCAGAATGTCAAAAAGTGAAATGCTTTTAGCATCCCAAAAAACTGTTGCCATGATCTTTATTCTTGACCAGTCTATGTTTGCTTTGACTGGATCTTTTCCATTTCTTGGTAGCCATTGCTTTGATTGTGCTTTGTCTTTAGGATAGTACAAGTAAAGCCATGTCTCTTTTGCATCTACACTTCTTTGAAGAGATGCTTCAAGATATTGATTCCAGTTGTTTAAAATTTCCATTGAAATCTGTTCTTGTCTATAGCCAACCTAGGCACAACAGTTTTGGCATCCACCAAGGGATGCCAAACTTAATTTTTCAGTCAATATTGTGTAAACGGAACCAGTTGAAATGTTTATGGTGCAGCTACTCTTTCTGCTGCTAATTGTTGGTTCTCCTCAATTAAGGGCATGAACAAAATTAATATTTTCCTCACAAATTGATGTAAACGGTCTGCTTCTGAAGGCTTCATCTTCAACATTGTCTCTTTCCTTTTAAAAATAAGCCATTAATTTATAAACTACTGATTTATTTGGGGGAATTGGCTCCATAAACTTTCTGTAAAGCATCAGTGATTGTGCCACTCTTCTATCCAAGCTTCATCATAAACTTTATGTTTGTTCTTGCTGCAAGTTTAACAGAATTCATGTTTCTCTGATAGAGGCTCTTTTCAAAGTGATGTCTTATCTTTCTTAGTGCCTCAAACTGGATCCTGTTTAGACATATTTAACACATTAGTATGAGTTCATTTCAGTGCAAAAAAAAAATTTGAACTCTATTCATATTTTTTCATAATGAGCATTTTCTATTAACTTTTTGAAGATTTCTCAGATATCAGATATATAATCAACCTATTGAGCTAGTGACATTTTTCTATAACTATTATAGCACAAAAATAAAAATGTCTGTTTATTACTAAAACATAAAATATCCTCTTTTATATAACATTTTTCTAAAAAAATAAAAATCAGAAAAAATTACTACAGTTTTTGATGCTTAATAATAATTTATGAGGGTGAAAACTGAATGGGGAAAAAATAAATTTTGGTCTTTTGCTGTTTTTCTTTCTAGTTTATGTATATTATCATTCCAAAATTCAGTTATACAAGCACCATAAAGCCATGCCGTATTTCTTAACCAAAGACAAAACATTTTAATGGTAATTTTTATATTGATTCTTCCTAGTTGTATAAGAAATGTCAAAGTTAAGAAAAAGTGTTACCATACTTCTATCTGACCAGTTGCTTGAACTTAATTTCTACTTTGTAACATAGGAACTCTTGATGCATTTTATGTGATTAAATGAGGGTAATAATGACAGCAAAAGAGGAGAAAGGATGAACAATTGGCAACTATAAGAAGGTGACAGGGTGTGGTGGCTCACACCTGTAATTCCAGCACTTTGAGAGGCTGAGGCAGCAGAATTACTGGAGACCAGGAGCAAAAGACCAGCCTGGGCAACACAGCAAGACCTTGTCCAAACAAAAAAAATAAAAAAATTAGCCAGGCATGATAGTACACACCTGTAGTCCCAGCTACTCAAGAAGTGGATTGCCTGAACCCAGAAGATCAAGGCTACAGTGAGCCATAATTGTGCCACTGCATTCCAGCCTTGGTGACAGAGTGAGACCCCTAACTCAAAAAAAATAAAAAATAAAAAGGTCAGGCTCAGTGACTCAGCCTGTAATCCCAGCACTTTGGGAGGCTGAGATGAGTGGATTGCCTGAACCCGTGAGTTCGAGACCAGCCCAGGTCACCTGGCAAGATCTCATCTCTACAGTAAATCAAAAATTAGCCGGGCATGGTAGCACACACCTGTAGTTCCAGCTACTTGGAAGGTTGAGGCAGAAGGATCGCCTGAAATCAGCAGGTCGACACTGGGGTGGCAGTGAGTGTGCCACTGCACTCTAGCCTGGGAGACAGAGTAAGACGCCAACTCAAAAAAAAAAAAAAAAAAAGGAAGGTGATAGAGATTTGAAAAGAGCTGAGACAGTTGACACTAAATGGTATGAAGCACTAACACAGAAAGGCTAGGTATAATGAGGGAAAACGTGTGTTCTGAGTTCTAGTCTTAACTCCAATTCACCTCTAATGAGGCTCAAAATCTGTTAAAACATTTGGACTTTCTTAACCATTCAATGCTGTATTCAGCTCCCCTGCCCATTCACTTCTCCATCTACAGCTGTCTCCTTTCCACCACAGAGCCCACTAGACACTCATCTGCAGTCTCAGCTCTGTCTTATATTGTGAGATTTATCTTACCCAGGTGATTTGGCATTAATTCCACCCAGCACAAGAGCTCTCAATGTTGGCTGCATATTAAAGATACCTAGGTAAGCCCAGTGACCAGCTGACACCCCAGACCAATTAAATCTGAATTTAGTGTGGGAATCTGCAATCACAGTGGTCAAAGCTACCTGCAGGATTTCAATTTGCATCCAAGATTGGGAGCCATGTGACCTAACACCCTATTCTGATCACAATTTTTTTTATCTTGATGACAAATTTGTGTTAGTAACTTGATTTCTGAAATCTTCTAAATACTAATTCTACTCATTTGTACTCTAGTTGCAGCGACTATGATTTTGGAATTCCAAGATCCCAGCATTCCAATAAGACTTTTCATTGCATTTTATAGGAGGAAGATGTGACTTCTAAACCTTGTCCCAATATAAAAGGAAGGTGACAAGCAGGATTTGGTTCCAAGTCCTTACCAGGCACTGATAAACACCAAAAATTATGTTAAATCTATCAGATCATAGGGTTATCATAAGTTAAATAGTGTACCATTTTAAAAACCATAGGTTTGAATCGATATAGAATTAAAAATTTGAAAAATAATTTTACCATATATATTCTTAGATATGCATAGAAAATATTGGGAAGGATAGCCAAGAAACCGTTAAGAATGGTTTCCATTTGGACTTTGGTAAGAAAGGGAATTTTACTTTTCACTTTATTCTCTTGTGCTGTTTGAATTTTTACTCTGTCCATGTATAGATACACATATAGGTACTTATTAGTGTATGAAAATTATGTGTAAATATGGTCTATAATCTAAATACATTCAAAGCAAACAGTATATACATTATACATTCCTATTCTTCAAAGTCCTGGCTTACCTTACTTATCCTGTGGGATATGCAAGACCATATAATGCTTTTGCTGCATGTGTCACTCTGGTTTCTTTCTCCCTTGCCACCTTTGTGTTCTTTGTGTTTTACTTATTTTTTATTGCAAATTTCTTCCCCTAAAGTAGAAGTTTCTCTCTCCTCTCTCTCTCTCTCTCTCTGGTTTTAGGTAGCATTGATCCAGGCTCAGATCTCATCTTCTCTAAGTGGAGTATGAAGTATTTTTTCCTTCAACAATAGATAAGTATAACTTCAAAAATAAAAATATATTTATTAAATAGAAAGGTAATAAATAGTTTTGTGGAGAGTGAGGTACAAGGAGAGGCTTCTGGAACATCAGAATTTTCAACTCTTTTTTTTTTTTTTTGAGTTGGAGTCTCATTCTGTCACCCAGACTGGAATGCAGTGACTGCTCCCAGCCACTGCCGCCTCAACCTGCTGGGCTCCGGCGATCCTTCCGCCTCAGCGTTCTGAGTAGCCGGAATTACAGGCATGCACTACTACGCCTGGCTGATTTTTGATTTATTGTAGAGATGAGGTCTCGCCAAGTTGCCCAGGCAGGTCTCGAACCCGCGGCTCAGGCAATCCACTCACCTCAACCTCCCAAAGCGTGGGATTACAGGCTGAGCAACCAAGCCCAGCTACATCAGAATTTCTTGCAGCTGTGGTGACAGGCAGTCAAGGGTTAGAGTCCAGTTTTGATGATGCTAACTAGAGTGGAGAAGTACCTGTCATTAGAAGAACTGAGTATCTGGAGAGAATATTCAAGGAGAAACCCTAGCCCAAAGTATAAGGCCTTATCCAGTTATTTATATTTGACTCAAGACTACCAAAAATAAAATATTAAGTGTTAAAACCCACAAGAAATAAAATATTAAGTATTACATTAATACTTAATGTTAAGAATACAACCCACAAAAAATAAAATGTTAAGTGTTACAATTCAAACTCCTTTTTTAGGTCTTCTGGTTCCATCTTTTAACTGGATTAGACAGCACGAAGAGACTGGTTATAAGCAGAAGGATGAAAAGACCTATTGAGAGCTAAGATGAAGTGGGAAAAGGTACACTAGCAATTCTCAGGCATACCTCTAAAAAGATGTGTAGTGCACTAAAGCACTAGATTCAGCAGCCGATGCTTGTTCAAAAATAAAAATAAAAAACATAGAACAGAATGTTTGTCATAAATATCTTTGTGCTCCCGAATGACAGCATATTATGCATTGTCGCTTTTTTGAGGTTATAGAACAGAGACGTCTAGAATTTATCTTCCTGGTATTGTATTTGCATTTTTCAGAATTATGGTAGCATATCTTGATGCAGACAGAATAAAAGCAAAAGAATGCCTACGCTGAAAATCCTCTGGGAAACAATAAATAGTATCCAAAATAAATCAATAAAATTTATCATAGACATTCACACCAAATGGTACACAACTGGCAACTTTTTACACTTTTACTCACTTACATATAGAGAAAGACACAGATCTTTTTCTCATTTAGCCCATAATTTCCCTTTGAATTGGGAAATATCTTACAGTAAGAAAACTAAAGCACAATGGTTATAAAATGTTGAGCTTCATGAGTTTTTGTGCGTGCTTGGTTTGGTTTTGGTTTTGCTTTTAGTTTGTTTTGGAACATTATTCTATCATCTCCTTAAAAAAATGACATTCAATGCTGAGATTACTATGCTTAAATATCTCCAGATATCTGGATGAATATCTAGACGTTTGGCTATAATTATTCAACAGTCATTTGTAAGTATTATTTAACTTATTTATTTTATATTTATGAGAGAAACCTCAAAAAAACCAAATTACTTTTTGGAGGGTGAGCCCCCTATAATACAAGCTTCCCCCGCCCAAGGTAAGTGCTCTACGAACCCATCAGCATCAGTGTACCAGCTAGCATTGCTGTGAGAGGCTGCATTTGGCTTCAGTGAATTATTTTTTGGAGATTCTTCGAGCGAGTTTGCCCATTTCATGATGGGTGATTTACAAGTGCACCTGCCCACATCGTGCTGAGTGTTCAGCAATTTCTGACCAAACACGACATGACTCCTTTGCCCCACCCTCCCTATTCACCCACTCTCACCCAGAGTGATTGTTGTTGTTGTTGTTTGTTTCCCTGGATGAAAAAGAGTCCTCAAAGAAAACTTTTGCAGATGTGGAAGAGGTGAAACAAAAAAAGGCAGAAGCACAAAACTGACGAGTTCAAAAACCGTTTTAAGCAATGGAAAAAGCATCTCTATAGGTGTATTGCATCAAACAGAGTATATTCTGAAAGTAACTAAAATTTAAGCATGCAAAAATAAATATACAATTTTTTAATAAATAAATTCCGTTGGGGGGGTCTCCTCTCATATTCTATGCTGGCAACATAGTAGATGGAAAGATTAATAAGATTGCATGACTACCCTAAAAAGCTTAGAATCCATTAACATAGGAAAGGTGAATATGTACATTATAATAATAAAATCATGGCCATAACACTTGTAGAAATGATGTTATAAATGGAAAACAAATCACTAACAACTAAGAGATAAGGAATGGCATGATGGAGGGGTAGTATTTGAATTGGTCTTGAAAGGTGAAAATTTTTTCATATAGGCAAGATTCAGCATTCAGAAGCCTGAAATATTATCAGAGGCATGAAGTTGGAAAAATTTAAAGCATATTTGGAGTAAAGCATATCTACCTAAATTATGGTCCAAGTTGCATATTGAAAATATTCCCAGAAAGTACATTTGGGTTCACATTTGAAAGCTGCAATGGCTAACTGCATCGATAATTATGAGAAATAAAAAGAGTAAAGTATTTTATAGCAGGAATGCAATGGATTCTATTTTTAGGTACTAAGGGCACCGTGTCATACAGGCTCAACTTCAAGAGGAGGCAAGATGTTTACCAGGACCTGAGCCATGTTCATTTAGAGAAGAGAATAGAACAGAATAAAATGCCATATTGGTATACAATAGCAAGAGACAGGTGAGATTAGACGGCATGAGTGGATAAGGAACCCAAAGAGCTGTTTGTCACTTTATCCAATAAAGTTGGATACAGAAAACAGGCAATATGATTATGTTATCATTAAATATGGACGTGTTAGAAAGTTAACACCATTGAGAAGTTTAAGATGTTACAAAAATTACTGAAGAGATACACCAACCAAAAAGTCGGGTTTGGTTAAGAAGACAAGTGAATGCACAGGTCATGTGACAAGTCACACGAATGACCTGCAGAATAGTGGGAAGTCTGTGACTTGGGGACTTTGAAAGGGATGAACAGAAGCAGTAGACATGAGGGAGGAGAAAAAATGGAGAGAAAAATACCTAAGATAGGATATTTGGCACAGAACATTATTTCATAAGAATGTATTTCAAAATACATTTATATAATAGTTAGGATTAAAATGCTAGTTTTGTATTTACAGTTAGAAAAGCAGAAGAAATACTAGAGTTGGAAGGGCTTTTGCAAAGCCCAATGTAAGAGACTGGTAGAGGACAAGGAGGGAAACAGTAGAGGAGAACAGATGTGGAAAGAGCTGGAATTGAATAAGTTTATAGGCCATAGGAGGAAGACGAAGAGGTGAGAAGAGGTGCTAAGAGTCATGGATAAGAGGAAAGCTAGAAGTTTCAAACAAGGGGCTGCAATGTAGGAAAAATTTTCTTAATTTAGAAAGAAGTTGGTTTAGAAGCTGGGCACAGTGCTTATGTTTGTAATCCTAGCCCTTTGGGAACCCAAGGAAGAAGGATCATTTGAGGCCAAGAGTTGGAGAATAGCCTGGGCAGCACAGTAAGACTCTGTCTTTTAAAAAATAAAAAGTCAGCCAGGTGTGTGGTGGTACATAAGAATGCAGTCTTAGCTACTTGAGAAGCTGAGGCAGGAGGATCACTTGAGCCCAGGAGTTCAAGCTTACAGTGTGCTATGATCATACCACTGCACTCCAGCCTGGACAAGAGTGAAACCCTGTCTATAAAAAAAAAAATTCTATTTAAATAGAAAAATAAATTTTAAAAAGGGGTGTGGAGACTTTCCTAGGTTCTGGTAGGCTAAAATATAGCCAGAGCAAAGGACCACAAGCTGGGTGGCTTGAAAAACAGAAGTGTATTTTCTCATAGGTCTAGAGGCTATAAGACATCAAGATGTCTGCCAAGTAGGTTCTTTCTGAAGACTGTGAGGAAGAAGCTATCCCACTTCTCTTGCATAGCTCTTGGTGGCTTATTGACTCTCATTGTCTATAAAAAGCATTACCCCATGTCTGTCTTCATCTTCACATGGTGTTCGTGTGTGTGTGTGTGTGTGTGTGTGTGTGTGTGTGTGTGTGTGTGTGTGTTGTGATGTGTCCAAATTTTCCCTTTTTTTTTTTTAAGGTGAGAAAACAGGATTTATTGAGAGGACAGAAAAGCTCCCACAGTGGGAGGGGATCCGAAGGGATTGTCTTAAATTTTCCCATTTTATAAAGACATAAGTCAGATTAGTGGCCCACCCTATTCCAACATGACCTCCTCTTAAATAATTACATCTGCAACAATCCTTTTTCATAATAAGGTCATATTTTGAGATACTGGGGTTGGGACTTCAACATATAAATCTTGGGAGAACACAATTTAACCCATAACAGTGGACTTAGCAAACTGTCAGTGGAATTGGAGCTCTGAGATCCAGCCTCCCTAAGGACTAAGTTTGGTCTTGATGTCTCCTCACAGTTTCAAATCCTGAGAAGGAAACAGGTAAAGGTGAACATCTGCGTGTTTGGCCACATGCAGACAAAGTCTTTGGATAATAACCTGCAGTTTTTGCATTTTGTCTGGATGCTTAGGCATTCAGATATTCATAAACACAACCTGTGTGCATATAACTGTCTGCTAAAATGACTGTATACAAGTCATTCAAGCGGGAAATTTAGAAGTGGAAATAGTGCAAAGGAAGGTAAATTTGTAATATGATAATCCACAAGACAAGCATTACTATTCTATCCTGAATTCCCGTGATGCTCTCTTTGCAAGACTGAGAGAGGAGTTCAGCCTCAGGCTGTAAGACAATCAATATAAGGTTGATGAACCACAATTAAAACATGTCAAGATCTAAAAGTTATTGAAGACAAATGGTCCTTCATTGAAAATGTTTCTCAAAAATAGAATAAACGATATTCCTGAGCGACTAGAAATCGGTTCTAGAAAAGTCTTTGCCTAATAATCCTTCAAGAAAAGCTGACAACATTCAAAATGCCAAGGTTTTTAGCAATCCAGAAAAATCCTCACCTTGTATGCCTTTGGTTTCCCAAGGAATCCCTCAAGAGTAAGATCTAAGAATTTAATAAGAAGACTCACCCTTTAGCTTTCCAAAAAAAAAAAGGTTAAATAAAATTGTACATAAAATGAATAACCTTTGAAACTGTTGTTGTAAGCGTGATGGAAAATAACCTGAAAGTTTTTAGTTTTATTTTTTATTTTCATTTTTAAATGATCCTTCATTTTGTCATCTTTATGGTAATTTGAAAGGTACCCATTACATTTTTAGCTTAGCATTTAGAAAAACAGATTAAATCAGAGCACAATGAGCTAAAATACCCTGCCTCTCACTTTTTACCTATTCATTTTCACATTTGAGCTGGCTTCCCACTACCACATCCGCCCTCAATTTAAGCAAGCTTCCTTGAACTTTCAAAATATTAGAGTTCTGGCTTGCATATATATTTGTGAAAATTGTTTCATTCTTGCTCTGCCCTAGATTCTAACCAAAGCAGGAGAAAATGCCCTTTTTGCTCACCACTGTACCCTAGTTCAAACAGTTATTCCACAGATATTTGTAAACTAAGTGAGTGAATGAAGACCTTAAGGCACAAGAACTAAACAGTAAATCACACTAACTCTAAGTTGTTTGACTATTAATAATTTTGATAACAAAGGGAAGATAGTGCATACCATACCTATTGTATAGTAGTCTGTATAAATGTACTTTCTCCACATCTCCAATCATTTCCAGACCTTCTGTTTCCCAAGGAAATGGAGGAGCACACATTAGGGCTCTGAAGGAGAACCCTTTGGCACCATAACCCTTAGCAGGAATCAATGATTCCACTCAAGCAGCCAGTTGCAGACATTCCACACAAAATGTCACAATCGGGGGATGAAATTAGAGGATCACAAGTAGAGGACCAAAGCAGAAGAATAAATCTCTTTTCCCAGATCTTAGTACCTATGTAAAAACAGATAGGTTGCCTACCAATTCTAAAAAGAAGACAGGGTGTTCACCAAGAGTTAAAATAATGAAAACAAGCTTTTAGATCACTATTTAGGAATATCCACTAGAAAAATAATCACTTAATAGATTCCTGCAATTCTTGTCTGGATAGGTTTTTCTAACTAATAAGATGCCTTTTTCTGTAATTGAAATGACTCATTTATTTCCTATGGAAACATTCTATATTTGAGATTGTATACACAATGAACTTCAAAAATTAATTTTTCCTAAAGAGAGAGTGTAATATTTGTATACATATACACACTTTTTTTTCTGTGCAGTGAAATTTGGAAACTTAGGAAAACATTTTTCTGCATCACAGTTCTGTACTATTCTCTCCCTATGCACTAGAAAAACCACTTCCCTAATAGTTTATTCCTGAGGAGAAAAACAAATGTTTAAGAGAAATGTTTGGTCTAGAGTGAACAGTCTACATGCTATATAGCAGGGGTTCCCAATTTCTCTCCCTCCCTGCTGCACTGCCACTGCGGCCTCTTAGGAACCAGGTCACACCCAGCTGGAGGTGAACAGCAGTCAGCAAGCAAGCAAAACTTCATCTGTATTTAAAGCCACTGCCCGTTGCTCGCATTACGACCTGAGCTCCGCCTCCGGTCAGATCAGCAGCAGCATTTAATTCTCACAGGAGTGCAAACCCTGTTGTGAACTGGCATGGGAGGGACCTGGGTTGTATACTGCTTATGAGAATCTAACGCCTGATGACTGACCTAAGTTGATGTGAGGTGGTGATGCTAGCACTAGGGAGTGGCTGCAAATACAAATTAACATTAGCAGTGAAGTTTGACTACACAGAGACCATAATGATTTATTAGACCATAATCGATTTAATTGCTTGCAGACTCACATCAAAACCCTATCAGTGAGAGGCAAGTGAGGTGGTGTACACCAATTGTACAGCTGCATCTGGTGGCAGGATTTAAGTCAGAATTCAACATTTATTTTAGCCCACTCATGGCCCAGTCATTATTTTATTTACCACTTCTGTCCATGCCTCTTTTTTAAATGGTGATTTGTATAATTATTTCATTATATATTACAATATAATAATTATAGAAATATAGTGCACACTAAATATTATGCACTTGAATCATATCAAAATCATCTTCTCTCCCAGTCCTTTCTGTGTAAAAATTGTCTTCCATGAAACCAGTTCCTGATGCCAAAAATGTTGGGGACGGCTGTTATATTGGACTTTTGTATTGAACTCATACTAACCTATAATGATGGTTGTAGGGAGTGGAGAGGAGGGAGGAAAATGGTCTAATATGTAAAATGGAGCAGTATTAACCAAAGACTTATAATGTTTGCATTCAAACAATGAACAAGTTAGATGAAATTATAAATTAGTCATATTTGATAAAGCACTTGAAAGATTCTCTCTGACATTTTAAAATATCACTTACGATATATACTCTATTTAATTGTCAAAAAATTTAGGACACCTTAAAATAAAAGTAGGTCATAAGTATACAAGCCATTAAATATGAAAATAGAGATCATAAACCGTGAAAAAGAAAGATATTTGCAGAATAATGGTTGAAATATAAGATAATTACTCAAGATTGAACACCGAATTTCACTCTGAGTGTTCTCATACACAATGCAAAAATGGAAACTCAATTGGTTGTTTAGCTCTTCCTGATTAAAAATCTCATTCCAATTGCACTTGGGGAAAAAAAAACCAATTTCTTTCTCATCCAAGATCTAGGAGAAATTGTCTATATGCCTTCTTATATTAAAAGGATATTGAATAATAATATTATGGGTCCTTCCAAAGTGATTCTGAGAAATAAACATGTTTTTCATTAACTATTTTTTTATTTCACCCCACATACAAATGAATATTAAAGCATAATTCATTAAAGGCATTCTAAGGGCAGCTAAACTAATACAATCCAAATACTTACGTTTGAGTGATCTAAGTTACAGCAAGTGAAACTGATAGACCATAGAAAACTGTCATTCAGACCGTTTTAGAGCAGGGGAAACTGTTCCAACTTCCTAAGAAGCTAAGCATGTAAAACATAAAACATAGCACTCTGGTTGACAGAAAGCCTGAGACCCTTTCTTTCAGTTTCTTTCTTTAGTTCATTCCCCTACCCTGTCTCTGGTCAACTCCAAGAGTCCAGTAGACTCCTCAGAATATTTTTTCAAAACCATGGGCCTAGAATAAAATGGTTGATTAACTGGGCCACTGGCTACCTCTGAAGCAGAGGTCATATCAACTATCCTTTGGCAGATTCTGGATAGTGATCAGTTTAATCTCAGGCTCCTTGGCAAAAGTCCAGAGTAAAGATGCAGTGTTGTTGCAAAAAGGAAATTCACAGGCACCATACATAATCATTTTCTTATGATTTCTGACTTGGGTGTTATACAAATCATGCTTAGAAAGGTCTTCTTCACCCCATCATTATATTAATATTGATTTTTATTTTTATATAATGCTTAATTTATCAAGGAATTCTTGGCATATGTAAGGTGAGGAGACAACCTTTTCTCAAATAGTCAATTGCCCCAACACCATTTATTAAGTTATCTATTTTTTCTTGACATATGCTTGAAATATTATTATTATGCTCTACATTCTTCTTATGCTAATAATATCCGATGGATTTCTAATCCATTTTCAAGGTCTCTATTGGAAAATGATTCATGAATAATGTGCTCTAGTGTGTTACACCATACAGGATGGTGCTGTGTGTAAACATTTTAGCCAAATATTCCTGTCATTTCTTTTAAAAGAATAATTTGATATAAATAACTAAATTAAATGTTAAATATGAACATAATTTCAATTTTTGAATGATGACTTAATTATGTCCAGCAACTGCTTTACCTATAGATTGCTAACATTTAAAAGTTTTATACACCACTTAGGCACCTTTTGTTTAAATAGCCAAGAAGATTCTATTACTCTAAACCCAGGAGATTTAATCCTATTAAAAGAAATTTACATTAACATCTTTAAAAAGATAATCCTATTTGGCCTACATACAGTTTTTTTCCTTTCTCTTTCTTTTTTCTTCCTGTCTTTTCCTTTTTCTGCACAATACAACTTGGCTGTGAGTTTATTTTATATAAAAGAGAAAGAAATGGAAATATAGAGGAGTCAATCAACAATACTGTCTCCATGACTCTTTCTGCCTTTATATCAAGCGTTCTGAAGTATGGTTCTCACTGCAGTCAAACTCTACACAATGCATTGATAATGAAATAGCAGACATCATTTAGTAAAAGAATATAGTTGCTGAAATTTTACTCCAGAAAGGTATCACACGCAGCCTTTTACCTAAATAAAGATACTCAGTTTTCTTATACATTAGAATGCTTCATGAGGGGAAAATATAAGTCTGGTTCAAGGGCTCTGAGAGGTCTGTTAAACTCACAAATGTTTCATATTTCCTCAGTAAAAGAGAAATTAATCTGACCCACTCTACTAAAATATTAGAAGTTTAATTGGTTCAATTTGAGTGCTCTTTTTCCAAATAAAACTTAAATCCCGATGCAATAATTCTTCAAAATAAAAAGATGTTTTTGGCATGCCTGCTTAATATATTTTTCCAAGAAAATGGGCAGAATAATCATATCCATATCCCTGTATATTACACTAGCTTCCTGATTACATTATCTCATGTTAAGCCAATGAAACTTAAATCATGGAAATTTTCCACAAAAGTTACCATAGTTATCCAATGGTAGGGATAAGGAAGAGAAAATTCTATCTAAGCTGAAATACCTTTATTTTCATCATAAAAGTATATATAGTGCTAGTAAAGACACAAGATAGCATTACTGCTCTAAACTCAGGTGTCTTCTCTTCCCATTATCCACCCTTCAGGGTCCCTGAAAATTTCCCTTAACCATGCATTTCCTTGTTTCTTGGCTTCTGTATCAGAAGGAAGAGGCCTTCTACAAAAGCCTGTATCTTCTCTCGTGCTCTCCCTGATGACGCAGCGTGGGACCTTGCTCCAACAACTAGTCTCTCTTTACCCTTCCTTTCCCTTGAACTCTCTGCTTTTGTCCTATAATATGTGTGCCCCATTTTTAAAACCTACCTGTCTTCCTCCTGTTTATCACATCTTATTTATCCCTTTCAAACTTCCCGAAGGAGTTGTCTATATTCTGGCTTCATTTTTCTCATCCACTTTTTCTTCAATTTATTAAAATCTGTACACTGCTGAAATAGTTCTTGTTAAAGACCTAATACAGTAAATTATTTTCAGCCTTGTATTACCTGATCTTCCTGTAACATGTCATACTGTCAACTATACACTTCCTAGATTTTCTCCAACTTGTCTGCAATGGCTCTCATCCCTGATTCTTTGGCTTCACTCACCACTAAGTGGCTTTGGATGACTCCTCTTCTCCCACCTGCAATTTATATGACTGTGACATCGAGATCCTGTACCAGTTTCTGTTTGCTTTACCTCACTTTCCTGGAAGTCCCCATCTATCCCATGGCTTCACACAGCTCTGCACTTACGAATTCCAGCTCTAAGTATTCAATCCAAAACTGTTTCCTAAGCCTTAAACTACCAAGTAGCTCCACCCAGGTGTATCATCAATCCCAAATATATCCACAAGACAACTGATTACCTGCCCATCTGAGGCTAGGCAAAAGCAGCAAACCTTTTTTTCTTCTCATTAACATTTATTTTTATCAACCTTCAACTCCCAACCTTTCTTTCTTTTTATGTGGGAGGACTGGAGTGGGGAACAGGGTCTCACTCTGCCACCAAGGCTAGCGTACAATGACTTGATCACGGCTGGGCTCAGATAATCCTTCTGCCTCAGCCACCACACCAGGCTAATTTTTTTTTTTTTGAGATGAGGTTTCACTATGTTGCCTTGGCAGCTCAAATTCCTGGCCTCAAGCAATCCTCTTGCCTTGGTCTCTCCAAGGCCTGAGCCACCACACCCTACCCAAAATTTTCTTTAGACTAATTCTGTTACTCTATGAACTGCCTTCAGTATAGTGAGATGTCCCAATTATATCCAAAGGGAACATTATATGGTAAGACATGTACACATAGAATTCCTAATGTAAATTCTAAATTAGCTCTTGACCTACTCAATTCCATCTTGTTTTTCTTGCTCCTTATCTAGTTCCTAGTTTGAGTGACTTTGTTTGTTTGCTTGTTTGTTTTAATATCAATGTTCATACAAGAGTCACCTCAAAAGCTTGGACAAATGTGGATTCCTGGGACTACCCCCAGATATTCAAATTTAGGAGATTTGATAGACACTCAGGAATTTAAAACCCAGGTGACTATATTGCAAGTTGTCCTTGGTCCGCTTTGATTCTACAAATTTTCACCTTCTGTGGTCCTACTAGTTTGACATGACAACTGATTTCTCTAATTCTTGACTACCACTTTATTGAGAATTCATGGCAGACATTTAGAAACGTTAGTGTCGATAAAGAGATCAGTAAAACCTTCAAAAGTGTGACTTGTAAAATCTGAAGTCAGACTGCAATGATATGGGGGAAGGGAAAGAAAACTCCAAGATATTGCTTCTTTTTATTTAAAATGTCTGACAAACTAACTCAGGTAATTACAATGAAACCTTGTGGAGGCAGTGAGATTTTAAGTGGAAAGAAGGGGGCAAAGAGAGAAGGCATGTCACATAGACAGCATCACTTGAAAATGCTAGAGGAGAGGGGGAATAATTGAGAGAACAAGATCTTGATGGAAGTGGGTTGAAGGCCAGGCAAAGAAATTTTGTGTCTTCAATGCCCTCCTCCTAAATGTCATTTGTTCCACAACTTTGTATTAGATTCCAGTTCAAGATTCTAAGTACATTTTCCACATGTAGATAAATGAGTGTAGTGGTAATTAATAGTTTTGACTATCCAACATTTATCTTCCTTTCTTCTGGAAATAGTGGTCCCCACCTCTCTTTGGGGGCTGTCCTCCTTTCTCCAGTTCTGGCTGTAATTTCTACTCTCAAAAAAGAGCTGCCCTATTTTTACATAATCCCCTTATGCACCCTACCACAGGTTGGTACTTAGCACAAGATGGGCCATTCAGTATTCCTCTCCTGGATTTTCTCATCAGACTTAGGGGAAAATTTCTTTTCTGGGATAAAATATGTAAAATATGAAGCCAAAAATCTAAGCAGTCATGAATCATGCCTTCTGGAAGATGTCAAATTGCAACAGAAGATCCTGAAATGGAAAAATAGAGATACAATAGAAACAACGCCCTGCTGTGTTTGTGCCTCTGGCTCCATTCATCCACAAATCCTTTCATGAGTAATAATTTCCCACTTGTGCTTAAGCTACAACAGTTCTGATTTTATTACTTGAAATAAGAAAAAGTCACCAATGAAATTACCTCTGCCCTGGTTCTAAACAGGGAAAGGAGAAAGTTAGAAAACATGATGTTTCAAGAAGCTGGGACAAAGTCATAGAAAACCTTAGAGGTCATGATAAGAAATTTGAAATTAGTAATGGGAAGCAAACTTGGTTCCCATTACCAAAAACTGACCAGGGATGATACAATATAATTTTCTCTTTGGAAATGAAAACAAAAAATGAATCTTATTGCTGTGTGAAAAAAAGATTATAGATGAGTAGGAAGATAGGGGAAGAGGAAGCACTTGAGACACCTTAGGAAGCTTTACAGTGTGCTGCTGAAAGGTTGTCAGCTGACACTACTAAAGTGAGAGGAGTGACAATGGTGAGAAGTGATTGGAATCTGGAGTTATTTTTGCAGTAAAACCAACCTGTTCATAGAGCAAATAATTTCCTTAGGATACATTTCTAGGAGTGATATTATTGGGCCACAAGATATGAATATCTTTCTTATGTCTTTTCAAAAGTGAGTATGGCAAGTTGTGAATCTTGCCTTAGAAGAGGCTCATTTTCCCCATCCTTAAACAACACTGGATATTCTCATGGTTTAAAAATCTTTGCTAATTAGACTAATTAGCCAAAAAAAGTGTATTATTATTGTCTTTATTACATGTGTAATATTGAACAAATTGTACATGGATTATTTCCTTTATGGTAAAATTATCAGTTCAGTTCTTATTTGTTGTCATTTATTTGCTGTAGTCTTTGTGTATTTCTTATAGATTTTTATGAGATTATTTATATCAACCCTTGTTCTAATTGTTTTATGTTATTGTTTGCCTTGTGATTTTTGGTTATATCCTTTTTTTGTAATTTCTAAGTTTTCAGTTATTAATGAACTCTCATCTATCCAAATTGTATTCATCAATTTCTTCTTGACTGATTGCCTTTAAACTTAGAAAGTTTACATACCCCAACTAAAAAATTAAATAAACATCCATGCTCATATTAGGGGTGATGATAATTTTTTATTTAACTTTTTTTTCCACATTTAACTGACTGAATCCTTCTAAATTTTATTTTGTTTGTACTGTGAGGTAAGGATAAAAATGTCCTGTTTCCAAATTATCCCAAGCCATATATTAAATAATTAGAGAAATAATTTTAAAGGATAACAAAAAGTATGCAACCATGCAAAATAACAAAATTAGTGTTTATTGACCACCTACAGGTAGGGGAAAAAATAGTGCTGAGATTTCATTCATTAAAGCAATATTCCCTAGTTGGTATGCATTAGAATATAAGTCTTATGAGACAGTTCCTGAGAGAAGGATATTAGTTAAATAAGTTTGAGGTGTCCTACATATAGTGGATACCAAAATATGTATACACATTTTGAGAAAGAAAAAACTGTATTAAAATTGTAGATTAATACAAGTCACCTTGGACTTGTACAATTACAAGAAGTGTTCAAAGTGGTCACCCTGAGCATCACTTCTGATTACAGCAAACTAAAAGTAATGCATAGATAGCATTGCTTAAAATGCACCCCCAGTATTTTATAGCTCCTTCCCACATGGAAGAATCACATCTCAAAAACTTGAAAAGTCTTGCTGAGATTTGTTTAATTCTGTCTTAGTGTTTTACCGAATCATTTTGATAAAATCCTTACTTCAAATAGCACTGCTATAGGTTGAATGTTTGTCACCTCCATACTTCATATGTTGAAAGCCTAATCCCCAACATGAGAGTATCTGGAGATGAAGACTTGAGGAGGTGATTCGATAAAGAGAGCAAAGCCCTCATGAATGGTATTAATAACCTTATGAAAAGACACAGGAGAGCTTGCTTCTCTGTTCTCTGTCATGTAAGGAGACAAGAAGAAGACGGCCATGTGCAGACCAGGCAGAGAGTCCTCACCAGAACTCGACCAGGCTGGTTCCTTGATCTTGGACTTCTCAGCTCCCAGAATTGTGAGAAATAATGTCTATTGTTTAAGTCACCCAGTCTATGATACTTTGTCATACAAGAGCGAAATGACAAAAACCATAAACAACTAAAGACATCAATGCTCTATGGAATATCCATGAGGTAATACTTATAATGGTTTCAAGATGTATTCAGGCTAGTGCTCCATCTTTTGCAAATATTCAACATGGTTTACTGTGCTTGGATTCAATTTCTATTTGCATGTTATACCAAATAAGCAGTTGTTTACGAACAAAATCATAACCAATCCTTGTAATATGGTAACTGTTTTTTAAAAAATCTTTTGTTTTAACTGTATTAAAGGATTCCAAATAAATACATGTAATTCATGTTATTTAATTCATAATGCTAATGTATATATTGCTATAACTAAAAAATGATTCACATACTATGAAGAAGAAATTATTTATTTTAATTCATCTAATATCATTCAGTTACTTTGAGGTAAGGGAAAATAAAAATAAAATAAAAAGTAAAGTGAGATACTACATAAAATGTAGTAATTTAAGACAGTTTTCTTCTAGATGTATTAGATAGGAACTCACATTTGCATATTTTTCCAATTGTTATTTTCACCTTTCTTAAATTTGCAGTTACTTACACCATCCCTGATAATAATATACTATGCCTTTAATGTATGTGAGTATAAATGTTTGAACTAGTAAAAATGACACCAAAAGATCAGAATATGTCTTATGGATAGCATGACTTTAGATGACTTCATTCTCTAAAAATAACCACACACAACAGAATTTGCTACAACAAAAACTTACATACAGTGTTCCACGAATATATCATGCAGGAATCCAGGAAGTTGACCATGCCTTCTTGGTAAAAATGAAGGCTGAATGAGTAATTTCTAGGCAACAGTATTTAGATCAAACAGAAAATGGTACTAGCAGGAAAATGCCAGAAGCATTCAAATTTTTAAAAATGCAGGTTTTAAATGGGGGCATTATTCTTAGTGAATCAATTCAAACATGCTTGCTTTGACTATAAAATTATTATGATTTTTCTACTAGAACCTCCCTGTAATATTATCTGCTGTCAAATGTCTGCAAATCTCAGTGACTCTTTCTTCAAAGTATATACAGAGTCTAACTACTGCTTGCCCCTCCCTCCACTACCACCTTAGATCAAGCCACAGTAATCTCTCTCCTAACTAAGCGATTGCAACAGATTGCTAAATGCGTTACTGTGTTTGAACCCTTGGCACCGCTACAGTATATTCTCTACACAGCAGCCAGAGCATCTTTGGAAAGCATAAATTCATATCACCCTTCTGATCAAAACCCTCACTTAGAATAAAATATAAAGCTCTTACAACTGCCAACAAGAGCCTACACAACTTGTGCCTCATCCCCCACCCATGCCATCTCCTGGTCCTCATTCCTGACCACTCTGTCCCTAGATCCCTGGGTTCCCGCCTCATTGACTTATTTGCTGTTCCTGCCACACAAGGGCATGCTTTTTCAAGGACCTTGGCTTTGCCTAGAATGCTCTTTCCTCAGATATAATTAGATCTTTTCTATACTTCCTACATTTCTTTGCAAAACAAGGTTCAAAACCCAGCAACACCCACTACCTGTTCCGTGACTGCCGTGGTTACCTATTCTTTCTTCTTCCTAAATCTCTTCTTCTATAGAAATTGAAGTAATACTACATACACCTTTGCTCTTGGTGTCGTTTTGCCTGATAACCACTACACTGAGATACTTCTACTTAGGTCTGCCTCATTTTCTTCGGGTCTAGGCTTATATTGCCTTCTTATCAGAAACCTCCTCTAACCATTCCACATAAAATAGCACACATACCACCTCTCTGTCCTCCATCTCCCTTTACTCTGTATTTTTTTTAAGAGTACTTTTTACCACCTACTATATGTTCCTCATTCGTTTATGGCTTTTCTTCCCTTATGAAAACAAAATTTCCTTTTTGATAGAGACTTTCACCTATTTTGGTCATTGCTGTACTTCACCATCTAGAATTGTGGTAAATACTCAGAGCTTAACAAGTATATAATTGTTGAATAAATTAAGGATGGAATTAACATGCATTTCACTTAAGGTGAATTCATTCTGAAAGTTAATAAGAGAGATTGTTACACTACATGGATTTCAATATGACCTGAGTTTTGCATGTATCACACAATATATATCTGGAAAATGGCAGTTTTTAGTTCAGCATGATTTATACAGAATAGAATGACACAGTAAACTAGGGATGTTACAAAATAAACACCAATCTGTGTAATTCTGGCCCTCAGAGTAATTACAGAGTAGTTCAGAAATATACGTTTTAATCATCTACAATAACAAAATCATCCAACATCTTGAAACCTCTACTCCCTCTGTGTGTGTGTGTGTGAACAATTTGGTGCACTAAATCCAAACTGAAGAATATCGTACCTGATTATGAAAGCCAGGCAGGTGTCCATGGATCTGCATCTGTTGGCTCAAGTACTAAAATATCAGAGTTCCCATAATACAATAAGAAAGGGATTGGCTGTAGTAGAAAACTGCCAGAGAAGGGAGGGGCACACCTCATCGACAAGGGTAGCTACATAATCAACATTTGCATGCCTGACCCTGAATTGTATCCCACATCTTTAAAATAAAAAAAAATAAAAAATAAAATAAAATATCAGAGTTTCTAGGCTAAGACCAATTTAACTTCCTGTCATTAGGACTACCCAGTGTTTTCCATGCAGAAACCCTAGGAGGTTGCATATAAGTAACAAATTCATTTTTTAGTGAATTTGTTCCATCTTTTAAATGATCCTATGACATGTCTGCAACAAAGAGCCAAAGAAATTTAATCATCTCCAACATTATTTGCAAATTTTTATGTTGGAGATTCTATTTTATATTAGATCTATATCCTTCTTTGAATTAGAAGATAAAATCTAAGCCTCTCTTGCTCTGAAGACTATTTCCTTGGCTAAAACAATCTGTATTCCCTGGTTGCTTTCTGTAGCACCAAATATACAAATCTCCAATTAAACAGTGTAAAAAGGGCCAACTTAATTAGATTGCTAAAATTGATAACTTCAAAAATACATTTTCTGATAAAATGTTTTTAAAATCTCTTAATTTTAAAAATGGACACCTTGAAGATTAGCCAAATCTATTAACGAATACACATAAGTTTTTCCCACCTTATTTTTTTATTTAATGCAACTATTTAAAATATTTGAAACACATTGCAAGATTCTGAAGAAGAGTAACTTGGGATTGGGTATTTCACAAATAGCCTAATTGTAAAGAAAATATAGGAAAGAAAAATGATTTTCATATTCATATAAAATGGAGCAGATTGTTATATTAATGTTTTCTTACCGCTATGCCTGTGTGTTGAGTTGGCTTTACAATATGTATCCATTGTCAAACAAATCACTTTCATGCTGATGGTGGTGTACAGAAAATAAATCAAATCCAAATCAAATGAAACTTTATTCCATTCTTTCCCTCCAGGAAGATCAGAATTCATTTAGCTACCCATTTGTCCTAATGAGATCTGCTGTACATACAATGCAGGTGAGCTAAGCAGCATTTTCCATTTGGCCTACTTTCACACACCAGAACAGTGCGGTAGACAGTACTGCAGATCAGGTTTGATTCCATTTCTTCATTTGAAATATGTAGGAGGTAAACCAGAGGGTTTATGAGGTCTCTTCTTGGTATATGTTTCCTTTCAAAACAATATCTCTAAAGGAAGAGAGATATTTGTTTCTTCAACAATGATCGCAATTCTCACATATTTCTTAAGCCACAGAAGAGAATTTTAGAGCTGATGAGAACTACGAGTTGTCGAAGTGGAAGATTTAATGTCATTGCTTACCCTCTATTTCTAGAACTTTCACTCAAGTTTTCTTTATAAAATGTGATCATGTCATCTTTGGTTAAAACCTTTTGTTTCTCTAATTGTTCCCAGATTCACTTGGACATCTTTAGGCTTTGCACTACAAAGACCCATATAATTGGACCCACTAGTCATCACAGCTCCACTTTCTGCCATGCCTCTCTCCTTAGACATCATAGAAGACAATATTTTTTAAAAGCTCTGCACATCTGTTACTTACACCTTTAGTGTCCTTATTTCCTTTTTCCCCTGCAAACTACCTCTATTGAAGACTTTATTCATTCATATTTTTGTCACAGCCTTTATTACTTTGTGCTGTAACGTCTCTGTTACTGTCTACTCACTGAAATATTCTGGGGAGAAAGAGATAGTGACTTACTTATCTTTATATTGCCAGTGTCTGTCACATAGAAAGTGTTCCATAAATATTTGCCTTATGTGGAACTGTATAGGTTTAGGCATGAACAAGAACTGCTATGACCTAGCTCCATCCTCGGTTGCTGCCTGGTATTATTGCAGTAATCTAAAAAGTTACAGAAACATCCTTAACACATATAATACTCCTCCTCATAGTAAATCAAGTTTTTGGCAGTGTAAGGATGAAAAGATATTCCTTCAATTAGAGGAGAATTAGCATACCCTTCACCATACATTTTTTTCAAACAGAGCAAAGAGTAGGTACATGTAGAAACTCATTCCTAAACACTTTTTCTTGTCCTCAATGGATGGAACAACTCTACAGAGTATGCTCAGTAATAAGAAATATGGAAAGCTTGGAGGTCAGTTTTTTCCCTAAAAAACCTGCTTCAGGATGTCCGTTATTACCTCCAAGCTTCTTTGAGCCTCATCATTAACTTGCCAATGATTAAGATGAAAAAGTAGCAGGAAATTATCTCTCCCAAAGTCAATGAACTCAACTCAAGTAAGGACAGACTGGTAGGAAAAAAAGTGACTGTAAATCTGTGTGTTGAAGTTTATTGACACAAACTCCTAATCATTGCAGTAGAAGCAGCATCAAACTATTTTAAAGAGGAGTCTCCAGAAAGTTCTTGCCTTGAAATGGCTCTACAAAATCAAAATGGATTCGTCACTTCTTATGCAAAGACAGAATTATGTATATGATATATATGATAAAAGACATTCTTTCATGGTTGTTTTAATATTTGAATCAATTTAACCTACCAGAAATAAAACCTAGAAAATATGTATTTTTTTGAATTGAAGTCTCACTCTGTCGCGCAGACTGGAGTGCAGTGGCATGCTCCCAGCCACCGCCGCTTCAACCTGCTAGGCTCCGGTGATCCTTCCGCCTCAGCCTTCCAAGTAGCTGGAATTACAGGCATGCAGTACCACGCCCAGCTAATTTTTTGATTTATTGTAGAGATGCGTTCTCGCCAAGTTGCCCAGGCGGATTTTGAACCTGCGGGCTCAGGCAATCCACTCACCTCAGCCTCCCAAAGGCGCGGAATTACAGACTGAGCCACTGAACCCAGCTGAAAATATTATTTTAGAAAAAAGCTCCTATACAAATTACATATGTTACAATAAATATAACACAAGGTCCATCCAATAAATAAAATGTACTGAGCACATACCAAGTGCCATGTCTAAATTATTTGTCATGTAATAATTCAATTAACCATCATTACAATGTCTTGAGGTAGGAATTATTGTTATTTCCATGTTCCATTTGAGGAAACAGAGGCACAGAGAACCTGCATAATTTTCCACATCACTTAGTTAGTTTGAATCCTAGTTACATTACAAATCCACTCAAACTGACTCTCTCAAGTCAACATTCAGTCACCCCACCCCGTTCTTTAACACTATGTTATCTTCCACATGAGCAATTTTTTAATAAACAAATTTAATTGGTATTTTTTTATAATAAAAGTGAATAATGTTCACCATATTCATTGTAAAACATTTTTGCAATCAAATAAAATTATATTTCAAAAGAAAGGATAGAGACCCAAAGAGCTTATGAACAGTACAAATTAGTTTTAGTAACATAGTTTTAGTAACATAGTTTTAGTAACATAGTTTTAGTAACAGCGTGGCAATAGAATTTCCTATCAAACTTTGGGATCCACAGAAAAAGAGCAAACTTCATTATCCATTTGTGAGCCATCTTCCTTCCTAAGGATGACAGTCTTCTTGATCAGAAAACAGCCACCAGCTCTACCAACTGATATTTTATGGGTAGGCCCAGCTCCAACAATAAAAAAACAGGGCATCAGTGGTCAAAAACACCTCTTTATAGTTATTGCTCTCTGCTGTGATTCACAAGATAATAAGCACTTGACATAATGGAAGACATTTTTGTGCCAGCAAAGCATGTAATGACTTTTTCTGTTAGCTTTCTCAATTGCTTCATTTTGTTTAAGGAAAACATGAAAGAAATTATAATAGCCTCAAGAAAGCTCAAAACTTTTTCTGTATTTTGGGAGAAAATGCGCTTTTTAAAACATATTCTAGACAAAATGAATTTTTAAAATGTTGAACTAAAAAGAAAATATTATATTTTCTAATTGCATTTTATTTCCATTCAGATATATTGTATAACAAAACCACATAGGAATATCTATACTTTTCCTAGGAGTTCTTTATTGATCTTACATGAAATATGTCCATCCTAGAATGCTAGAAGGCAAAAAATCCTTAAAATGTTAGAAATTTAAAAGAGCAAAATTTTAGAATTCTAAAATACTTCATATTCAACATGGAATTGACATTATAATATCAACTGTATGTTTATGGTGACCTCAACAACTTAGTTAAGTATTTTTGAGAAAAGACTATAGCAAATATATGTGTTTGTTATGTATATTTTAAAATACGAAAATAGAAAGTATATTCTATTTGTGGGTCCCAAAGTTTGATAGTAAATTCTATTGCTACACTGTTATAATTTGTACTGTTCATAAGCTCTTTGGGGTCTCTGTCCTTTCTTTTGAAATATAATTTTATTTGATTGCAAAAATGTTTTACAATGAACACGGTGAACATTATTCACTTTTATTATATCAGTTAACAATATACAGTTGGCCCTCCATATCCATGGGTTCTGCATTTGTAGATTCAACCAACAGCAGATTGAAAATATTTGGAGCCGGGCTCGGTGGCTCAACCTGTAATCCCGCGCCTTTGGGAGGCTGAGATGAGTGGATTGCCTGAGCCCGCGGGTTTGAGACCCGCCTGGGCAGCGAGACCTCATCTCTACAATAAATCAAAAACTCAGCCAGGCATGGTAGCACATGCCTGTAATTCCGGCTACTTGGAAGGCTGAGGCGGAAGGATCGCCGGAGCCCAGCAGGTCGAGGCTGCGGTGGCCGGAAGCGGCCACTGCACTTCAGTCTGGGCGACAGAGTGAGACTCCAACTCAAAAAAAAAAAAAGAAAATATTTGGGAAAAAAGTCACAAAGTTGTGAAAAGCAAAACTTGAATTTGCCACACACCGAGTACTATGTTGAATCTACAAACATGAAGTGATGTGTAAGCATAGTTTTAGGTAATATAAGTAATCTAGATATGATTTAGCACAGCATTATTCACAATAGCAAAAACATGGAACCAACTGTGCTGCCCATTGAAAGTGGAATGGATTAAAAAACGTGGTACAAACTGGGCTCGGTGGCTTCAGCCTGTAGTCCCGCGCCTTGGGAGGCTGAGGTGAGTGGATTGCCTGAGCCTGCGGGTTCGAGACGCGCCTTGACAACTTGGCGAGACCTCATCTCTACAATAAATCAAAAATTAGCCGGGCATGGTAGTGCACGCCTGTAGTTCCGGCTACTCGGAAGGCTGAGGCAGAAGGATCACCGGAGCCCAGCAGGTCGAGGCTGTGGTGACCGAGAGCGGCCACTGCACTCCAGTCTGGGCAATGGAGTGAGACTCCAACTCAAAAAAAAAAAAAATGGTACATATACACAATAGAATATTTTGCAGCCATAAAGAAGGACAAATTTATGGAGTTTACAGTAATTTGGATAGATTTAGTTTATTAGATAGATTTATTAGTCTATAATACTCAGTGAACTATCACAGAAACAATGAACTGAGTACCACATGTTCTCACTCATAAACAAACCCTAAGCATCTTGATAATACTAGAAGAAAGGGATTGGCAGTAGTGGGAAATTGCCAGGGGAGGGGTGGCACACAACATCAATAGGGGTACCTGATCTCAAACCAGACAAAGTGGGAACCAAAGGGAGGCCAAACTTTACCTGTACAGTGACCACTTGTATACCTAATCCTGAATTGTACCCCACATCTTTTTAAAAAAAAAGTAAACAGGAGGATGTGTGTAGGTTATATGCTAATACTGATTCGCTTTATATCAAGGACTTGAGTGTTCCTAGATTAGTGTATACTCAGGGTCCCTGGAACCAATTTCCCAAGGACACTGAAGGACAGCCAAAATGTTGAAGGCAATGACAGCCAGCTTTTGGCATGTTATGGGTGCAGGATAAATATTACACACTCAAAGTAGATTTTCCAAAAGCAACACTTTCATTATTCTTTATCACAAAGCTTAAAATGAGACAACAGAAATTGGCATGTGTGATATTTTCAATAATCTGAAACAGATTAAAATTGATTGAATACAACTAAATGACAATTTCGTTTGGCTCTGTTACCAAACTAAATTAGGATGAAATCTACATCTAAATCTATTTAATACATCCTATATTCAAAAGGACATAGAGTACATGCCGCCATAAATCATTTTAGTCTTTCTAGGCCCTATGTTTTCAAGTAGACCTTTCATCAGAATCAAAGTAGACTGCAAGTCAGATGTTATAGATCTTGGACATTAGTCATGATTAGAACTATTAGAATACTTAGCAGGGAAACATTTAATTTTGCTGTTTTTTTAATTTATCCGAAGTCAATGAAGTAAGCTTTACTAATTATATTTTTGTAACAAAATATTTAATTGCAGGATGTATTTTATCTTCAGAGACCCTGACACTTAACTTTCTTTTTCAGTCTTAGCTCATCCATGATAGAATTTAAATCCAAAAATAGTTACCTAAAAATAAATATTTTTATAGGTTTCTACCTTCATCTTTAGATGTATTATAAGCTATTGTCAGAATACACAGACTATGTGTTATTTATGACCCTTTCCTGCTATGTTTTCTGTAGTTCATGTAAAGAAGTTCTTAGTCCTTTAGGAATCATTAATCCATTTAGAAGCTGATGATAGTTATGATATTTTCCTTTAAAATGTACATATTCAGTTTGTACCCAATTGTAGGTCATCCATGGATGCCAGGTTAAAAACTTGTCTTTCATAATTAATAGTTTCTTTTTCCAGAGAGGATGAAACAAAAAATGCATGAAAATGAGTTAGTTTTCTCAAAAGAAAAGTGAATCAGTGAGTTTATTGATTGGGAGACTAGAAGATCAGTGGGAGTAGGGGGGGTGATTGCATATGGCATTGGAAATGAAGTTTGTCTTTCTATTGAGAAACATATTTCATTTCCATAGGTGAATGCTTTTACAGCAAACAAAAAAAACCTCCACTGGCTTCTATATCTCTTTGATGAGCTATCTTCTCCAGGTCTCCCATAATTGCCAATTCAAGTGATTCAGTGTTGCCACTGCAAGTAAAATGGTTCCTCTCCCCCCACTTCCATTAATTCGTTAAACAGATATTTATTGTGCATGTTCATATGTTAAGACCCTTCCCAGAACACTAGATTTTGAGGCAATAAACACAAACAAGAGATATAAGATCTCCATACTCACTGAGTTTTCATTCTAGTGAAAACGTTGAACAATAAGCAAATAAACAAAAAACTAAGAATTTCAGACAGACTAGACGCCATGAAAACTACAAAAGGAGTCCACTTGATGAGTGATGAAGGCAGGGTCAAAGCTTCTCTTTCAATGTGATGTTGATATGAAGTCTCAAAAGATGAGAAAGGGCCAACCATGGGAAGATTTAGGCAGAAAGTATGTAGTAGAGGAATTATCGAGTAAAAGCTTGTAAGATGAGGGCATGACTGGTATGTTCTAGGAAGAAAAACATGACTGGCACAGCAAGAGTATACTGAGAGAATAGAGAGAATTTTTAATATGCTTGTAACTTTTTGTCATTCCACAATGATGACTAAAAAATATGTGGAGAAATATAAATTTCCAATATTAAATGCCTATTTACACACTTTGAATATCAACATATCAAGATTTAACATTTTTAGTGCAATAAATGAACTTGCATCTCACTTGTTAAATTTTCTAATTAAGTTTGGGTTGACAACAATGCTACTTATAGTGGACAATGTATTTCTAAACAGTTTCTGTTTTGTATTAGTAACACTCACAGAGAATATTGATAGGAATAAAAGAGATTTTAAAGCAATTTGGCAAGTTCAGGATATTCATTTTTAACTTTTATACAAAATGAGGCAGGTGATGTATTTTCAAGATTCATCTTCGATTCTTCATCAAAGCCAACTCTAACAACTTATCCTATAAAAATATTGTAAAATCCAAATTGATCTGTTCCTTGTTTAATTAGTATAGGTCACAAGCAAAGACCTGTCATATGATTTCAGTGATTATGAACATAGATATCATAGCAAAGTCAAAGCTTCTATACCCTGGTTTCAATTTTGGCACATTTCTCATCAGAGAACAACTACAGACAGTTCTTAGACCCACACCAGTTTGCAAACTACAGTTTGAGGAGTACTATTCTAGACTACCCTTTCTGTGAAGAAAATAAAAGTATATGTTTTCAAAATCATTAAATTCACTGTAGAGGATTACTACCTATTCATCATTGTTATAGATAGCAAATAATAGAAACAGCAGCAATAAAACTCAATGTTAACCTGGAAGGATTGCTGTCCAGATAAAAAAGGAGTTTGGGGCAATTTATGTCTCTGACTACCTAGCACTATTTCCGATACCTAGAATTTGTTCTAGCACAGAATTTTCTACAATGATTATCTATTTATAAGTACTCAGATCATGATCTTGGACCACTCCCCTAAAAAAAGAATAAATAAATAAACATAAATATTAAAGTAATATAGTATAATTCAAAATCTAATAGGACTTTTCTTAAAACTTCACTTAAAACAGTGAATTATTTCAGCCAGGTATGGTGGTTCACATCTGCAATTCCACAGCATTTAGGGAGGCCAAGGCAGGAGGATTACTTGGCTCCAGGAACTTCAAGACCAGCCTGGGCAACAAAGTGAGATCTCCCCCCGCATCTCGACACATACAAAAAAATTATAATTTCAGCTTTTATTAGGCCAAATGGCTATTTATATAAATGTAATTATAACCACTGGTAGGCTGAAGCTGGTTCCTAGTGAGCCAATTGTGTTCATCTCTTCCCACTCAGCACTAGTGATTAGTGATTACAGGCTGGTAGTTGAAATCATCCCTGACAGAATTATTTTCACTATGGAAATTAGCAAACACTACTAATCAAGGTTCCCCCCCCCGAAGAGCTTGTTATTCAACATTGACTAGCATATTACTATGCAAATATCACAATATTACTGATTGTAATTAATGTTAATTTCAAATTTCTTTAGAGAAAGAATTGACAAAAGGGCATTATAAAATTTGAAATATTTTAGATACTATTTCAAGACAGTCTCATTTGTCATCTTTTAGTACTAAGCTAGGAAAAGGAAATTTTTTTCCTAAATTATGTGAGAAAATCCTTCATTCAGTTTAAATTTATGCTATTGTTTCTATGTTTGTTCATTCTGACATATATGCAGAAAGTCACAAGTAGTAGTAGCCATGATCTAATTGGTATATAAAAATAAAAATAAATGTAGATAGATGTGTACACTTTTTTCAAGTGTGATTTAATAATTATCATTATATTGCCTAGGATAATACTAGCAAAACTCCACTAATTTCTTCTAAACAACAGCAAAAAGCTAGAACTGGTAAAAATTTGCTTGAAACAATAAGAGAAACAAAAGTCACTATCCCAATAACAGATAGTATTGGAAGTAGTACCCATGGCTTGCATTGTATAAACAAATAGCAGAGCACACTAAAACAACTTACAGCCATCAAAAAGAAATTATATAGCCGGGTTCGGTGGCTCAGCCTGTAATCTCGCGCCTTTGGGAGGCTGAGGTGAGTGGATTGCCTGAGCCCGAGGGTTCGAGACGCGCCTGGGCAGCAGACCTCATCTCTACAATAAATAAAAAAATCTTCCGGGCGTGGTAGCACATGCCTGTAATTCCGGCTACTGGGAAGGCTGAGGCGGAAGGATCGCCGGAGCCCAGCAGGTCGAGGCTGCGGTGGCCGGGAGCGGCCACTGCACTCCAGTCTGGGTGACAGAGTGAGACTCCAACTCAAAAAAAAAAAAAAAAAATTATATATTGTTAAAATTATTTTTAAAGGAAATGAGAAGAGGATAGTTGTAAGACTAAAAAATGTTGAATAAATGGCTACCAAATGAACAGTTAAAGAAATGAACAAACAAGCTTCCTTGCTGGTTACAGTGTGATTCCAAAGAGGGTGAATCATGATAGGTCACTCCAATCTGTGGTCCCAGACTTAACATTAGTCTCACTGTTGGTCTTGAAAAAATGCGCGCCTGTCGATACAGCAGAAATCTATTGGTCTACACACCAATTCTTGAACCAGTACCAGGCTGTTTTGATTATTGTAGCTTTATAGTAAAGTTTAAAGTCCGGAAGTGTGATACCTCCCGCTTTGTTTCTTTTGCTAAGGATTGTTTCAGCTATCCATGGTCTTTTATGTTTCCATATGAATTTCTACGTTGCTGTTTCTAGGTCTGAGAAGAATGATATTGGTAATTTAATGGGTAATACATCGAATCTCTAGATTGCCTGTGGTATAATGGACATATTAACAATGTTGATTCTTCCAACCCATGAACATGGAATATTTTTCCATTTGTGTCTTTTATTTCTTTGAAAAGTGTTTTACAGTTTTTGTTGTAAAGGTCTTTCACTTCTCTGGTTAGGAAGACGCCAAGATATTACATTGTGTGTGTGTGTGTGTATGTGTGTGTATGAGGGGCTATTATGAATGGGAGTGTGCTTTTTTATTTGATTCTCTGCCCGTTTGTTGTTGGTATCTAAAAATGAGAAATCCAGCAAATTCGATGCCTTACTACTACAAGCATCCTAATTCAGTGCACATGAACCTTGGGGACAGTAGGGTAGTAAGTAATCCCTGTTTATAATACTAGGGGTTTCATAAATCAGTAACATATATCTCATTTATATTTATTTATTCTCCTAAACAAGCAAAAGTATAGTGAAAACCAAACTGGAAATAAGAGTAATTCCAAACCTTAGAATAAACTGTTATTCAAATATTATAAAATATGTTTATAGCAAAAATGTTTAACACATTGGTTTCATCTCTACCTTGCAACACTTATCTGTTGAAAGAAATCTTCTTAGGGATTGCTATATTTCCCCTTGAATTTTTTTATGTTATTTGAATCTGAGCTGATTTTCACAGCCCAGGAAAAAAATAGGATTTTATGGAGAGATAAATACTACTTAAAATAACAAAATACAGAATTAAGAAGATGTTCTTATTACAATGCATCTACCCTTCCCGTTTGCAATGGTTTTCCTATATTAAAAGATACCATTTTAGTAACTAGGAATCAAAAGTTCTCTGCTTTTTAAATTTTACAAGGAGATAATCTGTCTATTCTCAGTTTATTGTTTTCTTTTCTTGTTAAGAGAGGGGAAAAGGTCACATCAGAAGCTACTTAATATTCTTTTCTTAAGCTGTTGATTCTCTGACATCTGCAACCCTTTAACCACTATCATTGATAATTTAGTACTCTATGGTTTTACCAACTCTGTGTGTGTGTGTGTGTGTGTGTGTGTGTGTGTGTGTGAGCGCGCGTGTGTATTTCTTTTTTTTTTCCCTCCCTTTTTCTTCTCCTTCTAAAAAATTATTTATTTATTTTTTATTTTACCTTTTTTTTTTTTTTTTTTGGTCAGCTCAAGTGCCTTTGCACAAGATGTGGCCCCCATAGTAGGCCTCTTAATTTGTAAGTCTTTTTTAATAGAAGACAGGGTCTCACTTTGTTGTCCAGACTGGTCTCAAACTCCTGGCCTCAAATAATCCTCTCACCTCAGCTTCCCAAAGTGCTGGGATGCCTGGTTTACTGTTTACTTTCAAAGAGAAAATAAGTTTTAAATTAATATTAACTTCAACAGTAGTTTAGCAGAAACAAAATATCTTCTTAAAATGCAAACAACGTGCTAAAATTTTAATCAATGTAAAAATAAAAGAAAAACAAGATACCTTCTCCATTTCCTGATCATTCTCATATTGATTCATAAATTTTAAAAATTAAAAATTATAATGACAAATATGATAGTGTTTTGAGGATTTTAAAAGGTTATATAACTGTAGTGAATAAGATAATAACCTCTTCATCTGAGATGATTTTCTTGTCACAGGATAAAAACATGCTTGCCACTAAATAGTAATCATAAATAAGATGAAAGATTAATAAAATTTATTTGTGATTACGTTTCAAGAGGCATACTCTCAGTCATGATTACATATTGACAAGTCATAAACTTAGCTTCATCTATTACTTTATATTTGGGAGATAACAAAAGAAATCTCAGTACATTTCATTTTTAAAATAGCTGTATTTTTCCTGCATTTTCATATATAGACCTCGCAGGAAGAATGAACTATTGTTATTCCCATTTTATGAATAAAGCACTGGGAACAGAGGACAAAGGATATTAAACCATACTTGTATAACGCCACATAGCTTATACATGATCAAGATGCCAAATCAAACTTGATTAAAAAACCCATGTTCTTCATCACCAGGATGTATTGTCTCCTTTAGGTAACTGACAACAAGTTTTGATACTAACTCTTTTTCTTTGAGTGCTTTAAGAACCAATATAAATACACTGCTTGAAACTCATAGAAATCCATGACTTATAAGAATAATGATAATTTATATGTGTATAATCATTTACAAAGCTTGTTTGCACATTTTTTCTTTAAAATGCCATTATATGAAATTCTGAGTTGCCAATCTGTGTGTTATTTTAAATTTCTTTAAAGGTAACACACCCAGAATTTTGGGGTTAAATTGCATCAAGAAAGTCCAGGGTTTCTTACTGGGAAAAATATGTTGCCCTAATAACATGCACTTCGCATAACTTCCAATCAGTGACCATAGACAAGCATGAGCATGATCTTAAAAGATTAATTAGCAGCTTCCAATTTTTAGCCCAAAGAAAGTGAGCTGTAGGAAGTTTGTTGTGACTTTATTCTTAACCCTCTAAGAGGTGAAACTTCAGAGGTTTGACTATAGATGGATAATTTCTGGCCCAACGTTTTGTTTTCTATTATGTGAACTTGACCATTTTAAGAACAGGAATAAACACCAAAAACACTCATTGCTTCCTACAAAAGGGTCAGGTAAGTTCATGCATTCATCCACTCACCTCACCTTCAATAAATATATATGTGACCTTACTTGTCCTGGCAAACAGAAAAAAGAATTTGTCTTAACATTATCCTTTGTATCTAAGAAAGGGCAAATAATTAGAGAGAGTTTTTAGTTTGATAGGTCAATCTAATTGGAAGTGCTTCAGTGAAATCCTTGCAGGTGTATTTTCTTTGTGTGCTTACGATTTTGTTAATTATATGTAATATACTGCAATAAAATTATTCAAGTCAACATATAAGGTCATTTTAAATGATCAGTGCAATCAATGACATGCACGTAGACATTTAAAAAATTGATTTGGCCATCTACTTAGAGTCTGATTGCATGGTGCTTGACTATATTTGAAATAACCAGAGA
Organism: Cephalopachus bancanus; assembly: GCA_027257055.1. NCBI lineage: Eukaryota > Metazoa > Chordata > Mammalia > Primates > Tarsiidae > Cephalopachus > Cephalopachus bancanus. The sequence goes on from JAPVLO010000073.1 coordinate 6,071,593, forward strand.
CTTCCAGCAAAGATGGCATTGTAACAGGTCATACTGTGAGATTATCTACAAAAGCAAGTGTCCATAAAGACTCTCTGTGTGAGTGGGTGTGTGCCAGTGGATGAGTGAGAATCCATCTGAGGGGAGACTTGGGTTCATGCACCTGAGGCTCTCCTCTGGAGGTGACTACAACCCCCCACTGCCCTGAGATTGGAGACCCAGGAGAGCAGGATCATCTGCCGTTCTCAGGGCTCTCTTGAGAGGAGGCAACAGAGAGCAGCCGCCACTCAGCATTGCCACCCAGTCTACGCCATCACCTGCAGCAGCAGACCTGGCACTAGGAGACAGGTAGTGGAAATCTGGAATAAATCTCCAGCGCTGGTGATGGGATGCTGATGGGCACCATCTCCTAAGTCCCAGACTGGGTAGAGACTTGCACTGCCTGCCCCCAACTATGCCAGCCTCCATCTTGGGACCTAGAGGCTATTATCTCATCAGACTTGGAGAGACAGGTGCCCCTCTCCCATGCTGGAAGAGGCAGACATATCAGATCTGAGTGGGAGACTTGACAGCAGCAAATAGGGTGAGTACAGATCTGATCCATCTTCTTCTCATAGTAGTCCATGGGGCGTCTGACCCACACTGACAGCAGCCCTATAAGCCTGCACTGAGAGCTGAGGGTAGGGGTTGGAGACCAGAGACACTACCTAAGGTGGAAGATTAAAAGGAACCTGGACTCACAGAAACTGCTAGAGAGCAAGGGTTTTTTTGTTTTTTTGTTTGTTTCATTGTTTTTTGATTTAGTTTTAGCTTTTTTTTCTTCTCTCATTCTTTTTGTTTTTCTTTACGCTTTTGTACTTCCTTTGTTTTTGTTATTTTAATGTTATTTTTTAGATTTTCTGTTTATGTATGAGTATTTTTGAGGGAGAGTACACCAACAGGGGGACTTTTGTTTGTTTGTTTGTATGATTGTATGTTTTTGTTTTTTTTTATTTTTCCTGTCTTTGTCTGTCTCTCTGTTTATTTGATAGTCGGTATACCTGTCTGTTTTCCTTCTTCTTCTCTCTCTCCACCAACCTTTTGTCTTCTTTCCTTTTTCCATTATTTTCTCTCTTCTTATCTCATTCTGCTGTCAGGGGGCAAACAGACACCCCCACTGCATGGACAGTTTGTAAGACAATGGGAAGTGGGTTCCAGGGGGCCCACACATCTGTCAGAAGATACTGCAAATGCTGTTAGTAGGTCTGCAGATAGCTTCTGAATCACAACTCCTCCCAATTAAATCTCAAAACTGCAAAAAGCACAGGCCCCCACCCCTAGTCCAGCTTCAGAATTGAACAAAACCAGAGGATCTACATAAGGAGGAACAGGAGATTGAGCAAACAGAAATAAAAGCTATCCCCCCCATCATTGAACAACAGAATTAAAGAAGAAGTTTAAAAAGGGGGGCAAGGGGGAGAAAACCTACACAAATGAAGTCAAACCAAAGGAAAAATATGAGTCTCATGCAGAACCCTGGGAGGTCAGTCATGGAGAATACAGACTTCAAATCAAACAATGAAGAGCCTCCAGAATGACTAGCCTCAAACCACAAACACAAATATCAAGATATTAATAGACAGAATAAATAGAAATGAGGAGAAACAAGAAGAAAGAATATAGGAGTTGATAACTCAGATAACAGCAATAAAGAATACAGTGAATGAAAAAAACAACAAACTGATAAGTATGGAAAGCAGAATTAACCAAGCCGAAGAAAGAATCTCAGAGCTTGAGGACCAAAATAAGAAACTAACTCAAACTGTTAAAAACATAGAAAAGATGATAAAAAAGGCAGAACAAAACCTCCAAGAGATGAGCAATTATTTCAAGAGGCCAAACCTAAGATTAATTAGAATACTCGAGGTAGATAGAGAGACCACATTGGAACAAACATTCCATGAAATTATCCATGAAAACTTCCCTCATCTCATCAGTGATGCAACCATTCAAACACAAGAGATTCAGAGAACCCCTGCAAGACCACAAATGAGAAGACCAACTGCCAGACACATAGCAATTTGCCAACACAAAGTAAGTATAAAAGAAAAAAATCCTAAAGGCAGCAAGACAAAAAGGTCAGACTACCTACCAGGGAAGACCAATTAGAATAGCAGCAGACTTATCTACAGAAACACATCAGGCTAGGAGAGCTTGGATTCTACTCTTTAAAGTTCTCAAAGATAAACAATTTTAACCAAGAATTACTTACCCAGCTAAGCTAAGTTTCATCAGTGATGACAAATTAAAATCCTTGCCAGATATTCAATTCCTAAGAGTTTTTGCTGCCTCCAGACCAGCTCTACAAGAAACATTTAAGGAAGTATTAAACACAGAAGAAAGGAAAAAAAGAATGACAATGCCCTGTAAAAGAAAAAAGCTGGAAAAGCAGTAAAAAGATTGAAAACACACATGAATCAACCCCAAAATCAAAAGAAAGACAACAAACAGGTAAACAAACAGCAGCAACATCAACAAACTCTATAAGAACCTCATGACAAGAATAAATTCTCACATCTCAAGAATTAGCCTGAATGTGAATGGACTAAATGTACCATTGAAAAGACATAGAATAGTAAATTGGATAAGATATCATGAGACAACAATATATTGTCTCCAACAAACTCATCTCACCAGAAAGGACACTCACAGACTCAAAGTAAGAGAATGGGAAATAAAATTTCAGGTGAAGAGAACACAAAAGAAAGCAGGAGTCATGATCTTAATATCAGACAAAATACCCTTTAAGTTAACAAAAATTTTAAAAGATATGGAAGGTCCCTACACAGTGATAAAAGGTTCAATTAATCAGCAAGAAATACCCATCCTAGACAAATATGGACACAACATAGGAGCACCAACTTTCATAAAACAGCTTCTAGGTAGACTATAAAAAGATATTGACTCTAACACTATCATAACTAGGGACTTAAACATGCCCCTATCAACCCTAGACAGGGTTGATCATTAAGACAAAAAGTCAACAAGAAGATCCAAAACTTCAATGTGATGCTTGACCAAGTAGACTTAATTGATACCTACAGAACACTCCACCCAACAACCACGAAATATACATTCTACTCATTACCACATGGAACATACTCTAAGATCAACCACATCATTGACACTAAATCAAGCATAAACAAATTCCATAACAGTGAAATTCTGCCATGTATCTTCTCAGACCACAGTAGAATAAAAATAAATATCAACACCAACAAGTTCCCCCAAAACCCACAACGACATGGACACTGAACACTATAATGCTAAATAACTCCTAGGTCAATCAAAACAGAGATTAAAAGATACCTGGAAATCAAAACAGAGATTAAAAGATACCTGGAAATAAATGAAAATGAATAACCATCTTACCAAAATCTCTGGGATGCCATGAAAACAGCCCTAAGAGGGGAATTCATATCTCTACGAACACACATGAAGAAAATGGAAAGATCACAAGTTAACAGCCTAACAAATCACCTAAGGAAGCTGGAAAAGCAAGACCTCCAAAACCCTAACTTCAGCAGAATAATCTAGATCACCAAAAGAAAAGCCCAAATTCAGGGCATAGAAGACAAAAATATAATACAAAAATCAGTAAAACCAAAAGCTGGATTTTTGAAAGGATAAACAGGATTGATGAATCCCTAGCTAGACTGACCAAGAAAAAGAGAGAAAAGGCCCAAATAAACATAATCAGAAATGCAAAAAATGAAGTCACAACTGACCCCAAAGAAATACAAGAGATTATGAGAGATTACTATGTATATCTGTATGGAAACAAACTCTAAAACTTTCATGAAATGGAAGACTTTCTTACATCACACAACCTCCCCAGGTTGAAACAAGAAGAAATTGAGACCCTAAATAGACCAGTAACAAGCCAGGAAATTGACTCGCTCATACAAAAACTACCTACATAAAAAAAGCCCTGGACCAGATGGCTTTCCAGGAGAATTCTACAAAACATACAAGGAGAAGCTGATACCAATCCCATTGGAAGTATTCCAGGCAATTGAGAAAGATGGAACTCTTCCCAAATCATTTTATGAAGCTAACATCATATTGATACCCAAACTGGGTAAAGATCCAACAAAGAAAGAGAACTACAAGCCAATATCCTTGATGAACATAGATGCTAAAATTCTCATCAAGAATCAGGCAAACCAAATCCAACAACACATCTCAAAAATCATCCACCATGAGCAAATAGTCTTCATCCCAGGATGCAAGGCGGGTTCAACATCCACAAGACCAAAAATGTAATTAAATACATCAACAGATGTAAAAACAAAAACCACATGACTATATCATTAGTCATGGAAAAAGCTTTTGATAAAATCCAGCACCCCTTCTTGATAAAAAACACTGAAACATCTAGACATAGATGGAACATACCTCAAAATAGTAAGAGTCATCTATGAGAAACCCACAGTCAGCATACTGCAAAATAAACAGAAATTGGAACCATTTCCCCTGAAAACCAGAACAAGACAAGGATGCCCACTCTCACTCCTCCTGTTGAACATAATATTGGAAGTCCTAGCTAGAACAAACAGACAAGATAAGGAAATCAGGGGTATCCAATAGGAAAAATTAAATTATCCCTCTTGTAGATGACATTATTCTATACCACAAAAACCCAACAGAATCTATCAAAAACATCCTTGCACTGATAAAGAACTTTGCCAAAATCTCAGGGTATAAAGTAAATGTGCAGCACAGTCACATTTCTATACACCAACAATAAACAAACAGAAACCCAAATAAAAAGCACAATTTCATTCACAATATCCACCAAAAAAATGAAATACTTTGGCATCCTCCTAACCAGAGATGTGAAAGACATTTACAATGAAAACTACAGAACACTGCTCAAAGACATCAAAGATGACACAAACAAATGGAAAAATATCCCATGCTTATGGATTGGAAAAATCAACATTGTTAAGATTTCCATCCTACCTAAAGGCAGTCTACAAATTTAATGCAATACCCATTAAATTACCAGCAGCCTTCTTCTCAGACCTAGAAACACAATACAGGAATTCATATTTAAACATAAATGTTCACGAATAGCCAAAACAATCTTAAGCGGAAAAAAACTGTGAAGTATCACACTCCCAGATTATAAACTTTATTATAAAGCTACAACAATCAAACAGACTAGTATTGGTACAAGAACAGGCATATAGACCAATGGAACAGGGTAGAGATTCCAGAAGCAAAACATTATTTTCTCAACCAACTCATCTGCAACAAAGCCTCCACCACCAACAACTGGGGAGAGGAGAACCTATTCAGTAAATGGTGCTGGGAAAACTGACCGACTACATGCAGTATATTAAAACAAGACCCCTACCTACCCCCATACACAAATGTCAACTCTAAATGGATCAAAGACCGAAACGTAAAACCTCAAACTATAAGAACCTTAGTAACTGTGGGAGACACCATTGTGAAAATTGGAACTGGCAACCATCAAAACCCCAAGTGCCCAGGCCATGAGAGAAAAGATAGATAAGTGGGACCTCATCAAACTGACAAGCTTCTGCAAAGTCAAAGAAACCATCAAGAGAACAGGGAGGCAGCCTACAGACCTGGAAATAATATTTGCCAACTGCATATCTGACAAAGACCCAACATCCAGGATCTACAAGGAACTCAAATGTGCTGAAAAGAAAAAAACAAACAGCCCCATTACAAAGTGGGCAAAAGATATGAATAGGCATTTCTCAAAAGAAGACATAGGAACAGCCAACTGATACATGAAAAAATGCTCAACCTCACTAGTCATCAAAGAAATGCAAATTAAATCCACACTGAGATATGGCCTAACTCCAGTCAGGATGGTCATCATCAACCACTCAGAAAACAACAGATGTTGGAGAGGATGTGGTGAAAAGGGAACATTTCTACACTGTTGGTGGGAGTGCAAACTAATACAACCTCTGTGGAAAACAGTTTAGCTAGTCCTAAAATTTCTAAAAATCAACCTTCCATACAACTCTGCAATCCCTTTCTGGGAATATACCTGAAGGAACTTAAATTACTCTGTGAAAAAGATACCTGCACACACATGTTTATTGCAGCATTATTCACAATAGCAAAAACATGGAACCAACCATGCCGCCCATCAAAGGAGGACTGAATAAAAATGAATGTGGTGCGTATACATGATGGAATATTACACAGCCATAAATAGGGACAAATTTATGAACTTCACAGCAACTTGGATAGACTTAGAGTCTATAATACTGAGTTATCTACCACAGAAACAAAGAACTAAGTACCACACGTTCTCACTCATAAGTGGACCTTGAACAATTATTGTAATACTATAAGATAAGGACTGTCAGTAGTGGGAAATTGCCCGGGTCAGGGTGAGGGAGCAGATTGGCAGTAGTGGGATTCTGCTGGGGCGGGGCACACCTCATCAACAAGGGTACCTGCATAAAACACATTTGTATACTTAACCCTAAATTGTGCCTCTCATCTTTAAAATAAAAAGTTAAATTTTTTTAAAAAAATTTAAAAAAGAAATAACCAATATGACATAAAAATAATCATATCAGCAATTCAGTACTTATTGGGTAAACCAAAGTACAAACCAGGTATATTTTTTTGTCACTTTCAAGTTACTTGCTTACAAGAAGACCTTAAAAAGTAATTTTAAAACACTTTTTATTTAATAGAATATATTTTCTATTCAAAAGTAATACATGTAAAAAAATTCTAATAAAAATTCAGACATTATGAAAGCATATAAACTATAAAAAGTCATATTGTAATATTAGCATTGTTTCTAGTTTTCGAAGCAAATCTTTGTTTTGTAAAGTTTGCTGTTTTTAACGGATCATCTTTCAAAATCCTTAAACAATCATATAATCTCAAAATTATAAATATAAAAATCAGTAAATTATCATCTTTGGGTACAAGCAACATTTGTGGGAAGAGGAGGAAAAACAAATTCCCTCTCATTTAGCAGAAAGTACATATTGCTTACTCTTGTTTCTCTAACACATGTGTCAATTATTTCTAGATTCAATTATTTAAATCTATGACTATTAATGTTACAAAAGGTTGTGGCTTTTAAAAAAAAATTTAGATCCAAGGGATACATGCATAGGCTTGTTACATAGGTATATTGTGTGATGGTGAGGTTCAGGTTTCTTTTTTGTGTGTGTGTTGGAGTCTCACTCTGTTGCCCAGGCTGGAGTGCAGTGGCCGCTCCCGGCCACCGCAGCCTCAACCTGCTAGGCTCCGGCGATCCTTCCGCCTCAGCCTTCCAAGAAGCTGGAAGCACAAGCACACACTACCACGCCCAGCTAATTTTTGATTTATTGTAGAGATGAGGTCTTGCCAAGTTGCCCAGGCGGGTCTCGAGCCCGCAGGTTCAGGCAATCCACTCACCTCAGCCTCCCAAAGCACTGGGATTACAGGCTGAGCCACCGATCCCAGCTGAGGTTCAGGTTTCTAATTGAGCCTGTCACTCAGGTGGTGAGCATGCTACCCAATGGATGGTTTTTAACCCTTATCTCTTCCCTCCACTTTAGGAACCCAGTGTCTTTTGTTATCATCATTCTTATGTCTGTGTGTACCTATGTTTAGTTCCATTTATAAGTGAGCACATGCAGCATTCAGTTTTCTGTGTTTGTGATAATTCATCTAGAATGATGGTCTCCAGCTGCATTCATGTTCCTGAAAAGGACATGATTTTGCTCTTTTTAACAACTATGTAGTATTCCATATACCAGTTTTTCCTTGTCCAGTCCACCATTGATGGGTGGCTCCATGTTTTTGTTATTGTGAATAGTGCTGCAATAAACATATGAATGGAGATCGTTTTTTGGTAGAACAATTTATGCTCCTTTTGGTATATATCCAGTAGTGGGATTGCTGGATCAAATGGTAAATCTATTATTTCTTTGGGAAATCTCCAAATTGCTTTTCACAGAGGTTGAACTAGCTAACATTCCCACCAACAGTGTATGAGCATTCCCTTTTCTCTGCAAACTTGCTAACATCTGTTGTTTTTAGGCCTTTTAGTAATAAACATTCTGACTAATGTGAGATGGTATCTCATGGTTTTGATTTGTATTTCTTTGATGATTAGTGGTGTTGAGCTTTTTAAAAATATGTTTGCTAGCCACTTGTATGCCTTCCTTGGAGCAGTACCTGTTCATGTCCTTTGCCCACTTTTTAATGGTGTTTCCCACCCCCCATCCCCCACCAATTTAAGTTTCTTATCAATTCTGGATATTAGGCCTTTGTTGGATGCATAATTTGCAAATATTTTCTCCCATTTTGTAGTCTATTTATTCTGTTGATGGTATCTTTTGCTGTTCAGAAGCTCTTTAGTTTAATTAGGTCCAACTTGTCAATTTTAGTTTTTGCTGCATTTGCTTTTGAGGACATAACCATGAATTCATTGCCTAGGTCTATGTCCAGAAGAGTGTTTTCTAGGCTTTCTTCTGGGATTTTTATAGTTTGAGGTCTTACATTTAAGTCATTAATCCATCTTGAGGCAATTTTTGTATATGGTGATAAAAAGGGATCCAGTTTCATTCTCCCACATAAGATTAACCAGTTTCCCCAGTACTGTTTATTAAAGTGTATCTTTGCCCAGATGATCAATCTCACTACTCCTATTTAGTACCAAAGTCCTAACCAGACAATCAGACCAGAGAAAGAGATAAAAGTTATCCAGATAGGAAAAGAAAAAGTTAAATTATCTCCCTTTGCAGATTATATTATTCTATATATGGAAAATTTTAAAGATTTTACTAAAAAGACTCCTAGCACTCATAAATGACTTTAGTAAAGTCTCAGGTACAAAATCAATGGTCAAAAATCAATTTCATTTCTTATACCAAAAATGTTCAAGCTGAGTACTAAATTAAGAACACAATCCCATTTACAATAGCCATAAAAAAATTAGCAGTTCATTGCTTTAACCACTCAGCCGCCTTGTCCCCCATAAAAAAATTAAATATTTCAGAATACTTTTAACCAACGAGGTGAAAGATCTCTACAATAAGAACTACAAAACACTGCTGAAAGATATCAAAGCAGACACAAAGCCAGGAGTAGTGGCTCATGCCTGTAATCCAGCACTTTGGGAGGCTGAGGCAAAAGGATTGCCTGAGCCCAGGGGTTCAAGACCAGCCTGGGCAACTTGGCAAGAACTCGTCTCTACACTAAATCAAAAAATAAGCTAGTCCTGGTAGCACACGCCTGTAGTTCCAGCTACTTGGAAGACTGAGGTGGAAGGATCACCTGAGCCCAACAGGTCAGAACTGCAGTGGCCGTGAACATGCCACTCTACTCCTGCCTGGGCAACAGAGTGAGAATCCAACTCAGAACTATAAAATAGAATAAAGAGGACACAAATGGAAAAGCATTCCATGCTCCATGTTCATGGATCAGAAGAATCAATATCATTAAAGAAATCTACGGATTCGACACAATTCCTATCAAACTACTAGCATCATTTTTCACAGATACAGAAAAAAACACCATACTTAAATTCATATGAAAGCAAAAAAGAGTGCAAATAACCAAAGCAATCCAAAGCAGAAAGAACAACTCTGGAGGCTTTTTTGATTTCAAACTTCACTGCAAGCCTACATTAAACAAAACAGCCTGGTACAGGTACAAAAATAGAAACAGACACATAGACCAATAGAACGGAATAGAGAACTCAGAAATAAAGCCACTGACCTGCAACCAACCCATCTTTGACAAAGTTGACAAAAAGTTTTTTGTTAAGCATTCTTTTTTATGATCATCCATACCATTTTTTAAAAGTTTACTCATAACAAAATAACTACTGCAATAAAACACAGAAAGCACATGCTACAGTTTGCATAAGTCACTGGACTTAGTTTAAAGAGACTATCAGTGGTCCTTAAACTTTAAATGTGCATCAAGAAACACCCAAAATACAGGGCTTGTCAAAATACAGATCACTGGGCTCCATTCCTGGAACTTCTGAATCACTAAGTCTGGACTGAGACTGAAGAATTTGTATTTTGAACAAGTTCCCAGATGATCATGGTCTGGCTGGTCCAGGGAACACATTCTGAGAGCGACTGTATAAAAGCATAAATATCACTTCAGAACTCATCTTGCTAAGACTTTCACTAGATTTTGATTTTAATGGACAATTCAGTACTGTGTATATATTGGGTTTCAGTAAGTACTGTTGACCGATCAATTCTAAAATTAGATATAAAACAAACTGAATTGTGATCCTATCAATTTCTAAATAATCCATCTTTTCCCCTAGTTTTACCAATTGAGAAATCTTGGCCTGGGTTTCAGAGAGCTTGGGTTCATAGCATGACCTTTTAATGGAATATTTCAACCTATTAAGTTTCTTATCAATGAATTTTTTAAAAATTTTATTTACTGACAATAACAATCCCAGTCATCTCTGCATAAGCAATATAATTGTAAATAAAATATACTTAATGAAACATCAATGAAATTGTTGAATCCAGAAATTTTTTAATGTTTTGGTCATAGTGGATAATGTTTTTTAGAACAAAAGCGATCATAGCTTGATTTTTTAAGTTTCATTATAACATTAAGTTTATGTTGCTTAAATCTGGAATGTGCTTATTAGTTTTGACATTTATCTTTCACCCTGCATTACTAATTTCAATGACATTTTTCTCCTATTTTTAACCCTACAGTGTGATTAATTAATTAAAGAATTTAGCAATTAAAGTGAGATGTTTAAGTCCTTTCCCAGAGTTACACCAGTTCCACCAAATTTTGAATGCTAGTTGAAATACCAATGGAACTGGAGGAAAATAGTTAATTATTTCTTTCCTTTGACAATATATTATGGTATTCATATAACTCCCTCTGGTGGCAAATGTAGCATGAAATGTTAATCTTTTTCAAGGAATATACATGTAAACATTTCTCTTCATATAAAGCCAGTGCTTCTTTCCCCCTGTTAGAAGTTGTCTTCTCTCTTTTACTTACTGCTCCCACAATCTGAGGTAAAAAAAAATTGCTGAATTCAGTCAGTATGGAGATAGACTAATTCTCTTTGTCAAAAAACAACCTGGAAAATTGTGTCAAATAGTTCATGCAGTCTTTTAACAATAAAATCAAAATCAAAGCAGTACTAAAACAGTTAATTGATGAAAATGACTCCCGAAAACCCACTCTCAAACCCTCTTACCAATGTCTATTCATAGTCACATATAAACTTAGTCTAAGAAAACCTAAGTTTCTGCATCAAAAAATATTCACAGTTTCATATAAATAAAACATGAAATAATTCAGAGATGAATTTGATTTTTACCTCTGCTATCTGGTGGATGGGCAACCTAATTCAGATTACCTAACCTCTGTGATGTATGATTTTATACTAATAAAATGGGATAACTCCAACCTTATGAACTTATTGTAGTAAGATTAAACAAGACAACATATTTAAAGGCTTAACAATGTATATGACTTTTAGTAAAGTACTCTTTATTATAGTTATTCTTTTTTAATTGACAGGTTGAGCTTTCCAGGCTCCCTTTGACATCGGGCCAGCCCCCATGGACTCAGAATTCAAAGCCCACCCCAGCTTTAGTTCAGCCTCTGTGGGCCAGGCTTCCAGCCAGATCCTGCAGACACAGACACGAGGTTCACCCATGGACCCAATCGACAGTACCACCTTAGTGCTTCCCAGCACCAAGTTAGCCACTGTGGACCTAAGATCCAGACCTCAGTAAACCTAAGTTCTTGATCTACCCCAGTAGACCCAGACTCCAGGCCTGACCCCACAGACCTAGGCTCTAGATCTACCCTCCTGTTGACCCAGGAACCAGTCCAAAAATTCTAGTAGTAAGTCTATCCATAAGCCCCACTAAATAGCCTTCCCAGAACCTCTGGATGGGATGACTAGAGAAGGGCTTGACCTGTCAAAACCAGTTTGTAAAAACTAGAATAGGTGTCTATTTATTCAAATATACAGGCACCAGTGAATAGCTAAAAGGATCATGAATGGTAAGGAAAACATAATACCACCAAAGAAACAAATTAAAGAACTGGTGGCCCACCCTGGAGACATGTAGATCTATGACCTATGTAACAAAAAATTCAAAATAATTGTTTTAAAGAAGCTCAGTGAACTAACCGAGAACACAGCTCAACAACTAAGTGAAACCAGGAACACAATACAATGAACAAAATAAGAATTTCAACAAAGAGATAAAAAACCATAAAAAGGGACCAAACAGAAATTCTGAAGATGAACAACACAATGACTAAACTGACGCATTCTACAGAGAGCAAACTTGATCAGGCAGAAGGAAGAATCAGTGAGCTCGAAGATAGGTCATTTGACATTGCCCAAGAATCAGTGAGCTCAAAGATAGATCATTTGAAATTGCCCAAGGGAAATTGCCCAAGGCTGGGAAAGGAAAAATAAAATAGAAAGAAGAAAGCCTACGGGATTTATGGGATGCTATCAAGCAAAACAATATATGCATTATGGGTGTCCTAAAAGAGGCAGAGAAAGAGAAAGGGACAGAAAACTTATTCATTTATTTTTATTTACTAATAGATAGATAAACTTTTATATGTATATATATATTGTGTACAAGATGATGTTTTAAAGTATATATACTTTGTGGAATTACTAAATCTAGCTAGATAACATATGCATTACTCCCAAAGAGTGATCATGTTTGGGGTGAGAGTACTTTATATTCAATCTCGTAGCATTTTTCAAGAATGCAACACGTTATTAACTATGGTCACTATGTTGTATAATAGATCTCTTCAACTTTTTTCTCCTACTTAACTGAAATTATGTATTCTTTGACTAACATCTGTCCAACCGCTCCCCACCCTCCAAGTCCCTAGTTAACCACTAATCTACTCTCTACTGCTATGAAATCAACTTGTTATGATTCTACATGTGAGTGAGATTATGCCATATTTATCTTTCTGTGCCCAGCTTATTTTACTTAGCATGATGTCCTCCAGGTTCATTTATGCTGTCACAAGGGGCAAGAGTTCCTTCTTTTTAAAAGTTGAATCATATCCCATTATGTATATATACCACACTTCCTTTATCTATTCATCCATTAATGGACATTTAGGTTGATTTCATATCTTGACTACTGCAAATAATGTTACAATAAACATAGGAGTGCAGATATATCTTCAATGTAGTAATTTTTATTTCTTTTGAATATATATGTGGAAGTGGGATTGCTAGCTTATATGGTAATTCTAATTGTAATTTGTTTGAGGAGGCTCCATCTTATTTCCATAATGCTGTACTAATTTACATTTCTACCAAGAGTGTACAAGTGTTTCTTTATCTCCACATCTTCACCGATACTTTTTTTGTCTTTTCAATAGTAGTCATTTTAATGGGTGTTAGGTGACTGCATTTCCCTGATGATTAGTGACATTGAGCATTTTCTTACATGTCTGTTAGTCATTTGAATGTTTTCTTTTGAGAAATTCAGGTCCTTTGTCCACCTTTTAAATTAGGCTATTTGTGTTATTGTTATTGAGTTGTTTGAGTTCTTTATCAGATGTATACCTTGCAAATATTTTCTCCCATTTGGGGGTTGCTTTTTCACTTTGTTGATTGTTTGCTTTGAGGTGCATAGGCTTTTTAGCTTGGGATAGTCTCTTTGTTTTTGCTTTAGTTATCTGTACTTTGGGGGGCATAATCAAAAAGTCATTCCCCATACCAATGTTATGCAAATTTTCTCCTATGTTTTCTTCTAGTAGTTTCATAGTTTCAGGTCTTATATTTAAGTATTTAATCCATTTTGTGTTGATTTTTGTCTTTCGTGTGAAATAAGGGTTTAACTTCACTTTTCCACATGTGGATATCCAGTTTTCCCAACATAATTTACACAATACATAGAATTTTTATTTATCAATTAATAAATAAGTACATGTTTATAGCAAGAGAGAGAGAGAAAGAGAAGGAAGGAAGGAAAGAAAGAAGGAAGGAAGGAAGGAAGGAAACAAGCAAGGAAGGAAGGAAGGAAAAGAAAAGAAAAGAAAGACGAAATTGAGATCGCTACTTGATTTTTATTTTAACCTTTCAGAAAGACTAGTTCAGATGAGGTGAAGGAGTGAGGTTCAGGTCACAACTGAACACAAAAGTGGAATATGGTATTCTTGAGTTAAGTTCTGAAGTGAGAGGCAAGCAACAGACTTAAACTGCAGATATGAAGCTAATTTGTTGTATAAGTAAATAGTGTTTTAATACATTAACAAAGCACATCTAACTGCAGCAATGGAATATCAGAGATCTACCCAGCCTCTCACCTTTTTTGAGACAGGATCTTGCTCTGTCTCCCCGGCTGGAGGCTGTGGCAAAATTACAGCTCACTGCAACCTCAAACTCCTAGGCTCACGCAACCATCCTATCTCAGCCTCCAGACTATCTGGTACTACAGGTGCACTCCACCATGCCTGACTTTTTTTTTTTTTTGTAGAGATGGGATCTCACTATGTTGCTCAGGCTAATCTCCAAGTCCTGGCCTCAAGTGATCCTCCTGCTTGGGCTTTCCAAAGCACTGAGATTACAAGTATAAACCACACCATGCTGATTTCCCCTGTCATTCAACTTCCCTATATTTCTATGGTTCAAGTCAATATGCTGATATTTGTTCCTAGAATAAGAAATAATTGATTATGATGCTTGTGTGCACATCTGTGTTAAGAGTTTTGATTGGCCAGTTAAAACAAGTTATTTGACTCATTCCTCTGATGGTAGTTTTATGGTTGTGCTGTTAATTTTGTCACTGAGTTAATTGTACATATAAATAGCTACAGGTGTGTATGTTAAAAGATTTTTTTTTTTAGTTGTTAAAAATTTCATTTATGAAGACAGACATTTTTCATTGTTAATTACTTAACCTTTGTTCCAAGAAGAAGAAATGCTACCATAGGTTGGTTAGAGACAATAACCCTATAATTGGGTCATAGTGCTAGGGAGATGATATGTCTTTCATCTGGGATTCTGTTTCTTGAGAATCTCACTTTGTCTTTTTTGGATGGCTGCCAATGCAAATGGAGTGAGCGGGACCAAGGCTGCCCCATTGTCTTCCTGAGCTCTTATCAGGGCTCCCTCCCTAGCATTGGCCTTTTTGTTTTTTGCTCGTTTTCTTTCATTTTTGTCATCATAAAAGTACAATCCAATATATGAGTATGAATTTAGAGAAAAAAACTACTTTTACTGCTTTGTCTCCTGCTCAAATTAAAACCAAAATGTCATCCAGTAATAAAAGTGTTCTTTGCCTGCCCAGATCTCTGTGTAGATATATTCCATGATAAACTTTCTGGGAGAGTTGGAAGGTATTCCTGGGAAGGTATTCCTGGGTTTCTGTGTACAGATTACCAAAGAAAAGGAAGAAAAAATAGGCAGGAGTAGCATTCTGTGCTTTTCAACCAATACAGGCAAATTGCTTAAAAGAATAAAATAACTTCACAGCAATATAGTCAGCTTTCCAAAGTTAATCATTTCTGGATCTGGCCAAAATTCATAGCCAGTTCACTGGCCAAAGAAACATGAAAAATAACATTAACAAGGGTTTTTTACATCTTATATATATATTCAATGGCAAAATCATATTTTACTCCTGAGCTCCATTGCACCACACATTTATCCATCAAGTTTCCTTGCAATGCTTGTCTTCAAAGCACCTCTCAAATGGATTATCTGTAGGAATTATCATCCCTTTTCTACACTCTGCCTCATACAGAATAAATAAGCTAAAATAGCTTCATCATGACTTCCAGACTCCCCATTATCTATTGGATATTACCCAATCAACATATATTATTCGATCTCAACTCATATTATTCTCTCTTCTTCAACATCTGTCCACTTAACATCATGAATTCATCCATCCAGCCATTTTTCTTCCCTAGGAAAGAAGTTAAAGATTTATTTCCTTCCTTACCCTCTCTCTTAACAATGGGTTAGAATGTAGTCATTGCCGTCTATCCCCAAGGGAGGGCTACTTCTCAATTAGATAACAGTACTAGAGGGTAGAGTATTAAAAAGGCTTTTAAAATTAGACAAATGTGAAGATGGTTCTTTTGGGATTTCTTACTCCTAGAGACTGGGAAAGTGAGTCAGGGCCCCAATCTGCCCCTCTGTTTTCATACAGCTAGAAAGATAGATATGGAAGGCTTTCCTGTTCCACAAATCACACCTGGGCATTGTGGCAAAAATCCCTGGCTCTTACACACTATTCTGTTTCTCGCCAGATGTTGCTGGCATGTTGGTCCAAAACCACACAAGAGTTGTAGGTAATCTTAGGGTCCGGCCTCCCGTGATCTAGTTCACAGGATTTCTATATTAAGGCTTAATTAAAGCTCCAATTTATAATCAAGGCAAGCAGTCCAGGTGTGGTGACTCACATCCATCATCCCAGCATTTTGGGAGGCCAACTCAGAGGACTGCTTGAGCACAGGAGTTCAAGACCAGCCTGAGCAACATAGGAAGACCTCATTTCTACAAAAAAAAAAAAAAAAATCGCTGGATTTGGTGGTACAGGCCTGTAGTCCCAGTTACTCAGGAGGCTGAGGTGGGAGGACCACTGCTCCAGCCTGGGCAACATAGTGATACCGTTGTCTCAAAGCAAGCAAACAAACAAACAATCAAAAAAGGTAAGTTTGCCTTGCTTCCTTTAGGCAATCTTTGGTTGCTCCCTTGAGGAGAGATTTTGAGAGTCAGATGGGTGGTTTGGGATGGGATTCAGACATTCTTTTGTACTGAGAAATTTCGTCCTTTTGTTTTTTAAGTTGTGCACTCACCATTTCCATTTTTAAATTTTTAATTATGTTTAAAATACCATAAGCTCGTGGTAAAAAAGAATTTTTTAACTTTAAAGAAACAAGCAAATGTCCCTCCTTCCCAAAACCCATCTCCAGAATTGTCTGTTAACTATATTTTATTATCATCTCATAATATTGTCTCTCATAAATAAGACTGCCATCACAGGGTATTATGGTGGCAGACAATCGTTGGGAAGACAGGCAAGTGGCTTCAAATAGGCTATCACGGGTAGCAAGTTATCTAACTCTAATTTGGGAAAGATTTTAACATCTAGAAAACTTGGAAACAATGTGTAGGCTGACAGCACAAAGATAAGCAGGCTGTGAGGAGAGCTTGGTCTCAAGGCAAAAGGCAGTTACAGTTATCAGAGTAAGGATATGAGGCCCAAACTAGACCAACCACAGGTGGACTCACCTCAACCCCTCTGCTACTGGCCAAGCACTTATTACCTTTACCTAGATCAGAAATATGACTGTTTCCACACCACACCAAGGATGAAGGTTAAGAGAGCTGGGATACATCCAAAAGATTAGAGAATCATGGGAGAAGGAAGACAGGCAGAGCATCAAGGGAGTCCTTTCTACAGATACACAGTTCCTACACCATTTTCTTTTTCATGTGTGTTTGCCTTATCTATGAATTGAACCATGAAGTTCTTGAAGACAAATACCCAGATTTTTCCTACATTTGTACACAATAATAAACTATTACATTGATTAATTTCTGTGTACATATCACTCTATTGAGTGATGTGAAAATTTTACATATCAAAAAATTTAATTTCTTATGTTTTTGTTAGAAGTGTGTTTACCTTACTTCAGGAAGTCAACAGCACTTCTGAAAACTAAAACTAAACTACTTTTCTGGAATATACTCTGCCCACAAGTTGCCAATGCAATCAGATGATTTGGTCTCAAATATGAGAATCTGACTGAACTCCTCATTTTGACCTTGGATCAAAATGCTAGCAACATAATTGTTTACAGTAAAAAGTCATCAGTTCTAAGAGACTCAATATGATTAAGATCTGATTGTTCTTTGCAATTTTGAATCCTTCTCTGGGGTTTTTAATGTGTAGTGTGATTGGACACACAATGATCTGATAACATCTAGACTGATATCAACCTCCATGAAATCAATTATACTACACACACACACACACAAAAACCCTTTCATGAAGCCTGAAATACCTGCTAGGTGGACTGAGTTTTTCAGAGAAATGTTTGCTTTAATGTCTAAATCATTAGGACTTACGCTCAATGAAACAGTCCTGCTACTCTAACCCATTTTCTTTCTAACTTCATTTCCTGTTATTCCCCCACCTAGCCCATTCTACTCCCGCCTCAAACAGGTCAGATATACTAACCCCTTAAGGCCCTTGCATTGCCTTTCCCCTCTGTCTGGAGTGCTCTTCCTTCAGCTATCCACATGGCTAACTTGCTTCTCCATGCTCCTGTTTGGAGATGCCATCTTCCATGGTTACAGTGCAATCTACTCTATCCTTTTATAGCATTTTCACAACTTGCATGTTTGACTTTTATATGTGATTGTATTCATGATTTACTTTTCTTGTTGCTTAACTGAAGATTCTGTGAAGAAAATCACTGTTTTGTTCTTCACTGTCTATTTAGCAACCAGCCATCTTAATGGACATGGTGAACAGAGAATGTATAGTATAAAAGAGGGAGAGGGAGACAGACAATTAACAAGTTAACAAATAAAATAATATAATAGGATATTTCAGATGGTAATCAGTGCTTTGAAGGAAATAAAACTGGGAAGTGTGATAAATAACGACTAATGTTGGAGGACTAATTTAAATTGACTAGTCAGGGAAAGCCTCTCTCACTGGGTTGAGATGAGAATTAAATGGTGCAGGCAGCCATGAGGGTCTGGTAGTTGAGCACCGAGGAAAAGGAAACAGAAAGTGCAAAGGACTTAAAGTAGAGAAGGTTTTAACACAAAAGCCCATTGTGTCCAGGGGTTTGTGATAACAGAGATGAGAGCAAACAGGAATGGCAGACAGAAGCCAGATCATAACAGGGCCTTGTATGTCATGCTAAAGCATTAGATTATTTTGCCTTCTCTGTGTAGAATAGATAATGGGAGAGCAAGAGTAGAAGCAGCTGGGAGGTTTGCCCTGGTAGATTTAAAAGTTGACGATGACTCAAATCAAAGTTGTTATAGTAAGGGAAAAGTGGGAAAATGGAGATACATGTTAAAGGTAAAATTGACAAGACTTGCTGATGGATTGCATAGATACAGCAAGAGTAAGACAGGAATCAAGGATGGCTCCTGGGCTTTGGGCTGGACCTCTTTAAGAGATGGATGGCATTTCCATTTACTAAAGCATACATCCAGTGCTTTGCACATAATATGCACTCAGTAGTCATTGAATACATGAATCAAAACTGAGATTCTGGGTGAAATGTTGTTTGAATAAAATAGCTCTGATAAAAACAGAAGTTGGAAACTACTGCAATTAGAGTGATCAGAGTTGTGTATGCAACTTTTGATCTCATTTGGGTGAACTGGAGGCAATGGCTCTACTACTTTCCTTGGCAGTGATTTACAGATGGAATCCCTATAGTGTAACAGTGGATACATACACAGAGATGACTTCTGGTAAGACCAGATAATTCTAAGTTTGACCTGGATAGTCTTTGAGCAGTTTAAAGATCACTCCATGAAGCTGGGACAGCTTGGCTGCAACTGAGTTCTCAGATGTGAGACAATAACTTGGTCTAATATGGTAGTTCAGTCAGAGCTTGGACAAAGTTAGGGGAGGGAATCTTAGGTGGGTTTACCGCTTATGTACTTAATCCTGAACTGAATCTCACATCTACAATAAAATAAAATAAAAAGAGAGAATTAGGGTCTAAGCCTCTACCAAGGGCCTGCTTGTGCAGGGCAGAAGCACGGGCAAGAATAAAGTCAGAGGTCCCCCTCTAGAATACCAAACCCAGACAGCAGAGGGCAAAAGAGAGATGGGAGGTTGATGTTGATGCTGACTAACAAGGATTCGTAAAAACTAGAAAAACAAAGAGTAGAAGTTTGATTTTCATCCAAAGAGGATGATTGTGTGCCCCAAATGTTTAAAAATTCTTTTCCATGGGATAATTCAAGGTTTTCTACACATATCAAGTTTGTAGGGAAACTGGGTGGGAAGTGAGATTATGGGGCAAGGGATAGCAGGGTTCTTAGCTGAAGGCCGACCATGCTGAGGTCTGATTAGCTGAATAAGTTATCACAGTATGGAGAGATTATCCACCTTGCAGAACTGCTAGGGAGAAAACACAAAGCAGGACCAAAAACAAATGCTTTATCTCCTGACTGTCACTCATTAGGTTGCCCAAACCCCAAACCTAGCAAATCTAAAAACCTGCTACCACGCCAACCACCCCCACCAGCTAAGGCAGCTGACAGGCACCAGTAACAGCCTCCCAGCTTCCCAGAATAAAGACCCAACAAGGCATCTGCAGTTGAAGGTTATAGATGTCAGCTGATGTGGCCTCCCAGGAAAGCTAGTGCTCCATTTCAGTAGGATTATGCGGCTTAATTGATTGGTGCTGCTTAAGTGTCTACCATCTAGTCACAGAGTTTGTAGTCTTAGCTTCATAGAATTGAGTTGATTTCCTCCCAAGGGAGGCATTTGCAATTTTCTTAAGCGATAGATTTAACCCAATACCCGCAGTGGTTAAAATCTTGATAGTCAAAAATTAAAAGTTAATGGGTTTCTAACAAGCTATTCCAACATCTGCATAATTTGTTTTCTTTATTATGAATAGTCCCAGGTTTGGGCGAATTGTATAAAACATAAAACAAAAATATCTTCTTCATATTTGGTTTCTGAGACAATATCAAGTGCCAGGAAAGGGAAATTTTCATTTTCATTCAAAGCAAAGATCTTTCTGGTTTCATTTTTTAAAATGCTATGATTTTCTAATTGTAAAGATTACCAGTATGGAATTAAAATTCTATCACTTATTAGTTACATAAACTTAAACAAGATTTCCTTTCCTCACCTGTAAAATAGGGGTAATGATAGTGATTGTAACTCCTAAATGAGATAATTTGGGAATAAGACTGAATACTTTTTTTAGTAGATATATTCCATCCATTTGTTATTGTTATTAAATGTTTTGAGAATTGTTTTGTCTTCCAACTAAATAATAATGCATGTGGGTACTTAATCTACAGAACTAAACTTGAACTCCAGAACTTGAACAAAGATAAATAGTTTAAATGATTTTTCAAGTCATTTTATATTACTTCTCTGTGTCAAATTTAAGTCTAATTTGCCTGGTATAAGACACTCTAAAATGAGGTGATTATTGTCCTGATAATTCCAAGTATTCAATCTTTTAAAGATCCTAACATACATATATTATTTGATGTAGTCTTTTAATTTGTCAAGGTCATTAATTAAAGAATGGCTTGTTTAGTAATGTATTTCTTTGTCTATATTTACAGAATGAAAGGGCAAAAGCTACTGTGCTATTTTGTTGATTAAAATAATCTGTGTAAAATTCTAATCTTACTGCTTGGATGGTCTTTACAAACAATTATATACTTAAATTCAAGTTCAATGTTTAACCGGTATTCACTGCTATCCTGCAATGTGCAAGGTACTAACAATACAATAATTAGTCACTAAGAAACAAGAGCAGCAGCTGCAGTTTCTGTACAGACTGTGCTAGAAGCTGGTAGAGCTTGAGAGAAATAAGTTTTAATAATTAAGAGAGATTTCTCAGTGTCTATTTAAACTATTAAAAAGAGTGAATGGGTAAATAAATACTGAGAACACAACACCAAAAAAACAAAAAATCTAAATCTGCATTGAAGACTAATAATAAAATTTTTAAAGCCATAAAATGTGTCTTATTTGTGTGTTTAACCTTAAAGTTGTATTTTCCTATACTTTTGACCATGTCTAACTAGGACTAAGCCATCCTCTGCCACAAACATCAGAAAATACAGACCAACAAGCTCCCCAGCAACAGGGAACATTTAAAAGCTCTGATGGTAGAAGAGGCAATTGTACACATCCTTTGGGCCATTGAGCAGATTTGGAATCATAGAACCAATTTTTTCTCCTACAAATACTTAGACCAGGAAAGAAAAAAAAATAGCACTTAAAATGATAGAATCATATATATGAAACTTTGATTATTATAATAAAAACAATTTTGAATAGCATAAAAATTCACATTCACAGTTAATCCCCAATCTCTTTACCAAATACGTCTTCTTTTTCAAAAACGTCTTATTACTCATCCTAAATTATTTAGTATTTAAATGAGTAGCATTTTATCCATAAAAAGGTGATGTATTTAATAATTGGTATAGATTCTCATATATGCATACATTAGGATAATAATCAAAATGTGCTGCTTTTATTAAAAATAAGTAAGATAATTTGCAAGCTAACAAGTTAGCCTGACATGCTTTTATGGATACTGAAAGAAGAGAAACCTCCTGGGTCAGAGACAAAGGACAGCTTAATATAGAGAGCAATAGCAGTAGCCACATTATCAACATTGCATTTATACACAGAGCCCCTATTTCCAAAGAGTTGTGTTCCAAGAGAGAAACTCTGAGCTTAGGGGATCCAAATCTCTCTCTCTCTCTTTTTTTTTTTTTTTTTGAGATAGAGTCTCCCTCTATTACCCAGGCTAGAGTGCAGTGGTTTATCATAGCTCACTGCAGCCTCAAACTCCTGGGCTCAAGTGATTCTCCTTCCTCAGCCTCTTGGTTAACAGTGACTATAGGTGCACACCACCACACCCAGCTATTTTTTTTTTTTTTTTTTTTGTAGAGACAAGGTCTTACTATGTTGCCCAGGCTGGTCCCCAACTCCTGGCCTTAGGTACTCCTCCTGTGTCAGTCTCCCAAAGTTCTGGGATTATATATGTGAGCCACTGTGTTTAGCCCAAAACTTTTGTAATGGGAAGTAAGAGTATTTGTTCATGGCTGCAGGGGGAGATACTACCTCTGTGTTCTAAGACTGTAAGTAACCCTACCCTTTTCTCTGGAGAGAGACAACATCTCTATCTTCCAAATCTTTTCTTTTTGAAACATCCTTGAAAATAGAGTGAGGAAAATGGGCGGTCAGTGCTTTGCTTTGCAAGACAAGCAGAAATGCAAGAGACTCATAGAGAATTGCCTCTCAACAATACTGAGCAGTGATTTCTGGGGAGAGAATTTAGAGGAAGAGGGAATCCTCTTCTGGAGACATTTCTAGTGTTGAGGAAAAGAGACCTCTGCATCCTGGGTGAGAGAGTTTAGTCTGGGGTAAGCTTCCACTGTCACCTGTGGCCTGACAAGAAAATTTCACCTCTTGGTCTTCCTTTTTTCCTGTCCTACTCTCCCAACTTCCCAGGATCTGTTGTAGTTGAGGTCTTAGCATCCTGAACCCTGACTTGAAATGGATGGCCTTAAACATAATTTATTTATTTATTTGTTTACTTATTTGTTTTCTGAAATGAAAATGTCAGGTTGACATAGTATGTACAGACAGAAAAAATATTGTCAAACTGTAAACTTGTGATTTGTACATTTGCTCTACAGAAATTACCCAGAATCATGTCATTGCCCCCTAAATACTCTGTGCTCCACTATTCCCTATTGGTCTCTCTCTTCCTCTGTCCCCTGGCAGCTAGTGATCTTTTTATTGTCTCCATAGTTTTGCCTTTCTCCAAAATGTTATATAGGTGGAATCATGCAGGATGTAGCCTTTTCAGATTGGCTGTGTCACTTATTCATATGCATTCAAGGTTTCTCTATGTATTTCATGGCTGGGGAGCTAATTTCTTTTGGTGCTGAAAATATTCCACTGGCTGATGTATCACAGTTTGTTTATCTATTCACCTACTGATAAACATAATTTATAGTGGAAGTCAAAGTCCCTGACTATTTCTTTCACTGCCTCCCGACTCAGTCTCCTCAAAGGCCCTATTAATCCATAATGTATCTGATTTACGGAACATTTCGTTTCAACTGCACATTGTAAATTAAATAAACTTGGTTGTCTAGGTGGAGACCATAACTACCACTTACGGAATCTCTAGTGTGGGAAAATGTGTTTTTATTAATGAATCTTTTTAACAAATGGCTTTCTAGAGCATGTCTCTTATTAGATTGCATCTTTTTATTTAGTAATCCAATTTTTAGAATGTTATTAGAGGAAGTTTATTTTTGCAACTGTCTGTGAAAGATGGCACTATTTTCTGTGGCAGCAGAAAAGTTATCCCAAGCCAAAAGCCTGGAGAAAAAGTAGACTTTGTTTCTAAAATGGGATCAAAGTTAAGAGTATATAAATCAACATGTTATATCAGATGATCATATTGTCTCCTTAGGGAAGAATGATGGCCAGAAAACAGGTAGTAAAAAAAATATGTCAGAAAGGAAAAAACAACAACAACAAGGAATTATCTCCTTCTCACTGGAAAAGGATTATAGCTTGGAGAATCTTTTGAGTATTCCCAGTTTACATTCAAATTCTCTTATGTAATGGGCTCTTGTTATAAAACAGGACATTGCCATTTGTCATCAAAGTGTTCTCTGATATTTCATTTTCAAGGTTTTTTTTTTTTTTTTGCTTAATTTTACCCCATTACATACAACTAGAAAATAGTTTACTGTGTCTTTTCCATCTATATTATCATTTAGAACTTATCAAACATTTTTAACACTGGGGCATTTTTATATTAGTCTTTACATAACTATTTTTTGGATTTATGCTCCTCTTTTCTGTTGGTGGTTGAAAATTATCCAGTTCTATT
The DNA here is from genome assembly GCA_027257055.1 of Cephalopachus bancanus. Classification (NCBI taxonomy): domain Eukaryota; kingdom Metazoa; phylum Chordata; class Mammalia; order Primates; family Tarsiidae; genus Cephalopachus; species Cephalopachus bancanus. The sequence goes on from JAPVLO010000073.1 coordinate 6,096,229, forward strand.
TTTCCCATATGGAGCGACAGAAAGCAGACTCACAAAGCCAAGTGTAATCCTTCCATGTTGTGGTGAAAGGGGCATTCACTATTTCTGTGCTCTAACAGATTGCTGACATTTTTTGTTTATCAAAGTGAGGTTTTCTGTAACTTTGCCACCTTTAACTGTTCTTTACTTTTGCTGTTTTCATAGGATTTTACTTCAAGTTGCTCCAGGGGGGAAAATACTTCTTGGTTCTTTTGCAATTATGGTTCCCCATTTTCATCTATCCTAGTGTTGAATTTGTAACTTATGTTTCATATTTTCAGGCCATATTCTTGATATTTCAGAAAACATTATTATTATAAAATATCAAGTTACTAAACAACCCTAGGAAGCAATTTTGAATATTATAGGAAAGCTCATATTAAGTAATGCCCCAAACTTAAAAATCCAGACATAACCTCTTCACCATGTCTTAAGAATTTCTACTTTTATTCCATCAATCTTGCTATTGTTTAAAAACCATGTTTGAGACTCCTTTTGTGGACAAGCATTTAGAACCAGCAGCTTTGTTTCACATGACCTTTATGGCAGTAAATCTTCACTGTTTAATTGTACATTTTAATTTTTGGATAGAAATACCTGTCACCAATATTCTGGTGTATAGGTTGGTAATCAGACTGGAAGACTGTTGGAGAGAATAAGTATCCAACTATAAAGAATCTGAAGACAACCTGAGAAAGAACTTCTAGAAAATTTTCCTCAGGAGCATTTGCTGCCCAGATGCCTCTGGATGTTTTACAGATGCCTGGTTCAGTCAGTGGTTAGTGATGCATCGCTTAGGTCCTGACATCCCATTGTCCTGAACTCACTTCCTAGGCCATGTGACCCTCAGGAAAACGGGGAGTCCTTGGAGAGTTGTGCACAGATGAGTGACATAAACTGACACATTCTGAAAGAATCCTTCTGGATGCTGTATCGAGAAAACACTGAAAGAAGCAGAAGATGGGGTAGACAGCAAGCATCTAATTAGGAAGCTGTTGTAATAATCCTGGCATGAGATAATGGTGCTTGAAAAAAGAGAAAAATTGGAAGTGCTGAGAGATGGCTGGATTCTGAACATATTTTAAAGATACAGCTAACAGGATGTCCCAATCTTGGTTCCACTGGGCCTCAGCCAGAGTAGCTTCTACCCCTTAAGAGGCATTTAGCAATGTGTCCAGACATTTTTGATTGTCAGAACTGGAGACATGCTATAGGCATCGAGTAGACAGAGACCAGGGATGCTGCTAAGCATCTTATGCTGCACAGGACAGTTTCCCACAATGAGAATTATCTGGTCCAAAATGTCAGTTGTGCTGAGATTAAGAAACTGTGCTCAAAATTAGGCTGGGTGTGGTGGCTCACGTCTGTAATTCCAACATTTTGGGAGGCCAGGGAATGAGGATTGCTTGAGCCCAGGAGTTCAAGAGCAGCCTAGGCAACATAGTGGGACCTTATCTCTATAAAATAAAAAATTAGCCAAGCATGGTGGCTAACTTGTAGTCCCAGCAACTCAAGAAGCTGAGGTGAGAGAATCTCCTGTGCCCAGGAGGTCAAGGCTGTGGTGTGCTGTGATTGTGCTACTGCACTCTAGCCTGGGCAACAGAGTGAGACCCCCAACTAAAAAAGAAGAAAGAGGAAGAAGAGGAAGAGGAGGAGGAGGGATGGGGAGGAGGAGGGCAGTGGAAGAAGGAGGGGAGGAGAAGAAGGAGGAGAAAAATAAACCACGCTGTTCAAGATATACCTTGAGCATCTCCTTGTGACTTTCCTTAGGAGAGCTCACTAAGAATTTTTCCTCTGTATGTTTTACTTTTTTTTCTTTTATTTTTTTACCTGGCAAATAAAAGTTGTATATATTTATACATTTGTTTTAAAATATGTACACATTGTGGAATAGCTAAATAAAGCTAATTAATATGTACATTACCTCATATAATTTTTTTGTTGTGAGAACATTTAAGATCTACTCTCTCAGCAATTTTCAAGGATACAATATATTATTATCAAGCATAGTCACTGTGGTGAACATTAGATCTCCAGAACTTATTGATGCTGTCTAACTGCAACTTTGTACCCTTTAACCGACATCTCCCCATTCCCACATCACTACCGCCCCCTCCAAACGCTGGCAACCATTATTCTACTCTTTACTTCTATGAGTTCAACTTTTTTAATTTTTAATTTTTTTTTTTAGTTGGAGTCTCACTTTTTTGTCCAGTCTGGAGTGCAGTGGCATGCTCACAGTCACCATAGTCTCAACCTGCTGGACTCAGGTAATCCTTCCGTCTTAGCCTTCCAAGTAGCTGGAACTACAGGTGCATGCCACCACGCCCAGCTAATTTTTTGATTTATTGTAGAGATGATTTATTGTAGAGATGAGTTCTCACCAAGTTGCTCAGGCAATCCTCTCACCTTGGGCTCCCAACTGGAATTGCTGGATCACATGATAGTTCTTTGTTTAATTTTTTGAGAAACCACCATTATGTTTTCCATATTTCCATTGTACTAATTTACATTCATACTGACAGCGTATGAGAGTATCTTTATTTTCACATTTTCCTTTCATCTTTTTTCATAGTAATCATTCTAACAGGTATGTGAGGTGATATGCCTTTGTGGATTTTATTTTTATTTTCCTGCTGATAGTGATGTTGGGCATTTTTTCATATACCTGTCAGTCTATTCAGGTCCTTCGTCCATTTTTTTAAAGAGAAACTTGAGTTTTAGACAAAACAATAATGTAGTCTTCAGGATTGTGATCAAATCTTGAACAAAACCACAATGTGTCCACTTGTTAACTTTCTGTATCAGACAACCCAGTCTGGGTTGGCACTACTGCTTGCTGGCGTTAGATTACAATGCTTTGTACCACTGCCACTGTGCTGCTGTTGTTGGGTGTGCAACAACAAAACTGCAGTGACTGAAGATGGTGTGCAGAACTCCATTCTCCTGCAGCTGCAGGAATACAGGTCCCAGTAAAAGGAGGATGTGCCTCCATGCACTGCATCAGCTGCCCTTCTTGGAATTGGGTCCCCAGACAGCAGGTCAAGATTTGAAGGTGTGTTACCTCTTGAACCAGGTGTACTGTTCTAGTAAACTGGGATCTTGATAGTCATCAGGACTGTAGTTCACCCATTTTTTAATCAGGTTATTTGTGTTCTTACTATTGAGCTGCTTAAATTTCTTACATATTTTGTACATTAGCCCTTTATCAGATATATAGCTGGCAAATATTTTCTCCCATTCCATAGTTATCTCTTCACTCTGTTAATTGTTTTCTTTGCTATGCAGATGTTTTTCAGTTTGATGCAATCCCATTTGTCTATTTTTATTTTAGTTGCTTGTGCTTTGGGGGTTATACCCAAAAGATCATTGCTGAGACCAATGTCATGTCGTTTACTTCCTCTTTTTTTCTAGTAGTTTTACAGTTTCAGGTCTTATATTTAAGTTTTAATCCATTCTGAGTTGATTTTGGTATATTGTGTCAGGTAATAGTCCAATTTCCTTCTTCTGCATATAAAATATTAAGTTTTCCAACACCATTTATTGAAGAGATTGTTCTTTTCCCATTTTGTATTCTTGGCATCTTTGTCAAAAATCAGTTGACAGTAAATGGGTGGAATTATCTCTGGGGTTTCTATGCTGGTCCATTGGTCTATCTGTCTGTTTTCATGCCATCACGATACTGTTTTTATTACTATACTTTTGTAGTATATTTTGAAATCAGGTAGTGTGATGCCTCTGTTTTGTTCTGCTCAAGATTCTTTTGACTATCTGAGGTCTTTTGTGGTTCCATATGAATTTAAGAATTTTTTTTCTGTTTCTGTGAAAAATGTCATTAGAATTTTGATAGAGGTTATATTGAATCTGTAGACCACCTTGGGAAGTGTGAATGTTCTAACAATATTAATTCTTCCAATCCATAAACACAAGGTAGCTTTTCATTTATTTGAGTCATCTTCAATTTTTTTCATAAATGTTTTATAGTTTTCAATTTACAGATCTGTCATCTTCTTGGTTAAATTTATTCCCAAGTACTTTATTTATGTCTGTAAATATTGTAACTAGAATTGTTTTCTTTATTTTTTTCAGATAGTTTGTTTCTAATAGATAAAAACACTATTGAATTTTGTATGTTGAGTTTTTTATCCTGTACATTTACAGTATGAAAACAGTCTGTTAGAATATTTATTAGTTCTAACGGTTTTTGGGTTTTTTTTGGTAGACTATTTCAAGTTTTCTATATATAAGATTATGTTACCTGCAAACAGAAACAATTGAAATTCTTCCTTTCCAATTTGGATGTCATTTATTTCTTTTTCTTGACTAACTGCTCTGACTAGGAAAGCTTACTATAAGAATTTTGACACTAAGGTAAAAATTATTGTTTGAATGTTGACAGAAAAATATAGACTCTAGCAAAATTCATTCTTCCAGTGGATTCAAAGCCTAAATTAGAAAGGAGCCTCCCCAGTGTACCAACAGTAGGAATACTGAGTAAGTCTGTTTAGAGGTAGCTTTATGCACTAATGCATCCAGAAAGAGGACCGCTAAAGTCAGGACTTTTAGCCAGACACTGAGCATTCAGCCTCAACATCAGCCACCAAAGTGAGCATTCGTGTGAGTTCCTTCTGATTTTCCTAGCTAAGCTGGAACAAAAAATAGAGATAAATCTTTACCTTATGAGCCCAATTGGAACTTGCCCTCCAAACCTTCCCTCTATTCTAAAAAGACCATACATTTGTTTAGGTAGCAAGTTTCTCAAATGGGTTTTCGAACTGATCTAACATTACAGGACATAATTAGTGGGTTTTAGAACTTCTAAAGGTACTCTGAGGTTAAGGGCCAAGTGTCCCTGTAGCCCGTGAAGTTAAGTGTCCAACTATTAGAAGTGAGTAATGTAGCCAATATCTAACCACCAAGTAGGAAAAGAAGTTGTTCTAGGTTTGGGGTGAATGATACACATCAGAATCTGATAAACAGACAGAGGTCAACTGTAGCTTTAAGAAAGAACTAAGTATGAAATGTAAGTGGTGAGAATGACAAGGATTGAAGGAATTTGGGGAAAGTTCCTGTTTATTTTTATATTGAAGAAAAAAGCTAAGATTTTAATTAGTCTATAAGTTATAAAAGGATGATTACTTTGTTTTCTAGTTAACATCTAGGTTAGATTTTGCATGTAATTGCACTAATTCTTAGTATGCACCAAAAAAAGTAAGGCTTTTTGAGGGGTTAATTTTTCCATCAAAATTATAGAATAGCACATCCTTCACTTCTTCCTTGACTTTTTATAGCATGTTCAATAAAGAGGATTGTCTTTGCAAAAATATTCAAGGGCTTCTTCAAAGACTCTTTTGAAGGATTTACTGTGTCATCAGGTCTTTATTTCTCAATGGCTTGAACTGTTTCTCAATTTTACTTTTATGGACTTTATGAAGGCCTACACCTTTTGCAAGATTTTCAGTTTCACTGGTAATTATAATGTGCCACAATTTTTGTAAGAAAATGGCAAAGACATGAAAATGATGCATAGGATAAAAGCTAGTATGAAGCAGGAAGGGATTTTTTTTTTAGTATAAACTACTTTGTTGTGGGGTCAGTTCTTTAGCACATAGCCTTGTAATACATTTGCTTGTCTATGAAACCTTATATGTTTGAGGACTTGAATAATAAATAATGGCCAGGCTCAGTGGCTCAGCCTGTAATACCAGCACTTTGCGAGGCTGAGGCGAGCGGATTGCCTGAACTCATGGGTTCGAGACCAGTTGGGCAACTTGGTGAGACCTTGTCTCTACAATAAAATTAAAAATTAGCCGGGCACGGTAGCGCGCGCCTGTAGTTCTGGCTACTTAGAAGCCTGAGGTGGAAGGATTGCCGGAGTCCACCAGAAAGAAAGAAAGAATGAATGAAAGAAAGATAAAAGAAGACTAAAAAGAAAAGAAAGGCCTGTAGATATTTTATTGTCTGTTGAGATAGGGCAAGAGTCTTATGACTTTGCCCTTTCTAATTAATGTGTTATTAACAATAGAAATACCCACAATAGTTTGATATTTGGCCTAACCTAATACTCTGTCTCCTAGAATTGGGATTTAGAAACCTGATGATCCTCTTCTCAAATCAAATATTTCTAACAGTAAAAGGATGAGTACATTCATAGAGTAATGCTCCAAGTTGTAATTATTTGGCAAGCATCATATGTCTGCAGGGAGTGAGGAATTCCATGTAGATGAATCCTTAAGATGGCAAATTTTGAAAAAATAATGATGAACAATAGGTTTCCTTCCCAGGAGAAGTGTCTATTCATTAGAGTCTGACATGTATCCTTCACCTCAAATCTAGAACAACTTATTTTTCTACTCAGTGGTTAGATATTGGCTATATTACTCACTTCTAATAGTTGGCTCGGAGTCCAGAGAAGCCCCCAACATGGCAAAACAGTTTGAGGTTGAACATCCCAACCAAATATGTCCAAACTTTAGATGATTCTAACTTGGTTCATAACTGAACAGTTCTCCTGTCACTCTCTGAGTCACATGAAACTCCTGTTGTGCTTCAGAAGAGGTTTTTCCTCTTTTAAACTTTACAAATTGGAAAGACTCCAGATGACTTTGTCCCAGTATTCTGACCTACCCATCTATTTAGACCCAGCTCCTGTGATTCTTCATTTTGTGGATGGGGAAACACAGGCTTATAAAGATTAAGTGTTGCCCAAGGTCATGAACCTAGTAAGTGGCAGTACTAAGATCTGAAACATGACAGCTTGATTCCAGAGCCTACCCATGTTCCCATTCTACAATATCAGTGCAGAATTCTCTATCGGCATAAGAGTATTAAGTAAAAATAAGAAAGAGGCAAGTACTCTAGCATACCACTGAGAGAGAGATTTAATAATAATGACAGTTTGTGATGACTCTGGGATCATACTAGGAACGATTGCCGGCAGTTTCTACACATGAAGATGACCATACCTATGTAGGAATTAACAAATTTAAATCCCTGGAAATTCCTTCCAAAATAAAGACTTCTAGAAATCTTATCCAATAAAGAAAATAATGTTGTCTGATTTTAAACTAGACTAAAATTTAAAAGCAAATAAACTAACAAAACCTAACATATCGATCCTAACTCTTGAACTAAGTATATCAAGTCTTAGGAGAGCTGTGAACTCTCTTCGTTCATCCCTACCAGATAGCAACACAGGAAATAATGCCTGGCTGCTCCCTCTCAATGTCATTGTTAGTGCAAATTATTGAGTTTTCAATGTCAATATTCTTTGAGAGCATCAGTAAAAGGGTATCACTCAAATCCAACATGACTCATCTTTTGCTTACAATTAGCCACTCCAGCTATTTCTACACCATTTTTGTCACACTCTGCTCTTTCTTACTTGATCACTGCAAGTCATTGCTTGTAATTTATACCATACACATGCACAGCTACACAAAGAAGCGTATCCATTGTAACTCTCTTGTCATTAAATTGGTAGGTTGTAAACTGAAAAGATTCCATCAAGAATCCAGTCCATAGAAAACTAGATTATTTTGTAAAATTCAAATACAACTGTCATTGTAATATAGCAAAGATACACAAGTTGTTTTGTCCTCTGTTATACCGTTTTTTATGAAACAAATAACCAAAAGATTTTCCCTCTTTCATCATTGCTCTAACCTTTGTGCGGGCTTATCTTTATATAAACTTTTAGAAAATTTTTGTACCTAATTCAATTTGAAGTATTTTTTTCCACTGAATATTTTTATTTGTGTCTCATTTTCCTTACAAGATATTTTTTGATGGTAATACACTAAATATCACTCATAAGCTCCAAATTGGTTTCATCTAAACCCATGTCCTTATTTCTATTATGTGAGTATGAGTGTGTGTGTGTGTGTGTGTGTGTGTGTGTGTGTGTGTGTGTGTGTGAAGCATAATTATTCTATTTATTTGAAGTTTCCTTTAAAGGACTATGTTAATTGGATAACCTCAACTGACTGTCTGAAGCATCAATATTTTAATTACATTTAAGCAAGCATGGATTTTACAAGTTGAGATTGCTAAGATTTAGTCTCTCCTTTTGCTGCTACAAAATTCCATTGTAACAGCTGTTCCCAAAGTAGGGTCCCAGGACAAGTAATATTAACATCCTTTAGGAAATGTCTTTCTCCCTTCCCCCATACCTACTGAATTAGAAAGTATAGAAATGGGGCCTAGCAACTGGCACTTCAATAAGCACTCTATGTGATCCTGATGTACCCCAAAGTTCGAAAGCCACTGCATCATAGAGATTAGTGTTAACATCCTTGAGAGCATAACTGATGTCTTTTCATCTTCACTCCCATGAGTGTTCAATACTGTGACTGGCACATAATAGGCATTTATTAAATAGTCTTGGTATAAATAAACCTACTGCTCAGTTAAACACTTCTACGATGAATCTGACATTCCTCTCTCCTGACTTTCATCTTCTTTCCATATCACCCATAAAATTGAGATGATTCTGTGAAGAGGCATTAAGTATGAACAAACGTGACTCACGTTAGGCTCTGCTGCTATGTTCCCAGCACAATACTCTCATAGTGCCCAGTGTTACTTTTAAGTTCTCCATGATCAGTGATTTTTTCAGGACACTTAGAAGTAACTTGCATACCAAGCAGGAAGAGCACAAAGAAACTGCAGGATATTGAACTCTGCAGAGCACTACATTACACTTGTATCATCACAACATCTTATTTCTCTCCATAATGCAAGACAGGAAGTCTATTATCAAATAAGCATTTAGCTGAAACACAGTTTCTGCCGTGTTGTTCCAAAAATATAAAGCCCGGAAGATTAACCATGATATCTGAAACTGTGGGTATAATTCTGTGCTCCAGAAGTACTATTTGCCTGACCTGAGTATTATATAAAGAGCAGAAAGGTCCCCCCACTCAGAGGAAAAAGTATCTTTATGAAGCTTTATGAAAAATGCTGCATGCATCTTGGTATTTCATGAAATATTTATGGATAATGACAGGTTTGCCAAAATTATGTAATCAGCCATTTCTAAATTGGTGCTATTATAATTAATGTTTATTTGAAAATCCTCAGAGAGGAACAGAAGATACATCTCCAGCTTTGTGATGATCTGAGGTTACTCTCCTAGCTGCTCTTCCAAACACCTGGGCTAACACCTATGTAAATCAGATAATGCTAATGTGTGCATATTAATGAAGGTCAAGCTTCACTGTTCCCATAGCTAATTTTTTAAAAAACGAATTTCCTCCTTCTGATGATGTTATTAACAACAGATTCTTATCCTTGCAAATTCAAATTACACTAAAGAATTGAAATCTCCACCATCATCTTTTAACTGCCTCATCTCCCTCATGCTAAGATGCTCTTGATTGCTGTTTCCAATAGTTGTGTCTGATGTGTTGTGAAAAGTCTACTGTAGCAGAAAGCCTTGTACTTGAATTTTGAAAACCTGAATTTCAATCTTTCAGCTACTACTAAAAGCAATCATTTCTCCTTTGAACTTCAATTTCCACATCTGTAAAGGAAAAATGATAGCTTGGTGAAAGTGACCTTTAAAAGTCAGTTACTATAGCTGCTATCAAAAGAAGAAAGAAAAAAAAAAACAGAAAATAGCAAGTGCTGGTGAGGATGTGAAGAAATTGGACCCCTTGTACACAGTTGGTAAGAATATAAAATGGTGTCACTGCTATAAAATACAGCATGGCAGTTCCTTAAAAAAATTTTAAAATAGAATTACAACATGATACAGCAATTTCACTTCTGGGCATATATCCAAAAAAATTGAAAACAAGATTTCAAAGAGATATCTATATATCCATGTTCATAGCAGCATCCACTGACAGATGAATGGATAAACAAAATGTGATATGTATATACAATGGAATACTATGCAGCCTTTAAAAAGAAGGAAATTCTAACACATGCTATGTGATAGAAGAATTTCAAGGACATTATGTTAAGTAAAATAAGCTAGTCACAAAAATACAAAAAACACATAATTGCATTTATGTGGGCTATCAAGAGTAATCAAGCACATAGAAACAGCAAGTAGAATGGTGGTTGGCAGGAGCAGTGGAGGAGGGGAAGCGGAGACTTGTTGCTTAATGGGTATAAAGTTTCCGTTTTGCAAGAAGAAAAAGTTCTGGAGGTTGGTTGCACAACAGTGTGAATACACTTAACATTACTGAACTGTCATTTTAAAATGGTTAAGATGGTAAATTTTATGTTATGTGTGTTTTATCACAATTAAAAATAAAATCAGTTGCTATACAAAGCTTAACTTCTGGAAAGAAAGGATTTTGTATTTGTTTATTTTTTGTTTTATTATTTATTATTACCCCCTTAGTGTTATTATCATCCAAAAAAGTATAATTTTAAAAGCATATTAAAAGTAGTATAAAGCTATATGATATATCTATGTAAACTTTGTGCACATGGACAATACAGTACAGTGTTAGAACAGTTACAAACCTGCTTAGATTTAAATTGATCTCGGATCCCGAACCAGAGACAGAGACAATGGAGTATTTCCATGAAAAGAGAAAATTTCCACAGTGGGAGAGGAGGGCTCTTTTTCTCCTCACTAATCTAGTCACTTTTTCTCCCAAGTCTGTGGGAGAATTATGGTTAAGGTTAGGGTTAGGGTTAGGGCTAGGGCTAGGGCTAGGGCTAGGGCTAGGGCTAGGGCTAGGGTTAGGGTTAGGTTGCCCTGAGAGGACAAGATGGAGGGCAGTTGGAAGAATCAAGATTGTTTACCACGGCACTCTCCTCCTCCTCTTCCCTTTGCTCCTTACAATAGCTTTCTTTTTTTCCTAGAATTCTAGAGTTGAAATCTCATGAATGCCAAAAACAAGACAAGGAAATAACTTGTTCTAAAGTTTCCAGAGGCAACCACAGTGACAGTCCAGTTTTTCCCTGAGAATTCATTAGAAACCTGTGGGTAGTAATATTTTGTTTGTTTTTATTTTTGCCCTCCTGGTTATAAAAAGTAATTCAAGGTAATAAGTCTTTCCTTCTCAAATCAGCTAAAGTGTAGAGGTGATAGACTTCTCTTTTGACCCATATGCCATCTATAATCTTCCCACCACTATCAAAAAATCTCCACTCACTAGTCCAGCCCTCTCCTCACTACTCCATATTTTGAATATAAACGCTCCTGATTCTGAACCGTCCCACCTCCATTTCCCATTTTTCTTTCTCAGTAAACAGACCTTTTTCTTTACTAAATTTCTCAGATTGGTGATAAATAAGCTGAAATATACTGGTTTAGATTAGGTGTTGATTATTGATTATGGCTTACTCCCACAACAATTTCTATTTCAGAAGAGCATTCCATACCCAAACACAAAGTATTCGTAATCCTAAAGTTAGAATCCCAGAGAATCTATCTGCTATATTATGGAATCCGGCAGTCCTTTTAGTGCCTTTCAAATCATGCCAAGTAATCAACTTTCTGCTCTGTTATGCAAAGAGGTATCCCTGCTCTTTAAACTTTGCTCATGCAATTGTTCAATAGCTGTTTAGAAAGCCTGTGCTGCATACAAGGTACTGGCCCAGGGGCCGTCAACATTTCTTAGCAGCTTGACATGAAGCCTTTCCGCCACTCTCACTGAAATACCCATAGAAACACAGGAAAAAGAAAGAAACTCATTGCAACACCAGTACTCAAGATGGAAAACAGCCCACCTTTGGCTGTGGGAATGTGGGCAAAATTAATGCTTATTCTAAAGCAGAAAGAGACATCTTCTTAGAGATAACCTCAAGGCATTTCTCACTCTTAATCTATGAAAATGATGTCCTGAGAGAAAGGAAAGGAAAGAGAAATAGTGTGTTGGCATGGATCCTAACACAGAGTTTAGAGTACAGTAATGAAGACTTTATGTAAGAAATCATGACTCGAGATAGAAAGTGGCTTTTTCCCATTTAATATTGCTTTTGTCTCCACACAGGCCTGGTTCTTCAGGCTTCTACAGAGTTCACATATCTCTGAATTTGAAATACAGCACTGTAATAGGTCAGTCTTTAATTTTTCTATTTTAAAACTGCATATTTAAGCATTTAAATAAAATAATATATTCAACATATCCATGCTAAATTTGCATAGAGAATTGCTTCATTTGTGCATTTTCTTTTTGAGTAGCAGCATTTTATGCCTGACTTATGTTGAATTTAAAATACACTAATCCTCCCAAAGTTAACATATTTTTCCAGTATTACTATTGAATAATCTACTCATTACTGAATTTTGTTGGTTTCTTCCAGTCCTAGATTTTTAAAATAGTATCTGAAGTGCAGAGCAGTGACACAATCCATATAATTCAAACCAAACTGTTTTAAAGGGAGAGCATCTCAAAAATTCAGCTTAAGTAAAAAACAAGAACTGACCTCTGCTCTCAAGCAAATTCCAGATTAGAAAAAAAATTGTCTTTACGTGGTTATATTTGAAACAAATTAACAATTACTGGAGATGACAGTAAACTGGCATGAAAAAATACTTGGATTATTTCATCCAGAGAAAAGAAAACTGAAGGAAGACAAAAAATAGTTTAAATATATAATGGATTATTCTAAAATGCTGAATAACAAGCTTGTCCAAAAATGTATCCCCATTTACAAATGAGGTAACTGAACTGCTAATTAATGATTACTACATAGAAGGAAAGGAACAGAAAACTTTCTGACTTTAGGGTGTTTTTGTTTGTTTTGAGTGTCGTGTTCTAACTTGTATTCTGTTTTGCCATCTTTCAAAAGCGTCTCCAAATAAACAGGATGCACAGGAGAAGGACGTGAAGAGAGACCTCAAGCTTAAAACAGCATACGAACAAAACAGGAACATCCAAATTAGTAACTTAGACAGAACTGTTTGTAAACAACATTTTGTAGAAGATTATAAATTATCATGTGGGTACAAAGAACTAAAATTTTAATAATGTTTAACAGCTGGCCCTCTTTAAAATACTGTTATCGGTTGCAAGTGCTATATATTTTTATGACTGACATCGCAATGTATCACCACAAACACGTGAATAATACATTGCGCTACCACGTTATGACAGCCACAGAAATGTTTCAGCTCCGTTACAATCTTACAGGATCACTATCATCAAACGGATCAAACTACTCTTAAAATCTGTATATTTCAGTATATGTCTATTTTACCTTGATTTTAATTTTTTTCAAAAGAGCAGGCACAGAGAAAGTGGAGTAGTCGACCAGCCCCCACAATGCTTGTGGGCACTGCTCTATGATGGTTCACCCCAGACATCTGTGTTAACACTACAAGTCCTGAATGAAATGTTTTACCCTCAATAAATAATAATAATAATAATGTTATGGGAAACTTTCATTCTTATAGCACTTATTTCATTTGTTAAAAATTGTATGTCATAGCTCAAATATAAATCTGATCTACGTTATTGCACAAGATAGCCCCTGAGAATGCTTGAAAAGCTAAATGTCAGGATTATGCAGAGCTCAAATTAACTGAGCATGAATAAAAGTATGAAAAGATATACCACAAATTGATAACATTGGTTGTCTTTAGAGAATGAAATCGGAGCTAGAGAAAGAGGGGAGTTATCACCATTATGTTACTTATGTTCTATTTAAATTTCTTTAAAAAATAGTTATAATAGTCAAATATTACTTTTATAACTAAAAAATTAATTGTTAAAACTTCTGACCAGTTGTCATATAATGCTGCTTCTGAGCTCAAGCAATTTCTGACTTAGGGAAACAGCATTTACTGATCCATATGTTTAATTCCCTAACTACACATATTTTCCCTTCAATTGGACACAGCTCCCACACCCACTGAGAAGAATTATTGCCAGTTGAGCTATGGTAGGGTGAAGAAAAAAGGAGTACACGTAGATGGAATTGTTTTAGACAGTCTGTGATTTCAAAAGAGTGAATTAGGGAAGAAGTTATGGAGAGAATGGACAGGCCTTGAATCCAATTCCTAAAGAGGGCTTTTGGCCCAAATAAAATACTTCTTGAATTGTTTTTCTTTTTGCACTTCAGTTGTTATACCTCATAAAATTCTACCAAAACACTATCCTTTGGTTTGCATCTTTCTTTAAAATGCAGATACCCCTGGAAAGGAAAAAATACTATCCACTATTCACACATTAGTAAATGTTAGTTTAATTGTATGTCCTCATAACAACTATCTGAAATTAGCCTGACTGATTGGAGAAAAGGCAAACTATTTGTAAACCTCGAATTGGTGATGGGAGACCTACATGTGGAGAAGAGAATTTGGTACAGCAGAGAGCATGTAAGTCTAGGAACTACGGAAAAGGATCCTGGAAATCATAAAGGAAAGTAGCCCACAAAGGAAGGTGGTAGACACCAAAAATTCTAGGGACAACATTTAAAAGCATTCAATAGGCCAGGTGCAGTGGCTCATGCCTATAATCCCAGCACTTTGGGAGGCCTAGGAGAGATTACTTGAGTTCCAGTTGAGCTCTGGAGTTGGTGACCAGCCTAAGCAACATAGTGAAACCTCTTCTCTACAAAAAAATTAAAAAAAAAATTAGCCAGGCATGATGGTATACTCCTGCAGTCCCAGCTACTCAGGATGCTGAGGTGGAAGGATCGCCTGAGTCTAGGAGGTCAAGGCTGTCGTGAGCCATGATGGGGTGATCTTGCCACTGTACTCCAGCCTGGGCGACAGAGTGAGACCTACTCAAAAACAAGTACCCAATGAGAAAAACTTCTTTCGTTCCTTCTTTTCTTCTTTCCTCTTCTTTCTTCTCTTACTTCAAATATGAAAGCAAGCGTTAGTATTACAAGTGAGTTATATATAATGGCCTAAATAAACCTTAGTTGAACCTTCTTTCACTCTGCCCCCAACCTCTATGTCTTCTCCAACACCCCCTACAGCTGAAACACGCAGTTGCTTGTCCACAGTCCAGATCATGATTTGAGAAACAGCTAATTGAAGCCTGTAAGTCAGAAATGCATTCTGTCAATGTTGTGAAATCTACATTAGGGAGGATGAAATGACACCCCAGAGGGGCACACCTGACACATGATAGATGGCTGATTATTTTGTCAAGATGGAAATGCAAGCAAAGGGGAAGAACAGCGTTGCTAGGACTTGTCAAGGGGAGTGCAAGGAGTTGGTGGGTGGCCAGAAAAGAAAAGAGACAGCAACACTGAAGCAGGGAAGAGAATGGAAAGGCCTAAGAGGAAGTGGTCAGTTTCTGCCGTGTGCAGTGTAATCTGAGTCCTCTTCCTCCAGATCCTACTAAATCCTTAGAAAAATATCCATTTCTCATTATTGTGGTTTACTCTATTTTTCAGGTAGTGTTGACTGAGGTGAATGTAGGGCAAAACAAAGACTTCCTCTCTGTGACCAGCAACATTTCACTTTCTTGTATGAAAGTATGATGATCACCAGGCCTGGTGGCTCACACATGTAATTCAGCACTTTAGAAGGCCAAGGTGGGAGGACTGCTTGAGCCCGAGGGTTCGATACTAGGTAACAGAGAGAGACTTCATCTGTACAAAACAAACAAACAAATTAGTAGGTGTGGTGGCTAATGCCTGTAGTCCCAGCTATTCAGGAGGCTGAGGTAGAAGGATCGTCTGAACCCAAGAGGTTGAGTCTGAGGTGATCCATGATCATACACTCCAGCCTGGGCGAAAGACTGACACTCCAACTCAAAAAAAAAGAAAAAAAAGTATGCTGGTTACAATAGAAATAATTCTGATAGGATGGGGACAATCTAAGCTTTTTTTCCCCCATTGTTATTATTATGCCATTTTGTAATACATCTTTTTTTTTCCCAAGAAAGAACTTTGAACTCAAGCATGTCCAGGGTGGGGAGATTGCAGCAAGCAAGCTCTTCTCTACAGCCTGGCTCGAGTCACCCCTCCTCTGCCATAAACTCACAATATGCTTTACTAGAGGATTAACAGTTCCTGAGAATTCCCAGGCAGGCTTGTGGACTCTTAGACAAGTCTCTGTACCTCTCAAAGACAAAGCTAGCCAGTCAGGAGCAGAGATGACTGTGCCTCATAAAACTGTAAAACTGTGGCTATGAAATTCAAGCAGAATGCTGGGGATATGGAACACATCATCACAAATGGTCGATAAAGCGAACTAAGTAAAAGAGTAACATTCACTAGAGGTGTTTTCTTGGTTTTCTCAAGTTGTTTCTCGACTGTGGAATGAAAGTCACTCATACATTAAGGAGGACTGTGAGGACACATGGAGCACTCCACTCAATGCCCTGTGTCCTAGGGATAGTGAGGAAATACCGACAGAAGTGACTCATACATAAATACAACGTTTAAAAATAGATTTCAAAAATAATAAATTTAAACCATTTTTTAACCTCAAGGTACATTTACCCACTCTTGCTTTCCCAGTGAGCCCACCTCTTTGTTCTTTTTAGTGTCAATGAATTAAAAGAACACAAGCATCCTGCTGAAGCAAATACAGTAAGAGCGTTGTCAGACAGTGGCTTCCAGGAAAACCAGTTCCAAAACGACTTGGGAGAAACAAAGTTTATATAGTTTCTTGGGGGAATGCCTTGGTTTCCCTTGCAGATTTTCTGATTCTAACCTCAATTTTTGTAGTTTAATTAATGCTATTATTTGAAAATTTCACCATCCACCTGGCATATTCAGGGGATGGGAGGATTTTAATTTGAGTTTCCCAGAGGAAAATGATTAAAGATGTTTGAGGATCACAGAAGGTGTAGAATAAGTTAGCCTAGAACCAGACTGTCTCAATCTTTCTTACTAACTGTATTCATGTGGACAAGTGACAAACTCTCTGTGCCTCAGTCTCCTGATGTGTAAGTACCTGCTTCTCAGACTGGCTACATTGAATAGATGCATATAGTGTTTAGGATATTACCTAGCATATAGTAAGCCCTCGATAAGTTTGACCATTAATATTGGAAGCATCAAACTAACTTTTGTGTTATATGCTGGCACGGGTGAGGAGAAAAGGGAATGCTTCTACACTGTTGATGAGAGTGCAAGCTAGTCCAGCCTCTATGGAAAAGAGTGTGTCAATATCGATAGTAATGAGAAATTGACCTTCCATATAGTCCAGCAATCCTCTCCTGGAAATTTACCTGAAGGAACACAAATAATTCTACAAAAAAAGACACCTGCACACTCATGTTAATTGCTACACTATTCACAATAGCAAAATGACCCCACTGCCCATCAAGTTCTTATTGTGTAGTTTACTCATGGTTGTCACGAAAGGTTAGAATTGAGGTTACAGAAAAAAGCTGTCTTTAGTCTCATACCCTTTTGGAGACAGTCCAGTTTGTAAATGGAAATCTAAAAAGTTTTCCTGATAATAACAATGGTTTCATAATATTAATGCACAAATTCTACTTTTGAGTCAGTGAGATTAAGTTATCTGTAAAAACTAGAAGGAAAAGAGGAACAGAGAAACTTCATTTTTTTGTTAACCAAATGAATTTTAGTCTAGTACTGTATTAATTACTGAAAACGATTTTTCACTAGTTTGCATAACTAAAGCAAGAAGAGCATAAATTTTAAAAGATTTCTCATCTTTTGTAACCTTAGTTTCAACCATACTTGAACACTGAACTAACAATAAATGTGGATACATGATTTTTAGAAAAAACTGTTCAATAAGAAAAATAATAATTTTTAACACTAGAAAAGTCACTTATTTCACTTGACAGTTTTATTTTCTACATAAAAGTGAGAGAGACTGTAACACCTGCAGGTAATACAGGGAGTGGAAGGAGCCATGAAGGTAGAGAGACTGATACTGGGCAATTACCATGTAATGACACTTGGCAAACAGAAAAATCGAAGAAAGAGTGCAATTAGTAACTTGATATTACAGCAGGAAGTAAACAAAATCAGGAAAAATCATGAGGCCTGTGAGCAATTGCTGAAAGAAAGCTATGAACTGGGAATATGATATTGCTTTCAAAAAAGCATCAGAATTTTCCAAACCTGGATTCCTAAGAATTGCTTAACAATAACTTTGGATAAAATAATAATGTTATTTGCAAGGTTATCTGGAGGACAGAAAAAAATAATCTTCCTGAGTTGAATAATAAATAAATGGAATGTCTAAGGATAGCATTTAGGGTAAGTCAATTCCTTAATAAAAATAGACTGAATTTTCAATGGCTTAGTTTCACAGGATGTCATAGTTAGTGATAAAGATTTAAATAGCAGATAATGTCATCCCAATTAAATGAAAGGGATCATGATGCTGTGTAGTTAGTTACAAATACTCACTGTGCCTAAAACCCAGATTGGTTTCTGAGCTTGCTGTCAACACTGACTTCAGTACCACCCATACTAATTTCACCTCTCTCTCAGGGATCTTTCCCAATAATATGGCAGCAAAGAGGAATAGTCTTTGTAACTTCAAACTTTCTTGCTGTCCTCAAAGACAAACACACAGTACTTCTGGTTTTGAGGGGATGGAAAACCAAAATTCATAGAGAAATTACAAAATTTAAGTAATCTTTTTGTTGTTGTTGTTGTTTGTTTTTTGAGTTGGAGTCTCACTCTGTCGCCCAGACTGGAGTGCAGTGGCCGCTCCCGGCCACCGCAGCCTCGACCTGCTGGGCTCCGGCGATCCTTCCGCCTCAGCCTTCCGAGTAACCGGAATTACAGGCATGCACTACCACGCCTGGCTGATTTTTTTTATTGTAGAGATGAGGTCTTGCTGCCCAGGCGGGTCTCGAACCCACGGGCTCAGGCAATCCACTCACCTTAGCCTCCCAAAGGCACGGGATTACAGGCTGACCCACTGAAACTGGCTAAATTTAAGTAATCTTATGATGTTGTTCTGACTGTGTTCCCTGATCTATGTAGTTGCTGACTTCTGTGTAATTATTGGAAGAATCTCTTCTGCTCTGTAACATTTATTCTCGAATATGAACTTTTCAGCCTTCCTTTGTCCATGACATCTCCAACCCAGGTCTCTCCATTCGAAGAGGATCCTATGTAGGCCTGAGGACCCAATTAGTTAAGACAAATGTCTGCTTTTTCTCACAATAGGGGACAATCGATTTAATATTAGGGTAGGGTGAACCAACTATTTTGAATTTAGAAACTTTTATGATTAATCTCATTTCATCTAAGTCAAATTCATTAGTCCAGATTAAGATACCAACATGGTAAGACATTTTAGTAATCAGTCTTTGGCTTCTTATAGCCATCAAATCGTTTATCCACGAATAATTTAGACGAATTCAAAAGAACCATATCTTTCAGCCATACCTTTTCCAATATGCTTTTTGAGAAATAGCAGTAATTATCCAATGTTCTACTAGTACTGTTTCATATTCACATAGAGTTTACATCAAATTGTCATTCATTTTTATTATTTTCCCTTTTTCATCAAAAAAGAATCAATATGTACTTTCAATCACCTGAATGCATAGACAGATATTTTTTAATAGGCCCATTAATTGATAGAGCTAGATATGACTTTAGCTCACCATAAATTCCTTTTCACTAGGCAATTATCTCATCAAGGTGGGTACAGAAGATGATTGTCAATAGAATCAGACTTCTGGAAGGTAGATTTTATGTTTAATGCTTCCTTTTTTCCCTAGGAAAAAAATAAATACCACATGCAGAGAAACCACTTAAATGATAATTGTTTATAAAACAATACAATTCAAAAGGTGTTTTAAATCCTATTACGAAATAGCACAAAATGCCAAAACATATGAATAGAATAAACCTCTTAAGAGAAAGTTCTGCTAGACTTAAACAGCTATCACATGCTGAGACTTGATATTTTTACAAGTTGGGGTTCTCCCAAAGGTATACAGTCAATAAGCTTTCATCTCCAAATATATGAACACATTATATCTATGGAACCTAGTCAGAGAAGATTCATGTGTACTGCGTGGAGAGGGACAACCTCAAGCAGGTATAGTTTTTAAGATAATGGTGATCAGTGCTATCCTGAGGGTATGGAAGGAAGAGGAGTTTGCCAGGGCACAAAACCAACTGACTGGGCACGTATAGCTCTCAGATGCTTTATGATACCACTGAGTGCATGAGGACACACACAGAGGAGCATACACAGAGAGTGCAGTGATGTACGTGCAAGAGCTCATTGGCTGTTGCCATGGAGGCAGCCAGTAATGGCGTGTAGGGAACAAACAGAAGGACATAAAAAGAGATGACTGTGCCACATATACTGAGAAAGAAACCTGTGAAATCCTTTCCTCTCATTGGCTATCACTATGGAGACAGCCTTTAAAAGCCCATAGGAGATGGAAATTAGATTCTGGTTTAAACACACACACACACACACACACACACACACACACACACACACACACACACACACACCCTATAGAGGTGAGGATAAGCATAAAAAATATTTAAGGTAAATATCATTAGTTGCTTCCAGGAGCCATTAAAAACATATAACAAGAAGAGTCCTCATAGTCACACAAAAAATATTGACTGTTTTTTTTTTTAAATAATGATGAAGAGTATCTTTTTTCCTGTCCTGGTATTCATTTAAAAAAATTATCCAGTGTATCCAATTTTATCCCTACGTTGTATGTCAGATTCCAGTACCACTGGATCCCATTAACAGGTCATCCTTTCAAATAATGAATACCACCTCCTGCTGCACAGAAAGTGCTTAAGAACCTGGAAGCTCTGTTGTTTGGCAGGTAGATATATTTCCAGTTTTATCAGTTGTTTATATGTGTTTTTCAATGATTCATCAGTAACAAGCTTCCCTGGTGCCTCGTTTTATGTATATACATATATATATCTATATATGCATATAGATATATATAAAAGAATCTTTAACCTGCTGCTCGGGAGGTATAAAAGGAGTGGTTCTTTTTTATTTTTGGGGGCGGTGTGTTGGAGTCTCACTGTGTCACCCAGGTTGGAGTGCAGTGGCATACTCACGGCCACCCCAGCATCGACCTGCTGAGCTCCACTGATTCTTCTGCCTCAGCCTTCCAAGTAACCGGAACTACAGGCGTGTGCTACCACCCCCGGCTAATTTTTGATTTATTGTAGAGATGAGGTCTCCCCAAGTTGCCTGGAGTGGTCTCGGACCCGCGGGCACAGGCAATCCACTCACCTTGGCCTCCCAAAGTGCTGGGATTACAGACTAAACCACTGATCCCAGCCAGTTCTTTCTTAAATTATCTTTTTTGGGTTCTTTGACATTATAGTAGTTTGCACTGATTCAGTTACCAGTGTTACGACCATCTCGAATGCCTTTCAGTTTTTCAACCTTTCAACATCCTACTACTGTAGCCAAGCAATCTAAAGATTAGGCTTATCCTGGTTCCAAAATAACATACAAAATATATACCTTGGCCTAAAAAAAAGTCTATGGTAGGACAAATATAAAAATGATGCCTTCTGAGAATATGAAAATTAGTTTCCACTTTTTATTTACTAAGACCCAGCAAAGAAAAGAGGTTATAAAATAGCTTATGTGGGATAAATTAAATAATTATTTTCTTCTTTTGTGACATAAATTTGTCAGATAATAAAATTGGAAAGAGCATGTGTCTGAAATTTCCTGATACAATATACTGAGGTGGAATTGCCCCTGTGAGTGAATTATTTAGGAAATTTGAAACAGGTATCATAAAGTGTGCATCTGAAGTCACTTAGAAATGGGAACTGTAAGCCATTCTTACTCTTTGCAAGGGCCTTGCTAGCCGTAAAAGGGGCCTTGAGAGAGAAGGAAGAGACAGTCACAGGTAGAAAACCCTCTATTTACTACTTGCAATTTACTCCTAGAAAACAAATTTTAAAATCTAGGCCAGGTGCAATAGCTCAGGCCTGTAATCCCAGCATTTGAGAAGGCTGAGGCAGAAAGATCACTTGAGCCCAGGAATTCAAGACCAGCCTAGACAACATAGCAACACTGCGTCTCTACAAAAAAATCAAAATATTAGCCAGGCAGCATGGCTCATACCTATAGTCCCAGCTCCTCAGGAGGCTGAAGTGGAAGGACTGCCTGAGCCCAGGGGATCGAGGCTGTGATGAGCTGTGAGTGTGCCACTGCACTACAGCCTGGGTGACAGGGTGAGACCTCAACTCGAAAGAAAGAAAAAGAGAGAGTAGAGAAGGAAGGGAAGAAAGGAAAGGGAAGGAAAGGGAAGAGAGGCAAGGCAAGGCAAGGCAAGGCAAGGAAAGGCAAGGCAAGGAAAGGAAAGGAAAGGAATGTGTTGCCAAAGACAAACTATCAGTAGGGGGTATAAATTATTGTGAAACGTTCTCTAGCTGGGGAGAAGGATTATGACTTCTGCCTGAGAAAGGTCAAAATAAAGATAGACTGTTCACCAACCCAATGCAACCAAGCACTCAACATAAACCCTTCTGTCCTCCAAAGGTCAGAGCCAAACAAGCTACTCTCAGTGGGAATTTAACTGAGTTCTCATTATAAGTTAGTATGCCCTCCCAGTTACAAATAAGAATAGTTTAAAATAACAAGAGGGGGAAATAAAAATGCATAATATGGATTTGATATACCAATGAAAGGATATGACATGGATTTAATATACCCAATGAGCAGCCATTTTAACACTGCCTAAATCCCATGTCTTTCTAGCAGTTCACTTAACTTGCCCTCTAATCACTAACCAAGGACAGACCCAGTTTCTCAGAGGTGGCCATTGATAATTGCTTTACAACCCCTCCCCAACTTATTACTAATGAGCTTTTTTATTTCAAGTATTTACCACGAACCATAAGACCTAAGTTAATCTAATCAGCCCTTCATAACCTTTGTGACGGAACTTGCCATCAGGGCAGCAATCATGTGATTAACCCATCCTTCTGCCTGCTGTCCATCACCTGATGTCAGTACCTGCGCTTACCTGCCCCTTTGTGATGACATGGACAGACTACCACCCAATCACCTTAACGATCTTTCCCCATCAAAGGAAAGAATGAAAAATAATTCAGCCATGAGCAGCTAGTGGTTATTGCATTGTTAAGCCATGTGTACTTTGAGCTGTGGCCATGCCATGTTTTCTTCAGCTTTGGTCCCTACCCTACGTTGCAGAGGTGAATCTCCAATCTCATTCTCTCTCTCTCTCCCTCTCTCTCTCTCTCTCTAATTTAGCTTTTAAATAAACTGTATTTTCTAATCTAAAAAATAATCATAAGTTAGTATGCCCCAGAATTATAGGTTGTCTTGGATAGGAACCAGCCTGTATATCTGGTTCCTATCCAAGACAACCTATAATTGTCTTGGATAGGACAATAAAGTTCTATCTATGCTCTTGGTGTCAGAATCAATACTGAGCCCAATATACCTTAACATTTAAGGAATACAGCTGCTGCCTGCTGTCTACACAGCAGTGTGACAGATAAAAAGATACATTAGAACAGTGAAGAGGATGGACTGGATCTTATCAGTTAGACTGAAAGATGTGCCTTATATGGGCTCTGAAATGTTCCACAGCATCTAACATTATTTCTTTGACACCTAAAAAAAAATGGGATTCAGTCTTCAAGCATGACTGATTTGGTATTTTAAAGCAGAGGGAAATATTTGCTAATGTAAATATATACTATCATTGCTTCCATAGATCTTTGATACTAGAATTTGACCTGAAATGTTAGCAAGGTGCAGAATGGGTTGTATCACTCAATATTTCATGACTTTGATTCCAGACACTATCCTCAGAAATTCCATTTGAAGAATGAGTTTCATTTTCAAAGAATTTACTGTAAATAATAATAATAACAGCACTGACTTATTTCAAGCTGTTATAATGATATTAAAAAGAACTTTAGAGAATCGATTAATTTTCCTGGAAGTCTACTGCTCTTATTTCAGGTTATCACACACAGAAATTATTAATATTGCTTTTTTTCTTTTAAGTTAATTGGCTTTTCATGATGTAACTTTAGTTTCTACTATACAGATTTCCAATCACAAGGAAAGCCCTCCAGGGGTCATTTCCTCTTAATTATAAATCCAAAATTCCTGTAATTGTCAACCAATGAATGAGAGTACTTGGGTTATGGCCTCCAGATCCAAACAGTCTGAGTTTTCATTGGCACAGTTACTATGTGATGAAAACATAGCATTTATTTATACTCAAATATAAAAATATATATTATATATCTTATGTAAATAGATATAACATTTATATTCAATTGTTATTTTTATAAAATATAAGTATATTTTGCCAGTAAAAATAGCAAAGTTACAACATTCTTACAAATTATTTATCAAATCAATAAGAAAAGACATAAAAACCACAATAGATAGTTGAGAAAAGACTTGAATGAATCAACAGGTCACATAGGTGATGACTGAAAAAATATGCAATATCACCAGGATTTAAATATGTAAAATAAAATGAAATCATATTTTATAATAATATAGTTAAACTACCTTAAATAAATAATATATTGTATTTATTATTAAATAACATTGTATTATTAAAATTAATAGCAAATGATAAAATGAAAATGGTATATTTTAAAGATTAGATAGCTTTAAGCAAAGTTTAAAAGAGTACAAATACTTGGGTAAAACTTGAGAGTGACTTCATTAACCTGTAACAATTATAAATCTTAATGCAATTTTCTGTTCCCTACAGATTTAAACAAGGTGTTATTTTTCTCAAGTTTTCAAAGTCTAGAGTTCCTCAATTGTTGAAGTTAAAATGTTACTGCTCTTTCTCATTTTAATAGTTATCTATGATCTCACCTTACCTTTCTTTAACTTACCTAGTGAAGTAATTCCCCAGAGGGTTAACTGTCTTTTCTTCAGAGTCCAAACTTTTTCTTTTCATATAGGATTTGACAGAAAGAGACCATGGTTAAATACGTCCTATATTTCCCAGTATGTTTCATGTGACAGAATGTTTCAAATCAGCAGAAAATTTTCCTCTTCTGACCATGTTTCTTTTTAACACCCATTCTCCCTTTTAGAAACCAGGGCTTATTTAAATCCAAATTTCTACTGTATACTTGGTCTCACAGTGCATTTTTTCCTTGGTAATGGGTATAGCAGGCTTTAAGGCGCTTATAACTCTACTTATTGTTGTTTAAGAATGCATGTCCCAACAAACACATGAAAAAGCACTCAGCCTCACTAATCATAAGAGAAATACAAATCAAAACCACATTGATATACCACCTAACCCCAATAAGAATGGCCATCATTAACAAAACAAGCAACAGCAGAGGCTGGCGAGGATGTGGAGAAAAAGGAACACTTCTGCACTGCTGTTGGGAAAGCAAACTAGTGCAACGTCTTTGGAAGACAGTGTGGCGATTTCAGAAAGAACTAGAAATTGACCTTCCATATGGCTCAGCAACCCCCCTACTGGGAATATATCTGGAGGAACTCAAATCATTCTACCATAAAGATACTTGCACACAAATATTTGTTGCAGCTCTAGTCACAATAGCAAAAAGATGGAATCAACCATGTTGCCCATTGAAGCTGGACTGGGTCAAAAAAAAGTGGTACATATACACAATGGAATATTATGCAGCCATAATGAAGGACAGCCATATGGACTTCGTAGCAACTTGGATGGATTTAGAGCTGATCATACTCAGTGATCTATCACAGAAACAAAGAACAGAGTAACATATATTCTCACTCATAAGTGGACCTTGAACAATTATCATAATACTATAAGAAAGGAGATGGCAGTAGTGGGAAACTGACAGGGGAAGGGGGTGGGATTGGCAGTTAAGGGAAAATGCCAGGGGAGAGAGGGGCACACCTTATCTACAAGGTTACCTGCATGATGAACATTTGTATATCTAACCCTGAATTGTACCACACATCTTTAAAATTAAAATATTAAAAAATAAAAAAGGCTGGAAAAAAAAGCCTGTCCTTTTCATTTAAAACAGATTGTAATACACATTTAAACAAATATATAAAGTTGTTTCTCTATACCAACTAAATTGTCCTCATAGTTGCCCAAAAGTACAAATTTAATCTATTATAACATTTTCCTTTAGTGCTCCTAGAGAACAGATAATAATATTCAGAAGTTTTATCATATTTCTTGATGTTTTATTTAATTTAAACTTTTGATAAAACAATGATGTTACATATTTTAAAACAGTGAAAATATGTATGCTCCCACACTAACTTACAAGACAATTACAGTCATTAAAACTAAACCATCTTTGTTTTTAGTAGCTTGGTTATTTTATTAAATTTCTATTATTTTAGAGACTACATACTTGTAAAATTAAAGATTTTAAAAATTGGTTTTTAAAATGTTTTTGGTTAAGACATTTTAATTTCTATGGTTTCTTTTAATTATCAGGAATAACATTCTAATTTTGTTACAATAGGGAAAAAATTATCTCTCAGTCTCATCTTCTGTTAACTCTCCTCTGCCAACTTTTATATCCATCTACCTGAAATGCTCTTAGGTTCTTTTCTTCACATTTGACATATTCTAAATCATTTTTTAAGACTAACTCAAAGATCCTATATGAAGCCATCATTACAACCATACTTGTACTATCTGTGATCTTCTAGGTCTTGTCCACACTTCTTTCTAAACATTTGGCATCTTTTCTTGTAGTTCATCTCATCTATGTTCATATTTCCTTTTAGACCATGACATCTTTAAGGGCAAGTAAAATGTCATATTTTACCTTTATATTTTCAGGATCTGGCAAGGTAGCTTATGCAAAATGGATACCACATAAACATTTAATGAAAAAAATACATCAATATTAAGATTAGGAACATAGGCAGAGCAGTAAGACCAAACAGAGAAGCAGCATACTTCTTCGTCTATGACAGGAGGAAACGAGGTTTTAAATATACAGTATTGCTCCTTCATAAAGAAGCTTTCCCCATTTCAAGGATAAAGTAAAAAAAAAAAAAAACTCAAGAAGAAAAAATAGAATTCAATCTTCAAGCATGACTATTTTTAAGCACAGGGGAATATCTGGCAGTATAAATATAAACTATCATTGCTTATATAGGTCTTTGATACTAGGATTTGACCTGAAATGTTAACTAGTTGCAGAATGAGTTGTGTTATTTAGTAGTTTTGTTTTAGTGTCTTTGTTTTTAATAATTAGGTTATTTTTAAAAATTCAGTTCAGATAATTATGAATTTGCATCCAAGGCATTTATAATTTTGGCTTGGCCAAACTACAAACATTTATGAATAGATTTCACAAGATATTGTCTAAGGAATCAGGATTAAATAAAGAAAAGCAAGATTTAGAAAATTAGAGAATAGTTCAATAGAGTCATTAACATCTCATCCATTACCAGACCAAGCTGTCCTTAGGAAGAACACATGCAACTTAATTTATTCTAGGACTAGAGTTGAGAAACAAAAGGCCTATGAAATCTTCAATGTCTGTGTATTAATTAGAGTCTTTCAGAGAAATGGAACATAGGATATATACATATTCTATGTTATAGATATACAAATATTTATAGGATCTAAATATATCCCATTATTATTGGAATTGGTTCTCTCATTTATGGAAGCTGAGAAGTCCCACAGTCTACCATATGTTCTGCAAGATGGAAAACCAGGAAAATCAGTGGTGTAATTAAATCTGAGTCCTAAGACCTGAGAACCAAGAGCGTAGGTTTCCGAAGGCAAGAGAAAATTGATATTCTCTTTTTCTCTGTCTTTTTGTTCTATTTGGTCCTTCAATGAATTAAATGATGTCTACCCACACTGGTGAAGAAGATCTTCTTTACTCAGTCTACCAATTTCAATGCAAGTTTCTTCCATAAAGACCCGCACAGACATACTCAGAAAAGATGTTTACCCATTATCTTGGCATCCCTTAGCCTAGTCAAGTTGACATGAGAAATTAACCACCACAGTCTGCAATATCCAAATAGGCAGGTATCTTTCTCTTCTTCAAGGGCATTAAGTAGAGTCTTTCATCGGCTGAAACGTGTGAGTGAGCTACAAATATTTTGGATAAACTAGTTCTTATTACTCAAGCTAACCAGAAGCTGTTCTCCAACACAAGCAATTGTAAAACTGTGCATGTTCTCTTATTAGAATAAGTAGAATGTGAGAGTAAAGACATACAAATTTTTGCTCATGTTTCCCTTTTCCAAAACCCTATTGACTTTCCCTCTTCTGAAAACCAGTCTGTCTTCATACATTTGTTAACATCATGAATTAGATTCTAGTTCCTTTCACATGTAATCATATTCTAATATATTTTTCTAGGCCCTATTCTTCCACACTTGACCAATGAGATATCTGTAGATTTAATAACTTCATTCTTTTGTTTATTTTTTTGTCTGCCATCTCTACAATATAAGTTCCTTGATAGCAGATATCTTTGTTTTATGCGATGGTATACCCCAACCACCACCTAGAACAGTATCTGGTACATAGCAAGTATTAAATAAATATTTATTAAATGAAAGGATAGATGAATCTGTTAATAGGAAAACATTCCTGTTTTCAAATGAATCAGTTAGGAACTTGAAGCCGATTTGAAGGTAACAGAAACATGACAACTGTGGTTTGTATACAAGATACTCTTTCTCATGTAGACAATCTCAGTATCGTATTTCTTGTGTCTTTCCACTCTATCATTCTTAGCATGGGGTCCCTTTCTCAGGTTGTCATGAAGACTGCTTCATTTTCAGACACTGTTCACTAATTGAGTCTTCGCCTTTTCTGGATTACTTGTCTAATGAGTCCTGGTTACATATCATTGGCTGGAACTAGAACAATGGCTATTCACAGCCACAAAAATGTAAAGTGTTCATATTCTTTAATGGATACTTTGTAACCCATAAGAGAAGACTAAAGTTAACACATGTAAATGCTTAGAACAATCCCTGACATAGAGTAATTGGGACATGAGCATGTTAGTCATTACTGTCATCTGTCTTTTATTTTCTAAACTCTGAAAGTGTTTTGTGAATATTTAGCCAATGAGGAAATTAATATATAATAACGATTCTATTGAATTCATATAATTAATACATCAAAGCTTTTCATTTATAAGAGAAGGTTAAAGTAATTAAAATTCATTTTCTTTAAAGAACAAAATTTACAATAAGATCTTGGAGCTTAATTATACAAAATATGTACACATTAAATGCTATTTTGCTCTGCAAAAGGTTAAGTTCACACAGATAAAGTCATACTTATTCTGATTAATTTATGTCTAAATGCCTATTATGTGCCACGTATTGTTCTAGGCATTATTTATATGCAGTGGACAAAACAATAAATGAGTAAAAATGTCTTTCCAAACAGAGTTTACATTTTAATAATGATAATGACATAGAGTCTGTAGTATTAAAATAAAACTATCTATAATCCCAACCCTCCAAATAACTTTCTAAATTGATTTACCTAATACCTGCATATTAGAAGACCTTTAAAATAAACAACTTATTTTAAAATATTTTTCTCTGTGTCATAGATATTAAGGAAGAATATCATACAAATTACATTTTTTTCACTTTACTACATAAGCAGTTTGTTTCTTCTCAGTTTTTAGCAATTGTAATTTATTTTGTATTGCATATATGCATATGCATACTAATTCTTACACAAGTTGTTTTGTTTAATTATTAGCTTTAATGTGCTACTCTTAATGTAACTCTATTTTATTTCACTCATGCCTTTAAATATTTTAATTGCAAAGAACCTACTGGTCTAGACCTAGAGAGATCATTTATTTGTGAAAATATTATGCAGTGTCACAAATATTAAGGAAAATTTATTTAAGTTATTTGCAGATAAATAGGATGAGTTCAACAAGCAGAAAGAAAATTGAAAAAGGTAACCACATTTTAAAAGTATTAGGGCAACCCCTTCGGGTCCCCTCCCACTGTGGGAGCTTTTCTGTCCTCTCAATAAATTCTGCTTTCTCAAATAAATAAAAAATAAATTAAAAGTCATCATTTGGGATTAGCTATTATCTGAAACTTATCTGTAACCATTTTATATATTTTGTTAATAGGAAGCAAATATTTGGGAGTGAAATAAACAACACAACTCAGAAATCCTATGAGCAAACGTTCAAGAAAATATTTATTTCAAAATACTCTGCTTTTGTATTTCAGTGGGGAAGTGTTCTTGCCAAAGTCTATTCTGTCGCTGTCAGTGACTCAGGCTCACTTGCTGGCCCCCAATTCCACCCCAGGATCTGAGTTTGCCACTCCTAACATGATAGCCTGTACCTTGGGCTCAGTTCTTTCAGGTCTGAAAATTACTGTTTCCCTTCATAGACCTGTTGGTGGAAATTGAAGGAACTATCTCTGTCCACTTTTCAGTTATTAACTAGTGCTTACAGTTTCTGCTTGATTTCTTTTTTCTTTGCTCATGATAAAAGCAAAAAGGCCAACAAAAAAATGACTCAATCAAAAAGCCTAGAATAGGCTAATGGCTCAATTAGGTTACTGTTGTCAGACTTTAATCTTGAAATATGTCAGAAAGTCTGAAGAATTGGTTAACTTGTTACCTTTCCCCTAAACTATTCACAAAATTGCAGTGTTCCATCACAGTTATACATCCTGGGCCTTTCAAAGAGTTCAACTGCAGTAGCAATTGCTGTAAATAACCAAAAATTTTTTTTCTTGTATCCAATACAGACATTGTCTAAATAACATACACGTATCTAGTATGTTCCTTCTTTTTGAGGAGAAATAAACATTTGCAAGATACTTTTGTCCTTTTGGTACTGAATTTGTGGAGATTCAGTACATAGCACATATGCCCATATTTTTACTGCCACTGACAATTTCCAATTAAGACAATTCATAGCACCTCCTAGGTATTTTGTTGTTGTTGTTGTCTTATGTTTTTGTTTTTGAGACAGGGTTTTGTTCTGTCACCCATGCTGGAGAGAAGTGGCATGGTCGTAGCTCACCCCTGGGCTCAAGCAATCCTTCCCACCTTTGCCTCCGGGTGGCTAGGTCTATAGGCGCACGTTGCCATATCCAACTAATTTTTGTAATTCTTTGTAGAGACAGAGGTCTCACTAAATTACCCAGAAGGGTCTTGAACTTCTTGCTTTAAGTAATCCTGCTTTGACCTCCAAAAGGACTGGTATTACAGAAGTAAGCCACCAGACACAGATCAAAGCCTTTTTAATAATCTTTTGGATTCTTTATTCTACTAAAAATAAATTAATATGCATGTGTGTGTAAGGGTACCTGAAAACTATTTGAAATAATATGAAAATGTATAAGTCTATGAATAACACAATTGACATTAAAAATCAATAGTTTTCCAATATTCAGTCAATAACCAGACAGAAAATATAATATAAAAAATAATACCATTGCTAAGAAAAATAAAAGAATAAAATATAAACATATAGAAAATATACAGAGCTTACATGCCTAATATTTTCAAACTACATTAAGAAATAGTAAAAAAAAAGGATTTAAAAATATCATAATGCACATTATGTGCTTGTACATTATGGAGATAATATTGTAAAGGTGTCATTTCTCCTCTAAATTACTTAATAAAGGAAATGCTATCACAATGAAAATAACAAAAGGATTTCTTTTTTAATTTCACAGAATTATACGAAGTAAACATGCAAGGATAGTCAAGAAAATTCTAAAAGTAAAGAGTGAAAGGGATTAGCCCTACTAAGTGTTAAGATACCATGTTGCTTCAATAATTAAACATTTTGGTCTTAAGGAGAAACAGAGCGATAAATGGTACAGAACAAAGTTAAGAAATAGAACAAAATACATAATTATGTCAAAGTTGGGTTTCAAATCAATGTGGGAAGACTTTCATTAAAATTAAATTAAAACTATGATAATAAACATAGCCAAACAACACACAAGGAAAAAAATATTTTTACCATGTAAAAAATGATTATTTTCTTAATTTTCAGAGAACTTATCTAAATCAATAGGAAAAAAATTAAAGAAGAAAGGGAAAATATATACTTGAATATTGTAGTAGAAAAGAAATATAAGTTACAAATTATCAAATAAAATTTGAACCTCAATTTAAACAATGCAAGTCTAAACATTGCTTTACAAATAAGATTAACAAGAATGTAGACATTTAATGATACCTAATGCTGGTGAAGATATGAAGAGATGGTACTCTTACATACTTGTTGTCAATGCACAAACTGAAGATGTGAGAAAAGGGTACACTTGCATATTGGTTGTAGATGTACAAATTGACTCAAGCTTTTGGAAGGGCATTTGGCAGTATCTACCCAAATTTTAAAATCACATATTCCTTGACCCAGAAAATTATCTGCTAGGAACTTACCCAATGGAATTTTGGCAAAATTACAAGATACATGTGCCAGAATCTCTGTGGAATAATGGTTCAAAATATTGTGCTACAAACATATAATGGGATATGAAGTCATTTATACAGAATGAAGGAGATGCTGATAAGGATGTAAGTCTAAAAGATATTATAAAATTACTAAATGGAAGAAAGCAAGAAAATGGTGCGTGTGGTTACTTAGAGAAAAAGATAGTGGGGTGTAAAGTGAAAGTGTTTGGAGGGAGATGAGAAAGGGGGTTTTCCCCTTTCAGTTTGTATCTTTCTATAGTGCATAAATTTTTCTAATCATATTCAAGCACTTATCTATTTAATATATCAATGTATTACCTGAGTGATGAAATTTTAGGCCAATATTTACTTTTATATTTTATTTATCTATATTAAAAATAAAGCCCAAATTAGCATTATTGTAATATTTTTCAAAATGTTTCTATATTGTCTATAACTCACTCTAAAATACTTCAGTATATACAATGTGAAAGGTGAATTTCAGTTTAATTTTACCATAGGAACAGGTAATTGTCATTTGAAGTATCCTAATCAGGAGTATCTGTTTCAGAGGTGGTTAGTTGGTATTAAAAAACCAAGACCTGTAATCCAGAAGCTGCTGCACCAGCCTTTCAAGTGCAGGACCTTTATCTCCAATCAATATCAGAGGCTTTGTTAGACATTAGAAGTGATTTTTCACTGGTGAAATAACTGATGTTCAGAGTATATGCATTGGTTGTACAGTTGTTCTCATCTTTGATTGAATAGCCTAGTAGCTAGGTAAACCAATGCCCTAAAACTTCAGAATAAAGCCCTAGTTATAAGTTATTTTTAAAAATTTTGGCTAACTGATAAAGGACGTTTGTCACCTGATTCTAACTATATGTTTAACTGTATTTTACACTAAAATATACATTTATTTCAACTGAAGTTTGCAAGCAAATTTCTGTCAGAGTGACTGAAATGATGCAGTTTACAAAAACAGATTTATGAGTGTTTTTCTTTGCAATAAACATGGCTATAAAATCTTTGTATGTATAGTAAATTCAGTCTGAGACTTGCTTTCATTGTAATATATCACCTCAGAGTGAAGTTATGGAGGAGGACACCTGTAGCCCTCACCTAACTTGAGTCATTGGAGGTCATTCCACATATCTAGTCCCAAAAGATGAATTATTATGAATGACCAAACTGTCAGTCACTGTATACAAAATTTATAATAGTAGTCTTGGGGCGGAGGCTATGAGAATAGAGTTTAGAAACAATCTCAACATGGTATCTTCACTTTCAATTATCATACTCAAGTCTCCAGAAATATAGGCATGGAAGAAAAATTTAAGATTTAATATCATTGACATGGGTCTTTGTATTTCTTTATTAAATTTACAGAGTTGCACCCCTCTACCCCCCAATCCTGTGTCATTTGAGATCACTATCATATTCCCAGATTCCACTCAAATGAGCCTATTTCTCTGGCACGTTATTAACTTTTCTCTGCAGGTATGAAAGTATAATGCTGGTTTCTCAATATACCATGCTGACGGGCTTGTTTAGGCCCTTTGATCATTCTGCTAAAAGCCCTGAAAAAATCTGCTGACTGCACAATATCTTGAATTAGAAGTTGAACTAGACTCCTTCACAATGTAAATTTTCTGTTTTCTGTTTTTGTTTGTTTGTTTGTTTGTTTGGGGGGGGTTTGAGTTGGAGTCTCACTCGCCCAGACTGGAGTGCAGTGGCCGCTCCCGGCCACTGCAGCCTCGACCTACTGGGCTCCAGCCATCCTTCCGCCTCAGCCTTCCGAGTAGCCGGAATTACAGGCGCGTGCTACCACACCCGGCTAATTTTTTTATTTTATTGTAGAGATGAGGTCTCGCCTGCCCAGGCGGGTCTCGAACCCGCGGGCTCAGGCAATCCACTCACCTCAGCCTCCCAAAGGCACAGGATTACAGGCTGAGCCACCGAGCCCGGCTAATTTTCTGTTTTCATTCCAGCTGTCTTCTTTGAGTATTGACAGTGTACCTGCATTATCTGAAATAATAGTTGCATTCTTGGACAAAGTTTGTTTTCTCACCTGTTTTACTCTCTGTGTCATGTTTTAATTCTCTGTACAAAAATTTAAATCATCTAATTTTTTGTATCGTGTATTAATCAACTCTTGGAATTTTACCCTATTTAGGTCAGTTTAAAAAGATGTTTATGCTTTAAATTTAATAGTTCTTAAGAATAGTTTGCATAAATTTGAACACCCTGCTTTTGCAAATTTAAGTCTTCTGCATACTTGATGAATGGTTTGTCTTGGTATACAACTTTGGCATTATATATTTTAGCTATATTTTCAGTATCTCAGATTCATATAATCCTTTCCTATGTCCCTTAATGAAACACTAACTCAGAATATTAATCACACATTCTTTAATCCTCAAACAGGACACCACCATCTACATTGTGAATTACCTCTTTGGGAAGAATTATGGAAGACTATTATTCTTTACAGGAAAATTCTACTATATATCTTGACATGAATTGTACACTATGCACTCAGATCACTTGACATCTGTGAAAACAAAGTTCTAAATAATAGAAACACAAAATCTGCCAAAGATCTCAGAGATTATCTGGTTCAGTGCCTTTATTTTCAATGTAACTGTGTTTTTCAGAGTTGGTTTAGCAGGTTATTTGGAGTTATCCAGCAAGGTAGTGACAAAGTGAAAACCAGAACCCAAATTTCCTGACCTGAGGCCATTTCCCCAAGGCCACACCACTTTCTTCTTCAATTATCTGATTCACTAAGGTTTTTGTTTTTGTTTTTTCTTGAACAGTCTGGAAAAGCCAGCATTTCGGCAGTGGTAAGAATGGTGAAACAGAATTAAATCTATATGGAAACTTCAAATTCCCTTATTTAGAACTATATAGATATCCTAAGGAACAGCAACATCAATTCTTTGGCACTTTTAAATAGCAACAATAACAACAAAAAAATCCTATCTCCTCTATGCTTTCTACGGAATATTCTCAGATTGTTAATGCTGGGAAGTTGGCGGTTTTATCCCCTCTCTGATTTCTATAGGGCCATGATATAAAATCGGAAACCCTTAAGATCTTGCTATGATTAAGCTACTCCTGAAGCATCTTTTTCACGTTCCATTCCTTGTGTAATAATTTTGCTCCTAAACCTTTTTTTCAGCCTTGAATTGACAAATGATAAGCAGATAGTTTCATAAGCAGATGAAACTGTAAAGTGGGTTCTTACATCCTGAAGTCCAGATAATTTTTTAATTAGATACATTTAATGCTTTCTGATAATTGGCAAAGAATCTGAATGTTACTGCATCTAAATGAACAACTCCATAGCGTTAGAAACTATGGTCATTATATAGGTTATACCACATAGAAAAAGCAAGGATTTTACATCTACCAAATTATGTACAGAATCTAACATCTGTAAGAGCCACTCAAAATGTGTTTTAAAAGAAAATATCAGGGCAGTAGCAGGAAACTACCAAAGGAGTGGGGCACACCTCATCAACAAGGGTACCTGCATAACAGACATTTGTATACCTAACTCTGAATTATACCCGACATCTTTAAAATAAAAAATTTTGCCCTGCGCTTTGGCTCAAGCCTGTCATCCCAGCACTATTAGAGGCCGAGGCAAGGGGATTGCTTGAGCCCGCGGGTTCATAACCAGCCTGGGCAAATGGTGAAACCTTGTCTCCTCAATAAATCAAAAGATTAGCCAGCCGTGGTAGCGTGTGCCTGTAGTTCTGGCTACTTGGAAGGCTGAGGCGGTAGGATTTCCTGAACCCAGAAGGTTGACGCTGGGATGGCCGTGAGCTGCCACTGCACTCCAGCATGGCCGATGGGGTGAGACTCCAACTCAAAAAACAAAAATAAAGAAATTATCAGTTAAGTTACACAATCTTAGAAATGCCTAATACTGCTGGTACAATTTTTAAAATTTAGCATGGCATTTCTTCTTTGACTGTATGTTTTGTACTGAGCTTTTTAGTACTCTGAAATCTCAAGTTACTTTTGCTATCTAACCTGCATTGTCAATGCAATCTCATTTCTCATTCAGGAGCTATCATTTCTCACTTATGGTGTAGTTCTTTCTTTTTTTCCAAGTACCACAAATAAACATTTAACATTTGCAAACAAAAAGTTCTATCTATGTTTCTGCATGCTTGGGACATGATACCCTTGGAGAAATGGCTATCACAGAGTCATCTTTATAACTGAATTCAGACATGTGGAAATGGAAGAAATCAATTTTATTTTTTTAAATTTCTTTGAGGAATTATCTCTTTGATCGGTTTCTATGAACCTTGTTTTTCTCCTCTATAAAATAAGGATCCTAAAATACAAACTCTAAGGTCTAGTTATAGGAAATTTAAGCATCCACTTCAATGCCTATTTTATAGTAATATAATCAGGTAATAATGTTGCCAAGAAAAATTTGCTAGCAAGCAAATGCACCTTGCCTTTCATGCTACATGCGTAAAACTCAGGTTTGGAATAAATATACATTTCCAAAAGATCCATAAATGTCTGATTATGAGATGGTCCACTCTGGTGGCAGGTCTACCAAAGAATTAAGCCAGAGTTTCTTTAATTTTAAAAACACAAACCTCTGTCGCCCAGACTGGAGTGCAGTGGCCGCTTCCGGCCACCGCAGCCTCGACCTGCTGGGCTCCGGCGATCCTCCGCCTCAGCCTTCCGAGTAGCCTACCGCCCTACCGGGCGCGCTACCACGCCCGGCTAATTTTTTTTTATTTATTGTAGAGATGAGGTCTCACCTGCCCAGGCGGGTCTCGAACCCGCGGGCTCAGGCAATCCACTCTCCTCAGCCTCCCAAAGGCGCGGGATTACAGGCTGAGCCACCGAGCCCGGTAGTCCAATCATCTTACTACAGAATATTCAGCATTTGAAAGATGAAACGAGGTGGACGTTTTTTGAAATTGCAGCTGGCTAAATACATTTAACCCCCCCTTCCCTCCTTTAGATTTTTAGCTATCTTTTGGTATGGCTAAAGCATGATACAAACTGACATTAAATTAGTAGTATGCTATACCATATAATAGAACACTGAGTAAGTAAAACATCATACATTGCTATTATAAAATTATAGAATCGAATTAGAGATTTTTGTGATGTTTATTTTACTTAGCAACACTAGCATCTAGTGATAAGAACTGAACTGGAAACTAAAACTGACCTTGTTTGACAAGAATAAATACAATAAATGATGATGAAAGATTCCTTACTTTATCTAATGTTTGTATTTCAGTGATGCCTACCTCTGAAAATAATCTTGAGTGGCACATTGGACATTAGCTGAAGCCAGAGTAAGTTTGATGTCACATTTTGAAATACAATGATTAAGACATTTCACTGTCAGGTTTTCCATTTCTTCAGTCATTCAAGAAGTCTTAAGAATCAGGTTTTTGGGATGTGATTTTAAAGCTTTCTTATTTCTGAATATAAATGATTTTAAAGTAGAGAAGAAAAGGAAGCACAGAAAATTTAAGGAAAAAAAGTGTTATTTAGTCAGAGTTTTAAATAGCTATTAGTCATAAAAGCTAGTAAATAACATCTTGAGTTTAATAATCAAGATTTAAAACTTGGTGTATTCATATGCTCAGGCTGCCACAGCAAAATACCACAAACTGGTGGTTTAAACAATAGAAATTTATATGCTCACAAAGTTTGTGATCAATGTGCCAGAAAATTCAGTTTCTGGTGATGCTCTCTTCTTGGCTTGCAGACAACTGCCTTCTCAATATAGCCTTTCCTCTGTGCACGTGCATAGAAAGAGAAAGAGCTCTGCTATTTCTTTGTTTTCTTATAAGGACATCAATCATGTTGGATTAGGGCGTCACCTTTATGACCTCATTTAACCTTAATTACCTTCTTAAATGCTCTTCTCCAAATACAATTGCATTGAATGTTAGGACATCACAAAATAAATTTGGGGCTGGGAGGAACACAATTCAATTTATAACACTTGGCATCTATTGGAATATCACAAAGTACTTGCTTCTCTTCTTTAAGTCAAGCTAGCAATAAAGTTTACTTTTAATTAGCAAGATTGTCTTAGCCTTCTACAAATTTTATCCTTTACCCCCAGGAAAATCAATGCAGAAGGATTATAACATTCTAGTCAGCAAATTTGTGTTGAAATAAGAATATGACTACTCCATTTATTTTTATTTTTTATGTTTTATTGATTTATTTTTTATTTTTATTTTTTGAGTTGGAGTCACGCTGTGTTGCCCAGGCTGGAGTGCAGTGGCATGCTCACTACTACCACAGCCTTGACATGCTGGGTTCAGGCGATCCTTTCACCTTCACCTCTGAGTTGCTGGAACGACAGGTGCATGCCACAACACCCGACTAATTTTTTTATTTATTGTAGAGACTAGGTCTCACCATGTTGCCCAGGCTTGTCTTGAACCCCAGGGTTCAGGCAATCCTCTCACCTCTGCCTCCCAAAGTGCTGGGATTACAGATGTAAGTACTCCATTTTTTAAATAAGCTCAGTTCCCTCTACTGGAACCATACCTCTCATACTTCTTGGTTTATCAGAAAGAGAGATGCCAAGAAGGAGGCTTATATAGAAAAAATTATTCTTGTAACAACAGTAGCTGTATTGGAATAACAGAATAGCTAGTATCAGAAGAAACCTCTTGCAGACATTAATTACATACTCTGAAAAAAAATACAAACATGCACACAACTATTTAAAGGCATTATGGAGTGAGCAAAAGCAGGTGGAAACTTAAGAGAAATTCATTCTTTGAAAGAAGAAAACTATTCCCACTGAAATTCATACTTATACATATTTTTCCCTGATACCTTTAACTTCTCTAGCAATTAGAACATAAACAGAAAGTCACAGTCTTTTTAAGTATCAGAGGTCAATTTGGGGATGCCAATAACTGGAAATGTAGGAAGTATGTCCAGAAAGAGGAGAGTCATATGGGCCCATGTCCTAAAATCTTGATATAGACTACCTTCAAACGCTTGGATAACCCCCAAAGTACACATATCTAGAGCAGATTCCAAGGCAACCAGGGAAACACAACTGAAGAAAACTTTAAAAAGCTGAGCAGGAAATCCAGCTGTTGACTACCTCAGGGAAAATGGAGTTTGAAGTTGAACTTCTTTCCAGTTGAAGAGATTTGGTAAATACCTCAAGTTTTTCATTG
This sequence comes from Cephalopachus bancanus, assembly GCA_027257055.1. Lineage (NCBI taxonomy): Eukaryota > Metazoa > Chordata > Mammalia > Primates > Tarsiidae > Cephalopachus > Cephalopachus bancanus. The sequence continues at coordinate 6,135,710 of JAPVLO010000073.1, forward strand.
AAATATTGGAGCAATCATAATTATTAATTAAAAAGAAAAGATAACTTTCAAAATGAAATCATATGTCCTGAGACTAAGGGCAAAACTACACCCTAACATCATGAACAAAACCTTCCCTAAGAAAGTATAAAGACCAAGCTTTGAAGTTCAAGGTGATCAACTAGTAACAACTGCCTGGTCTCACAAAAATCAATACTTCACAGAGAAAATTTTAAAAATCTAGAGCTCTACCATGCATCATCCACAGTGTGCAATCAAAAAGCACTAGACATGCCAAGAAACAAAAGAGTTGAACCCCTAATCAAAAGAGAAAAGAATCAATAGAAAAAGATCTCCAGCGAGTGAACAGATGGGTAAATCTCAGCAGAGAAATAAAGTTATATAAAAGAACCAGATGCAAATTTTATTACTTCATTACTCATCAGGGAAATGCAAATTACAGACACAATGAAGTACCATTTCACGCCTTGAGAACAGCTACAATTTAAAAGGTGACAACATCAAATGTTGGCAAGGATGTAGAGCAACTCGAACTTTCAAACATTGCCAGGAGGAGTATAAAATGATAAAACCACTGTGGAAAAAAAATAACACTTTTTTATTAAGTCAAATAAATACCTATCCTAGGAAATTTCACCATTTCTATTCCTAGCTATTTAGTCAAGAGAAATAAAGACATACATTCACATAAATGTAGCAAACAAATGTTAATAACAGAAACAACTCAGATGTTAATCAACAGATGACTAAATAAACTAATTATGATCTATTTATACAATGGAATACTACTCAGCAATAGAAAAAAGCACTATTGTGCAACAACATGAATGAATATGAAACACATTGTTTTAAAGAAACCAGACACAAAGGAGCACATACCGTGACAATTCTTTTGTAAAAACCTCAAGAACAGGCAAAATATTTCTACAGTGATATAATCAGAACATTGATTGCATAAGGGGAGCAGAGATGGACTGCAAGGGGACAGTGTAACTTCTTGGAATGAAAAAAATGTTCCATGTCTGTTTAAATTGATATTTATATGCTGGATTCATCTACTGTAACTCACCAAATTGCATGTATATTTTATCTCAATAAAAAATTGTATCAGAAAGCATCACTTATAAAATTAAAATTCCTCAAGACCATTAAAGAGTGTGAACCCAGTGCATGTAATTATTCTCTGTGAAAAGTCATTGCTGTATATAGTTCTCCATGCAAGCAAATGTGAATACTAGATATAGAAAGCAATGAGAATTCAAAAAAAGAAAAAGGAACAAGAAATTTTCCAACCTTGCAAAATAGTGCTTTCTCGGGAAGAGGGAAACTACAAAATATTTTCTGTTCCTTGTTAAAATTCTTTTTGCCTTCACAATTTACATTACAAATGGGAGAGAATTCAAACTGGTCCACTTTTTTGGAATAGATTCTGTGCCTAGCTAAGCAGAATAAGTCATTATCACATAGCATTTTATATTGCATATTCATTTTATTCTAAAATCTTATAAATTAGAAAGCAAACAGTGGCATATTGAAAGCTAACTCACATACTGATTTTTTTTTAAAGTTGTGACTAGGTGCATAGTTAAAAGAAAAGCAATAGGGAAGCGTGTCATTCTAAAGCAGCTGTTCTCGGCACTAATGGTGCATTAGAATCACCTGGTCAGATCTTAAACTACTATATACCCAGGTGTGAGCCCCATTAATTAAAGCAAAATCTTTGAAATATTACTCTTAATAAATATAAAATTCATAAGGAATTTTTTTCTATTTTTGTTTGTTATTATGTTGCCAGAACTTAGAACAGTTCCTGGCACATAGTGGGCTCAATGAATATCTGATGAATAAGGGATAAAATGATTATTTAAAGTCAAGGAATCATTTTGGTCTTATACATAATGGCAGAATTCCTCTAGATAGTGTAAAATGCAGCAGTATCAAGCAACTATTTTATAAAAATGTTTGATGATTTGTATTCATTTTAGCTGAAAATTGCTAAGCTTTTATTGACAATTTTCTATGGGTCAGGTATTGTGCTCAGAGTGAGGTTTACAAATGCGAATAAGACTTATACTTGAGAAGCCTATTATGATTAGTAGAAAAAAGAAAGCCTAGCACACAAATACTCATCCACGTATTCATTAATTCAGCAGTTATTTATTAAGACCTTGCTATGTGCCATGCACCTATGTGCCAGGATATATGTGGCAAGAAAAGAGCAAGATAACACCTGTCCTCAAGAGTTTACTGCCCAGTGAAAGAGAAAGATAATAAACAAGGAAACAAATAATTATAAGTTGCAATAAATTTTGTGAAGGAAATGATTACAATGTTGTTATGTAGAATTTTGGTCAGGTGGAGGGCTCTATTTTATATTGGATGATCAGAAAATACCTCTCTAGGGAGGAAACATTTATGCTGAGAATTTAGCAATGAAAAGAAGCCCACAAAGTGCTAAGGGGAGAGAGTTTCTAGCAAAGGAAATAAAATATTCAAAATACTTGAGGTGGAAAAGAACCTGGCATATTCAAGGACCTGAGAGAGCTCAACAGCTGGAGCACCTATGAAAAGTAAAACAAGTTGAAAGAGGAACAATAGGTGGGGTTATAAAATTCACAGCCTGGTAGGCCATGGTAGAGTTTGAATTTATTCTATTATTTTAGTTTAGTTTAGTTGGAGTCTCATTCTTTTGTCCAGGCTGGAGTGCAGTGGCATGCTCATGGCCACCACAGTCTCGACCTGCTGGGTTCAGACGATCCTTCCACCTCAGACTTCCAAGTAGCTGGAACCACAGGCATGCGCCACCACCCCTGGCTAATTTTTTAAATTTATTTATTGTAGAGACAAGGTCTTGCCAAGTTGCCCAGGCTGGTCTTGAAACCATGGGCTCAGGCAATCCTCTCACCTTCACCTTCCAAAGTGTTGGGACTATAGGCGTGAGACACTGCACTCAGCTACATTTTATTAAGTATATATGAATCTATTAGATAGTTTTAGACAAAGAAATAGCATGATACAATTTGTATATTTAAAAGACTATTTCTTTTTACAAATGTAGAATAGACTCAAGGATAGACGAACGTGGAGGCTAGGAAACTAGTGGGGAAATCTTTGCATAAGTCCAGGTAAAAGATGATAGAGGCAGCACATTAGCACAGTTACAGTGGCCATGGGGAAAACTGAGCAGTTCTGAATATATTTGGAAATAATTGTTAGGACTTGGTGAGGGGTCGAACGTGGATGAAGGAGAGGGAGGAATCAACAATGATCCCCAGGGTTCTGGCTTACAACAATAGAAGAACCAAGGAAATATCTATGTAGATTAGAAAAAAAAAATAGGTAAATTCCAACATTAAAAGTTTAGATTCCAACATTAAAAGGAACCAAGGAGGATGTGTAGGAGTGACCAGAAAAGGGGAAGAAAACTCTACAGCATAGGAATCTCAGGATCTACAAATCTCCCTTAAAAAAGGAGAGTACTTCAAGATAGAAAAAGTAATCAAATATGTTCAATGGTGATAAGCAGCTAAGATAAGGGCAGAAAGTATCCACTGGATATGGCAAAATGAAGGTTACTGGTGATCTTGACTAAAAAGTAGAGTGATTGAATAAAATTCATTAGAGCAATTGAAATCAAATTCAGATAGGACAGGACTGAAGAGTAAATGAAGTAAGGCAGTTGAAGAAGCAGAAATAGACAACTCCATCAAGTTTAGTTTTGAAGAGAAGCAGAAAAAAATGAAATGAAAGCTAGAGGAAATTATTAGATCAAGAAAAGAAACTAGAGCATATTTGTACATTGATGGGGATACTCTAGTAAAGACAAAGAGATTGATGATTCAGGGAAAGTGGGAGTGTTAGTAAAGAAGTCTGAGAGAGGAAAATGGTACATGAGGACATACGCAAGAGAATGATGGCCAATGAAGTCTAAGCTAGAGAGGGAGGGGAAAGTCAGTGCAATGAAAGTTAAACAAAGTTATGACTAAAGAAACTTAGAAAAAACAATGAATAATTGAGCTTCTGTGGAAGAAGCATTCTTGGGAAAGGAAGAGGATTACCCCATAGAAATCTAATGTTGAAAGAATGTTGTGTTGTCTTTTGAGTCCATAACAGAGAGTGGAGGCAGTGAAAAGAAAAGAAACTTCAAGCCTGAAAGCTTGTTTGTGAAAGAGAGTGCATGCTCTACCAAATGTTTTGAACTTAATTTATCGACAATTATAATTATTCAGGCTCTTTGAGTTGCAAATAACAGAAATCTCCTTGGGTGAAATTAACAAAATAAGCAATAAATAAACAAATTTAAGAGGCTTGATTAATAAAAGGGTACAGGTATCTTTTAGAATTCGAGTAGAAATGCGATAAGAGCCTGGGAAGGGACAACAATATTGCCAGTACTTTGTCACTAATTTCCCTTTTTTCCCCCAGTCTGTTTCCCTCTTCTCTATTCCACATATTAAAATACGTTGACTCAATAATCCATAGGTATTTTTTTTTATAGATGGGAGAATGATTCAGTTCAGGTGTCTATTCCTGTTTTGATCAATTATGACTGAATAGTGGGGAGTCATTTGGAATAAAGATGGCCTCTGGGGGCTAAATGCCTGTTGTCAGTAGGTTAGAAACTAAGCAGGCAGTTCTAAAACCATGAAGACATAGGAAGATTTTTTTTTTAAAGCATGACATGGAAATAACATGCTCAAATCCATCATTTAAAAAAGATAACTCCAGCAGCAATATGTATAACAGATTCCAAAAGAAATTAACCAGATTCAGAGAGGCAAGTCCAATCAGGAAACCACTAAGAAAAATTCCAAGCAAAAAATAATAAGAATCTGTATTGGGATACTAATAGTAGCAATGGAAAGGCAGGGACAGACACCAGGTAGATATCAGAGATTGAATAGATCATATTTGAATATAAGTAGTGAGGAAAGGTGTGAGAGAAAAGATTGCTTCAAGATTCCAATAGGATAGATAGGATTCTAATAGCTGAAACATGGAAAGCAAAAAAAGAAAACAGAAGATTTGATAGGGAAACCTCAAGCCTGAAGAGTTATGGTACATCCAACGTCAGATCCAAAGCTTAAGAAAGTTGAGGCATCAGTATTTGAAAGATTTAGGATTTTATGAGATCATTCAGAAAGATCTTGTAGCATGAGACAAGAGAGTAACTTGCTCAGAAAATTCTAGCAGAAGAGATGGGACTAAAAGAAAGATAAAGAGCAGAGACATGTAGGAAGAATAAAAGATAGCTGTGTCTTGGAAACCAAGAAGAAATTTTAAGAGGAAGGAAATTATCAAAAAAGTCAAATTGTGTAGGAAGAAAAGCAGGATGAAAGCTGAAAAGAGGCTACTGTATTTGACAATCACATCATTGCTGACCTTTCTCAGAGCAATTTCAGTAGTGTAGTGGGGGTGGAAGCCAGATTGCAGTGGGTTGAGAAAAGACTGAGAAAAGAGGAAATGGAAGTAGTGCCTATGACCTTATCTTCCCAAAAGTGGTGCATAAACTAGAGTATATATTGCTATATAATGGCTTATTCTATTAAAACCTACTTTAAACCAGATGATTGCCAAAGTTCCAACTGAACCATGGACTCCTGACTCCCAAACTTTTAGAGGTCATTTTACTTTAGGTAAATCAATTTTACAGCTTTTTGTAGTGGTAGTTTCAATAGTATTATATCTCATCTTTATTTTCACTGGTTTTCATGGAATTGTCTTTAATGATTTCTCCCACCATCATTCCTTTCTACCATCTTAGCTCTCAGACACATAACCTTTTTGCCAATCTCATTAAAGCTTGTGCTCATTTTCTCAAGTTTTCTATCAATCGAAGTAATTGCTTCCTACACAAAACCCAGTCTCCTATTAACTGGCTCATTACCTTGAGTTAAAAGTTCAGAAACTTCTTCAAACTGAAATCACTGCAGTGTCCTGAAAAGAAACTACTTTTGAAGATGCTGACACACGTATAAGACAAAACATTTTTTGGATTTTATTCACTGATTTACAGAACTTACCCATTCCTTGTGAAGTTCCTATTGTACAAGTTTTCCTTCTTCACTCTAACAGTACATTTATTACTCTGCAAGTCATAATAGTGAACGAATACAGTGTAGGGGACAAAATTAGTTAATGTGTTGATCACAGCTTTGACTATGTTGATAGAACTAATGTAGTTCAGAAAAGAAATACTATTAAAGTGCCTTTAGTTCTCTCTCCAGCTTAAGACAATTAGGTGAATAAACGTTTCTACTCATTATTTCCGTGCTAACTAGTTTTATCTTTCTATTTCCTAGGCTTACCTCACTGATGTGGAACATCCTAAAAAGCTTTTGCTTCTTTAAATTAGTGAAAAAGACCAAGAGATATGAAGTTTAAAAAGAAAAAGCTTTTTTAATGCTGTAAAATAAATGAACTGAACACATTATACCTAATGAGTAATTTAAATTCTTCTTTGGTAGTTCAGGTAAACATCTTTTCAAATAGATTTCTTCAAGTGTCTTTATAAGTTCAGGACATGCATCATCTCAAGAAGAATGACTCAAGATATGTTAGACTAATTTGGCCTGAAAGAGGTCTGAAAGTGTGCCCTTTTGTGCTCTGTGGGAAGTTAGCCACTATGTAAAAAGTCTAACTACTCTGGGTCTTTCATTCTGTGTGAGAAGTCCATCCTATCCATGTGGAGGAGTCATGTGGAGAACTGTGGCCACCGGCCCTGAACTTTGAAACAGACTACATCAACATGTCAGCGGGGTGAGTGAAGATGTCTTGGAAGTGGATCCTCCAAGAGTAGTTGAGCCTTCCAGTTTGATTCCTGATAAAATGTCAGCACTTTAAGCAAATACATTATTGATACTATTTTAAATCATTGTATTTTGGGATGAATTAACTGACATTTTTCTTGGTTAAAATTAGATTTAAGTTGTGAGATAGCAAAATTTACCTGTGAGGTCCTCTTGCTTTATTATTTTTTCTTCCACTTACTCTAAGGGTTTATAATCCTTAAAGGTCACCTCATATGATGACTGTCTAATCAATTGTTATTTTAAGTTCAAAGTGTCTTTTCTAATGTTATTTATCTTTTAACAAAGGAAGACAGGACTATCTTCAAGATCCTATCTTAAAAGAAGAGAGGTGGGGTAGGAGCATGTAATAAAATAGAAAAGAAAATGTGTAAAATCACTATGTAGGAACCCAAAACAGCCAGTTGAAGGCATATTGCTTCAGGTTAGCTGGCTCTTTTTTTTTTTTGCTTGATTTCTCTTAGAAATGCCAAGTCAATTATGGTAGGCTTTTTTCTAATTGAGAAAAGTTAATTACTAACTACTGTTTTATAAATCTTATATGCCAAATTATTATAAGCTAAAATCAATTTAGCATATAATTATTTTTAAACAACTAACAAACAAAAGACTTTCCCTATCTTATGCTTTTTCTTAAAAAAATGTAACATGGACTACAGAGTAAAACAAACAAAAAATATACTACATTTTTCTTCAACTAGTCTACCACTACTTCTCTTTAATTGGTTTCAATGGGAAATTTTCTTCAAAAGATATATTCTTCTAAAACTAGGAGGCACACATTTTCATTCAACACAAAACTCTAACTAATATTCTTAGTCCCTACCACTATCAACTATGGGGAATTCTACCAGGTTAATAATGTAAAACTTTGTCCATCGTTTTCTATTTTAAAGTCACGGGCATTGGTAAGAGACCGATATTGAGGAATTATTTTATGCCTCTCTCTTTCATTTTTACTTATCTTCTCAGTTAACAGAGAGCTGAGCCCTGGCTATTTTCATGCTAAACTGATTGATTACTTGGTTGATTTAGGTAGCCAAATGATTACTAATCTTTATCAAATTTCTACTTACAATATTTTATAAATAGTAAACAAATAAGAATTTCACCGGTGTGCATTATCTTACTAGTAACTATACACTTTACAAACAATGTGATGTTTTGTTTTATTTTGTTTTGTTTGTTTGTTTGTTTTGTCACTGATGCTGCAATGCCTAACTGAATGTCTGGTATATACGTGCTGAGTACATTATTTTTAATAGCTTTACTGAGGTATAATAATATAGATTAAAATGCACATATTTAAAGACTATAGTCGATACATTTTGACATATGTACAGACTTGTAAAATTCTCACCAAAATCAAGGTAATAAACATATTTAATATCCCCCAAATTTCCTCATGCACCCTTTGTAATCTTCTTGCACAACCACTGATCTTTGTAATTCCTTCTTGTATAACCACTGATCACTAGATTACTCTGCACTTTTTATAATCTTATATAAGTAAAATCAAACAGTACGTATTTTTTCCTGTCTTGCTTCTTTCAGTCAGCAAAATTATTTTGAGATTCATTTGTGATGTGTGAAACAATAGTTTACTCTTTTTTTATTCTTTTTACTGACCAGTATTCTATTGTATGGCTATACTAAAGTTAATTTATCCATTCATCTGTTGATGGCATTTGAGTCTTTCCCATATGGAGCTTTTGTAGATTAAGCTGCTGTGAATATTGGTGTATAAGTCTTTGTATAAACATGCTTTCATTTTCTTCAGAGTGGGATGCTGTATTATATGGTAGGTATATTGACTTTTTTTAAGACTGCCAACTATTTTCTAAAGTGGTTGTACTATTTAACACTTTCACCTGCATTATATGAGTACTCCCCCTTCCTCTCTACTCTAGCCACTACTAGATGTAACCAGTTTTCTGAATTTTAGCCATTATGATAGGCATATAGTTGTATATTACTGTGCTTTTGCTTTTCTGTAGTGTTTAATGGTGTTGAACACTTTTTCATTCACCTTTTGCCGTCTGTGCATCATCTTCAGTGAAGTAAGTGTCTTCATGTCTTTTTTCTCACTTGGTATGAGAAGTGAGTTTTTGTTTTCTTATTCCGGATAAAAGTCCTATATGAGACATGTGATTTCAAATATTTTCTCCCAGTCAGGGGTTTATCTTTTCACAACTTTGACAGTGTTTTCCAAAGAGCAGAAGTTTAATTTTGCTGAAGTCCAAGTCCAATTTTTTTCTTTTACGGATTGTATATTGTGTCACGTATAAAAAATATTGTCTGACCCCAAGATCATAAAGATTTTCTTCTAGAAGTTTTATAGTTTTAAGTTTTATAATTAGGTCTGTGGTCCATTTTGAGTTAATTTGTGTATATGACATGAGGCAAGAAATGAAGTGGGGTTTTCTTTTTTACATATGAATGTCCAGTTGTTCAAGCATTATTCATGGAAAAGAACTTTCTTTCTCCACTGAATGTTTTTTGCACCTTTGTGGGAAAATTAGTTATTTAGACATGTGTGGGTCTATTTCTGCACTTTCTCTTCTGTTCCATTAATTTACTCATTTATCTTTATGCCAATAGCATAAAGATAAATTGATTAATTTTGGCTATATACTAAATCTCGAAATAGTAAGTCATTATCATCTGACAGTTGAGGAAACCTAAGGAACCCAGTAGATAACAGATCACCTCAAGTTAAGAGAAAGGTAATAAAAAATGATTCCAGGTTACCTTACTCTCATCCAAAATGTCTCATCACTAGACATTTCTCTCAAAAATAAATTAATAAATAGAATCACTCTAGTTAGCTCAAATAGAAAAGGCATTTATTAATGGATGTTAGGTGGTCCCAAGTCTCCAGGAAAGGCCAGAGAGGCAACTTGGAGACAACCCAGCCCAGATCACTACCTAAATCAGACCCAGCAGCTACTCTGCGAAAGACCCACTGCCTCTGTAATTTGACTTACAGAGCACATGTTGGACACTGGAAGGTAGAACCTTGATCACAGTGATCCTTAAAGACCCTCACTTCTACTGTCCCTCAACAGACCAAAAGAGTCCCTATAGATTCTGCTTATCATTTTGCTCTCTTTCAATAGACACTTCACTAAGAGAATACGATGTGAGCCTGCATTTAGAGTGTAAAATATTTCCCAAACATAAAAATGATGTTCAAAAGGAATCGAGTAGCCTCAGCATAGCAAGGTACATCTCACAAAGCTTTCTCAAAATTAGTGTGAGTCACAGAATTACTGTGGCTTAAGGACTGAAAGAGATCTTTCAAATTGCCAGTATTTTCCAAATTTTAGACCATGATTCATTAGAGGGTCATAACATCAATGTAGTGTGCTCTCTAGTTTGAGCAACTAAAATAGAATTGAAAATATCACCATAAATTACACTCAGTGAAGTTAATTATCATTTGGTGAAACTTTTGTCCTCATTATATATGTGTATATATTTATATATGTATATGTCTAAGTGTCCTGATCCTCAAAGTAAAATGCATTTCTACTTGAGTCATGGTTTAAGAAAAAAAAAAAGGAAAACACCAGTTAAGCCCAACTTCTTCATTTTACATTTGACAGAGGAAAAACAAGGCTCAGAGAAATCAAATACTTGGACTCTGGTGGTTCATGCAAGGATGAAATCAGAACACAGAAAATCTCAGCCCTGCACTTCATTATAGGTACTTAAATCTATCAACCAGAAGAATACTTCAATTTTTTATGTAAATATATTTCTATATTAGCTCTGCTATGATTAAATATATTTTAATTATTAATATACCACAAGCATATTATGATTTTTATAGTTGTGTTTGGAATTAGGCATTACTTAATAGTTGTCCCTTGCTGTAGTTAATAGTAGTCTTAACACTATTCTGCATATTAACTCTGGAATGACAGTTCATCTGTGTGTTATTTTAAATATTTTTCATGTTGGCAGATTTATTAAGACTTGCAAGAAGACATTGGAAAGTAGTTAAAAACATACATTTTTAAAAAAATAATCCTTTTTTAAACAAATAGAAGAGTTTAAAGTTGTAATCTGCTATACTAGATAAAATTCATAACTAAAAATATTTCTTTTCTTGTTAGCTTTCTTCTATGTTTGTTTCTATCAAAACGTTGAATACATTTTCCAGAAAATGGTTACTATGATTTGACACAAAACATGAAAAGCAAAAGGTTTTTTTTTAACAGTTTCTCTGTAATGCACTCAATTAATGCTACAGCTACTTTATAAAATTTTAATTAGTGTAACAAAGTATTTAAACTTTATGGATATTTTATATTTATGGGTAGGAAGATAAAAATAATAGGAAAATATTTTCAAAGTAATATAGATTTTTCTTTTTCAGTTCTCATTTTAACTGAATTTCTAAAAATTCTATTTCTAAATAGTCATGGACCAAAAATTTGTCTAGCTTGGACTACAGCTCTATCTTCAATAATAAGGTTAATGAAGTGTTTTTGTACTATTTATGTACACCATTGTTTTATAACATAAATTTAATATTTTGTAATGTTTATAAATATAAGTTTAATATTAATATTTCTACTACATTAAAACATAATTGTTTTTAGGATTTTTATTATAAAGACAAAGCAATGTAGATAATAGCAAATATCAGTGAATAATAAAAATAAATAATTAATGCTTTAGATAATTCAAAGAACCTCAGTTTCTATTATGTAGTTTTCTCTCTTCCGGAATGCTCAGCAAAGGCAGACTGAAATGCACAACACTTTTACAAAGTACATCCATAACCTGTTGATTAATTAGTGTCACATCTCAGATTTTGATATTAACTTTAAAAGTTGACTTTTCATCACCAATTAATAGTTTCTGGATTCCACTGAGAATAAAATATATATTATTATTGTAGTATGTTGACTCTTATGTTGTCTGTAGGATTTTGTTCACAAAGAATATAACTGTAAGCAGAGACACAAGGGATTTTCTCACCAAAGACATTTTTTTTTTCCCTATACTGAGTGCTTCTTTGACACAGGAAGCTTACTATGACACACCAAATATGTATGATGGGGTAGGTGCAAAAGCTGGTCAGATAATACAAAGAAGGAAGATTAGAAATTTAGTTATCAGGGGTTTAGAACAGTCATTAGAAATGCCTCTTCTTCCCAGATTGGTTTGCCCTGCTTAATGAATAGTGTTTTATTCCAGGATCCACTTTCCCTATCAGACATTAAAATAATAATGAGAGAATTTTTAAAAAAACAAAACATTTATAGTAAATAAAAATCTGTCACCACATGTGGTAAAGTTGCTGATATTTCCCAGGCATAGGATATGCTCATTGAATATGGCACCAAACCTACTTCCTTCAGTGATTCCCTTTTACCAGTAATTAGGACAGTTGTTTCTCTTAAGTGGAAAACTTGATTACAATTCCTCTGAAACTTTAACAGACAGAAAGCTTTTGCCAATATTACTAGTCACACTGGAGGAAAGTAGTTATAAACTCCCTTTTATGCTGTGGTCTGGCCAGTTGCAAGCTTCCTCCTAAGAAAACTTAGTATTAGTGTTTCTCAGGACATGTTGACCTATGTCCCATTTTAATTCTTTAAAATTTAGAATAAAATTGGATTGTCCATTGATATTTCTTGAGTTGCTTCTCAAGAAACCAGGAAGTCAAAAAACAAATTTAAAATGTAGAATGCTTTGATTTGCTTGAAAAATCATCACCAGATGGTCGTTAAGTTCCTTTTATTTGTTCTTATATTAATATTTTAAGTTAAATTTTAGACCAACCAAAATAGCTAGTTAAGAAACAAACAAACAAACAAACAAGCAGGAAATTCCCAGATATTTCTTGCAAATAGAGATCTTTAAAAATCTAATTAATGACTTTATAAAGTGTAATAACTATATTTGGTAATGGTGCATGAAATAAACATCCACATGTACTGCTGCAGGTGGCATAAACTGCTAATATCTTTGAGAAAAGGTAGTTTGCATATATCAAAAACTTAACATGTTTGACCCTTTTAGTCAGAGATTTAACTTTTGGGCATTTAACCTAATGAAATGTATAATTAAAGAAATGAACAGACATATGTGTACAAAGGTATTTGTCACAGCATTACTTGTAATACAGAAAAACTGGAGACAACATAAATATACAATAATTGGGGACTGGCTAATGAAATGGTAGGCTATTCATACAATAGATTACCACATAGCCATCAAGAAATGTCCCACATTAAATTAGTATATATAAGCAAAGAAAAAAATCTTAACAGTTATCTCAATGGTGGGTTTCCATGTAACTTATTTTACTTTTTTTTTTTACTACTTTCTGTATTTTCCAAATTTCCTTCAGTGAACATCTTCACTTTAAAAATTCATTTCTGATAATATAGAAGAAAGTTATTTTTTTAAAAAAGTATAGATCGGCACAAATTAAATTTAATTGCACCTTTATTTGCCTTCTATATATATTAAAATACAGAAAGAGGCAAAAGAGGTCATTTAAATTCTCAAATTTCTCAAATGAAATTCCTCCAAGTGAGACCACCATATTCTCAATTTATTAGGCACGTCTATGTAGTTTCTCTTTATAATTATACTTAGTTCTTTTGAAGTTTATTTTGATCTGTCTCTTCACTGTGCAAGTAGGAACACTCTCCTGTCTTCAAAGTTCACCAGTCTTCTCTCTTCACCTCTCCCCTCCCTCCTCCTGTGTTCTAGACATTGTGCATTTTCCTCTTCAAGGTTTTCATTATTCAGAAGATAGCATATGAAACAGTTACACAATGCAAACTTTATTCATATTTACAAATCATTTATCTAAAAACCCTCATTGCAACAATTTCCATGCAATGTCATGTAACCAACAACTGCAATATGGAGGTAGTCCATAGTTTAACACAAAGCTTCAGGGGCTCTAAGACTACTGAATCTCTGACACTCCAGCAGCCCGGGTACCACTTCAGGAGCTCATACAGTCTACCTCTCTCTGGACAGCAGGATTCCCCATTTCTGGGACAGAAATCAACAATCACGTTCCCGTAAAAGCTTTCCAAGAGAAAGAAAAGAAATGGGGGAGGACGAACTTGTTGCCACACTCACTTAGGTACACTCCTCATAGACTAGGCCTCCAGATTTAAGGGCAGTAGTCACCTGAGCCTAAAAGCACTCAGAGTACTGATGCAAGTAAGATCAGGGCAGGCGGCTTATAACACGGTAGTCACTCTAAAAGTTCTTCAGGGCATCTACTGTGAGGTTTCCATCTTTTCTTCTCTGTCCTCCTGCATCTTCTATGGCTTTCCTTTGTCCTCTTCTTTCCCTATTTTCTGCGTCCTGTGCCCAGCAGCAGCAGCAGCAGCAGCAGCAGAAAGCAGCACTACAGGCATTATACCACTGTCAGTCAGTGAATTAAATCAGCATTTGGTGGGCAGACCACCCCTTGAGCCTATGAAAGCATGTGTGCTTGAGGCCCTGAAAGTGTGAAGTCATCTCAAAGAGCATGTAGCAAGGGAACCTATATGTGATGTGACAAGGTGTAGCGGGGGTTCAGGTGGAGGACCCTGGGCCGCGTCACACCCGATTATAAAGGATACGGGGTGTACACGCTGGAAGACGCGAGAAACCAGGGTGGTAAATAAAGCCCAAACTAAGCACTCTCTGACGCGCAGGCGCGACGCCCACAGCTCTTCTCCCGAGGCCGCACCACTGCGCCTGCGCACAGAATCCGCGGCGGGTGGGGGAGCGGAGAGGAGCACTCCGGCCTGGCCCTCCCACCGCCTCAGCCCGCTCCGCCCGCAAGCCCCGCTTCCTCCAGCTGCTCGCCTTCCCAAACAACCGGGGGCGCCGCCGGCGCTCTCCGTCCATTGGCCCTTGGTCTTTTCCGTTTCCGCCCAGCCCTCCGCAGTTCACCAATCAGCTTGGGCGTCTGGGTGAGGGGCCGCCTCCGAGGCTGTCGCTTCGGCTTCTCTGCCTCCTCCGGCTGCTGCCTCCGCTGCTGCCTCCTCCTTCCCCACCTCCTCCGTCAGGGGAGCGTCTGCGGGGGCCTGAGGGGCGGCGGCGGCGGCGGCGGCGGCTGCGATATGGAGCCGGGGGCCGGCGGCCGAAGCGCTGTTCGCGGGCAGGGGGCCGGGCACCCCAACACTCCGCCACCCCAGGAGCAGGAGCGGAAGCTGGAGCAGGAGAAGCTCTCCGGGGTGGTGAAGAGCGTCCACCGGCGGCTCCGCAAGAAGTACCGGGAAGGTAAACAGCGAGCTGAGCGAGGGGGGAGGGGAGGCCCCATCACCCCCAACCTTGTCACCTCTTCCCTCCCCCAAAGAGGCCACCATTAAAACCGAAAGGATCTGCACGTCAGCCCAGCCGGTGCCGCTCTCCCCGGCGGGTTCCGAGCCCCCGTCGGCATCAGCCGCGGTCCGCCCGCCCCCTTTTCTTCGAGCGCCCTTCAGGAGAGTTCCAGGCCTCCAGAGGCACAGAGTCCCCACCCCGTCCAAGCCCCTGTCCCCCGGCCGGGGTGCTGAGATCGTTGTCACCGCACACGCAAACACAGACACATTCACGGAGGCGGTGGGGGTCGCTCGCCGCGAGGGGCACAAGGTAAAACACGAAGGCAGGTGAAATCCATTTGCAGAAGACGGAGAGCAGGCTGAGTTGCCCCTGACTTCTTTGCGCCAGACCCGCCTGTTGTTCCATTTGCTTCCACGTCCGACCCCCTTCCTGGGACTTCGTTCCCATTGCCTCGCATTGGCTTCCAGGGCTGCGAAGTCAGCAGGCCTTTTAGCTGACGGGACTTCACCTTGTTACTAGGGGGACGGGCTACACCCCGGCCCCCGCCCCCCAGTCTTCAGACACTTGATCTCAGTGTGTATCTAGGCCGGTGAGGACTAGATCTGAGCAGGTTCTCGAAATGCTATGGAGTTTTGAAGCCTCCTAAAGACACAGATGCCGAGGAAGCCGACCTTCCAGGGAGGTGGGAACCCCCTCTTTGGAAGATCCTGAGCAGGGCGAGAAGCGTTTAGTAGCTTTTGCTTGTGTCTGAGGAGTGCTTACAGTTGGAGTCTGCAGTTGTCCTTGGTATTTTTTAAATATAGGCTTTTGCGCAGAGCTATTTTATAAGATTGTGACAGTGAAAATTTTCAGTGTTTTCATATGCTCAGGAGAGATTTCTCTTAAGTATCAAAATGGGGGATTAACTTTCAACTGGCTCTTGTTTTAGCTTAATTCCAAACTGAAAATTCAGCAGCCTTCTAGTGTTAGTCTTAGACTTAGTTAATAATTTAGGATTAGAAGGAAAATTATGACAATGAAGGAACAGAGACATGTAAGATCATGTTACTGCTGATTTACACACAACTTTTCAATTACTGCAGAAAGTTAAAACTAAGTGTCCTTTGTTCTTTGGAATGTAGTTAAAATGTTTCTTTTCTGAAACTTTAAAGGTTTCTTCCTTGACAACTCCAGCCCAGCTTTTAATAGAGGCTGCTTAAATAGTCATCCCAAACGTGGCTTGTAGTTATTGTTTAATAGGTAGCAATAGAAAGATATTTATCAGACACAGTTAAGATGTTGACATTTATTTTTTAAAAGAGTGCTTTAAACCCAAGCCCACAATTTAGTCAATAAAATGAGTGGTTACCATAGCAACAATTGCATCATTCTTGATATTCAAAGAATGCACTTACATAATGGCATTCACTGTAGATTTTATGTTATTTGGAGAAATTAGATAAATGGACACACTTTTCTGCAATTTATCATGCTATTTTGTACAAATTTAAGTGCATCATTTTAAAGAAAAAAATGCATATAATTCAGTTTCTATTTTTATCATTTAATAATCATTTCATTATTATTCATTCATTTATTCATAATGAACAGGTTCCACTTAAGTTAACACACTAATGTGTCATAATCTCTTCAAGTGCTGCTTATACTTGCTTAGTTCCCACATGTTTAAACATGACTTTAAGCCCAAATATTAACCACAGAAATACTTATTTATAGTGAACACTGGTAGTGGTAAGTTACCAGAGCTAGACTAGATACATGCAGTTCACAAGTGAATAATCTAGTATTCTTTTGGGAAGGTAAAGTCCTGTCGGTCTAAACATTTGAATGAGAATGTTCTTTAGGCATTTTAATGCCCTGAATTCATCAATGATCTAGACTTCTCTAGGCTTTGTTCCAATGATATACAAAGCTCCATCAGTGAACTAGCAAAATAAATGATCCTAATGAACATGCTGTTTCTACCTATATTTCTGACATATAGACCCAATATTAGTTGTAAAAAAGGCATCTGTGAAAAATGCACATAATAATCCCAGAGAAATAACGTTTAAGTGTTTTACTTAGGGACTTAGTATTGTAATACTGATGGTCCCTAGTCTAAACATATTTTACAAATTCATTTGCAAGTCAGCTTTTATCATATGTTAATATAAATGGTACTTAGGTGTTAGATCTGCCTACAGAGACCTATTTAATCAATAAACTACCTGAACTGTGGTACCAATGACTATGGAGATGATACTGCTTTTATAACAATTTCCATACCAGAAAATGCAGTGAAAATTTCAGCTTAGAATCCTGGAGTGTTAGACTAGAAGGAACCTTTAAGCATTTAGCAATGATTCCCAAACATGGCTGATCACTGGACTCATCTGGGTGCTTTTTAGAAAATTCCTGCATTACACTTCAGTTCTGTAGTTTCAGATCTCTATCAAGATCTGGAAATTTGTCATTGAGATTTAATAGTGATCTAATAACTCCTTTGTTTTACAGATGAATAAGCCAAGTCCCAGAAAGATTAAAATAATTTGCTTGAAGTTTGGGTAGTTAATTTATTAATACTTTAAATGTTTTATGGGAATAATATAGCTTTCTCCCTCAACTCCAAATCTTACATTGGCAACTCCAAATGTTAGAATAGGAGGGAAAATAGGAAGCAGAAAGTGACCCTAGAACTTGCATTAGGGAAAAGGATATAAGTTAGTGGGAATGGATGGTTCATAGGATACATTTGATTAACTAAGTTGGAGCTATTTGAGGTGTGGGTTTTGGGGAGAGAGAGTTGGTAGTGAAGGAAATAAGTTGGGGTGGAATAAAGAAGGAGGCAAAATAGTCACTGAACAGTAAGGAGAGGAGTGAGGACTAGATAATCAGTATAAGGTTGGAGAACAGAGTTTTCCCTTATCTCTGGTAAAGGAATTGAAAATAAAACAGGAAAAAGAATGAAAGTGAGTTTTTGTTTTGTTTTGTTTTTTGCTGTAGTAGAAAAAGATTTCCAAGATATCTCTCCACTGGTCCCTAATTCATTTTTCCAGCTGATGTTTGTTAGTGTGATAAGCAGGCATGGGGTGGGGTGGTGGGGGAGGTGGGAGGTGGGGAGGTGGGGAGGTGGGAGGTGGGGAGATGGGGGGCAGGGGTGGGGGTAGGGCTGGAGAGGGTTGTGAAGACTAGCAGGTAGATGTAACTTACTCTTTTCATTGACCGTTTTTCCCCCTCTCTGTTTACTGTCTGCTCTGTGTAGCCACTTAAATGCTTCTGTGCCAATTTGTATAAGAGCAAAGTGAGAATGAAGATGGTCAGTGTTCCAAGCAATTCTGGTTTCTGAAGTAGTTACTAAAAGGAAATGGTAGGGAGATGCCTAACAGTGGTGATGAGGAGGGATGTTTCTGGTGTCAGCCATTTATAGTTAAAGAGATAGTCTTCTAAATTGAGGTTATGTAAGTGGAATTATGCTTGCACATATAGATGTTTTCTGCCTTTGCTATATAGAATTTTAAAAATTTGACCTGCATGTAAACCAAAAATATTTTAAATATATCATAAGACTTTTTAATAAGAAACAGCTAGGGTTACTTTTTTTTTTTTTTTGAATTGGAGTCTCACTCTGTCGCCCAGACTGCAGCCTCGACCTGCTGGGATCCGGCGATCCTTCCGCCTTCCGCCTCAGCCTTCCGAGTAGCTGGAATTACAGGCATGCGCTACCACGCCCGGCTGATTTTTTTTTGATTTATTGTAGAGATGAGGTTTCACTGCCCAGGCGGATCTCAAACTCGTGGGCTCAGGCGATCCACTCACCTCAGCCTCCCAAAGGCGCGGGATTACAGGCTGAGCCACCAAGCCCGGCTAGGTTTGCTTTTCAAACAGGGACTTCATTGTTTAATCAGATGTGCCCGATAAGTACATATCAAATTGAGAACTGAAGTAGAACCATGTGTGTTTTCAGTTGTCTTTATATGTTTGTTTTCTATAATCCTATTCACATGAACCCGTTTCTATAATGATTGCTTTTAAACCTGGCATTTCTTTTTCTAACCTTAAAGTATTCGTGTAAAAATGTCCAAGGAAATGTTTTTAAAAGACTACAGCTGACACGAGTAGACATATGCTCTTCATTCCATTTAGTTTTTTTTTTTCTTGTGACTATCTTTAGGAAATTTTATCAATTTATTCAGTCGCTGAGTTTACTTACTCTATTAGCTAAACAGATCACATAAACCCATTCAGCTTATAAATCACAGAAAAATAAAAATGCATACTACACAATTAACAGTTATTCACAACATCATGGAATTATGGGTGATCTTTATTATACTCTTCTACATTTAAAAATCAGTATTATTAGTAGAATGATAATAGTACAAAAAGTAGTTATATAAACAAGCATTGTTGATACCGAAGCAGAACAGAGGAACACTGATTAGGTTGGTTCTGTAGATTAAGTCCTGGAAAAAAATGGTGTTTCAAAGGTTAATAGTTGTGAGCAGTATTTGACTCAAGGATATAAATAACCTACTTTAGATGTTTAATCCTTATTAATTATTCAAACTCTTCCTCATAGTTTGAGACAAAGGGTGAGTTAGAACAACAGTTTAGGATAAGCTGAAAATATTTTTGTGATTGATTATTCTCTTGTAAACACCAAAAACAATGAAATTTGGGGGAAAGTGAGAAAACCTTTGAATTAGAATAATTTTAAACCAAGAAGTCTAAAAATGAAAGAATGAATGTAATGTTCTTGTTTTTCTGTGATGTTGCTGTTTTTCCTGAAACAAAGTTTTTTGTTGTTCCCAAACACAGCTTACTGAAACAAAGTTTTGAAGTTGTTTTTAAAATTAGGATAGCCAACTGTTTTTAATTGAACTTTTCTTAATTTGTTTTTCTTCAGTGAACTTTCAACATAACTGCTTTAAAAATACTGACTAACTCCAAGACCCTAAGAAATTAAACAGGTTCTCTTTGTTTTACTCTTTTTTCAAGTGGGATTTTGTTCTGGTTTATTTATTTATTTATTTATTTTTATATGTTCTTTCCAGGCACTCATTCTGATGTAGAATCAGAAAGTTTTTTTGTGATAGAATCTTTGCTTGATCAGCAAAACAAGTAAGGTAAAAAGACTCTGCTGACGATCCTATTAACTTTGCCCTAGGAGAGTCTGAACTGCCATTTCAGAAGAAGAAAAAAAAAGTTCAACAATCAGTAACACTAAAGATAAAGGGAATATTGATATAGTAAATTCAGTGAAGGGCACATAGGTTTTCGATGTATGCTAACTATTTAGCTATTGGATTTTGTTATGCATTTTCTTTGTGATAAGGTATCTTTTTAGGGCTTTTAGTGCATATTCTTTGATTAATGGAAAAAAAATAAACCTACAGATGTTGTGGTTCTTAGCCTTGTTTCCATATCATCTTTGGAAATTTGTGAACCATAGGCATCTATGTTATTTAAAATCTCACAGAGTACACAATGGACAAAGAGATTGAGGAACACTGATCTGTTACAATAGGAAGGAATCTAGAAGAAGGAGAAAGGAGGCTCTTATACTAACCTGATTTAGAGTTGATAATAGCATAAATAGCAGTAGTGATGATGAAAATAGAAGAAGAGACTTTTTGAAAGGCAGGCGGGGTATGGTGGCTCACGCCTGTAATTCCATCACTTTGGGAGCCTGAGACAAGAGGATTGCTTGAGCCCAGGAGTTTGAGAACAGGGTAACGTAGACCTCTTCTCTACCCCCCCCAAAAAAAATTTGCCTGGTGTGGTGGCACACATCTGTAGTCCCAACTACTCAGGTAGCTGAGGTAAAGGATCACCTGAGCCCAGGACATTGAGGCTGCAATGAGCTGTGAGCATGTCACTGCCCTCTAACCTGGATGACAGAATGAGACCCAGATTAAAAAAAAGTTGAGTAAGCAGTTTTAGTGAAGTAAAGAAGAAGGATCAAAGATGATGTCATATTCCTTGCCTGGAAAAATGTAAGTAGCCTTTAGCATCCAGTTTGGAAATGTGTGTGTTTGGGTAGGGGTGGGGCAAGAAAACAGGATAGGCGGCAGGTTGGCTTATTATAAGGATGGTGGTAATAATTTAGTTTGAAATGTATCCTTTGTAAGTTTAGAGTTGGAAGACTTTGAGGGCAGGTGAACTGCACAATGGATTTATGATAATGTATAACTGAGGTTGATCCTTGAAAGATGCCAATACTAACAGATTGATGGAGAAATTGGAACCATCACAGAGCACAAAGAGTACTCCTAGGGATTGAGTTTCTACTGTGCTGGGTGCTAACACAACAGTAGAACTATATCCGCTGCCATTCATGCTTAATTTACAGTAGAGTGAACATGTTCATGATGGCAACTTAAAGTCCTCAAGAAAAGGTAAAATTATGTTTACTGTAACATTTTAACAAAATATTTGGCAGATACAGTGGCTTGTGCCTGTAATCCTAGCACTTTGGAAGGCCGAGGGGAGAGGATTGCTTGAGTCCAGGAGTTTGAGACCAGCCTAGTCTCTAGTGGTTTAGATGCAATGTTTTTGTTAATAAGTGTGTAACATGTTTGCAACTTTAAAGCATCTAAGGCAATGGTTCTTAAACTTTAGTGTGCTCCCAGATCTTCTTGTAAACTTTTAGAATGCTGATTCCTAGGCTCACAGATAGCAATTCAGCAAGTCTCAGATTGAGACTTAGGGATCTGCATATTAGTCATCTCTTATGTGATTCTGATACAGGTAATCATTGGACTCATTGGACCTCTTTTTGGAAAAACACTGACATAAAGTTTTTTTTTGTAGCAAAGAAAAGCACAGCACTTTGATGCTAAAGAATGTGCTTGTCTTGAGAGTTCTAATTGTTTTCCACATTAATTCTTTACTCTTATGTGCCTATGATAAAAGTACAGTATACAGAAGTTAAGCATAGGTTGAGATAACTGAACAATGATTTTTCAGCAGTAAGTATTCTTGCTACACCAACTGTGTAAAGAGTTACTTGTTATTAAGGTACACTATAAGAAATTATCCTGAAATTTCTTCATTGATCGTTTTGACGCATTATTTTTTATATTTGTTTTCCATTTGTTTCCATTTCTGTAGAGGAAATAGTCTACCTAGATTATTATCTAAATAATTCAGGCATATTTGCCACATAATCCCTGTTATAATTACCTTTTCTTGCAATATTTTGGTTAACTTGAAAAATCCAGTTCTTGGAAACACCTCTTCTGACATAGAGCTAAAAATTGTTTACCATATGTAATTAAAATAAAAAATTAAGTTAGGATCATACAACTCTATAGCATTTTCAAGGTTAGTCTCACATATTGTTCAAGTTTGGCAGTTGAGTTTAGATGTTCCTGTTTTATTATCAAATAGTACTTTTGGAACTCCTGTTTTTGTTAGTTCTTGCTTATTAACAAAAGCAACAGAATCCCTACTCTTTTCAAGTAACATAAATACCAGTAGAGGTATTAACTGTAGCTATTCTGTCTTTGTGTCTTCAAGATAGCATTAGGTAGGGATTGGATGGCTCTGGACATCATCCCTCACTCCCACCCCCACCAAGTCAAGTGAAATTTTGTAAAATGTTCACCTTTAAATCAGAAATAGTGATATGCAAGAAGTTTAAAATCCTAATTTTTTAACAATTTCACATCTTGATTATCAAGTATTATGGCATAGAGCCAGAGATCTTCAGGCCTCTTTTGAAATGGTCTCCTTATGGATGGTCATTTAGGCCAGTTTATTACTATGTAAGCTCCTGAAACAAAGATCTGTGTTTCATTAACTTCCCTCTCCACAAACACACTTGTGTATAGCACCTAGCACTCTTAACTTATGCTTCCATAGCACAATCTTGCTTACCTTTATATTATTTATAATTTAACAGTTCACTTGTCTATCTTTTCTACTAAGTTCCGTCAGTAAAACTCTGCCTTTTATCTCTATATCCTTAAGTACATAGCACCATGCCTTGAAGGTTTAAGGTATGCACAAAAAAGCTAGTGTAAATATTTCCAGATAGTTGAATTTAATCTTTTTTATATTCTTAACTTTTAGCTTTCGGATATGAATCTATTCTAATAAATTTATGTTTCTGTCTTCTTAATTTGAATATATTAGATTAATTTTACCTTTTTTTTTAAAAAGGTCCAAGTTATCATGCTGAACATAATTCTACCTTTCTATAAATAAAACTATAAATAACAGAGAATATAGATATTGTAAAGTGCTTTGTCTTACCTAACATTTGGTAAATGTTTGTTAAATCAACTTGCCTTATTTTACTGTATACAGTAATTTCGATTTCTTATCTGCTACTTCTTCCCTACCCACTGGTCCCTGCATACCAGCTCAAGTGTCAGCCCAAGATTTTTAAAAAAAGAATTGTCAGTCTACAGAAAAATTAGAACTAATAAGGATATTATAATAAGCATGTGTCTCTGTGTTGGTACTACAGATGATAATAGTTTTATATATTTGCTTATGTTTACTTATATATCCTGACTTTACAGATAGCATTTTACAACCCCAATATGAATCTCTTAAATTTTGAAGGTGAAATTTGTACTGGTTGCAAAATCTATCATGTGAGAACCACTGATCTAAACTATACTGATTTATTATGCTTTAAATGTAGATATACAAATGCCCATTGCTGGGGTTATTTTAGAATACATAGTGAATCCCCACACCTTTAGAGGGGCATCTAAGTATCCCCCATACCTGTTTATGTAGAAATTCTCTACTTATGAAAGTTAAGTTCCTGAAGGTTTTTTCATAAGTCCTTTTATTTGAAAGTTGAAAGTTAAACTAATCAAATGATCCATGTGGTCATATACACATCTATAAAGTTAACTTTGCTGGGGGAATAACTTGTGATATTGCTTCTGACTTTCCTTGATTTTTTTCCATCTCCCTTACAGGATGTATCCAAAGACTTGTATTTTGGATTAAGTATTTTTTATCATAAATATGTGTATAATAAGAGGTTTCTCCAAAAACAGGCTACACCATGAGCCAAATTGTTTGTAGATGTTAAGTTTAATCCATGCATTGTTTTATATTTAATTAAATTGAACTCTTCAGGTTGCCCCAAGCCTCACTGCTCTTTATATTATTTCACCGGGGATTTGAGTTTAGAAGTTTGCCATAGACCATTGGTTTTGAGCCATTGCTGCACAATGGATTCATCTGGGGAATGTTAAAAATAAATGACCATTTGCCACTCCAGACCAATTAAATGAAACTTCTAGAAGATTCCAGTGTGCAGCCAGAACTGAGAATGGCAGCGCCGAAGTCTAACAAATAATGTAGTTGTAGAGACTAAATAACTGCATTTGACTGACAAGAGACCATTTGTTTATAGTTAGTAGAGTCAAGGTACTTTCCTCTAGGACAAAGCTTTGATCATATCAGTGAATGTTCATGAATTAAAACCTTAAGAAGAGAAGCAGAGTTAGTGGTTAGAAGCATGACTTTGGCTTTTGACTACCAGGTTTATTGTGTAACCTTGGAAAAGCTACTTAATTTCTCTACTTCAGTTTTCTTATCTATAAAGTAAAATATCTGCCTCAATGGGTTGGCTACCAGGTTGAGAGTGGCAGGGGGGACACAACATCTATAAGGGTACCTGATCTTAAACCAGGCAAAGTGGGGACGGGAGGCCCAAACATTTCCTGTGTGATGTTCACTTGTGTACCTAATCCTAAATTGTACCCTACATCTTTAAAAAAAATACACACAAAAAAAAGAATTAAATGAATTAATATTTGTAAAGTTCTTAAAATGATATTTGACACATAGGAAGCACTAAATTTGTTAAATACATAAATTAAAAAATAAAAATAATAGCTTTTGTCTCTGTAGCTATATTTCCTTGATGCATTTAAGGACTATAACATTGAAGATTGGATGGCTCCTGGAGTTTTTAGACTGTTCTCTAGTCTTCTCTCTTCTCAGTATTAAAATGACTGCCATTTTGTTGCCGCTTATGTTTCTAAGTTTTTACATGAAAAGCCCTACCTTTTTTAGCACATCAGTATGGTAGTGTTGTTATTCCTTCCTTATTAGAGAAATGACTGTTTATGTCATGTTGAGTGTAAGATACATATTTTCAAACTTTTTGTTACTTTTTTTGATTCTCAGGTGCTGCTTCATCACCAAACAGTTGGGAATTTTGTCCCATTTTTATATTTATCACTGTATCAGGTACACAGGAATGCTGAGAATATTGGTTTGTGTGTGGTTAAACTATGTTTGTGAGATAATCTGATTGTGAACATTTTATTTTAATGTCTTGGAATGGCAGCTGAACTTGTTTCTACTTAGTCATGAGTTTTTCTACTTACCTCATGTTAGAGAAAATGACCTTTAAAGGTTCTTTGAACCTGAATTTGGTAATCTGCATCCATAGATAATGCATCTTAGGATCCATGTTTGGCAGTATGCCTAAGTCAAAATCAAATAAATTGTTCTGAATTTTTAAAGTTCTAGACTTGTTTGTGATACTTAAATCTTTAATTTTTTTAAGAGAATTTAATGGCCTTCAAATTTAATGAAATATAATTTTTATTTTGTAACATATACCATGCTTGTGACACATCATTTTAAAAAATTAAATTTATTGAGGTATAATTCATGTACAATAAGCAGCATCCATTTAAAGTATATAATTTCGTGAGTTTTGGCAGATGTATGCACCTGTAAAACCATTACCACAATAAGGTACAGAAAATTCCTATACCCCAAAGATTGCCTCATATTCCTTTACAGTCTTTCTCTGTACTCCCAGTCCCTCTGATCTCTTGTCACTGTAGATTATCTCCATTTGTTTTTATTCTTAGTTATTGTGAGCAATGCTGCAAAGAGCATAGGATTGCTGATGTCTCTGACATACTGATTTTGTTTCCTTTGGATGTGTACCCAGAAGTGGGATTGCTGAATCATTTAGTAATTTTATTTTTAATTTCTTATACTGTTTTTCGTAATGACTATATTAATTTACATACTCAGCATTTGTGTACAATAGTTTCCATTTTTTTCTTTCTTTTTTTTTTTTTTTTTTTTTGTGTTGGAGTCCCACTCTGTTGCCCAGACGGGAGTGCAGTGGCCGCTCCTGGCCACTGCAGCCTCGACCTGCTGGGCTCCGGCGATCTTTCTGCCTCCAAGTAGCTGGAACTACAGGTGCACGCTGCCATGCCTGGCTAATTTTTTTATTTATTGTAGAGATGAGGTCTCGCCAAGTTGCCCAGGTGGGTTGCGAACCCGTCCATTTTTTTCATTCCACCAAACTTTGTTATCTCTGGTCTTTCTGATAATAGTCATCCTAGCAAGTGTGAGAAAGTATCTCATTGTGGCTTTAATTTACATTTCCTTGATGATTTGTGACTTTGAGCACCTTTTATCTGTTCAGATCTGTTGTCTTTGGAATATCTGTCCAGTTTTTAATCAGATTTTTTTTTTTTTTTCTATTGAGTTGTATGAGTTTCTTTTATCTTTTGGATATTAGCTCCTTTATATATATATTTGGATTGTATATATGGCTAGTAAATATATTATTATCTTAATTCACATCTGGCTTGAACTAACTAAATTTATCTTCTGTGCTTTATATGTTTTAAAAACAAGAATTAGGATAGAGTTCTTGAGAGAAATAATGTTTCTAATGTGCTTTTAAACATCAGATGATCCTGACATGTGAAAAATTTGTGAACCTTTATCTTTTAGACTAGACAGAGCTTTAAGTTGATTTTAAAACTATGTGTTTGAACAAATGATGACTGATTTTTTTTCTCTAAATTTATTTTAGTTTAATCATAAAATGTTTATTAACTGTTAATTTCAAGTTAGGCTGTAAGGTGTATATTTTAAATTATACTTTCTAAAAGTAATTTTTTAGTTTTCTGTGGTTGGGCAAAGTGAAATGTGTATATTTATTGAAGATTATCTCCTCCATTCCTCATACCTCTCTTTTTTCTCTTTCTCACTTTTCCCTCTCTTTCTCTTCCTTCCCTACATTTTACTTTAGGACACATTTATTTTTTTTCTAGGATGCCTGTCAGCAATGGGTAAGAAAATGGATTATTTATTAATTTTTTTTAGTTGGAGTCTCACTCTGTCACCCAGACTGCAGTGCAGTGGCATACTCACGGCCATTGCAGCCTTGACCTGCTGTGCTCAGGTGATCCTTGTGCCTCAGCCTTCTTAGTAGCTGGAACTACAGGCACACACCACCATGCCCAGCTAATTTTTTTATTTATTATAGAGATGAGGTCTCGCCAAGTTGCCCAGATTGGTCTTGAACCCGTGAGCTCAGGCAATCCTCTCACCTTGGCCTTCCAAAATGCTGTGATTATAGGCATGAACCACCATACCTGGCTGAAAATATATTATTAAACACAATTATTTTGAGTCATTCACAAATGCCATTATATTAAAATAAATCATGAGGATAATTATTAATTTACTGAGTGTTCTGATTGAACTTGAATGCTTAATCATTTCTTGTACTATATTGACTAAACCTTTGATGCAAACTTCAGGAGTTCTCATTTCTGAATTACCTTTTGATAATGAAAAAGTATTGCCCTTTTAAATGAGACATTATTTCATGTATTTGTTTATCTAAGGGATAACAAAAAATCCTTAGAATCAATTTTTGTGTGTGTGTATGTGTTGGAGTCTCACTCTGTTGCCCAGGTTGGAGTGCAGTGGCAAGCTCACGGCTACTGCAGCCTTGAGGTGCTGGGTTCAAGCGATCAACCTTCCAAGTAACCAGAACTACAGGCGCACGCTACCATGCCTGGCTAGTATTTTATTTATTGTAGAGACGAAGTCTCTCCAAGTTGCCCAGGCTGGGCTGGTCTCAAACCCTCTGCCTCCCAAAGTGCTGGGATTGCAGGCTGAGCCACCTAGCCTGACCAGAATCAAATTTTAACATATTCTTTGTGTATGCAGTTTGAGTCAGCACTGGGGCTTTGAATATGTATACTAAGCATTGTTCAACCTTAGCTTTTTTTGTCTTTTGGAACCCAGATTATATATTCTTTTGAAAAACTTGGCTTAAAATTTAAATACCCCTATTTAAATATTATAGAAACAAATAATGGGCTATTATTGAAAAAACTTAATTTTTCCCATTCTGTTTTATTTAATAACTTCATTTATCTTTAAAAATATTAAGCTTTCAAGACTATTTCAGAAAGTAGAATTTCCTCATAACTGAAGGACGGCTATGTTTTTTGTTCAATTTTGTAACCTCCAGTCATTTATACCTCATAGTCAGAGTTTGATACACTTTGGTTGAATAAATACATGAATTAAAGAATTTGGGTCCAGGCATGGGACATAGGGAACATACCAAGTTCCTATCTCTCTTACAGCATCTACTACATTTTCTTTATGTGTCTTATTGTCTTTCTTTGGTGCCAGTGCCTGCTCGTTAACTTTATTATTCTCCATAGTATTTGATTTTTTTTAAACAAATCTATTGAAAGATTGAAAAGTATATACAATTGCATTGTTTACTCTCAGTTATATATTTAGGTGTACTACATTTTACGTATCACACATCAGTTTTCAATGTCAACACATTTTAGGAGAGTATACTACTCTTTAATATTAATGAAGCAGTTAGTGGGAGTTGAATAAGCCTACAGACCAAATCTGAATCCTTCCTCAAACTTCATTGGAGCAGATAGGAAGCCTTCAAACTTCTTAAGACAATATTTAAAGATCATATTGTTGAGTGCGGAAAAACTAGAGGTCTTCTAAAAAGCTGTAGGGCAGAAGGTTTCTGTATATTGAAGTTCTTTGTGTCTTATAACTTGTAAAATTATTATAGAGTAAATTGAGTTTCAAAGTGTACAATGACATGGTAAGGACTCTAAAAATTTGTAGTAGATGACAGTAGTACCCCACATAACATACTCTATGTCCTCAACCATGGCAGACAGACACTGTGAGTGCAGAGTCACCAACCCTGAGAGAGTCCCACTTCAAAAGTTTTTTTGCCTTTTCTGTGCTCTGCCTTTCTCCCTTGCTGCTGGAGCCCGCTAGATTGTCCCCTTATTCTGTGGCTACGTGCAGACTAGAAATGCAGATTGTTAACAATTCTTAGTTAATTGTAGATAAATGCTCCATTCTCTCATTCTTTTGGTGCACAATTCTGGAAGCATTCTTTATGTTTCTCAGTTTGCACACAGCAGTAACCTCAATAATGTGTCCTTATATTAGCTTTTCCTCCTTCCTTGTCTTTCTCTCCACTTCCTCACTCCTGTTTCCTAAGATTCTCTCCCAGATAAACTACTTGTACCCAGGTCTTTGTCTGAAGGTATACCTCTGTAGAATCTAAGAGTTTTACAGAAAGAAAGAACGTGTTAAACATAACTTTTCTGAGACATATTTTATCATAGAGCTTTTGTTTGAATTATTCCTGTTAACCACACACATAATATATTCATGTATTTATATAATAATGTGCATTATACTGGACAGTGAAACTTACAAGTTCAATGAACCACCATGGGTTTATGAAAGTATATTAATTAAAATATTGTTTCAAAGACTTTGCTTTCTGTAATTCTATTTAGAGACTTGATAAATAACTACATCTGAAAGATGTTGCTAAAACTGAGGAATTTTTTTTTTTGAAAGCAGAATTTATTGAGAGGACAGAAAAGCTCCCACAGTGGGAGGGGGACCCAAAGGGATTGCCCTAAACTGAGGAATTTTTATTTGAGAATTTAGGAAAGTTTTGCCTGCTTATCTTTAGTGGATAGATGTTTCCAGTCTGATACATAACAAATTGAGAGCACAGTCATTACACAAATTTTAGTGATTAATAGAATTATTAGTATATAAATATATAACCCCCTCAAAATTAGTCTTCTCATTTCTTTCAGGTTTAAATTTAGTGTTCAGGCCAAGACTGAGATTGATATGTGGTCATCTTAACTGAACACCGTGTTTATGAGAGTGTGTTTGTACCCTTACTCTTCTTTCTTGATTTGGTCAACCTAGAGGGCTAATAGTTTGGTATTCAGCTCAATGCTTATTAGACTGTGACCTTAAAGTAACCAATAAATGGTGTAATTAGACATTTTGCAAATTTGAATAGATGGGCTGATTGGTACATTTGAACTATTTAAATTCCTTCTCTGCTTAAAAAAAAAAAAAGGAACTCTTAAATGCTAAAAATGTAATATTACTTGAAGAATTTTAGTGTAATTTGGCTGCTCTATTTGTAGTTTTAAGTTTATTCTGTCACCAAATAATTGCCTACATTTCAGTATGAGGCATGAGAACCTAATGCTTTTGTCTAAAGGCATTCAATGAAGCTACCCTGATAATTTTTGTTTAGTCTTTTACCATTAAAATTGTGTTAATGTCCTCTATTTGGCTATAGCAATCTCCTGCCTTTCTTTATCAGTTATTGTTGTGATGCTTCAGATTTCATATTAAATGTGATGATTGATTTAATTTTTTAAAAAAGATAGTAGCCATCTAGATATGAAGTCAGCTTATGGTTTGTTTTTGTTTTTGTTGTTTGTTTGTTCTGCCACCCCAGCTGGAGGTCAGCGGCATGCTTCTGGCCACCACAGCCTCAACCTGCTGGGCTCTGGTGATCCTTCCAACTCAGCCTTCCAAGTAGCTGGAACCACAGGCATGCACCACCATGCCCGGCTAACTTTTTTATTTTTATTATAGAGATGAGGTATTGCCAAGTTGCCCAGGCTGGTCTCAAACCCCTGGGCTCAGGCAATCCTCTCACCTCGGCCTCCCAAAGTGCTGGGATTATAGGCATGAGCCACTGCAACCGGCAGCTTCTAGTTTTTATGCAGAACATTTTATAAAGGTTTACAACTTTGGAGAGACTTCCAAAGTAATTTCTTTCAAGGCAACATTTTTACCCTAGAATTGCAATTGTTTAAAGTACGGTATGCCTAGAATACGTCCAGGTGTGAAAATATAAATATTTACTTGCTTAATTTACATTGTCATATCACCTACCAACTCCTTTGTAATTATAGGAAACTTATACATATGTAGAAATGAAAAGTAACTGGCAAGAACGGGCTTAAGTGTTTTTACTTTGCCTCTGCAAGGTCATTGACCAGTGGTAACAGGAAAATAAATGTTTGAAAATTCAGCCATAGTTGTCCCCTACCACCATTTCTTTAGCTTTTGAACTGATAACTCATTTATATCTGCTTATATTTTGTCACCTTTTTCAGCCTCAAAAATCCATGTTTAAAATGATAAAATGTATTTGATTATCAAATAATCATAATTTAAATGATACATTCCTGTACACAAAGGAACTTTTAAAATTTAAAACTTCATGGTTTTACTTTGTGAATTTGCTTATACTCATCTTTAAATAATTTTAGATTTAAACTTTCAAGAACCTGACATGTTTCAAAGTAAAGTTAACTTGATTTATTTATTTTCTTGTTTTTAGTGGGAGATTTTGATAAGATCTGGCGAGAACACTGTGAGGATGAGGAAACACTTTGTGAATATGCTGTTGCAATGAAAAATTTGGCAGATAATCACTGGGCAAAAACTTGTGAGGGTGAAGGTCGTATTGAATGGTGTTGTAGGTGAGTGTTTTTTGAATTAACATTTTTTGTTTCCAGTGTATTGCATAAACTCTTAAATCTAAGTAGTGCTGTGTATAATTTGTTGTATCAAAATGGAAAGCCATAATTATAAAAAGATGTCTTTTTAAATAACTTTTATCCCTCTTGTTTCACTTTCCCTAGGTTTATTTCATTCATCTTTTTAAACCAAAATATTTTTGACACAACTTTTAAAAATATTTCTTTGAATACGTTTAAACACCAATACATTTAAAATATAAAAGGCTTAACATTTGACTCATCATTAATAAGTAATAGAATAGAGATTTCTTTAAATGATTACTTGAGTCTGTATTTAGAGTCAAGCCAAAGTACTTTTCTAGAGATAGAGTCCTGCTCTGTCACTGAGGCTGGAGTGCAATGTTGGGATCCTAGCTCACTACAGCCTAGAACTCCTGGCCTCAAGCAGTCCTTGTGCTTTGCCTCCCAAAGTGCTGGGATTATAGGCATGGGCCGACTCACCTGGCCTTTTCTGTAATTTAAAAATTTAAAACATCTTAAGAGTTTTAAAATCCTGAATTTTTGATGTGTGATTCAAGGTATTTCAGCATTTATATTGACTTTGGATATATGTATTTTCTCATAATATAGATTATAATGTTAAAAAATCAGAAAATGAAATACTGCTGATACCAGTTCTATTAATCTGATAAAATTGTAGGAAAGGATATGTATATTGATGGAATTTAAACTTGAATTTCCAAAAACAAAGCATTGTGTTTCTGCATAAACAATGTTTATAACTTCTAGTTTATATTTTCTTTCAGTTACTTTTATTCAAAATTTTTGTTATAATCTCATTTTAGAATTACATAATAATATATATTTATTCATTCAACAAATAATCCAGAGGAAAAAATGTATATTTAATTTAGTTCTTTTATTTATGTAGCAAATAATATTTAGTGATGATCTACTTTGGGTTTTTTTGTTTATTTTTTTAATTTTAAATAGATATGGGGTACAGTTCAGGGTTAGGTATACAAATGTTCATTATTCAGATACCCTTGTTTATGAGGTGTGCCCCTCCCTCTCCTGGCAGTTTCCCTCAAATGCCAATCCCACCTCCCACCCCACCCCCACCCCCGCAGCTTCCCACTACTGCCAATCCCTTTCTTATAGTATTATGATAATTGTTCAAGGTCCACTTATGAGTGAGAACATATGGTACTCTGTTCTTTACTTCTATGATAGATCACTGAGTATGATAGACTCTAAATCCATCCAAGTAGCTGCAAAGTGTGATGGTCTACTTTTGTACCAGTCACATTATAGGCACTAGGAATACAAAATCAACCACATCACAAAATTCTTATTCTCATGGAGCTTACATACTAACGGAGGTGAGAAGCAAGAGACAGTATGTTCATTAATCTACTAGATCATAATAGTGAGTGTCATGAGAAAAATAAAGCAAGAAAAAATGAAGCAATTTGAAGTAAGGTAGGGGGAAAAGGTATCACTAGTGATATGTGCAAAAAACATGAGGAGGTGAGAGAGCAAGCCAGCCCTAATAAGTCCAAAGCCCTTGAAACCAGGTGACCAATGTGGCTACAGCAGAATGAGGTGGGAGAGTGGTAGACAATAAGGCAATGAACAGTGAAATTTTGTAGAGTCTTGTAGACCATTGTAAAGACATTGACTTTTATTTTGAGTGAGATGGGAGGCCGTTGGATGTTTTGACAAAAGGAATGATAGAATTTTGCTATCCTTTTACAATGTGTCAAGAATTCATAAGAATTCATAAGAATTCATTGCTGCCTTAACAGTTGGAAGGCAGAAAGGGCAAAGGAACCCAGTTAGGAGACTACTTCAATAATCATGACACAAAATTAAACAGTGAGTGAGATAGTTGAGTGGACAGGACAGTGTACTAGATTAATAAAATTAAATTAAGTACAGTGACTCAGGATAGCCAGGGAGATGATGGTGTATACTGTGTGGTGATTGTGATGATACATAAGAAAGGAGTTGTAAATATAAGGTGGTGAGAACAGTGAGAAGGTGATAACATTGGTGGATTGTGGAGTCAAAGAATTGTGGAGTTAAGGAACCAAACGAAGTTGTCAGAATGATAGGAAATGAGAAGCTTAGAATTAAATGTTTGGTTTTATTTGCTAATTTCTACAGAGAAAATGCTTATAAATCTGACTGTTTTACAGAATATACATTTTCCCCTCAAGCTAAGAAACACAAAATGTGGTGTACTACTGAACCAAATTTCTCCTCTGTAACAGAAAGTAATAATGTAATCTAGTCAGCACATCAGCAGTATCACTGTTTGAGACCATCATTCTTGGCTTTAAGCAGTACTGCTTTCAAATTAGTATTCTGATACAGCATGAAAGCCTTCAAACTTTCTTTCTTTTTTTTTTTTTGAGTTGGAGTCTCACTCTGTCGCCCAGACTGGAATGCAGTGGCCGCTCCTGGCCACCGCAGCCTGGCCTGCTGGGCTCCAGCGATCCTTCCGCCTCAGCCTTCCGAGTAGCCGGAATTACAGTCATGTGCTACCACGCCCGGCTGATTTTTTGATTTATTGTAGAGATGAGGTCTCTCTGCCCAGGTGGGTCTTGAACCCGCGGACTCAGGCAATCCACTCACCTCGTCCTCCCAAAGGCGTGGGATTACAGGCTGAGCCACCGAGCCCGGCTCAAACTTTATTTCTTAAATGCCCTTTTCATGTGGTATTCTCATGGCATTTGCTTGTATGTTCTACTTGAACAATGAATCTGCCTAAAACTTCACTCTTCTTTTTTTCCCCCCTTGGATTTGTGTCTTATCAATAGTTATTTTATAACATGTGATCATTTTTAAGTCAAACTTCTGAAAATAGAATTTATAAGAATCTAGATAAAACTGCTACAAAAGAACAGTTCTAAGATATGGTAATTTTTTTCTATTTACTATGAGAAGAAAATCCTGAGAGAAGTTGTATAATGTTTTTACTTTAAACCTAAAACTAGGTTGGGGGAAAAAAGGCTTTAAAACAATATTAAATTTTGAAACTTGACTTATAAATAATTCTAATTTGGGTTATATACCATTTCTTTCTCTTTGGATAATTCTAAAAGTAGTGTCACTTTGAAAGCTAAAGTGGGCTTTAAAAAGCTTTGGACAAAAAGTTTATTTCCAAGCCGGGCTCGGTGGCTCAGCCTGTAATCCTGTGCCTTTGGGAGGCTGAGGTGAGTGGAAGCCTGAGCCCACGGGTTTGAGACCCGCCTGGGCAGCGAGACTTCATCTCTACAATAAATAAAAAAAAAAAATCAGCCAGGCGTGGTAGCGCGTGCCTGTAATTCCAGCTCCTTGGAAGGCTGAGGCGGAAGGGTCGCAGCAGGTCAAGGCTGCGGTGGCTGGGAGCGGCCACTGCACTCCAGTCTGGGCTACAGAGTGAGACTCCAACTCAAAAAAAAAAAAAAGTTTATTTCCAGTTAACCATACTTAAAACTTTATAGAAGTACAATATGTGAGGTAAGATTTTCTGACATTACCCTGCTAAGATTTTGTTGATTATTTGGCTGGAAAAATTCAATGCAGGATTTCCTTCAACAGAGTAGTAAAATTTTATATGTAATATGAAGCATTAAATGTCAGGAAAAAAATGCAATATAAAGATTCAGCTGTATCTTCTGTAAAGGAATTTGCGTTTTCTAACTCTTTACATATGAAGAAACATATAAACACTCTATTTTCTGAACTAATTGAAAGTAAATTGCAGATAACATAACATTTTATCCCTAAGTCTATTAGCACACATCTTCTAAGAGTAAGGAAATTCTTCTACATAATCACAACACCATCATTACATAAAAACAATAAATAGTAATTTCCTAATATCCTAAAATATCTACAAGATAAATTTATAAATTCAGATTATTCTTACTGTATTCAAAATATATATAAAATCCAATATACATTGTATTTGGTGGTTATATCGCTTTAGGTTCTTGTTTTTGTTTTGTATAACATTGAGATTTTAGACAAATGTCAGTTTTTTTGTAGAATATCCCACATTTTGTATTTTGCCATTGTTGATTCAAAGTGCTTAATAATGTTCAAGTATTCTATATATCTTTACTGATTTTTCTTTCTTAGTTTTTTATTTGATCAATTACTAAGATAAATGTTTTAAAGATTTTCAATTTTTCTATAATAATTATTTGACTCTTTAGAGATTTAATTTTATGTTGAAGTTTTCCATTTTTTCATCTACAGTATTTGGTATGACTTTCTCTCTATTCTTGAAATCAAATTTATAATAGTTATTTAAAAATTTTTGTTTGCTTATTCTAACATGTCTTATCTGTTGGTCTGTTTCTTTTGGCTGTTTTTTCTTTTAATTATGGATCATTTTTTCCTACTTTATTGTGTGTGTCGATTCTTTTTTTATGCTGGCATTATGTTTAGAAGAGATTGCATAAACTTAATTTTTCTCCAGAGAGTTTTGGGTTTTTTCCTCTCTCTGACAGGTAGCTGGGATGAAAGACTGAACACTTTGAAATCACCAGAAGTTGAGCTGGGTTGGAGCTGGATTTTAGATAGCTTCAATTCATTTCTGGTTTCAAATGCTTTGAGTGAGTGA
Source organism: Cephalopachus bancanus (assembly GCA_027257055.1). Taxonomy (NCBI): domain Eukaryota; kingdom Metazoa; phylum Chordata; class Mammalia; order Primates; family Tarsiidae; genus Cephalopachus; species Cephalopachus bancanus. The sequence continues at coordinate 6,172,039 of JAPVLO010000073.1, forward strand.
ATCCTGTTCTATGTATATTATAGGTTCACCCTGTCACAGAACCTGGGAACCTAACCCTAATTTTTTACTGCTTTTTAGTCCCATGCCCAGCCTCCTATGCTGTTGCAGCCTTCAAATACTCATAAATAGACCTATGAGAGGAATCAGGAAGAGAATGGGGCAAATTATCCCTGCATTTAGGTTTCTTAAGATTCTGATCTGTCACACTTAAGCAACTGTTAAAAATCTCTGCTGGTTTCCCTTTAATCCACAGGGTCCCTCTACCCTGGGACCCACTTGACCCTCGGCTGCTCACATACCATTTCAGCACTTGCCCCTGGTGATATCCCTTCTCACTTTGGAAAGGTTTGTTTTTCTCTGCAATTCAGTTTATTTAGATCCCTTTGCATTCTTATCTCTCTAGATTTATTTTTAATTTATTGTTTTTTAGATTGTATAGTATTTTTTTTTCTAGTTACATCAGAACCAGGTGCTATTCTGATTGTCTAGATCCTAATTCCATACTATCTTTGTGCCTTACATTCAGGACTTATCTGATTGTTTTCTCATAGTGCCATTAATGTAGTTTCTCAATCTCATTTACTTCTTATAAACCAAAACTTAGGTCCAGGGTTGATTCAGGTCATATATTTTTGTGAAATTATCTATTAAATGAAGATTTGTATTTCATATTGCATCATATTGGTAAGTTCTCATGAGGTGTTCCTCCATTAGAGATGCAAAATGTTGTCATTTGGTTAAGGTGGCACCTACTAGATCCTTCATTGTCAATTTATGTTATTCCATTACAATTAGCAAGTAATGTGTGAAGTGATATTTTGGTTTCTGGACCAGTCTATCTCCCAACAGTCTTTCAAGTCAGTTTAATTTCCATTTATTAAATAATATTTCATTTGAGGTTGCAAGATAATGATTTTTTTTAATTATATAATTCCCTGGCATTTATGAACTAGCATTCCTTTGTAAATAAGATCTTTCCTTTATGAACACTGGATGATGATTACGTGTTCTCCAGAAAGACTGAGTAAAAATCTGTGTACATACACACACACACATATACACGCATGCACACATGTGTGTGTAATTCTGTTTGATTGCCAATTTTCACAGTAAAAAAGTGGTATAATAGTTACAATTATGACAAGTGAGCTTTTAATTTTCAAAAATTTATAATATTATCATTATTATTTGGTGTTCAAATAATTCCACATTAGGCTGGGTAGGAGCCCAGCCAATGTTGGCTTCTGTGTACTAACATTATCTTTGACTACTTTCTTGCTATCTAGTAGAAGATGAATTTTTGCTTCCCCTGTCCAAGACTCAGAATCAAACTGTTTCTTCAGGAGTCCTAATTTCATTTGCACATAAATTTAGTGTTAAATTCATAATTTATATTTTCCATTCAAGTTTAACATTACAGGATTTTTGCTTGTTTTATATTTGTATCTTTTCTATTACACTGAAGGACTTGGTTCTGAATAACATTAGCACACTTGCCTTTTTCTATGATTTACATAAAATAAATTTAAAATAGCAATACCAATCTTCTAAAAATGAGATGATTGAATGAAATTAAAGATTTCTGTGCAGTTCTTTCATCTTTAGAACATGTCCCTCCGAGGGTCAGAGTACTATGTTTAAATGTTGCTTGAAATAGTTCTTTATTGTTGTGTTACCAATTTGTTATGTAGTTGGTTTCACTTTATTTTTGGTTTTGTGGGGTTTTTTTTCTTATTTTAATTTTGGAGAATATTAGCACTTACATGGTTTAAAAATCAAAACTTTATAAAGAGATACACTCAAAAAAGTCTTTTCATTTCCTTCATTTGCCCTGCCTCTAGGTAATCATTTTCATTTGTTTTTTGTTTATTCTACCAATGTTTCTTTTTGCAAAAATAAGCAAATTTGTGCACACACAACTACATGCTTGTGTAAATATTCCCACCCTTCCTTATCTCTATAGGGGGTAGCATGGTATGTCCTGTTATATACTGTTCTGTACCTTGCTTTTTTGCTTAACATATCACAGATGTTTGACCAATTATCTGGGAACCCAGTGGCTCCGTCTAGTTGATACTTAAAATTAACCATCACAGGTATATAAATGCCTTCCTCATTTTCATGAGTTGTTTACAAGATTTTGCTGTTACAAATAGTGCTGTAATGGATAACTTTGCGCGTGTTCATTTTGTGTTTTTGGCATTGAATCTTTGTAGATACGTAGCTGTGGAATGGCGAGGTGAAAGCATATGTGATTTTGTTAGCTATTGCCAAATTGCCCTTCATAGAGGTTATATCATTTTGCAATTCCATCGAGCATGTGGCCCAACTGTTGAATTTTTGCCAGTCTGATAGATGGGAATTGATATCTCTGTGGGCTTATTTTATGATTCTCTTACGAATGCGATTGAACACCCTTTTCATGTATTTAGCCCTTCACACTCAGATGTCCCCTTCCAGGGAACGTAAAGAGATCGCTGGTGATTATACAGAACAAACTTACGCCAGCTCAAGTTTTTCAAAAATATATGTCTCCTTGAAGTTTTCTGTTCAAATTGCATAAAAAAAAATTAAAGAGATGGAATGTATGCTGAGATATAAAAAAAAAAAAAGTCAGATGGCATTACATAGAAAGAGAATGCCCCTCTACATCGTCTTTGAACAGCAAACTGGACAGTAAATTACATATTATTAATGTGAGAGGAAGAAAATGAGACTGCATTGTCTGCTCAGAGAAAAACACCAGATGGAAGATGTCAAGCAAATTACTATTGCACAACATGTATCAATGAACATGCAGTGCATATCGGTGACTGTTTCAAATGTCACTATCCTTTAGAAAAATATAAGATACAAAATTTTGATTTTTTTGGTCATAAATATGTTCCTTAATGCCCAAAATTTCTTTATAAGCCAAATATTATTACAATAAAAAAACTGCTTTACTGTCTAGTATGAATTAATTCGTTTTTCACTATTTCGTAAAGTGTGGTTGAGTTGCTGGTAGGTAATCTGCAAGATGCCTGCAAGTACAAAGGGTTAAGAGCCTTTCTTTTTTTCTGTGAGTTATGTTATCATGTGTTTGATACTTTTTTTCTGTTGATTTTTGGTCCCTTTTTTCTTGATTTTTCTTTTAGGACTCTTTATATAATTTACAGATATGTGCCCTTTGACTTTATTTATGTCTTTGACATGTAAATTTTTGTTTTGCCACACAGAAAGATTTTGCTTTTACATGGTCAGATATATATTATTCTTTTCTTTTCTTGCTTCTAGATTGTCTTAGAAAAACTTTCCTGATTCCCAGACTATAGGAATTCTTATAAATTTGAATAATAATTTGTTATTCACTCATATTTTCTTCTAGTACTTATATGATTTCTCATTTATGACCTTTAGATCTCTGGTCTATTTTGAATTCAAATTTGGTATTTGTTAAGAAGTATTGATCTATTTTTTCTCCCTAAATAGTTACCCATTTCCTCAATATTATTTATGATTGTGCTTACCTTTTCTCCAGTAATTTGACATGACACTTACATAATACACCAAGTTTCCCTACATAGTTGGTTCTGTTTTAGACTTTCTGTTATACTTCATTGTGTTTATCATGTATCCATGCCTACAACCACTATTTTAATCATAAAAACTTAACAGTTGTAATGCTGTTCTGTAGCATTTTCTCCCCACCACTCCCCCACACACAACATTCTTCTTTCTCAGGATTTTTTTTCTTGCTTCTGTTTTTTTCCACATATACTTTAAAATCAACTGATCCATCTAAATTTTAAAAAAATTTTATTGAGATTTTATTAATTTTTTATCAGTTGGAGAAAACTGACATCTTTATAACGTTAAATTAACCTGTCCATGAACAGGTATGTCTCTTTGCTTTTTCTAGTCTGCTTTTGAGGCAGAAGTGTTTTCAGGGTTTTTCTGTACAGTTATTATTATTTCTTATATTTGCTTTTAGGTATTTTATCCTTTGTATTGCTACTGTAAATGTGATCTTCCCTTCTATTATACTGTTATGCATCACATAGTGACAGTTCCATCAACATTGAAAATGTACGGGATATGCAATGGTGGTCTCATAAGACTATAGTACTGTATTTTTACTATAACTTCTATATGTTTAGATACACAAATACTTACCACTGTGTTACAGTTGCCTACAGTATTTAGTATAGTAACATGCTGCAAAAGTTTATAGCCTAGGAGCAGTATCATATAGCCTGTATCATATGGCCTAGGTGTGTATTAGGCTATGCCATTTAAACTTGTGTAAGTACGCTCTATGATGTTTGCACAACAAAAATCACTTTAACAATGCATTTCTCAGAACATATCCCTGTTGGTAAGTGACACATAACCGCATATTGTGACAGGCTATTGTTTGTATATATATGGATGCTTTTTGTTTTTTCTTACTGTTTAATGAATTTTCTTACTGTTTATATTAGTTTATGATTGATTCTTTTGGGTTGTCTACATATATCCATTATATCATCTTTGAATACACTAAGTTTTTTTTCCTAAATCATTCATTTAACTAAATCTTTCTCTTTTCTGTTATGCAGTTGTGCTTTATTCATTTCACAATAATGGTTTGTCGCCATCAAATAAGTTGCTGCCTTTTGTTCCAATATATATATGTAAAGTTTTAATATTAAAGAAATTCACCAACTTGTATTTTATTGAGTGTTTGTATTAAACATGGGTGTTGAATGACCTTTCAGCAACTATGGAGATGAATAAATGTGTTTTCATCTTAGATTTATGAATATAGTGAACTGTATCAATGGGTTTTCTTATGCCAAACCACCCTTGCATTCCTGAAGTACACACCTTGGTAATATTTGATTCTGTTTGCTAAAATTTTATTTCATATTTTTACATTGATATTTATAAATAATAGTGTTCTTTATTTTTTGTAGTCTTTATCAGATTTTAGTTTCATTGAAATCTTGCTCCCTGAAAATGAATTTGGAAAATTTTCCTTTGTTTCTATGGTTTAGAACAGTATAAGTAGTTTTGGTGTTGTCTCATTTGTATCCTTGGGATTTTAATTTATAAAGGTGACTGAGTGACAACATGGAGTGATTGATGCCTTTGAAAGAATTATTTTTTATTTATATATCCCGAAAGAGGAGACACACTGTATCATGCAGGACTGCAGAGGAAGCACCAGATTTGGTCAGGAGGCAGAAGCAGTAACTAAAGGAAAACCTAGCGCCTTTATTGGGTTTCCTGTGGGAAAGGCAAGGCAGGGTGGAGTAAACAGTTTAGGATTGGCTAGGTTGAATAATTTCAGTGGGCTTTTGGGTGTAGGGACTGTCCCTTGTTGTCTGGCACATGGTCCTGAGTACAGTTAGGATAGGGGAATTATTGGTTTGGTTCCCAAACATTATATAAAGTGGTTGGCTCGCAGAAGAGAAAAATTCTGCCAAGTAAGTTATTTACCACCTTTGGGAATTAGCTGACCCTGGGAAGGGCAATCTCTCTGTAGATCTATAAGTACACGCTCCTACCACCATAGTTTATACTTATATTAAATAGCATAAAATACAGAAAATAAAAAACATTGATGGAATTCCTCATTGGACTGGTGCTTTTTGGTGGATTTAACTCTGATAACTTTTTCCATTTCATCTGTGGATTTTGGTTTTGTTTAAACTTTATTTTGGCCGGGCTTGGTGACTCAGCCTGTAATCCCAGCACATTGGGAGGCCAAGGAGAGTGGATTGCCTGAGCCCGCGGGTTCGCGACCAGCCCGGGGAACTTAGCGAGAACTCATCTCTCAATAAATCAAAAATTAGCCAGGCATGATAGCACTTGCCTATAGTTCCAGCTACTTGGAAGACTGAGGTGGAAGGATCACTGGAGCCCAGCCTAGACGATGGAGTGAGACTCCAACTCAAAAACAAACAAACAAACAAAAAATTTATTTGTACTGAGTCAAGTTTAAGAACTGCTTCTATATTCCTATATCCTGTACTTAGTATGTTTTCCTTGAAAAAAGTTAAACAAATTGAAGAACCTCATTGTGTATTTGTTGGTCTTCTTTTTTCCTAACTCATTAATATCTTCCTTCTTTTCTAGCCCTACTCTCTCTAATCCTTTGAGTTGTATGTTTATATATTGAATTTAATTTTATTCCTTTGTTTATATTGATATAAATATCAAAGGGCCTGAATTTTCCTCAGATGGATATTTTAGTTGCATTTTTAAAAAATTCTGACGGGCAGTATTTTTCTTTTTTTAAAACGAAGGTCTGTAATTTTTTTAGTATTTTCCCGTGACCTAAGAGTTTTATTTTTATTTTTTACAAATTTACAGGTGAAATGCATTTTGTGTTTTTAGTTAATTCTAGTTTTATTGCATTAATTGTATGATTCTGTATTATTTTTTCTTTATAGCTCTTGCTTTGGTTTTTTTCATGACAATATATGTAATATAGTAATTTTTGTGCACTTGAAAAGTAGCTGTAGTGTCTATTAGAATGCAAAGTTCATCTTCTAGCGATAAAGTGAACCTTACTATATTCTTTAGGAGTTTTGTAATCTTTTCATTCATTTGCTTGGAGAGTGGGGTGTTAAAGTTCCCTATTATTAGTTATGTTTGTCTGTTTCTCCATGTATCTCATGGAATTTTGCTTTGTGGAGATGCCTGTACTATGATATATAGTACATAAATATTCGTAATTGTTTTATCTTCATTAGGAATTGTGACCTTTAGCATTTTAAAGTATCCTTTTTTGATTTAATGCTTTTTATTTCCTACCAGTCTCTTCACCAACATTTCCCAATCTTATGGATGTTCATCTTCCAGTAGATTCTTTTTTTAAAAATTGCAATTATGATGTTCCCTGAGTTCTTGTATATTAAAAAACTGATTTTCTGTAATTTTGTTACAAGATGCACAGCTTGGCTGGATATAAAATTTTTGACTCATACTTTCTTTCCTTTAATCTCTGAAAAAATGTTACTCTATTTCGTCTTATTTTGTATCTTGTTCCCCTCTTTACTCTCTGCCCTTTTTTCCCTTTGATCTGTGCTAAACCATTTGAGAGTCAGTTGCAGAAATCACAAGACTGTTGTTACTGAATATGTCAGTGTGTATCATCTAAGAACTTTCTTCTATATAACCACAATACAACTATCATACTCCAGAAATTTATCATCAGTATAATGCTGTTAACTAATATACAATTTATAATCAGTTGTCCCTAATTTTTACAATAATAATCTTTATAGCTGGATTTTGTTTTTATTTTATTTTAAAGATTGGGGTACAATTCAGGATTATGTTTACAAGTGGACATCATACAGGTAAAGTTTAGGCTTCCCTTTGGTCCCCACTTTGTCTGGTTTGAAATCAGACACCCTTGTTGATGTTGTGTCCCCACTTCCACTCTGGCAGTGTCCCACTACTGCCAATCCCTTTCTTAGAGTATTATGGTAAATGTTCAGGGTCTTCTTATGAGTGAGAATGTGTGGTACTCTGTTGTTTGTTTCTGTGATATGGATTTTTTTTTTAATCCAGGATTTCATCAGATTATCATTGCACCTAATTGTTAAAACTTTTTGGCCTCTTTTAATCTAGAAAAATTCTTCACCATTTTCTTTCTTTTTTTGTTTTTGTCTTTTATAATACAGCCATTTTTTAAGGTCAAAGTTTTACAGACTCTCAACTTGGATTTGTATTTTTGTTTCTTTGTAATGAGTCATGCTAAGCATATCATTAACAGGAATGCTAGATAAGTGATGGTATGTCCCTCTCAGTGTAGTACATCAGGAGATACATGATGTCTGTCTCAAGGTTAATTTGGTTTTTCTCTTTTAATTTGACTTTGTTTTTTAGAGCAGTGGATTCACGACAAAATTGACCAGAAAGTACAGTTTTCATTTACTCCTGGGTCTCTTCTCAACATGCATAGACTCCCCAACTATCAACATCCAACACCAGAATGGTACATTTGTTACTATTGGTGGACCTACATTGCTACATTATTATCACCCAAAGTCCATAAGTTTACATTAGGGTTCATTGTTGGTGTGTACATTCTTTCTTTTTTGAGTTGGAGTCTCACTCGGCCACCCAGACTGGAGTGCAGTGGCCGCTCCCGGCCATCGCAGCCTCGACCTGCTGGGCTCCGGCGATGCTTCCGCCTCAGCCTTCCGAGTAGCCGGAATTACAGGCATGCGCTACCATGCCCAGCTGATTTTTTGATTTATTGTAGAGATGAGGCCTCGCTGCCCAGGCGAGTCTCAAACCCGCGGGCTCAGGCAATCAACTCACCTCAGCTTCCCAAAGGCGCGGGCTTACAGGCTGAGCCACCGAGCCCGGCGGTGTGTACATTCTATGGGTTTTGAAAATGTGTAATATGTACCCACCATTATAGTATCATACAGAATAGTTTAACGGCCCTAAAAATCCTTTGTGTTTCATCTATTCATCTTTCCCTCTTCCCGCCCTGGCAATCACTAGCCTTTCTACTGTCTACCTAGTCTGCCTTTTCCACAATGTCATGTCGTTGGAATCATACAGTTTGTAGCCTTTTTAGCTTGGCTTCTTTCACTTAGTAATATGCATTTGTTTCCTCCATGTCTTTTCATGGCTTGATAGTTCATTTCTTTTTAGTGCTGAATAACATTCCATTATCTGTATTTATGATAGTTTACTTATTCATCTACCTACGGAAAGACATTTTGGTTGCTCCCAAATTTTTGGTAATTATGTATACAGCTGCTATAAACATTCATATTCAGGTGTTTTGTGTGGACCTAAATTTTCACCTCCTTTGGATAGATACTAAGGATGTTAGTGGTATTGATTGCTGAATTGTATAGTGAGAGAGTGGTTAGCCTTGTGACAAACTAACAAACTGTCTTCTAAAATGTCTGTGCCATTTTGCATACTTGCCAGTGCTGAATAAGTATTCCTGTTGCCCACATTCTGGTACATTTGGCAGGGTTAGCATTCTGGATTTTGGCCCTTCTGTTAGGTGTGTAGTGGTGTCTCATTTTAATTTGCCTTTTCTATATTGAGTATCTTTTCATATGCTTATTTGATATCTGTATATCTTCTTTGGTGAGGTATCTGTTCAGGTCTTTTATCCATTTTTAAATCAGATTATTTGACTTATTGTTGAGTTTTAAGTGTTCTTTGTCTATTTTGGACGAGTCCTTTATCATATTTGTGTTTGCAAATATTTCTGTCTGTGGCTTGTGTTTTCATTCTCTTGACAGTGTCTCTCTTTTTTTTTTTTTTTTTTTTTTTTGAGCTGGAGTCTCACTGTGTCACTCAGGCTAGGGTGCAGTGGCACTCTCATGGCTACCGCAACCTCGACCTGCTGGGCTCAGGCGATCCTTCCACCTCAGCCTTTCAAGTAGCTGGAACTACAGGCATGTGCTACCATGCTTGGCTTATTTTTTTATTTATTGTAGAGATGAGGTCTTACCAAGTTGCCCAGGCTGGTGTCAAACCTGTGAGCCCAGGCAGTCCTCTTGCCTCAGCCTCCAAAAGTGCTGGGATTACAGGCTTGAGCCACCACACCCAGGGACGGCGTCTTTTACAAAGTAATTTTTTAACTTCAATGAAGTGTAGCTTATCAGTTATTTCTTTTATGGATCCTGCCTTTGGTGTCACATCTAAAAAGTTATCACCATACCCAAGGCCATGTAGATTTTTCTCCTATTCTAGAAGTTTTATAATTTTGCATTTTACATTTATGGGTTATTTTGAGTTAATTTTTGTGAAAGGCATAAAGTCTATGTCTAGATTCTTTTTTAATTCTTTTTTCCTGTGGATGTCTAGTTGTTCCAACACAACTTGTTGAGAAGATAATCTTTTTTTCTTCATTTTGCCTTTGCTCTTTTTTCCAAGATCAATTAGCTCTATTTTTGTGGGTCTGTTTTTGGGCTTTCTATCCTTTTCCATAGATCTACTTATCTATTCTTTCACCATTACACACTGTCTTGATTACTGCAACTTTATACTAAGTCTTGAAGTTGGTAGTGTTAGTCTTCTAACTTGTTTTTGTCCTTCAATATTGTGTCGACTATTCTGGATCTTTTGCCTATCCATATGGGATGGTTAATTTTAGGTGTTACGGAATATTATTCACAGCTTGACTGAATCACAAAGTGCCTAGATATTTGGCTAGACATTTCTTTGTATTCCGTGAGAGTGTTTCTGGATGAGATTAGCATTTGACTCTATAGACTGAGTAAAGCAGATTGCCCTCTCCATTGTGAGTGAGCAGCATCCAATCCATTGATGGCCTGAATAAAAAAGATAGAGGAGAGGAAAATTTATACTTTCACTCTCTATCCCTCCCTTTCCCTACCCCTACATGACTACTTGAGCTTCTTTTGCCCTTAAGCTGGGACCTACATTATCTACACTTGTTGTTCTTAGGCCTTCAAACTTGGACTAGAACTTATAAAATTGGTTCTCAGGCCTTTTGACTTGAACTACATCACCCAGCTTCCTGGTTTTCCAGCTTACAAGCTTACACACAGCTTATTGTGGAACATCTCAGTCTCCATAAAGACATGAGACAATTCCTTAAGGTAAATCTCTTTCTAGATATCTATTTATATCAAGATACCTGTGTATCTCTATAAATGTAGCTATAGTTATCCTTTGGGTTTTTTTCTCTGAAGATAGGCATAGTGTACATACCACAATTACAGTACTAGAATATTCTGAATTTAACTGTGTACTTTTATCAGTGAGTTTTGTACCTTCAGATAATTTATTGTGCATTAGCTTTTTTCTTGTTGTGATTGTCGTACTTTCTTTAGCATTTCTTGTATGGTAGGTCTTGTGGTGAATTCCCTCAGCTTTTGTTTGTCTGGATAAGTATTTATCCTTCATGTTTGAAGAATAGTTTTTCTGGGTATGGTATTTTCAGTTGAAAGGTTTGTTTTTTGTTTTTATCACCCCCCCCCACCCCCTTTAACACATTGACTATGTCCTCTCACTCCCTGTTGGCCTGTAAGCTTTTCACTGAGAGATCTACTGCCAGATGTATTAAAGCTTCTTATATGTTATTTGCTTCTTTATTCTGACTGCATTTGTGATCCTTTCTTTGTCCTTGACTTTGAGAGTTTGCTTATTATTTCCTTGGGGTAGTCTTATGTGGGTTGAATCTGCTTGCTATTCTTTGACTTTCTTGTACCTGCATATTCATATCTTTCTCTCGACTTAGAAAGTTCTCTGTTATTATTTCTTTGAATAAATAAATAAGCTTTCTACCCCTTTCTCTTGTTCTATGTCCTCTTTAAGGCCAATAGATTTCCTAGATCTTGCAAGCATACTTCATTTTTTTTCTTTTTTCTTCTCTGATTGTATACTCTTTTTAAATTTTTTTCATTTCAATGGTTTTAGGGGGTACAAATAGTTTTTGGTGACATGGTTTCATTGTATAGTGACGAAGAGGTCAGAGCTTTAAGTGTACCCACCACCCTACCTGTGCACTTGTACCAGACAGGTGATTTTTTCATCCCTCCACCCTCCCACCTTCTGAGTCTCCAATGCCCATTGTATCATTTTGTATGCCTTTGCTGAGCCTTAGTTTAGCTACTTATTATAAGTGAGAACATGCGGTATTTGGTTTTCTGTTCCTGCGTTATTTACTTAGGATGATGTTCTCTAGTTCCATCCAAGGTGCTGCAAAAGACATTATTTAATTCTTTTTGATAGCTGAATAGTATTCCATAGTGATCAGTTGGTGGGCATATAAGTTGATTATACATCTTTGCAGTTGTAAATTGTTCTTTGATGAACATGCAGGTACAAGTGTTTTTTTTATATACTGACCTTTGTTCCTTTGGATAGATACCTAGTAGTGGGATTGCTTGATCAAATAGTAGATCCACTTTTAGTTCTTTGAGAAATCTCCATATCGATTTCCATAGAGGTTGTACTAATTTACACTCCCAACCAACAGTGTATAAGCTTCTTTTTTGTCTGCATTCATGCCAGCATCCAGTGTTTTTTGATTTTTTAATAATGGCCATCTGACTGGTTAAGGTAGTATCTCATTGTGGTTATAATTTGCATTTCCCTGACAATTAGTGAGGTTGAGCATTTTTTCATATGTTTGTTGGTCATTTGTATACCTTCTTTTGAGAGATGTCTGCTCATGTCATTTGTTCACTTTTTGGTGGGGCTATTTGCTTTTTTCTTACTGATTTGTTTGAGTTCTTTGTAAATTCTGGATATGAGTCTTTTGTCAGATGTATAGCTTATAAATATGTTCTTCCATTCTGTAGGTTGCCTGTCTGCTCTACTGATTATTTCTTTTGCTGTGCAGAAGCTTTTTAGATTAATTAAATTCCATTTATTTTTTTGTTTGTTACATTTGCTTTTGGAGTTTTAGCCATAAATTCATTGGCTAGGCCAATGCCCAGAAGTTTTTCCTAAGTTTTCTTCTAGAATTTTTATGGTTTGAGGTCTATCATTTAAGTCTTTAATCCATCTTGAGTACTTTTTTTTATATGGGGAGAAAATAGGGATCAAGTTTTATTTTTCTGCATATAGCTAATAAATTTTCCCAGCACCATTTGTTGAATAGGGTAGTCTTTCCCCAGTGTATGTTTTTGTCTGTTTGTGAAAGATCAGTGATTGTAGTATTTGGGTTTATCTGGATTCTCTATTCTGTTCCATTGGTCCATGTGTCTGCTCTTGTACCAGTACCAAACTGTTTTGGTTAGTACTACCTTGTAGTATAATTTGAAGTCAGGTAATATGATGCCTCCAGCTTTATTCTTTTTGCTTAGAATTGCTTTGGCAATTCTGGCTTTCTTTTTGGTTCCATATTAGTCTTAGATTTTTACTTTCCCCCCTAACTCTGTGAGAAATGACATTGGTAGTGTCATAGGGATTGTATTGAATCTATAGAATTCTTTGGGTAATATAGTCATTTTAACAGTGTTGATTCTTCCAATCTGTGAGCATGGGATGTTTTTCCATATGTTTGTGTCCTCTACAACTTCTGTCATCGGTATTTTATAGTTCTCCTTGTAGGGATCTTTCACCTCCTTGGTGAAAAATATTCCTATGTATTTTAGGTTTTTGACTGCTATTATAAATGGAATTGAGTTCTTGATTTGATTCTTAGTGTAGTTGCTAATGGTATGTAGCAGTGCTACTAATTTGTATGTGTTGATTTTATATCCTGAAATTTTATTGAATTCTTCTATCAAGTCCAGGAGTGTTTCAGAGCAGTCTTTAGGAATTTCTAGGTATAAGAATATATCATTGGTATACAGAGATAGTTTGATTTCTTCTCTTCCAATTCTGATACCCTTTATTTCTTTTTCTTGCCTCTTTGCTCTGGCTAGGACTTCTAGTAATGTGCTGAATAGGAGTGGTGAAAGTAGGTACCTTTGCCTTGTTCCAGTGCTGATGCAGATTGCATTCAACTTTTCTCCATTCAGGATAACATTGGCTGTGGATTTGTCATATGTGGCTCTTATTATTTTAAGGATTCTTCCCTCTATGCCTTTTGTGCTGAGGGTTTTTATCATGAAGTAATGCTGGATTTTATCAGATGTTTTTTCTGCAACTATTGAAATGATCATATAATTTTTGTCTTTAATTCTGTTTATTTAGTGGATCACGTTTATTGACTTGTATTTGTTAAATCACTTTCATATCCCTGGGATAAAACCCATTGGTTCATGATACATTACTTTTTTAATGTGCTGTTGAATTTGGTTTGCAAGAATTTTGTTGAGGATTTTCGCATCTGTGTTCCTAAGGTATATCGGTCTGTAGTTTTCTTTTTCTGTTGTATCTTTTCCTGCCTTTGGTATCAGAGTGATACTAGCTTCGTAGAATGAGTTAGTGAGAATTCTCTTCAATCTTAGAGAATATCTTCAGTAAAATTGGTATCAGTTTTTCTTTCAAAGTCTGGTAGAATTTGACTGTGAGTCCATCAGGTCCTGGACTTTTTTTGTTGGGAGGCTTTTAATTACTGTTTCAATCTTGCTATTCATTATTGGTCTGTTCAGGATTTCTGTTTCTTCCTGATTCAAGGTTGGGGGCTGTATATTTCCAAGAATTTTTTTCATTTCCTCTAGATCATCTAGTTTGTTTGTGTAGGTCATCTAGTTTGTGTAGAGGTGTTCATAATAGTCTCAGATGATCTTTTGAATTTCTTTCATATCAGTTGCAGTGTCTCCATTTTCATTTCTGATTGAACTAAATCTTCTCTCTTTGTTTCTTAATTAATATAGCCAGTTGTCTATCAGTTTTGCTTATCTCTTCAAAGAGTCAACTTTTTCATTGATCCTTTGTATTGCTTTTTTTAAAATTTCCATTTCATTTAGTTCTGCACTGTTTATTTTTTCTTTTTTCTGCCAGCTTTGGGTTTGTTAAGTTAAACAATCTGCTCCTGAATGACCTAAGGATCATTCAGGAGCAGATTGTTTAACTTTTATGTTTTCATTTGGTATTACAAGTTCTCCTTGGAATTAATTTCTAGTTGCATGCCACTGTTGTCTGCTAAGTTGCTTGATATGATTTTGATTTTTTGAATTTATTGAGACTTGTTTCATAGCCTGTCGTGTGATCTGTCTTGGAGAATGTTCCATGTGTTGAAGAAAAAAATGTGTATTCTGTAGTTTGGGGTGGAATGTTCTGTAAATATCTGTTACTTCCTTTTGCTCTAGGTTGTACTGCTCTTGAATGAAATCAAAGTGGAAATTTAAAAATTCCTCAGAATGAATGACAGCAATGAAACAAGCTATCAAAACATCTTGGACACAACTAAAGCTGTGCTCAAAGGAAAATTTATAGTGCTTAAGCCCTCCATTAATAAGACTGGAAGATTGAAGATTGTATATTTTAATTCCAATGTTTCTTTGTTGACTTTTGCCCTGATGATCTGTCTGTTGCTGTCAGTGGAGTGTTAAGTTTTTCAGCTTCAGGATTTTTATTGGATTTTTTCTTTTAGTTTCAATTTTTTTGTTAAATTTTTCTGGTAGATTTATAAACTCCTCTGTGTTTTCTTGATGTCTGTTGAGTTTTCAAAACAGCTATTTTGCATTTCCTGAGAGTTTGTCTTCATCAATCCATTATAATCCACTGGTGCCTTATTTAGCACATTGGTGAGGTCATATTGTCCTGAACGTCCTTGACGGTTGTGAATGTTACTAGTTATCTAGGCATAGAAGAGTTTGTTATTTATTCCATTCCTTGTAGTCCAGCCTTGTTAGTACTTGTCCTTGTACAGAGTGCCTTCCAAGAATTCAGAGAAAACATTGTTGAGTTACCCAAGCCTGTGGTCACCATAGCCATACCAGCACTAGAAGGCACTCTTAACCCGGGTATACTGCTATTTTTGCAGATTCCTAGAGACCTACATATAGCTCTCACACACATTAAACACATGGTAAGCAAAGTTCTGATGGACTTGAGAAAGATAAGGGAGAATTCCCTAGGCTTTCAGTCAAAGTCCCTCTGTTTGCCCCTAGTGGAAGGAGTCGCTTTCCAAACTGGGCTACCTGGAGTTGGGAGAGGGATGACATAGGCATTCCTGTAGCCACCAGAGGTGACACTATGCTTGGTTGCACCCAAAGCCCACGACCTCCCAGACCAGCAATATACAGGGACTGCCCAAAGCCCACAGTCAGTACTTCCTGACTGCCACTGATGTTTATTCAAGGTCCGAGACCACTTTAATCATCAGGTAATAAAACCTGCAGGAACTTGGGCCACTCCCTCCAGGGCAGTGGATTCCCTTTTACCCTGTGGTGGGGCTAGAAGCACCATCTGTGAGTAACAGCCTAGAACCAGGGGCTTCAAGATTCTGCCTGTTGCTTTGTTTTAGCATGCCTGAGCTGGCAGCTGTTACAAGGCAAAACTCCCTATACTCTTCCTTCTCCCTACCTCAAACAGAAAGAGTCCTTCTGTGCTGTACTGTCAGGAGTTGGAGAAGGGGTATAGCACAGGCACTACTGTGGTGACCACAGTTTGTGTCATATTGGGTTGTACCCTGAGCCTACAGCCTCTAAGACCACTGCAGCATTGGGGCTCACCCAAGGAGTGCAGTCACTACAACCTGGCTACCACTGAAATTTGTTTGGGACCTAGAGTCACTTTAGTCAGCCAGTGGTGAAGCAAGCTAGGACTGATTCCTCCTGCTAGGGCAGCAGATTACCCTCTGGTTCAGGGCTGGTCCAAATACTCCTTCATGGGCACCAGTGGAATTCTGCTCGGTGCTGTGTGGCAACGTGGAGTTCCAGTTCCACACTTATTTTGCTCTTCTTCTCCCAAACACACAGATTCTCTGTGTAGGTTATGCTGCCTGAGGTTGAGGGAGGGATGATAGAGGCAATATAAGACTGTCTTTCCTACCCTCTTTAAGGCATCTTTGCCTGTTATGTTAAAACCAGTACTGTAACCTCTTACCTAATTTTTTTGGTTCTTATGAAGGTGCTTTCTTGCATGGGTAGTCATTCAATGTTCTTGCAGGGTGGGGGATGATTGCTCAGCAGTTCTATTTGGCCATCTTTTCATACCTTTCTCTCTTTTACACAGTTCTTATCTGACTCCCTACTTGGGTGGGCCCCAAAGCCAACTCAGTTTCAGATTTTTATTTCCTCGATTACATGCAAAATGAAGTATTAGTCTCTATTTTCTACTTACAGCAGAGGCATGAACCGTGCTCATTTTAATGACCTGTATTTTTTTTTTTGGAGTGTATGTAGGAAGATTGGAATTTAGATAGCTGTTATTATCCTATAAGAACCTAGAATTCTAACCCTTTAAGTATTTTACTGACAATTTCTTAGTAACTATTGGGTTGAACCACATAAAATTGCAATTTTTGTAGCTCAAGAACTTTTAATATCACCAATTTTATATAGTTCTACCTAATAGAAAGATGAGCAAACTTTTCACTCTCATATTTCACACTTTAATGAAATGCTGTATGACAGAAGCATTATCTTAATATTAATTTCAAGTTGATAGTCTACATTTTTATCAATTTCATGAGGTGTAATTTATGTACAACAAAATAACCCACCTAGTATGCAGTTTAGTGGGTGTTTACAGTTGTTTACACTTATGTAACCTACTACTACAATCAAGATATGGAACATTTTTCTTACTTCAGAAAGCTATCTTGTGCCCTTTTGCGCTCATCCTCCCTACTCCACCCCAGGCAACCTCTAAATTGCTTTCTGTCATTAGATTAGGTTTGTAAAGGCTACGTTATTAATTGACATGTAGATCCTGCTTGATTTGAAGCTTGTTTACCATTCCAGTGTCACGTGGCTCTCATTCCTCTCTATATATGCACTATCATCTGGACCTTTTGACTTGTGAATCCATGTATTCATCTTCTGCCTAGTATTTTGAACTTCATGCACCTTGAATTGAGGTACATCTCTGAAGGATCCCGTCTGTTTTTCTTTTTCATGTCTTTGCTCATACTATTCTTTTTACCTAGAAAGTCCTCCCCTCCTTAACTTTACTCCTTGCCTCATTTATTCCTACTTACATTTCTAAAATCAGTTTAGGCTAGGCACAGTGGTTCACATCTGCAATCCCAGCAGTTAGAGAGGTCAAGGCAGAAAAATTGCTTGAGTCTAGGAGTTCCAGACCAGCCTAGACAACATAGTGAGACCTCCTCTTTACAAAAAAACCCACAAAAATTAGTTGGTTGTGGTGGTGTGCACCTTTAGTTCCAGCTACACGGAAGGCTGAGGCAGAAGGATTGATTGAGCCCAGGAGGTCGAGGCTGTGGTGAACTGGGATCCCACCACTTTACTCCAGCCTGGGCAACAGAGTAAGACCCTGTTTCAATAAATAAATGATAAAATCCGTTTATATTACTCATTTATATAAATAAATATCTTCGTTTATCAATTGTGCTTTTTACTAATTTTTTTCTATTTTGAGTTCTTAATGCTACCCTTGAGTTCTTAAGGGTAGCATTACTATATGCCTCTACATATAATTAAAGTTAGAATGAAATCTTTATAGAATAAGTAAAACAAGTCTTACATACTAGAATCTAAGAAAAAGTAAAGTGGGGCTAATAGCATCCTGCAAGTGTGAGAGAGAAATGGCCATTGTACCCTCTGATCATAGTTCTACTTGCTGAAGCCAATTTTACACGAATTCTTTCTCCTATTTTTACTTCTCTTGTCAAGTGTTTTTTGAACTTCATCAAGCAGTGCCTGTAGAATAAAAGTCTAGCTTTGTTTAATGTGTAAGCTATATGTAATAAATGATGTGTCTATTTTAAAAATTCAAAAAGAAAAAAAATTTGTTTAGATTCTGTCCTCCTTCACTTGAAGTAGCTTTGAGAAGTTTATCAGTTAATTGTTTTCAAGTATGTGTCTTCTGTCAAATTGTAAGTGCAAGGGCCAGAGGTAGTCTCACTAGTCTTTTTTCTGTAAGTTTATTGACTTTAATAGCTAATAATTTTTTGGGTTGATTCTGTGGTACATTTTTGTTGTTTTGTTACACACTTAGGTATGCTCCCTACTATATTCATCCTATAATTATATTAGGTATATCATAAATACTAAGAAAATTATTTATAAGTATATGCTAGTCATCAATTTCTGATTCTGGATAGCAACCTAATATAGGCTTAATTATATGGTCTTAAAGTTATATATCTTGAAAAATCTGTGTCTTAACTGTATAAGAATTGGGACAAATAGGAATGGTCTCCTAAAGGACAGGAATAATCTCTAATGTTATAAAAACCACTGTTTTGTTCAAACTTTTGTTCTCTTTGGACTTAATACCTGTATGGTGTGATACCATTTTAACCTGAACTCAATTTTTATGTCCTTCTCTCAGAGCAAATAAAAAGAAATCGATCTGTTAATATGCTCTCAACCTGACTTTGTTGTCATAAACCAAAAGAGACCTCAAAACCAACTGTTGAGTTTTCTATCTACTACCAGTAAACCTGGGTCAGAATTAACTGTGACTATTAGTCTTTTTAAACTCTGTCACTTAGCTGAAAGAACTTACATTTTTAGTTAAAAATGTAGTTTGATAAAATATATACAAGCACATCTGTACTCCTGAAAAACATGTCTTTTTAAATTTACTAAACATAATGTATGATCATTCTTTATTGTATAATAATTTTTAAAAATTGAAAGTGCTACAAGGTGCTCAAACTTACCTGTTTGGCATTTTCAAAATAGGAATCTTTAACTTGAAAACTTCTCATCATGATTAATAAAAGCCAGTGTTTTTTCATTTTATTTTATATTCATACACAATATGTTAACAAAATAATAAAACAACTTTATTTTGACTTGTAGTGTATGCAGAGAATATTTCCAAAATGGTGGGAAGAGAAAAGCACTGGAGAAAGATGAAAAGAGGGCTGTACTTGCCACTAAGACCACTCCAGCCTTAAGTATGCATGAGTCTTCTAAACTTGAAGGTCATTTAACCAATCTCAGCTTTACAAACCCTGAATTCATAACTGAGTAAGTATACCTTTTCTACTTTGATTATCCTGCATAGCTGTGTTAACGTAAAATCATGTTTTGGTGTACACCAAGTAGTAAACAGTTGACTTGCTCCTCTGGTAATGTGATACATTGGGAAATGCAAATTTTTATTATTAGGTAGAAAACTAGCATAAAATTTTAAGAATTACCTGGAAAAATAGAAGTTTTGTAACATGTCTTGTCCTCACTAAAAATGAGAAAGAATAATTTATTAACTAATATGATAATTATTTTGTGATTAATATTATGTTATATAACAGGTATATATTATGTTTTACATATGTAACATAGTAACTATATAGTTATATGACTAATATATAATTGTTATGTAATAATTATCAGTACAAAACAGCAATTCAATTAAACTGTTCAAAAGGCTATTCATCACTAAGAAATTACAAATAAGGGGAAAAGGCAAGGTTATTAATAGAACTGAGTATCATTATTTTACTGTTGATATGAAAATCTGCCTTCTAATAATAGCTTATATGCGTGTAGGCACAGATTTTATAAGTACATAGATATTATATTCCTAATTTTTAGTACAGGCATACCTCATTTTATTGTACTTCACCTTATTGTATTTTGCAGGAATTGCATTTTTTACAATTGGTGATTTGTGATAACACTGAGTTGAGCAAGTGTATGGGTACCATTTTTCCAATAGCATGTGCTCACTTTGTTTCTGTGTCTCATTTTGGTAATTCTCACAATATGTGAAACTTTTTTATCTGTTATGGTGGTCTGTGATCAGTGATCTTTGATGTTACTATTTAATTGTTGAATGGGGGATGGTATGTCATGAACATTTATTCAAATAAGACAGTAAACTTGTTTGATAAATGTTTGTGTTCTAACTGCTCCACCAACCTTCTATTTTCCAATTCTTCTCTGTCTCCTTTGACCTTTCTATTCTATGAGATAAAGTGTTGAAATTAGCCCAGTTAGTAACCCTACAGTGACCTCTTGTTCAAGTAAAAAGAAGAGTCACATATCTGTAACTTTAAATTAAAAACTAGGCATGATTAAGTAAGCTTAATGAAGAAAGGCACATTAAAAGCCAAGATAGCCTGAAAACTAGACCTCATGTGTCAAAAAGTTAGCCAAGTTGTGAATGAAATGGAAAAATTATAGAATAAAATTAAAAGTACTACTCCAGTGAACACACAAATGATGAGAAAGCGAAACAGCTTTATTGCTGATATGGAGAAAATTTGAGTGGTCTAGATAGAAGATCAAACCAACCATAATCTTTCCTTAAGCCAAAGCCTAATCTAGAGCAAAACCCTAACTCTCTTCAATTCTGTGAAGTCCGAGAAAGGTGAGAAAGCTGCAGAAGAAAGTTTAAAGTTAGCAAAGGTTGGTTCATGATGCTTAAGGAAAGAAGCCGTCTCTGTAACAAAAGTGCAAGGTGAAGCAGCAAGCACTGATATAGAGGCTGCATCTAGTTATCCATAAAATCTAGCTAAGCTCTTTCATGAAGGTGGCTACACTAAACAACAGATTTTCAATGTAGGTGAAACTGCCTTATATTAGGAGATGCCATCTAGAACTTTTCTACTTAGAGAAGTCAATGTGTAACTTCAAAGGACAACTGTCTCTCTTGTCAGGACTAATGCAGCTGGCAACTTTAAGTTGAAGCCAATGTTCGTTTACCATTTTTGAAAATCCTAGGACCCTTAAGAATGATGCTGAATCTACTCTATGCTCTATAAATGGAGCAACAAAGCTTGAATGATAACATATCCGTTTACAGCATAGTTTACTGAATATTTTAAACCCTCTGTTGAGACCTACTGTTCAGAAAAAAAGATTCCTTTCAAAATATTACTGCTCAATGACAATGAATCTGGTCACTCAAAAGCTCTCATGGAGATGTACAAGATCAGTGTTGTACAGTACTCATTCTACAGCCCCTGAATCAAGGAGTTATGTAGCTTTTCAAGTTGTATTATTTAAGAAATACATTTTGTAAGGCTATAGCTGCCATAGATAGTGATTCCTCTGATAGATCTGGGCAAAGTCAATTAAAAACCTTTCAGAAAAGGATTACCATTCTAGATGTCATTAAAAATATTTATGATTGATGGACAGAAATCAAAATGTCAACATCAACAGGAGTTTGGAAGAAGTTGATTCTAAGCCTCATGGATAACTTTGAGGGGTTTAAGACTTCAGTGGAGGAAGTACTGCTGGGTTGGAAATAGCAAGAGAATAAGAATTAGAAGTAGATCCTAAAGATGTGACTAATATGCTGCAAACTCTTGATAAAACTTGAACGAATGAGGAGTTACTTCTTATGGATGTTCAAAGGAAGTAGTTTCTTAAGATAGAATCTACTCCTGGTGAAGGTGCTATGAACATGGTTGAAATGCCAACAAAGGATTTATAATATTACTTATACTTAGTTGATAAAACAGTGGCAGGGTTTGAGAGGATTGATTCAAATTTTGAAAGACATTCTATAGCTAAAATGCTATCTAACAGCATCATATGCTAATGCTGCAGAGAAATTTTTCATGATAGGTAGAGTCAATTAATGCAGCAGACTTCATTGTCTAATTTTAAGAAATTACCACAACCACCCCAGTTTTCAGCAGCTACCACCCTGATCAGTCATCAGCTATCAACATTGAGGAAAGACCCTCTACCAGCAAAAATATCACAACTCATTGAAAGCACGGATGAACACTGGCATTTTTTAGCAATAAAGTATTTTTATGTATTTGTTTTCAGGCTTTTTTTAAGACAAGGTCACACTACGTTGCTCAGGCTGGTCTTGAACTCCTAGGCTCAAGCAATACTTCCACCTCTGCCTCCCAAAGTACTGGGATTGCAGGTGTGAGCCACCACACCCAACCATGATAAGATATTTTTAAATTAAGTTATGCACTTTTTTTTAACATAATGCTATTATACACTTAATAGACTACAGTATAGTGAAAACATAACTTTTATATGCATTGGGAAATCCAAATATTTATGTAACTTGTTTTACTGTGATACTTTCTGCAGTGTCCTTAACTGAACCCATAATGTCTCTGAGGTTTGTCTGTAGTGTTAAAATTATTTCTGTACCCTTATACCAGAATGGATTTGTGGTATTAGGTAATATTTCATTGATAACTTGAAAAGGCTAAACTTGAGTATTTTAGAAACATTCTTGATAGACACAGAAAGTAACCATGAAAATAAAACTCTTCAACAATTGCAAAGCTATAGATATCAACATAGCATTAGCTTTGGTTATGTTGATTTTATACCATGTTGAAAATATTATCTAATTATAAGCAATTACATTTAAAAATGAATTACCATATCTTTGATTAGTTTAGTAGGAAAGGATAAAGTATCTTTACCGTTATTCAAAGGTTACCACAAAGTTTATAAAGCATAATGACTTACTAAACATCCCGTAATTCATATGTTACAGGCATTCTTAAGTATTTCTAAATGTTGACCAACTTGAGAGATTATATAGTTATGCTTCTATCAAAAACAGGTACATCTAGAAAGTGTCAACTCTAGATTTCTACCTGGTTCTTTTTATAGCCTATTTTATTATTGAGATGCCCTTTTTTATGGAGTCATTGTTATTGTATTTTCCTTTGATTTCTTAAACACAATTTCTTTAAATTCTTTGAACATTTGTGTAATTGCTGCCTTGAAGCTTTTGTCTGCTGAATCCAACATTTGGGATAACTTGGGGTAAATTTCTATTTACTGCTTTTTTTCCTCTGAGGAAGGACTATATTTTTCTGTTTTTCGTTGCATGTCTCATAATTTTTTGAAAACTGGGCTTTTTAAATAATATATTGTAGAAACTCTCTTTATGGTTTTTATTCCTCTAAGGATAGGTGGCAGTGGTGGTTTTTTAGCAGTTTGCCTGGACTTAATCTCTAGACTCTGTCTCCCTTGTAGTTTGTATGTGTTGATGTCTATGCTCAGTTCTGGGTTTTGTTTTTGTTTTTATTGAGGCTGGTTTCCTAGAGTTTGTGCCTGTATCTGTGTAGCTCAATGGTCAAACAGTGATAGGTCAGAGGTAGTGCTCAAATACCTCAGCCAGTAAGTCTTCCACCCTCTTCAGGCAAAGTATATCTTCATTGGGGAGTGCATTTAAAATGGAGATAGTTTTCAAATCTGCCTCACTTTTTTACTTTCTTCCAGCCTTCTTGGGTCTCTCTTGCATGTTTGCATAGCCTCCCGTCGACCATGGCTATGTGGGGAGCTTATCTAATCTTTCTTATACCTATCTCATTTTCAGGATCTTTCTGTTAAATTCTGACTAGTCCTCCAATCTGCAGCTCAACCCAACTAATACTGCAACCTGAGACTAGCATAGCTGCTGAATTTCCATGCTTGTTTCTTCCAAGTTTACCACTTTTACTGATACTGTTCTGTGTAAATTTGTAATCCTTTGCTCCATGGTGGCCTCCTCCCGCAGTGAAACTGCTGTTTTACACAGCCAGCTCTGTGCTAGAAGAACTTTCATAGGAACTGAGCAAGGGTGGAGGTGATGGGAGCAGGATAGGACAGATTCTCACTGTTCTTAACTTAGGTTTAGCTGCTTTCCGTGAATAAACACTTTTCCATTTATTTGCATTTGTTTGAGCCCTGAAATAATTGTCTTTGATTTTGCCCAATTTTATAGTTGTTTCTTAAGGAGTGGATTTTTCGACTTTTTTCTCTGCTTTAGTTGGAAACCCATAGTCTCTGATTTAGTTTTGAAAGAGAAAAATTTGTTTGGTTTTAAGGTATTATTTAAAGGAAAATATTCAAATATGATTGTTATTGGTAAGGATTCACTTAGTATTGAAATTTAGCTTAGAAATAACTTAGCCTAGGATGACTAGGTTTAGATTTTCTTCATTCTAAAAATTCTGAACTCCTTAATCATCAGGCCCTATATGTATGACAAGTGTATATACGTATTCTTATTCCTACTGTTTTTCCCACTATTATTGCAACCTATATTCTGGTCATATGGAACTATTGAAAATTCCCCTATTGTGGCACATGTTTGTTCTCACTTTCTGGAAATTGCTAATAGGATATATTCTCTTTCTGATAAACTATTACTATATTATATTAGACTATATTTGAAACATCTTCTCTTCCAGAACTTTCTCCGAACTTCCCAAAATAATCAATACTCTTTGATACCAATATTGAACCTTATTTACAAGTTTATTGTAGTATTATACTACATTAATTATATTAATGTATATATTGCATTAAAATTCACTAATGTATACTTCTCTGACTATAATGAAATTGAGGTATAAAAAATTTGCATATAAAACTGATATTATAGTCATAGAAAACATTACTCAATCTTGGTTACATTTTGGTATACTTCTTTCCAGTCTTTTTACTATTGTGTTCTACATAGTGGTGCATAAAAAATCTACCACTGTATCTGTATAAATATAAAGTGATTCTAAATACACAATAATACTTAGTTTTCCTAAAGAGAAATTGTGCTCTATTTCATTCTCTCTCTCACACCACACACATACACACACCCACATCATTTAGAGATGTAGATGAAATGAACATCAGATATTCCATTTAGTAACAGATATTATCATATAGGAATATATGTATCCCTTACTATCCAAGTCTATTTGACTTTTGATTTTAGATAGCAAGGGTTATCTTTTTCCGAGTCTTTTCTCAAAATTTCTATTCAAGTTATTTTTCTAAGGTTCAGATACCAAGGATTCAAAGAGTAAAGATTTTTCCCCCTTATATTTCATGCAAAACCAAATGTTTATTACTATTGGAGTGACTTTTAAATCCTCTATATCTCAAAATTGAGTTCTGACACTTTTTGAATCTACATATAATATGATTGCTGGAAATTTTAATCCCTAATCCCAAGTACCCATTACCTTAGCATTAGGATAGCTGTCTCCATCGCCCTTCATCTTATACCTATATGTTTGTAATTATCTCAAAGTAAGTACTTACTTTGCTACCTTTTTTAAAGTATATTTTTTAAAAACATTCACCAAATAGACTACCATATTTGACCTTAAAACACACCCTGACCAGTTTTAAAAGATAGATCATCATACAAATTATGCTCTTAGACTACAATGGAATTAAACTAGAAATCGATAACATACAGAGAATTGGAAAGTTCCAAAGTGATTGTAGATTCAACAACACACCTAAATAATACAGGGGTCAGACAAGAAATCTCAAAAGAATTTTAAAATATGTTTGAATTAAGTGAAAATTAAATATCTCCTGCCAAATTTGTGATATGTAGTGAAAGTAGTATTTAGAGGAAAATATATGCCATATTGACTGACTGCACATATTAGAATAAAAGAAAGATATAAATCAATAATATAATCTTCTATCTTTGGAAACTAGAAAATAACAGCAAATTAAATCTAAGTTAGCAAAAGAAAAGAAATAAAAATTGGAACAGAAATCAATGAAATTGAAAACAGGAAAACGATAGAGAAAATGAATGAATCTAAAAGGTGGTTTTTAAACAAGATCAATAAACTTGATAAATCTCTAGCCAAGCAAACCAAGAAAAAAAAGAACATGCAAATTACTAAATCAGAAATGAAAGAAGACCCATCACTACTGATGCCATCAACATTAAAAGGTCAAAAAAGAAATACTGTGAACAATTTTGAGCCCACAAATTTGATAACTTGGGAAAATTAGACAAATTCCTTGTGAAAGACACAATCTACTAAAACTTACACAAGGCAAAGTAGATCGTCTGAAAGACCTATCTCAAGTAAAGAAATTGAAGCAATAATTAACAGTCTTCTAAAACTGAAAACACCAGGACCAAGTGGTTTAACTGGTGAAATCTATGAAACATTTAAGAAAGAAATTATCTCAGTTCTGTACAATCTGTTTCTGAAAATAGAATCAGAGGGAGCACTTTCTAAGTCATTCTGTAAGGCCAGCAGAATATAATTTAGGACATTGAACCAGTCTTCCCATTTCCAAATCTGAATTAACATTTCCTTTTCATATTCCTGATTGATTGTGTAAACATGATTAGGTAACGACTAAGTCTATATTTGGGGTTATTATTTGGTTGCTGGTGACATAAATAAACCTAAAGCTAGTAGGAAACTGGAGAATTCTTCTAGTTTTCTGATGATGTTACTTTTTAATATGAACTTGTAAAGAAAACATTTAATAATTCAATTGTAAAGCTTACTTCAATGTTTAATACTAAATTTGTGCTAAATTTCTTTGCTTTTTTTTTGGACAAGTTTATAAAGTGATTTCTAATCAAGTTATTTCTGATCAGTTGTTGAAGTAATTTCAGGCTGGTGTTAGTTCTCCCCAAATAGTACTGTTCTATTCACAGTAAAGAAATTGAGAGGGCTGAGTAGCATAGAGACTTTGAAGGTTCAAGCATAAGGTTCATGCCCTCTTTTCTAAAGGGTAATATGGGGGAAATAATCTTGTTTTATGTACGTTGTTCTTTCATTGGAAATTTAGGTTGTTTGCTTTTTCACAGTTGTTTTATCTCAGCAGTAAATCTCTTTGTGCCTAAATTTTCATGTCCTTGAGATGGATTCCCAGAAGTGAATTTCAGTTGAAGAATATAAACAGCTGTAGCCTCTTGTACATATTACTGAATTCCTTTCCAGAATGATAACACTATCTCCATTATCTCTGGTGGTGTAAGTGCCCATTGTGCCAAAACTCACCAGCATTGGATATTTTCATTTTTTCACTCTTTATTAATATGATGGCACCACTATTAAAATGACATCCCATTGTGTTAGCATGCATGTCTAACAGATATGTAAAATAAAACAAGGAAAAGTAAATTTGTAAAATAGAAAATAATATGAAATCAGGAAAGTAAAATGCACTCTATGAAGTCCTAATACTTGCCACGGCATGCACGCTGACTTTCCAAAATCTATGTTAAACATAAGTAATTGGTTGTAGGATCATTTCTGCAGAGTCTGGACTTGGCCTCAGAATTTTTTTCACACAGCACTCTAAGAAGCCATTAACAGTCAGTCAGCCTGAGAAAAGAAACTCATCCAGCGTTTATGTCTATAACCCTTGCTATAAATAGGAATACAATTTTGACTTTAAATTTCTTAGCAACTAAAGGTAAAGGAAGCTGTGAAGAGGATCATTTCTTTATTTCCTTTTTTTTCTGTATTGAGAAGTATCTGTTTATGTCATTTTCCATTTAAATATTAGACTCTTAAGTATTTATCAATCTGTATGAGCTCTTTAGTACTCACGATTTACTGTTTGGTATATGTAGTTATTGGAGTAGGTGCTTTAGCCCATGCTTCATGGGTGGAAGAAAGGAAGAACAGACAGGCAGTAGGAAGGAAGGACATATTAGGATAGCAAATTCATGTTTTTTGCCAGGCTTGGTGGCTCAGCCTGTAATCCCGCGCCTTTGGGAGGTTGAGGTGAGTGGATTGCCTGAGCCCGCGGATTCGAGACCCTCCTGGGCAGCGAGACCTCATCTCTACAATAAATAAAAAAATCAGCCGGGCGTGGTAGCGCATGCCTGTAATTCCGGCTACTTGGAAGGCTGAGGCGGAAGGATCGCCGGAGCCCAGCAGGTCGAGGCTGCGGTGGTCGGCCACCGCACTCCAGTCTGGGTGACAGAGTGAGACTTCAGCTCAAAAAAAATTAATTAATTAATTAATTTTAAAAATTCATGTTTTTATAATAATCTACTTGAGATTGCTAATTGGTAGAGAAAAGGAGACTGGAAGGGGTGATGATAGTGAGCCAGAGGAAAAACTACAAAAATATTAGATGGTCACTGCAGATCCATAAATCTTATCTTCATTCTGCCTTAGGATATAAAATAAAATATTGAACATATTCTTAAAAGGCTTGTGACAGAGAGAGGTAATATATGATAATAACTAATGTCTTTAAACATATTAATGCTTGTTTTGCCATTTCAGTTTATAATAGTTTAAAAGTGATTGTGAATACGTTTTTTAAAACTGTTCTCTTGCTTTGGAGCTTTTGTTATCTTTAAGTTTTAGTTAATAGTCGATTTCTGTACAATTTTAGCATTTTTTCATTTTCTTGAACTTTTTAATTTTGGAGATTAGTCTAGTGAGCAAAAGATGTTACCGTGGTAAAGGAGGAAGTTAAATATGTTAGACATTTTTTTACATAACAGATTTTAAGTGTGTCAGTAGTGGTTTTCAGTAGTGTTTTGTTTTCAGTTTGAAATATAGTCTATATTAATCAAATATATATGCAAATATATATTTGAGCCTGAAAGTAAAATTATTTATTTTGCTGAAATCTTCAATGGATAAGTTTATGATTGCAAATACTATATTTGGAGGCTTAGTAATATCATCAAGATACGAAGTCCCATGTAAAACAAAACACGATATAATTTCTAAGCTGCTTTTGCAGAAACAGTGCTTATTACCAATGCCAAAATTGTAAAATGTACCTTCACAGGTTTCTTGACTTTAAAAATTTGTATTGAACTTTATGAATAAGGTAAATGCAAATAATCTGTATGTGTCAGTTGCTCCTTTCTTAAAGTTAACAAGACAGTTTGTTTTCTAATTTTAGCACTGGCTCAGGGAATAACCTTGGGAAAATATCTATTATGAGTCTCCTTCTCAAAAATAATACTGTATAGTGTTCTAGCTATCAAAAAGAATAATCAGAACCATGTATAAAAACCCCGTAGCTCTGAGCTTTCTGATAATGACCCAAAGCACTAGATGTTGATAATGATGATTATAAAGATTTAAGTAATCATTGGGTAACAGTCAATGGGCAAATGTACTTGAGAAGAATACCATGATTCAGACTTCTGTAATGTGACTATATGAAGGGGGACCCAAAAAGACCCAGAATTTATTTATTTAAAAAATTGTGTATTTATTCTTACGTGTTTAAACTTCAGTCTTCAAAGTTTTCTCCATTTGATGCAGTACACTGAGCAAGATGCTTTTTCCATTGCTCAAAATAGTTTTTGAACTTAGCAATTTTGATGCGTTTTAGTGCTGCTGCCATTTTTTGTTTCACCTCTTCCATATCAGCAAAACGTTTACCTTTGAAGACTTTTTTCATCTGAGAAAAAAAAAAAAGAAAACGTGGCTCTGAGCGAGAGGAGAGGGAGTGTGAGGTAGGGAGGTCATACTGGTTTGGGTCAAAAACTGCTGAACACTCAGCGTGGTGTGGGCAGATATGCTCCTAAATCACTCACTCATCATGAAATGGGCAAACATGTTGAAAGAATCTCCAGAAAAATTCACTGAAGCCGAACACAGGCCCTCATAGTAACACTGGCTGGTACATTGATGCTGATGGGTTCCTAGAACCCTTACCTAGCAGAGGAAGCCTGTAGTACAAGGGGCCCATCCTGCTGAAAGCAAATCCAACTTTTTTCAGGTCCCTCCTCTGTCCTTTTTTTGTTTGTTTTTAATTTTTATTCTAAAGATGTAGGGTACAACCTAGGGTTAGGTATACAAATGGTCATTGTACAGGTAAAATTTGGGCCTCACGTTACCTGGTTTGAGATTAGGTACCCTTACTGATGAAGTGTGCTCCTTCCCCGCTCCCTCCCCTGGCTATTTCCCACTTATATGAAGGGAAATGATGACTGCAAAGTATTTCCTACTGAAAGAGGTTTTTTCTACTGAAAGATTCATAAACTGAATGTGTTTTCTTAATAAGAATTAACATTCAAAAAATATATTCTATTAACCTCAGATTATAAAATTATTTTATTTCAGATTCAGAGAATATGAATGTATGTTTGTTATATAGACATATTGTGTAGTAATGGAGATTAGACTTCAGGTGGTCCATTCCCCAGATAGTGAACACTATAACCAATAGGTGATTTCTAAAGCCCCCCCCCTTTTTTGGTGTCCCCAATGTCTATTTCCATCTTTGTGGCAGTTTAGCTCCCATCTTTGTGGCAGTTTAGCCTTTATAAAAAAACAAATCAGTCCATCTACTTATTCTTTCATAACTGTACATTCTCTTTCTCTGTATCTCTCTTAGTTGTTAGTTCTGGATTCTGTACTCTTGACATTCAGTTTATGGCAGCTGGACGTGGCAGTTTAATTAACTTCCGTAATTTGTTTCTACATATACTAGGAGGGACCAAAAAAAAAAGCCCCCCAGAATTATCTTTTTGGAGAAGGAGCCCCTTGTAGAACAGGGATCCCCTGCTAAATAAGCATTTTAGGAACCCATGGCATCAGTGTACCAGTTAGTATTGTGAGAGGCTGCATTTGGCTTCAGTGATTTTTTTTTCTTAATTCTTTCAGTGCCTTTGCCCATTTCATAATGGGTGACTTATAGCACATCTGCCCACACCACACTGAGTGTTGAGCAGTTTTTGACTAAAATGTCATGACCCCCATGCCCCATCCTCCCTATTCACTCAACCTCACCCCAAGCAATTTTTTTTTGTTTCCCCAATGAAAAAAGTCCTTAATAGGAAATGTTTTGCCAGTGTGGAAGAAGTGAAACCAAGAATTACAAAAGCACTAAAAGACATCAAAATTGACGAGTTCAAAAATTGTTTTGAGCAGTGAAAAAAGCATCTTGATAGCTATATTGCATTTTTTAAAGGTGACTGGTTTAAACATGTAAGAATAAGTATGCAATTTTTAATAAATTCTGGGTTGTTTGCCCTCCCTATATATTGATTATTCCAAAATTTGTATCTCCACTTCAGACCTCTGATCTGACTTCCATATATCTAGTTGCCTACTAGACCTCTCTATTTACATTTATGCCTGTGAGATACCTTTGTATCATAAGTGAGCTAATTTTCTCCTCTATCCTGTCTGCTGAAGCAACCAAATCTGTTTGTCTTCCAGAGCTGCTACTTTCATTAAATCCATCTATGTGCCCAAGCCAGAAACCTTAAGATTTGTTTTTTACTTCTTCCCCCATCTTAGTTCTCTTAGCAAGTTAATCACCAGGTTTACTATCAATTCTAAGTTCTCAATATTGCTTCAGTCTGTCTGTTTCTCTCTATCTCATTTCTCAGAAAGAGACAGTAGTCTCTTTTTTCCAGTCTTACTCCAGGACATTCTTCACAACTCAACTTGAGGTTTTTTTTCCTGAAACACAAGCCTGGTAATGCCAACTCTTTTACTAAAACTTCTTAGTGATATCCTTTTACCCTTGAGATAAAATCCAACTTCCTTAACATAACTTAAAAAGTCCTTCGTGGCCCTTCTACATTGTTGGTGGGAGTTGTAAATTAGCACATCTTCTGTGGAAAACAGTTTGGAGATTCCTAAAAGGTCTAAAAATGGACATTCCATATGACCGTGTAATCTCCCTACTGAAAATATACCTGGAGGAACTCAAATCACTCTATGAAAAAGATACCTGCACACACATGTTTATTGCAGCATTGTCCACAATAGCAAAAACATGGAACCAACTGTGCTGCCCATCAAAAGAGAACTGGATTTAAAAAAATGCGGTACATATGCACGGTGGAATATAAAGAAGGACACAATTATGAACTTCACAACAACTTGGATGGTCTTAGAATCTATAATACTGAGTGATCTATCATAGAAACAAAGGCCTGAGCATCACATGTTCTCACTCATAAGTGGACCTTGAACAGTTATTATAATACTATAAGATAAGGATTGTTAGTAGTGGGAAGTTGCTGGGGTGGGGGATAGGCGAGATTGGTAGTGGTGGGATTCTGCCAGGGGAAGGTGGGGGCACACCTCATCAACAAGGGGACCTGCATAATGAACAATCGTATACTTAATCGTGTATTGTACCCCACATCTTTAAAATACAAATTTTTTTTTACAAGTCCTTCATGATAGACCTTTGCTTCCCTAGTTTTTCAGTACCTTTTTTTTGTTTTTAACAATATGACTCAGTAATATTGATCTTTGTTTGGTTCCTGCAGAATTCCAGTTCAGTCCTGATGTTTTCCTTCTTCCTAGAACACTCTCTCACAATCCATTACTCACTCCCTTTACCAGGATAATTTTCCTTCTTAGATATAATCTTACACATTAATTTCTTAGGGTGAACTTCCTTTGCTTATAAAGCTGATATCATCAACAGGTTATATACTCCTTGAATGCAGCAAATCTCAAGTGTCTTTTCTGGATCCCTGGGAGTGTCGGGGGTGCTTCTATGAAGTAGAGGGAGGTGGAGAATGGCCTGTGAATTTGAAGTATTTCTACATTAATACTTAGACATTATCGCATTTTTTATTGTGTTGCCATTTGTACTGATAGTTGAAATGCAATGGTGGATTAAAGTGCTAGGACCTTGGCACAAATCAAGGCAGTGTCACCAAACTATAACAATAGGCATTTCATTCTTCGCCATGCTCTCAATTTTTCAAAAGGCCAGTTTCACTTAAAACTGTCATGAATGAAGCAGTGGAAGTTATTAATTTTGTTAAACTAAACTCTTAGTAATTGTCTTTTAAATATGCTATGTGATGAGAAGCACACAAAAAGTGTGCCATCATGATGGCATGATGGTTATCCAGCCATTTTCTATTTAGCCAAACATCAGAGACTTACAAAAAATGTAAATGCCGTTCTTCTCAGTTAAGTTTTTGTTTTTGAAAACATAGGTTATCTTGAAAAATTATCGGTATTTGCATATGATTGTTTTATTATTGCTATTTTTGATGAGTTAATAATTTTTAAAAGTATCTCGCCTATACTTTTTAGTATAGTAAATAACAATAGCTATATCCCACATATACAAAAGTTCTTTGGAGTATTTGGTAATTTTTAATAATACCAAAGGGTTCTGAGACCAAAAGTTTTGAAAACTCTTGCTGTAACAGATTGCATTTTTCTTAACTTTTATCAGAGTTTACTATAATTACTTGCTTATAATCTGTCTTTCCTGTTAGACCACAGTGTAAACCCTGTGAAGGGAAGATCCACATCTACTTGTGGATAGCGTAGCTCCTAGGATACTGGCAGCAAATACTAAACCCTTTATAAATATTTGTTAAATTAATGAATTCAGTAAGCATCTACTATTTTCATAGCTTAATCATAAATGGCTACAAAGTTAACTCTCTTTTGCTCACTTTTACATTTGCAATGATCTTTTAGTCCAAGGGATCATGTATAAGCAACTAGTAGAAGACTGTTATAATAGGAGTAAAAGGAATGTCCTGTGAAAGACAGAGGAATTAACAATCATTTTTATGGCAAGATTTAGTGAATTTATCATAGAGCTGATATTTGGACTGAACCTCGAAAGATGACAAAAAA
Source organism: Cephalopachus bancanus (assembly GCA_027257055.1). Classification (NCBI taxonomy): domain Eukaryota; kingdom Metazoa; phylum Chordata; class Mammalia; order Primates; family Tarsiidae; genus Cephalopachus; species Cephalopachus bancanus. The sequence goes on from JAPVLO010000073.1 coordinate 6,205,808, forward strand.
GGAAAGAGGGCTTAACAATAAGAAGGAAAAGATTAACAGATGCAAAATATATTACACTTTTAGAAAACAGTGACTAGTACGGTTGACTGAGGCTTAGATAATAAAGAGCCTTGAATATCATGCCAAGCAATTTATGCTATGTTTTTGTAGTAGAGGTAGAGCGATCTTAAGTTCTTAAGAAAAAAAAATGTATTTGTGTGTGTGTGTGTGTGTATTTATTTATTTTAAAGAGAGGTCTCTACATCCGTACACTATATGAATTGAAAGATACTTTAGCAAAGAGACCAATTGCAAGAAGTGATAGCTGAGGCTGTGACCTAGGGCAAGCCAAAGAGAAGATGAGAAGCAAGAGACATTACAAAGTTGTAATACCTGGTTGAGAGAAGAAGACAGGCTCTACTGGCCTTAGTATTATCTCACAGAGTAGATGTTTTATGGGGTAGAACGTGACAAAAAGAATTTTAAGGAGTGGGAGATAATTAGTGTGGTTTTACATAAATTGAATTTGTAAGCATATCCAGGACGTCTGTGTCAAAACATTTATCTTGTATATTGTTGAAAATGTGAGTCTGGAGCAGAGAAACAAGTTCAAAAATCAGAAAATAAATATAGAAATCTCAACTTCATTTGGAATTATTTTGATTGATGGGACTATATGATATCATCAGGAGTATCACTTGAATCAGTCTGGATAAAGATGATAGGATAGAAAGAGAAACCTCATTTTTTTTTTTTTTTTTTTTTGAGTTGGACTCTCACTCCAACACCTAGGCAGGAGGCAGTGGCACGCTCACAGCCACCCCAGCATCAACCTACTGGGCTCAGACAATCCTTCCACCTCAGCCTTCCAAGTAGCGGGAACTACAGGCATGGGCTACCACACTCGGCTAATTTTTATATTTATTGTAAAGATGAGGTCTCACCAAGTTGCTCAGGCAATACTCTCACCCCTGGGCTCAGGCAATACTCTCACCTCAGCCTCTCCAAGTACTGGAATTACAGGCTTGAGCCACCACGCCCAGTCTCAATTATTGAACCTAAGGGAATGCTTACATAATAATGATGAAGCCACAGTGAACATAACAGTTTAGAAGGATAATCATCAACAGGATACAAATTAAGAGGATGTTCTTGAATTTAATATTTGGGAAGTCATTGACCTTGAGAGAGATTTCTGTAGTGTCAAAGGTGACAGCTAAATGTTGGTGATTTGAAGTTCAAGTGGCAGGTTTATGGAGTAATGATACTTTTAAGAAAAATGTGATTGTTGGCAGAAAGCATAAAAAGAAATGATGTCTTGAAGGAAATTCAGATCAGTTCTACCCAGCACACATTTTATTTTGTATATATGTCTATACAGTTTTTATATCTTGAATAACCTTAATAAGATGAATTCATTTTTAATGCTAATAAACAGTATTTACAAAATTAGGGTATGGAGAGAGAGCTTAGAAGATGCAGCAAACAGAAAAGGTAGAAACTATTGGAATTGAAAAGATATTCAGTCTGAAAAGCTATAATTAAAAAGCAGAAAAACCTGTGACCAGTGGGTGAAGTGTCAAGTCACCTCAGCAATTAAAATATTACCGACACAACAGGTAGATTCAGTCACTTGGGTATCAACCTAAGGATCACAAGCAGGGATTTAGCAAGGGAATTTTATAACTTGTGACAAGTAAGGAGAATGCTGAGGATAGTTCCCAAAGCAATGCCTCTCTGAGCTGGGGACTGAGTCAGGTTGTATAAGCATAGGGTAATGAGATGTGATCTGATTGGATCTGGCAGTGAGGGTGATATCAATAGGCACGATCTAACTGAATCCTGCCATGGGGTGATACCAGGGCTTGATCTAATTGGATCCTAGATCCTGCCATGTAGTCTCTGCTTCTTAATTCAGTCCCCACTTCTCAGAACACTTTGGTTCCTTCTGTGGTTGTGTGCTTGGTTCTCTGGGCATGCTCAGGTTATGTGACCTGAGGGTTCGTGGCAACTGAAAAACAACTCGCAACTCTGACAAAAGTTGAACCAGATTAGTCTAATGTGGTTACAAGAACACATAAGAATGATATGTTTTCAGTAATTCAAAAATTTTACTTAGACACTCAGTGTACTAAGTGGCATTGGACCTATAGACAACATAATTTCTTTGTGTACTGGTTGTTGTATTTCATACATAAAGAATTCCTGGAAAATGTTTTTATAAGAGTCATATGAGCCGGGCTCCGTGGCTCAGCCTGTAATCCCACACCTTTGGGAGACTGAGGTGAGTGGATTACCTGAGCCTGCGGGTTCGAGACCCGCCTGGGCAGCAAGACCTCATCTTTACAATAAATCAAAAAATCAGCCGGGCATGGTAGTGCATGCCTGTAATTCCAGCTACTGGGAAGACTGAGGCGGAAGGATCGCCGGAGCCCAGTAGGTCGAGGCTGCGGTGGCCGGGAGTGGCCACTGCACTCCAGTCTGGGCGACAGAGTGAGACTCCAACTCAAAAAGAAAAAAGAGTCATATGAAAATATAAAAGTTGGGCAGTTATAAGATGGCTTTTAATTCCATCCCCTTAAAAAAATAAGAAAACATTCTTAATTATTATACCTCATACTTTGGACAGGATTAGTGACAGTATTTCCAGTATGTTACACATGTTATTTATTATTCATAAAATTGAATACACAGTTGAATTTTTAGCTTCTCAATCACGTTTCCAGTGAGTATAAAATTGAGAGGTTGAAAATTCACTGCTTTAAGCAGGCTTAACGAATTTTATCTTTGTCTCAATTGTATCAAGACTGACAACCAAGCTCCTTATCACTAACATTAATTTCCTAGTATTTGTATGAAATATTGCACAGTGCAAAAAAGTATAATTGACAATAGCATATATAGAAGAAAACAAACCCCAATTCCCATCTGGAATTTAATATCTTCCACACTTGACTTAAAGTCTCATTCTTTTGAGAGAGTGTAGCAGTAACTTTGAAAGCATTTTGAGAGGAGGAGAAAAACAGGTAAGAAAACCATGGATTAAGATGAAGACTGATCTAATTGTAAAACAAAGAAAGGAAATATGCAACACTTAAGAGATCTAGTACTCAGGCCTGTATAGGATCTATGTTTGGGATCCCTAGTGGAGAATGAAGTTTGAGTCTAGCTTTCTAAATCTTCTACCATGAACTCATGGGGCAGCTGCTTTTTTAAAGTGATACAATAGGAGCCAAAACTCTGAAATCTATAAACAGCCCTCTTGGGTTTCAGCCCACTCCCTTCCTGACCTCTTTTGTTTCACCAAGCAACAGCTGCTCTATCTGCAGGTGGCTGGCCACTGGAACTCTCTCCCTTCCTTCCCTGGCTTTCTCCCATTCTCCGTGCTTCACTTGGCCCAAGGAGACTACCCAACTGTGGATCTGCCAAAGTCAGGGCTAACTTCTTCAGTCATAATGTTGCACAGAATTCTGAGATGTTTCCCTGCACCAAACTTTATAATACATTCTGTACTAGGCTTATTCTTTTTTTCTTTAACTATGCTTATTCTTAATGTTGATAATAGCCACATTCTTGGTATTGAGTAACTGTATATGAAGAAATATATAGTCATTTAATCTCAAATCATATTCTTTACAAATTTTTGAAATAGAGTCCTCATGTAGTACTATACATTTATTATATTGTGTATGTTTTCCATTCTCCTTCAGTTCAGTTCTCTGTATAGAAAGGCATGTAAAAATAACTCAAAAATTATTTTATTTATATAGAAATTACCTAAATTATATTTATTTATATAGCAATTACATAAATTATACTTAAGATTAATAACTTTGTCTTATTTATCACTATATTGTCAAAATCTGTGGAATGCCTGTCACATAAGTACTGAATATAAATGTATTTGAATAAATGGGAAAAAAAGATGGCACAGTTGAATAATATACAATGTCTGAGTATAGTTTCTTTATTCCTAAATTCCATGTTTCACAATTAAAGAGAATGACCTTAAGAACTTAACCAAAGATGAAATGTGAACCTTAAGAACTTAACCAAAGATGAAATGTAGAAGCCATCTTTGAAATATATATAAATAGTTGAACAACCTTAACTATCTGGATTCTTTCCCACTTTAGTTCTCCAAAGCAGTGGCTTTTGGACTTCAGAGAAATATTATTACCTGTGTTAATTTGTATCTAAGCTGGCAGTGATAGGGGTCACAGCACAGAACTTTTAAGTTTGTAAATTTGAGTATGGAGTAGTCAGGTACTTGAGAATAAGATTGTCTATCTCACTCAGTCTCTAAGCCTTTAAGAAATGTTACTTGCTTTAAGAACCATTCAAGAAAAAAGCCTATCCCTCCAAAGATCTTTGTACTGTTATGGATTAACTTTACGTTTGATTACATATTCTCAAAGGTAGAAGCAAGTTTAAAAATCTGTGAAAGTCTGTGTTTAACAGAATTCACAATACTCTACCTAAGTTAATTCATTCTATCATAAAATCATAGAAACTGTGTCTAAATGCCAGGTTTTTTAAAGCCTTAATAGTAGTTGAGAACTTAAGAAAGGGTTAGAGAATTCTAATAGTATTAGTTCTTCATTTAGTAACTGGCCCAAAGGGCATTATAATCTTCCTAAACTTTATAATTTATCATTCCATTGTAGTAGATTGTAAAGCTCCATGAAGACACATGTTAGAGTTGTATTATTTTCTCCTGTATTCCCAAGGCCTAGCACCAGTTACTTTGCCTATAATGGAATCCAGTAACTCAGTGAATGAATGAATTTTTTGTGAGAAGGAAACTTAGAATTAGTTTTATTCCAAACTTCCAGTAGTGCTGATCTTATGATTAAGTTAACTCTAACTTTATAACAAGGAGATTACTTCATTGAGGTTAGAAACTGGGAATATTAATAGTACTCTGTTCCCTTTGTTTTCTTTTTACCCTTAGAATATCTTTTCAATTCCTTGTACCACTAAGTATGGTGATGTGGCCCAAAGATTTAGAGTAGGATGGAGCCATAAACATGATAGATGAAAACATCATGGATGATCCCAAGGAGAAAAGCATAAAATTAAAATGTTAGGAAAGAGGCTGTTCAGGAAAGGGTTTGTTTGTTTGTTTTGTTTTTAAGAGGGACTTCATATCTTCAGAAAACCAGTAATCTAATATCTCTATCTACTGTTTGGTTCCTTACCCTAGTTAATATAAGACAGTAGATACAGTTTCAGCTAACTTGTATTTAATCACCCTAAGTAAAAGAGATCAGTTCAGATAATTTTCATGGAACTGGGGCTTGCAAACACAAAATGAAGAAGAAGAAAAAAGGAAAGAGCAGAATATTTTATACATAGCAGATTAGAAACCTCAAGTAGGAAGAGGGAAGGACCAGATTTATTAATAACAGTGAAATGTGATAGTGAGTTGAGACCAACTATCTTAGAGAAAAGCAATAAATAATTGAAAAAAATAGAAATATTTGTTGTAGGGACAGAGTCCTATGCATCTATAGAAACTACTAATGGTCATGGTGAATTACCCTATTGTCAAGAAATTCTATTAAGTTGGGTTTTTTTGTTTGAGACAGGGTCTTGCAACACTGCCTAGGCTAAGCTCGAGCTATTCTCCCAACTCAACCTTTCAAGGAGCTGGGACTATAGGAGTGTGCCACCACATTCAGCTTCTTAAGTCATTTTTCAAGAATGATAAATCAGCCATACTTGGTGGCTCAGGCTGTAATCCCACGCTTTGAAAGGCTGAGGTGAGTGGATTGTCCGAGCCCGCGGGTTCGAGACCCGCCTGGGCAACTTGGCGAGACCTCATTTCTACAATTAAAAAAAAAAAAAAAAATTAGCCGGGCGTGGTAGCGCGCCTGTAGTTCCAGCTACAGACATTCTTATCATACAAGAATGATAAGTCAGCCGTGCTCGGTGGCTCAGCCTGTAATCCCACGCTCTGGAAGGGTGAGGCGGAAGGATCGTCAGAACCCAGCAGGTCGAGGCTGCGGTGGCCAGGAGCGGCCACTGCACTCCAGTCTGGTCGACGGAGTGAGACTCCAATTAAAAAAAAAAAAGAATGATAAGTCTATTATATTTTTAAGAGATTTTTATTAAATACAAAATACGTACTTACTCAAGCACCAGATATCTGCCCTTTGTTAAAGAATCATCTCTTACCACAAAATTGAGTTGTCAAAAACTACTACAATATAAGTTAACAACCAGTTGTTTATCTCATAAATAAGAGATGAGATAGTTGAAATGAACAGTATTTTAAAATATTAAGTATGTTAACTCCTGTAAGCTAATATCAGCAAGGTCATGAATAAATGTAAACCTGTATTTCATTTAGCCTTCTTTATAATTTTGAATTTTTTCCAGCTTCTTGTCAGATCTGATTTAGTCATTTTTTGTTTCACTATAGCAAAAAGTGATTTTACTGGGAAGAGAGTTATAAAATCTGTTTTGACTTTTTTTTTAATTACCTTGCATTTGCATTAGTTCTTTAGTTTCCTTTTTTATGAGGTTTACTTTTAAAAGCAATAATTCACTCTGTTCACCTACCTGAAAACAAGAAAACTCAACAGAGTATGTTGCAAGGAAACAAATCATATGGAAGCCAGTGTCATTGCTCCTTATTTTGGAACTCCTCTTGTCCATCAAGTAAAACCTAAATTACAAATGAGAAACTTCACCATCAGACATAAGACTATGGGGTTGTGTATTAGTCAGAGTTCTCCAGAGGAACTGAACAGAATAAAATGTGTATACATATACATCATGTGTCACTTAGTGGGGATACATGTTCTGAGAAATGTGTCATTAGTCATTTGTTGTATGAACATGAGTGCACTTACACAAACCTCAATGCTATAGACTACTATACCTAGGTTATATGGTACCGCCTATTGCTCCTAGGCTACTAATATGTACATGTTACTGTACTGAATGCTGTATGCAGTTGTAACACAGTGGTGTTTATGTATCTAAACATAGAAAAGATACAGTAAAAATATGGTGATAAAAAATGGTACATCTGCATAGGGCACTTACCATGAATGGAACTTTCAGGACTAGGAGTTGCTCTGGGTAAGTGAGTGAGTGGTGAGTGAATGTGAAGGCCCAGCACATTACTGTACACCACTGTAGACTTTATAAACTGAAATTTATTTTTTTAATTTTCTGTTTTTGATAATAAACCTTAGCTTACTGTAACTTTATAAATATTTTATTTATTTATTTTTTATTTTTTTTTTTTTTTGAGTTGGAGTCTCTGTCACCCAGATGGGAATGTAGTGGCCGCTCCCAGCTGCCGCAGCCTCGACCTGCTGAGCTCCGGTGATCCTTCCGCCTCAGCCTTCCCAGCAGCCGGAACTATAGGCACAGGCTACCACGCCCAGCTAATTTTTTTGATTTATTGTAGGACGTCTCGCGTACCCAGGCATATTTTATTTTTTTATTTCGTTGTCTCTTTGCAATGATACTTAGCTAAAAACACACATTGTACAACTGTACAAGCCAATTTTTATATCAATTTTTTTTTGCTTTGTAAACTTTTTGAGTAAAAATGAAAACATATGTCTACACAGGGTCACGATCATTAAGAGCACTGTCTTCTTTCTCTACATCTTGTCCACTGGTAGGTCTTTAGGGCCGAAAACACTCATGAAGCTGTCATCTCCTATAGTAACAATGCTTCTAGAATACCTCCTGAAGGACCTGCCTGAGGCTGTTTTGCAATTAACTTTTTTTTAATAAGTGGAAAGGAGCCAGGCTCGGTGGCTCAGCCTGTGATCCCACACCTTTGGTAGGCTGAGGTGAGTGGATTGCCTGAGCCTGCAGGTTCGAGACCCGCCTGGGCAGGCGAGACCTCATCTCTACAATAAATCAAAAAATTAGCCAAGCATGGTAGCGCGCGCCTGTAGTTCCAGCTATTGGGAAGGTTGAGGTGGAAGATTCGTCAGAGCCCCAGCAGGTCGAGGCTACGGTGGCCGGGAGCAGCCACTGCACTCCAGTCTGGGTGACAATGAGACTCCAACTCAAAAAAAAAAAAAAAAAAAAAAAGTGGAAAGGAGTACACTCTAACATAATCATAAAAAGTATAGCATAGTAGACACATGAAAAAGTGCTCAACCACATTGAAATACCACCTAACCCCTATAAGAATGGCCATCATTAATAAAACAACAACAGATGCTGGCGAGGATGCGGAAAAAAAGGAACACTTCTACACTGCTGGTGGGAATGCAAACTAGTGCGATCTCTTTGGAAGACAGTGTGATGATTTCTGAAAGAACTAGAAATTGACCTTCCATATGACCCAGCAATTCCCCTGTTGGGAATATACGCGGAGGAACTCAAATCATTCTACAAAAAAGATACCTGTACACATATGTTTGTTGCAGCTCTATTCACAATAGCAAAAACATGGAACCAACCATGTTGCCCATCGAAGCTGGACTAGATAAAAAAATGTGGTACATATACACAATGGAATATTATGCAGCCATAAAGGACAAACATATGGACTTTGCAGCAACTTGGATGGATTTAGAGTTGATCATACTCAGTGATCTATCACAGAAACAAAGCACAGAGTACCATATGTTCTCATTCATAGGCGGGCCTTGAACAATTATAATGCTATAAGAAAGCGATTGGCAGTAGTGGGAAACTGTCAGGGGTGGAGGGGTGGCATTGGCAGTTGGAAACTGCTAGGCAAGGGAGGGGCATACCTCATCAACAAGGGTACCTGCATAATCAACATTTATATACCTAACCCTGAATTGTACCCCACATCTTTATAATAAAAAAAAGTACAGCATAGTAAATTTATAAGCTATAACATAGTTGCTTATTACAGTTATCAAGAATTATATACTATATATAATTGTGTATACTATACTATTATACAACTGGCAGTACAGTAGATTTACACCAGCATCACCACAAACATGCAAGTAATGTGTTGCACTACATTGTTAGGATGGCTATAACCTCACTAGGCAATAGAAAATTTTTAGCTATATTATGATTTTATGGGACTTCCATCATATATGCAGTCTATCACTGACTGAAAACATCATCACACAGGTCATAACTATATATAAATTGAGATTTATTTCAAGGAATTGACTTGTGTGATTGTGGGAGCTGACAAGTTCAAAATCTGCAGAGCAGGCTGAAGACCCAGGGAAGAGTTGATATTCCAGCTTGAGTCTTGAGGCAGAAATCCCTCTTCCTAGAGCAACCTGAATCTTTTTCGATTAAGGCCTTCAACTGATTGGATGAGGCCCACCCACATTGTGAAGGGTAGTCTGCTTACTCAGAGTATACTGATTTTAATGTCAATCTCATCTAAAAATAAAATACCTTCACAATGACATCTAGACTGGTATTTATCAAATATCTGGGTACTGTGGCCTAGTCAGTTGACACATAAAATTAATCATCACAGGTATCAAGTGTCATTTCATGTATTAAATACCAATAAAGCTTAGTGTCTCACAGAAATTAAAATCACACAGAATAGAAGTTCTGATGCTGGCTTCCCACACTGCAGATGATTACATATATTTCTCACGTATAGGAACATAGTAGTGGATGCCCTTTATAATAGCCTTACTTGTTAAAACTCAAATAAAAGACTTATGAATCTTTCATTAAGTATGTAAACTTTCAGAAATAAATCACTGACATATAGCAAAGCACTGACTTTATTTGAAATTCATTAAAAAACTAAAACAATTTTAAAAACAATAAAACATTTTTAGCAAATAAATAATGTAAGAAGTATTCAAACATTTAAGGATAAAACTTTTATTGATTTTTTATTTTTAAAATTGTTATGGATATTTTTAAAATATTCTGTAATGATTTTACAATCTCAAAATTACTGTTACCTTCTATGGGCTTGTATATTTTTGCCGCTTTCAAAATGTATGTATTTTATATTCTGTTTTTACTGAAAGGGTAAACATTCTTTGTCTACTGTGGTTTTCATATTTATTTTTAGTAGCTGTATAATCATCACATTCATGTTTGATATCTTTGTTTCTGTCATGTTCTTAGAAAATTTATAGTGACATTGCTAGTCAAAGAATATGAATATTTCAGGGTTCTTGCTAAATATTTCCATTTTGCTTTAAAAAGACTTATAAAAGGTTGCCACAAATAGTATTCAGACTGTGCATCATCCAAGTCAGCTACATCCAAGGAGGAAGCCATTCACCTGGTAGACGTATATACTAACTTAAATGAGAGTGAGTGGTGGTCTTGCCTTTTGGCCTAACCCTGGCACAGCAAGAAAGACCACCATTTTCATAAACCAGTACCCACATACCCATAGCATTGCCTCCATTCATACTGGGCATCCCAAGGAACATGCCCCTCCCCCACTTGCTGCTCTTGAATCCCAGTGTTTGTGTATGCCTCCCATTCTAGCCCTGAAAAGCTCATCTCACTGGGATAGGTTGCTGGTAGTGTATGAACTTCAGGGTTCAGAATATGTGTGACCACACATTTGCACAGCTAGGTTGCTTCTCGTGGGATCTGGAAAGTCTCTTGGGACAGAGTCAGACTGGACCACTGCGTATAGTAGTTTAGTTTATACAGTGATATTTGGAGAAGTGGAGGGGTCCCTTTCGTTCTAAATTACAAAGATACCGTATAGACCAGCATAGCTCTGGTATTTTATCATTGTGTCATTAGCATGATGATAACATGTTATCCCTTTTTTGTCTGGGAGGAGAGCTGATAGTCCTGCTTTATATCTAATTTGGGAAAGATTTATCATAAAAAAGGAACATGAACTTTAATATATTTTTGTCCCGGCCACCTCCCTGAGGGGAGATTGGTTAAGCTATGGTGAAGGCCTGAAAGGGTTTCCAAAGAACACGTGGCAGGGAAGGGTGGGGCTTGGGGAGGCGGCACATGTGATTTTACTTTGTTGTACCCAGTAGGGGCTGCCGCCAGGGGGTTACCAGACAGTGGTGAAGAGGTATGAGAGGGCTAGAGGCTAAGGTTGGTAGCCATAGCCATTAGTGCCAGTTCCTCCTCTAGAGTAAAGGTAGGTCTAGAGATGTAAGAGGCCAAGAAGAAGGAAGAGCAGGAGGGGAAACTAAAGGAAGGTAGAGTGGCAAAAGCAGGTTAGGAGAGACAGAAGAAGTTAAATGAGCTGGGTCAGCATCTGAGTTGTTGAGGGAAAGCAGGAAGAAGTCAAAGTAATCAAAGAAGGAGTAGGAGTGTTCCACAGGAAGGACAAGGGGTCCAGTGGCATCATTTTGAAAACCTCAGACCTTTGCCCTTGTGGAGACTATAGAGGTCAAATTGAAGGAGGGTATCGGAGGCAAGAGACCCGACTTGGGCCCATCTCCTGGTTGTCTAGACGGTATTGAGTTGCTTAGGGCAGATGCTGTTCTCTAGTGAGAGGGTCCTGAGACCTTTTAGAATGCATCTCAACAGAGAGAGGAGACTTAGCCACCCAGGTTTCCCATGAGGAATAATCCTAGAGGGGGAGAGAGATTAGTCTTAAGAATGGTCCCTGAGAGGCAAAAAGAGAGAGAGAATGCAGAGGGCCCCGGGCCCTCACACCATTCGTGTCCTCAGCCAGCATCCTGGGTAGAGTATGTGAGGAACAAGTGAGAAAAGGGTGTCTCCTTAGCCCCATGACCTGCTGGAGGCAGCACTTCTGTAGCACAGAAGTGGGCCCTAGTAGAAGGCTGCTTCAGCATGCACATCTTCAGGGACTTGGAGAAAGAGAATGTAGAGGTTTCCAGACCACAGCAAAACCATCCACATCTTCAGCTGGCATCCTGGGCAGATCAGTGAAATTGGCCTGAATGCAGAGGGTCTTAGACCCTAGCAAAAACAACAACTGAGCAGAGACAGAAAACAAGCCTCTCAGGTCACGTTTTATAGACCTCCTAGCAAGGAATTGGGTAGGGCATGGAGAGAGGGATTGATCTTGATAGCAGTTCAGGGGGGCCAGAAAAAGCAGCAACAGTAGCTGCCTTGGCCTCAAATTCTGACCTTCTAGTTGAGGATGTGGTCATGGACTTAGGGGTTATGATGTAGTTTCATACCAGACAAGGCTGAGGCGACAGGGAGAGGTCCATTCCATGTAGCTTGTTGCAGGCAATAAAAGTGAGTAGTAGAGAAAAGGATGCAAGCACCTTGTCTCTCTCCATAGAGACTTGGGTTGGAAAAGAGGAGAGTGAGAGTGTGACAAATCTTGGTGGGACCTCCAAGAACGTTAGGTACCAAAATCTCTCTGAGGCCGCCAAAAATGTTAGATAAAAAATCCCAGCGGGTCTTCTAAAATGTTAGTTCAGACCAGAAAAAGGTATTTGGTTTGTGATCCAGTGCCACAAGAATGATGCAAAGAATTGCGCAGAAGTTAGATTGGAAAATGTAGTTTATTTAGAAAGTAAATTAGAGAGAGAGAGGAGATTCAACTCTCCAAGGTAGGGAAGGGACCAAAACTAGGAAACATGGCCTAGCCATAGCTCAGTGAGCAAAGGCCTGGCCAGTGCTTAGCAAGGCAATGGCAGATGGCTGCTCAGAGTTGAATCCTTTTAAACCGTCTCTTTGATGCGGGGGAAGTCGGTAAGGTGATTGGGTGCTGGTCTGTTCCACATCATTATGAAGGGTAGGTAAGCACAGGTACTGATGTCAGGTGATAGATGGCAGGCAGATGAGTGGGTCAGTCACATGACTGCTGTCATATTGATGAGGTCTGTGTCATGAAGGTCATGAAGAGCTGATTAGGTTAATCTGTTTATAAAACAAGCTGAGGAAGGGGTTGTAAAGCAATTATCAATAGCTACCTCTGAAAAACGGGTTCTGTTCTTGGCTAGTGATTACAGGGTAAATTAAAGTGAACTGCTAGAAAAAACATGACAGAGCTCAGCAATGTTAAAATAGCTGCTCAGTGGCTATATTGACTCCATGTTATAACCTTTCAGTTGTCATCTATCAACCCTAAAATTTTACATAAGAAAAATTTCTCATATGTATGGCTTTCATGAATCCAGTGAGTAACAGTGCTATTTACATACTTTTGGTTTTTTTCCCCTCCTCAAAAAGATATGAAATAGAAACCTATTTTTCCTCTTTCTTTACTTCAAAATAGCAGGGAAAATAAATAAGGCCTAGATCATCGATTTCCAAGCATTTTAACCATCCAACCTTTTCTTCAGAGGAAACATTTATGGAAGTTCACCATATGAAGTAAATATACTGCTATTCTGGTCAAGGGGTATAAAAGTTATAGCCTCCCTGTATCTCCCTTATCTGCCTTTGCTGGCCCCTGAACACACTCCAGAGAATAGCTTTGGCTCTGTGGAGAGCACTTAAAAAAACAAAAGCTGTTGTAAATTACATACTTGGATAAATATTGCCAGGTTTTCTTACATAATCAAAAAAGTTTGCTTAGAATTTACAGCTTCTTCTCAACATGTCTTGAGCAGTTTGAGAGACTGTTGTCAATGTTGGCAGCATGTCAAGCAGGAAATTATGTAGGAAATAAAATCCTGTATTTTTATATTAAAAGATTTAACCAGCAGAGTGGGAATTGAGGGGTAGAAAGTAAAGAAATGTGATCTTAAACTATAACTGTTTTGGAAAAGAAAACAAAATACAGTGTTGAGTTAAAAACAGGAAAGGAAATTTAAGTAGAAAGTTATCATTTGAACAGCTTATATAACTTTATGTATGCTGAGGTTTTTTTCCTTAACCCTTTTTTATTGTGTAAAGGAAAAATTGTCAAGTGAGGTTAGAGAGAGTGAATTCTTAAGTTATAAAAATATGTTTAAATAATGCAGTTTTTAGATTTTCTGCATAAATTTGTCTAAAGAAACTAAAGTGAAAATGTACTGAGGACTATAAATGAACATTTCAAAGAGACATTAAAATGTAGAGGCAGCATAACAAAAATAAACTTTTTAGTCAAGCTTTGTTTCTCAAATAGTGTGTTTTATCACCTTACAAAAATGTAAATGAAGAAAGGTAGAGTAGATACATGCTGAAAATAGAAACCATTCTAACAGTATTTTAGTTTGTTGTACTTTAGGAAGTTTTTTGCTCTTGACTAATCAGCCTCTTGACCTATTAGAAGGATTTTCTCTATTACAACTGATTTTTTCCAAATATTTGCTCTATCAACATTAATATAGGATCAAACATGTTTAGTAAATTCAGCCATTCCTTTTTGTTTGGGGGGGATTATTTTTCTCCCAAAAGGTACAATGGCATTATTTGTGTTGCTCAGTATTTTTCGAGTCACATTTTGCATGTCAAAATATGCCTTTTGCAACTGTTCTAAAATTAATGTAGAACCAAAAAAAAAAAAAAAAAAGCCCGGATAGCCAAATAATCCTAAACCAAAAGAACAAAGCCTCAGTCATCACATTACCTAGTTTCAAACTATACTACAAGGCTACAATAACAAAAACAGCACGGTACTGGTACAACTATTACACACAGCTCAATGGAACAGAACAGAGTACCCAGAAACAAAGCTGCATACCTACAAGCTGGCCTATGACAAAGTCAACAAAAACAAGTGGGAAAGGACACCCTATTCAATAAATAGTGCTGGAAAAAAATGGTTAACTATATGCAGAAGAATGAAACTTAGCCCATACCTCTTTCTTTATTCAAAAATTAACTTAGGATGGATAAGAACTTAAGTATAAGACCTCAATCTATAAAAATCCTAGAAGAAACCTGGATATACTTATCTGAACATTGGCCTACACAAAGAATTTATGATGAAGACCTCAAAAGCAAATGCAACAAAATCAAAAATTGACAGTTGGGACCTAATCAAACTAAAGAACTTCTGAACAGCAAAAGAAACTATCAATACAGCAAATAAACAACTTACAGAATGGGAGAAAATATTTGCAAACTATGCATCTGACAAAAGGCTAATACTTAGTAGTATAAGGAACTTAAACAAATCAACAAGAAAAAAACCAAAGAACCTTGTTAAAAAGTAGGCAAAAGATATGAATAGGTACTTCTCAAAAGAAGACATACAAGAGGCCAACAAATATATGAAAAAATGCTCAACATCAGTAATCACCGGAAAAATGCAAAGCACAACTACAATGAGATATCATCTCATACCAGTCAGAATAGCCATAATTAAAAAGTCAAAAAAAAGTTAATGACATTGTGAGAAAAAGGGACCACTTCTACACTGTGAGAATGCAAATTAATTCAGCCCCTGTGAGAAGCAGTTTGGAGATTTCTCAAAGAACTAAAAATAGTACTACCATTCAACCCAGCAATCCTGTTACTAAGTATATACCCAAAGGAAAAGAAGTCATTCTACCAAAAACAAAAAACAGAAACAAAAAACCTGTGCTCATGTGTTTAACCCAGCACTATTCATAATAGGAAAGACATGGAATCAAATCAGCCCAGGTGCCCATCAGTGTTGGATAAAGAAAATTTGGTGTATACACATCATGGAATTATATGCACCCATAGAAAAGAATACAGTCAATATAGATGCAGCTGGGTTCACTATTCTAAGTGAATTAAGGGAGAAACAGAAAATCAAATATCACATATGCTAACTTTTAAGTGGGAGCTAAGCATTTGATACACACAGCCATAAAGACAGAAACAACAGACATTGGAAACTCCAAAAATGAGGAGAAAGGAAGAGAGGTAAGAATTGAAAAACACCTATTAGGTACTATGTTCACTGTTTGGGTGACAAGTTCATTAGACACCTAAACTTTAGCATCACACAATATTTCCATGTTAAAAACTGCCTAGAATCTAAAAAATTTTAAAAAGGCTTTCAAATATAGGGCTTACATACAGCCTAGTGTACACTTAGACAAATGTGTTCAAATGTCCCAGAGTAGTCTCCAAAGTTGAACACATAATACAATAGTGCTGCTGAAGACCACATAATTTACTGAAGCTGTTTAATGAAGTTATTATAGTGCCTACAGCATGTTGTTTTTGAGCATTCTTTATGGTGATATATTCTCTATTTTGATTTAATATTACGTTAATTTTTGTGATGTTTTAGTACAAAATATGTCTGGAATAAGCCCTGGATTGCTGTGGGAAGAGGGGGTGAATCATGCAAAGTGTAATCTGAGAGGGCTGCCTGAGGTTTATAGCTGTCTTAGTTGGGAATGTAAAGAGCACATCTGGTGGAGAGCTTCTAACAAAAGCCCCTACATCCTGGGTGACAGATTCCACTCTGGTTCCATGTTGAGGCAGTGAAGAACACCCTTTGGTTCATTATCATGGGATCTGACAGTACTATGATTATACTACTTAATATCTTATGTATGATAAGGTTATGTATGATAAGGAACCTTGAAAAAGGTTCCTCTTAGAGCTTTGTGACTTTTAGATATATATTAATGGGACAAAAGAGATTTTTATGTAATTTGGCTCTTAAGAAGGTTTACCAGGTAGTAATTTTTTAATGATTGCCAGCTAGAAATTGATATAGAAAGATTGGAGTTGAGCAAAAGAGTAGTATTCTATTCTGTCAAGAACTGATCTGAAATTTTATTATTAGAATGGTCTTTAGAGATCATCTACTTCTACCCTTTTATTTTATGGATGAAGAAACTGGATTAAATAAAGGATAAGTAAAATTTCTAAGGTCCCATACCAGTAAAGTATACATAAAGATAGAGCTCTTTTGATTGTCTGTCTCCAAAGTCTTTTACTGTACCAAACTTTGATACTTGTCATTTCCTTACATCTCAACTCCATCAGTGATGTATAATTTCACTTAATTTCTATATAACACTGTGAGGAACATGTTATTATTACTCCCATTTTGATACTTTCCTATTTTGGGGAGGGGGATTATACTGTGATTTTTATACATTTTGAAAAATACTGCCACATACATATGTGTGTTTGTGGTAGTGTAATTGGATGTATAGATCTTGGATAAATCAATGAAACAGTAATTTAAGATATTTTCTTCTCTTTTCTAAAAATGTAGGGAAACAAGGTAAGTTTTAAATTAGTGTTAAGGCTAGAAAGAACAAAAAAAATTGGGGAATTAAACAAAAGACCTCAATACAGTAAAAAAAGTGACTGGGCAACATTTCAAAAGGCACTTTAGTCTATGGCCACCCCCCACCCCCGAATGTGCCCAATCTCGTCAAAAGATACTTCATAGTGAGTTTCAGAGATTCAATGAGAAGTCCATACCTACTTAGAAACACATATCTCTGCACTTAACTATGCTTTCTTCCTGGAATGATAGTCACCCACCTCAAGAATCTCTCCTTTATTCTCCATTCTCCCCTCTCTATTTTCTCGTGAGTACAGTAGTCAATATCCACCTTGGGAAGGGGGAGCATACCTCATCATTAAGGGTATCTGCACAATGAACTTTTGTGTACCTAACCCATAATTGTACCCCACAATTTCAAAATAAAAATCCCCTGTAGTTCAGTGTTCTACTCCCATAACATTTTATATACTCCTCTGCTTAATGCAACCAGTACATTGTTTATATGTGTGTCATCTTCACGCTACTGAATTTCCTGAGTGTCAGGACTCTTACTCAACTTTCTCTCTCAAGCTCTAAAATAGACTAAGAGGTACAATAGGTAATAAGTACATGTTTGTCAAATTATAGGTGTGCATACGTGTAAAGCTATATTTTAAAAATTAAAGATGCTTGAATTTTTTGTAGAAGTTTTGAAATTCTTCTTTAATAGATTTCAAATGAAAATAATGATTTATAAACTAAGATTAAACAGTTCTAATAGCTATATATTTATAATCAGTTATTTAATATAAACTTTTTTATTGCCTTTCAAAGTAGATTCTTATTTCTGTTTTTAGAACTTGAGCTTCCAAATTAATTAACAGTCCCCATAGTCTTAGTAATATTTTACACATCAAAAATTAGAACTTATGATCTGACAAAGGTTTGTTTTGCTTTATGTTTGTGGGGGAGGGGTGTTTTGTATTCTGTGAGTGAATAGTAATCTGAAATATTCTTTGGATACCAAAATACTGCAATTTCTTTTAACAATTGGGACTATTTAGAAAATCAAGTTCCTGCTGTACTGTTTAAGCATTTCTTCTGTTGTTAAACGATTTACTCTTACTTTACTAAGGCAACTTTTTAAAATTCAAGTATCTGTCCACCACCTGAACTACCATTTAACTTGCAAATACAAGGAATTTCTCCTCTAAATAACTTTATACTAGGAGAATTTGCATATGTAGTCGTGCTTATTTTTGAATTTTGAAGTATTGATGCTTTATTTACAGAAATATTGGTGCCAGAACTTAGTTTTTATCAATTATTGTTGATTCCATACATAAAAATCATCTTGATATAAGAGTATCTCTTATATAAGATTTCTTTATTTTAGACTATGTGATTGCAAATCCCATAAGAATTTACCAAGGGTAAGTCTAAGAAACACCAGTATAACTCTACAATAGCACTAATATAAAAGAATTGTTTTTCTCTTTCAGATAAGGCTTAAAATTGGAAAAATGGGTAATTCAGTTCAATTTTAGTCATAACTATATTAGATGTTTTAACTATTTTGTTTGCAGAAAATTTCCAGAATGCCCATATTCCAAAAAGAATATAAATGATTTATAAAAACAGATACAATTTTTAAAATATGAAAAAGTATTGTGAATGAGGAAAACAAAATGTATGAAGAATAATATGGAAACAGATGAAATTAATATAAACAATACCTACTGAGGATTCCAGTATATTTGTTAGAAGTGAGCCACAAATTTAGTTAATAATCAGCATGTGTTCTCTAGAAAGAAAGTTACTCCATTCCTTCAAAATAATTTTCTTTTCATTTAACAGCTTCTACTATGTGAAATGAACCTGTCCAGATTTAGTTCATTTGAAACTTAACCTTTTAGTGGAGTCCATGAGCAACAAGAAAAAAAAAATCTTTGTTTTTACTCACTGCAAATTAAAATTTAGTATTTCCTTCTTTTATGAATGCAGGCAGCAAAACTAGTATCTATGACTTTGTCACTTATAGAAATTAAAGATACTTATGTATCATATCATATTTATTATATATATCATATTCCCATCACTATATATATCACCATTATATATATCATATTCCCATCACTACTTTGAAATTATGGTAATTATTAGATTTACTGCTGGATCCTCATTATTTAATGTTTTACTAAAGAAACACCTATATTCCTATATCATGACTTTGTTTTATTATATTAATTTGATATCCTGAAATATAATTTGATGTTATATTTCAGGATAAATAGTTTCCTTTGTGATTAGGTTTATTTATTCATTTAAAAGGGGATCTGTATACTTCAGACTGCTAAGGGGGTTTATGGTCTAAAAATATTTAAAAATCCTTGACTTGGAGGAAGAAAGTGCACATGGTTGTATGATGTCTTTTGGAACTGAAATCCATTCAATATTTAGATATTTAAATATTATTTGAAATTCAACAAAATTAATTTAATAATAACTAATAGTTTATTTAATAACTCTCTTGCAAATAAGTTTGTATTTGTTTGAAAACATTATTTAAACGACAATTTCACATAGTTCCTCTTTATGTTGATACAACAAATACTTCTCTATAATTTTTAGTTTTTTAAAAATTTAATGAGGAATTGATTCTGAAGTTAGGTTCCCCTGTTATATATGTTACACATATTAATGTGAGAAGAAAGTGTATCGGTTAAGATCACTTAATATTAGCTCTCTAGCCTTTTTTGATGAAAAAGTTCAGTTTAACAGATTATTTGAAATCTATTTTTGCCTTTAGCATACATAATATATTCACATAATACAGTACTTTAACATCAATGAACAGTGACAAAACACTGCTATTGTTTATTTGAATATCCTTTTATTACTATTGATTATGTTGTCACAAACTGATTTTATGCTGCCAACTTAGACTAAGTTAATTTTATCTGTTTATATATTGTACTTTAAAAATTAAATTAGAATATGACTAGCTGGATAACCTAACCACTCTCTCAAACTGAAAACAGCAACTTTTTTTAAAGACTGGATAAATCTTCTTAAAAACATCAAAGAACTGAAAAGGCCAAATTCAAATGATGGCGGAAAGCCAGGAAGGTAAGCAGCACGAAAAGCTTCTTTTGCCCTGAGAGCATTTGTCTAAGCTGGCAAACGAGCTTTGGTTTTATCCTCCCCTGACAGAGTTGAATATTCAAAGAACTACTTTCTCAATTTGGTGAACCAGAAGTAAATCTATCCTATTCACTCAGAGCAGACAGACTCTGACTAATTGAAACCACAGGACCCTAAGCAGATTTATAATCCAAAATTCACATCACCAGGGTGGGTCCACAAAACTTCAAACCTTGAATTTATTTAGTTAAAAGTGGCCCTATACTGATAGTACACCAAGTTGCCTGTCACAAGTAATAGTAACTTCTATTCAAAGAATTTTCATAAATAATTTTTCAAGAAAAATAAATAGTTCACAGTAAAAATCATTACTATGCTTGTTTAGAAGCAAGGTAATATGATCTAAGGTTTGCAGAAACAGCAAGTACAAACCTTTACAGGCCTCAGAAATTAGAATTGTGATTCATAGTTTATAAAATATTTTAAAGAAATGAATTGCTTGAAAATTTCTGCAGGGAATAGAAATTTTAAAGACTAATTCACCATTTGGAAAGCCAAAATTAATTAAACTCAGTTATGAAATGAATTGAAGAAGAAATTATAGAACTAGGAGATGATGTTATTATCCAGAATGCCACATGTGGACAAGAAAATGTAATATACACAAAATAAAATGGTTAAAGACAGAAAATAGAATGAGTTCTAACTTACATCTTACTGGAGTTGCAGAAGGAGAGGAAAGAGAAGGAGAGCAAAACTTTATTAAAATAAATTCTAAAGATATATTTCAGGCAGAGGGAAAATGATCCCAGATGGAAAATAAATACCATAGCTGGAGATAAAGGAGACATTTTTCATAATGATAAAGTGTGATTTAATAGAAAAATATGACAATTAATTTATGCCTGACAGGATAGCCTACAAATATGTATGAAGCAAATGTTGAATAAATACATA
Source organism: Cephalopachus bancanus (assembly GCA_027257055.1). Taxonomy (NCBI): domain Eukaryota; kingdom Metazoa; phylum Chordata; class Mammalia; order Primates; family Tarsiidae; genus Cephalopachus; species Cephalopachus bancanus. Next base: position 6,226,884 of record JAPVLO010000073.1, read on the forward strand.
AATGAAAATTATTTTCAGCTGGGCTTGGTGGCTCAGCCTGTAATCCCGTGCCTTTGGGAGGCTGAGGTGAGTGGATTGCCTGAGCCCGCGGGTTCAAGAGCCGCCTGGGCAGCAAGACCTCATCTCTACAATAAATAAAAAAAAAAAATCAGCCGGGCATGGTAGCACATGCCTGTAATTCCGGCTACTTGGAAGGCTGAGGTGGAAGGATCACCGGAGCCCAGCAGGCGAGGCTGCGGTGGCCAGGAGCAGCCACTGCACTCCAGTCTGGGCAACCGAGTGAGACTCCAACTCAAAAAAAAGAAAATTATTTTCACTTCATATATATAGTGAAAATTTACACATAAATCTATAGTTATTTTTGTGAAATTTATCTTTCTGATGTTATAGTTTGATAAATTTCATATCCCTAGGAAAATTATAAGGGAAATACAACTGATACCCTTATATTCATTACCTAAAATTCACTAATAGTTAATATTTTGCTAATTTGCTGCCTGTCTCTCTTATGTATGTATGTGTAGATACATCTTTTTCTTTTTTTTTCTGAACCATTTTAGAGTTACTTAAAGATGTCATGGTACTTCACTCTTAACTACTTCAGTATGTATCACCAAAGATTAAGGACATTTGTTTACATAATCACAATGCAGTTGTTACCACAGGAATTTTTACACTGATACAGTAAAATTATTTAATATACTATTCATAATTCAGTTTTCCAGATTGTCATAGAATGTATAGAATGTTGTTTATTTTATCCAGGATTCATCAAAGATTATATATGGTATTTAGTAAAATCTCTCTTAGGCTTCATTAATCTGGAAAATTTCCCATGATTAGATTCCTGTTAAACATTTCTGGTAAGCATACTACATAGGTGATATTATGTTTTCGGTGTGTCACTAAGGGCCATGTGTCAGTTTGTCTCATTATCAGTGATGTTAAGTTTGATCTTTTGAGTAAGGGGGTGTCCACCAAATTTCTCCATTATAAAAGTACCTTTAATCTGTAATCTGTGTATTTATACATGAAGGCCAAGTGAAGTTTCTGTTTTCACTAGTGGCTTTACCATCCGTTAATGGTCTTGCCTAAATTAAATTGTTTTTATTATAGTGGTTGCAAAACAGTGATTTTTTAAAAAATTTCTATCTATAACAGTTGGCATTCTTCTGTAGAAAGGAGCTTTCCCTGTTTAACCTTTCTTTTTAATTTTTAAGTATCTGTGGACTCAATTTTTTTAACCCAATGTGATACAGTTCATTCTTATCACTATTATTATGATGGTGAAATCATCACAAATTAAGCTAATGGAAGTTCCTGTAAGCTAGCTCCCTTTACCTTTCCATATTTCTCCATTAATGTTTGAGGATTATTTTACTTTCTTGTTACAATAAGGTCATCCAGGCTCACTTTATACTTTCTCTACTTCAACTCTGGAATAAGCCGTTCCTGTGAGAAGTAAAGGTTCCTTCTAGCGAGAGAATGGTATTTAGAAACCAAATTCTGGATATTAGGTGTTAGATATTCCCTGCTACTGGGGTATTATAGCTTCTGTACCTTTTTATATGAAACCTTTAATTCCAATCAACCACTATAGGGTCTTTCACTCTTTTTCCTCATTCTGAATATTTATCTTTCTGCAACCTTAGATTATTTGCAATTTGCTCAGCCCTTCAATACACACAAAATAAAATGGTTATATCAGTACCACTACAATAAAAAACGTATTAAGTAAAATTCAAGACTTTTTTGCTGTTCTTTTATTGTCCTTAGAATGTTACCCATTAAGATTATTATAGAATACTATACTGAGAAGTTACTGAATTATTGTTTTTCCTTCTGCGTTATTTGATACATAGTTAGGTTCATTAGTTTCTCTTTTTATTGCGTTTGTATTTGTCCTTCCTAGTGATTTTATTTTTTGAATATGTAAAACATTAATAACTTTCAAAGGTCAAAACTACAATGATAGGTGTACTCAGGCTTCCCATCCCTTCCTTAAAGCAACCATTTTGTTTCTAAATCTTCTGAGGTATTATTAGTTCTGATTTATCCTTCCCAGCTTTCTTTTTGCAAAAATAAGTATATATGAAAATAACAAAATCTCTTCAAATCAGTTTGCAGAGATTATTCTTTGTTTGTTTGTTTTTTAAATGTTGAAAGATTTTTGACAAAACTTTCCCAGTGATTGACGAAACAACGTTCAAAAAGTGGGTAAGACTATAGAGTATTTGAACAACATGATTAACAAACTTGCCCACTCGTGAACATGAATGCAAAAATCCTACACACACACACACACACACATGCACGCACGCACGCACACACAGTCCATTTTCATTCACTGATTCCATATCTAAGAATTCACTTACTACAATTTATATGTAACCTCAAAATCAATACTTATGACATTTTCAGAAACAGTCATTTGTGGATATGCACAGTATAGCAAAAAATTTGAGTTACTCTACAAACACTTTCCCAGCTGAGGTCAAAAAAGGTGAACACTACCTTGTTTCAGCTCTCAGACACAAGCAATGTCATTTTCACAGTCTATTTGGTATTGCAGTCTTGGTTTGTGCTTTTGGTCCATTTTGCTTTTAAAATGACTTTTATGCATGGTGTTAAAGTCTAGTATTCCTAAGCACAAGAAGGCTCTATTTTGCCTTACAAAGAATATACTTGTGTTATATATAAGCTTCTTTCAGGCATGAGTTGCAGTGCTGTTGGCTATGAGTTCAGTGTTAATGCTTCAACAATATATGTTAAAATAAACATATATTGCCTTTAAACAGAAACACAGATAAAGCCATGGTATGTGTTAATGGAAGTGCTGTGGCCAGACAGCTAAGCCATGGTTCGGTATTCACTAATCCAGTATTCACAGTAACTTTATAGGACATAATGACCATAAATAGCAAGAATGCTATTTATATATGCATCATTATATAAAATAAATCCTTCAAATTATGAAAAAGATAATACATCAAAACAAAATTAGATTGTTTTCAAGAATTCTAGGTTGATTTAACACTGTTAAGTTAATGGATGTTCTCTACCACATAAATAGATTAAAGAAAAGTCATACCTATACAGAATGCATACCTGTATAGAAGTCATTTAATAAAATTCAATATGGACTTGTGTTAAAACTGAAAAAAAAAAAAAAGCCCCAGGAAAGCATAAAAGGAACTTCTTCAGCTTTACCAAGGGTAGTATACAAAACCTACAACAATTATTATAATTAATGGTGGAAATGGAACCTTTCCTCTGAGATTAAGTTAGTGGTGCTCATTTGCCCACTTATCTTTACCATTGTATTAGCAGTCTGGGCAGAACAGTGAGGGGCAAAAAATGGACGGATAGATAGATGGATGGGTGAGTGGGTGGGTGAATAGACAGGAAAAGAAGAAATACAAATAAATACAGATATCATTTTTCACAGGATTTGTACGTATGTACCTAGATTAGAGTACTCAAAATAATATATAAACAAGCAGTTTCATAGAGTTGCTGGATCCTGTACATACATAATAGTCCCTCCTTCACAGGGGATGTGTATCCCCCAGAGGACGCCTGAAATTGCAGATATTACTGAACCCTACATGTGTTTTTCTCTGTATGTATATACCTCTGGTAACGTTTAATATATAAATTAGGCACAGTAAAAGAATAACAGCAAAACAAAATATAACAATTATAACAAAATACTATGATAAAATTATGTGAATGTAGTCTTTCTCTCAACATATCTTATAATCACCCATCTTGTGACGATGTGAGGTGATACAAGGACTAGGTGATGAGAAGAAGTGAGGTGAATGACGTAGACATTGTGACATTGCATTAGGCTACTACTACCTTCTGACCATTTGTCAGAAAGACAATCATCTGCTTCCAGTAATCCTAGATCATCAAGCCATGACTGTGTCAGTGGTTGGGTGTCAGGAGCAGACAACATTGATGACTAATGGGCGGTTAGCTTATACAGCATGGATACGATACATTGGACAAAGGAATGATTCATGTCCTGGGTGAGAGAGCATGAGATTTCATCATGCAATCAGATCATCATACAATTTAAAACATAGTAATTGGTTTGTTGCTGAAGTCTTCTGTTGAATATTTTCAGATCATAACTGAAACCACAGAAAGCAAAACCATAGATAAGAGGGACTACTGTATACACAAGTCAATTTTATTCATATAACCAACATAAAAAATGAAAATTTAAAAACAACACTAAAGCTTATCTATGGGAAAAAAGATAATAGCATCAAAAACTATGAGCTACCAAAGAATGTAAGTCCAACAAAAGATGTGTGAGAACTTTTTAGAGAAAATAATAAAAACTCTTTGAAGACTCAACATTGTAAAGATGTTAATTTTCCTCAAAAGATCTTTTTTTTTTTCTTTTTGAGTTGGAGTCTCACTCGGTCGCCCAGACTGGAGTGCAATGGCCGCTCCCGGCCACCGTAGCCTCGACCTGCTGGGCTCCGGCGATCCTTCCTCCTCAGCCTTCCGAGTAGCCGGAATTACAGGCATGCACTCCCACGCCCAGCTGATTTTTTTATTTATTGTAGAGATGAGGTCTCGCTGCCCAGGCGGGTCTCGAACCCGCGGGCTCAGGCAATCCACTCACCTCAGCCTCCCAAAGGCGCGGGATTACAGGCTGAGCCACCGAGCCCGGCCCTCTAAAGATCTTTAGACATAGTGCCACACTAACCAAAATCCCAATGGTGTGTGTTACTTAAGGGTACTACTCTACAGCAATGAAAGTTAATTATAGAAGCACAGACATCTCTCACAAATATAATTAATATTTAATAATGAAAGAAGCAAGTCACAAAAGCAAACATATAGTATAAAACTAAGCTGTATTATTTAGGCATTCGGTCATAGGTCATTAAGGCTATAAAAGAAAACTAAAGGAGAGATCATCCCTAAATTAAGTTAGTTGCTGCCATTATGGAAAGGTGTGGGGGATGTCATCAGGGAGGGTCATGCTTCCAGGGTACAGGTGTTGTTTTACTTCTTGACCTGGGTGATAATTACATGAACATTTATTGTGTAGCTATTCTTTCAATTGTACATCTATATTTTATGCAAATAAAAAATTGAGATGAACCAAAGAATTTGAAATGAACTAAGTATATTGCTGATAAATGATCAGTAATCTATGGGATTACTGATAAATGATCAATTGCTATGCTAATCCATGATATGGTTAAGTTATTGGTGATTGTTCTATAATAATGAATTAACATGAATGATTTTAAATATTTCATCCAGAGAGAAAATTCAGTTCATAAGAAGTATATTTTATTGAGATCATCAAGAAATGTATGACTACTTAGTTTACTGGAATCTATGCTATAGATTTTAGTGTGCAGCAAATTCTGGTTTTACTATACTCAGGAAGATCATTAGCAGATGAACCACAAAACTTCATCTATAACATGATAATAGTGAACAAAAATAACTACCAGTTTTTGTGTACTAACCGTGTACCAGGCATTGGGTCACACGTTAGAAATCTTATTTAATTCTGGAAAAAAAATTTGTGTAGGAACCAGTATTATCCCCATATTGTATATTAAGGGACAAAATCAGTTTTTTATCTTAGTATTTCTGATTCCAGAACTCTTATTCTTAGCCATAGTCCAAGTAGGGGCTAGAATAACTATCTAGTAGCATATGTAATATTACATTATAGATTTTATTTGTTTACTCATGAGAGTGGAGAATGTAATTTTCCAGAGACTATATGGAATGTGGTGTTGCCACAGCTCGAATGCTAAAGCAGATAGAATTCATTGGTGTTCTGTTCAGCCAGACATTAAAGAGACTTGAAAAAATATAAAACAAGGTCACATTTTTCAGTACCTTTTTTTAAAGTCTAGTATTTTTAATTTAAAAAGTATGTTTTTTATGTTAACATACAATAGGTTTATTGTTTCATAAATGGATAGATTTTTTTTATAACGTTTCCCATTTTAACTTCAAATATGGTCATTATTAATAGATATAACTCACATAAATGAAAGCTCTTTGGGGCCCTCAGTAATTTTTAAATGTGTGAAGGGGTCCCAAAACCAAAAGTTTAAATAACTAATCATCAACATTATTTTTTTATTCTCAAATATTTGAATCTTTAATACATTATTTTCTGTTTTCCTGTTATAATACAAAATGTCTGTTTTTAGGTTGCTACAAGCCTCAGGAAAGATCAGATTACTTGATGTTGGCAGCTGCTTTAACCCATTTCTGAAGTTTGAAGAATTTCTGACTGTTGGCATAGACATTGTACCTGCCGTAGAGGTATGCATACTTTTGTTTGCTTTCAGACTTGAATATTTTACATGTATATTTACAAAGGAAAAGCACTGTCTTTGCATTCCTAAAATAGCAAATATATTTCCTGTATAACAGTTGAGGTTATTTAAATGCAAAACTAAGCATAATTTGTGAGCATTTAGTTAACCAATATTAATGTGACCACTTCTATGTTTGTCTTTATTTTCTTTGTTTTGTTCCTTGTGTATCACCTAAATAGGCAGTATGTAGAACAACTCTGTAATAAAATCATTGTGATCAAGAAACTTTAGTAGAGACTTAGTAGAAACTCTTGTAAAGATTCCCATAGGTATACTGTTTGGGCTTTGTGTTTTGTTTGGTTTATTTTTCAAATGCATCTCTTTCTGAAATGTACTGTAATGTACAGCCATTATGGAATAGTAGAAAGAAGTAAAGGCTTTGGAGTCAGCCAAAACTTTATTAAATCTAGCTTATTTATTTTTGACTAGATGAGACTGCTTAACTTTACACAGACTTTTCCTCTATCTTTGTCAGTTATAAGAATAAGCATCAAACTAACACCTGACCTGGTGCATTAAAGGTCCTTTGTAAATGATAGATATTATCCTTTCCTTTGAGAACATTCTAGTGAGTCAGCCATTGTAAAAGTAACACTTCGTTTCTGTGAAAGCAGGACTTTCTTATCAGCTTAAATTTTTATCATATTAATACGATGCCACGAGTTTGTTTTAAGGTATTTTTTGAAAGTAGATGACTATAGGGCAGCCACATGCCTTATTTATGTCAGAAAAAAAATTTATTTTTTTCCCGAATAACATAAATTCACAATGTTTGCCCTTTTACGCTTGTTATAACTCCAGGCACAAGAAAAAGTTTTACAAATTACTTTTTTTTTTTTTTTTTTGAGTTGGAGTCTCACTCTGTCACCCAGACTGGAGTGCAGTGGCCGCTCCCGGCCACCGCAGCCTCGACCTGCTGGGCTCCGGCGATCCTTCCGCCTCAGCCTTCCAAGTAGCCGGAATTACAGGCATGTGCTACCACGCCCGGCTAATTTTTTGATTTATTGTAGAGATGAGGTCTCGCTGCCCAGGCGGGTCTCGAACCCGCAGGCTCAGGCAATCCACTCACCTCAGCCTCCCAAAGGCGCGGGATTACAGGCTGAGCCACTGAGCCCGGCTTACAAATTACATTTTTAATGTTATAAAGAAAATGTGAATTAGACTATAAACTCTTTATGTTAGGGTTTTTTCCCCCTACTGCTATATTTCCAACATCTAGAAAAGTGTCTGGTGTATTAAATGCTTCTTAAATAAAAGAATGGAATCTTACTTTCAACCTAAGTTTGAATCTCTCCCTCACCATTTTCTAGTGTCTGAACCTTAGTTTTCCCATTCGTATAACAGGATTAGTAGTGGACCACATTGTATAGGATGTTGCAGTGTTTCCTTGAGAAAAAATATTTAAAGCACCTAGCGTAATACCTCTTACATAGCGAATGCCAAAGAAATGTTTGCTGTTATTATTGAAAACTCCCTGCATGAAAATTTAACTTTCATATGAATATTTTCTTTAATTATGCATCATTTTAAGGATCATGACTATTTAGATTAAATCTGTATGAGTAACACTGAGGAACAAGAAAGTGCTAAAACCATTACTGTTATCTCTATTTTCTAAAGATGGCCAAATATCTACGCTAAAGTAGCTATTCTTAGCTTATCACTGCAGAGAATTTCTGTACCCATCAGGAGCTATAATTTTAAATCACAAGTGGCTTCACGAGTGGCTTCATGCATGAATTCTCTCCCTTTCTTCAAGACATACATTAGGGATGTTTTTCAGAGACTGCTGAGATATGACTATTTGTTCTGAACATTTTCAAAATAGTAAATCTTTTTATGACTGGAGCTATAAACTTCCAACTGTATTGTCATTATGGAAGGCAAAAGAACCGCTATTCGTAAGTTCAGTAGTAGAATCAGAATTTCAAAATCAAGTATCCTGTAACTAATTTTTAAACCAAGTGAAGAGATTTACTCTTCCAGACAAGATAGAATAACAGAGCCCAGGTTTATCCTCCTTCCCCTGCTTGACACAACAAAAAAGTAGACAAAATATATGAAATAATTTTGACATTGCACACCAACTAATGAAGGATAGTGATTCCTGAAAAATGGAAAACAAATGAGATAAGTCCTTATAATTGGACTAGCATATTGCCTTGAGAGAATGTCCAGGATGTGGCCCAGAGGGGGAAATCCCAAGTGGAGGCCAGATGAATTCCTGAGTTGTGGAGGTAGAGCTGAGACCAAGGCAGCTAGAGTGTGTAGGATAGAATACTGAAGAAAATGAAAAAGCTGCACAGAGGGAAAACTCCAGAGGCCTGCAAAAGGTCCCTTTTTAAGTACTCAGCGGATTACTGATCAGTACATGTGTGAGAATACTACATGAAACTGGAGAAGGTACTACCTGAAAGGATTAGAGGTTAGACCAGTCAGTACTCTAAGAGAGAAATAGCACCTGCTCCCACCAGCCACGCTGGAAAACTCAAGAGCTGAGTACACAGAAAGGTCTTGCTGCCATAGTGGAGAACAGTTAGGCTTAGAATAATCACTGCTCCAGTCCCACCTACAAATCTTAATAGCAAGACCCAAAAAGATCAAACTGATTCTAGCGTCCTAACTACATCTCAGAACAAAATTCAGGGATATAGCAATCCATAGCTATCTAGCATCTACCAAGGTGAAATTTACCATGTCTGACATCCAAAAAAGAAATTATTAGCCATGCAAAGAAGCAAGAAAATAGGACCCACAGTGAGAGGAGATAAATCAATCACTAAAGAGCAACACAGAATTGATAAAAATGTTAAAATTAAACAAGGACACTAAAATTGGGATATTGTCCAGTTTGAGAACATTCTTGAGCTAAACAGTTATGATTTGTGCACTTTCGTATATGTGTTATGTTTTAGTAAAGTTTTAAATTATCATTACAAATAAAATATTACAACTATATTAAAAACCTAAGTAGCAACATGGAAGATATCTAAAAATACCAACATTTAACTTCCAGAAATGGATACTACATTGTGTGATACGAAATACACAGTAGATGGTATTAATACATATTAAATGTTACAGAAGAAAAGGTAAGTGGCAGACATAGCAATAGTAACCATCCAAAATGAAATACAGAAAAGAAAAATGTTTAAATAGAAGAGTATCAGCATACAAATTCAAGCAGCTCAATATAAGCATACTTGGAGTCCCCAAAAAGAGGGGGAGAATTTGAAGAAATAATGGTCAAAAATGTTCCAATTTGATGAAAGCTATCAATTCACAAATCCAGAGAAGTTCAACAAACCTCAAACACAAGAAAACAAACCTCAAACACAAAATGAAGAACATTATACCAAAGATCTTAAACAAACTTCCAAAACTGTGATAAAGTCTTATAAGCAATCAGAAACTTTCAAAAGACATGTTACAGTACTGAAAGGAAAAGAATGTGTCACCTAGAATTCCATACCAAGCAAAAATATTTTTCAAAACTGAAAGTGGAATGTTTTTTCAGATATACAAAAACTGAAATTTATATTAGCAAACTTGAATTATAAGAAATGTTAGGAGGAAGTGCTTTAGTCTAATGGAAATGTAGATCTACACAAAGGAATTAAGAGTACTGAAAGCAATAACTACACAGGTAAAATAAGATTTTCTCTTGCTATTTAAACTCAAATTGACCATTGTTATGAGATGAATTATCACCTTCAAAAAAGATATGTTGGAGCCCTCACCCTCAGTATGTGACTTTATTTGAAGATAGGAGTTTTACAGAGGTAATCAAATTAAATTGAGGTCATTAGGTTGGGCCCTAGTCCAACATGACTGAGGTATCCTTATAAAAAGAAGAAATTTGGACTCAGGAATAAGCACTTGGTGAAAATGTGATGTGAAGATGAAGGCAGAGATCAGGGTGATGTATCTACAAGCCAAGGAACACCAAAGATTGCCAGCAAAGCACTGGAAGCTAGGCAAGAGACACTGAACAGGTTATCCCTCACAGCCCTCAGAAGGAAGCAACCCTCCCAAAATCTTGATCTCAGACTTCTAGCCTCCAGAACTATGAGAAAATAAGTTTTGATTGTTTAAGCCATCCAGTTCATGGCATTTTGTTACAGCAGCCCTAGCAAACTAATACAACTGTTTAAACAAAAATAATGATATAAAAAGTGGCCTATAATATGAATGAAATGAAAATGTATGACAACAGTAGCATAAAGGTTAGGATGAGAGAATTGGAAATATAGTCAGCCCTTCATATTCATGGAATTTATGAATTCTACATCTGTGGATTTAATCAAGGACAGATGGAAAATATTCCAAAAATAAAGAAAAATAATACTACAATAATAAAAATAATAGAAATAGAGAAACAATTCAGTATAACAACTATGTACATAATATTTACATTGAATTCGATATAAGTAATTTAGAGATTATATATATATAATCTGATATATAGGAAGCTGTATATAGGTTATATGCAAATAAACCATTTTATATAAGGGACTTGAGCATCTGCAGATTGTGATATCCACAGGGGTTCCTGGAACCAGTCCCCTGTGGATATGGATGGACAACTACATACTATTTTAAGGTTCTTATGCATAAGTTAAAGTTGTATGCTGTAACTACTAAAGTAACCACTAAAATAAAAGCGTAACTACTAATAAGCCAACAAAAGAGATAAAATAGATCATTAAAAAGTTAATTTAAAAGAAAGTAGAAAGAGGAAAAAGGGAACAGTGATCAAGTGGGGCAAGCAGAAAATGAATAGCAAGATTATAGATTTAAAACCTAAGCATATCAGTAATTATATTGACTAGAAATGGCCTAAATAACCCAACTAAAAGGCAGAGACTAGCAAGACCCAAATATATGCTGTCTATAAGAAATTCACTTCAATTATAAAGCATAAATAGAGTAAAAGGAAGAAGATAAAGAAAAGAAAGTTGATGTGGCTGTATTAAAATCAGACAAAATATATTTTAGAGCAAAGAATATTACCAGGGATAAAGATGGCCATTCCATAATGATAAAAGTTTCAGTTCTTCAAGAGTATATAACAATCCTAAACATGTATGTACCTTATAATAGTAGAACTTACAAATATACAAACCAAAAACTGATGAAATATTAAGGGAAAATAGACATTTATAAAATTACAGTTGGAGATGTAAGTAGTACCCCCTCAATAATTTATAAGACAAGTATACAGAGTGTCAATCAAAAATTCATAGTAGAAATTAGAACATTTTTAAAATAAATAGAAATATATCAAAATGCATAGGATGCCAGATAAAATGGTACTTAGGAAAATACTGTAGCACTAAACACCTTTACCAGAAAATAAGAAAGGTCTCAAAGCAATGACATCAACTTTTCAAATAGAAAAAAAAGAGCATACTAAATCCAAAATACAAGAAACAAAATAATAGAGATTAGAGCAGAAATCAAATGGAATAGAAAACTTCCAGAAAAAACAATATGGAGGATTGAAAAAAAGCAAAAGTTAGTTCTTTGAGTGTTCAATAAAATTAATAAACCTCTAGTCATACTGATCAGGAAACAAAGAGAAAGAGGTGGCAACAATACAGATTTTACCAATATTAAAAAGATAATAAGCAGAAATTATGAATAAGTTTATGCTAATAAATTTCACAACTGAAATAAAATGGACAAATTCCTTGAAAGACATAACCACCAAAACTCATTCATGAAGAAATATAAAAGATGAATGATGCAAAAATCTATTAAAGAAATTTGAATTTGCAGTTAAAATCTTTCCCACATAGAAAATTCCAGGCACAGATGAAACTACTTTACCAAATAGTAAGGGAAGAAATAATACCAATTACATATATACTCTGATAAAATTTAAGTGGATGGAATACTTCCCAGTTCATTCTGTGAAGCCATTATCCTTCTATCAAAACCAGGCAAAGACATTTCAAAACAAGAAAACGACTTACTGATATCCCTCATGAATGTAGAGCAGATGTCCTATACAAAATTTTAGCAAATTGAATCCAACAATATTTTTTAAAGGATAATACATCATGGCCAACTTTGGTTTATCTCAAAAATGCAAAATTGGTTTAATATTCAAAAACAGTCTTTTCACCGTATTAACTTACCAATTAGGAAAAGCCATTTGATCATCATTCAGTAGGCACAGGAAAAAAAAAATGACAAAATTCAGTATTCTTTCCTGATTAAAAACCCTCAGTAGAAATCAAAGAGATTTCGCCTGATAAAAGCATATCTGAAAAACCTCCACCAAATATCATCCTTAATGGTGAAAGAAAAATGCTTTTCCTACAATAAGATAAGGATGTCTCTTTAGTATTGTACTAGAGGTTCTAGCCAATTCAATAAGGCAAAAATAAATAAAACAAACAAATAAATGGCACCCAGGTTGGAAAAGAAGTAACACTGTATTCACAGATTCCATTAATCACAGATTACATCAATACATCTACTCCGTGTAATCTTCAAAGAAGCTACTAGAACTAACAAGTGACTTTAGCAAGATTGTAAGATCCAAGATCAATATACAGAAATCAATTGATTTGTATATACTAGCAGCAATCAGAAACTAAAAATAAATAATACCATTTACAGTAGCATCAAAAATATATTTTATATGTGAACATGTGTTTATATGAAATATATATCATATATAAACTTGACAAAAAGGAAAAATCGGTATGCTGAAAACTACAAATTGGTAGAAATTAAAATAAATGGACCTAAATAAATGGAATGATATATCATGTTTATTGATAGACTGTGTTTTTAACATGTCAGTTTTTCCCAAATTAATTAATAGATTCAATGCAGTCCTGATCAAAACTGTAGCAGACTTTTTTTTTTTTGCAGAAAATGAAAAAATTACTTTAAAATTTGTGTGAAAATTCAAAGGACATAGAATAATGATTCAGATAATTTTGAAAAAGGACAGTGTTGGAGAGTAATAACTTATTTCAAAAAAATGTTTTCTAATGGAGTGCATGTGAAGATTTGTTACATAAGTTTATAAAGCTATAATATTCAAGATGGTGCGGTATTTATGTCAGGATTATCAATGAAATATAATAGAAGGTCCACAAGTAGACCCAAACTTAGGATTTTCACCCAAGATGGAAAGACTGCTTTTTCAATAAGTGGTGATGAAACAACTGGATATGTATATACTTTAATGGAAAAGAAAATCTTCAGACTATACTACAATTCATATTTTTTAAAATGAACTCAAAATGAACTTAAATGGAAAACCCCAACTATAAAGATTATGGAAGAAAATATTGCAGAAAATCTTTGCGACCTTGGGATAGGTCATGACTCTAAAAGCAAGATCTCAAAAAGAACAGATTGATAAATTGGTCTTCATCAAAATGAAAACTTCAGCTTTTCAGAAAACATTGTTAAAAAAATAAAATACAAGCCACATCATGCTGAGAGAAAAAGTTTGAGTCATATATCTGATAATGGATTTTCATTCAGAATATATAAAGAACTTTCAAAATCCAATACTAAAAAAAATAATTTAAAGCAATCCAATTATTTTTAACGGGGCAAAAGATTTGAACAGATGCTTTAACAATGAGGATATCCAAATGGCAAATAATTCCATGAAAAGATAAACATCACTACTTGTTAGGGAAATGAAAATGAAAATATATGCACTACCACTTATTACAATTCCTAAGATGAAAAAGACTGTCTATACAAAGAGATGATAAGAATTTGGAGGAATTGGAACTCTCATATACTTCTAGTGGAAATGTAAAGCTATATAACCACTTTTGAAAACAATTTGGGAGTTTCTTTAAAAATTAAATATATAGCTACCCAAGACAAATCAAAATATCCAGCCACCCAGGATGTTTACCCAAGACAAATGAAATCATGTCCACTCAGGTCCCTTTCCCCACACCCGGAGCTCGGGTCCCATCTCCAGTGCTCCGTGTCCTACTCTCCAGGAGTCCCAGGTGCTCTGCTACAACGTCTGTTGCCCTGTGACCTGAGATATTGAGAGGTCCATGGGGAGGATACTGGGACACCCGAAGCCAGGAAATGGGCTCAGTAGCCTTTGAGGATGTGGCCATGAACTTCACCTAGGAGGAGTGGGCTTTCTTTAATTCCTCCCAGAAGAATCTCTAAAGAGATGTGATGCAAAAATCTTTCTAGAATCTGGCTTCTATAGGCTTATCATATCTCACTCTGGAACCATGTCATCCAAGGGTGAGGAATATGGAAAGAAGTCAGAGAAATATAAACAATGTCAGAAAATTTTCATTTCTTCTACAAAAGTTTGACAAGATAGCACACACTGGAAATGGACATTATAATTTTACATTATTTGGGAAGGTCTTTGATCTTTCCAGTTCACTTTGAATACATCAGATAACTCACACTGGAGAGAAACCCTCTGAATGTAAGGAATGTGGTAAAGTTTTCAGATGTTCCAGTTCCCTTTCTGTCCATGAAAGAACTCATACTGGAGAGAAACCCAATGAATGTAAGGAATATGGGAAAGCATTCAGTTGCCTTAGGTTCTTTAAAGAATGTAAAAATGCACACATTGGTGAAAAGCCATATGTGTGAAAGAAATGTGAAGAAGTCTTCAAATACTCCAGTTTCTTTTATTCCATAAAAGTTTTCACACTGGAGCAAAATCCTATAAATGCAAGGAAGGGGGTAAGGCCTTCAGTCATCTTAGTAGCCTTCATAGGCATGAAAGAACTCATACTGGAGAGAAATCCTATGACTGAAAGAACTGTGGGAATGCATTCAGTTATGTTATTTCAAGAACATAAAAATGCTCACACTGGTGAAAACCACTGTGTGTGTAACATATGTGGTAAAGCCTTCATATATTCCAGTTCCCTTCATATCCATAAAAGGACTCATACTGGAGAGAAGCCTTATGCATGTAAGGAATGTGGTAAAGTTTCCCATTGTTCCAGTCACCTTCATAGGCATGAAATGACTCCTAGTGGACAGAACCCTATAAATGTAGGAATGTTGGAAAGCATTCAGTTTTCTAAGTTTGTTTTGAGGTCATTTATAGGCTCCTGCTGGTGAAATATTTTATGCTTGTAAGGAACGTAGCAAAGCAATCACTATTTTCAGTTCCCTTAAAAAATATGAAAATTCATACAGCACAGAAGTCTTTTTAATGTATGAATTGTGCCCTGTGAATGTAAAAGATGTGGTAAAACTTTCAGCCATTACAGATCCTGTATAGAACATGAAAGAAAGATCACTTACTAGAAGGAAACTTTGAATGTAAGAAATGTGAGGAAGTGTTTAATTTCCCCAGATATTTTCAAAGACATGAAAAGAATCAAACTGAAGAAAAGCCCTATGACAGTAAGAAATGTGGTAAAGCCTTCTGGTTTTCCAGTTGTTTTTGAAAACTTGAAGTGACTCTCACTGACAGAAAGGCTTATGAGTGTACAAAATGTAGTAAAGAGCTGCAGTTGTTCTACTTAGATTTGATGGCATAAAATCACCCGTTCTGGAGGAAATCTCTGTGAGTGTTCTGAATGTGGAAATGCCTCATTTCTCTTGTATTTGTAGATACATGATAGCACTCACTGCAGATTCACCTCATAAAATATAAGAATGCAGATCAGATTGAAACTTCAGTATCTGGAAAATACAGAAAATTCTAAATTTTAAGAATTACATTAAAAGTCACATAACTCCTACTGGAGTGGAATTCTATTAAAGTTATGTGGAAACGCTGATGCAAGTTAATGATAGTAAAATGTTCAAGAAAATTTACGACATGAATTAACTGTTATAGGAGTTTTAAATAAGTTATCAGTGGCTCATTTTTAAAGTGAGTCTCTGGACTGTGAATTTCTACTTTTGCAAGGAAACATTAAAATGCATTCTATAGATACTCTTTAAGCCAAGTATGAGTTTGATAGAAAGTTTAAAGCCAATAAATATATTTTTTCTCTATTCATTTTAAAGTGTGTTAGATGTGTGAATGAATTGAAATGTATTTCTAATATGAACATAGGTTTAAATGTATATAGCTTTTAACTGTTATATGATTCAATTGGTCTTTGCAACCCACAGAATGGGAAAAACCATTTGTAAGCTATGCATCTGACAAAGGCTTAACACCTAGGATCTACAAGGAACTCAAATGAATTGACAAGGGAAAAAAAAACATTAAAAAGTGAGCAAAGGACATGAACAGACACTTTTCAAAGGAAAATATCCAAGCAGCCAATAAACATATGAAAAAATGCTCAGCCTCACTAATCATCAGAGAAATACAAATCAAAACTACAATGAAATACCACCTAAAACCAGCAAGGATGGCTGTCATTAAAAAATCAAAGAACAACAGGTGTTGGCATGACTGTAGAGAAAATGAAACACTTCTACTATTGGTGGGAATGTATGCGTTCAACCTTTATGGAAAGTAGTGTGGCATTTTCTCAGAGAACTAAAAATTGAACTAAAAATACGATCCAGCAATCCCACTTCTAGGAATATAACCAGAAGAACACAATCACTCTACCAAAAAGACACCTACTCACATATGTTCATTGTAGCACTCTTCACAATAGCAAAAACATTGAACCCAGATGCCCTTCAAAAGTGGCTGGATAAAGAAAGTGTGGTACATATACATGATGTTATATTACACAATCATAAAGAAGAACAAAATAATATCCTTTACAGCAACATGGATGCAACTGGAACAATCATACTAAGTGAACTAGAAACAAAGAACTGAATTTCGTATGTTCTCACTCATAAGTGGGCCCTGATCACTGGTCTCATGAGCGCGAAGGTGGGAACAACAGACGTTTGACACTTAAAGGAGGAAAGGAGGAAGGAGGGATAAGTGACATGCAGCAACACACTAGGTACCATGTCCACTATTAGGGGAGAGGGGGCTTGCTAGAAGCCCAGACCTCACCTACATGCAATTTACTTTTACTTGCACAGTAAATCCTCACATGCACCCTACAACTCTAAAATAAAATAATTTAGCCGGGCTCGGTGGCTCAGCCTGTAATCCCGCGCCTTTGGGAGACTGAGGTGAGTAGATTACCTGAGTCCACGGGTTTGAGACCTGCCTGGGCAGTGAGACCTCATCTCTACAATAAATCAAAAACTCAGCCAGGAGTGGTAGCGCATGCCTGTAATTCCAGCTACTCGGAAGGCTGAGGCAGAAGGATCACCGGAGCCCAGCAGGCGAGGCTGTGGTGGCCGGGAGTGGCCACTGCACTCCAGTCTGGGTGACAGAGTGAGACTCCAACTCAAAAAAAAAAAGTAAAATAAAATAAAATAATTTTTTAAAAAATGATTATTTGTTAATTGTTGGGATTTTCTTACTGACCCTACCTGACAGGATTTGTGTATCCTCACCCATCATTTGTATTTCCTATCTTGAATTTATATGGCAAAACTCCTTTTATTTGTTAATAAAGAGATAGTATCAATTTATGGGGAGGGGGAAGCATGTCCATTCAAAGACTTGAACAGAAATATTCACAGCAGCTTCAATTGTACTAGCCCCAAACTAGAAACAATCCATGTACCCATTAACAGATGTATGAATAAATCTGTGGTATAACCTTTATACAATGGGATACCATTTAGCAATTTAAAAAGTAATAAATTAATACCTAAAAAAATTAATCTCAAAATGATCATTTCAAGTGAAAGCAGCCAGGCAAAATAGGAATACATTCTACATTATCCCATTTATATAAAATTCTAGGAAATACAGATTAGTCTGTAGTGATAGAAATCGCACCAATGATTGCCTGGTGGCAGAAAAGAGTAGGGAGGGTACAAGGGAAGGATTATAAATGGGCATAAGGAAAATGTGGGGGTGTTGAACCTATCTGTTGAGCTGATTGTGGCAGTGGTTTCATGAATGTAAAAAATATATCAAAACTTATCAAAGTGTACACTGTATGTATTTGTGTCACTTATATGTTAATAAGGTGTCTCTTTAAGAACAAAGGGAAGAAGAAAAACAAGCACCCTTTCCTATACATAAGGTAATAGAACCTTACATATAACTTTTCGTGGTAGTCCAGATGATTATGTGACCAGCATGTGCACCCACTAACAAGAATGAGGGATTAAGGTTTTAGCTCATCTCTTTGTTAATAATTATTGCTATGTGATAAGGGTAACTAGTTTTTATCAAATTTTAAAATTGCTCTCATATTCTGGATAATTTCTATACAGTTTTAATATTTAGCAAATTATGTACTGTTGTTTATTCCTTTAGTGGTACTGTTCCCATGGTCATTTGTCTAAGTTAATTAAATTGAATAAATTCAAGATTACGTTTATTCTGTTAAAAAGTTAATGTTAAAATTACCTTTTAAGTGGTTAAAGTTAATGGTTTAGAAGAACTTAATCATGACCTTAGAAAGTGTTGGCATCATTCTGCTTGTACAAACTTTATAATGCTTCTTTCATAATCCTCTTTGACTTCTTTGATTCATCTGTATTTCATGGTATTTCTTGTTTTGAGGGTTTATTTGGGGTTTTTTTTTTTAGTGGGAGTCTCACTTTGTCACCCAGGCTGGAGTGCAGTGGCCGCTCCCGGCCACCGCAGCCTTGACCTGCTGGGCTCCGGCAATCCTTCCGCCTCAGCCTTCCAAGTAGCTGGAACTACAGGCGCGCGCTACCACAGCCAGCTAATTTTTTGATTTATTGTGGAGATGAGGTCTTACCAAGTTGCCCAGTCGGGTCTCAAACCCGCGGGCTCAGGCAATCCACTCACCTCAGCCTCTCAAAGTGCTGGGATTACAGGCTGAGCCACCGAGCCCAGCTTTGAGTTGTTTTTATATTAGCTTGTTTCTGGTAACTGTAAATGTTAAAGTGAATGTAAATATGACTGAGCTTAGAAATGTCATTCCTGTAAACTCTTACCCAAAGTAAAATTCATATAAACCCTTATGATTTTTAAAATATATACTTAAAAGTTATTTCTAATTTCCAGTTATTAGACAGAAAGATATATTTTTGAATGATGACTAGAATTATCTGGGCTTAATCATTCTGAGGTTTTTGTAAAAGTTTTGGTTGAATAATTATGTTTGTTCAAGTCTAATAATTTAGAAGGGAAAGGTTCATAATCAAAGCTGGACTTGTATAGAAATGCTGTGAAATGTGAAATAGTTTGCTATAAAATATATGTATTAAAATGGAATTAGTCTTGAAATTCTTAATATGCTTTCTTGTTCTCTTTCTCAGAGTGTATATAAATGTGACTTCCTGAACTTACAGCTTCAACAGCCACTCCAGCTTGCACAGGATGCTATAGATGCTTTTTTGAAGCAGCTGAAAAACCCTATTGATTCTCTTCCTGGAGAACTTTTCCATGTGGTTGTTTTCTCTCTCCTTCTTTCTTATTTTCCATCACCTTACCAGCGATGGATTTGCTGCAAGAAGGCCCATGAACTCTTAGTGTTAAATGGTTTATTACTTATCATCACACCTGACTCCTCCCATCAGAACCGTCATGCTATGATGATGAAAAGCTGGAAGATTGCTATAGAGTCCCTGGGCTTTAAACGCTTCAAGTATTCAAAGTTTTCACATATGCATCTGATGGCATTTAGGAAAATCTCTCTAAAAACCACAAGTGACTTGGTCAGTAGGAACTACCCAGGGATGTTATATATTCCTCAAGATTTCAACAGTGTAGAAGATGAGGAATATTCTAACCCTTCATGCTATGTTCGATCAGATATAGAAGATGAACAACTAGCGTACAGTTTCATGGAGCTCCCTGATGCTCCATATGACTCAGATTCTGGAGAAAGTCAAGCCAGCTCTATTCCTTTTTATGAGCTAGAGGATCCCATATTACTTTTAAGTTAATATAAAAGCAAAAGGCCCTTTCAGTCCAGGCTCCTAAACTAATTGCTTACACTAATCGGAAATACTAACATGAACTCAGTACTTAAAACCTGGTTTGCATAGAAGAAATGCAAAGGTTTACAGAGTTTGCTATTTTTTTCTACTTCTCAATTTTAAAATTTATTCTTATATAGAAAGCTTAAAGCTTCATGCAGAGTGACTCCTGTCATAGCAGAAACCACTGTTACTTTAGCATTTAGCACTAAGATATCATAGAAAGGTACCTTTTTTCTTTAGTGCTATTGTGAAAAATGAAGCATAATTTGCTATATATTTTTCTTTTCAACTTTTCAATGTTGACTTTAAACCATTGCAATGAGAAACTTTAAGATATGTAGAAAGCTGTAGATTGCACTTTGATGACTCAAGTTAAATGTGACACAGAAATAGATCGGTTTAGTTGTTTTGTGATGCACTTATCTTTTTCTTTTTTTAACTAAATTGTTATGTTACAGAAAGCCATTTTCTGTTCATTTTTGTCTGATCCAGTATTTTCTGAACTTTTTGGAATTGGTGATAATTCTTTTTCTTCTTCCTGCTCATTTGGCAGCATCAGACATTGGGGGACAGAATTCCCCCAAAGTATGTATTCTAATTTCATTAGCCCTATCCAAAAACCACCATTGCCAAAGTAGTATTTTCATAACCTTCTTGTTGATTTGGGCCTTGATGTTAAGTATATTTATCTGTGAGGGTTCACTTTTACTTTTTTTAAATTTAGGTTTCATTTACGAAATGTCTTATTTAAGCAAGGAACAATATAATACTCAATACTGACCTAAAATACCTTTGTGAAAGGGTTTGCACTTGGAAAAGAGTTTATGCTCTATCAAGACCAACTTTGATAAGGTCCTCTCCTTTCCATTAAGGAGGTGCTGCACTATGAGTTTGGAATTATATAGAAAAATCTAAAATTAACCCTCTGCAGATAATCTCATAAAATGT
This sequence comes from Cephalopachus bancanus, assembly GCA_027257055.1. Lineage (NCBI taxonomy): Eukaryota > Metazoa > Chordata > Mammalia > Primates > Tarsiidae > Cephalopachus > Cephalopachus bancanus. The sequence goes on from JAPVLO010000073.1 coordinate 6,248,141, forward strand.
TTTTGACCTTTTGGTATCCTAATTTCTATCTAAACCCTATCAGAAAATTTTCTTTGAGTATATCAATCATTAGTTGGCTGTGGGAATTTTCCCTTTCCACATTAATAAATGCCTTTCTGTGTTTCTGAATCAGAAGCAAATGATTAAGGAGAAATATATGTCCAACAAGACAAGATTAGTTTAAACAGATAAAAACATTTAGTCCACATTGTCTTGTCAGCCAGCAATTATCATGTAAACTATCATTTTTAAGACTGCCACTGTGTGGATTTTTTTTTCAAGTGGTTATTACATTTAAATTACCTCATACTGAGGTTTTTGCACTGAAATATCACAGTTTCAAATTTCCCGGTTAATGATGTGTGTGTGTGTGTGTGTGTGTGTGTGTGTGTGTGTGTGTGTGTGTGTGTGTGTTTTTAAAGGAAACTCGCATTTTCAATAGTTGATTCTAAATTTCATAAACTGCACTTCTTTACTCTGGTAAATCTGATGTTTTTGTGCTTATTGTGAATTGTCGTAGTTAACTTTGAATGTCAAACTTTATTTAGAAATACAAAATGTATCCTTTAAGATATAAATGGTTGAGTATGTATACCTGATATTTCAAATAAAATTTCACATGTTAAATTAATGAAAGTAACAAGATTGTAATTAACCTTTAAAAAAAAGTCAGTTGACTAAATGCAATAAGTATTGGTTGCTCAAATATTCCAGAAGTAACTTGAAATTTTTCATTTACTTTCAATAGCATAAGATTCCATACTAATTAGTATTGACTTTTTCCATTTAAGCACTACAGGATTATGTCCTGTAGCTCTCTCAAGAGAGGAAAAATTAAAAGTACTGTGTTTAGGATAATAAAGAACTGTGTTTTGGTATACCTCTTTTACCATACTGTTTGATTTTTGATTTGGCTAAATGTGATCTTAAGAGCAAAGAAAATAATACACCAAATGTTAGTGCTTTGAAAGTAAATGAAAACAGTGCTTTTGAAAGGCTGGTGTAAGTATGACCTTGGAGTCAGCCTTTGTGTTACAGCTAAAATGTTGGTGCTATATTCTTCTGATTGTTTACAGATGTTGATTCTGCTTATGCTCCAAAGTGTGCATGATGTATTTTAAGTAGTACTTTAAAGGAAAGTCTCTTTATAAAACCTACTCCCACTTAGTATAGATTTGTTCAAATTTATATCATTTGTTACTGTAAATTCAGCTTATTTAAATTAGGTCGGCACAAGAATTAAACCAATACACATTCCACCAAAGCCAATTCAGTGTATAAGTGAAGTATAAGCAGTCATTGCAGTGTACTGCCAGATCATGTATGTGATGACAAGAGAAGTTAATAGAGCCTTCTAATCCTGAATGGGTACTCTTAAAAAAGATTTTATTTGGATATAAATAAGAGGCCTCCTGTCATTCACAGTAGGTTCTCCAAAATAATTTGGTGTTTCAAGAACAAATGATAATCATTTGGTTGGATTCTTCAGGATCGTGACTAGATCCATATGGTTTTACCATAGTTGCCAAGTAGTGGGAGGTAGCATACCTGAAAATGTATGTTTGTGTTTGTCGTATTTTTTCACATTTTGTGAACAAAGCACATTTATTAAAAATTTTAAATTTTCTAATATTCTTTGTCTATTACTTGTAAATGGAAAGTGTTGTGGTCTTTGATATGTCTCACTAATTTCAGAATTGAGAAGCAATTTAGAATTTGAATGACTTAGAATTTTCCAGCTGGGTTTCATTAGACAGATGTCCTAATGTCATAAATTGATTCACTGAGATCCAGAGAACTCGAGTGACTTCCCCTATTGTCATGCTATTAATGGCAGAACCAGGACAACAGCATAAATTCTAGTTCAGTGTATGCCAACCTATCATATTCTCTTTGAAGGTTAATTACATAGAAGATAATATAGTTAAGTGTATTAGTTCGATAACTGCAGATGGCTTTGTTCTGAAAGGTTTTTCTAGTGATTGAACAAATGTTTGCATTCTGCCATGTGCAGTATGCTGGAGAAGTAGCAAGGACTGGGCTGAGCATAGTTCCTTCTGCTTTCATGGAGCTTGTGACATAATGGAGAAGACAAGCATTCTGTATGTCCTTTAGATCTGTATCTAGGAATGATTGCCTACTGATCCTACAACTTCGCCCCTGCTTACAATCTCTCAATTTGTTTCACAGAAATGGAATAGAAGTTCTAAAAGTTTTAAACACAAAACTATTTAGCAAATTATAAACACCTTGTGGTTAAGAGGGATGTGTTGTGTTCATCCCTCTCAAAAAGTGCAAGCTAAATATAAATTATCTGATGTAAAAGCAGCAAAAGGGAAAAAAAGGAATCAAGCTTTTACTCCATATTCCTACATTTTCTGAGCACAGTGCTCAAAAAACAAAACAGTCTAATAATATTTTCTAGATCCCATTTGCAACTCTTTAGGGGAAAAAACACCAGGAAAACATACTTGCATCCTTTTATTGCATTTATGCTATGCATCTACTGAAGTCAGTCACAGCCAAGTAAATCATTCAGTAGGGTCCTCTGCAAGAATCCACACACTAGATGAATAGAAATGTAGATTTTTTTTAAGATTTGGTTCCTTCTTGATTTTGCAAGTTGTTTACAAATGTGGAAAACAAATTCTTCTCTTACTACTCAAAAAACGAATATAAATATTTGCTACAGGAAATGTGTGTATTACAATAATTTTATTCTTCCAAAAAAACCGAATTGTAGTAACTTCCATGAGAGTTCACAACAAATTTACATTCATGAGCCACTGTGAACACAAAGCTCTCCAAGAAGGTTAATGGTGCCGTGTACACACTACACAGTACACGGTGAGCAAGCATGCTGCAGTAAAACAATTTCATTGATTCTAAGGATCTCTAAATATTATGAAAGGAGATAAATGCTGAGTTTTCTTTCTTTTCTGGAGTCTGGGTTTTATCCTAGGCTGAAGTGCAGTGGTGTGTGATCACTGCTGGGCTCAGCTAATCCTTCTGCCTCAATCTCCTGAGTTGCAGGGACTGGAGGCACACACCATCAGGCCCAGTTAATTTTTTTTTTTTTTTTTTTTTTTTAAGAGATGAGGTCTTGCTATGTTGTCTAGACTAGTCTCCAACTCCTGGGTTCAAACAATTCTTCCTCAGCTTCCCAAAGTGCTTGGATTACAGGAGTTAAGCCACTGTACCCAGCAATGCTGGTTTTTCTTAACCCTACTTTGATCTTGTTAGAGAAATGCAAATCTCAACAATTGGAAAGTTTTCTTAAACGTACTTTAAACTTTGACTTTAATGTGTGCTTTATCTAAATTGGCTTCAGAATCTCAGTAGTTTAGTAAACATCTATTTTTGCAAATAAGAATCTTATTGCATATGACACTTGAATAGTAACTTTTAGCAAATATGGGTAAGCAATGCTCAACTTATTTTGAATTATATTTTCAACCATATCACTTTTGCTAATTTATTAGAAAGCTATTCTGCTTTTGTGTTAATAAATACTTCTTATTAAGGTCAGTGCTTGCTTTTAGTAGTGTAAAATGACAGATAAAACTATTTTGCATCATAGATTTTTAACAGTTTCTAATTTGGGGCCCATCAGTAGTATCAAAGATGATACCTATGTTATTTTAAGTTAAAGGAAAATAACCACAAAAAAGTAAGGTCATAAGTATTGACTGCAGAATAGTTTCTTGAATTGTCACTAATAGTTAGAAAGCTGAAAAACAATATTATTGGATTGGAATGCCCACGTAAACCATAAAAATGCTCAAAAAACAAAACAGTCTGATAATATTTTCTAGATCCCATTTGCAACTCTTTAGGGAAAAAACACCAGGGAAACATACTTGCATCCTTTTATTGCATTTATGCTATGCATCTACTGAAGTCAGTCACAGCCAAGTAAATCACTCAATAGGGTACTGATGACTATACTTTTTTCTTGAGCTCATATGAGAATCAGCTGTTGAGAAGAATATGATTTGTGCTCACAGAGATATGGTTTATGAAGTTATTACAAAATCCACACTTAAGTTACTTATATTCATCCCTAGACCTACAAATGTGTGTTTACAGTTTAATGCCTCTGTAGCTGTGCCCATTGTCTTCTACCAAGGAAAAAGAATACAAACATGACCATGGCCAGGATTAATTTAGTTCTTCCTCAAACTCCTATAACACATCTCTGTTTAGATGAAGGAAGGAGCAATAAAGTCCCCACAAAACAATCATAATTTCCAAATTGCCACAGACCTTTTCAATACCAACTAAGAGATAATATGCTTCCCAAAGCCAGGCATGGATTAAACAGTCCCTGGAAATAAAGTAGATGGGTGATTGCTAGAAAGAGAGGGGAGAAAAAGTCCTTGGAGCCTGCCTGCAAGAAGAAAGATGCTTAGGAAACAAGCCTGAGACAGAGGGTCTGATGGCTTACCTATAAAAAGAGCTTTATCATGTCTGACCACCCCCACTAAACTATTAGAACAGATTAAGGTGCACATGTACAGGTTGCCGGGGAAACAGAATAGGAACCTGGGAGTTTGAAAGTAAGAAGATAAATTTTGTTAGAGAGAAAATGTGATGTTCTGAAGCTTGTGTAACATGCACCTAGAGAATGGTGCCAATTGGAATAAGGAGATACAGAAAGGAAGTTAGGATGTCATTGACCATCTCTTCAGTCAGGCTGGATACACACTGAACTGCTCAAATCAATCATACTACAGAAAATTCAAACAAGTTCTTTATGATGAAATGAAGAACAAATTTTCTTCCTAAAATTTCTCAAGTGTAAAGAAGCAACGTTTTAATGTCATTGGTGTAGAGATAGTATTACAGGTAAATATATAGGTGGACTGTAATACTTGTGTGGATTACTTCCCACAAAATGTGAAGCATGAAATCAAAAGAGAGCCAGCACAGGTCTGTGACATCATTTTAGGTTATATATAGTATTACTTAGGACACTACATACTTGGAGTTGTTTTTGAGTAATGATGAATTTTCATTGATCTGCTAGGCTTGTGGTTCTGATTTGTAACTATGAGTGCTATTTGTGGGATAGCTAGCTCAAGCTAGGGGTAGTTTGTGGCAGTGAAATAAAGCAGTTAACTAGTCCACACCATTCAATATTGATTCATTAACGGAGACTTAATTACTGCACTATTATACTGGATTAGGTACTATAAGGAGCAAATGTCTGCAGGGACTGACAATATAATTTAAGAAAAAAATATTAATACAGAGCAACAAATGAAAACTAACATTACAGAAAACATTCTTGCACTGCAGCTTCTGGTGGTACCTATCAATGAAATTTGTTCACTTAACCTTTTTGACACACTGTTTATAACCCAGCTAGATATAATTTACTTTAATATGGGTGCCCCTCATCACAGAAGGTCCAGATGTAAATGATGTGCCCCCTCCCTGCCTCTCCAATCCAACCTGCCACCATCCTCTCCTTTGCCTTCTATGTTAGAGTACTAAGAGAAACGCACATATACACGCATGCTCACCTTTGTACTAACTAGTCCTTCTTCCTAGAATTTCTTTGCATGGCTAGTTCATTGTTGTTATTCTTATCTTAGCTAAAATGCCTCATCCTCTGGGAGACCTTTCTAGTTCACAGAATCTAGTCTCTTCACCACAAATTATCTTCACAGCCCTAATTATGTGGAATATGTTTTTTTCCCATGTTTATATATTTGGGCAAGGTCCATCCATGTCTTTCCTGTTCTGTGTATTCAACCTGGAAAAGGACAAAGCAAATGATTGATACATATTTGCAAATGAATTAAATTTCCTTTCAAAATGCAACTGACCAGCCACAATGGCTCACACCTGTAATCCCAGCACTTTGGAAGGCTCAGGCAAGAGGATTGCCTGAACCCAGGGATTCCAGACCAGCCTGGGCAACTTGGCAAAACCTGGCCTCTACAAAACAATCAAAATAGTTAGCCAGGCATGGTGGCGTGTGGCTGTAGTTTCAGCTATTTGGGAGGCTGAGGTGGAAGGATTGCCTAAACCCAGCAGATTGAGGCTTCAGTGACCACAAGTATGCCACTGCACTCTGGCCTGGGCGACAGAGTGAGACTCCAACTCAAAAAAAATAAAAGGAAAAAAATGCAACTGAGATGATGCAGGACCATTGCTGATATTTAGTTTATAAATCTTTTGGGGGTGGTCTGGTTCTGTTTTATATTAATTAGTTTATGAATGCATTATGAGAATGAGAATACAGTTCAATTTATACTTCTGAAAAGTCTGAATTGGTTTGTATAAACTGAGGCTTAGCTTAATACTGATTGACTCGGAGCCATATAATTTGTCTCCTCTGCTTACCCTCAACCATTAAAAATGAATTGTATCTTAACCCAAGATTCTACTTTCCTACCATGTTTGTCAATACTATCCAAACCCCAACTTCCTCTCCTAGCCAATAAAAGAATTTAAATTTGTAAGCCATCATCAGCTGTTATATCTTTAAAAGGAATATTTAGTTCATTGATCCTTTCAATACCACAAGCAAAATGGTGCTTCAGCAGTTTCTTAATTCATGTAAGGGATACTTTGTTCTAAACACTTTCCACTGGCTTTGTACTCAGGCACATTTCGACCACTAACCACCATGAACACATTACTTGGGCAAAGTTCTTCTCAAGACCTGTTTCTTAATCCACAAAAGTCACTTTGCAAGGTTATTGATAGACTTAAAGGCAGTTTCTATAAAGCAAATAACAATCTTGTCATAGACTGGGGATGAAACACCTAATGATTGACACTTATTTTGGCAAAGTGCCTGTAACTGCCCATTCCTTATCTTCATTCAGTCCCACCTGTTCTGTGCGCGCATTCACAATTTCATCACGGTCACCACCCAATTCAAAATCTCTCAACTCCTTAGAACCACACTGAGCAAGTTAACCAACTAGCATTAACTTTCATCTTCAATCTTCCTCCCCTGTGACTTCCCAGAAAATGAAGTAAATGACACCCGGTTCACTACAGCATACCCTGCAAAATGTCAATAGAAACTACTGAATAAATCTCAACACAAGACTGTCTTGTGTCTTTAAAATATGAATTCCTAAAAACAGGTAGCCACTTCTTCAGTGTGTTTGATGCAGCTATCTAATTATTAAGACTGAGGGAGGCTGCATAAATATAAAGGATGGCAAGTTAAAATGGACCAGGAGAATCATCAGTTTTACTTAAGAATAAGATAGGATTAGGAATATCACAGCATTTAATAGGAAGAAAACCCTTAAAACATAGTTCACTTTCTAAAGTACTGACTTTTCAACCTCTATAAAAGCACACCTGGCCGGGCTCAGTGGCTCAGCCTATAATCCCAGCACTTTGGGAGGCCGAGGTGAGTGGATTGCCTGAGCCCGTGGGTTCAGACCTGCCTGGGCAACTTGGCGAGACCTCATCTCTACAATAAATCAAAAATTAGCCAGACATGATAGCACGCGCCTGTAGTTCCAGCTACTTGGAAGGCTGAGGCGGAAGGATCACCGGAGCCCAGTGGGTCGAGACTGTGGTGGCCGGGGCATGCCACTACATTCCAGCTGGGACAGTGGAGTGAGACGCCAACTGAAAAAAAAAGCACACCTGATGTTGATTCCATCATATTTTAAGTTACTCAGATGTAACCTCATCCATGGAGAGTACTTGTCTGAAGCTGCCAACTAAAGTTATTTATGACACTATTATATGAACAACAGGTTGGAGACTTAGTATCCCCTTTTGACATGACAAAAACCTAGAAAATTACAACAGGAGCAACAGAAAAAGAAATACTTCTATAAAATACCTTTTAGTTCTAAATAAAACCCATTTAGTAATCATGATAACTGAATAACAAGTGTCATTCACTAAGCAACTATTATGTATCAGATATTGCACTAAGCAGTATACAGACATTGCCTCACAAGAGGTCTAGAAATTAAGCACTATTATCATCATTTTACTAGTGAGGAACATGAATCTTTAATATGTTAATCCACTGCCTAAAGTTGATTTAACTCAGGCCTAACTTCAAAGCTCATGCTCATTCACCACATTATCTGAGTTAGTCAATGAAGATGTCTAAAGGACGATAGGTTTCGTGAAATTAGTTTCATATGCACTAGATACTGTAAAAAGTACAGTGAGGGTTCAAAGTTGAATAAGATATCTATGTGATAAATATTTACATCACAATGTGCATGGGATTATTTTAGGTACTAAATTAGATACCAAGATAAATCAGGCAGATTATGCCTTCAAAAAGCTTCCAGTCTAGTGGGGAAGACAAAATATATACATGAGAATTATAATGTAGAAAAAGGAATTTCTCACAGGAGAAATTTTAAGGAGAATCAGATATCTTCTCCCTTAAAAAAGACAATCAGACAGAAGATGAATTTTATCAAACTTGTATGAATGATTTTTTTCTGGTCTGTTTTTTTGTTTTAATTTTTTTATCAATAATTTTTATTATGATATTGTGGAGTACTGTTAAGGCTGTTAGGTATACAAATATGCCTCATTCAGGTACCCTTGTTGATAAGAGGTGTCTCCCCATCCCCAGACAGATATTTACTACTGTTAATCCCATCTCCCCTCCCCTCCATCCCCCATAGTTTCCCACCAATGTCAGTCATTTTCTTATAGTATTACGTTGGATGTTCAAGGTTCACTATATGAGTGAGAACATGTGATACTCAGATCTTTGTTTCTGTAAGAGGTCACTCAGTATTATAGACTCTAGTTCCATCCAGGTTGTTGCGAAATTCATGATTTTGTTCTTTTTTATGGCTGCGTAGTATTCCATAAACATACGTGTGCAGGTGTCTTTTCTATAGAGTGATTTGAGTTCTTCAGGGTATATTCCCAGTAGGGGGATTGCGGGGTCATATGGGAGGTTGATATTTAGAGCTTTTAGGAATCGCCATACTGTTTTGCTCAGAGGTTGCTCTAGTTTGCACTCCCACCAACAGTGTAGAAGTGTTCCCTTTTTGCCAGCAAGTGTTATTTTTTGAGTTATTGATAGTTGCCATTCTGACTGGAGTTAGGTGGTATCTCAGTGTGGTTTTGATTTGCATCTCCCTGATGATTAGTGAGGTTGAACATTTCTTCATGTGTCTGTTGGCTGCTTGGATGTCTTCCTTTGAGAAGTGTCTGTTCATATCTTTTGCCCACTTTATAATGGAGTTGTTTGTTTTTTTCTTTTCAGCATATTTGAGCTCCTTGTAGATCCAAGATGTTAAGCCTTTGTCGGACCTGGAGTTGGCAAATACTTTTTCCCAGTCTGTGGGCTGTCTCCCTGCTCTCTTGATGGTTTCTTTGGCTTTGCAGAAGCTTGTCAGTTTAATGAGGTCCCACTTGTCTATCTTATCCCTTATGGCCTGTGGGTTTCGGGTTTTGTTCTGGAATTGGATGCCAGTTCCGATTTCCATGAGGGTATGTCCTTCATTTTCTAAGGTTCTTATGGTTTGAGGTTTTACATTTAAGTCTCTGATCCATTTAGAGTTAATTTTTGTGTATGGGGATTGACAGGGGTCCTGTTTCAATCTTCTGCATGTGGCCAGCCAGTTTTCCCAGCACCATTTACTGAATAGGTTCTCCTCTCCCCAGTGTTAGGTGGTGAAGGCTTTGTCGAAGATGAGTCGGTTGAGAAATTGAGGTTTTGCTTCTGGAATCTCAATTCTATTCCATTGGTCTATATGCCTGTTCCTGTACCAATACCAAGTTGTTTTGATTATTGTAGCTTTATAGTAAAGTTTGAAGTCTAGTAATATGATACCACCTGCTTTGTTTTGTTTTGTTTTGTTTTGTTGCTGAGGATTGTTCTGGCTATTCTTGGCTGTTTGTGTTTCCAAATGAATTCTTGTGTTGTTTTTTCTAGGTCTGAGAAGAATGTGCTGGTAATTTGATGGGTATTGTATTAAATCAGTAGATTGCCTTAGGTAAGATAGACATCTTCACAATGTTGATTCTTCCAATCCATGAGCATGGGATATTTTTCCACTTGTTTGTGTCATCTTTGATTTCTTTGAGCAGAGTTTTGTAGTTTTCATTGTAAAACTCTTTCACGTTTCTGGTTAGGAAGATGCCAGGTATTTCATTTTTTTTGTGACTATTGTGAATGGAATTGTGCTTTTTATTGGGGTTTCTGTTTGTTTATTATTGGTGTAAAGAAATGCAATTGTCTTTTGCACATTTATTTTATATCCTGAGACTTTGCCAAAGGCCTTTATCAGTATAAAGAGTTTTTGACAGATTCTCTTGGGTTTTCAAGGTACACGATCATGTCATCTGCAAAGAAAGATAGCTTGACTTTCTCTTTTCCTATCTGGATACCCCTGATTGTCTTCTCTTCTCTGATTGCTCTAGCCAGGACTTCCAATACTATATTGAACAGGAAGTGTGAGAGTGGGCATCCTTGTCTTGTTCCAGTTTTCAGGGGAAATGGTTCCAGTTTTTGTCCATTTAGGAGTATGCTGGTGTGGGTTTCTCATAGATGGCTTTTACTATTTTGAGGTATGTTCCCCGTATGCCTAGATGTTCAAGGGTTTTTATCAAGAAGGGGTGCTGGATTTTATCAAAAGCTTTTTCTGCATCTAATGATATAATCATGTGGTTTTTGTTTTGACATCTGTTGATGTATTTAATTACATTTATGGTTTTACGAATGTTGAACCAGCCTTGCCTCCCAGGGATGAAGCCTACTTGGTCATGATGGATGATTTTTGAGATGTGTTGTTGAATCTGGTTTGCTAGGTTCTTGTTGAGAATTTTAGCATCTATGTTCATCAAAGATATTGGCCTGTAGTTCTCTTTCTTTGTTGGGTCTTTACCTGGCTTGGGTATCAATGTGATGTTAGCTTCATAAACTGATTTGGGGAGAGTTCCATCTTTCTCAATCTCCTAGAATACCTTCAGTAGGATAGGTATCAGCTCCTCCTTAAATGTCCTGTAGAATTCTGCTGGAAAGCCATCTGGTCCAGGGCTTTTTTTTTTTTTTTTTTAGGTAGTTTTCTTATTACGTAGTCAATTTCCTTGATTGTTATTGGTCTATTTAGGGTCTCAATTTCTTCTTGTTTCAGCCTAGGCACGTTGTGTGATGACAGAAAGTCCTTCATTTCTGTAAGGTTTTCAAGTTTGTTTCCATACAAGTGTACATAGTAGTCTCTAATGATCTTTTGTATTTCTTCAGGATCAGATGTGACTTCATCTTTTTTGTTTCTGATTGTGTTTATTTGGGCTTTTTCTCTCTTTTTCTTGGTCAGTCTGGCTAGGGGACCATTGATTTGTTTATCCTTTCGAAGAACCAGCTTTTTGTTTCATTGTTTTTTTGTATTATCTTTTTGTCTTGTATGTCCTGGATTTGGGCTTTTATTTTGGTGATCTGGATTCTTCTGCTGAAATTAGGGTTTTTGTGGTCTTGCTTTTTTAGCTTCCTTAGGTGGCTTGTTAGGCTGTTAATTTGTGATCCTTCCATTTTCTTCATGTGCATTTGTAGGGATATAAATTCTCCTCTTACTATAGTTTTCATGGCATCCCAGAGATTCTGGTAAGATGTTTCTTCATTTTCATTTGTTTCCAGGTATCTTTTAATCTCTGTTTTGATTTAATCATTGACCCAGGAGTTGTTTAGCATCATGCTGTTAGTGTCCATGTCTTTGTGGGTTTGGGGGGGACCTTGTTGGTGTTAATATTTATTTTTATTCCACTGTGGTCTGAGAAGGTGCATGGTAAAATTTCAGTCCTTTTAAATTTGCTTATGCTTGATTTATGGCCAAGTATGTGGTCGATCTTAGAGTACGTTTCATGCAGTGATGAGTAGAATGTGTATTCTGTGGTCTTTGGATGGAGGGTTCTGTAGGTATCAATTAAGTCCATTTGATCAAGAGTCACATTGAGGTTTCAGATCTCATTGCTGATTTTTTTGTCCTGATGATCTGTCTAGGGTTGTGAGTGGGGTATTAAAGTCCCCAGCTATGATGGTATTGGAGTCGATGTCTTTTTTTAGTTTACCTAGGAGCTGCTTTATGAAAGTCGGTGCTCCTATGATCGGTGCATATATGTTTAGGATGGATATTTCTTGTTGATGGATTGAACATTTTATCATTATGTAGTGGCCTTCTGTATCATTTTTAATTTTTGATAGCTTAGAGGGTATTTTGTCTGAGATTAAGATCACAATTCCTCCTTTCTTTTGTGTTCCATTCGCCTGAAAATTTGTTTCCCATCCTCTTACTTTGAGTCTGTGAGTGTCCTTTCTAGTGAGGTGAGTCTCTTGAAGGCAATAGACTGTTGCCTGGTGGATATTTTATCCATTTTGCCATTCTATGTCTTTTCAGTGGTGCATTTAGTCCATTCACATTAAAACTAATTATTGAAATGTGAGGGTTGATCCCTGTCATAATGTTCTTACAGAGTTCTTGTTCTTCCTGTTTGTGTGTTGTCTTTCTTTTGGTTTTAGAGTTGGATCATGTGTGTTTTTAATCTTTTGCCTGTACTCTTGTGAAGAACGTTGTTGTTCTTTTTTCCTTTTCTTCTGTGTTCAATACTTTCTTAAGTGTTTCTTGTAGAGGTGGTCTGGTGGCAGCGTAGGGTCTTAGGGATTGGATATCTGGGAAAGATTTCAATTCTCCCTCACTGATGAAGCTTAACTTGGCTGGGTAGGTTATTCTCGGTTGAAATTGTTTGTCTTTTAGAACTTTGAAGATAGGGCTCCAAGCTCTCCTAGCCTGGAGAGTTTCTGTAGATAAATCTGTTGCTATTCTAATTGGTCTTCCCTGGTAGGTAGTCTGACCTTTTTCTTTTGCTGCCTTTAGTATTTTTTCTTTTATACCTACTTTGTTTAGGCAAATTATTATTTGTCTGGGAGTTGGTCTTCTCATTTGTTGTCTTGCAGGGTTTCTCTGAATCTCTTGTGTTTGAATTTTTTTCATCATTGATGAGATGAGGGAAGTTTTCTTGATTGATTTCATGAAATGTTTGTCCCAATGTGGCCTCTGTTTCTCTCTCTGCCTCACGAAGGCCAATTATTCTTAGGTTCAGTCTCTTGAAGTGATCATTCATCTCGTGAAGGTTTTGTTCTGTCTTTTTGATCTTCTTTTCTATGCTTTTGACAGTTTGGGTTAGTTTTGTGTTTTGGTCTTCGAGCTCTGAGATTCTTTCTTCTGCTTGGCTAATTCTGCTTTCCATGCTTATCAGTTTGTCATTTATTTCCATCACAGTATTCTTTACTGCTGTTATTTCTGACAACAGCTCCTTCCTATTTTCCTCTTGTCTCTCCTCAATTTTTTTAATTCTCTCTATTAATGTCTTGATGTCTGGATTTGTTGCATATGACCAGTCATTCTGGGGGCTCTTCATTGTTTGTGTTCCGGATTCTGTTTTCTCAGTATCTGATCTCCCAGGGGTCTGTGTGAGACCTATATTCTTCTTTTGGTTTTTCTTCATTTGTGTGGTTTTTTCCCTCCCTACTTTTTACTTCCCTCCATGTCACCATCTTCTTTAATTCTGTTATTCATGGGTAGAGGGATTGCTTTTACTTCTGTTTGTTCAATCTCTTATTCTTCTTATGTATGCCCTCTTACTTTGTTCAATTCTGGAGTTGCACTGTAGGTGGGGGTGGTCCTTTTTGCAGTTTTGAGATTTACTTAAGGGGGGGAGCTGTGATTCAAAATCTATCTGCACGTCCTGGTATCTGCCAACAGGTGTATGTATAATCTGAGACCCACTTCCCACTGCCTTGGAATCTGTCCGTGCAGTGGGGGCTGTAGGTATACTCCCTGAAATAAAATGAGGTTAGCAGAGAGAAGAGAATGAACCAGACGGGGGGGGGGGAGAGGGGGATGGAGGAGAGAGGAGTAAGGGGGAAACAGACGAGTGTCTCAACAAATGGAGAGAGAGACCTAAGTTGAAACAGATAAAAACAACAGACCACGGCTACTGACTAACCAGCTCCCATACAAAAAAAATTAAAACATACAATGATGCTAACATACAAGCTAACCAACCACCTTATTGGTGTGCTGTTCCTCTATACAAAGATATGGTTTACAGAGAGGAGAAAAGAGAAGAAAAGGAAGAGGAAAAAAAAAGGAACAAAACAATAGGAATAGAATCAAGTCATCAAACTAACAGAACCAATTGAGCACACTCTAAGACTTTTCGTTTAACTCCAGTGTCCTTTCAGCTCTGATTTCTAGCTGTCTTCTCAAGCTGGTAAATTAGTTCACAGTTGGGGTCAGTTACCACTGGCCTGCTGTGAAGGACAGTTCAGATCACCCTCAGTTCACTACTCAAATCTGGCCTGTGTCTGTTTTTCAAGCTTGTTTTTCCCATTTCAGTGTTATTACCTGGAATCGCCAGCAGATGGTGCTATCTCAGCTGCTCGCCCCAGAGGGGGTGGATCCGGACAGGAGGCGGGCAGAGGCGGGAGATGGAAGCCTGCCTCAGGGCACACGGGAGGAGACCCACAGCCAGCAGTATGTCAAGGTGGCAGCAGAGGTGGCAGCGATCCCAGCAGATCTTGCCTGCAGGGGCTTCAAGGACTGAAGTCGTGGATCGCCTCAGGGACGGGTGGCACGATGCGCTATGGCTGCCACAGAGGCCACGACGGTGCCAGCAGCTGCTGTGTCTGTGGCTGCAGTGGCTGTCCAGACCACTGCAATGCCCCAGCGGTGGCGACGGCCAAGCTCCATGTGAAGAGCAGGCTGCTGATCTGCAGCCCCCAGGGAGAGAGCCAGAGACCCTCTGTATTCTCCTTTGCAGAGGGTCTCATAGACCAGGCTGCCCCGTCACCATCTTGTTGGAAGTCCTGGTCTGTTTTAAAGCATTGGAAAACAAGAAAACTTTCCCAGCTGTGGTTCCATTTCTAAACTTGGAGAGGAAGGACACAGAGAGAAAATTACAGGCTGAATTTTCTATTGTCACTTTAACAAACTTAGTGACCTAAAACAACACAAATTATCTAACCATTCTGTAGGACAGAAGTCCAACACAGGTCTTACTAGGCTAAAATCAAAGGTGTTTAAGTAAAGTTGCATTCTTTTCTGGGTGATCTAAGAGAGAATCCATTTCCTTATCTTTTTCCAGCTAAAGACTGCCTGCATTTCTTGACTCATGGCCCATCCTCATGGCCCATCCTCATTGTTCAAAACCAGCAACATCAAATCAAGTCCTTCTTATATCATATTCCATCATATTGCTGTGTATCACATTCTCTCTCTGTCTCTCTCTCTTTCTCTCTCCTCTCTCTCTCTCTCTCTCTCTCTCTCTCTCTAACTGCAGCTGGAAAAAAATTTTTTCCTTTGAAGACTTGCACAATTACATTCAGCCAATGTTGATAATCTAGAATAATCTCTTTAGCTAAAGCTCTTTAACCTATATCATATATACAAAGTCCCTTTTGCAATGTAAAGTAACTTACAGCTTCTGTGAATTAGGACATCTTTGTGAATTCATTAATTTGCCTACTCACAGGTCAATTTCATGTATTAATTCAACACTAATTCAACCCTACTGAAAATATGAGGAAAAAATCAAGAAAAAGTAATATGACACAATTCATCACTACCAAAGAGGATTATTTTTCTTCCAAGAATAAATTCAGGTAAGTAATAATATAAATCACTATATCACCAATTAGAGAGAAAATACATATGATCATCTGGATGCAGGAAAAAGCATTTATTTAATCCAACACTATCATATATAAGCTTTTACTCAGATTACTAAAAGAAATTCTCCTACCAGGAACTCCTACTAGGACTCTACCAGGAACCTATAAAAAAATCTTATATTTAATGAACACAAACCAAAGCTTTTCATTAAAGACAGAAGAACCATGATGCCCAATCTCATAAATGAGATGAAATATATGATAAATGAGGTATAATAACTGGAAAGGAAGAGATAAAACACATTATCTATAAATGGTATTATTGACTAAAAAGTATAAGGGAAATGACCAAAAAACAATTAGAACTATAAGAAACTTCAGTAAATTAGTTTTTCTAAAAATCGGCAAAAAATAATTAACATATGTAGTGAAAAAAATCCTATTCAAGATTGCAAAAGCAAAAAAAAAGCTATAAAAATACTTAGCAATAAACTAAATATTTTAAAAGTTTGAGTCCTATATAAAGAAAATGCTAAAACTTCACCAAAGAACATAAGACTGCAGAAATTTCCAGGTTCCTGATGGGAAGACTAAATATCAGAGATACATCTGTGATTTGAGAGGATATCAAGGTTTAGAAAATATCAAATCTCCCAAAATTAATCTATAATTTATTATAATCTCAATCAAAATTCAAATAAGATTTTACATGGATTTTATATGCTGATTAAAATTTAATATGAAAGGAAAAATGAGCAAGTATAACCAAGAAATTAAGAAGATATTGTATAAAAGCAAACTATAAATCTATAATAATATATATGGGAGGTGATAAATGCAAATAGATTAATAAAATAGAATAAAAAGTCCAGAAACTCTATGACATATAGGAATTTAGCATATGACAAACTTGACACTTCAAATCAGCAAAGAGTGAACAGTTCAAAAGTTGATGATAGACAATTCAGTAAATAATAAATATGAACAAAAATAGGAACCGAATAAATATAAACAGAAATAAGAAATACAAATGGCAAAAAGAAAATAAGGGGTTCACCGAACTTGGTGGCTCAGCCTGTAATCCTGCACTTTGAGAGGCTGAGGTGAGTGGATTGCCTGAGCCCATGGGTTTGAGACCCGCCTGGGCAACTTGGCGAGACCTCATCTCTACAATAAATCAAAAAATTAGCCGGGCATGGTAGCACGCACCTGTAGTTCCAGCTACTTGGAAGGCTGAAGCGGAAGGATCGCCGGAACCCAGCAGGTGAGGCTGCAGTGGCCGGAAGTGGGACAACAGAGTAAGACTCCAACTCAAAAAAAAAAACAAAAAAACAAGAAAAGAAGGGGTTCAATCTCACTGGCCATGAGAAAAAACAACAAATTAAAACAAACATCTTTCATCTGTCATTTCTGACAAAACTGAAAAGTGACAATATATACAATTGATATGGGTATGGAGCTACGAATATTCTCTTTCACTATTGGTAGAAATTTGGTATAAAATCAAAAGTCTTTTTTGGAGAACAATTTAGTAGGAACACTATTTTGAATATCCACTTAACTCAGCAATTTCTAGTCTATAAAATATGTCACCATGTGGTGTGTAAATTTTACACATTCACTGAAGTATAGTTCTTGATCATTAAAAATCCGGAAAGCCTAAATTTCCATCTACAGAAAAAGTTGTATAAATCATGGCAAATAATCCTATACCATTTTTAAAGTTTTCTCACACACACACACACACACACACACACACACACACACACGCGCGTGCGCACACAGTGGGTCTCTATGTTTGTCATGCAAGGATTTCCAAGACAAATTGATAAAAAATGAAAAGCAAGTCAAACAGCATTACTGAAGAAACATAATAACCAAACAAAAAAGTTATGAATCTGTAGAAGAACTCCTGTTCAATGCATGGATAAAAAAGTTGATTCTTACAATTTTAGTATGATTAAGAATGACCAAGATGCAGTGCCCCAGGTCCCACTTCCAAGAGATTCTGATTCAGTAGGCCTAGGCTGATGCACAGACAGTTTCATTTTTAACAAGCTCCCCGTGTGATTTGATGTAGGGGATCTACCATCACCATTCTGAGAATTACTGACTTAGAAGGATACATTATATCAAACAGTCATACTGTTGTTTTTCTATACATATGGGTATGACTTTGGCAAAATGCTGAAGAACTTCTACTTTTTACTCTGGACAGATTTGGTTGATTGAATTATATGAATTAGTGTAGTTTTTACATGTTACAAAAAAACAACAAAAAAGGAAAATAAAAGAAATAAAAAGTTAAGTGCCTTCAGTCACCTGAAAGATAAAATCCATGAGAATTCAAAGGAAGATACTTATTTTCACCTAGGGCACTCAAGGAAAGTTTTCCAGAGGAAGTGGCACTTAAAATGAACTTTGAAGAAAAAGTCAAGGTTAAGACAAGTGAAACTGAGAAAAAGTATTGGAGGCAGAGGAATAAGATAAGATTACAGAGAGAGGAACCCTTACTTAAGGAGCATTACCATTTGATAGAGTTCAGGGCACTGAAGAGAAATATTAGGAATTAGAAGAATATTTTTGGAGGCTATCAAGCTCAAGAATTTTAACTCTGTAAACAATGAACAATCACTGAAAGATTTTGAGCTTAAGAACCATGTAATAGAATACTATTTTAGGAAGACTGATCAGATCCCAAGATGCTTTGAAGAGGCAGAAAATGGAAGGAAGGTTCTAGACCATTCCAAAACAAATTAGCATGAATTAGAGTAGAGATAATGGAAACAGGAAGGTGGAGACAGGGCAATGAGCAGAGAATGCATAATACAGGAAAGATGAGAGAGGAAAGCTTCAGTTTTAGAGACATGGCTTTCAGACGAAAGAGGACAAGATTTTTTTAAATGTGGTACATATACGCAATGGAATATTATGCAGCCATAAAGAAGGACAAGATTATGAACTTTCACAGTGACTTGGATGAACTTAGAGTCTATAATATTCAGTGATCTATCACAGAAGCAAAGAACTGAGTAGCACATGTGCTCACTCCTAAGCGAACCTTGAACAATTATCATAATACTGTAAGAAAGGGATTGGAAGTAATTAGAAACTGCCAGGGGAGTGAGGGGGGCGGGATTGGTAGTAGTGGGAAACAGGAGGCGGGGGAGGGGGGATGGAGGCGAGACACTTCATCAACAAGGGTACCTGCATAATGAACATTTGTCATCTGTATACCTAACCTTGATTTGTACCCCACATCTTAAATTTTTTTTTTAAGTGTCCTGAGTTTCAGGAGAACTTGAGAATCTACTGCATAGAAGTGAGAGTTAATATCGAATAAAGAGCATAAAAAGGAAGAGGGGACCAAAATGTACTTTGAAAAAATATATATATTTAAGAAGTGATACCAGTTTTTAAAACGATTGGAAGGCCTAGCTCAGTGGCTCAGCCTGTAATCCCAGCACTTTGGGAGGCCGAGGCCAGTGAATTGTCTGTGCCCTCAGTGAATTGCCTGTGCCCGGGCAATTTGGCGAGATCTCATCTCTACAATAAATCAAGAAAAAAATTAGCCAGGTGTGGTAGCGCACGCCTGTAGTTCCAGCTGCTTGGAAGGCTGAGGCAGAAGGATCGCTGGAGCCCAGCAGGCTGAGGCTGAGGCTGCGGTGGCCAGGAGAGTGCCCCTGCACTCCAGTCTGGGCGACAGAGGGAGACTCCAACCCAAACAAAACAAAACAAAATGCTCATCATGTAGTATTCTTTGGTTTATTTTTGTCACACCTAATTATAAAAACAAAGACAAAAGAGTAACTTCTGACGTTTACATCTAAAGAGGTTTAGCCCTATTTTGCTTCACCTTGAGCCCACTACTTATCCAGTTATTATGAGGCCACCACAGCCTTGACCTGCTGGGCTCTGGTGATCTTTCTGCCTCAGCCTTCCAAGTCACTGGAATTATAGACTCACGCCACCACCTGGCTGTGTGTGTGTGTGTGTGTGTGTGTGTGTGTGTGTGTGTGTGTGTGTGTGTGTGTGTGTGAGATTTACTGTAGAGATGAGGCCTCACCAAGTTGCCCAGGTTGGTCTCGAACCGCAAGGCTCAGGCAATCCTCTCACCTCGGCTTCCCAAAGTGCTGGGATTACAGGCTGAGCCACCACGATGATGAGCGTCTGTAGCCTTCTCTCCTCTCCCTGCCTCGTAACAAGATTCCTGGCCTTCCTGCTAAGCTCTGGGTACTAATTAAGGTGCCGACCTGAAAAATCAGAGAAGGGAAAAACTGAAAGGAGCCTGGCTCAAATCTATATAAAAATGAAAATGGGCTGGTCTCATGGTAATGGGTTATCAGAACTTATCAACATTAGTGTCACTAAAGTTGGTATACAACCCTCCACTGCTATATTTGACTGGCTTTAAAAAAGATTAAATAAATTAATTAATAAAAATGAAGATGAAAATGGCTAACAATTGAGAACTTGCTGTCAGGCACTTTTCTAATGCTTTACATATATTAAACTCATTTGATTTTCACAACAACCCTATGAATTAAATGTTAAGTGCTGTTTCCATTTTACAGATGGGGAAACAGAGTGGTACAGCATTCACACTTGGGTAGTCTACAGCTCCAGGGTTTTCGGTCTTCACCATCACCCTACACACTTCATATATGAAGAGTGATCAGAGAAGTCAAGGAGTGAGGCAGAGAGAAAATAAACCAGGGGAATTCTTCAGAGAAGGGATTCTTGCGAGTAGTAGGAGAACAGGTAAAAGATACCAAGCAGGTTCTCAAAACTTAAATTTATCATTTAAAAATATATAGTGATAGGAGGCATTTTTAAAACTAATAAATTAGAAAAAGCTTGAGTAAAATGGTTAATATCCTAAAAACATCAGTTATTAAAATAAACTCAAAAAAAGAGTTAAAGATCTGAGAGAACAATGAGCATAAAAGAATATGTTTTAATGAAAAAATTTGCCTCTCCATGAAAACCCTGGATCCAAATGCTTTAGGACTCAGTTCCTACAAATTTAAAGAAAAGTTCATCTCCATACTAAAAAACCTGTTGCACAAATAGAAAAAAAATTAACACCTACTTGACTCAATTTGTTAAATAAAATAAATAGACTTCATATACCAAAACCTGAAAAGATAATATGAGAAAAGGAAATTATATAAAAATCTCACTTAAAAATACATCGAAAAGGCCAGGCTCGGTGGCTCAGCCTGTAATCCCAGTGCTTTGGGAGGTCGAGGTGAGTGGATTGCCTGAGTCCACGGGTTCGAGATTCGCCTGGGCAGCTTGGTGAGACCTCATCTCTGCAATAAATCAAAAATTAGCCAGGCAAGGTAGCACATACCTATAGTTCTGGCTACTTGGAAGGCTGAGGCAGAAGGATTGTGGGAGCCCAGCAGGTCAAGGCTGCGGTGGCCAGAAGCATGCCACTGCACTCCAGTCTGGGCAAGAAAGTAAGACTCCAACTCAAAAATAAATAAATAAATAAAAATAATGTTAAAAATTGTTTTAAAAAATACATCAAAAATAAAATGTGGGGTATTGAATTTAACAGTTAATTGAAAGACCAGTGAGGATTTATTCAGAATTGTAATAGATTAATATTAGTAATTAATATGACAGGTTAATATGCTAGTGAATCAATGAGGGAAAACCACATAATCATCTCAAAAGATCCTTAAAAAGAATCTGATGGAATTCAAAACAAATTTCTGAAATAAAACGCACAATGTGTAACTTCTCTTAGTTAACAAAGAATCAAGAGATATATTCTTTAAGTAGTCCCCTTAAATTAACTGTTAAGATTATGCTTACTGGTGGAAAATTAGAATATTTCCATTAAAGGCAGGAACATGTCAAAAATCCCTACTTTTACTACTTATTTAATGTTAAACCAGCATATTTATTTATTTATTTATTTATTTATTATTTATTTATTTATTTAATTTTTTTGAGTTGGAGTCTCACTCTGTCGCCCAGACTGGAGTGCAGTGGCACGCTTCTGGCTCTCAACCTTCTGAGTAGCCAGAATTACAGGTATGCGCTACTATGCCCCGCTGATTTTTTTATTTATTGTAGAGATGAGGTCTCGCCAAGTTGCCCAGGCAATCCACTCACCTCAACCTCCCAAAGCGTGGGATTACAGGCTGAGCCACCGAGCCTGGCTTAAACCAGTATATTTAAACATTGCTGTAAGTTATGATTCAATTAATAAGAGGTATAAAAAGTGGAAACAAGACCAGCATAGTAGCTCACGCCTGTAATGCCAGCACTTTGGCAGGCCAAGAAGAGGGGATCACTTGAGGCTAGAAGTCCAAGACCAGCCGAGGCAACATAACCAAACCTCATCTCTACAAAAAGTAAAAAAAAAAAGTAGCACACACCTGTAGTCCCAGCTACCTGGGAGACGGATGCAGGAGGATGGCATCCGTCTCCTGAGTCCAGGAGTTGGAGGCTGCAGTGAGCCATGATATGCCACTGCACTCCAGCCTGGGAAACAGAGTGAGACCCCATCTCAAAAAAAAAAAAAGTAGAAAGAAAACAGATAACTTAAGAAAATATTGCTAAGTATAACATGAGAAAAATTTAGTGAGGTGGCCAAATTTCAAAAAGGTAATAAAATATTGTTTCTATAAAGTAATACTAAATTAGAAAATATATGCAGAATATCAAAAGGCAGAATCAACATGTGCAAAACTAACCCCTTCCTACCATTAGTCCAGAAAAAAATAGAGAATATATTTCAAAGGATTTAATATACATTGAAAATTAGAGGATTCCCGAGTGTGATGACTCATGCCTATAATCCCAGCACTTTCAGAGGCCAAGATAGGAGGATTGTCTGAGCCCATGAGTTCAAGATCAGCCTGGACAACTTGGCAAGACATTATCTCTACAGTAAATCAAAAAATTAGCCCGGCATGGTGGCGCATTCCTGTAGTTCCAGTTACTTGGAAGGCTGAGGCAGAAGGATCACCTGAGCCCAGCAGGTTGAGGCTGTGGTGGCTGTGAATGTGCCACTGCACTCCGGCCTGGGCTACAGAGTGAGACTCCGACTCAAAAAAATAAATAAATAAAAGAAAGAAAATTAGAGGATCATTCTCAACAGAAAAAAATGTGAGCCCTCTTTATTTTTTCTTGTATTTCATATCATTTATTTAAAAAAAATTTTTTTTGAGTCATAGTCTTACTCTGTTGCCCAGACTGGAATACAGTGGCATGCTCACAGCCACCACAGCCTTGATCTGCTGGGTTCAGGTGATCCTTCTACCTCAGCCTTCCAAGTAGCTGAAACTACAGCCATGTACCATCATGCTCAGCTAAATTTTTTTATTATTATTTATTATTTCTTGTAGAGATTAAGTCTTGCCA
This sequence comes from Cephalopachus bancanus, assembly GCA_027257055.1. NCBI lineage: Eukaryota > Metazoa > Chordata > Mammalia > Primates > Tarsiidae > Cephalopachus > Cephalopachus bancanus. The sequence continues at coordinate 6,271,161 of JAPVLO010000073.1, forward strand.
CATTACCCAGGCTGGTGTCAAACCCATGGGCTCAAGCAATCCTCTCACCTCGGCCTCCCAAAGTGCTGGGATTATAGGCATGAGCCACCATGCCTGGCCATATTAAATAACTTTAATATACAGAGAAAATAATGTTCAGTTTGTCACCACTCTAAATGTCTTAAATTTCAAAATAGAGAAGACTCGTTAAATAAGAAAGCAAGGAGGATCTCTATCAGTGTCTGCAAGAAATTAAAACAAGAAAACTAGTCTAGAAAGCAAGAAATTCCTAACATTTGAAGAAAGTCAATGCCATGAAAAAGAGATGACAAATCTAACAAGTGGAAGAATTTACAAATTGACGAAGTAGAGGAACTTGAGGTTTCAGAACAGGACTTAAAATGTGTTTGTTTGGGTTTTTTGTTTGTTTGGTTTTGAGTCCTGTTCTCACTCTGTCATGCAGAGTAGAGTGCAGTGGCATGATCATGGCTCACCACAGCCTTGACCTTCTGGGATTAGGTGATTCTTTTGCCTCAGCCTGTGGCTGGGACTACAGGCACATGCCATCATGCCTGGCTATTTTTTTTTTACTTTTTTGTAGAAATGATGTCTCACTATGTTGCCCAGTCTGGTCTTGAACTTCTGAGCTCAAGCAATCCTCCCGCTTCATTCTCCCAAAGTGCTGGGGTTACAGGCATGAGCCACCACACCCAGCCTATAACATGTATGTTTAGTATCCGCAAAAGATAAAGGAGGCAAATGCCACAAAAATGAGAAACAGCAGATCATAAAAAGATAACAGACATTTCAAGAAAAGAAACGAGAGGCCTAGAAAAATAAAAAATGATACTGTATAAATTGACATATAAAATGCTATCATTCTGGCTCAGAGGTCTAACTAAAGTGGAGTCAGGAAGCCATTCTAACATGGACTGCCTGTATATCCAGCAGACTTGCAACAACAGCAACAAAAAACAAGAACTTGCCTTGAACCTTTCAGCTGGGCTAAACTTCCATGACCACAACATGCTTGGAAACAGCTGAATTTCTGAATTATTGAACACCAACAACCAATTAATGTACTAAGCCAGCACTCTCCACCAGTAATAATTATTTCAAAACTTGTGTAAACACACTTAGCTTCCTTTGAATTTACTTTTAAAGACCTCTACTCTCTTTTCTCTATATGGGATATAATTTGGCTTCTATTCAAATCTGTGTCTCCTGAATTGTAAGTCCTAAGATCCCAATAAATGCCTTGTTTTGCTGCATTACAGTGTGATCTTTTGCCTCTTCTTGGTTAACAACAGCCTGAGTAGTAAATTTGTAGCTGTAAGACTACACTGGGGAATTCTTCCAAAAGCAGCACAAATAAAGAGGCAAATAACATATGAGAAATAATAAGAGACATGACATTTAGAGACAATTTCAATGTATATTAGAAATAAAAGTTCGGCAGTAGAAATAAAAGTCCTAGGTAAGAGAATAGAGGAAATGGGAAAAAGCATATACTGGAAAAAGTTATAGCCAATATTTTCTGGAATTTAAGAATGATTATAATCTTTTAATCAATAAGAACTGCGAAATGAAAATATAGGGTTTTCTTATAACTAAATATAATGAAATATCAGAACATTTCGGATAAAGATAATTTTCTAAAAGCTAAGAGAGAAAGGACAGCTTAACTACAAAGGAATGTAAATCAAATTGATACCAGACTTTTCATCAGCAACTTATACTGCAAAGATAGTAATGCAGTATTTTCAAAACATTAACAGAAAATTAGCAAAAAAAAATTTAAAAAGACAAAACTTTCCACTTTCAAAAATGTAGTTCACTGACAATAGGAGCACAAAATGATTCTTTTTGGCAAGAAAATCAGCAATATAAATTAAGAGTCTTAAAAATGTTCACATTCGTCCAGGCTCGGTGACTCAGCTTGTAATCCCAGCATTTTGGGAGGCCAAAGCCAGTGGATTGCCTGAGCCCGTGGGTTCGTGACCAGCCTGGGCAACTTGGCGAGACCTTGTCTCCACAATAAATCAAAAAATTAGCCGGGCATGGTAGCTCGTTCCTGTAGTTCTGGCTACTTGGAAGGCTGAGGCTGAAGGATTGCTGGAGCCCAGCAGGTCAACACTGGGGTGGCCATGAGTATGCCACTGCACTCCAGCCTGGGAGACAGAGTGAGACTCCAACTCAAAAAAAAAAAAAGTTCACATTCTTTAACCTATCCCTAGCTAGGAAATCTATGTGATACCCAAAGTGATCATCAGAAATACAATACATCATAAATGCAACGAATCCAAGTGTAGTATTTGCGATAGTAAAAATCAAAACATTCTAAATATTCAAAATTATGGGAAGAATTAACTAAATCATGGTTTGTCCATATGAAGAAATTTTTGCCATCATTAATACAGCGGACAGTGTAATGAGATAAGATGTGTTACTTAGAATAGCAAAGCAAAAGTGTTCAAACAATTGTGATGCTCATTGTATCACTTAAGAGTTTGGGAAGGGGGCAGAGCAAGACAGCCTATTAGAACCCTCCAGCAATCATCCCCATGCAGGAACACAAAATTGAACAACTATCCATGCAAAAAAGCACCTTTGAAAGAACCAAAGATCAGGTAAGTGATCACAGTAACTGGTTTTAACATCATATCAAGGAAAGAGACATTGAAGAGTATAGGAAAGACAGTATTGCATTATCTATACCACATCTAGCTCATCCTCAGGCTGCATAGGAAGAGAATCTGTGTGCATGGAAGGAGAAAGAATGAAGTGCTGGTGGGACTGTGCATTGGAACCCAGTGCTGCCCTGTCACAGCAGAACAAAACACAGGGCAGAATTTGGCGGATACCAACAGAAGGAGATTTAGGCCAGCCCCAGCCAGAGGGTAATCACTGGCCCCAGCAGTAAGAACCCAAGTTCCTGCTAATCCCACCACCAGTAGACTGAAATTCCCTAGGGTTCTGAATAAATTTGAAATGCTGTAGAGTTACAAAGACTGCAGGCCTTTGGCGAGTCCTGGTGCTGTGCTGGACTCAGACCTGGTGGATTTAGGGGTGCATGCAACTCAGTGAGACACCAGATATGGAGGTCAGGGGAGTACTTGCATCACACTCATCTCCAGGCAGTGCAGCTTGGGGAAAGACTCCTTTCATTTACAGAAAGAAGGAAGAATAAAAAGGACTATGTCCTGCAACTTGGGTACCAGTTTAGCCACTGTAAAATAAAGTATCAAGCAGATTCCTGAAGCCCCTGGTTCTAGGCCCTAACTCCTGGAAGGCATTTTCAGACCCACCCTGGGCCAAAAGGGACCCTCTACCCTAAAGGGAAGAAACCAGTTCTGGCAGGATTCCCTCTTGGTGACTAAAGAGCCATTGGGCCTTGAATAACATCAGCAGTAGCCAGGTGGGTAGCCACTGGCCATGGGTGAGACCTAGTACTTCTCTGGCTTCTGGTGTGACCCAGTATGGTCCTAGCTGTGGTGACCACAGGAGTGCTTGTATCACCCCTCCCTCAACTCCAAGCTGCCAAACACAGAGAGACAGACTCCTTCTGTTTGGGGGAGAGTAAAGGAAGAGAAAAGAGACTCTGCCTGATAACCCAGGGAACTTTCCTGGATTTTACACAAGCCTACCAAGGTGGTACCTCTATTGTGTGCAAAAACTGCAGCATTACTGGGTTTGGGGTACCTCCTAGAACAGATATGCCTGCAGTGACCAAATAGCTAGATCGCAACATTCAAGTCTCTTTGACTACCTGGAAAGCCTTCTCAGGAAAGCAAAGATGAGAGAGAGAGAGAGAGAGAGAGAGAGAGAGAGAGAGAGAGAGAGACAAAGGATAGAAAATAGAAAACTTATCCAAAGAAATAATGACAGAGAACTTTCCAAACCCAGAGAAAGAAATCAATATTCAGATATAAGAAGGTCATAGAACACCAAGTAGATTTAACCCAAATAAGAGTACCTCAAGGCATTTAGTAATCAAACTCCTAAAGGTCAAAGATAAAGAAAAGGTTTTAAAAGCAGCAAGAGAAAAGAAACAACATATAAAGGAGCACCAGTAAGTCTGACAGCAGACTTCTCGGTGGAAACCTTACAGGCCAAGAGTGGCATGACCTATTCAAAGTCTAAAGAAAAAAACTTTAGTTCTAGAATATTATTCAGTGAAAACATCCTTCAACCATGAAGGGGAAATAAAGACTTTCCCAGACAAACAAAAGCTGTGGGATTTCGTCAACACTAGACCTGTCCGACAAGCAATGCTGAAGGGAGTTCTTCAAGCTGAATGAAAATGATGACAATTAAGAATAAGAAATCATTTGAAGGTACAAACCTCACTGGTAATATTAAGTAGACAGACAAATACAGAACATTCTAAAAGGCAAGTCAATAAAAAATAATAACTTTTTAAGCTATAAATAGTATAAAAAGATATTAAATAGAAACAAGAACAGTTAAAAAGCAGGGAAGGATAAAGTTAGAGATTTTGTTAGTTTTCTCTTTGCTTGTTGTTGTTTTTTTTTTGTAATCAGAGTTAAGTTGACAGTTTGAAATAATTAGTTATAAGATGTTATTAGCAAGCCTAATGGTAACTTCAAATTTTAAATCCTACAACAGATACACACAAAAAAGGAAAGAATTAAAACATATTACCAAAGAAAATAACTTTTACACAAAGGAAGACAGAGAAGAAAGAAGGGAGGGAGGGAGGGAGAGAGGGAGGGAGGAAAGATGTGAAAACAGCCTGAAAACAAATAAAATGACAGTAGTAAGTCTGTACCTATTAATAAGACATTAAATAAAATGGACTAAACTCTCAAATCAAAAGGCAGAGTGGCCAAATGTATAAATAAACAAGACCCAATCATATGCTGCCTACAAAAAACAAACTTCTTTTATAAAGACACAGAGAGACTGAAATAAAGGTATGGAAAAAGATTTTCCAAGCAAATGCAGACCAACAAACAAACAAACAAACAAAAAAGAGCAGCTATACTTATATCAGATATCAGGTACTTATATCACAGCAAAAAACTATAAAAAGAGACAAAGAAGGTCATTATATAATGATACGGGCTCAATTAGCAGGAAGATATAACAGTTGTTAGTATATGTGCACCCAACAATGAAGCTCTCAGATTTATAAAACAAACTTTGGAGCTAATGAGAGAGACATACCTCAATACAATAATAACTGAAGACCTCAACATGCCACTTTCAGCAATAATAGACCATCCAGACAGAAAATCAACAAAGAAATGTCAGACTAATCTGCACCATAGGCCAAATGGACCTATCAGATATTAACAGAAAGTGTCACTTGCCGGGCATGGTGGCTCATGCCTGTAATTCCAGCACTTTGTGAGGCGGAGGTGAGAGAATTGCCTGAGCTCAGGGGCAACTTGGTGAGAGCACATCACTACAATACATTAAAAAAAAAATTAACCAGGTATGGTGGCATGCACCTCCAGTTCTAGCTACTTGGAAGGCTGAGGTGGAAGGATCGCCTGAGCCCAGCAGGTTGAGGCTGAGGTGCCCATAAGCATGCCACTGTACTCCAGCCTGGGTAACAGAGCAAGATTCCAACTCAAAAAAAAAAACAAAAGAAAAAAAGGAAAAAGAAAGTGTCATTCAACAGCTGCAGCATACACTTATTTCTCCTCAGCACACAAATCATTCTAAAGGATAGACTGTTAGGCCACAAACAAGTCTTCAAAAATTTGAAATTATATCAAGTATTTTCTCTGACCACAATGGAATAAAACTAGAAATCAATAACAAGAGGAAGTCTGGAAAGTATACAAACACATGAATATTAAACAATATGCTCCTGAATGGCCCATGGGTCAATGAAGAAAATAAGAAGGAAATTTAAATATTTCTTGAAACAAATGAAAATGGAAACACAACACACCCAAACTTATGAGATACAACAAAATCAATACTAAGAGGAAAGTTTATAGTAATAAGTGCCTACAACAGAAAAGTAGAAAAATTTAAAATATACAACCTAATGATGTATCTTAAAGAACTAGAAAAACAAAGAACAAATCAAACCCAAAATTAGTAGAAAAACTAATGATCAGAGCAGAAATAAATGAAATGGAAACAAAAAAATGCAAAAGACCAATAAAACAAAAAGTTGATTTTTTTTAAAAGATTAAAAGAATCAACAAACCCTTGCCCAGACTAAGGAAAAAAATAAAGAAGTCCCAAATAAATGAAATCAGAGATTAAAAAAGAGATATTACAACTGGTAATATAGAAATTCAAAAATTCATTAAAGACTACTATGAGCAACTGAATGCCAATAAATTGGAAAACCCTGAAGAAATAGATTAATTCTTAGACAAATTCAGCCTACCAAGATTGAACCATGAAGAAATCCAAAACCTGAATAGACTAATAACAAGTAATGAGATTGAAGCCATAATAAAAGTCTTCCATAAAGAAAAGCCCAGGACCTGATGGCTTCACCACTGAATTTTACCACATATTGAAAGAAGAGATAATATCAATTCCACTCAAACTATTCCAAAAAAATAGAAGAGGGAATACTTGCAAACTCATTCTGCAAGATCAGTAATGCCCTGATACCAAAACCAGATAAAGAGACAACAACAACAAAAAAAAAAAGAAAGAAAGAAAGAAAAGAAAACTACAGGCAAATATCTCTGATAAACATTGATGTAAAACTTCTCAACAAAATACTAGCAAAATGAATTCAACAACACATTTTTTAAAATTTTAAATTTTAAAGATGTGGGGTACAATTCAGGTTAGTATACAAATGTTCATTATGCAGGTACCCTTGTTGATGAGATGTGCCCCCCTCCCCTGGAATTGTTCTCACTACTGCCAATTCCACTTCCCTCCTTCCCCTGCAGTTTCCCATTACTACCAATTCCTTTCTTATAGTATTACGATAATTGTTCAAGGTCCATTTATGAGTGAGACATGTAATATTCAGTTCTTTGTTTCTGTAATAGATCACTCAGTATTATAGCCTCTAAGTCCATCCAAGTTGCTGTGAAGTTCATAATTTTTAAAAATCATTCATCATGACAAAGCGGTATTGATGCCAGGGATGTAAAGATGGTTCAACATATGCAAATCAATCATCAATGTGATCTACCATATCAACAAGATGAAGGACAAAAACTATATGATCATTTAAGCTGATGATGAAAAAGCACTTGATAAAATATAACATCTCTGCATGATAAAAACTCCCAAAAAGCTGGGTATAGAAGGAATATACCTCAACACGATAAAAAGCAATATATGACAAATTCACAGATTATATAATACTGAATGAGGAAAAACTCAAAGCCTTCTCTCCAAGATCTGAAACAATACAAGGGTACCCACTTTTACTGTTAGTCAACATGGCAATAGAAGTCCTAATAGAGCAATTAGGAAAGATACTATAAGTAAAGAGCATCCAAACTGGGATGAAAGAAGTCAGGTTATCCTTGTTTGCAAACAATATGATCTTATGTTTTGAAAAACCGACATGCTCCACCAAAAAACTGTTAAAACTGATAAATTCAGTACATTTGCAAGATACAAAATCAACAAAAAAATCAATGGCATTTTTATATATGACAACAATCAATCTTAAAAAAATCAAGAAGCCGGGCTCGGTGGCTCAGCCTGTAATCCCATGCTTTGGGAGGCTGAGGTGAGTGGATTGCCTGAGCCCACGGGTTCAAGACCCACCTGGGCAACTTGGCGAGACCTCATCTCCTCAATAAATCAAAAAAATCAGCTGTGCGTGGTAACGCGTGCCCGTAATTCCGGCTACTCGGAAGGCTGAGGCTGAAGGATCGCCGGAGCCCAGCAGGTCGAGGTTGCGGCGGCTGGGAGCAGCCTCTGCATTCCAGTTTGGGCAATGGAGTGAGACTCCAACTCAAAAAAAAAAAAAAAACCAAGAAAGTAATCACTTTTACAAACTTAACCAAAGAAGTGAAAGAGTTCTACAATGAAAACTATAAAACATTGATGAAAGAAATTGAAAAGGACACACACACACACACACACACACACACACACACAAATATTCCATATTCATGGATTAGAAGAATCAATTGGAAGAACTGTTAAAACGCCAGTGTTATCCAAAGCAGTCTACACATTCAGTGCAATCCCTACCAAATTACATTCTTCACAGAAATAAAAAAAAGAATCCTAAATTTTTTATGGAACCAAAAAAGACCTAAAACAGCCAAAGTCATCCAGAGCAAAAAGAACAAAACTGGAGAAATCACATTACCTGACTTCATATAATACTATAGAGGTATAGTAACCAAAGCACCATGGTGCTGGCATAAAAATGAACACATAGACCAAAAGAACAGAACTGAGAACCCAAAGATAAATCCACACATCTACAATGAATTCATTTTCAACAAGGGTGACAAGAACACACATGGGGGAAAGGATAGTTTCTTCAGTACATGATGCTGGGAAAACTGGATATCCATCTGCAGAAGAATAAAACTAGACCCTCTATATCTCACCATATAAAAAAATGAATCAAAATAAAGACTTAAGTATAAGACCTGAAGTTATAAAACTACTAAAAAAACACATTAGGGAAACTCTCCAGGTCATTGATCTGGGAAAAGATTTCTTGAGTAAGACCTCAAAAGCAAAGGCAACCAAAGCAAATAGACAAAAGGGATCAATCAAGTTAAAAACCTTCTACTTCTGTAAAGCTTTTTCTCTCTAAAGAAAACAATCAGCAAAGTGAATCAACAGCTCACAGAATGAGAGAAAATATCTGCGAACTACCCATCTAAAAAGTAATTAATTTTTTTTTTTTTGAGTTGGAGTCTCACTCTGTCACCCAGACTGGAGTGCAGTGGCCGCTGGGCTCTGGGGATCCTTCCACCTCACCTTCCAAGTAGCTGGAACTACAGGCGCGTGCTACCATGCCCGGCTAATTTTTTGATTTACTGTAAAGATAAGGTCTCGCCAAGTTGCCCAGGGGGGTCTCGAACCCGCGGGCTCAGGCAATCCACTCACCTCAGCCTCCCAAAGCGCAGGATTACAGGCTGAACCACTGAACCCAGATTGAAAAGTAATTAATAATCAGAATATATGAGGAGCTCAAGCAACTTGATAGGAAAAAATATATAATAATCCAATTTTTTAAATGGGCAAAAGATCTGAATTTCTCAAAAGAAGACATAAAAAATGATTAATAGGTATATAAAAATGCTCAACATTGTTAATCAGAGAAATGCAAATCAAAACTACAATGAGATAACCATGCCACCCCCATTAAAATAGCTTTTATCCAGAAGACAGGCAATAACAAATGCTGGTGAGGCTGTAGAGAAAGAGGAACCCTCATACAATGTTGGTGGGAATGTAAAAAAAATTAATATTAATACAGTCACTATGGAGAATAGTATAGAGTTTCCTCAAAAAACTAAAAACAGAACTACCATACGATCCAGCAATTCCACTGCTAGGTATGTACCCAAAAGAAAGGAAATCAGTATATTGCAGAGATATCGGCTCTCCCATGTTTATTGCAGCACTGTTCACAATAGCCAAGATTTGGAATCAACCTATGTGTTCAAAAACAGATGAATGGATAAAGAAAATGTGGTATATACACACAATTAAAACACAGTAACCCCAGATCTGAGAGGGCTTGAGCTTAATATTTACCTGTTCCAAAGACTCTATAAATACTAAATACTGGTCAATGTGATATAAGCTGATGAGTTACAACTTCCAAGAAGTGTAACTAAAGTGAAGGTTGGGGAAGTGCATTCCCCTCTTTTTGATTGGAATTCAGAAGTAATCACTGGAGGTTAGGCAGCCATTTTGGATTATGAGGAAGAAGCCATGGGGTGACAATGGAAGGGTAACAAAGAAGGAATCAGGATCTCAAACACCCAGGAAGACCACATCTCCTCTGGAACATCTATTTCTAGATTGCTTTTATATAAGAAAAAAATAAACTGCAATTAAGACACTGTGATTTTGAATCTTCTGGTACATGCATCTGAAATCTAATCCCCAAATCTGGGTTCTACCCTTAGTTTTTGATTCAGTAGATCTGGGGATAGGGTCTGATAGTTTTCATTTCTAACTAGCTCCCAGGTGATGCTGATGCAGCTGGTCTGGGGGCCATACTTGGAGAACCACTGAACTAATGAATGGAGGTAATAACTTAGTGAATTTCAACCTTTGCTTTGCATTAAAATCGCTTGAGTGGAAGGTGGGGGAGTGAGGAAAAGGAGGTTTTAAAACACACACACCTAAAGTTCACGCCAGAGACACCAGTTTAATAAGTCTAGGCTAGGCCTGGTATGGTAGGCCCAAGTTAAAAGTCTTCCAGATGACTCTAAGATGTAGCCCTCACTGAGTGCTGTAACCCTTTCCCTTTGTATTGTGAGCAAGACTAATTTGAAGGAAATACCTGTTTCCCCACGGATGGAGGTTGATATTGAGAAAACTGCCCAGAACTTGAAGCCCAAAGACTGAGGTTTAAGTCCTTTCTCTTACACGATTATGAGAATCTGGAACATTGTAGTATCCCTGAACCTTGGCTACTTAATTTGTAAAATAGTTTACACCATTGGGTTTTTTTGAAGATTAGATTTTACAATATAAGTGAAAGTACTAGCTGGATGCAGTGGCCCATGCCTGTAAATTCTAGCACTTTGGAAGGCAGAAGCAAGAGGATTACCTGAACTCAGGGGTTTGAAACCAGCCTGAGCAGCATGCGAGACCTCATCTCTACAATAAATCAAAAAATCAGCTGGGCATGGTGGCACATGCTTGTAGTTCCAGCTGCTTGTAAGACTGAGGTGGATCACCTGAGCCCAGCAGGTCAAGGCTGCGGTGGCCGTGAGCATGCTACTGCACTCTGGCCTGGATGACAGAGTGAGACTCCAACTCAAAAAAAAAAAGTGTAAGTACTTTGTAAACCCAAAGTGTTGCAAAGAAGTGGCAAGGGAATAGGCCCAACGGACTGTCTATGGAGAACCTACGTGAAAGGGTCCACTGAGGGGAGGTGGGCCAGTGCGGGTGCCAGTGCCCATGCAGCAGAAATAACGCAAGATTGCAACAAGGAAGAAAGTAGAAAGCAGTAAAGTTTATTATTTACCTTTCACAGAATGGAAAGGAGCCTGACACTCAGAGGCAAGTGTGACCCTGATGGGCCAAGAAATGGGTATATTTAAGGGCCTTTGGGGCAAGGGGCTTTTGGCCCAGAGAAGTGTCCAGGGCCGCAGGCCTTTGATGTTGACTGTAGTCACATAAGTCTTAGATCTTGCGGTCACCAAACATTAGCATCTCATGCTATCAGGTGGTGAGTTAGATAGGAGGAGACAAGGGGAGGGGATTTTCCTGCAAGAGATGTGTCAGACATTTGCAATCCACAAACTCCTTGACCAAAAGGTGGTCTATTATCTTTTCCATGGCTCTGTCCATGTCTTGCATCTAATGGAGATTTGCTGAGGGGATGGGGTAGGCTGCCAGTTTGGCCTGACATAGAATGTCTGAACACTTCCTAAAACCTGCCTATTGGAAATTTATCTGTTTATGTCTAACCTGTGCTAGATTCAAAGCATGTCAGTTAAAGCACAAATGGTTATGCTGAGGCAAAATATGAACTAAGTTTATTCTAAGTTTCTCGGGGTTCCTCCTTTTACTAAGTTAATTTAGCTCTAAGACTAAACTGAAGAAACAAAAGAGGTGGGAGAAAAGCAAGAGAGACCATAAGAAGCAATAATGTAGGACTCATTTGTGACTCCCTGCAACAGAGGACTGGAATGTGTGATAGAACAGCCATTGCTCCTGCAATGGGTGTTGTTCCCTCTGCCTTTCTTTCTTTTTTTTTTCTAATTATCATGTTTTCAGCAGGTGTTCCTGATCTGGATTAACTCCTCTGGGTGATATTTCTATACTGGAGCACACAGACCTTGCCTGTTTAGAAGCAGGTGTTGAAGAGTGGATGTTCCAGCTATTAGGATCATTATACTGCCATCAATAACCACAGCCTGAAATCTCCTGTCACTGAAATGGTTCCCAGGTGGCTGCTTTATAGTCAGGTGTTTGGTTGTGGATATGCCAGATGTCAGGAACTGACCCTGACATTTCTAATTTCAGGATAAATAGCGCCAGGCAAATGGGGAGTTAGATTAGGTCCTGAAGGGCCTCAGGCACCGGACTGAATTTACTGGACTTCATTCTGTAGTCTGCAGAAGTCACTGATTTTAGAAGTGACAGAGTGATTCTCAGAGAATATCAGCCAGGGGCCTGTGTAATGAATTAGACTGAAGTGAGGCTGAAGTCAAGATGAGCAGCACAGAGGAGGTTACTGAAGTAATACCAACAGGGTAGAGACAAGAGAAGTTGACAGGAAACGATAAATACAAGAAACAGGGTGGATGAAAATTGTCAGGTTCTTCTAGTAAATACTGGTAGCCTTCAATAACTAAAGACTGATGAGAGCTACCTGTCTCCCTCTTGTACTACTAGGTGGTATCCTACAGTGAAAACAAGTCTCAGACTGAATGTCACTACACAAATATTTTATCATCAAGCAGGCACAAAAACAGTATTCAAATAGTACTTTGCGGCAAAGAATTAAACAGCAGTCTAGACTCAGAGAGACATTCTGAAATGTGTCAGTCTGCTAGACTCAGCAGATTCCCACACCACGTTTATGCAAGGGAAGAGGAGCCTGTACAATATTCCAGCCAGGCACATATCTTGAACACCTCATTTGCACAATGAAAAATTCTTTCTAATCCTGTACGCTAATGAACGTACCTCTAGTGCAGATTTACATAGTGATGTTAGAAGCATTTCTGCATCCGATTCTGTAGTGAAGATGCTTGATGACTATCTTTCAAATGCTAATTACCCACCCTGGAGTGTGCAGATTAAAGTTAACTTTCAAATATATACACATCTCATGGAAGTATTCTAAAGTATAATGACAAAATAACAAGCAACAAAAATAGTTTTAAGGTCACAAGGCAGAGGACCATGTTAGAAGACGAAAAAGCACTGTTTAATGAGAAATCTTAGGCCTGTGCAACAGAAACCAGCTGTAGGTGATTTAAGCAGAGAGTAAGTTTATTAGAGAATATTGGATAACTCAAAGGATTGCTGGAGACCAAGACTTGGGCATTCATGGCCAAAGGTTGCCACTGGCTGTACAGGACTGGTTATCACATGCTACACAGAAATCACAGAGACTATAACAGGATACAGAACTGATTGGGAGAAGGCTCTGGAGTTGTTGCCCTCACCAAGCATGGGCTCTTACCTCTCTGACACTGCTCCTACTGGATGGTAGATGCCACCGAGTGAACCACTCCCAGTACTGCCCTGGGAACTTAACTTGCTACACTCCTGCAGGTGCCCAAGGAGAACAGCTTTCTGTGCCTGTTTTTTGTTTGTTTGTTTGGTTGGTTGGTTTTTTGACTCACTAGCTTCCAACTGGTACACACGGCTGTTTAAGCAAGTATCTGTCATTTCCACTGCAGCCACTAGACTAAGGTGGGAAATTCCCAAAAATGGAAAGAAGATTCAGATGGTGGGCATTTAAAAATTATACATTAAAGGCAAGCTGAATTGGAAGGGATGACAACATATCTGACGAGAAATGTCTAGCAAGTAGTTGGAAGTGTGGCACTGGCGTTCCCCAGAGAGCCAGAGTTGCAAATTTGGGAGCGGGGTAGTGATTGCATTTAGAACTAGGAGTCTAGAGAGAATGTAGCTCAAACTTTTCATCGATTATGTGGATGAAAGTGGTTCACCCTTGGTTCAGCCCTATAGATGTGCTGCCCACACCGCCACATCTATGAAACGAAAATGAAGAAATTTCACACTCTACTAGGGAAGATAGGAAAAAAATACATGATAATACTAACACAAAATAAGTAGGAGGAGAGAACTGGTGATTGGTGAGAGCGTATTACATACTACTAATTTATTTTCAAAAATTTAAGTGCTAACTATGTATCAGGCACTATGCTAAGCTGATTTAATGTTGAGCAAAAGCGGACCTGTCCCTGCATTTGAGGACATGAAGGGTTTTGAAGGCAGGCCTTCAGGAGCCTGGGCTTTAGCTGGTCGGGGAGACAAAGCCATATATTATGCCACATATATTAAAGAGCAGCAACGCCTCCCGCAGTATTTACAGTCCACGTGTGGCCGTCCCGCCCGTCCGGTCCCAGTTTCGGTCCAGCCCAAGGCGGTGACCTAGATGCTTGGGGCAGGTCCGCCTGATTCCTTGGGGGTCTTCCCGTTCCCTGTTCCCCAGTGTTGACTCCGGGCCTGGGGAGACGGCGGTGGGCCGTGCGAGGCGGGCGACTCAAGTGGGGCGGGTTGAACTCGCGCAGCGCCAGGCGCACCGGGATCGGCGGCCGCGCGGCCGGTTGGGCGGGGAGGGGGCCGGGCCTCGGCCGAGCCTAGGAAGGAAGCGCGCCGCGCGGTTTGACCCCGGCGACGCTCCGTACCGTCGCGGGTTCGGCGCCGGAAATATGGCGGCCGCGGCCGGGCCGGTAACGGAGAAAGTTTCTACCGAGACTGGCCTGTACTAGCGCGTACGGCTTTGGCCCCTCGTTCCCTCTGCTGTGCCACCTCCCTGTTCCGAGTCGCATGCTCAGCTCTCAGCTCCCTCCATCCCCTTTGCTGTGGTGGCTTCGGGACAGACGCAGGGTTGCGAGAGCGTCGGTGGCGACGGCCGAGTCAGGTAGGGGGGACGCGGTGGAGTGGACGCGGGGCGGCGAGATCTGGGCACAGACACCGCCCAGGGCTGCGCGTGGTGCGGACCCCAAGCTCCGCCCAGCCGGCTTCCCAGGGCGGGGGTAGGATACCTGCCTCTGGAGGAGGCGACTGTGGCGAGTGGGGAGTGGAGGGTGCGTGGGGCAGCCTATCCTGGCCGCCAAAGGCTTCCCCTCAATGGGACGCCACGTTGTGATCTCTTTCCCCTGAAGCGGAGCAGTGCTTAACAGCCGGGCTTCTCGTCGGGCCTTTCGCATCTCTCTGGAGGGAGGCCTAGTGGGAGAGAACTTGGTATTCCTGCCCTGTTGGGAGGAATTTAATATTCGAAGTGTCAGTTTCCTCGTATGAGATGAGCCCAAAGAGTTACCATGAACTCACAGAACTGAAGCAATGAAATTCCCTGACCCTGGCTTCTCGTTGTGGTTTCTGACTTTGACACTTCTACATGGGACAGAGATCGTTTGAGTGGAAGATAATGCAAGTGGCACAGTGTGCCCTGAAGCCATTCTCTAGAGATAGGGCATGGAGACAGAACATACTGGTTTGGAAGAAATGGAGTGAATTAAGTGAAGACTGGCATCAGGCCAAGAGAAAAACAAAGATTCATGTCTTCTCTCGTAGCTCTACTACTGATTTGCTGTGGAATATTAGGCTAGTTATTTATTCTCTTTGTGTATTAGTAAGTGTCCAGTAATTTACAATCATTATTGTCAAATGTAGACTTCATTTTTTTCAACAAGTCTTTGTTGGATATATTCTCGATGCCAGACTTTCTGCCTGTTACTGAGCATATAGTATTTGAAGACAAACCCTCAGAGACCTTGTGTTTTAGTGGAAAATGCAGACATCAAATAAGCGAGGAGGTATAACAGAAAAAGTACAGGGATCATATAATGGGCTCAGGAGTAATCTGTCTTAAAAAAAAAAAAAAACAAGTGATATAAGTTGAGACCTGGAAAGTAGTAGGAAGGCAGGTGTGAGTTCTGGGGTGAGGCCAGGGGAGGGAAAGGAGGACACCTGGATGGAGAGGTAATAGCGTTTGTGCAGTTCATAACTGAAAGGTCAGTACCGCTGGAATACAAATGTGAGAGGAAGAATGGTAACAGATGAGACAGGAGAGTTATTCAGGTCCAATGTGGAACGCTTTGTAAGGCATTGGAAGGAGTCTAAACTCGATTGCTGAGGGCAATAGGAAGCCATTAGAGCATTTTACATAGTAGAATGACTTGATTCGAGACATTCAGCATAAGATAATGGTGACCTTAGGAATGAGAAAAAGTCGAAACATTTAAAAAATGCTTAGGAAGAAGAGTAGACAGGATTTGGTGAGCATTGAATGTAAATGATGAGGCTGGGGGTGGTGGTCCATGCCTGTAATCTCAGCACTTTGGAAGGCTGAGGCAGGAGGACTGCTTGAGTCCAAGAATTTAAGACCAAACTTGGCAACATAGTGAGACCTCATCTCTACCAAAAAAAAAAAAAAATCAAAAAAGTTAGCTGGGTATGGTGGCACAAGCCCATAGTCCCAGCTGTTCAGGAGGATGAGGTGGGAGGATCGCTGGAGTCCAGGAGTTTGAGGCTGTGGTGAGCTGTGATGGTGTTACTGCACTCCAGCATGAGTGACAGTGAGACACCAACGGGGGAAAAAAAACTGAAAATGATGAAGGAAAGGGAGGTTAGAGTACTATATAGGGTTTTATAGAATAATCAGACTCTGGCGTTGATTATTTAACTTTTATCATGCAGATTGACTCTTCTGTGCTCCATTTTTGTCTGCCTCTGGAGTAATTTTACATTGAATCATTAATGATGGTATACCAATTGAAAAAGATTGTAATACTTTTCTGTGTTACTCTCTGATTCAGGCTGTCTTTTGAAGAAGGACAGAATGGGGAAAGACTTTTGTAAATTAGCCGTTTTGAAACAATTATATACCACTTTCTTTTTGGCCCCAAAGAAGGTAACTGTATGTGTCATGTGACATGGATGTACTCTACTCTATATGTTTGTTGCATACTTACATGTACTTTGTTTCCAGGATTTTACTTCTGTTAATAGTGCCCAACAGAGCTGATTGAGTCTGTTTCTATAGGCATATTAATATATGTGTGCAATTAGGTAGAGAGATAATAATTGAAGACATAATAAATGAAATTTCCCAGGGAAAATATGTGGTGAGAGAAAAGCCTAGGCCTAGGATTGAAAACAAAGATGAGTTGAGAACGAAGAGCTTTCAAGGATACTGAAGAGGAGAGATGAATGAGTTAGGAAGAATATCTGGAGACTTAGTCTTTGGGATGCCAAGGAAAGGGAAGAGTTCAGGAGATGAGAGGAGCTAATAATGTCAAAGATTGTTTAAAGAATGTGCACGATATTGAGCGAAAAGTACCTGGGTCATTTCAGAACTTGGCAGTGCAGTTGTTGTGGAACCACCATTTAGTGGTTTGAAAAGTAAGTGGGTAAGAGGTAAAGCAACTAAATAATTAGCTTTCAAAAGGAGGACAGACAGAATATTGAACTTGGTAGAGAAGATGGAGATGAGCAAAGATTGCTTTCTTACATTTTTTGTATTGTTTTTAAAAACAGGTTTACAGGCCAGCCATGGTGACTCATGCCTATAATCCCAGCACTTTGGGAGGCAGAGGCGAGAGGATTGCCTGAGCCCGCGAGTTTCAGACCAGCCTGGGCAACATGGTGAGACCTCGTCTCTACAATAAATCAAAAAATTAGCTGGGCGTGGTGCCTCACGCCTATAGTTCCAGCTACTTAGAAGGCTGAAGTGGAAGGATCGCCTGAACCCAGCAGGTCGAGGCGGCAGTGGCCATGAGCTTGCCACTGCACTTTAGCCTGGATGACAGAGTGAGACTACGACTCAAAAAAAAAAAAAAAAAAAACCCAAACAGGTTTACAAATGTTTAAGTGCTAAAGGATAAGAGAAAAGTGAGCATTTGAAGAGAGAGGAGGATGTGTGATGTTCTAGAAGAGGCAGAAGAAAAGAGATACACAATATGGCCAAAGATTTAGACTTGGATAGAGAGGGGACACCCTTCTTTCTTTGTATCTGGAGATGTAAGTAGAAGTGGGTTTGTGGAGCTGGAAACTCAAGTGAACTCCCTTCTGATGACTCTGTAGGAGGCAGAGTCATCTAGTGAGAATATGGGGGGAAGTGGGTATCAGACATTTGAGGAGAGGGAAGAGAGGTTTGAATAATCACTGAATAGGGGAAGGGTGATGACCAGGGAAACACAAAAGGATGTCTCATGTATTTAGAGCGGCACCATTTAGCTTAATGTGTGATTTTTTTTTTTTACCCCCTCCAGCAGTGCTAGTAGTCTGAGCCCAAACTGTGTCATCAGCCTTTGAGAATTTATAATTTAACATAGTTGTTGAATTACTATATAACACACAATAGGGATGTTAAGGAAAAAACCTCAACGCATTCTAGATTTTATCAGTTACACTCAACTTAAAAAGATAAACCAAAATATACCAAAGTAAGACTTTTCTTTAATATTGTGTGGTATCTTAAATAAAAAACAATTGAATAAACATGTAATTGAGGAAAATCAGTTGTGATTCTTAATTAAATAGATTTAGTTGTAAAAAAAAAATGCTTGCTAAACATACAGAAGTACAATTAGTAATGGAATTACTACTAATACAATTAGTATTTGGAACCTCCTAGAACCCAAAGTTTGCTTTAGTGACATTCTTCTCCAGCCACTTGGGTTCTAAGGTTAATTCCAAGTTGTCTCATGTTTCTATTGGGGTTTTTTTAGTGTACTGCTATTAAGAAAGTATAAATAAATTTATCACAGACAAGTTATTTTTTAAGTATCCAACTGGGTTTTCCTTAGATAGTCATGTAACCATGAGCTATTGCTGTAGATAAGTTCTTCTGAAACCTTATATAGGAAATTTAGAAGAATTTTCTAATAAATAGTTAAATCATTTGTGACCATTATAATATTTTAGGTGCAACTACAGAGACCTTAGGGTTGAAGTAACTTAAGTAGAATTGAAAAACTCTTCAGTTACTTTCCAGTGACTGTTGGTCAGTATCCAGCTTTTCAATTTTGGTTAGGAAGTTCAGGAATTGGTTCGCTACAGAGATAATGTTTAGATTTGGAAGATAAGTTTGGCAATGAAAGTAATTTAGTAGAGGTAAAAGTACAGGGAGAATTTTGGGTCACCTTTAGGGACTGAGTAACTTTAATACCATTAAACTTTACTTCTAGTAAGTTTATTATCTAAACAATATGAAGTCTAAGATTTTATAGCATTTTGGAATTTGCCTTATAAAAAAGATGGAGGGAGCCGGGCTCAGTGGCTCAGCCTGTAATCCCAGCACTTTGGGAGGCTGAGGCGAGAGGATTCCCTGAGCCCACGGGTTCGAGACCCACCCGAGCAACTTGGCGAGACCTCGTCTGTACAATAAATCAAAAATTAGCCGTACTGTAGTTCGAGCTACTTGGAAGGCTGAGGCAGAAGGATCGCAGGAGCCCAGCAGGTCGAGGCTGCGGTGGACAGGAGCATGCCACTGCCCTCCAGCCTGGGTGACAGAATGAGACTCCAACCCCCCCCCCAAAAAAAAGATATAGGGGATTTTTGGCAGGTAGTAATGGTTGCTCTTACTATATACTGGTGCTTTTCAGATTAGAGATAATGACTAAATTCTTCATTTCCTATAAGAACTGAGTAGCTTTCCATTGTGCCAAAGTCATCTGTCACAATCTAAGCTAAAGCTAGCATCTCATATTTGTATATTGTTGAAAAACCAATAATTGGAATAAGAATGGATTAGGTGAATTTTTCACCATCTCTGGAAAAACAATTCCATTGATGGTGACTTAGACATACAGTTTTAGCATATGATTAGTTGAAAGCACATTTTTGTTTAGATAAACTGCTGAGTTTTAAAGCCAGAAACAGTAATATGTACAAATCAGTTATTAAACTTGATTTCAGTTTAAATTGGATTCTGTTTTTCACTTATTATTTTGTATAAAGAAGATGCATATAAAAAGTAAACTTTATAAAATTAACACTGAAATCTTTTCCTCTTTTTAGAGCACTATAAACAAAATTTCTACCTGAGAAAATGTTGAAATAGGAGCTACGGATACAGTGGATTTGCTGAATGAAATACAAGCAGTTAATTTTTGTAACGTGGGGAAGAAGCCTAAATTGCCAGATTACATGTGTAAATCACTGCGTTATTGCTTTAGTCATTGTCTCTATTTAGCAATGACAAGACTGGAAGAAGTAAATAGAGAAGTGAACATGCACTCTTCAGTGCGGTATCTTGGCTATTTAGCCAGAATCAATTTACTGGTTGCTATATGCTTAGGTCTTTATGTAAGATGGGAGAAAACAGCAAATTCTTTAATTTTGGTAATTTTTATTCTTGGTCTTTTTGTTCTTGGAATTGCCAGCATACTCTATTATTATTTTTCAATGGAAGCAGCAAGTTTAAGTCTCTCCAATCTTTGGTTTGGATTTTTGCTTGGCCTCCTATGTTTTCTTGATAATTCATCCTTTAAAAATGATGTAAAAGAAGAATCAACCAAATATTTGCTTCTAACTTCCATAGTATTAAGGATATTGTGTGCTCTGGTGGAGAGAATTTCTGGTTATATCCGTCATCGACCTACTTTACTGACCACGGTTGAATTTCTGGAACTTGTTGGATTTGCCATTGCCAGCACAACTATGTTGGTGGAGAAGTCTCTAAGTGTCATTTTACTTGTTGTAGCTTTGGCCATGTTGATTATTGACCTCAGAATGAAGTCCTTCCTAGCTATTCCAAACTTAATTATTTTTGCAGTCTTGCTATTTTTTTCCTCATTGGAAACTCCCAAAAATCCAATTGCTTTTGCATGTTTTTTTATTTGCCTGATAACTGATCCTTTCCTTGACATTTATTTTAGTGGACTTTCAGTGACTGAAAGGTGGAAACCATTTTTGTACCGTGGAAGAATTTGCAGAAGACTTTCAGTCGTTTTCACTGGAATGATTGAGCTTACGTTTTTTATTCTTTCAGCATTTAAACTTAGAGACACTCATCTCTGGTATTTTGTAATACCAGGCTTTTCCATTTTTGGAATTTTCTGGGTGATTTGCCATATTATTTTTCTTTTAACTCTTTGGGGATTTCATACCAAATTAAATGACTGTCATAAAGTATATTTTACCCACAGGGCAGATAACAATAGCCTTGATAGAATAATGGCATCCAAAGGGATGCGTCATTTTTGCTTAATTTCAGAGCAGTTGGTTTTTTTTAGTCTTCTTGCAACAGCGATTTTGGGAGCAGTTTCCTGGCAGGTAAGCTTATGATTTGTCTGTTATGTCAATACCTATAGTGTATGATAAAATGCTAGCTTTAAGAATTGAATTTAGAATTATAAGGTCAAGTTCCTGATTTTAAAAGGAGATTCTTATTTGGTCTTTACTTAATTTTGTTTATGGAGTTGAAGCACTTTGACAGGATAATTTAGTTTGATCTCTAGCAGAGAGGTGCCAAAATGTTAGGAATAGTAAGCATGTGACATGCCTCCCATGTCCTTATTGTTCATTAGCGAAAGACTCACAGATTAAAGATCTTTAAAATACTAGCATTTGGAGAGTATTTAGAGATTATACTTTGATCTTTTCATTTTATCCATGGTGAAATGGAAAGCCAGAGAGGACAACATCTAAAATCACTGGTACTAGCAAGAATAAGGTTACCTAACTTCTATTTTCTAGTCTCTTTACTACAACATATTTCTTTTATGTAGCCGTTTCCCTGAAGATTTTATATATATTAGATGTATAACAATATATCAGGTAGTTAATTATAAATTAGATGCTCTCCTAAGAAAGAATAAAACAGATTTTACGGTACATTTGCTGCCCAGAAATATTTTTAAAAAGACAAGGCATTCCGACTGTGCAGTTGGAGTTTGTATCTACAGTATTAACAAATCCTGTGTTCCATTCTTTGAAAATTTATTGACTATACACCATGTGCCAGGCACTATACTGGGTGCTGAAAATCTCAAGATGTCTCTGTCAAAGGCAGCACAGTCTCATGGAAGGGGAAAGAGGCTAGTATATATGCAAACAATTAGTATTACAGTGTGAAAATACCATCATCTGTGTACATCAGGCTGGGTTGTGGGGTATAAAGCAAAGTTAGCGCTTCTTGATGCAGTTCTCTGCACCATTTTGTTGCTGCGGAATGATTTCCTGAAGTAAGTGTTTGAAGCAGGAGATGTGGAAACTTGCCTAGGCATGGTGCTTTTTAGTCAGAGTAGGCTAGGACAGAGAGCCAGAGTGGGAGTTAACAACTACATGATGAAAACATTTTGGGTGCTGCCTGAGGATATCATCCTCACTCTGTTCTACTTGCCAGTGATAGGGACTATTAGAATTATGATGATGTCAGAAATTCTAGCAAGAGTTCTCCTCCCTCCCTCTTCCTTGCCTCCTCTTCCTTCCAGCTCCTTTATCCAGCCCTAACTATTTTTTCTTTTCCAAGTCAGCATTCGTTCTAGGCCATCAAATTCTGTTAACCAAATATTTCCTGATTACCACATTATTTTTTCTTATACTGGTGGTCTTTGAATACAGTGTGTATACCACTGGAGGTATTCAAAAGTTTTCCAAGGAGTACATCAGCAAAGATAATTTTAAGAAATCGATTTCCAGATTCTCACCTTCCCTTCTACTCTTTTCTAAAACTGATCTACTTGAGACTCTTTCTCAATTTAGGTATGGAAGGGTATCTCACTGTGGTTTTACTTTGCGTGTCTCTAGTAAGTAACAGTGTTGACCATTTTTTAATGTGTGAATCAGCCATTTTGTTGTTGAACTATCTATTCAAATCTTTTGCTCATTTTTATATTGAGTTAAAGACCAATTTATCATCTTTTTCTTTTATAGACTTTTAGTATCTTATCAAAGAAATCTTTGTTCAACCCTAGGTCACAATTGTTTTGCTTTTATCATTTTAACTTTTACATTAAGGTGTAATGATCCATTTTAGTTGATTTTTGTTAATGGTATGAAGTAAGGACCTTTTTTTTTTTTTTTTTTTTAATAAACGTCTAATTGTTTCCAGCACCATTTGTTGAAAAGCCTAGCCTTTCTCCCATTTAAATGTTTTGGCATCTTCATTTACAGTCAATTAAGTATAAATGTAAGACCTTATTTGTTTAGCTATTTTGTTATATTGATCTGTATGTCTATGCTTATGATAGTACTGTGCCATCTCATGAGATATTTTCTAATTTCCCTTGAAATTTCTTTTTTTGACCCCGTGGGTTATTTAAAAGCTTGTTGTGTAATATCCTAAAATTTGGGGATGTCCCACATTTCCTTCCGTGGTTGATTTCTAATTTGATTCCTTCAGTTAGAGAACATCGTTTTTATGATTTTAGTCTTTTATTAAGATTTTTTTTGTGACACTTGAAAAGATTGAGTGCTATGTTGATGGATACAGTGCACTACGTTGGTAATGTTGTTCATATATCTTGCACAGCCTTGCAGATTTTCTGTCTAGTTCTATAATACTGAAAGGGATTAAAATCTTCATTATAATAGCTGAATTGCCAGTTACCACTTTCAATTCTGTCAGTTTTTTGCTTCATGTATTTTGAGGTTCTGTTTGTTGGTGTAAATGCATCTTTAATTGTTACATCTTCTTACCATATTGATTCTATTATCATTATGGCAAACAGCATAGTTGACTAGTTATAACAAGATGTATGGCCTCCAGAGCTTAAAATATTAACTATCTAGCCCTTTTAAGAAAAACATTGCCAATCAGTGTTGTAGATCAGTGCTTCTCAAACTTTAATATGCTTATGAATTATGTGGGGAATCTTGTGACAATTGTGAAGATTGGAATTGAGTAATTTTGGGGAAGAGTGTGAGACTCCTTGTCTTTAAAAATCTTTAAGGTGATGCAGAAACTTCTGGTAATCAGCACACTACCGAGTGGCAAGGTATTCATTTAGCTATTCAAGACCAATGTGAATCTACCTGAGTTGTGTCTATATTCCCCAATGAGTTGCTATCTGGAAACTGCTGCCTGTGATGTAGGCATTGTGCCTTGGAGGCAATTTAATTTTTTAACTTGGTTTTAATTTAACCAGTCTTCTGTAGAAAGATTTCAAACATTGTTCTGCCTAGTGTTCTGTGAGATGTTAATGGGCATACTCAGAGAAAAAATGTTCAAAATACAAAAAGAGAAACATTTGCAGACTTAGTTGACCATGAAATCCTTGCCTCTACCCCTCATTACTTTTATTGTCCACCTCTCTACATACACACCTTTCAACTTCTATGTGAAACATAATTTAGGAAGCATCTACTTGGTTTATACGTGTGCCAATCCTTTTGAATAATGAAAGAATCAGAAAATTATGTAGTGAAAGACAAATAATTTAGAGATTTACTAGAACAAGACTGGGGGTAATAACATTATTGTTAATCCAAGTACATTCTAAGGGCTATTTCAAATTCTTTAAATTGGATTTTAAATGATATTTTAATTGAACTATTTTTACTTAATTCCTAAATGATATTTATTGACACTGATTAACTTTTAAATAATATAATCTAAAACCATTCATCACATTTCTATGAGAGTAATACTAAAATGCTAAACTAATTTTTTTCACCGTCCCATTAAAAAATCCCTCAGATTTCCACTGAAAAAACACTGCCATTAATTAAGTGGAAGTAGATCCACTGTGTCAAGAAAAATGAGGAATTAAAGAAGGTTTTGGTAGATCAGTATGTCAGCTATGGGCAAGATCAATGAAAGTAGAGATAGACTGAAGTCAAGAAGGCTAGTCAGGAGCAAGAAATGGTAAGGAGCTGAACTAAGGTGATAGGCAAAAGTGTTATAAGGATAAGGAGAAGACAGAGTATTATCAAAGGAAAAACTGATAATATTGAGAAGTAAAAGCTAAAGAGAATTTTATATGAGTTAATGAAATATAGAATTGAATGTTCTGACATGGTGGATAGCCAAAAAGAAAATGTGAAAAGATTTTGAGAAACTGAGCAGAGCAGATGGGAGTGTAGGATGGGAGAAAGCATAATGATGAATTTCATTGAGTTAATGACCTACTAGGCACTTGGAATTTATAAAACATTTTATAGTAGGTTTAGTTATCTTTTAAAGCATATTTTTGGGAATCAAATATGCTCTAGTTTTCCTACTAGAGAAGTAAAAATAAATAAGATTAATGTGCCTACTGGAGCACAGTTGTAATTTAGACCTTAATTCCCAAAAATGTGTCTGGCCACTTTTTTACTAAGTTTTTGTGTATGAAAGGCTTTGAGTTTTGTTAGTTTAACTTAGTTTAACCTTTTTTAAAAAAATTTTTAGTAAGGAAATATTTGCATATAGTAACCTTCACCCTTTTTACTGTATAATTCTGCAGTTTTTACAAACACATGTAGTTGTATAACCATCACTACCACAGCCAACATATAGAGCAATTCCGTCACCACCAAAATTCCCTCCTGCTCCTTTGTAGTCAATCTTTCTCCCAACCCCCTGTACTTGGCAACCCCTAATTTGTTTTCTGTCTCTAGTCATTTTCCTTTTCCAGAATGTCATATACATAATATGTAGCCTTTTGAGTCCGACTTTTTGCTTAAATCATTGAGCTTCATCCGTGTGGCTGTGTATATCAGTAATTTATTTCTTTCTGAGCAGTATCCCACTGTATGAATGTATCACAATTTGTTTATCCATTACTCAGTTGAGGCACATTGAAATTATTTACAGTTTTTTTTTTTTTGGTAACTATGAATAAAACTGCTATAAGCATTTGTAAACAGGGTTTTGTATTAACATAAACTTTTAGTATGGTGTGGGATTGCTGGGTTATATGGCAAATTTTTTTTTTTTGCTTGTTTGTTTGTAAGATACTGCCATACTGCTTTCCAAAGTAGCTGTTTCATTTTACATCCTCACCAGCAGTGTATGGGAGTTCCAGTTGTTCCACATACCCACCAGTGCTTGGTATTATGTTTGGTTTTGTTTTTTAATTCTAATAGATGTGTAGTAGTAATTCATTGTGATTTCATTTTCTGTTTCCCTAGTGACTGATATTAAGAATCTTTTCATGTGCTTATTTACCATCTATATGTTTTCTTTAGTAAAGTACCTGAAGATCTCTTGAACACTTAGGAAATTGGGTTGTTTGTTTTCTTAATATTGAGTTCTGAGAATTCTTCATATATCCTAGATATAAATCCTTCATTAGATATGTAACTTGCACATATTTTCTCTCAGTGCGTGTTTTTTTATTTTCTTATGTTTTTTGAAAAGCTGAAATTCTTAATTTGGGTATAGTCCAATTCATCAGTTTTTTTTTTCATTTATGAATTTTCTTTTGCTGTCATATTTAAGAATCTTTGCCTGACCTCATTTGAATAGAATTTTTGCCTAACCCCATATGAATAACTTTGTTTTTTGTTAGTTTTACTGAGTTTAATATTTGCAGAATGAGTCAATAGTATCATTTCTAGTCATTTACATAAAAAGCTGGAATTTTACCATTAACTTCTGTTGTGTTTTGTTCATAATCTCATTTCAACTTTAAAATGCAACATTACAGCTGTTGTTTCCTGCAATTTGGATTATGTTCACTGAATGTGCTATTTGCTTTCCTCTTTTACACTTTTTCCCTTAAATATGTGAACTAGAAAGAAATAGTACCATAGCATTTGGTGCTAGTTTTATTGCTCAACTATAAACATTTCTGAAATTATGATAATTGTTAATTCACAGAAGGATAAAAAGGGAGATAGTAACCAGATACCAAAGGAAACATACCCCATGGCTCTTTCTTATATAGAGAGATTCTCTCTGAAATCTTTCATGGGATTTTATATGCCTTTCCTGGCAACCATTGTCATTTACAGATTCAGTGGGGTTTGATGAAGCTTTTTGGAGAAAACTTTTTGACCCAAACCAGAAAAACCACAATCACAGTTTATTTCTTTGTAGGAGAAGCAGTGACAGTCACTGGGTATAACAGATGTCTCAAGATCAGTCTCATAGTCAAGGAAGGAATGAAATCCACAGATGATGCAGTTTCATTTCTATCAAGATAGCAGATTATTACAGAATATGACTTACTTGGCATTGGTACAGGAGATTTTCAAATCTGCCAAAACTAGAAGTGCTCATTTTTCATAATTTTTGTTTTGGTTCATTTCTCTTCCAAAAGCTTTAAACTGTTTTATTCTAGATGAGAGGGAGAATTCTCTTTAATTTCATTTTCTATCACTTCTACCAGAATACTATAAACAGGAATAGATGTCTTCCCCCCCCAAAAAAGCACCAATAACAGTAGACTGAATATTGCTTTCTCCATGAAGAAGGAACGTATTTCTTCCCTTCAACTGGTTTTCCAACTTTCAAAAGCATTAAAAAAATTTTTTAATGACCGTAGACCCTTTTTTTTCCCATTTTACTAACAGGACCTAACATTTATTAACTGTTTTTGATGCACTAGCCACCATTCTTACTAATAATTATCAATTTAATCCTTATAACACTCTAAGATGGATGAGAGACGTGATTGAGAAATGAGGAAACTTGCTCAATGTAGGTGGTATGAATCTAGGCCATTTGCCTTTACTGCCTTCACTCTTACTTAACCACTTCACTTCATTTCATGTACTTTTGTAATTGGAGATGAGTGCAGACATTATTTTATCTAATCTCTTCATTTTTCCCCTAGGGCAAAGTAAGATTCAGTAGACTGCCTGAATTTGATTCCTGTACCATTGTTGTTTCGCTTCTATCAGAATTACAGTCTAAAAAGATTTCTATTTTTGTTATCTCTTTGGAGGCTACTCAGCCAGAGGATATATTTCTAAAGCTTCTACCAGGGACTTAACAGATATATACCAAGATCTCCTAAATAGCAATCATCATTTAGGTAAAAAAAAGTAGTTGTTTAGATTTTCTGTGGTTTTGCGCAGAGTGACCTCATTTCAATTTTAAAATGCTTCATTGCAAATTACGCTGCCATTTATTGTGCTAGAGATGTTTTCTGTATTTCTAATCTGTAGAATAAGCTCAAAACAAAGTTCTCCTTTTTATGGATTCAAGAAATCAAGACTCAAAAGGTTAACTAACTTGTTCATGTATACACAGTCACTAGCTGAGCTAAGACTAACCAAAGTCTTAACTCTAAAGCTTGGGTCCTTTCGACTACACTCTACCTAAAGAAGTCACTTGACTTTAAAACTATAAAGTGACTTTAATAATGTTCTTAAACTTCCTGAACTAAGCAAAGTTTTGAAAGTCGATTATGGTTTCTTAAATCTAGGTTTCTCATACTGAACAACGTAGTTATCTCCATTTATGTATTGCTCCATTTATATATTCTGTTTCTTAGTTGGACTTCACTTTCCTGAGACTTCTATATATATTTCCCAAATCCAGCTTACTTAAAGTGACTCAGACAAAAACACTTCTAAACAAACAAACAAGAATTAGGTTTCTTATGTAAATTTTCTATTTTTAAAATGTAGTAAATTGCATAAAGAGATTTTGTTCCTGTTACCTGAAAAACTTTAGAATATGAAATGTTACATATTGGCCATGACTTGAAAGCTCAGCTGAACAGAATTCTAATAGCTAGTAACAATTTTTATTTGAAGGATGTTACTTACAGGTTATTTATCAGTCTGCTATTATGCTCAGTTTATATCTGCTCTGAAATATAAACTATGCCTTAAAATTTGATAGTGAGCATAGGATAATTTGGGGAAGAAAAGGAGGATAAGTACCTACACTTGCAGGCTTTAATCAGTTGATCTTATTTGTTACAGGGTATACTGTTTTAGGTTTAAGAAGTACTCCAAAGTCACAAATAACTTCTGGGTTGAAGCTATAGAATAATGGTTTGCAGGACAGTAAAGAAGCTTTCTGAAGTGGCAAGTAGATAAAACATCCTACATTTATTTTGGCTTCCCCTGGACATACTACCATCTATTCAATCAGGATTATGATTTTTTGTATTTACAAACTTTGCTTTTGCATCTATTATTTTAATAGAATATTTAGTAGTTTTTCTAAGCTTGCTTACTCAAAATAACCTAATAGAAGTACTTAATGGTTTTTTTTCTGATACATGGGCTTTTAAAAAATTTATGACAACATAAAATTATCAGTTTTCTAAGACTTTTTATAAAAAGCATATAGTAACAGATCATTTGTTATCTATGAATTGTGATCAGTAAACCCCTAAATATCTACTTATTTAGTTCTGTTGTATTAAATATTATCATCAGTGTTACATAACCACATGAGCTTATTGAATAACATCAGTATCAACATTTTAATTGAAATGTTAAATTATTTCTTTAGACTTTTCATCTGAGTTATCTATAAATTGACAATTGAACTTTTACTTAGATCAGTTATAAATCAAACTAATAATTTTTCTAATGGTAAAAACCATAAGGTCTTTAATTTCACAATAAAAATTTTAGTACTGATAGCTT
The DNA here is from genome assembly GCA_027257055.1 of Cephalopachus bancanus. Classification (NCBI taxonomy): domain Eukaryota; kingdom Metazoa; phylum Chordata; class Mammalia; order Primates; family Tarsiidae; genus Cephalopachus; species Cephalopachus bancanus. The sequence continues at coordinate 6,300,450 of JAPVLO010000073.1, forward strand.
TATAAAATATTTTAATGCAATACAAAAGTCAGTAATAACCATTGCTGTTCTGTACACATGAATTAAGAAAGGCCAGTCTCTACATATGATGTATTTAAATAAATACGACCAAATTTGTCTGGGCATGGTGGCTCATATACTAACCCAGCACTTTGGGAGGCTGAGGTGGAAGGATTGCTATAATCCCAATTACTCAGGAGGTTGAGGCAGAAGAATTGCCTGAACTCAGGAGGTCAAGGCTGTGGTGGGCCATGACTGTGCCACTGCACTCCAGCCTGGGTGACAGAGTGGTGGACCCTGACTCAAAAATAAAAGTTAAAAATTAAAATTAAAAAATATATATATGTGTATATTTACATATATGGCCAAGATTAAAATAAATACTTAAAGCAGGAATGGAAACTTTAATTCTCTTTTCTGTAGGAAATGGGGGAAAATGATAGATAGCAATGATAAACAGTCTTAACTAAAGAAAAATTGTTTGGCTGAAAAAATGGAAAGTGAACAATTTTTGGTGTTACTGTAAGGGAGGAAAAATTATTTTCTCTCTACCCTTCATAGTTCTTAGCTGTGATAGACCCCTATGACAAAAGACAGGTTAACAAAAGAAAAATAAAATAAATTTATTAACATGTACATAGGAGATACTGTGGGCATGAGTCATTCTCAAAGAGGTGACTTTGAATTCACACTTATATAGCATCTTCAACAAAAAACAGTACATTTTTCAAGAAATGATGTGACAAAGGAAAAGAACTTTGAGTCTCTAGGGGCAACAACGTGGAGGAAGACACATAAGTGGGATTTTGTTATGTATGTTCCTCTGATGCCATCTCTAGGCTGATAAGGGTCTAAAGTTTTTCACTGATCAACTTTTGTCCTTACAGAAAGGCTGTTAACACACCTCAACTTCTAACTCTTGTTTCTAATAACTACCTTGAACTTAGAAAGAATGTTCAGGGTTGTTTGTTTGTTTGTTTGTTTAAGAGGATGCTGTTTTCTTTATTTTTAAAAATACTATAATTATGTCTCTATAGAAAAATAAATATGACTGTAAGATTATTGAGTAGACTTGTTTTATTTGGCCAGAACTTTTTTTTTTAAGTCAGGGTCTCACTCTTTTGCCCAGAATGGAGTGGAGTGGCATGATCACAGCCTTGACTTCCTGGGCTCATCTTTCCACATCAACTTTCCAGTTAGCTGGGACTACAGGCCCATGCCACCATGCCCAGCTAATTTTTTTGATTTTTTGTAAAGACGAGGTCTTGCTTTGTTGCTCAGACTGGTCTCAGACTCTTAGACTCAAGCAATTCTTCCACCTCAGTCTCCCAAAGTGCTGGGATTGCAAGATTGAGTGCCAACCAGAGCATTTTTTTAAATGTGTGCCTTTGGGTGGCAGTACACCTTCCTTTAGAATCCCCACAACTACTTACTCTTTCCACAGCTGCTGCACATATTCATGTCTTGCCTCTAAAGATAATAGAGTTTATGCTCCTTGATATAAATTATAAGACAATTAATTGTTTAGTTTCTTATTATTGCTATTTTGACCAGAAAAGTACTCATTATGCAAAGTAAAAGATGGAAATAATATAGTCACAATATTGTACATGGTATTGATTACTAATTCTTTTATGTGAATGGCTGACCTGATTTGAAAGCAGTCCTTTTATGCAAACAGGGGTTTAATTGATCAAAGCATTTGTTATTCTAATGGGATAACATATGCAATAGAAATTGACTCACAGCACCAAGAGCAAGAAGCAGCAGAACCAGCAGTCAACAGAAAAAAGTCTTGAGGTTTGGAATTATCAAACACAGAGAAACCTCCATTCTTTGCCAAGTTGAAAAAGTAAAAGCACATATCAGGAAGTAATGGTAGAAAACTGGAGACTTTACAAAGTGATAAGGCTTTTGAAAAAGAACTAACTTTTCAAATAACTGATTTATTTCAAAGAAACAAATTTTAGGATCAGGAAATAAAATAGCTAAAACCATTTTGATATGCAAGCTTAACAGATTAGACAAAGCTGGAGTGATACACAGTGATATATAGTGGATATAGCCCAGAAAATGCTTTTCAAGGAGCACAGAAGAGAAAAAATATGGAAAATACTGAACAAAAGAAAAGGGTAAGACTCAAAAAGGATACATTGAAAAGATCTCATCAGTATTTGATTGGTGTCTTAGAAAGAAAAGGGAGAAATAAAGGCCAAAGGAAATATATGAAAGGACAGGCAAACAGACCAATAGAAGAGAGAGTCTAAAAAGAGATCCATGGATACTTGATTTATGACAAAGGTGATATACAGCATGTGGAATGGTTGATATTTTCAGTAATTGGCATTTGGGCTATTCAGTGTTTCTATAGGAAAAAAATGAAATTGGGCCATTATTATAAATAAAATCAATTACATTTCGATTATAGACCTAATTGTGAAGGACAAAACAATAATGTCTTTAAAGGATAATATAAAATATCTTTTTAATGTTTGAGCTATATTACAGTTAAGAAAAAAAGCAGTCGGGGTGGGAGAGGTATTTGCAACTACAACTAACAAAAAACTTTCATCTAAACTTTTAAGAACAAAACAAAGCTAAATCAATGAGGAAAAGGCTGGCCCCATAGAAAAGTAAGTAAAGTATTTAACACTTCAAAAGATGAAACTCGCAGGGCCTGGTGGCTCAGCCTGTAATCCGGTGGCTCAGCCTGTAATCCGCGCCTTTGGGAGGTTAGGTGAGTGGATTGCCTGGGCCCGCGGGTTCGAGTCCCGCCTGGGCAACTTGGCGAGACCTCATCTCTACAATAAATCAAAAATCAGCCTAGCGTGGTAGCCCGCGCCTGTAGTTCCAGCTACTTGGAAGGCTGAGGCGGAAGAATCGCCGGAGCCCAGCAGGTCGAGGCTGCGGTGGCTGGGAGCGGCCACTGCACTGTCTGTGTGACAGAGTGAGACTCCAACTCAAAAAAAAAAAAAAAAAAAAGATGAAACTCACATGATCTAAGGTATTTGACCTCAATAATCAGAGAACTTCTAGTTCTCTATATATTTTAGTTTTTTTCCAATGGCAGATTATTACAATCTGAATACCAATAATAGAAAATCAGCAAGCTAATTAAAGTTTTATACGTAGTATAAGTGTGCCATTTGGGCTTTACAAATGATTTGGATTTATGGTAACAGGCTTACAGTATATTAAAATGCTCACTGAATATTATATATTATTTTGGTAAAAATCTGCATGTATATAAATATATGAATATGCATTTGTGAAAAAAATATATATATATTACATGAAGTATGAAAATATTTCAAAAAGTAGTTTTGTGGATGATGTTATTTGGAATGATTTTAATCACATCTTTTTTACTTATTTGTATTTTTCAGTGTTTCTAAATGGAACATGTACTGTGTTATTCCTATAATTGATAAAATAGGATGTACAAAATAGGGTAGTGTGTGTATGTATATATTCCATTATGGAATATTCCATTATGGAAAAAAATTTTATATTTTTTATTAAAATTTTGATCAGATGAACTGCCCCTTAGTGTTAAAAGCATGTGTTCACAGGCATATATAGTATGTGCATATAATATGTACAGTAGCAATACATGAAGAATGTGGAATAATATTATTATTCTAAAGATACAGTTCAGGATTAAGTGACAATCATTGCTCCCATTTTCTTTTCACTTAAATGTATCCTTTAAATTTTTTCTGCTTTGTTATTATAATTAATCCCTGATTGCTCCTCCTTTTAATATTTTTTCTGCCTCCCTACTTTCCATTCTGCTTTTGGGATGCTTATATGTCCTTAATATTTTTTTCTTCTTTATTGTTAAAATTTAGACATACAGAAAATTCAATCATTTTAAATGATAAACTATATTATAAGAATGGAATTCATTTTTATAGCTTTGGAATCTTAAATAGCCTTAACATTTTATTCTCATAATTTTACAGGGGAAAAAAAATGAGCCTTTCTAAAGTACCTTTTCTGATAAAGTAAATGAATGTTTAATTTGAAAAATGACATAAGGCCTGGGGGTTTTAACAAGAGATTTGTTTTCTGGCCTTTTGTCATAATAAAGAGTGATTATGTTTTTGTTGTTGTTGTAGTTGATTTTTTTTGTTTGTTTTTCTTTTCTAGTTTGGATGGGATGATATTTGACAAATTAAAAAAAAAAAGTGATGTGTTGTGTTTTGCCACAACTTCCAAGAAGCAGAGAATTAGATTTAGGGTTTATTATACTAGTTAGCTCATGCATATATATTTTTGTCTGCTTTAACTTATTATTGTTCTTGGGTCATTAATTGTTCTTTTTATCCTTTTTAAAAATAGAGGTAAAAAAATGTAAGTCAATATGCATGTGTGTAAATATATATGTACATAAGTACACTCATGCATACTGTGTAAACATGTTTTGAATTTCTTTTAGCCAACAAATGGAATCTTCTTGAGCATGTTTCTAATTGTTTTGCCATTGGAATCCATGGCTCATGGGCTCTTCCATGAATTGGGTAATTGTTTAGGAGGAACATCTGTTGGATATGCTATTGTGATTCCTACCAACTTCTGCAGGTACAGTAATCTAGTATAGTTAGTAATAACTACTTGATTCATAACAATTTCCTGTTACTTGTATAGCTCACAATAAAATGTGGTCGCTCTTTTTTTCAAAACTAATTTTAAAAAATATAACTTCTAGAAAACTGTAAATTGTGATAACATCTTTAGGGTTCAATTTAAATATTTTGATAAATATGATTAGCTTATATTTTAGCTAGAAATCAGAAAATATGAATGAATGATTTATTTATTTTTTTTTTTGAATTGGAGTCTCAATCTGTTGCCTAGGCTGGCATGCTCAGAGCCACCACAACCTCAACCTGCTGGGCTCATGCGATCCTTCCTTCTCAGCCTTCCAAGTAGCCAGAACTACAGATTTGCGCTACCATGCCCAGCTTTTTCTTTTTCTTTTTGTAAAGATGAGGTCTCACCAAGTTGCCCAGGCTGGTTTCGAACCCGTGGGCTCAGGCAGTCCTCTTGCCTCGGCCTCCCAACATGCTGGGATTACAGTTTGAGCTACCGTGCCGGCCTATGAATGGATTTTTTAAGGAAAGGTCCTATGCTACCGGGAATATCTTGTTTAAGAAGATGTCCTGTGAAAACAAAATATAATAAAATGTGCCTGAGCCTAGAGTTCTACTTCTGTATTTTCATAGGCAAATTGTAATTTCTCTGAACTTTAGCGTCTTTCTTTTTCTCAAATGTAAATGGTGAGACCTCTTCTGCTCATCTCAGTAGAATGTTATGAAGAGCTGAAAAGAATATTAAAAAACACTTTGCACACTGAAAAATGCCATACAAATACCAGGAATTCAAAAGATTGGCAGTGATGCTTAATAAATATTTAATTGCAGTTTTATTCCAAAATAATTTTTAGCATCAAATGTGCAAATCGATAAATATTGCTACATTTTTATTTTTCTCTTATAGCTAAATACTTTTAAAATAAAAAAGTAGTCTTTGCCATTAATGAATTCTGATGACCATGTTTTCATCACGCTTTCCTTGGCGGAGGGATCTTGAAATCAAAAAGCTTTTATCTGATTTCAAACATTTGACATAAAACCCCAAATATACTATTTGTAGGAAATATTTCCTTCATGTTAAAGCCTTGATAAAAAGTTGTGGTTTCTCATGAGAAATAAAAGAAACAGATTCTGAAAGTGTCTCATAAAGTAGAAGTGAGGACACTGTAAATAGAATGTGTGGAAATAGTGATATGCACAGTTAGGTTTTTAATCCATTGTAATTTTTTATGTATTGCTTTTTTACCTTTTTGTGGCTGTTAAATGTTATAGAACAAAGTGTTTTAATGAAAACTAAAGTTGTTAGAATTGTATTGATGATAGATGAAGCGAAATCTAAAGTTTTCAAAATTCCTAATAGAATTTCCTTTTCTGGATTGGAGTGATGATTTTTTTCTCCTTCAATATTTATGTTATTTTGCTTGTTTTAAGACTTGGTTCGTTGTCTTTACTAAGTATTATTCTACATTTGTTTCAATAGTGTAAATCAATGGATCTAAATTTTAGTAATTGTTTAAAGTGCCACTTATATAATTTCTTCCTTATTTATGTACCTTAGGTTAGTAAAACTTGAGCATACATGTATAAAGACCCTGTATTTCTCAATACAAAAATTAAATATATAATTAAATATTGCTTTCATATTTTGTATGTTAGAATTTTTTTCTCAAGAATAAAGTTTTTTTCTTTTAGTTCCTACCCAGGTGTTCTTGAAACAGTATAATTTGCTTTTGAAAGTCTTGTCCAAAATCTGTCATTTGGTAAGAAAATATGAATAAGGAACAAAGAGTAGTCCTATGTATATTTGGAGAGATCCTCCCAGCTTCTAGTTTGATTATTGTTTTAATGATAGTAAATATAATTTTTTTTTTTTTTTTTGAGTTGGAGTCTCACTCTGTCACTCAGACTGGAGTGCAGTGGCCACTCCTGGCCACTGCAGCCTTGACCTGCTGGGCTCTGGCGATCCTTCCTCCTCAGCCTTCCAGTAGCGGGAACTACAGGTGTGCACTACCACGCCTGGCTAATTTTTTGATTTATTGTAGAGATGAGGTCTCGCCAAGTTGCCTAGGTGGGTCACGAACCCGCGGGCTCAGGCAATCCACTCACCTTAGCCTCCCAAAGCGCAGGATTACAGGCTGAGCCACCGAGCCTGGCTGATAGTAAATATAATTTTAAGAAACCAGGTTTTGATTTTCTAAGCTTAATTCTTAGCAATATAGGAATTTTAGAAAAGATGATTTTTTAAAAATCTGCCATTTAGATGGCAGCAGCTGTTATGGTTCTTTGATAATCAATTATAAATGATGAGAATGTGATATAGAATGAATACTTCTTAAACAACAAAATAATTGTTTTTCTCCTACTTCAGTCCTGATGGTCAGCCAACACTGCTTCCCCCAGAACACGTACAGGAGTTAAATTTGAGGTCTACTGGCATGCTCAACGCCATCCAAAGATTTTTTGCATATCATATGATTGAGACCTATGGATGTGACTACTCCACAAGTGGGCTGTCTTTTGATACTCTGCATTCCAAACTGAAAGCTTTCCTTGAACTTCGGACTGTGGATGGACCTAGACATGATACGTATATTCTGTATTACAGTGGGCACACCCATGGTACAGGAGAGTGGGCTCTAGCAGGTAAATTCACCTTTGACAGTTTATATTTGTGAAGATACACATATTTGTGGAAATCTGTTCTTCACACAGACATTAAATTTGCAGAATTCCTAATTTTCCACTTCACAATTTACCAACTGTGCTATATATGAATATTTTGTTTTTCTTTTCTCTGGCATACTTATTTAGCATAATTTTAGTAATCGCTAATGATAAGGTTTTAAAAATTGTGTCTTGTGATTTGAAGACAAAAAAATTCTGCTTGATTTGACAATTAACCAGTTTCCCTTTAAAGTATTTTCAGAATTAGTAAATAAATTTTTTTTCTGAAAGTAATAAACTTCAAGTTGTATTTCTAAGTCTTTAAATGTTATGGATGCAGATTTCAATAGTCCTTCACATGTATAGTTTTGTTTATATAAGAAGCTCACCAAAATTTTGAGCAGCAAGTAATGTGATATGGTGGAAGTAGTGCTCAGGTCCTCCTTTGCCACAACTGTGTTTATTTAAGCAAGTTACTTAACTTCTATTGACTTCAGTTTTCTCATCTATAAAATGAGTAATACTAAATGACCATTGAGTTTTATTTCTAAGATATAAAATTCTGTAAGGTTTTTTAAAGCATTTTTTTGATGCTATTAGGCTGTTGAAAAACATAATTTTGATTTACTTGCATTATGGGAAAAAGAAAACTTTTTCTCTCAAAAGTTACTGCCAAGAGAGAAATGAGATCTCTCTATATAATAGTTAAATTTGTCAGTCTTCTTGACTATAATAGAGACCTCGTAAGTTAAGGGCTTTGTTTTATGTATTTCATACCTGTAACAGAGCCTGGCACATAAGAGGGAATCCTTAGGTGCTGATGAGTGGATTAAATCATTGAATAAATCATGAAAAAAGACAGGTAATGCTCTTATTTTATACTAGAAATCATTCTTTTAGATCTAGTTATATCCCACATCTTTTCTTAAAAGATAAAATAGTCATAAAATATATTTGAAAACATAGACTCAGGTCACAGAAAAAGAGAAATAGAAGTAGTATAGAAAGACCAGAGGCAGAGCTACCCATACAAGAACTCTAGAAGGAAACAAACATACTGAGTTAAATTAGAGATGAATTGAAACCAGTATGATCTCACTAATTTCATGCCAGATTTGTGACCAGGGTGTTATTGCTAAGAAAACTATTTTTTTGAAATTTTTATTTTTTGCAAATAAATATTTAATAACTCAGTGTTTGTCCAGAAGAAAGGCAAGCTGACATTTATTAAGCATTCAGCTACTACTACTGTGCTTTGTACCTTATACATGTTGTTAGATTTAATCTTTACATGAAATCCTTTGAGATAGATACCATCACTTCTATTCATTTTTTAAAGGATGAAGTAGAAGTTAAAGTGGTTACATAACTTATCTATGATCATGCTACTAAGTGATGGAACTATGATTTAAGCCCAGGTCTGCCTGACTCCTAAAGTGTATTTTTCCCCCCCTGTAGCATGTTGCCTCCAAGGGTGAAGGCCATGATGATAGGGAAATAGCATGTTCTGATTAAGTAGATATTTTTGTTAGCATGAATTACCCATTTTCAAAAAATCAGAATGTACCAGAAGGTACTCAGCACTAAAACTACTTGAACATAGTTTATAAAATCATTTACTTGACCTGCACCTTTTTAATCACGATGTAGAAAACAACTTTTTAACATTTATGACTTCAGTTTCAGGTAAAGTATAGCATTCCATGTATTCTAACTCAGCACAAGAGAAAAAGTTCTCATCAATTCAAAAGTCTTTACAGAAATAGAATTTCAGGTGTGAGGGCAGGGATTGATTATTGAAAACTTACTACAATACGTTAATAATAAACTGTCCCCAGAGCAAATGGAAAAAGGGACAAATTTTGGTGGTCATGTATATACCCCTAGATATTTAAAAGTATTGTAAGAAAGTAATTTATTTTAAATGTAAGCTTTTTGTGTGTTTACATGAAGGATCTATTACTTAATGTAAACATTTTTCAAAAAGTTTGCATTTTTCTTAAATATTTTAAAATTTATTTCAAGTAATTTTAAAAATAGCTTTGGAAATAAATTCTAGACTTTCAATTTGCTAATATTTTTTATCAGCTTTCCCTTTCCAGGAAAAGTAAAAATAAGATAAGCAGTATAAAAAACAGAATTTCTAAATTTTTATTAACATGAGTTAGGAATATTTTGAAGACTTAAGAACTCTAAAACAAAGTTATATTTTAGGTAAATGTTTAGCAGTTACATTCTGGAATTATATCTATAATTTTTTTGAAGTATGTTACTAATAAATTAACTCATAGTTTTCATCTATCAGTCAAGAATATTTGTTCCTGTGTAACTTTGTAAAAGAGTTTATTGTAGAAAGAGAAAGAAAGAAAAAAGAAAAGAGGGAAAGAAAAGGAGAAAGTATAGCTTAACACTGCCCTTCCTTCCCTGAGAAGGGGTAGATTTCATCGCATAATTCAGCAACTACATACTGCCAACACACAGCCTGAGGCATCTGGCTGACTTGCAGGTAATCGAGGTGAACCAGGCCCAGAAGCCTTCTTTTCAGATAGTTCATGTCCTGCTTGCTTTAGACTTAGTCCTTAAAGGCTGATTCTGCCTCAGAAATAGTATTGAACACCCCTTCTCTGAGGGAAATGCTTTAATTTATTTCAAATCAAGTCACAGATTGCTGTATGCTGTGCTAATTTATTAGTAGTCATCTTTCTGGCAGCCTTTGAAACAGGACTGGATTTTACTTGGGTTAGCAAGTTGAGGGAGGGTCCAGAACGAAGTATCACTGTTGAAAAAAGAAGCTAGAGTTGCCCTTTATCCCATACCTTCGCTTACAGCACTTCTCAGAATATGCAGTTTTCTCACATTTATGGGGTTTAATAATATGGAACCTGGTATTTTTTCCTCTTTGCTTGAGGGTAAGAAACAATTGTGGTAAGTAACAGCAAGACAGAAATAAATGAAAAAAATGTAGGTAATCTATAAAGCAGTTTATCACAGATAAAGTCTTTAAAAAGCGGTCTCAATTACTTGAAATGCATCAGATGGCCGTTATCTTAGATAAATGTACATACTTTGCATCTGGGCCAAAAGCCAAATGCAGCATAGAACCTATTCATAGGAGAAAGCAGAGCAGAACAAAACAAGAGATGAGAAATAGTTTAAGAGGCTTTAGTGCTGCTTTAAGTCGCTTGTTGTTATCTAAAGAGCATTTATATAAGAGAATTAGGGTAGAATGTGCTGAAGAATATTTATTGAAATGGTTGTAGATGGCATGTTGGGCAATGATGTTTTGTGGCAGATGGAATTTGTATAATAACTCTTGTAATCTGTGTCATCTCTTTGATCTCTAGAGAAATTTAATAGAGCTGGCAATAATGAAAAGTTAACATTTGTCCATTTTTTTAAAAGTGATGTCTTCCGGAGATATCAGTGAAGCAGCACATTAGTAATATGTAGAGACCATGTATTAAAATAATGTCTCTGAGATTATACGTTGTTGGAGCAGTTCATAAAACAAGTTTTTCATTTTCAGAGTCTTAAAATATAGCCTGCTGATGAATAAAATAATATTAATTACACATATTAATGTGTGTATTCATTAACTAATGTGATATAGCCCAGCTTCAGAGTTAATTCAAATCTAAAGAAGTTTCTATCTCTCTGGTGGTATCATTTTGTAGGTTTAGCAAAGAGGATGGCTGCTCTTGGTATAAATGTGTATTCTGAAGTTAGGTTGTTAGATCTTGTGCTAGTAAATCATAGCATATTAAACTTTCTTCTAATTACAGAAGTAGCATATAGTCAATATAAAATTTCAGAAAATATAAAAAAATACTTTTGAAAACCACCTGAAAGTGAGACACTCAGCAATAGCCACTATTGTATATTTGGTAGCTATGCTTCTATTTCATCATGCTTTTTCTCCTTATTATAGATATTGTCTCATCATTAGAATTTCTTTATAAATATTTTATTATAAAGTTTCCCTGGGTTTTATGCCATAATTTATCTCCATTTCTTCTGTTTCAGATTTTATTCTTGTCTTAGATAACTGTGGGAAAAAAATTTCTATATGTAATTTTTGCCCTGCCTCTGTTCTTTCCTTAGGATAGATTCCTAGAATTGGAATGATGTTCAGTGCACCATTGAGACAGGTCCAGGACTAGGTGAAGTGGAGAATTGCCTCAGGCACAAACTTATAGGCGTGCCAGAAAACTACATAGTCAAAATAAATATTTTTATGTAATACACTTAAAAATCAAAATGAATACAAAAATATCCACAATGAACCGGATGTAAAACCTACTAGATGTGAAATAGATTTAGGTCAGAAATTTATTTACTTTAGACCTTTCTGGCATATATTTTTTTATTTAAATCCATTCTTAAACTCACTCTTGTACAGGTAGGAATAGTGTTTCTTTTCATTTAGTAGGTAGCTGCATGCAAGGAAGATAAGGAAACAATGGTGTAAAACAGGGGTCAGCAAACTTTTTCTGTAAAGGAACAGACAGTTTTGGCTTTGTGAGCCATACGATCCCTGTTGTAACCATTCAGCTCTGCCATTGAAGAGCAAAAGCAGCCACAGGCAGAATGTAAATGAATGAGCTTACAATAAAATGTTATTTATGGAAATAATTATATGAAATATAAGATTCTTATAATTTTCACTGTCACAAAATATTATTCTTCTGATTTTCTTTTCAACCATGTAAATATACAAAATCAATTCTTAGCTCTCAGGCCATACAAAAACAGGTGGCCAGCTGGATAGGCCCACAAGCTATAGTGGTTTGCTGCCCCTAGTGAAGAATATGAGCTTTCCTGTATAATTGTTTCCACTAAATTTAACTACATAAAACAGTTTTCTTAATTTATCATAGCATATCCTCTTTTAATGTAATAAGGATGATTGGTTTTTTAACCTCAAATTGAAAATCTGTTTTTAAAAATGCCTTCTGAAAAGATGCTTTGAAAGTATTACTTTTAAATATTTTTTGCTTATTTGCTTCTAAGAATATAAAGAAAATACACTAAAAAAGTATTCAGAATGAGAGGCGTCAGAAATTACTGCTCTATTGAATTTTATCTTCCTCACAGGTGGAGACATACTACGCCTTGACACACTTTTAGAGTGGTGGAGAGAAAAGAATGGTTCCTTCTGTTCTCGACTTATTATTATATTGGACAGTGAGAATTCAACCCCTTGGGTGAAAGAAGTGAGAAAAATTAATGACCAGTATATTGCAGTGCAAGGAGCAGAGATGATAAAGACAGTTGATATTGAAGAAGCTGACCCGCCACAGCTGGGTGACTTTACAAAAGACTGGGTAGAATATAACTGCAACTCCAGTAATAACATCTGCTGGGCTGAAAAGGGACGCATAGTGAAAGCAGTGTACGGTGTGTCAAAACGGTGGAGTGACTACACTCTGCATTTGCCAACGGGTAGTGATGTGGCCAAGCACTGGATGTTGCACTTTCCTCGTATTACATACCCTCTAGTGCATTTGGCAAATTGGTTATGTGGCCTGAACCTTTTTTGGATTTGCAAAACTTGTTTTAGGTGCTTGAAAAGATTAAAAATGAGCTGGTTTCTTCCTACTGTGCTGGATACAGGACAAGGCTTCAAACTTGTCAAATCTTAATTTGGACCCCAAAGTGGTATATTATCAAGTGTTCACACTACCGGTTATCACTAACTTGCCATTTTTTGTATGCTGTATTTTTATTTGTGGAAAATACCTTGCTACTTCTGTAGCTGCTCTCACTTTGTCTTTTCTCAAGTAATTATGGTATGTGTAAGGTGTTAGAGAAAAGCGTTATTTTATACTAAAAGTATGTAGGGAACCATAAATGCTGACTCCCTAAATGCATTAGAGATGTTAACAACACACTTTCAGAAACGTTTGCATGTATGCCTCTGATCAGAAAGAAAACAGTTGTCTATGCTCTGCAATGGCCAATGAAGAATTACTAATGCCTTATTTTCTTGGCATACATTAGAGAATGTAGACCAGACAAATTTGTTTACTATTTTAAGAAAACTACCACTTTACTTACAAAAGATTCTTTTCTCTGTACAGTAGTTTGATTCAAGATCATTTTAAGGACTACAAATGTTCTTTTTAGGAAAAGTCCTACTCAAAATAAATGCAAAATTCGCTTAAACTTCATCACATTCAGTTAGATATCTTGGTTGTGACCTGTTACCAATGTGGCGGAGAAGCCCAAATTACTTTTTAGGTCAAAACTTTCTTTATGTAAGTAATTGTTAAAAGGCCAGAGTCTACAAGTTGCTCCTTCATGCATTGGTGGGGGCCCCTGAAAACACTGGTAGTTTTAAGTCTTTCTCAGGGTAACAATGTTTTCTTAATGAACAATGTTTCCAGCTACAAATTTCTTCCAAATAAATTGTCTTCCGTTTTGAAAAGTACTCTTATAAAAGAAATTTGGCAGTTTTTCATTTACTGATTCCATCTACCTTAAGTATTCAGAAAAGATTTTCATCTCTGTAGAGTTAATGCTCTGCCATGAAAATTATTTTTCAAATCCTCATTAGTGATAATGCTTTTTGAAGGTCAAAGGATAGGAAACAAGTCGTTTCTTGTATACATATAATGTATTATGTAAAACAGTATTCATATTGGCAATTTTAGCTAATTGTAATAGTGTGGTTGTAATTTTTTAAACTTAATTCAGTGTTTTGTCAGATTACAGCAGGCATTTAATCTCCTAAGAAGTAATTCATCTTTTTGTTCCCTTCCAATAATTGTTACATTCTAAATGTTCGTTTTTGAGAAATAACAAGAGGGGAATATAATTAAATTGGGAAATAATCTAATCTTTATTGCTTAAATGGTTTGATGTCTCACCATTGAAGCCATTTTTCCAGAGAAAAGAAGTAGCGCCTCTACCATTTTCTTCCTGGCGACTTGAAAATTGAAGTTTGAAGTTTTAAGAAGAAGTTCACTTGGTGTCAGGGAACTTGTATACCACTATCTATGCAGCATTGTTACAGTCTGATTATTTCTATGTTTTGAATATGGTTTTCCTAATCCTCTGAATAAAATTTTGTTAAAAATTAATTTTTATTTACTGTCAAATAACAATTATTGAACATTTTAGTATATTAAAAGTGGTAGTCATAAAAAATACCCATGTTTTAGAGTTCATGTTTGATGGCAAGTTGATTTGAAAATTTCCAATATTTGGTTAAGTATGTTAGCATCATCCAAATGAAATAATATAGTGTTTCATTACTGTCCTGTTCATTAATAGTATAGTAGAAAAGCCAAGTTTTAAAATTATGAACTTATAGTTCAAAAAAACAGTTCAATTAATGTTAAGTAAAATCCTTAAAATCTCTCAGCCAATAACAAGCAAGTTAATGCTAAGCATTAACTAAAGTTAATTAAAGTTAAGCATTAACTAATACTAAGCAAGTTAATGCTAAGCATTAACTAAAGCATTATCTCATCACTCTGAGAAAGCCAAATCTAAAAGCATGTTCTGCATTCTTTATTAAGTAGTATTAAGATGGTAATAAAAATTAGATTAAAAAATAGCAGACAATTTCACAGTTACAAACCAAGCTTTATGTTATATATTTTCTGTAAAAGTACAACCAAAACAGATCTTTGGGCTAAGAATGTGACTTGAGCCAGTTTATTAACCAAAAAATTATAGAATATCCACTTTGATGAAATCTCCTACCCAAACAAAAATCTATGAACAACTTTTTGGGTTGGTACCCTAAAGCTGACATTTAAAAAACATTAACTGATACAACAGTCAGTGTGGTAAAGAAATGTTACAAGAAGGATAAAGTGATTGGTTAGTTTTACCTAAAGATGAAAAGATAGATCTGACAGTTAATGAGACTAATTTGCCTATGGCTTTCATTTCACATGTACTTCAGAAAGGAGTACTCGATGTGCAAGAAATTATTTTAGGGCAAAACTAAACCATTCTAGTAAAAAGAAAGGTAACATGGAGATCGTTTTCAACATAATTTGACTTAATGTTTGTTTATGTGAAACATTTCTAAAACCGCAAAACTACTAGCACTAAAACATCTTTACAAAGTGTGCACTGTTGTATGATAAATTGAGGTGCCATATTCTTTCTTGCCCCCATGACTTTCTAGTTATGGTGCAATTTCATTTAAAATTTTTTGTTTTAATTACTCTAATCTAAACTTTTCCTCCCTGGGAAACTTAGATTTATCTTTCCATAGAATTCTGTCTTGCTTTTAATAAATTCAAAATTCCATGGAAAATATATTTTCTAGAAGATTATTTTTGACCACTGTTTTTGTAAGTTCTATACTTTAAAAAATTACATTCTTAATTAAAATGCACTTATGTGTAATGCATTAGTGGGTAGATTTTTGTTTTGAGTAAAATCTTCATTAGAATATATTTGTAACTATATTTTGTTTGTAATTTTTGGCTTAAATATATTAACTGTTTGGGGTATTACTTTTGGTATGTACTATTTCACATTTAGAGCTTAGTCTCTTGAAGTAATAATTCTGCATTACCATTTCACAGGTGATGTGATAGTTAATATTATGTATGCCAGAAGAAAATGGTCTAATTTTAAGAATGTGATTTAGATCTATCTGATAGTAAATGCACAAAGGATTTAGATCTGTCTGTACTTTTTGAGTGTCTCATCTGCTGGAGACTACTGAATTGCCATCTCCTTTTAGGAAGAGGCTTACAAATCTTGGTATTTCTTGTACACAGTTACCCAGAAGAGTGCCTTGTGCATCATAAGAGCAGTTTAACAAATATTTTCGACTGAGTGAATGAATTTAGAATCCTAAGGAGAAATTGGAATAACTCGATTGCAAATTACTACATTTTCTTTATGATTTTACTTAAATGGATATTATTTAAGATATTCATTAAGCATGTAATTTAGTAAAGACTATATAGAATCAGTAAAAGGAAAACAGATCTCAAAGTTGTAGTTAAAAGAGTAAAAAGTTTCAAGTTTAGGGAAGGAAAAACTTTCAGAACTGGTTTGAATAAAAGCATGGCGGATGTTGCCCCAAAAATGGCTTTTTATGGATTGAATCCATTTTCATCATGACTCTAACATGATTAAGATGGGATTATTCATTCATTTCCCTATTACTACATCTGGACAAATGGGAGATTTATCACAAATGGAAATTATTTTTAAAAACTGGTCATGTGTAATCCCAGCACTTTGGGAGGCAGAAGCAGGAGGATCACTTGAGGCTGGGAGTTCGAGACCAGCCTGTACAACATAGCAAGACTTTGACTCTCCAAAAGAAAAATTAGCCAGGTGTAGAGGTGCATGCCTCTAGTCCCAGCTACTCAGGAGGTTGATGCAGGAGGCTTGCTTGAGCCAAGGAGTTTGAGGCTGCAGCAAACTGTGATTGTGCCACTGCACTCTAGCCTGGGTGACAGAACTCTGACTAAACAGAAAAGACTGATAAGGAATTTGGCTACATATATGGGTGGCACTACTTTGTAAGTTCAGAAAAATAGGCCTATAAGCAAACAAGGACAAACTAGGGAAACTAACTAGGGTCTCATTTTTAGAGTCTCTTTTCTAATACAATACATAGAAACAAAATAAAAAATTGTAAACAATGAAATGTAAACAGTAATTGTTTTGAGCAATTGTTCTGTTGATAAAGTAATTTAGGAATTATTTCTTAGTCCAAGTTAATTCAAAATAGAAAACTGGGCTAAGCAGGAAGGTTTTTAATTTTAAAATATTTAATACATAAAAGCCATTTTGATGAAAACTAATTGACTAGTCAATTTTGTGTCATGACCTGACAATATTTTATATTTGAAGTTTGAAATTAAAATAATTGGAAGTAGATAATTTTAGTAAACTTTTGTAATCTGGCCTAAGGCATTGATTTATCTCAAAGATTTTCGTAGGGAACATGGTATATCTTCCTAGACAAGCAATGTGTTTTTTTAGTGATAATTAATGAGAAAGTATTTTTTAAGTTCAAGTTTTTTTTAAAGTTCAAAAATATTTTATATTAAAACTCATGCCAATGTATTGATGAGCAAAAGTCATTAATTTTTAATGTAAACCACAAGACTTTAAAACAATGTCATTTTGCAGTGGATCATATGATTTACCCTCCTTTCCCCAGAATACTTTGGACACAATATTGGATGTTAATGACACTCTATATAGAATATTTTTTTAAAAAAGAAATTATTTGTCTTATGACTTGGAATGCAAACAGCACAATGAATTTCCATGAAACAAATTATTGTGTGTGTGTGTGTGTATGGGATATCAGATGGATGCCATTTTAAGACAATTTTATAATAGTTCTATGTTCTTCAGAGTCTTTACACATAATGATTTCTTGTTCTACACAGTTAGGAAACCAGGGGGTGGGGATTTTAATTTGTAATCCACATTCACATGCAATGATACCCATTCACTCCTATCTCTCTCCTACCTAAATAGAAGAGGTATTCCTGTTTTTCACTTACACCTAGCCTTTGGATTCCTTTCTTTTTTTCCACATGAAACAATCCATCAATAACAAGAAAAATGTCAATGGCTAATATCTATTGACTGTTTACTATATTCTAGGCCTTGTAATAAGCACTTCTAAGATTTCATTGAATCCCCCCAGCCACCATTTATGGTAGATACAATTTTATTTTATGAATGAGAAATCAGGCATAATTTTCCCAAAGTGACAAAAGCTGTGTCTAAGACATTGGGTCTCAAACTCATCTCTGACCCCAAACTCTTAACTACTACTTTCTAATACTATGAATTTTGTATCTTCAGTGTCTCTACTACTACTCAACCCTCAGAATACAGTATGAACATTCTCAAGGCTTTATAGTAGCAAATCTTCCCTTGGTCACACATCACTTTTTTTTTTTTTTTTTTTTTTGTGCTTACAGTCAGGTTACTTGAGTGATCTACACTCAGTTTCCAATTTCTTAGCATCCATTATGAGGTCTGACAAGTTTGTGAAGTCATCTTAGAAAAAGTGCTACATACCTCATTGCTGAATATCAATCACTATGGTCACCTTTAAAGTACTCCACTTGGGACTATGAACAGACGCCAGTGCCTAGTTCATCCATCAAAGCAATTTTAGAATATTATCCTTGATATCCTAAATGTCATCTAAATGTCTTCCTTTCAATATTTCCTTTATCTTTGGGTAAAGAAAAATGTCACTGGGAACCAGATCAGGTAAGTAAAGAGGGTGTTCCAATAGTTATTTGTTTCATGGCTAAAAACTCCTTCACAGACAGTTCTGTGTTGGCAGTGATTGTTGTGATGCAAAGGCTTCAGGACCATTTTCGCACACACCTGTCTCATGGCAAGATTTTCAGTTAAGATTTTCATAACCTTCTCTATCCATGTTTATTTGATCTGCTGTGCTTCTCAGCTGATGATTTTGACACACAATTCAATGAATTTTTGCAATATTTTCATCAGTTTTGGTCATTACTGGTCATCCAGACTTCTCATCAATGATGCTTTCTCTCCCCTCAGAAAAATGTTTAATCCATTTGTACACTGCCATTTTCTTCATGGTATCCTCATAAACTTGGACTAACATGTTTTCACTTTCACTTCCACTCTTGCCAAGTTTAACAAGAAATTTAATGTTTGTTCATTGTTCTAATTCAAACTCCAACATTGTCATGATGTGAGCTTCGATGTCATTCCAGAAATGGTTCCAAAATTGCTTTGATGAGTGGACTAGGCACTGGTGTCAGTGCATAGCTTCCTAAGGGGAGCACTTAAAAGGTGACCACAGTGATATTCAGCAATGAAGTATGTAGCACTTTTTCTAGGATGAGTTCAAGAGCTTAATTGTCAGACCTCATATATCTTGTATCCATGGCAATCTGAGTTCTGCAGCACTCCACTGACAATGTTCTTACTGAGTCACCAATGACTTCCATAATGTCAAAGAGACATTTTCATTTTGTTTTGTTTTGTTTTAGTTGGAGTCTCACTCTGTCACCCAGACGAGTGCAGTGGCCACTCCTGGCCACTGCAGCCTTGACCTGCTGGGCTCCAGCAATCCTTCCACCTCAGCCTTCCAAGTAGCTGGAACTACAGGCATGTGCTACCACACCCAGCTAAATATTTTTTGATTTATTGTAGAGATGAGGTCTCGCCAAGTTGCCCAGGCAGGTCTCAAACCCGCAGGCTCAGGCAATCCACTCACCTCAGCCTCGCAAAGCGTGGGATTACAGGCTGAGCTACTGAGCCTGGTTAAGAGACATTTTCTTAATTGATCTTTAGAACGTTTATTAACTACTACTTCTCCCTATTTTCTCCATTTTGGGCTTCTGAAATACTACTCTTGGCTATCCTCCTTGTTCAGATACTCCCTGGTATGTTTTTCCAGTCCTTTCTCTTTTTAATATATTTTGGGTTTTCCTATATTCCTGCTCTACTTAGTCTGTCACTTGCTTTCAGTAACCTCATCCACATCGGGAATTTCAGCAATAGCACATTCCACTGACAACTCTCAAATGTCTATCTCCAACCTAGACATCTTTGGCCCTTCAAAAACATGTATTCAGTCATGCACAGAGCATCTCATTTCATGGGCTCCTCAAAATCAAGTTGCCTAATTTCATTTATTCTTACACATGTGAATGGTACCACTCCCACTGTATTACTCAAACAAAATTTGGGCTTTATCCTTGGCTCTCTTCCTCATTACCCACATGCAGTTAGTCTTCAAGTCCTACCAATTCCACTTTCTAATATTTTGTATGACCATCTCCTGTCTCCATTTCCACTGCCCTTGCCTTACAAAGGCCTTCACCATTTTCCCAACTAGTTACTGTTACAGCCTCCTAATGGTTCTTTTTTCTCCTGTCTCACATCTCATTTTGCTGCAATGTATTTGAGCAAATTTTTGTCAAATCAACCTCTCATTCCTTCCTATAGCTTTCACTGTAATGGATAAATCCCTTGTGTTACCATATCAGCTCTGCCTGTGATTTGGCAGTTTCCAACATCTCTAGCAATTTCTCATCCCAATCACCCTTCCTCCTGTTACTTAGAACTGTTTGTAAATCTCTGAAAATGTCATCTAACTTTTTAAAAAATAGTTTTGCATTAGTCACAGGTGAAACAGGGCTTGGCAGAGTGAATCAACAGTACTGGTGGCATAAATCTGACATGAAAGGGATTTCTCCATATTATGTATGAATCACAGGTTTGCATCCAGGAGAGAATCTTGAGCATACAGGAGAAGCATGGACAGTGATTAATAAATATAAAAGCTTGCATGAACTGACTTTTTGTGTCATTGGCCCCCACAACAACATGTTGGAGATGGGATGATCATGACAGGGAGAGGGAGGGACTTGGATCTGGAGGGTGCTAGGCTTGGCCACAAGGCTATGCAAGATCACTGTCTCTCTTTACTTTAATCGAGGCAGGAACTTGCCATTTGAGCTTTACTAGAATGTAGAAAAATAATGACAACCTATGAGGTGCAAAATAGGATATGAGCTAAAAAATTCAGGGGTGAAATAAGCAGCCCCCTTGCACACCATGCACCATCTTGCTTGATGATTTTTGGCTTCATGTAGGTAGTGATGTCCCAGCAGAGTTGGAAGGGGAGCCACACAGCCAACATCTGTAAGCCACTAACAGCAGTTCCCAAATGGCCTTTTGCCTTCAAAATGAGGCTCATCAATTCCAAAAAACTAGGGATTCAGGAGCTATGCTAGTTATTGTGCAGGACTCTTCTTACTTCATGCTGTCGAGAAACTGCATCCCAAAGACTAGGTACTTCTGCTTCCTTAGAAATGACACAATTTCACAGTGACAGGGCCATCCCCAACACACAGCCATGAACCCTTTAAGAACTGCATCCTCAAGCCTGAGTCATTCCACTTGAAAAATGGAAGAATCATTTTGGCCAAGATGGCAGCAGAACAGGTCAGACTGTGATAGTCTCCGCAAAAGTGAGTGTCCATACTCTCTGTATGAGTGGGTGTGCATCGGTGGGTGAGTGAAAGTCTGTTTGAGGGAAGACTCAGGTTCAGGTAAATGTGGCTCTCCTCCAGAGCTGACTGCAACCCCCCACCACTCTGAGATTGGAGACCTGAGCGCACAGGATTGTCTCCACTCTTGGGGCTCTCTTGAGAGGAGAAAGAAGAGAACAACTGCCCCTCACAAGCTGGCACCCAGCCCACACCATCACCTGCAGTAGTAGACTGGGTGCAAACAAGAGGATCTGTGGAGAAGGCAAGTCATGGAAATCTGGAATAAAACTTCAACGCCGGTGACAAGATACCCATGGGGACCATCTTCCCAATCCCAGGACCAGGCAGAGACGTGCATTGCCCTGCCCAGCTCTGTCCAGCCTCCATCTTGGGACCAACAGGCTATCTTCTCATCAAATTTGAAGAGACAGATGCCCCTCTCCCATGCTGGAACAGGCACAGACATGTCAGAACTGAGAGGGAGATTTGACAGCAGCAGCAGTGAGTAGGGTGAGTCCAGATCTAATCCATCATGATCCCACAGTAGTCTGTGGGGCATCTGACCCACACTAAGAGCAACCCTATCAGCCTGCACTGAGAGCAGAGGGGAGGGGCTGGAGACCAGAGCCACTCCCTAAGGCAGAGGCCTGAAAGGAACCTAGCCTCATAGAAATGGCCAGAGAGTGAGTTTTTTTAGGGTTTTTTTTTTGTTTTTTTTGTTTTTTTTTAGTTTTAGCTTTTTTTTCTTCACTCTTTCTGTTTTTGTTTACATTTTTTACTTGCTTTGCTTCTGTTATTTGAATGTCTTTTATTTTAGGTTTTCTGTTTATGTATGGATATTTCTGAGGGAGAGTACACCAACAGGGGGGTTTTTGTATGTTTGTTTGTTTGTTAATATGATTGTCTATATGTTTCCATCTTTTTTGTTTTTTCTGTCTTTGTTTCTCTATTTATTCGATAGTTGGTATGCCTGTTTTCCCTCTTCTTCACTCTCTCCACCTTCCCTTCATCTTTCTCTTTCCTTTTTCCATTCTTTTCCTTTTCTCTATATCATTTTGTTTCCAGGGGGCACACAAACACCCCCATTGCATGGATAGTTTGTAAGGCAGTGAGAAGTGGGTTCCAGGGGACGCACACACCTGTCAGAAGATACTGAGATGTGCAGATAGCTTCTGAATCACAGCTTCCCCCATAATTAAATCACAGAACTGCAAAAGGTAGTGCAGTCCAGCAGTTCAGTCCTATCCCCCCAGTCCAGCTTCAGAATTGAACAAAACCAGAAGAACTATGTAAAGAAGTATAGAAGATTGAGCAAACAGAAATAAAAGCTATCACCCATCACTGAAAAACAGAATTAAGAAGTGTTTTTTTAAAAAAGGTGGGAGGGGGAGAAAAACCTACACAAATGAAAAACCAAAGGAAGAATATGGACTTCACACAGACCCCTGAGAGGTTAGCCACTGAGAATACAGAAGACACCCCAGAATGACTTGTCTGAAGCAACAAACAAAGAGATCAAGATATTAATAGAATAACTACAAATGAGGAGAGACAAGAGGAAAGAATGAAGGAGTTGATAACTGATATAACAGCAATAAAAAATACAGTGAATGAAATAAACAACCAACTGATAAGCATGGAAAGCAGAATTAACCAAGCAGAAGAATCTCAGAGCTTGAGGACTAAAATATGGAACTATCCCAAACTGCTGAAGACAGAAAAGAAGCTTAAAAAGAAAGAACAAGACATCTAAGATATGATCTATTATATCAAAAGGCTGAACCTAAGATTAATTGGAATCTCTGAGGCATATAGAGAGACAGAGACTACCCTGGAACAAACATTCCATGAAGTGATTCAAGAAAACTTCCCTCATCTCATCAGTGACAACACCACTCAAACACAAGAGATTCAGACAACCTCTGCAAGACAACAAATGAAAAGACCAACTCCTGGAAACATAGTAATGTTTGCCCACACAAAGTAGGTATAAAAGGAAAAAATATCCTTTTTTTCTTTTTTTTTTTAAGTTGGAGTCTCACTCTGTCGCCCAGACTGGAGTACAGTGGCCGCTCCTGGCCACCGCAGCCTTGACCTGCTGGGCTCCGGCGATCCTTCCACCTCAGCCTTCTAAGTAGCTGGAACTACAGATGTGCGCTACCATGCCCAGCTAATTTTTAATTTTTGATTTATTGTAGAGATGAGGTCTCACCAAGTTGCCCAGGTGGGTCTCGAACCCACAGGCTCAGGCAATCCACTCACCTCAGCCTCCCAAGAGGCGGGATAACAGGCTGAGCCACTGAGCCTGGCTGCTAAGTTTCATCAGTGTTGGAGAATTAAAATCCTTCCCAGACATTCAATCCCTAAGAGTTTACACTGCCTCCAGACCAGCTCTACAAGAAGCACTTTAAAAAGCATTAAAGAAAGGAAAAGGAAAAAACAAAAAACAGCAACAATGTCCTTCACAAGAATGCAGGAAAAAGATTGAAAACACACAAGAATCAACACCAAAATCAAAAGAAAGACAACAAATAAACAGCAGCAACAACAACAAACTCTATAAGAACCTTATGACAGGGATAAACTCTCACATCTCAATTGTTAGTCTGAATGTGAATGGACTAAATGTACCACTGTAAAGACACAGAATGGCAAATTGGATAAAATACCATGAGGCTATAATATGTTGTCTCCAAGAGGCTCATCTTACCAGAAAGGACACTTACAGACTCAGAGTAAGAGGATAGGAACCAAAATTTCAGGCAAATGGAACACAAATGAAAGCAAGAGTTGTGATCTTAATATCAGACAAATTATCCTTTAAGGTATCAAAAGTTAAAAAAGATATGGAAGGTCATAACATAATGATAAAAGGTTCGATCCTTCAACAAGAAATATCCATCCTAAACAAACATGCACCCAACATAGGAGCACCAACTTTCATAAAGCAGATTCTACCTTAAGTAAAAAAAGACATTGACGCTAACACTATTATAGCTGGGACTTAAACATGCCCCCAACAACCCTAGACAGATCATGAAGACAAAAAATCAACAAGGAGATTGAGAACCTCAACATGATGCTTGACAAGTGGACTTAACTGATACCTACAGAACACCCAACAATCACTGAATATACATTCTACTCATCACCACATAGAACATACTTTTATTTTTTGGGTTGGAGTCTCACTCTGTCGCCCAGACTGGAGTGCAGTGGCCGCTCCCGGCCACTGCAGCCTCGACCTGCTGGGCTCTGGCAATCCTTCCGCCTCAGCCTTCTGTGTAGCTGGAATTACAGGCATGTACTACCACTCCCGGCTATTTTTTTTTTTTTTTTTTAATTGTAGAGATGAGGTCTCGCCAAGTTGCCCAGGTGGGTCTCGAACCTGCAGGCTCAGGCAATCCACTCACCTCAGCCTCCCAAAGCACAGGATTACAGACTGAGCCACCAAGCCCGGCTAGAACATACTTTAAGATGGACCATATCCTCAGCCATAAATCAAGCATAAACTAATTCCATAAGATTGAAATTCTGCCATGCACTATATCTCAAACCACTGTGGAACAGAAATAAATATCAACACCAACAAAGTTCCCCCAAAACCCACAAAAACATGTACACTAAACAACATGATGCTAAACAAATCCTGAATCAACAAGGAAATCAAAACAGAGATTAAAAGATACCTGGAAGCAAATAAAAACAAAGAAACATCTTACCAAAATATCTGTGATGCCATGAAATCAATCCTAAGAGGGGAGTTGATATCTCTATGAACCCTCATGAAGAAAATGGAAAGATCACAAGTTAACAGCCTAACATCACCTTAGCCAGCTGGAAAAGCAAGAACATGAAAACTCTAACTTCAGCAGAAGAATCCAGATCACCAAATTAACACCAAATTTGAGAAATAGAAGACAAAATTATAATTCAAAAAATCAACAAAACCAAAAGTTGGTTTTTTGAAAGTATAAACAAGTCTGATGGACCCCTAGCTAGACTGACCAAGGAAAAGATTGAAAAAGGCCAAATAAACAATCAGGAATACAAAAGAAGAAGTCACAGCTGGCCCTGAAGAAATACAAGAGATTTTGAGAAATTACTAGATACACCTGTATGAAAACAAACTCAAAAGCCTAAATGAAATGAAGGAATTTCTGACATCACACAACCTCCCCAGGTTGAAGCAAGAAGAAATCAAGACCCTAAATAGACCAATAACAATCCAGGAAATCGACTGTGTCAAAAGAAAACTATCTACAAAAAAAGCCCTGGACCAAATGACTTTCCAGCAGAATTTCACAAAATATACAAGGAGGAACTGATACTAATTCTATTGGAAGTATTCCAGGCAAACAAGAAAGATGAAACTCTCCCCAAATCATTTTACAAGCTAACATCACATTGATACCCAAACCAGGTAAAGATTCAACAAAGAAAGGGAACTACAGGCTAATATCCTTGATGAACATAGATGTTAAAATTCTCAACATTCTAGCAAACCAGATCTAACAACACATCTCAGAAGTCATCCACCATGATCACGTAGGCTTTATCCCCAGGATACAAGACTGGTAAACATCTGAGAGATCATAAACATAATTAAATACATCAGCAGATGTAAAGACAAAAACCACATAATTATAGCATTAGATGTGGAAAAAGCTTTTGATAAAATCCAGCACTTCTTCTTCATAAAAACGCTTGAACATATAGGCATGGATGGAACAAACCTAAAAATAGTAAGAGCCATCTATGAGAAACCCACAGCCAACATACTGCAAAACAGACAGAAATTGGAACCATTTCCCCTGAAAACCAGAACAAGACAAGGATGCCCACTCTCACGCCTCCTGTTCAACATAATATTGGAAGTCGTAGTTGGAGCAATCAGACAAGAGAAGGAAATCAGGGGTATCCAAATAGGATAAGAGGAAGTTAAATTATCCATCTTTGCAGATGACATGATTCTATACCTTGATAACACAAGAGAACCTGTCCAAAAAAACCCCTGCCCTAATAAAGGACTTTGCAAAACTCAGGGTATAAAATGAATGTGCTAAAGTCAGTTGCATTTCTATACACCAACAATAAACAGAAACCCAGGTCAAAAGCAGTCTCCCATTCACAATAGCCACACACAAAGAATGAAATACCTTGGCATCTTCCTAACCAGAGACATGAAAAAGCTTTACAACAAAAACTACAAAACACTTTTCAAAAAAATCAAAGATGACACAAATAGATGGGAAAATATTCCATCCTCATGGATTGGAAGAATCAACATTGTTAAAATGTCCATCCTACCCAAGGCAATCTACAGATTTAACAAAATACCTGTTAAATTACCAGCATCATTCTTCTCAGATCTGGAAACACAATACAGGAATTCATATGGAAAGATAAATGCCACAAATAGCCAAAACAATCCTCAGTCAAAAAAACACAGCAAGAGACATTGTGTTCCCAGACTTTAAGCTTTATTATAATGCTACAATAATCAAAACAGTCAGATATTGGTACAAGGACAGGCATATACACCAATGGAAGAGGATAGAGATTTCAGAAGCAAAACCTCAATTTCTCAACCAACTCATCTTTGACAAAGCCTCCACCATCAAGTACTGGGAAGAGAAGAACCTATTCAGTAAATGGTGCTGGAAAAACTGGCTGACCACAAGCAGAAGATTAAAATAAGACCCCTACCTATCACCATAAACAAAAATCAACTCTAAATGGATCAAAGACCTAAATGTAAAACTCCAAACATTAGAAAATGCAGGAGACACCTTTATGGAAATTGGAACTGGTAACCAATTCCTGATCAAAACCCCAAGTGCCAATGCCATAAGAGATAAGATAGACAAGTGGGACCTCATCAAACTTAGAAGCTTCTGCAAAGCCAAAGAAACCATTGAGAGAGTGGGGAGACAGCCCACAGACTGGGAAAAAATATGGGCCAACTGTATATCTGACAAAGACCTGGCATCTAGGATCTACAAGGAACTCAAATGTGCCAAAAAAGAAAAAAAAACAGCCCCATTAAAAAATGGGCAAAAAGCCAGGCTCGGTGGCTCAGCCTGTAATCCCGTGCCTTGGGAGGCTGAGGTGAGTGGATTGCCTGAGCCCGCGGGTTCGAGACCCGCCTGGGCAACTTGGCGAGACCTCATCTCTACAAAAAATAAAAAATCAGCCGGGCATGGTAGCTTGCGCCTGTAGTTCCAGCTACTTGGAAGGCTGAGGCGGAAGGATCGCCGGAGCCCAGCAGGTCGAGGCTGCAGTGACCGGGAGCGGCCACTGCACTCCAGTCTGAGCAACAGAGTGAGACTCCAACTCAAAAAAAAAAAAAATAAAAAAAAAAAAAAAAACAAAAAATGGGCAAAAGATATGAATAGACACTTCTCAAAGGAAGACATACGAGCAGCCAACAGATACATGAAAAAATGCTTTCAGCCTCACTAGTCATCCAAGAAATGCAAATTAAAACCACACTGAGATACCATCTAACTCCAATCATGATGGCCATCATCAATAACTAAAAAAAAACAACAGATGCTGGAGAGGATCGGGGAAAAGGCAATACTTCTACACTGTTGGTGGGAGTGTAAACTAGTACAGCCTCTGTAGAAAACTGTGTGGTAATTCCTAAAAGGCCTAAAAATCAACCTTACTTATGACCTCACAATCCCCCTACTAAGAATATACCCGGAGGAACTCAAATCACTCTATGAAAAAGATACCTGCACACGAATTTTTTTTTTTTTTGCAGCATTATTTACAACAGCAAAAACATGGAACCAACCATGCTGCCCATCAAAAGAATACTGGATTTTTTTAAATGTAAATATTCATGATGGAATATTATGCAGCCACAAAGAAGAACAAAAATTATGAACTTCGCAGCAACTTGGATGGAATTAGAGGCTTTAATAGTGAGTGATCTATCACAGAAACAAAGAACTGAGTATCATATGTTCTCACTCATAAGTGGACCTTGAACAACTATTGTAATACTGTAAGAAAGGGATTGGCAGCAGTAGGAAACTGCCAGCAGGGGGCACACCTCATCAACAAGGGTGCCTGCATAATGAACATTTGTATACCTAACCCTGAACTGTACCCCATATGTTTAAAATTAAAAATTGAAAAAAAGAAAAATGGAAGTATCTCAAGTCTGAGAAATGACCCAAACTGCCCCATGCAGGGACCCATGCCCTACTCCTACAATACTCTTCTGATGAAGTCAATGGCCATCTCTTTCCCAGAAGAATCACCAGATTCAAAGCTCAGCTCTGCCAGAAGGTTCAGAATTGGTTTTTTTGTTTTGTTTTGTGAGACAGAGGCACCTCTTTGTATCTTTTGCCAGACTTCAGACTGTAAATGCTTTGTGTTTCTTCTGCTCCCATGAATTTGATGCCTAGGATATCTAGAACTTTTGAATGACAATGATTTAAAGGGTCACAGGCTTCCTGGAATATTGTTCTGAGAGGCTGGCTCAGTAGCTTTGGAGGAATAAGAGATTTTACCCCAGATCAAAGCTTAGATCTCCACTCTGAACGATATGAGTTGAAACAACTATCTTGGAAGTCATTTTCAGTTCTGAGAAGCAGTCAAGGGATGAGGTTTTGGCACTCTGCTGCATTCTAGGGTCCATACTTATGTTTTGAAGTGACTACTGAAGCCAGAGGTGCAGCCAAACTCTCATATGGGCTCTGGAGTGAGGGTTGTGTCTGACCAGGAATTGATCACAAATGGAGGGTGAATCTCAGCTCTGGAATACTGAAATATATCAGGATGTCTGGATCAGTCATATTTTCTGGGTGAGAGAAAAGCTAAAATCTCCAAGGAACTGGAAGGCTTGGCAAATACACCCTTCCCCTACTCCTGGACAGTGAGAAGGGTCTGACATTGGGATACAGTGTCCCAGGAGTTTAGCTGAACAGGTGTGTGGAGCCTGAAGGAACAGAGCCAAGACTCAACCCCTTTGAAGAGAGAAAGACCTGAAAATCAAGCCAACTGCTAAATTGGATATCACCCAGGAGTTAGGCAGGGTGAAAGAATTCAGCTCTGGAACAACAGGACGAAAACAAGACGAGACCAACAGGGATTGAGAGATGACAGTGAAAGGAAGAGAACAGAGAAGTTACAAGAGTAGGGGAGAACAGCTGTGGGCATTTTTTTTTTTTCCGAGTTGGAGTCTCACTCTGTCACCCAGACTGGAGTGCAGTGGCCACTCCCGGCCACCGCAGCCTCGACCTGCTGGGCTCTGGCGATCCTTCCGCCTCAGCCTTCCGAGTATTTTTTTTTTTTTGAGTTGGAGTCTCACTTTATTGCCCAGGTTGGAGTGCAGTGGTATGCTCATGGCCACTGAAACCTCGGCCTGCTGGGCTCTGGAGATCCTTCCGCCTCAGACTTCTAAGTAGCTGGAACTACAGGCATGTGCCACCATGCCCAGCTAATTTTTCTTGATTTACTGTAGAGATGAGGGCTCATCAAGTTGCCCAGGCGATCTTGAACCTGTGGGCTCAGGCACACCTCTCACCTTGGCCTCCCAAAGTGCTGGGATTATAGGTGTGGGCCACCACGCCTGGCCCAATGTACATTTTTAATATGGTTTACGAAGCATAGTGCTATCACCCATATAATGAATAACAAGGGTTTACAAAGTGTAATTATAACTTTGATTGCCCACCATTCCCTTCGATTTATTTTGGTGAGC
This sequence comes from Cephalopachus bancanus, assembly GCA_027257055.1. Classification (NCBI taxonomy): domain Eukaryota; kingdom Metazoa; phylum Chordata; class Mammalia; order Primates; family Tarsiidae; genus Cephalopachus; species Cephalopachus bancanus. The sequence continues at coordinate 6,330,434 of JAPVLO010000073.1, forward strand.
CTAGTTCTTTTTTATAGGCTGGACAGAAATTCAAATTGTTTCCTATTTGTTTGTTTTCTGGACATGTTTTGAAGATATCAATTTAGTAATGAGAATGATCATTTCCGTGTAATGGAAAAAGATTCCAGCCTTATCAAAATTATAGGTACTCCTATCTCCTCTCACTAGGGAAAGGAAAAGGGATGACGGCTTCTTTCTCTCTTCTCTTCTGTCTTCAGCTTACAGTGTTTGACTCCTCGAGGGATGGGAGAGAGATAGAGGAAGGAGGGAAGGAGGGTAGAAGAGTTTGAACATCACTAGGAATGTGGTAACCTGGCCCTGGCACACTGCATCCGGCGGAAGTTTTCAGCAGCATCCTGCACTGACACTCCTGTTATTGGTGATCTCCCACCCACATGTCCTTGCTTATTTACCTTATTCTTTCCATAGCCTTTAGGAATTCATTTGGTATCCCCAGCTTCTCTCTACCGAGATCTCTTTGCTGTTGCCTGTGGCCCTGGTGGGCAGGACCTACCAGGGCCATCTACTGGCACTCTGTTCATGGCCCTCCTTTGGTTCTTTCATAAGGGAAACCCTTTCATAGCCTTTTCCCTGGCAAGTCTGGGTGCCCGTGCAGATCTGTGGCCACCTCTTCAGATCATTTCTCAACACCCAGACAGTCCTTTGGTCCTTCAGATTTCACGGGCAAGAGTCAACACCAGTCCACTGGGCCTGCCAACTGCAGGGTTGTGTACCAATCCCTCTGAGAGGTCCCATTAAAGCTCTTTTCACTAGGATATGAGGTGAGGGGCAAGCACTCCCATTCCCCGCTCCTAGCTACTCACGACACTATAAAAACCCTCTCCAAAAAATTCTCTTCATAAATCTGCCTTTAATCTCCAACTTCTGAGCTTTTTATTATAGCTTCCATGTGGGTGAGGGATTTAATGACTTGTTCTTGACCTTCTTAGGCACTTTTCTTCTTTGTCTGGCTTCTCTGTCATCAGTTATCCTTTTTTTTTCCTGAAAGTCTCTCTGCTTTTTTTTTTTTAAACAAGCAATAACTATTTCAAATATAATGGGGAAAAGATTCTTCTACCAGCAGCAACAGAAATAGAAATAACATTAACCAGAAATGTTTGGGGCCTACAAAAAAAAAACCATGACTACATTAAAATATAGAGAGGATGAATAAATTTAGAGGCAGCATGTTTTTGTGATGAATTAAGTATTGCAAATGTCTCAATTCTTAGCAGAATGGTAAAATAAATGTAATACAATCCCAAGTAAAATGTCAATTGTAGTTATCTATAGGTCATATGTGTTGAGTGTTTTTCTTCCCCTATTTTCTGAAATGTTGACTATAAATGCGTTTTTAATTTGTTATACCTTTAAAGTAAATGTAGATACACTAAAGGAATTACAGCGTACTGAAAGACTGATAATGAATGTAATAGCTCCCTATTCCAGCATCTCTGAACCAAGTCCTATTCCCTAGAAGCAACCAGTATTATTTAATTCTTCTGGTCACCAACTCCTTGTCTGTAAATAATGTGCTATTTTATAATTTATAATAATTTTTTAAGATGTATCAACTTTAGCTGCTTTCTGTTAATGACCTGCTATGATAGATGAGGTCTTATTTCAGTTACACATTCCTCTTTCCTCATCCTTCCAAATGGTTCTATAAAATTGTATTGCCCCTTTTGTTTTAATTATTTTAATATACTCAAATTACTACTTCTGGTTTCCTCAGAGGTTTCCTCCACTGTGTACACTCTATCTCAATTCCCTGTTTTTTGTGTTGAGGGCATCAGCAATTCTGGTCTTTCTTCACCTTTTACTTCCCCTACTACCTCCAATTTGTCACTCAAGCCTCCTGCCTTATTTAATAGTTGATTCTAAGAACTAAAAATTACATGAGTATGATTTGATGAATGCTGTTTGTGGCATAGCCAAATATGCTGCGACTACATTTCATTTGAAGTTTTTTCATTTGGAGTTTTAATTATCTCCCCCACTGCCATTCCACCTGAAATTCTGATTTTTCTTACATTCTTCCTGAATCTTGGTTAAATTATCTAACGTGTTGCATTTCATTTTCTCCCAAGTTCTCTCTCCTGGATCCCACTCTTAGCCTGTTCTAGTCAGTACCAATTATTCACTGGAGTTTCTGCAAGGCTGTCATTGTAAGACTTCTCTTGATTATTTTCCTATGTTGGATCTACTCTTTCCCGGATACACCATCTTCCTCTTATCCATTTGCTCACTGTCACTAGAGCACTTTGTGAAGTAAGTTCTAAAGAAAGGATAATGTGTGGCCTAAGAAAATTTTTGTTCATAGGCCATGTTTGTCCCATAGAGCTATTATTCTGTCCTTGGTGGTATGACTGGGTAGAATATTCTAGTCCATAGAAATGTGAAGGCATTGCCTCTATTGCTCCATTTTACCAGTTAGAGTCTTGCCTCTTTGTCAATAGTCCAGTCTTTTATCTTCACAGAAGCACTTATGATGTACTCTTAAAATATCTTCTCTTTACTTTGGTGATTTCTGGCTTTCATTAAAATGATTTTGAGTATGGGTATATTATAATCATTCTTCTTAGTATTCCATAGCAAGTCTTTTTCATTTGAAGATTTATATCTTCCTAGAGCTCTAAGAATTCTCTTATGTTATTTCCTCTTTTTTTCTTTCCTCTATTTTCTGTGCTCACTTTATTAAAGTCCTACTATTAAGATGCAGAACTTTTAAAAAATCCATTCTTTTTTGTTCTTGTTCTATATCTTGGGTCTGTCTTCCAATATTTCTCATAATGTTTCTCCCAGCAATAGTATATTTAATTTTCAATAATTCTTGTTCTTTCCTTATAATTCCTTTTTTATGATATAGATTTAGTATCTTAGGCTTTTCTAAATACTAGTTAGATATTTTTAAGTGTTTTCTTTAGATTTCTGAATTTTCTTTACTTCCTTTGGGATTTGTTATTGTCATTCTTTAGTTTCCCTTAACCTCTCTTTCGTATTCCAGGCTCTCCTCAAAATATTTGGAGATCTTCGGCTGACTGTTCATATTTAGGAAGGAGGCAATAAAATGTCTGGTATATGTGCTACTTGACCGAGCATTAAAAAGGCTGATTTAAACCTCTTATTCATGGTGAAACCATCAACTAGAGGGCTTCATATTTAAGTGAAAGAGTGAGAAGCCAGCTTTTATGTGTGATAATTTCCCACAAGCCAGTAAAAGGAAGGCTTTATCACCAAGTGTAAATTCCTACATGTCCTTTGGAGAACTGTTTGAGGTTTTTTGCCTAGGAGGTAAAACACCTGGTTATAAGCACATGAGCAGAGGGGAGAATGGCAATTGGTCAATATAAAGACCTTCAGTTATTAATTGCACAAATATCAGCTCTACTTCTTAACCGCTTCCTTACTTTGCCATCAATCTCTGAGGCAAGAACCTTTCTGAGGTTGTGCTGGACTGGTCAGATCTCCTCAGAAGCATCTGTGAGGCTTCCGGGAATCAACTTGCTCCTCTCTGCCATGCCAGTTCTTACACGTCTATCCTTTTTTGTCTTCTGGATATGTATTGAAGTCTCCAGTCTTATGACAGATCCACTCATTCCCTACATCTTGATTGTATAGTCACTTGTTTATTTCTTTACTATTAAATGAGAACTGGAGAAGAGTTTACTATCTTGAACTAAAAGCTAATATAAATTTCATTTTTAAAAAACTATGATTAAATTGACTTTCACTTCTAGTTAGGATATAAAATATATCCTATAGGATATAAAATATATATAGGAAAAGAATGTTGCTCCAGTGGTAACATTGAAAACTTTTCAGATAAAATAAATGTACTTAGTAATAGAGCTATTACAGAGTAATGTATATGAGCAAGTCTAGACAAAATAAATCCCAGAGAGGGATGAGTTCTTCATAAGTAAGCAGAAACAACAGCAACTTCCATACCTGGGCCAATGCCTGTCTGGGTGCTGGTGGGTGAGGGGCAAAACTGACATAGACCAGGAGATTTTATAGGGAAAGGAACTGGCTGAACTTTTGATAGCATCATGGGCTGGTAAAATGGGTCTGCAAGGGCAATAAATGCTTGGTACAAGTCTCCTTTCCCTTCTGTCTAGAATGTTGACAAGAAAGTGGCAGTAGAGGAGGAGAGTCTAGCAAGCAAAGAGAATTCACTCAGTTGTGTACATACTATATGCTTGGATTCTAGTACTGGAGTTGAAACCAAATTTGAATCAAAGCTATTTAAAAATGAAGTCCAACTCTTTTTCAGTTCAAACACTAAAAAAGACCAAGTTTCTCAGTCTCTTGGCAGCTGAGGCATGGGAGGTTAGGGACAGGATTAACTGGAGGTGAACTCATCAAATTAAAGCTGGAGCCCAGGTACAGCTCTGCTCAACTTGTAGGAGATTCTGAAGGATAATTCCAACCTTCAACCTAACCACCACAGAATGAAAGCCATGTGCTCTCTGCACATGGGGACACACACATACACAACCACCTTTTTTTTTTTTTCAATGTTCTTTTATGCACAATACAGAATACAACTTTAAAAATATAAGAGAGGAAGGTGGAAGGAGAGGATTTGTACCCATTATCAAGAATAAAGAGTCAATAGACAGAGACTTGTAGATAACCAGTGAACAAGAATTTTTTTTAAACAATATGGAGAAATTTATAGGAAAGGATGAATATAATGGGTAAAAAGATAGGAACTTCAGAATCAAACGGAAATTTTAGTAGTGATAAGTATATTATAATTTTTTTAAAAAAATCATGGGATGGCACTCCCTGGGGGATGAAAGAGGAAAGGTACCTGGCATGGGTATCAGAGCATGTAGCAGAAATCCACAAAAAGGAATGGTCTGGCATGGACTGAGAAGGACATTCACACCAGGGATGCAGGGGAAATGGTGATGGGAGATATAATCATATGATTGGTTACATAAAGGGGGATTTGCCACATAAGCAAAGATAATGGGATCAAGTTCTGTTGAAGAAAGGAATTGCAAACATGTAAATGGAGAAAACTAGAATTATCCCTAAGGTGTTGGATTGAAAGAGGGTGTGTCAAATAGATATAGAAATGAATATAGATGCAAATATGTGTAGGCATGTGTGTGTGTGTGTTTATACATATATTCCCTAGCTCTACTAAAAAGGTCTGAGGTTACCAGTGCACAACAGCAATGAACTTATCTAGGTCCCAGATCTTGGCTTCTGAATATTATTTTCCAAGGGCTTCTTGGAGGAATAACCAATTAATTCTGAGTACTTTGGCAGCAGAAATGCAAGATGAGCTTGGAATATCTTAGTTCTAGAAAGCAAAAGGTTGTCAAAGAATGATAAGAACAAGTTAAAAAGATACTGAAGTCATCTTGAAACAACTCCCATGGACAGAGATGGGACAATTTGAGCATCAAAAGAAATAATTATAATAACAAACTACCTATGGCTCGTTGAGTAACATGGGAAAACACATGCCCATACTGATAAAAAAAAAAATAAAAGAATAAATTAAAACTTTGAGGAGAAACTTCCGGGCAAGATGGCGACAGAACAGGTCAGACTGTGAGCGTCTCTGCAAAAGCAAGTGTCCATAAAGACTCCCTGTGTAAGTGGCTGTGTGCCAGTGGGTAAGTGAGAATCCATTTGAGGAAGACTCAGGTTCATGCATCCGGGATTCTCCTCTGGAGGTGACTACAACCCACCACTGTCCTGAGATTGGACACCCTGGTGCACAGGATCAGCTGCCTTTCTCAGGGCTGTCTTGAGAGGAGGCAGAAGTGAACAGCTGCCCCTCACCACCTGGCACCTAACCCATGCCATTACCTGCAGCAGCAGACCTGGCATGAGAAGGCAGGTCATGGATATCTGGAATAAAGCTCCAACACCAATTACAGGACACAGACAGGCGCCACCTTCTCAGTCCTGGGAACCAGCAGAGAATTGCATTGCGCCACCCAGCTCTGCTCAATCTCCTTCTTGGGACCCAGAGGCTATTATCTCATCAGACTCAGAGAAACAGATGCCCATCTCCCATGCTGGAATAGGCACAGACTTGTCAGATCTGAGTGGGAGACTTGATAGCAGCAGCAGCAAGTAGGGTGAGTTCGAATCAAATCCATCTTCATCCCATAGTCATCTGTGGAGCATCTGAGCCATGCTGAGAGCAACCCTATCAACCTGCACTGAGAGTGGAGGGGAGAGGGTAGAGATCAGAGGCACTCCCTAAGGCAGAGGCCTGAAAGGATCCTGGAATCACAGAAATGGCCAGAGAGCAAGTTCCTTTTCTTGTTTTTTTTGTTTTAGCTTTTTCTTCTTCTCTCCTTCTGTTTTTGTTTACACTTTTGTGCTTGCTTTGTTTCTGTTATTTTAACAGATTTTTTTTTTTATTTTCTGTTTATGTGTGGGTATTTTTGAGGGAGAGTACACCAAGAGGGGGGTTTATGTATGTATGTTTGTATGATTATCTGTATATTTTTGTCTGTTTTGTTTTTTCTGTCTTTGTCTCTCTGTTTATTCATTAGCTGATACATCTGTTTGTTTTCCCTCTTCTTCTTCTTTCTCTCCACCACCCTTTCATCTTTCTCTTTCAACTTTTCATTCTTTTCCCTTTTCTAATCTCATTTTGCTTTCAGGGGCAAACAGACAACCCTACTGCATGGGCAGATTGTAAGGCAGTAGGAAGTGGGTTCCAGGGGGCCTACACACCTGTCAGCAGATACTAGGATCTACAGATAGCTTCTGAATCACAGCTCCTCCCTCAATTAAACCTCAAAACTGCAAAAATCACAGGCCCCCACCCCTAGTCCACCTTCAGAATAGAACAAAACCAGAAGATCTACATAAGGAGGAATAGGAGATTGAGCAAGCAGAAATAAACGCAATCCCCCCATCACTGAACAACAGAATTAAAGAAGAGTTTTTTTTTTTTTTTTTAAGGTGGCGGAGGGAGGGGGAGGAAAACCTACACAAATGAAGAAAAACCAAAGGAAGAATATGAGTGTCACACAGACCCCTGGGAGGTCAGCCACTGAGAATACAGACTCTGGGACTCAAACAATGAAGAGTCCCCAGAATGACTGATTTCAAATCACAAACACAGAGATCAAGTTATTAATAGAGAGAATAAATAGAAATGAGGAGAAACAAGAGAAAAGAATGAAGGAGTTGATAACTGAGATAACAGCAATAAAGAATACAGTGAATGAAATAAACAACCAACTGATAAGCATGGAAGGCAGAATTAACCAAGCAGAAGAATCTCAGAGCTTGAGGACCAAAATATGAAACTAACCCAAATTGCTTAAAACACAGAAAAGAAGCTTAAAAAGAAATAACAAGACCTCCAAGAGATAAGCAATTACTTCAAGAGGCTGAAATCAAGATTAATTGGAATCCCTGAGGCAAATAGAGAGACAGAGACCACCCAGGAACAAACATTCCGTGAAATTATCCAAGAAAACTTCCCTCATCTCATCAGTGACAATACTATTCAAACACAAGACAACAAATGAGAAGATCAATTCCCAGACACATAGTAATTTGCCTACACAAAGTAGGTATAAAAGAAAAAATCCTAAAGACAACAGGACAGAAAGTTCAGACTACCTACTGGAGAAGACCAATTAGAATAGCAGCAGACTTATCTACAGAAACACTTCAGGCTAGGAGAGCTTGTATTCCAATCTTTAAAGATCTCAAGGATAAACAATTTCAACCAAGAATTACCTACCCAGCTAAGCTAAGCTTAATCTGTGATGGAGAATTAAAATCCTTCCCAGATATTCAATTTCTAAGAGTTTGCGCTGCCTCCAGACCAGCTCTACAAAAAACACTTAAGATAGTATTAAACACAGAAGAAAGAAGAAAAAGAACAATAACACCCTTCAAAAGAATGTAGGAAAAAGATTGAAAACACACATGAATCAACACCAAAATCAAAAGAAAGACAACAAATAAACAAACAGCAACAACAACAAACTCTATAAGAATCTCATGAACTCTATAAGATATCTCATAAGATATCCCTGAGAGTTTATCTCAGGGATAAACTCTCACATCTCATTAATTAGCCTGAATGTAAATGGACTAATGCCCCGCTGAAAAGACATGGAATGGGAAATTTGATAAAATACAATGGTGCTATAATATATTGTCTCCAAGAGATTCATCTCACCAGAAAGGACTCAAGTAACAGACTCAAAGTAAGAAGATGGGAAACAAAATTTCAGGCAAATGAAACACAAAAGAAAGCAGGAGTCACAATCTTAATATCAGACAAATACCCTTTAAGCTATCAAAAACTTAAAAAGATATGTAAGGTCGCTACATAATGATAAAAGGCTCAATCCTCAACAAGAAATATCCAGCCCAAACATATATGCACCCAACATAGGAGCAACAACTTTCATAAAGCAGCTTCTAGACAAACTAAAAAAAGATATTGACTCTATCATAGCTCTATCATAGCTGGGGGCTTAAATACCTCACTAAAAATTCTCAACAAATCATTAAAACAAAAAGTCATCAAGGAGATCTGGAACCTCAACTTGATGCTTGATCAAATGGACTTAATTGATACCTACAGAACACTCCACCCAACAACCACAGAATATACATTCTATTCATCACCACATGAAACGAACTCTAAGATTGACCACATCCTTGGCCATAAATCAAGCATAAACAAATTCCATAAGATTGAAATTCTGCCATTCACCCTCTCAGACACAGTGAATAAAAATAAATATCAACACTAACAAAGTTCCCCCAAACCCACAAAGACATGGACACTGAACACCATGATACTAAACAACTCCTGGATAAACATGGAAATCAGAACAGAGATTAAAAGACACCTGGAAACATATGAAAATGGGGAAACATCTTACCAAAATCTCTGAAATGCCATGAAAGCAATCCTAAGAGGGGAATTCATATCTCTATGAACACACAAGAAGAAAATGGAAAGATCACAATTTAACAGCCTAACAAATCACCTGAGGCAGCTGGAAAAGCAAGACCACCAAAACCCTAGCTTCAGCAGAATAATCCAGATTACCAAAATAAAAGCCCAAATTCTGGAAATAGAAGGCAAAAAAAGACTGGTGAACCCCTAGTTAGTCGAAGAAAAAGAGAGACAAAGTCCAAATAAACACAAAAAGAAATGCAAAAGATGAAGTCACAACTGACCCCAAAGGAATACAAGAGATTATGAGAGATTACTGTGTACCCCTGTAAAAACAAACTCAAAAACCTAAATGAAATGGAGTACTTTCTGACATCACACAACCTCCCCAGGTTGAAACAAGAAGAAATCAAGGCCCTAAATAGATTAAAAACAACCCAGGAAATCGACTATGTCATAAGAAAGCTACCTACAAAAAAAAGTCCTGGACCAGATGGCTTTCCAGCAGAATTCAACAAAACATACAAGGTGGAGGTGATACCAATCCTATTAAAAGTATTCCAGTCAATTGAGATAGATGGAACTTTCCCCAAATCATTTTATGAAGCTAACATCACATTGATACCCAAACTGGATAAGGATACACCAAAGATAGAGAACTACAGGCCAATATCCTTGATGAACATAGATGCTAAAATTTTCAACATGATTCTAGCAAACCACATACAACAACACATCTCAAAAATCATCCACTATGACCAGGTAGGCTTCATCCCTGGGATATAGAGCTGGTTCAACATCCGCAGACCATAGATGTAACTAAATACATCAACTGATGTAAAGACAAAAACCACATGATTATATCATTAGACATGGAAATAGTTTTTGATAAAATACAGTACTCCTTCTTCATAAAAACCCTTTAACATCTAGGCATAAATGGTACATACTTCAAAATAGTAAGAGCCATCTATGAGAAACTCACAGCCAACATACTGCAAAACAGACAGAAAATGGAATCATTTCCTCTGAAAACCAGAGCAAGACAAAGATGCCCACTCTCATCCCTCTTGTTCAACATAGCATTAGAAGTTCTAGCAAGAGCAATCAGACAAGAGAAGGAAATCAGGCATATCCAAATAAGAAAAGAAGAAGTTAAGTTATCCTTTGTAGATGACATGAGTCTATACCTCAAAAACCAAGAGAATCTGTCAAAAACCTCCTTGCACTGATAAAGGACTTTGGCAAAGTCTCAGGGTATAAGATAAATGTACAAAAGTCAGTAGCATTCCTATACACCAATAATAAACAAACAGAACCCCAGATAAAAAGCACAATCCAATTCATGATAGCTACAAAAAAGAAAGAAAGAAAGAAAGAAAGAAAGAAAGAAAGAAAGAAAGAAAGAAAGAAAGAAAGAAAGAAAGAAAGAAAGAAAGAAAGAAAGAAAGATACCTTGGCATCTTTCTAACCAGAGACATGAAAGCCCTTTACAATGAAAACTATAAAACACTGCTCAAAGAAATCAAAGATGGCACAAACAAATGGAAAAATATTCCATGCTCATGAATTGGAAGAATCAACATTGTTAAGATGTCCATCCTACCCAAGGCAATCTACAGATTTAATGTAATACCCATTAAATTACCAGCAGCATACATCTCAGACCTGGAAACAACAATATAGGAATTTATATGGAAACATAAATGACCATAAATGTCCAAAACAGTCCTCAGCAAAAACAAAAACAAAGCAGGAGGCATCATGCTCCCAGACTTTAAGCTTTATTATAAAGCTACAATAATCAAAATCGCTTAGTACTGGTACAAGAACAGGCATATAAACTAATGGAACAAGATAGAGATTCCAGAAGCAAACCCTCAATTTCTCAACCAACTCATCCTTGACAAAGCTTTCACCATCAAACACTGGGGAGAGGAGAACCTATTCAGTAAATGGTGCTGGGAAAACTGGCTGACCACATGCGGAAGATTAAAAACAAGACCCCTACCTATCACCATACACAAAAATGAACTCTAAATGAATCAAAGACCTAAATGTAAAACCTCAAATTAAAAGAACCTTAGGAAATGAGGAGACACCATTATGGTAATTGGAACTAGTAACCAATTCCTGATCAAAACCGCCAGTGTCCATGCCATAAGAGATAAGATGGACAAGTGGGACCTCATCAAACTAAGAAACTTCTGCAAAGCCAAAGAAACCATTGATAGAGTGGGAAGACAGCCCACAGACTGGGAAGAAATATTGGCCAACTGTATATCTGACAAAGGCCTGACATCTAGGATCTACAAGGAACTCAAACGTGCTGAAAAGAAAAAACAAACAGTCCCATTATAAAATGGGCAAAACATATGAATAGATACTTCTCAAAAGAAGACATTAGGAACAGCCAACAGATACATGAAAAATTGCTCAGCTTCACTAGTCATCCAAGAAATGCAAATTAAAACCACAGGGAGATATCACCTAACACTAGTCATGATGGTCATCAATAACTCAAAAAACAACAGATGCTGGGGAGGACATGGCAAAAAGGGAACACTTCTACACTGTTGGTGGGATTGTAAACTAGTACAACCTCTGTGGAAAACAGTGTGGCGTTCCTAAAAGATTAAAAATTGACCTCCTTATGTGAATATACCTGGAAGAACTCAAATCACTCTATGGAAAAGATACCTGCACAAGTATGTTTACTGCAGCATTATTCACAATAGCAAAAACATGGAACCAACTGTGCTGCCCATTGAAAGAGGACTGGATTTTTAAATGTGGTACATATATATGATGGAATATTATGCAGTCATAAAGGACAAAATTATGAACTTTGCAGCAATTGGATGGACTTAGAGGTTATAATACTGAGTGATCTATCAGAAAAAAAGAACCAAGTATCACATGTTCTCACTCACAAGCAGACCTTGAACAACTATCATACTATAAGAAAGGGATTGACAGTAATGGGAAACTGTCCAGGGAGAGGGGTGCACACCTCATCAACAAGGGTATCGTCATAATGAACATTTGCATACCTGACCCTGAATTTTATCCCACACATTTACAAGAAAAAAAAAACTTTCAGGAATAGAAAATTTACGTTAACACAATAAAATTAAGAGAGAATTTTAAAAATCAACAAATAAAATAGAACATAAAAATAATACTGGCTTGCTCCAATTGAAAGGAGGAAAGGAAGAACAAAGAACCAGTAGAACAAATAGAAACAAATCACAAGAAGCTAAATTCAGATTTAGCTGTTTTGATAATTATATTAAACATAGACGGACTAATAGCTATAGTTAAAAGAGTTATCAAACTAGATCAGAGTCTCTCAGTCTCAGCACTTTTGGCATTTGGGGCCAGATGATTCTTTGTTATGGGAGGCTGTTCTGTGCATTGCAAGATGTTTAACAACTTCCCTGATCTCTACCCACTCAACTATACTTTTCCTATTCAGTTCTGATGCCCAGAATTATTTCTAGATATTGCCAAATGTCTCATGGGAGCAAGAATTCAGCCCTGGTTGAAAATGACTTGCCTGAGCCGGGCTCGGTGGCTCAGCCTGTAATCCCGCGCCTTTGGGAGGCTGAGGTGAGTGGATTGCCTGAGCCCGTGGGTTCGAGACCCGCCTGGGCAGCGAGACCTCATCTCTACAATAAATCAAAAAATCAGCCGGGTGTGGTAGCGCATGCCTGTAATTCCGGCTACTTGGAAGGCTGAGGCGGAAGGATCACCAGAGCCCAGTAGGTCGAGGCTGCGGTGGCTGGGAGCAGCCACTGCACTCCAGTCTGGGTGACAGAGTGAGACTCCAACTCAAAAAAAAAAAAAAAAAAAGAAAATGACTTGCCTGAATAAAAACCAAGATCCAACAAGATGCTGTTTACTTGAAATAGGTGTTAAATATAAAAACATTGATAGGCTTAAAGGAGAAGGACAGAAAAAGATATCCTATGCAAATACTAATCATAAAAAGCATATGGGGCTATGTTAACATCAGAAAAAGTAGATTTGAAGAAAAAGAGCATTATCAGAGATAGAGATCGTTCATAATAATAAAATGATCTACCTATCAAAGAGACTTAAATGTGCAAGCATCTAACGGCAGAACTTCAAAATACATGAATTCAAAATACATTGATAGCAATAAAGAGGAAAAAATAGACAAACCCATAATCATATCTGGAGATTTAAATACTGCTATTTCAGTAAACTGCTAGAATGACTGGGTGAAAAATCAGTAGGGTGATAGAATATTTGAACAACACTACCAACCAAATTGACCTTAAATGTTATCACAACAATATTATACTCAACAACTGCAGAATATACATTCTTTTCAAAGTCATTCAAAATGTTCACCAAGATAGACCACATGCTGGGCCAAAATTAAGTCTTATTAAATTACAAAGTACTGCAACAAAACAAAATATTTTTCTGACCACAACAAAAATAAACTAAAAGTCAATAATGAAAAGATTATCTAGAAAAATGCACAAATATTTGAAAGTACAGTACTTCTAAAGAAAGTAGAATCTTGAAGTCAAAGACTTTTTTTTTTAACCTACAGAATTTGGGGTGGAGGGGGTCAAATAATCACAAGGGAAATTTTTAAAATGTTTTAAATCAGATGTCAAAGTTTTCAAAATAATTTGTTTTTGTATCCTTACTTTGCTGTTACTTGAAGCAAATGCTAGAATAAAGTCAGCACTGATGCAGAATTATTTTCATGCCAGTATATATCATAGAGAAATTCATTTTTTTGCTACACATGCAAGTTAAATAATGTCTGAAAAGAATTTTTCAATCGATGTATATGTAAAGGCATATTTTGGATAACAAATTATAAGATTTTGCTGAGAATTGATGTACAGTCATGTATGACTTAACAATGGGCATGACCTCTGAAAAATGCACTATTAGGTGATTTATTTGTTGTGTAAACATCATAGAGTATACTTACACATGTCTAGATGATTTAACTTACTAAACACCTAGGCTATCTGGTATAGCCGCCATCATCTATGTGGTCCATCTTTTATTTATTTTTTTCGAGTTGGATTCTCACTCTGTCGCCCAGGCTAGAGTTCAGTGACACACTCACAGCCACCCTAGTGTCGACCCGCTGGACTCTGGCGATCCTTCTGCCTCAGCCTTCCAAGTAGCCAGAACTACAGGCACATATTACCACATCCGGCTAATTTTTTATTTATTGTGGAGACAAGGTTTCATCGGGTTGCCTGGGCTGGACTCGAACCCTTGGGCTCAAGCAATCCACTCACCTCGGCCTCTCAAAGTGCTGGGATTACAGGCTGAGCCACCAAGCCCGGCCATGGTTCATCTTGACCAAAAAATTATTATGCTGTACATGACAGTATAAGAAACCTGAAGCTATTTTTCAAATCCAAGGGCCCTGGTGTCCCCCTTGCAGAGTATCATAGAATAATGAAGGATAAAATTTCCAATACTAGCATAAACTCGGATCTTCCTCACACGAAATCATTCTCTCTACTTATTGACAGAAGACAATGTTTCAGCTAAGTATCTAGTCTAACTCTATAATTAAATTTTTCCCCTTGAATACAGTCACTAAATTTCCTTGCTTGAATACAACTGCTTACCATGAAGATACAGCTTAGCTTATTCTGACACTATAAAATTAGACATGCTACCCTAGGTTAAGAATAGCAACTTTGCACTGGCTAGGATAAATGACTTCCAGTTACAGAACTTTACCAAAATCCAAGACTGCCTGTGAGTATCTCCAGAGCACCTATAGTTCTCACTCAATTATTTTTATCTGTCTTATACAAATTGCTGCCTGGATTCCCAAACAAGGTTCCTTATGGATGTAATGCACATATTCATTTAACCCTGGGATCATAATTGCCTACTCTTTAGTTGACCATACCCTCTATAATAGATTTTAAAACCCTTTATCAGGTTCAGCTGGCTTTGGATGGTCAAAGAAAGAGTTGGTTAAAACCATTTAATTGATTCCTTGCATCCTTGGGCTGTCATTTACCCTTTATTTTACACTTGTAGAAGTGGAAATCTAAAGAAGGTAATAAATGTCACATTCACAGTTATTTATAAAACAGGTGAAAAATAAAGAAGTCAATGTTATTTTGAGTCCAGAAATTGTTTTGTTTGAGTGTAGTGTGGGAATTCTAGAAAATTATAGTTATTACTAGTTTGGTTTTTTTTTCCCCCACATACTCCATTAATTAGAAGAAAATCATTAAGTACAGTACTTGTTCAAGGTGAGGGGAATCTGGCTTCACCTTTAGTAGGGAGGAGCAATATCAGATGTTGGACCTATTTTTTAAAAAAATTTGAAAGATATGGGGTATAGCATTATTGTTTCTTTCTTTCTTTCTTTCTATCTTTCTTTATTTCTCTTTTTAAAAATGACATTTCCAACCAGGAATGAGCTTATAACTTTATCTATGATGTGAAAGAAATAACTTTAGTGATGGATCCTGGTTAGAATAAACATTTTTTAAAGTCTACATCTAAATACATCACAGTGAAATTGCAAGAAAAAAACAAAGAAAAGTAAAAAGCGAATAGATTTTTTTTTTTAAAAAGGACAGATTATCTTCAAAGAGGCAATGTGTATACTGACAGCTCTAATGTATCAACAGACAAGAAAAAATAAGGGACAATAGACTAATTAATATACTGAAAGAAAACATGACTAACATAGAATTCTATACCCAGTAAAAATAACCTTCAGAGATTAAAATTAAATAAAGATATTGTCAGTCAAAAACTGAGAGAATTTACCACCAACAGAACTTAAGGAAGAACATAAGCATGTTCTTTGGGCAGAAAAATAAGGATACCAGTTGGAAGGTTAGCTATATAGGCAGAAAAGAATACCAAAGAAATCCATAACTAAATGGGCAAATAGAAATAAATATTGGCTATGTAAAATAATAATAGTAAAGTTTTGTGGCATTTAAGATATAGAAATAATTAAAATAAAAATACATATGTCAAACAATAGCATATTGTTGTAATTTTCTTTTGAAGGTTAAAATATAATTAACTTGTTATTTCTAGGGTAAAAAAATTGCTTAGCTTTCAGAGTAACAGAGGAAAAAAATAAAGTTTAAAATCACTTCATAGGAAAACAAGAAAGCAGAGAAAAACAGAATGTAGATCAGCCAGGATTAATAGAAAGCACAGTAATATGATAGATTAAACCTACATTTATCATTTCAAGACTTTTGAGGATAATATATAGGAGTATGATAGAAAACAACATACCTGATTTAGTCAGTCCAATTTGTCTTATCCTTGGAAGTTTGTTTTAGGTTTGGTTTTGAGGTTTTGGGGTTGGCTTGGTTGGTTTGGTTTTTATGAGTCAAGGTCTTACTCTGTCACCCAGGCTGAAGTGCAGTAGCATGGTCGTGGCTCGCCACAGTCTTGACCTCCTGGGATGAGGCAATCCTTCCACCTCAGTCTCCAAGTAGGTAGGACTACAAGTGCACACTATCACACTCAGCTAATTTTTTGATTTTTTTTTTTTTTTTGGAGAGAGGAGGTCTCACTATGTTGCCTATGCTGGTCTTGAACTCCTGGGCTTAAGCAATCCTCCTACCTTAGCCTTCCAAAGTTCTGGGATTACAGGTGTAAGCCACCACACCCAGCCAGAAGTTTATAATAAGTTCCCATGAATAGAAATTTTAAAACAGTTACTTCCTAGATACTTGAAGTACCAAGAGAGCACCGGCAAGGCATTTAGTCTTCACAATGAATCTTCAGGTAGGTTTTGTGTCCCCCATTTAGAGGTGAGGATTGCCTGAAGTTGTTCAGATAGTAAGTGACAAAAACAGGATCCAAACCAGGTCTAACTCATTCCAACTGCAGTATACATCCCACTATGACAATTATGCATTTAATAATATACCATTTAGTCACGATGTTCAAATATATCCTAAGTTCTTAATTATCTAGGAAGAAACAGATGGACATTTTGCAATAAACCTACCTTTCTTAAAAAAGTAAAATTCCTGAGATTTCTCAAGTTACAAAATAGATCTTCCATACAAATGACTAAACTTGGCCTATAGTCCTCTACAGAGTTATTCTTATTCAAACCAAGAGTTTATGGAGATGCTACACAGTCTATATTTTTCCATATTTTGGCCCACATTGCATATGCGTTTTAAGTCCTGCTTGACTCTCCATTTAATTCCTGTTAAGAACATGCATTTGTTTCTTGTTAAAAGTAGAGTTTTCATTTCTGAAATGACTTATAATAGAAGACAATGTAATTACATTAGAAGTCATTTTAATTTGCAAATTCATTTCCAGTTAAGATTTTTGCAAAACAAATCTAATTTATGCTTAGGATTATCAAACCTGCTGATCAATTCTCTTTTAATGACTTCTCAGGCAGAAACTGATGTTGGCCATAATTCTTAACACAGCACAGTTATCTTTTGACCATATTGCTTTTTAAAAGTACCCAAACTGTTTTTATGCTCTTCCAGAAATGAGGATTGTATTGTCTATTTACCACAAAATGAGAACTTTGCTGCCCAAACTATAAGAAAGGAGGGGATTTGGTTGTTTTCCTTCAGGTGTCATTTATTTCCAGGTACATTCATTTTGATTTTCTTCACTTTTTTACTGCTTGACTCCTAATGCCTCCCATCCTGATTTGTTAACTGTATTCTAATATTATACAATTTAATGCTTAAGTGATGCCATTACAAGAGAGTAGTTGGAGAAAGTAACATTGTCACTAGAAAAGATAAATGGATGATATATTGGCCCTGAAACCCTATTACTCATAGAAAATCCCATGCAAGAGGTGAAAAGTGACCAGAAAACATGAACTACCTCACTAATTTTATGCCAAAGTTCTATCAGTGATTGATTTTTAATGTCTATGTTCATCATTTTTGAGCTCTTGGCATTCTTTATATACATTTTAAATTAAGTTTATAAAATGAACTAGTTACGTTGTGATACTGCATCATCTATGTAAAGCATCTCAAAGAAAAATAGAAAGCTGATGAGCCAATGTTATTTTGTGATGCAAATTACTAATTATTAAATGCCAAATGTGGTAGCTATAATTGCTACTCCATTTGAAGTGGCCTTAAAAATTGTCAACATATTATGAAGCATACTTTTGGAAATTCAAGATTACATTGCCTTTTTAAAATTATATTTCCATAGTATCTTTCAGCCAAGTTTCCCAGCAATACACCATGAGACTATCTGCAATGCAATATATTTATTTTGGTAGAAAGCTATAAATTTGAAAATTGTTGTCAGAGCAAAGGAGATCAAAGTTTGCCAAACACACCAGTTTTCAAAGTGGGTTCTAGAAATGACAATTCCATAGACAGTAAACAATCCATTGAGATTTGTAGGGTTTTCTAGAAGTGCAGAAAATAGGGTTTTAAACAGTGTTTTATAAGCCTATTTATAATCAGCAGTGGGAAAAATTGTTAAAGCTAGCTTAGTTGTTACTGGAACTAAGTTAAAAATAAATTGCCAGAAGCTAGGTTGATTTGAGAGATGTTTTTGCATTTACCCCAGAGGATAGCTAACTCTGGCTAACATAGTGAACCTCTGTTGTAAACGCCTGACATATGTTAACTATTTAATCTTTTAAACAATTTTTTGAAGGAGGTACTTCATACTTATTTTAAGGATGAGAGAATGAAACCGAGATGTAAAGTGAAGTAAAAATAACTCTCCCAAGATCACTCAGCAAGATAGGGAGGGATCCAACCTGGTGGTCTGACTCTGAAGCCTGTTTCTAAATACCTAGATAAGATGTCTCTCTTCCATGGAGTGTTCAAATTGAGTGTCAATGCTTTCTTTCATTAAAGACATGGAAGTTTATTTGAAGGAATTCTGATATATATGAGAGGCCTTGAAGAATCTTCAAAACTGAGCCAATCATTAATGGGATGTTACTGGACTCTTCCCTCTCTAACAAGAAGATTCACCCTGCACCTGTATACTTTCAGTTCTGACATTTAAACTATTGCTCGGTGCTCTGTGTTATCTCATTTAAGCCTGATAACAACCCTATAGACTAGAGTGGATTTTATTATCTTTACGCTAATAGACATGGACTTTTGCCAACGAAGGTAGAGGATACCATGGATATTAATTCTGAAAATGCAAAGGGATCAATTCATCCCTTTGATAGATTTGTTGATGAAAAGGTTTTCCTTAAAGACTTGAGACTGTTGATATCAATATAAAGTTATTTTGGTAGAAAAACTGTAATATAAAAGAATAAACTAACACAACTTAATATAAGAGATATATGGGGTAACGAAGTTGAGACAGTGCAGAAGTTGGGTTGGTTCATAGATTGTCTTTCCAAATCAAGGGGGTCTGAAGTTACAGAAATAGAATTACAGCCGGGGGGAGAGGAAAGGCCTCAGCTTGGCTGGTGAACTGGCAGTATTAGCCTCTTTTGCTGTATTTTAGGAAAATTAGAAACAATAGCCGGTACTTTCCCCCAGAGAAGTGCCCCAGTCTGCAGCTGCTCAACTCCAAACAGGTTCTACTACCTCCTGTGCGCACCTCAAGAGAAGCCCCAAAAGCTCTAATCTCCATGACCACTGGCCTTGCCTCAGCTATGATCAGCCATTCCTGATTAAATTTTGTCAGCATTTCTATTCTACTTCTGTGTGCAATCTAATATTTCTTGTAGTGAATTCCAGTCACTCAGAAATATCTGCCTTGGTGGGCCATTTTCACCCGAGATACAAGTGATTTTTTTTTTTGGTTATCATTATTTAAAATGGTTTATAACACAAAGCAATAAAATAATCATAAATATAATGAGATGGGAAAGCTTTTTTAAGGGTAATATCTTTACTGGCATCGCCATTCTCTACCTCCTTACTTTTTCCACTGGTTCTAACCTGGTGGGGTGGAAGCAGATATCAAAGTCACCTGGAATAGGCTTTTAAATAACTCATACCCTCCTACCCATCCCTTCTGCAAGATTTTATTTTGCTGAAAACAACCATTTTTTACAAACGCAGCATAACCTACATTCCTCCAATTCCTCAAAACTCTTGAAGAGGAGTTTCAAGATCCTTTAGGAATTTGCATACTTTTTTTTTTAAGGCATGGAGGAGGGATTTATGTTTAAATGCATTTATATAACAAGCTTTCCTTGGCATAAGTAAAACATCCTGTTTTATGTTAAGTACTATCACATAACAAGATATAACAGTATATATATTGTAGCAATTTTAAAGTTTCTTTCATACCTAAATTGAAAAAGATACTATTAGATTTAAAATCTCAGTTAAAGGAAAAAGGTAGTTGGAGACCCCTTTTTCTATAATGAACCATCAATTATTCAGTAGTAGTCTCTGAAGTTTCTCAGAATAAACTCATTTCCATCTTGCTTTTAGTTTAAGGGAAACTTAGCTAGTGCTTTTACTTTAAATATGTACTTCTTCTGGTTTTTTTTCTCCATCTCCCAAGTGGCTTTTCCATTAGATATTGGAAGGTATTATCTTTAAGTTGGTGACCCTCGAGTGAATGAAAAACGCAGTTGAGATTGAAGAAGTGCTATATATGTCTGCTCAAATTATCTCTTTCTTCCATCATCTTCTGCTACCAAACTTGAGATGCCCTGTTACCAAACTTGAGACACCTGCCAGTAAAACTACACATTTCCCCAGGTTAGACAATTGGGGAATTTTGGGGAGTCTCTTTTATTCATTGGAAAAGCTGAGTTTTATTTATTTATAATTTATACTCCACATATTTGAGGTGGTCAGAAATACAAATATGTCCATTATAGAAATTAAAAAGGAACCCTTCCCCTCTTCCCTACTAATCTCTGTGTGTCCACCCCCACCCCCACCCCACAATAATAGAAAGAAAGTAATCTGATTCAGCCTCAGTTAAAATGATAGGAAACCACAAGTCACAATGATATTTGATTATTTTATGTCAGAACACTCTAGTGATCTCAGACATGAAGGAATCAAGGAGATTGACTAGGTGGGGGAAATGTTTTGTTTAGTTAGTAAGTTTATGTACCTGAGCACCAAATCTACACATTCTACTGTGTTACATGATGCTGGAGCTGGGATTTTACAAACCACATTTCTGCTTTGCCAGCTGGCTCCCCATTAAGTTCTGCCAATTGTGGTGGTGGGGGAGGATGTTTAGAGAGAGAGTGTAAGGTGGGAGGAGGAAAAGGAACTACTTGCTCCTTCCTATCTGCTTACTATTCCTGGGGGCATCAGCCCTACAGTGCTGCCTCACCCTGAGAAAGCAATTCCTTCCCATCACAACCCTTGTAGAACCTGTCTTTTTTGCACCTTCAGAGACACCAGGACCAGCTGCCTAGAGACCTCTCTTCAGAGATCTCAGTTTCATTCCCAGGGCTTCTTCTCCAAGCTTCCAAGTTTTAATACGGCTTGAACATCCCAATCCCCAAACCCGAGATCTGAAATGCTCCAAAATCTGAAATGTTGTGAATGCTGTCATGATGCCACAAGTGGAACACTTCACACCTGACCTCACATGATGAGTCACAGTCAAAAAAACAGCCAAAACTTTGTTTCATCCACAAAATTATTTAATATCTTATATAAATTTATCTTCAGACTATATGTATAAGATGTATATGAAACATAAATGAATTTCATGTTTTGACTTGGGTTCCATTTCCAAGGTATCTCATTTATGTACGTGTAAATATTCCAACATCTGAAAAAAAATCTGAAATCCGAAACACGTCTGGCCCCAGACATTTCAGAAGAATGGTAGAAAAATTGCTAGTTCTATAAATCAATAATTATATATATATACATATATGTATGTATATATAATGAAAATATTTTTAAGATACAAAATTATATTCTTTAAATTTACCTTTTGGTTCTCTGGAAAGTCAATAACTATTGCTTGCATGTGCGAGTAAGAAGGTGACATCAGCAAGATGGTTGACTAGAGATACTTGGTTCTCATCCCCTCCCCCCCACACACTCACAGAGGATCAACGCAACAGATAAACAGCTAAGATCTGACTGGCATGTTGAAATGATGAAGTGCAGCTCTTCAGCTTCATCTCCTCTGCCCAGATCTGATTGGCCCAGAGGCAGAAGAGACTTTCTATTTCAGAATAAAAGGTAAGTAGAAGCCCCCACTGCAACCATAAACACCCACAGTCCTGAGCTCAGTTTGGAGAGTTGCAATGAATTAATATGGTTACACTGCCCCAGATTAGGAGGACAATGTTTTCACTCTCAGTCCCCATCCACTCCCTGTGAGATAGGCTGCTGTAGCATGACACCATATGCTGTAGCATACTGACCTCTAGGTCATACTCCAGAACCACCTCTAGAGTATGACTTAGAAGCCAGTAAACACTGCACCTCTCTAGCACTGGAGCTCCATCCTTCATTCCACCAAACCCACATGGG
This sequence comes from Cephalopachus bancanus, assembly GCA_027257055.1. Lineage (NCBI taxonomy): Eukaryota > Metazoa > Chordata > Mammalia > Primates > Tarsiidae > Cephalopachus > Cephalopachus bancanus. The sequence continues at coordinate 6,352,811 of JAPVLO010000073.1, forward strand.
TGGCTGAATGCCACAACCCCATCTGCATGAAGCCTGGGCCCAGGATCAGCTGTGACTCTGGTCCTGCACAGCATGGAAATCAACCCACACCACCACACTTCTAGTCAAAGAAACAGTCTGGCAGTCCCACCCAGGGCAAACCAGCTCTTGAGTTGTGCACTGTCTCCTAAGTGAGTGAGGTTTCCAAGCCTTGGAATGGTAGAGTGACTACACATTCCTCCTTAGGACCTGAGAAATAGCCTTGTAGCACCCAACAACACTCCACCCCTAGACATGTCCTTGGCCTGCTAATGGCCCTGTGCCCACAATCAGAGTCTGAGAAGTAATCTTACACCACTGGAAGGCATGCCCCCTATATGACTAAACAGCTGGAAGTCTACAGTCTGAAGCCTATCCTGACCAAGCCAAGAAGCCTTGTGTCTATATCCTAAAATTGAATGCCCCCCTCCATAGCAGGCAGGCACACTCCCAGGCTAGCAAAGTAGCCTTGAAGCCACATCTTGGGCCTGAGAAACAAATTCACAGGCTTCCACTGGAAGATATACTCCCAAACCAGCTGAATAGATATGTGCCTGCAGCCTGGGCTTGAGAAACAACTCCACAGGCCACTCTTCAGGCCAACCAAACAAACACATACCCATGCTCCCAGCCAAAATGAGAGCCCGGCAGCCCCAACCATAGCAAGCTAGACCCCAAATTGGTTGATTCATGGTGTGCATGCATGCTCTCCTAACCTAAGAAACAGCCCAGGAAGCCCACCCCCAGCACAGCTGCACCACTGCTGCCCAAAACTCTTTCACCCTAGGTCACTGAGACAGTCACAAATGTTGGTAATGTGGATAATAGCTGAAGTAACTACATGAAGACTACACTGTCACATCCATCCAGAACCATGGTCAACACACCTTACTGAACTGATACCTCAAGATTCATTCATACAAATAAGTCTTTCCCTGTGAAGTACACTTCATAAAATAGGAAGAGGTGACCATTCCACCAGATTCATAGAAATCAATGTAGAAACACATTGAACAAGAAAAAGCAAGGAAGCATGCTATTTCCCCAAGGGAAAACAATAATAATCCAGACCATAATCACAAGGAAATATATGAAATGCTAGAAAAAGAATTCAAAATAATAATCTTGAGGAAACTCAGTGAGATAAAACAAAATACAGATAGGCAATTCAACAAAATTAAGAAAACAATTTATGATTCAAATGATAAATTCAGCAAAGACATAGATTTCATAAAGAAGGGCCAAATGGAATTCCTAGAGCTGAAAAATTCAATGGATAAAATAAAAATGTATAATGAAGAGCTTCAACAACAAACTAAACCAAAGAGAAGAAAAAACTTCTCACTTGAACACAGTTCCTTTGAAATAAAACAGGCAGACCCCCCCAAAAATCTTTTTTTTTAAAGGAAGAATGCCTACAGAATTTATAGGACACCATTAATTGAACAAATATTTGTTTTATAGTGTTCCAGAAGCAGAAGAGAAGGAAAATTGTGAGGGAAATATATTAATAAAATAGAAGAAGAAAACTTTCCAAATCTTGAGAGAAATATAGACACCCAGGTCTAGAAAGTTCAAGAATCCCAATTAGACTTAATCCAAGCAGATCTTCTCTGAGGCATATTTTAGTCAAATTGTCAAAAGTCAAAGATAAATAAAAAATTTTAAAAGCAGCAGGAGAAAAGCATCTCATACATAAGGTAACCCCCTTTAGACTAATAGCAGAATATCAGTAAAACCTTACAGGTCAGGAGAGAATGAGAAGATATATTTTAATATTGAAAGAAATAAAAACTGTTAACCAGGAATGTTATACCCAGAAAGCTATCCTTCAGAAATGAAGGATAAATAAAATCTTTCTCAGATAAGAAAAAATGAAGAGACTTCAATACCACTAGACCAGCATTACTAAAAATGCTCAAAAAAGTCTTATATCTGGAAGTGAAAAGAAAATAACCACCATCATTGAAAACATGTAAAACTATAAATGTCACCAGCAGAGCAGATAAACAAGGGAGGGAAAAAAGGCATCAAATCTTATCACTACAGAAAACCACCCAAACACAAAAATAAACAAGAAAGAAATTACAGAACAAAGGATATAGAAACTAACCAGAAAACAATCAATAACATGACAGAAATCTTCACCTATTGATAATAACCATGAAAAATACATGGATAAATTTGCCAATTTAAAATATATAGACTGACTGAATGGTTTTAAAAACAAGACACCTGAAAACCCAAGATAATCTGTCAAAAATCTCTTTGCACAGATAAAGGACTTTGACAAAGTCTCAGGATATAAAAAAAATGTGCAAAAGGCAGTCGCATTTCTATACATCAATAATAAACAAACAGAAACCCAAATAAAAAGCACTATCCCACTCACAATAGCCACACAAAAGAAGAAATACCTTGGCATCTTCCTAGCCATAGACGTGAAAGGCCTTTATAATGAAAACTACAAAACATTGCTCAAATAAATCAAAGATGACACAAACAAATGGAAAAATATTCCATACTCATGGATTGGAAGAATCAACATTGTTAAGATGTCCATCCTACCCAAGACAATCTACAGATTTAACACAATACCCGTTAAATTACTAGCAGCATTGGCAGCATTCTTCTCAGACCTAGAAATGACAATACAGGAATTCATATGGAAACATAAACAACAATGAATAGCCAAAACAATTCTCAGCAAACAAAACAAAGCAGGAAGTATCACACTCCCAGACTGTAAGTTTTATTATAAAGTTACAATAATCAAAACAGCCTGGTATTGGTACAAGAACAGGCATATAAACCAGTGGAACAGGATAGAGATTCCAGAAGCAAAACCTCAATTTCTCAACCTACTCATCTTCAACAAAGCCTCCAACCACTGGGGAGAGGAGAACCTATTCAGTAAATGGTGCTGGGAAAACTGAATGAACAAATGCAGGAGATTAAAACAAGACGCCTACCTATGACCATACACAAAAATCAACTCTAGATGGATAAATGATCAAAACATAAAACCTCAAAATATAAGAACCTTAGAAACTGCAGGACACACTCTTATGGAAATTGGAACTGGCAACCAATTTTTGAACAAAATCCCAAGTGCCCATGCCATAAGAGATAAGATGACAAGTGGGACCTCATCAACTGACAATCTTCTGCAAAGTCAAAGAAATCATCAAGAGAGCAGGGAGACAGCCCACAGACTGGGAAAAGATATTTGCCAATTGCATATTTGACAAATGCCAAGCATCTAGGATCTACAAGGAACTCAAATGTGCTGAAAGAAAAAAATAAACAGTCCTATTACAAAATGGGCAAAAGTTATGAAGAAATACTTCTCAAAAAAAGGCATATGAACAGCCAACAGATACATGAAAAAATATTCAGCCTCACTAGTCAGCACGGAAATGCAAATTAAAACTACACTGAGATACCACCTAACTCCAGTCATGATGGCCATCATAACTCAAAAAACAACAGATACTGAAGAGGATGCAGAGAAAGGGAACACTTCTACTCTGCTGGTGGGAGTGTAAACTAGTACAGCCTCTGTGGAAAACAGTGTGGCAATTCCTATAAGATCTAAAAATTGAACTTTCATGTGACCGTGCAATTTCCCTACTGAGAATATACACAGAGTAACTAAAAATACTTTATGAAAATGATACCATGTTCACACATGTTTATTGTGGCATTGTTGACCATAGCAAGAACATGGAACCAACCGTGCTGCCCATTGAAAGAGGACTAGATTTAAAAAAAAAAAAAAATATATATATATATATATATATATATACACATATATATTACATATACACAATGGAATATTACACAGCCATAAAGAAGGACAAAATATGAACTTCACAACAACTTGGACAGACTTAAAGTCTATAATACTGAGTGATCTATTGCAGAAACAAAGAATTGAGTATCACATGTTCTCATTTTAAGTGAATTTGAACAACTATCATAATAATATAAGAAAAGGATTGGCAGTAGTGGGAAACTGCCAGGGGATGGGGGGGCACACCTCATCAACAAGGATACCTGCATAGTGAACATTTGTATGCCTAATCCTGAATTGTACCCATCTTTAAAATAAAAAAATTAAAAAAATAAAAAGAAGACCCATCTGTATGCTTTCTATAAGAAACTCACCTTCCTATTAACACATATAGAATGGAAATAAAGGAATGGAAAAAGATATTCCTGGCAAGTGAAAACCAAGAGGGAGCAGGAGTACTAATATTTATATCAGACAAAACAGACTTCAAGCCAAAATCTGTGAAGAGACAAAGGAGGACATTATATAATAATGAAGGGATCAATTCAGCAAGAAGATATAACAATTATAAATATATACACACCCAACACTGGAGTGCTCAGCTATATAAAGCAAATATTAGTAGATTTAAATTTTTTTAAAAATTAAAATTATGTAATCCCAGCACTTTGGGAAGTGGAAGCGAAAGGACTACCTGAGCCCATGGGCTTAAGACCAGTCTGGGCAACTGGGTGAGACCTCGTCTCTAAAATAAATCAAAAAATTAGCTGGGTGTGGTAATGCATACCTTTAGTTCCGGCTGCTTGGAAGGCTGAGGCAGAAGGATCGCCTGAGCCAAGCAAGTCAATGCTGGGGTGGCCGTGAGCGTGCCACTGCTCTCCACCCTGGGTGACAGAGTGAGACACTGATTAAAAAAAAAAAATCAAAATTATATCCAGTGTCTTGTCTGACCACAATGGAATAAAACTAGATATTAATAACAAGAAAAACATTCAACTCTATACAGATACATTTTCATATATGTATCTGTATAGTTCCTTAAACAACATGCTCCTGAATGACCAATAGGTGAAAGAAGAAATTAAGACTAAAATTTAAAAATTTCTGAAACAAATGAAGATAGAAGCACAACATACTAAAACCTATGGGATACAGCAAAAACATTATTAAGAGGCAATAATAAATACCTACACCAAAAAACTAGAATAATTGTAAGTAAACAATCTAATGATAAAGCTTAAGAAAAAATAAAACAAACCCCAAATAGAAAAGCAAAACTAAAACAAACCCCAAATTAATAGAAGAAAAATAATGATCAGAGCAGAAATAGACAAAATTGAGACTATTTAAAAAATCAATAAAACAAAATGTTTATTTTAAAAAACTTTTTATTATGGACTTTTTTTAAAAAAGATAAAATTGACAAACCATTAGCTTAAATAAGAAAAGAAGACAAAAAAAGAAAACCCAAAGAAATAAAGTCAGAAATAAAAAGATGTTACAACAGATATCACAGAAATACACAGGACTTTTAGAGACTATTAAGGACAACTATATGCCAATAATTTCAGAAACCTAGAAGAAATGGAGAAATTCCTGGACACATAAAACCTATCAAGATTGAACCAAGAAGAAATAGACCAATACAAGTAATGAGACCAAGAGACCAATAACAAGTAATGAGATTGAATCAGTAATGAAAATCTCCCAACAAAAAAAAAGCCTAGGACTTAATGGCTTCACTGATCAATTTTACTGAATCCTTAAAGAAGAATTAATGCCAATTCTTCTCAAACTATATCAGAAAGTTAAAGCACAGGGAACTTTTCCTAACTCATTCTATGAGGCCAGCATAAATGTAAGGTCAAAACCATACGTCGAGAAAAAAAGAAAACTACAGGCCAATATTCCTGATTAACACAGTCACAAAAATTCTCAAAAAAATACTAGTAATGAATACACATCAAAAATATGGATATGCACATCAAAAGATAAACATCATGAACAAGTAGGCTGTGTCTCAGGAATGCAAAAATTGTTCAACATGTGCAAAACAATAAACATCATGCATCACATCAATAGAATGAAGAACAAAAACCATACGATGATCTCAATAGAAGCAGAAAAAGCATTTGATTAAATTGAACTTCCCTTGATAAAACCTCTCAATAAGTTAGGTATAGAAGAAATATAAAAACCATATATGACAAACCCACAGCTAACATCATACCAAATGGAGAAAAGCTGAATGTTTTTTCTATAATAACTAGAGCAAGACAAGGATGCCTACTCTCTTCAATCTTATTCAACATAGTACTGGAAGTCCTAGCCAGAGCAGTTAGACAAGAGAGATAAATAAAGGGCAGCTAAATTGGCAAGGAAAAAGTCAAATTCTCTCTGTTTGCAGACAAGATAATCTTTTTATTTATGTATTTATTTATTTATTTTGAAGCTGTGAGGTATAAGTAGGGATTTACTACATAAGTAGGTTGCATGATCTTATATATAGATAAACTTAAAGACTCTACTAAAAACTCTTGTAGCCGGGTTTGGTGGCTCAGCCTGTAATCCCGTGCCTTTGGGAGGCTGAGGTGAGTGGATTGCCTGAGCCCATGGGTTCGAGACCCGCCTGGGCAGGCAAGACCTCATCTCTACAGTAAATCAATAAAAAAATTCGCCGGGCATGGTAGCACGCGCCTGTAGTTCCAGCTGCTTGAAAGGCTGAGGCGGAAGGATCGCCAGAGCCCAGCAGGTAGAGGCTGCGGTGGCCAGGAGCGGCCACTGCACTCCAGTCTGGGCGACACAGAGTGAGACTCCAACTCAAAAAAATAAAAAATTAAATTAAAAAAAAAAAACTCTTGGAACCGATAAACAAATTGAGTAAAGTTGCAGGGTACAAAAGAAATATACAAAAATTAGTAGTATTTTTATACACGAACAATGAGCTAGCTAAAACAAAAAAGATAAGGAAGGCAATCTTATTTATAATAGCAACAACAGCAACAAAAACCTAGGAATAAGGAGATGAAACACCTTAACAAGGAAAATTACAAAACACTGATGAAAGAAATTGAAGAAGATACAAACAAATGGAAAGAACCACAATCATGAATCAGAAGAATTAGTATTTCTAAAACGACACTAGTACCAAAAGCAATCTACAGATTAAATATAATCCCTATTAAAATACCAATAATATTTATTCAGAAATAAAAAAATCTTAAAATGTATATTGAAATACATAATACCCTGAATAGCCAAAGAAACCCTGAGCAAAACAAACAATAACAGCAACAACAAAGCTGGAGGCATCACACTTAGCAGACTTCAGAATATTCTACTACAAAGCTGAAGTTACCAGAACAGCTTGATACTGGTGTAAAAACAATTGTATAGATCAATGGAACAGAATAGAAAACCCAGCAATTAATTTACTTATTTATAGCAAACTCATTTTTGACAAAGGTGCCAAGAGCATACATTGGGAAAAGGACAATATGCTCAATAAATGGTTCTGGGAAAACTGGATAGCCATATGCAGAAGAATGAAACTAGATACACACTTCTACCTTATGCAAAACCAACTTAAAACAATTCAAAGAAAACACAGTGGAAACTCTTTAGGATATTGTTCTGGGAAAATACTTTATGAGCAAGACTTCAAAAGCACAAGCAACAAAAACAAAAATAAACGGCATATGAAACTTAAAAGCTTTTTGACAGCAAAGGAAACAACCAACAGAGTGAAAAGACAACATGTAAAATGGGAGAAAATATTTGCAAACTATTCATCTGACAGGGGATTAATATCCAGAATATACAAGAAACTCACACGTTTCTACAGAAAGGAAAAAACAATCCAATTTGAAAACAGGCAAATTATCTGAACAGGCATTTCTCAAAACAAGACATACATATGGCCAAAAAAATATGAAAAAATGCTTAATATTATTAATCATCAGGGAAATATAAAGCAAAATCACACTCAGGTGTCCTCTCACCGCGGTTATTATAGGTATTATCAAAAAGACAAAAAATAACAAATTCTGGCAAGGATGCAGCAGAAAGGGAATTCTTAAATACTTGGTAGGAATGTAAACTAGTACATCCACTATGGAGAATAATATGGAAGTTTCTCTAAAACCTATGAATAGAACCATCATTTGGTCCAACGATCTCACTACTGGGCATTTATCCAAAGGAGAGAAAAATCAGTCTATTGAAGAGATATCTGTATCCACGTTCAATGCAGCACTCCTCACAATAGCCAAGGTATGGAATCAACTGAGATGTCTAACAACTGATTAGCAAATAAAGAAAATGTGGTATATATACGCAATGGAATACTATTTAGACACACACACACACACACACACAAAATTATATCCTGTCATTTGTGACAACATGAATGGAACTCAAGAACATTATGTTACGTGAAATAAGCCAGCAACATAAATTTAAATACCACATGTTCTCACTCATATATGTTGATCTCATAGAAGTAAAAGGTAGAACAGAGGATACTAGAGAATAGGAAGGGTGGTGGTGGGGAGAAGAGGGATAGATTTGTTAAAGGATAAAACATTATAACTAGATGGAAGGAATAAGTTAGAGTGATTTTTTCCCCCTTCATTTTATTTTAAAGATGTGGGGTACAAGTCAGAATTAGGTGCATAAGTGGTCTATGTACAGGTGAAGTTTGGGTCTCCCCAGGTCCTCATTTCCCCTGGTTTAAGACCAGGTATCCTAAGTGATGTTATGTGCCCCCTCCCACAGTATCCCACTACTGCTGATCCCACTCTTGCAGTGTTTACCATTGTAGGATGGCTAGTTGTAATATGTTATATAGTTTCAAATAGTTAGAAGCAGAATACTGAAATGTTCCTAACACAAAGAAATTATAAATATTTGAGATGATGGATATGCCAATTATCCCTGATCTGCTTACTTTACTTCATATGTATCAAAACATCAGTATGTATTTCCATAAATATGTACAATTTTTATGTGTCAGTTAGAAAAACAAAAAATTAAACAAATAAAAAATGAAGTTCATCTTTTTTTCCAAACATTAATACTTTACTAATGGGAAGGCACAATCACCAAGGCTCGGAAGTTTTCAGGACTAATAAAAAACATAGGGCCAAGAGAACCCACCGTGGGACAGTATATAAGGGCAAGATTATGAAACAAAAAGGACCTTTATTTTGAGTTCAAAGAAAAGGTAGGAGTCACATCTGTTTAGAATTACCTTTACAGACTAGGGAAAAAAAACATAGTCAAGCACTGAAAGAAAAGTTGTCAACTAAGAATTCTATGCCCAGAAAATTTTGAGAGAACTTAGATCTGCCTAACAAGAATTGTTAAAGAAAGTCTTCATACTGATTGGAAATAACATAGGATGGTAACAAGCCTACAGGATGAAATGAAGTGGTAATATAAGGGTAACTATTAAAAAAATGTATACATGTATCTTTTTCATTCTTTTTCTTATTGCCTTAAAAAGCATAATATTATATAAGGCAATATATTTAACACTGTATTGTTGAGTTTATATTATAAATTGTCATAATATGACAACAGCAGCACAAAGAGGAAGGAAAAGAAGCTGTATCGAAGAAAATTTGTCATCTTTTAATGCAATTAAATCTTTATTAACCTGATGTAGACTACTATGATTATTATGCACACATTAATCTTAGCAGCATTGCTAAGAAAATAATTTGACAAGTATACTTAAGAATTTAACAGACGAAATAAAATGATATGCCAAAAAAATTGACACCAAAAAAGGACATAAAGCAGAAACAGATAAACAAAAAATACCTGAGACTAGATATCTTCTAGATTTGTCTTCTAGATGAAGGCAAATCACAAAATGACAAGCATATTTTCAATAAAGTAAATAATCACAATACATGTATTGACACTCTAATTAAAAGGCAGACATTGTTAGACTGGATAAAAAAGTAATATCCAACTATGAGTCTATAACAGACATAGTATGGATTCCAAAACACAAATGGCTGAAAACATAAATATATTAATGTGGTTGAAGTGGCTACATTAATATAAGACAAAATGAACTTTAGATGCAAAGAGAAACATTTCAAAATAATATGTCAATATCTTATTAAAACAAAATAATTTTTCATTTTTAATCACCAAACAATAGAGTCTCAGATCAGAAGAAATTTTTTTTTTTTTTTTTTTTGAGTTGGAGTCTCACTCGGCCGCCCAGACTGGAGTGCAGTGGCCGTTCCCAGCCACCACAGCCTCCACCTGCTGGGCTCCGGCGATCCTCCCGCCTCAGCCTTCCGAGTAGCTGGAATTACAGGCACGCGCTACCACGCCCGGCTAATTTTTGATTTATTGTAGAGATGAGGTCTCGCCAAGCTGCCCAGGCGGGTCTCGAACCTGCGGGCTCAGGCAATCCACTCACCACAGCCTCCCAAAGGCGCGGGATTACAGGCTGAGCCACTGAGCCCGGCTTGAGAAGAAATTAAAACTGACAAAATTCAAAGATAAACAGACCATTAAAAAACTATAATTAGAGATTTAAATGTCCCACTTTCAATTTTGGATAGAAAAAATAGACAAAATAAAAAAGAATAAGAAGAATTGAACAAGACTATCAGTCCATTTAACCTAACTGGCACAGAATGTGATAAGTTAGGATGCATACAGCCACCCACATACCACCCAAAAGAGAAATCCATGTTCAAGTACACATGGAACATTCTCGGTGTGCACACACAATAAACCATGAAATTATCATCAAAGTATGTTCTCTGACCACACTGTAATTACAAATTAATAGCAGAAGTAAATTTGAGAAATACCTAAATATTTGAACTTTAAATAACTTATGGATAATCCAAAAACTAAAAAGAAATCACAAGGTAAATTAAAACATTTTTTGTATTGAATGATGAAAAATAAGCACAACATTTAAAAGTATATAAGATGCAGCAATGTAGTGCTCAAAAGAAAGTGTATACTTTGAAAACCAATATTTGCTCAGCCCAGGCAAAGTGGGGACCAAAGGGAGGCCCAAACTTTACCTGTGTAGTGACTGCTTGTATATCTAATCCTGAATTGGACCCCACATCTTTAAAGTAAAAAAAAAAAAAAAAGTAACATTTATAACCCCCCCCAAATTTATTCATTATGTAGAAAAGCAGTAATTTAAGTTACTCCTTACCAATCCACAGAATTTATTAGTGTTTACTCTGGAGCTGTAAAAATGTGCAGGCATAAGAATAAGTATCGAGAATGTGTGGGTGTTAAAAAAAAAGAAAGAAAGAAAACAAATATTTGAAAAGAAGACTGTCTCAAATAATCTAACTTTCTACCTTAAGAAATATAGACAAAGAGCAAATTAAGCCCAAAACAAACTGAAGAAAAGAAGTAAAAATGAATAAGAAAAAAAATCCCCAACTCATTCTAAGAGATTATTTGTACTTTGATACTAAAGTCAGACAAAGACTTCACAAGTAAAAAGAAAGACAGCATAAACAAAGACAAAAATCCTAAACAACATATTAGAAATTGAACCCAACAACATATAAAATGATCATAAACCATGACAAAATAAGATTTATCCTAGAAATGCAAACTTAGTTAACAGATTAAAAGTCAATTCACATAACACAGCATATTCATAGAATAAATGCAAAAAATGTATGATTGTCTCAATAGATTTTTTTCAGAAAAATCATTTAGTGAAGTCTAACACCAATTCATGATTAAAAACAAACAAACCAAAAAAAACTCGCGACAAACTAGTAATAGAGGTATACTTTCTTTGCCTGATAAAGCAAGTCTACAAAAATGTTTCTGTTTCCTCCTGTTCACTCTATTGGTAAGGGAGAGATTATTACCCTAGGATCTGGTGATAATACCTGACACTTGACAGATGAGACCAACAGCAGTTTATTAGTCACATGTAGTCACAGCTTAAAGTAGGAAGACAACATATGCCATGTCAGGCCACACAGAGGTTGCAGTTGGGAATAAATTGAACATCTGGGCTCTATGGGAGGCAGGCCTTGTAGTATCAAAAGGGTGAGGTGGCCTGGTGCTTGTGGGAAGATATATTTGGTTTATTTGAATAATTCCGTGGACTAGCAAGGAACTGAAACCTGCTACTCAGGGATATGCAAGAACTGCAGGTCTGTCTGATAAAAATAATTGTTTGGCTGTGGGACTTTAGCACAGGAACATAGTAGAGTGGGGAACTTGCTATTAGGCCATTTGAGGACCTCCCAATTTTACCAGATGTCAAGCAGCATATAATTTTTTTTTTATTGTATTATGACGATGATTTTTTTTTCTTTTGAGACAAGGTCTCACTTTGTCATCCAGGCTGGAGTGCAGTGGTATGATCACAGTTCACTGCATCCTTGACTTCCTGAGTTCAAGCAATCCTCCCACCTCAGTCTCCTGAGTAGCTAGGAACAAGGTGTGCACCACCATGTCCCACTAATTTTTGTATTTTCTATAGAGATAGGGTCTCACTATGTTGACCAGATTGATCTCAAACTCCTGGGCTCAAATGAACCTCCCATCATGGCCTCCCAAAGTAGTGGGATATAGTCATGAGCAGCATATAATTTTGAGCCTTAAACTACAAAACACAACAACATAAATCCCATATTGCTAACATAATACTGGTGAAAGAATGAATGCTTTCTCCCTGAGACCAGGAAAAAGGCCCTCATCATTTCTATCGACATTGTACCAGAGGTTTAGCCAGCACAATTAAGGCAAGAAGAGAAATTAAAGTTATATAGATTACAAAGGAAAACATAAAGCTGTTTAATTTGCAGATATGATTTTTTTGTAGAAAATTCTAAAGAATCTATAAAAAGCTGCTAAAACTAATAAGCTAGGTTAGCAAGCTTTAAGGACATAATATTAATACACAAAATCAATGATAAGTTTATATACTAGCAATGAACAATCTGGAAACAAATTTAAGAAAACACAGCATTGCTAAAATAAACTAAAGAGGACCTAAATAAATGAAGAGTCATAACATGTTCATGAATTAGAAGCCTCAATATCATTAAGATGGCAATTCTTCCCAAATTTTATCTATAGAATTGTCATTCCTATCAAAATCCCAGCAAGATTTTTTTGTAGAAATGGACAGGTTTATTCCAAACTTTATGTGAAAATACAAAGAACCTAGGAGAGCCAAAACAATTTTGAAGAGAAGAACATTTTGGCAACTACTTCAAAAATTAAACATTAACTTCCTATTAATACATTACTATTGCCGGGCTCGGTCACTCAGCCTGTAATCCCGCGCCTTGGGAGGCTGAGGTGAGTAGGACTGCCTGAGCTCGTGGGTTCGAGACCCACCTGGGCAACTTGGCGAGACCTCATCTCTACAATAAATCAAAAATTAGCCAGGCGTGGTAGCGCGCACTTGTAGTTCCAGCTACTTGGAAGGCTGAGGCGGAAGGATCGCCGGAGCCCAGCAGGTCAAGGCTGCAGTGGCCGGGAGCGGCCACTGCACTCCAGTGTGGGCAACAGAGTGAGACCCCAACTCAAAAAAAAAAAAAATACATTACTATTATACTAACATAGTTAATTTACCATTAACTAGCATTTTCACTCCTAGGCATCTACTAAAAAGAATGAAAACATATCCATATAAAGACTTGTACATGAATATGCACAGTAGTATTATTCACAATAGACAAAAAATTGGAAAAATTCCAAATACCCATTAGCTGGTTAATGGATAAAAAAAAGATACAAAATTTTTTCATCATGACAAGCGTCCCTGTGTTGCTCTTCTAAACCACACACAACTCTCTTCCTCACTTTATCCCCCAACCCTCCATCCCTAGCAACTACTACTCTGTTCTGTTTTTTATCATTTTGTCATTTCAGGAATGTTATATAATGGAGTCATACGGATGGTATGCAGTCTTTCAGAGTTGATTGTATTAAGCATAATTCCCTTTAGCTTCATCCAAATTGTTGCACACATCTTTGATTTTATTACTGAGTAGTGTTCTATGGTATGTACAAGTACCACAGTTTGTTTAACCATGCACCCACTGAAAAACATTTAGGTTGTTTCCAGCCTTTGGCTATTACAAGTAAAGCTGCCATGGGCATTCACGTACATTATGTGAGGATAAGTTGCCATTTCTCTGGGATAAATGCCTAAGAGTACAACTGCTGGAGGGTATGGTAGCTACAGGTTTAGTTTAAGAAACCCTCAAGCTATTTTCCAGAGTAGCTGAGAATTATCTTTTAACAATTATTTCTGTTTATTGTTAACACTAACCAGCTAAGAGAAAGAAAAAGAAAACATATCTTCATTCAAAGTCATTTATAGGAATAGGAAACTAGAATTCTTTTGACTTCCTTATCTTAGTTTAATTAATGAGAAAGTGTGGCACTGCATTATTATCAAGTTGCCTTTGGAAAAAAGCATTTTATTAATAAAAGCAACTTACAATTTTCTAAATAATTTTACTGATGACCTAGAAACTCAGCAACAGTGGTATGACAGTGCATTGATGTCATATTTGGCATTGAGCAGACTGAATGTTTAACTCAACATTTTGGATTAAAATACAGGAAATGTACTCCATATATCCCCATCAATATAAACCTACTTATCTTGGTTTATTTTTACTAAAGAGCAAGTCCTCAGAAATGTAGACATTTTCTCTTCCAAAAACAAGATAAACCCTGTCCTTTGAGATTGAAAAACAAAAATTTCAGAGGATTTTTGAATAATTCAGAAGGTTCTAAACCTTGAGGCATAATATTCCCATTATGCAATCATTACTGCACAGCAACTAATTTTAGGGTACTCTGTTTTTTAAAAAATCTGACATCAACAGGAACTGACATTTGTGTTCTGCCTGTATAGGACCACTTCTGAGCTTAAAGCTTTTCAGTTCATTAAATACATATGCATCCTAAACCAGAATTAAAGCCTTCGCAGGAATCTGCTTGCAGGTAAACTACGCAGAATTTTTTCTCTGTTTATCAGCTCCCTGGGTTCCTGCCCATTCCACTTTAGTATTTTATGCTACCGTTTCATAGCCCTACTCAACTATATCTGAAGATCATAGACTCAAAGGCATTTGGTACAGAACAAGTCACCAGAAATCCTATTTACAGTCATCTTGAGGTCTACTGGTTCCTTTTTCACAGACAAAGCTCAAGTCTCATGCTTGATGACATTTTCATTATCACCCTTTTCAGGTTGAAGTTGCTGTCATATCTCTTGAACTCCTCGCCTCAAGCAATCCTCCCACCTCAGTCTCCCAAAGTGCCAGCATGACAGGCCCAAACCACTGCCTGTCACTTTCATCTATTGTCAACATTCATCTCCTTCTGCTACATTTGCATTAATTCACTACTGACATCTGGACAATAACAATTTTATAATTATTTTTTCTAATACGCCCACGAGTACTCCTTCCTTTCTCATAAGTACATCCTTAATGATGAATTTTGTATTTCTTATTAATGTATATTAGTGTAATTACTTGAAGGAGTTATAGCCTTTCCTACTATTCAACAACAATAACACATATTTGTTGAGTGTCTACTGTTTCCACTGTGATACCACAGGAGAGTCAGTGAAGAAAGAGATGAATATAGTTCTGGCCCTAATGGTGAAGACGGACATTAAGCAGACCATCACACAAATGATTATTATGTTAGAAAGCAAAAGAAAAAAGTATATATATACCATATGTATAGTGTGTGTATATATATATATATGCTGGAAATGCGTAACGGGACTCAATATAATTTGGCAAGAACTATAGGCTAGAAAAAGTGATGTTCAAGCTGAGATCTGAAAATGACTTGGAGTTAATGGTTCAAAGAAGAAGTGTCACTAGAGTGAGAAATATCTTGGCATAGTTAAAAACTCACTGAATGCCACTGTGACTGGAACTCAAAGTAAGGGAAGAGAGGCGGAGAGGTAGGCAGGAGCCAGATCATGCCGGGTCTAGTAGTCTCTGAATTTTATTCAAGTTACATTACAAGAATTTTTAAACAGGGAATTGTCAAAATAGGTCTGCATTTCAAAAGGATCACTCTTGAAAAGTGAGATAATCATTCTGGCTCAGATTATAGGAGGACATGAAGAGAAGTCAACTAGAAGCCTTTTATAGAAGTTTAGGAGAGAAATGATGGATTTTTTGGATTACTGTGTTGGTCCCCCAAAATGGGAAAAATACTGTAGAAGCAAAGCTAAGAAGATGTGGTTTCCAGCCAGAACTGAGTATATATTTAGAGAATATGAATTCCACTGGTGGCATATTGAGTATGAGCCAAGAGTGTGAGTTCCACCAGGACAGTTTAGCTTTTGCGTGTTTTGTTCACTGTTTCATTCCTGTGCCTCAGGAGTCATTCAAGCAGAGATATTAAATAAGCAGTGAGATTATATGGATTCACCGCTCAGGGAGAGGTTTAGACTGGAATATAAAATGTGGATGTCAGCTGTAGTCAGATGCCATCAGATGCCAGGAAATGATGAGCTTCTCAGGAGGAGGCTGAAGAGTGGGAAAGACATGACCCAAGACCAGTCCCCAGTTTACTTGCTAACAGTTCTCTGTAGCAGCCATGTGGTGGTCAAAGCACTTAATTATCATTCTCATCATATTCTGTGGGAGACCTAGTGTAGATCATGCTCTGAAGGGATCCTGAAGGTGTTCGGGTCTCAGTGTCTCCACTGCAGCATTCAATTTGGATCTGCCCCACTGGAATACAAGCCCTTCATCCCTGTGTTATTATTCCTCTCTCCCCACTCCTTCATTCCAGGGAAATGCATGGGAAAAAAATTAGAAAAATGAATTACAGTCCAAAACACAACATGGTGCTGAACTGTTGATGGAAGATACAGATTTAATGCTTTATCCTTTCCAGCTATCATATTAGGATCCCAGTCAGACAAGTAGGGCACATTTTTAGCTAGGAAGGCAGTTTCATACTCTTTGTGACCCCATTGCTTTCTCCACCTCTTATTCCTTTTTCCAGACTTTCTGGAAGAAGTTTTCTCTTCTATTTCTCACTCTTCGTAATGCACTTAGAGCAGAAATATTTGTCAATCTCCTGAATACACTTATCTGTGAACTAAATTTATTACAAAAAAAAACATTGCCTTTATATGCTGTTATTCTTTTTACATAAATCTGTTTACCACCAGAATCTTTGATATATTACTGACCTAATGAGTTTTGAGACTGTACATTTCACACTTAATTTCTCCTTAATAAAATGAGATTTAATGAAATGCAATCTTTTCATAGTATGATAGTTGTTAAAGACACAAATGTGCTAATGAAATCAAATTATGTATCTTTATAAGAATTGCTTCTAAAGTGTAATTTGTTTATTCATGCCTCAATTTCACTTTCTAGGAAAATGTGATTATTAGAATGTAAACTTCCCTAAGTGATCAATGCAAATTGTCACCAACATGGAGAAATTAAAAGATGCCGAGAAGTTGAAAACAAGCAAACAAAAACCAGAATCCTGTGCTTTGTGTGTCTACAATAATTAAAGAGTATTTCTTTCACAATCAAACAAAATGATTTATTTTCAAAAGACATGCATTCAAATACAATCTGATTAAGATTCTCTTGTCAGTACATGGTCCCCCAAAACTCTAGTTAATGAAGTTCATTGAATACATATGACTATTACCATAACTGATTTTATATGACTAGTTGAATTGATTTTAAAATTTTTCCAAATACTAATAACATACTTGCTACATGACTTTAACAAGAACTGTTAACCTAATGAAAACATCATTGTCTCAGTGAAATGCAAACAGGTCATTCTATAAAATGAGAATAATGATGCCTGCCTCACAAGGTTGTTGTGAAAACTAAATGAATTAATGTTTGGAAAGCATTCAGAACGGTCTCTGGCGCATAGCAAGCCAAATTCACTTTGGCTGCTGCTGCGACTGACAAACATAATTCTTGTTTATCTGCATTAGCGATTATCATCAGAGTCAGGATCACAGCTCTGTTGGAGTTACAATCATTATTGTTTTAAAAATATGATACATTGGTTACTAAGCAGGAATCTGGTGCATAAATCAACTAATTTCTAAGGCTCTAGACGAACCACTATTCAAAAGACTTCTTTGAGCACATAATTGCTTTTTCAGGAACACCAAGGATGCCCGTAAGGAAGTATCTTCTGCCACATTCCCCTAGCAAATGTTCCAGTTTGCCTCTGCCAGCTTGAAAACTGGCTCCAACCTGGGCTGGAAGGAAGTATGCACTGAGATGGTGAGTGGCCTTCACTGAGGAATCTCTCACTGTGAAAATCATTTTTATTCACTTTTCCTATTATCAGTCATTCTTACCTTTCCTGACATGGTCACATTCTGGTTCTCTACCTCCTTTCCCACTCCTTATGATCCTCCATGCCCACTCGGAATTGTCCTCCTGACCCTCAGCCAATGTTTGTCCTGGTCCTTTTCAGTGATTCCTGAAATATCAGATGAGACTGGCCCTGCGATGGGTCTTGGGACATTTCTGATCCCCTCTTGATTCCACAGTCTTCACTTAAACTTTGTGATTGTTTCTTTGGGCCTGGCTTCCGGTCTTTGTGTGTGCCTGTAGGTAGTTCTACTCTAGTTTGACAGAGAGTAGAAAGTGCTATGGACTCACAGGTTTCTATGTTTGGGAGGAATTATGAATCTGTCTGAGCTCATCTCTTGCCTCTTGCCCTGTACCTTCTTCTCCCTGCCTGAGCATGTTATAAGAAATCTAAGGAATGATAAATATGCTAGTGAAGAGATAGTTCTAAATGTTACCTATTTCAAAGCTGTGTTCCTCCGTTCCCCTCAGTCCCCACCCACATAGAATACAACCTTCAGGGAAGAGTTGGGTTAGTTTCACTTGGGCTTCTGTGATGAGGTTGGGAGGGACCCATCCCTGACCAGAGGGGTTGACAAGCTTTTACACCTTGGTTTTCCAGAACAAATCAAGAAAAAAATCCAGCCCCAACATGTACACTAATGGAAACACTTGAGAGCACAGCACACTAGACATGCTCTCTGCCTCACTGCAAACACAAACGAGTACAAGTTAGAACCACAGTCCGATAAGAGTCTACTTACTCCAAGGGGATAATCCAAACTTAAGGATTACCTGTGCTTCAGAATCCAAATAGACCTATGGCCGTTGACCTCAAGAAACAAATGGAGGTCTTTTCTAGTCTTCCATTGTTCTCTCACCTGCGGAATTGCTGGAGCCCACTCAACTGGAGAGGACCAACCACTAATTTTCTAAAGTATAACCACCAATGAAACAACATTCAGTAAAAGAAGAAGGAGGAGGAGGATGAGAAGGAGGAGAAGAAGAATTACTGATACCTACATGGATGAATCTCAAAATAATTATGCTGAGGTCGAGAAGTTAGACAAAATAAGAGTACATATGTACTATACGATTTTACGTATATAAAATTCTAGAAATACAAACTAACCTATAGTGACAGAAAACATATCAGTGGTTGCATGAAGATGGGAAGATGCCCACATAAATAAAAAGTAGGAGAAAGGTTTGCAAAGTAGTATGAAGAGATTTTTGGAGGTGATGAATGCGTTGTCTTGGTCTTGGTGCTGGTTTCGCACGTGGGCCTGTGTCAAAACTTATTAAATTGTCCATTTTAAATTTGTGCTATTTATTATAGGTTAATTATATCCCAATAAAGCTGTTTTAAAAGTTTATGCCTACCTCTATCTATTAATATGGTATGTGATATTAATACATTTCCAGAATTTTAAATCAATTCTGCATTCCTAGAACAAATCTCACTTGTTCAGGATTTATTATTTTCTTAATATGGTATTGGAGTCTGCTTGCTAATGTGTTATCATTTTTACATTCTAGATCTTTTGTATTCTAACTTTAATTTCTTTAAATGGTAATTTGATATTCAATACTGGAAAATTTCATTATCTGAATTTTATATCGTCTTAATCTAGTATTTGTTGTATTTGCTGACTTTTACTCATGGTTTATTTTCTGGCATTTGGTAATTTTTTCATTGGGAATTTGCATTTGTTTTAAGCTAACATCTGAGAATCCTAAAGGGCTCAAGTAGGAGATGCTTTTCCAGAATATGTATCTACTTAGGCTAGGCACCAGGAAATACTACCAACCAGGGCTACTTCATTTTCTCTAGTTTGTTTTTTCCAGGCTAAGTGGGTAGTATAAATTCAAACTCCAGCAATTACAAGAGAGTAGATAAGGATAAAAATTATCAGAGGGAATAAATCTTATCTTTATTGTTGTTTTTCACCCAGTGTTGCAGCTCAGACAGATTTTCCCTTCACAGCTTTTTGCTGCTTTGTCAGATTTTTTTCTTACATATGATTTCATTGAGGTCATAGCCCTCTCAACAGGTCCTGACATTTATATTCACATCCAGGCTCCACATTCTTGTCTTACACAGGCACAAATGTACCGTTTCATTTCCTTAGTGACTATAAACCCCAAAGCTCTAGCTTCCAGGTATCAGCTTCTGCCCTAGGGTAAGTCATGCCACTATGTTTAGAAGCCCTGATTGTTATGTTGCAGTCCTGATTTCAACTCACAGTTTTTCTTTTAGTTCTTGGGAATTTTCCTTACTTTCTTGCAAATTCAGTCATTTTTAAAAATATATTTGTTGTTCAGGATCTTTGTGCTTTTCAACAGGATGGCTCTTCAGAATATCTAACCCATATGCCCCTGGAAAGTGGATCCCCACTTGTTTTAAGTATGAGATTTCTCTCTGCATTAAATTAGGCCCCTGTGTAACATATAATCTGGTCAGAAAACAATCAGTAGATGAATAGAAAACTTATTCACATGTCTTAGTCTATACCCTTGGGCTTTTTATGACCCTAAGGATGTTAACAAATTTATGCATACTCTTTCTAGGGTTTTCTGGACTGTTGATTGTGGCCAGTGTGAATGACAAACAAAAATATCCAGTACTAATTGTGCTCCCCCATGTACCAAGATGGAGAGATGTGAATTTCTCACTTCTATGATTTTCCATAGGAGGCTCCATTCAGAGCCTCCATGGGAGGCTCTGAATGGGGACCTCTTGGTCAGATAGCCACTGGCTGTTAGGATTTGCATCCTTTATTAACTACTTATTCACTGCAGCATCACTAGTGGCCACAATCACTGCATCACTGAAAAAAATGAGCTCTATCTCAGAGGACCATGAAGTCCAGTCAACTTTCCAACAGCAAAACATGACCTTTGCTTCGGTGCCAGTACTGCTTGGGTGAAATCTGAAATATCCCTACAAGGTTGAACCAGACACATCAAGACAAGCTAAACAGTTCTAATCAACCTGTCATAATGGATACAGATTCTGTATGAGAAGCAACCTAACTGGTTCACTCGTCAATCAAGGTTTGTATTTTCCACCGTGATAAAAAAATCTAAGCTAGAAAAATGACTAAACCTAGCCCTGGTGTTGGGGGTTGTGCTATCACCAGATAGTGCTATAAGAGCCACGCATTTTCTTAATTGCTAAGTTTTTATTTTAATTTTTTATTTTTTTAGTCCATTCCCAATTGCCTTTTTGTGTTCCCAGACTGATGGAAACATATCCAGCTAGAAATGGAATATTCCCAGTTGGAAAAGAGGAGAGTAAAAACAAGTAGAGAGTAAATGGTACTCAGTCAGTGAGGATCACCTGACCACACCATTGCCAGCCTCTCTGATGTTTTATGTGGCAAAATTATAGGGGAACTTGTTTAAAATGTTAAAAACAAATGTCCGGGTTCCATTTTAAAACTAGTGAGAAACCGAGCACAGGGTCTGGAGTGTAACAGGTTCTTCAAGTGATAACACAAGTAATCCCAGCACTTTACCTTAAGAAACACTCAGAGTGTAATTACACAAAACTGGATAGCATAGCCTGTGACACGCCTAGGCTATGTGGGATGGCCTATGGCTCCTAGGCTACTCACCAGTACAGTGTGTTACTGTACTGAATACTGCAGGCAATTGTAGCACAAGGGTGTTTGTGCAGCTAAACGTACCTTAATATAGAAAGATATATGTAAAACACAGTATAAAAGATAAATGGTGCACCTGTCTAAGGCACTTACCGTGAATGGAGTTTGCGTGTCTGAAAGTTGCTCTAAGAGCGTCCGTGAATGAGTGGTGAGTGAATGTGAAGGCTTGGGACACTGCTGTTCACCACTGTAGATTTTATAAACACTGTACAGTTAGACTACACAACATTTATAAGAAATATTTTTCTCTTCAATGATAAATTAACCTTAGCTTACTATAAGTTTCTTACTTTATAAACTTCAATTTTTAAAAACTTTTCTGGCCGGGCACGGTGGCTCAAGTCTGTAATCCCAGCACTTTGGGAGGCCGAGGTGAGTGGATTTGAGACCGTGGGTTTGAGACCAGCCCGGGCAATTTGGCGAGACCTCATCTCTACAATAAATCAAAAAATTAGCCGGGCGTGGTAGCCGCACCTGTGGTTCCGGCTACTTGGAAGGCTAAGGCGGAAGGATGGCCGGAGCCCAGCGAATTGACACTGGGGTGGCTGTGAGTGTACCACTGCACTCCAACCTGGGCGATGGAGTGAGAATCCAACTAAAAAACAAAACAAAACAAAAATCTTTTTCACTGTTTTGTTATAACACTTAGCTTAACAGACAAAAAACACATTATACAACTATAACAAACTATTTTCTTTCTTTATATTCTTAGTCTATAAGCTTTTCTTTCTATTTTAATTTTAACTCTTTGAGGTAAGTCCTTTAATTATCTCTGCTTTAAAAGTGAGGTTATTCAGATAGATGTTAGTAACTTAACAAAAACGGCATAAACAGTAGGAAGTGGAGTGAGATTTCAACCCCTTGCTTCTATCACTACACAAGAAAATGGAACCTAGAGCAGTGAAGCTATTTGCTTAAGACTATACAGCTGTCTATTACTGGAGACAAAACAAGAATTCAAAACCTAACTCCCCATCCAGGATTCTGAGATAACCTAGGATGTGTGAATAAACTTAGAAATCATTTTCAGCTGCTCACTGGAAAGAGAGACTTGCCCAGAAGTGTGGTGGCAGGAACCCTACTCAGGTGTCAAAGTTTGATGCATTCCTTTGTCTTTGTGTCCTTGGATAATAATGTGACTGGATATAAAGTTCTTACAATCTGACAACCTGGATCAAAGCTTTTCCTCACATCTTGACTACTCCAGACAAAACTTATTCCAGCATGACAGGAGAGTAGTGGGGAGAAAGGTACACATATAGGAACACAGCAGGGATTCTCTCAAAAACATTGTTTCTGTGGACAGATGCGCCTCAGGGTTTATGGTGGAATCACAGAGGAAGGAGATTAATCTAGGGAAATGGTTTTCTGGAATTAAATGTTCATTAATTGTGGTTTATCAAACTGGAATTTGCATAATTCTGGGAAGCACTGAGCTCAAGGTACACATTATGGCATAACAAGGAGATACATTTATCCATGTACGGTATTTGTATGATACTATTAAAAGACAGAATGCTCAAACTATTCAAGAGAATAAATGTTTCTGATTCTTTGGTGCACTTAAAATGCTCTCTGGGGAATAAATTAGAGAGGGCTCTAAAGAAAAGCTCGCTCATCAATGTCAGTGGCTCCCTGGAGGAAGTTTACAGAAAATGAAGATTCTCAGGATTTTCTCTCAGAATGGGTTTCTTAGACCTCTTGTAGCCCTGGAAATCTAGGTCTTAAAGCACCATCAGGTGATTCTGATACAAATGATTCATACAGTTGTTAGGGGATCTCTGCTGATGTACTAATTATGCAGCCTTATCTATTTATTAAAGCAGATCCCCCGAGGACTTCCAGAACCCTACTAATTGTGATTGAGAAACACTTTCAGAAATTCTGTGTGAAATTTGCAATTACTAGTTGTGTATTCTGGAACTTTATCATTTATTGATTTATTGCCACTGCAGTAAAACTGGACTAGTAAAATTTCATTTACAGCTTACCTTTGTCCACTCCCCACAGACCTAATCATGAGATGACATAACTGGAACCGGAAGATTTGGCCCCACAACACTCTAGGCCCTCAAAACAGTTCTTAACCAGTAGAAATTGAAGAAGCTAATGACTTTGCAACTGTACGCCATATCTGGAAGTCTTGAAAATTATCCTTGTATCCAGCCCCTCCTGAGCTCCAGTTCCAGTAGCAGGATCTTTGTACCCTAGTCCCAGCATTTTCCTGGTTCCTTTTTTAACTGCGTAAGTGATTTTTTGTGTTGTGAAATTCCAAGGGCTGAAACCCCATCAATGAGCCAGCAATGATCTTTTTGAACTTCCTGCCTTGACTCTTGACTTTTGACTGCTACAGGATCCCCCCAATGGTTCACCTGTCTGCCCTAATCACCTTCTGACATCCATTGAGCAAACTTCCTTGGTCACCTGCTGCACTCTACTGAGTCTGACAATGGCCTGCAGTTTTTCCCCAACCCAGTTCAAGTTCTGATATTTTCTTACAACCATTCAGGGTTTTCTGAAACCATCTCTCTGGCATATTTAAGATATGCTAAAAATCTTTGGTTGTAATCACATAGAAGTCATTTATCATAGAAAAGGCACCTCTGAAACAACTTAAAAAATAAAATGAGCTGCTAAAATAAAAAAGTTCCACATTTTAAGATAATTTTAATTTTCTGATGTTACAGGAGAACCCTTTGTATTTTATTCAAATTCATGAATAATAGATAACAGTTCTTCTAAGATGTCTCATTACGTTTGCAGCATACAAATATAAAGTTTCTTAAAATGGCCTCCTGTCAAATACATATGATTTCTATTTGTCTGCTGTTAATGTAATTGACTAAACACTCGATTCTACTGATTATGCTTTCCCTTGTAAACCACTTACTTTATAGGCATAAGCAGCTGTGTTTATGCTTCTGTGATTTTCTGGTTTCATTATGAAGTTTTCAGCATGCGAATCGAGAGCAATAGACAGTCTAAGCACCCAGGCACCAGCTGGCAAGTTCTTTGCCGATAAAGGCAATATTCCATCAATGCTTGTAAATGTCACATAGAAGGATACACATGTGCGCTTATAAAACCACTTCAGCCATAATCATTGTGAACGTGAACAGGAAGAAAACACTAGCTTTTCAGGAAATAGTGGATCAATCATCAAATACCTGAATTTAACCAAGAGCTCAAGTGCTTCCTCTCCTGCCCCTCCTTCAAACTTAGAACTATGAAAAAATTTTTAAGTTTTATTTTATTACAGAGATGTGAGGTGCAAGTGAGGATTAACTACATAAGAAGGCTGCATGCAGGTGAAGTTTGGGCTTCTAACTGGCCCTCACTCCCCCTGGAAGTGGACCAGGTAACCTTTGTGTTGTCACACATCCTCCACCCACCTTCCCTCCCTCTCCTAGCAGTGCTTCAAACTGTAAGAATCCTAGAAAAAAAACGTAGGAAACATCTTGTGCACACTGGTGGGGCAAAATTCTTGACCAAGTCTTCAAAAGCAAATGCCATTCAAGCTAAGATAGGCAAGTGGGAACTCATCAAGCAGCAAGACTTTTGCACAGCAAAAGAATCTGTCACAAGGGTAAAGAAACAACCCACAGAATGGGAATTTCGTTTTTAAACTTAGGAGCTTAGTATAAATAAGAAAGGGTGCAATTAAGAGAGGCAGGCAGGCAGGCAGACAAATTGAGAAGGGAGGTTGATTGAGGATATTCATGCGGAGAAATAGCTGTAAAAGAAGGGAAAAAAAAGAAGATTGAGGAGAACTAATAAGGTATAGAAGAAATAGAGAAAGACAAAGAGACTCAGTCGTCACCCAGCAGGTGTTTGTTATCAAAGTCTCTAAAACATTTTATTAAAGAGCATCTTCCCATCCCCCTCCATTCCCTGGCAACCACTATTCTATTATTTACTTCTATTCCTGGACTAGTTCAATAGGTATGAAGTTTACAGTTATTCAAGATGAGTAAATTCCAGAGATCTGCTGTATAATATAGGGCCTGTAATTAAAAATGGGGTATTGTGTAGTCAAAATGTATCAAGAGGGTAGATCTCATGTTAAGTATTCTCACCACAAAATAACAACAACAAAACAAAAAACCCACAGAGAAGCAAGGAAACTTTTACAGGTGATGGATATGTTTATTAACTGGATTGTGGTGATGGTAACGTACATGTATACATTTGCCCAAATTCACTATTATTACATACAATAATTATGTACAGTTTTTTGTATACCAGTTATATGTCAATAAGGCAACAAAAGATTAATGAGGCAATATATCTTTTTTAAAAAGCACTTCATTACACTTATTTATCTCTACAGTCTCATGAAAAAGAATGCTGGAGAAAAAGCTGTTTTAAAATCTGGTTCTGCTGTTTACCATTGGCAAGACCATATGCCACCAAAGATGTTAACCACCAATATTATAGAACACAATATTTCTAATGGCATGGTTTCTGTATTGTAATTTGCCAAGTGAAAATACCAGCTGAATTAAGCTGTTTTCCAAGGAAAATATTGTTGTAAAAAAACACAGGAATGGCTGTCTTTTGGCTTGCCAAACATGGCGGCCTTTCATTTCTTCTTGCCCTGCTTCTCAATCTTTCCTCTGTTGCCTAGTACTACTTGCTCTTCAGAGGCCTCAAAAGGAAGAATGAAAGAGAAAGCCATTTATTTCTATCGCCTTATGGAAGTCTGTGCAGAGTACAGTCTGCTTATTGTAAAACAAATTTAATAAAAATATTAACATGTTATATCTGGATAGAGACATTATAGTGATTTCTATCCCTGACTTTATTCTTTCCTGAATTTCCCAAATTTTCTACAATGACCATATACGATTTCTATAATCATAAGGAAACAAGATTGAAGGAACTCGTGAGTATATTTCATTCTAGTTAGGCAATTTTATGATTCTGTTGTCCTCTTGATATTTTCATCATTCTAACCTTATAAAAATTTGGTATTAGCTTAAGAATTCCTTAGAGGACTCTAAATAAATTGCTTGGCCTAAAGAGTCATTATAATCTGAATACCTTTGGCAAACTAAGAGTCAAACATAGGTTTTTTTGGAGCGGGAACAATAACGGGGAAGTTTCATGCTACAGAGGGATACTTGTAAAGATCCTCAGAAAACATTAAGAATGACAAAAAAAGTTGCATATGTGGTGAAAAAGAAAAAACGAGGTTTAGAAAAATTCTAAGTTGACTTCAGTAGAAATGAACTAAGGCTAATTAGTGTTTTGGTATTTGCAATACAGAATACCTGTTGAGATTACAAGACTGTGAGTAAGACATTAGCATCCAAAATATTAAAAAGATCAATTATATAGCCTGATATATTAACACAAGGGAGAGGACTAAGTTGAAAATTATTGAATTTTTATTATTATTACTGAATTATTATTATAACGACTATAAAGAGCAAAGCAATAAAATTATATATGCATATATACATACTTATATTTATAAGCTTTTAAATTTATTTTTACCTGAAAGAAATGGTGAAAAACTTTGTCATTGGTGAGTCATGATAGTCTCATTCTTAAATAAAGAAGATATAATCTTGAAGTTCTTTCTGTTGAATTTGAAAGCTTGCTTTCTGGAAACTCAATAATGTTTTTCTATATCTTTTTCACACTTTAATGTTTATTTTTAGATGCCCAATTTTAAATTGTAAATTTTTTTCTTTATTTGTTAAAATAATTATTCAGTATATGTTTTTTCGTTATGGTAAACAACTAATTAGATACAACTTTCTTTTCTCAGAGACTAATCATTTTTTGGATAGTTTAAATTAACATCTCAGTATGAACATAATCTTTTAACTAGTTGGATAACAAATGTGAGTGTCTAAACACAAACATTTATGGTCAATGATATTGCTGCTAATCTCAGATGATTCCTGTTATTAATTCAATAAGATATAGAGTTGCCTCTTTTAACAAAATACTATATTTACATCAATTAACTACCACTAAATATAAAAATACCAACATTATATAATACCTTTTAATCAGATCAGTACTTTCTAATCAAGAAGACTTTTTAAAGATACCATTAACTATTAGGTATACATGTACTAATTAACTAAAACTTGACCGAATGATACATACATGGATAAAATTATTTTTTTTTTTTTGAGTTGGAGTCTCACTCTGTCGCCCAGACTGGAGAGCAGTGGCACACTCATGGCCACTGCAGCCTCAACCTGCTGGACTCCAGCAATCTTTCCACCTCAGCCTTCCAAGTAGCTAGAACTAAAGGTGCGTGCTACCATGCCTGGCTAATTTTTTGATTTATTGTACAGATGAGGTCTCGCCAAGTTGCCCAGGCGGGTCTCGAACCCGCAGCCTCAGGCAATCTACTCACCTCAGCCTCTCAAAGCGTGGGATTACAGGCTGAACCACCAAGCCCGGCTTCGATAAAATTACTGTTTCACCTGACACTTCATCTCCTGATGCCTAGAAAGCTGCACACATTTGAGTTTCTCCAATTCAGTTATCAAACCCAGAGAGGCTCAAGAGTGTTCAAGGAAAGCTCAGGACTAATGGACTGGCATTTTTCATGGTTAAAGACCCATCTCAATTGTAGTTCACTGACACTTTGTATTGAATAGATTTTGAGGTGGGAAATTTGAGTATGAATATCTCTTCTAAGTAGTAGGCAAAAGACATTTGGGCATAAGAACAGTGATAGTCTTTGGGGCTTATCACAAATATTCCTGTTCTCTCTACATCTGGGCAAATGGGGATAATGCACTTTCCAGACCCCTTGAACTCAAGTGTGGTCAGATGACTTCTGCTGGCTAATAAACTGAGAACAGAAGTGATGAAGGTCATATTTTGTGATGTAATTGTCTTTATCTGTTTTAGTAATTTCTCTCAGAGGGTAAAAAAGAGGGGGGCCATTTAGTGGATCCTCTTCAACACTACAGTAAGAACTGCTTAGCCTCTTAATTTTTTCTTCTTTATTTAAAATAAAAAATTAAAGCCCGTGAGTTTTCCTCTGAGTAAGCTTTCACTGGGTCTCAAGTTATGAAGTGAAACAGGGTGTTCTTTTGATTGCTTTCTAAATAATTTGTAATTTTTATTTTAACTTCCTCCTTGATATAAGGTATATCTAAAAATGAATGACTTAATATCCAAGAGTTAAAATATTTTTGCTCACTCTTTCAACTTATTTTTAATTTTGTTGGATTATGATAAAAAGAATGTGACCTTTAAGATATCTACTTTTTCAAATGTATTAAGATTTTCTTTGTAACTGAGAACATGATTGATTTTCATGAATCTTCTAGAAATGTATTAGAAAAGTTTACTTTTAATCAAGGGCTATAAGATGTGTATACACACACACACACACACACACACACACAATCCATTATATCACATTTTTCATTATATAATTTACTAATCTAAATCATGCTAATTTTGCTCACTCATGCATTAAAGTCTCCAATTATAACTTTATCTTAAGAAATTCTGTTTGTATTTTTGGTGGTTTTTATTTTATATTTTTAACAGTTATGTTATTTGATTCATACAGAATTATGGCTATATATTTTTCACAGATTATATCTGTGATATATTATGAAATTACCTCTATATTTTCTTTAGTGTTTTTACTCTAATTCCGATATTGTCTTATCCACTTTTTTAAGTTTGTCTCTTTTTCCACTCCTATAATTTAAGCATTTCTTTATTATTTTATTTTGTATGTCTCCCATAAAGATCTCACAGCTAAATTTATTTTTTAACACAATCTGATATTCTCTGCCCTTCCATGGAAGAAGTTTAAGTGAAATGACATTAATTTTTTTCTTCCATCTTGTATTCTACTTATTACTTATTTTACATTGCTGTTTCTGATTTCTTTTTATTTTTTTATTAGAAATTATACTTCATTCTAATTTTTTCATTTATTAATTTGAAAGTTATTCTATTTTAAAAATTCTATTACTATTACTTCCCACTTTGTTGGGAGCCAGCCTTGGAGGCCCACCTGATTGACAGGGTCCTGGTGGGCCGAAGACCCCGGGCCGCAGGGCGAGCCCGGGAAGCTGATGCCCTTCTGTCTTCCACCTTTGCTGTTTGGTACCGCCGAAGAATTCTGTGCAGTCATGGAAGAAGAAAATGCCATGTTTATGTGAAGTACTCACAGTTAACCTGGAAATGTCATGGTTTATTTTTCCATTTTCCACTATGCCATCTGGCCTTTTCTAACATATGCAAGGTTAAACTCTGAAGCACATCAAGAATGCTTTCTTTCACTTGGTTATAAGTTACTGGATATTGCTTAAGTAAAAAATGATATAAGTACATTCACTCATTTGATTTAGAATTATGTAGTTTACTGTTTAGACATAAGGTTTTTTAGAAGCACAAGTTTATAGTAAGTTCATTATGAATTCATTATAAGTTCTAACACTTATCTAGGAGTTATGTAGTTGACCTATAACACTGTTTTCACTGACTTAGGATAAAGATTAATCATTAAGGTTTTTACTTAATTCAATAGTTAAAACTCTAAGTTAACATTTATAGAGTGGGTTTTCAGTGAACTCATAATATACTAATCAGACACTTTTATGATAGATTAGCTAAAGACAGAAAGCAACCTTGGGGGCCTGGGAAACATTACTAAAAGCTTCTTTTGAGTTCTCTTTAGAAACAAACACTGCAGGATAAGAGAAAAGTAATGAAGACACCTGGACAAGAGAGGCGATTACAAAGCTCTGAAGGTCATAGAAGCCCCAGATGGGAAAACTACTGCTTACATGAAGAACTTTGCACTTGGAAACTTTCTTGAGACATTTCAAGGACTGTAATTCGGGACTTTGAACTAAAACTATCATTTTTGGCTTTATGATAAAGACTCATTAACTAAAAGTAGATAGTGTTCTTGGCTTGTTTGTCGCTTCTAGACCGCTAGATGGTGGTAACTTTTAAAGCATATGTACGTGAAGGAATTTTCTTTGTCTTGCCCCTTTATGAATGGTATAAAAGCTCTGTGTTAACTAACATTAAATTGTCATCTGTTCAGGAAGCAGGTGTCCAAGTATAATATTTTTGTCTTTCGCCTATCCGTCTTTCCTTCAGGGAACCTCATGACCCGGCAAGGGGCTGGACCCCTTCACCCCTTCTTTGCTTTTATACAAATGCATATGCTACTTACTAGTATTTGAAAACAGTTTGCCACAAAGACACTCAACTTTTCCCCTACCCTTCTCCCCAGTAAGATAGCCCCTTTAAATAATTTCATTTTCCTTTTTTCTCTCTTCTTCTCCCTGCATCCCTGGATGAGAGTTTAAACTTCCTCTTCTGGCCCCTCTCTACTCCTCACTAATTCTCAAATTTTGCTGAGACAGTTTAATTCATTTAATTTTAAGCTATTATTAGAATTTCCCTTATTGTATGTCCTGTTTTCTTATTTAGCACTTACTTTACATGATATGTTAATATCCATTTGCATTTCAACAGAATAGGTAATGTTAATATTTAAATGCAATGTATAAACATTTATTGATCATCATTGTTCTCTCATGTCTTTGATTACACCATCTTACAGATTCTGATGTGTTTTGTGGTGTTTATTCTTGTTTTTCACTAGTCTTTTATTGAGAATTTTCCTCTCAGCATTTGCATATCCTCAGACATCTTTTTGGTTTTTTGCTTCTGCTAGGTGAATAATTTCTTGGCTCTATATGGAATTCTCAAATTAAAATTCTTTTTTTTCTCAGTAGTTCTTAGATGCTATTTCACTGATTTTTAGGTTTAACTGTGGTGAATGAGAAGTTTAAAGCCAGAATAAACGTTTTCCTTTATGGTTAGCTTGTTCTTTTTGACAGAAAGCTTTGGATATTTTTGCTTTATCTTTGGAATTTAAAAACTCCTGGAGCTGGGTGTGGAAGCTCATGCTCTTAATCTCAGTGACTTAAAAGGCTGAGGCAGAAGAATTGCTTGAGGCCAACAGTACGAGACAAACCTGAGCAACATAGGAGACTCCTGTCTCTACAAAATTTAAAAATTAGCCAGGTATGATGGTGTGCACCTGGTAATGGGAGGATCTCTTGAGCTCAGGAGTTTCCTGGAGATGTCATCCATTGGCTAAACTTTTCTCTAGTAATTTCTATCTCATTCTATTTGTGTGTGTGTGTGTGTGTGTGTGTGTGTGTGGTGTGTGTGTGTGTGTGTGCGCGCGCGCGCGCGCTTTGAGATATGCTGTAGGTTGAATTGTGTCCTCCAAAAGATATGTTGAAGTTCTGATCCCCAGTAAGATTATTTGGAAATGACGTCTTTGCTAGTGTAAATAAGATGCTGTGGGCTCTATACCCAGAGACTGGTATCCTTATTTGGAGAGAAAAATAAAGGGAGAGAAAACTAAAGAAAAATAAAGGGAGAGAAAACTACATGATGACAAGGCAGAGATTGAAGAGATGCACCTAGAGTCAAGGAATGCCAAAGACTGCCAGCAAGCACCACAAGCTAGGAAAGAGCAAGGAAAGATTTTTCGCTAGAGCCTTCAGAGGGAGCATGGCCCTCCTGACGTCTTTGATTTTGAACTTCTAGCCTCCAGAACTGTGAGAGAATAAATTTATGTTGTTTTTAAGCTCCCAATTTTTTACAATTTGTTACGGCAGTCCTAGGAAGCTAATACAGGTTAGTTCTTTCACTAATGCTCCAGGTCTACTTGGAATATCTAATTTATATACTTCATTTTATTTATAGAATTATTTAATTAAAGCATCATGTATCTGTTACTGCTTTTAAAAGTATCCTATAGCTTCTACTTGAATTTCCTTAAGCCATATTCATTTTTTATAATTTTGGTTTCAAAATTTTTTATTGATATACAACAAATGTACATATTTCCAGTGTACATGTAATATTTTAATACATTCCTATAATGTGTGAAGATAACATCTGAGTAATTAGGATATCCATTACCTTAAATTCTTATCTTTCTTTATGTGAGAAACATTCTAATTATTTTCTTCTAGCTCTTTTGAAAAGCACAATAGATTATTGTTAACTATAGCCACCCAACTGATCTATCAAACACTAGGTCTTATTTCTTCTAACTGTATATTTGTCCCATTAACCAAACACTAATGATTTGAGTTTTTAATCTGTCTTATCAAATAGCTTTATTTCACTAAGAATTTGTTCTTTTTTGTCCTAATTTTCATTTCTGACTGATAATTTCCCTTAAATGTTATTTTTCTTTGCTAGCCAACTAGAGTTCAGGTCTGATCTGGGATACTGAACTTCTACCCCTGTGGGCTGATGATGGAGAGGGAGGAGGCAGGGAGCCAGTTTCCCATTAAGGGGCTTGGAGAAGGCCTCTCTGCAACATGGTCTCCCTATATTTTTTCCCTAGCATAAGGGACAGTGAAGCCTTGGCCCATCCATTCATCAACTTCTTGGCCTCTTCAGAGTCATGGAGACATGTCATGCTCATGCTGGACTAATTTTTATCTTTCTGTGGGAGTTCTCACCTCCCTGAGTCCCACACCCAGAAGATAAATTTACCCAGGGTTCTCTACTTCTTAGTCCTTACCTGGAAGTCAGCTTCACTCTCCAACTGCTCTATCAACCAAGAGGAAGAAAACTCCACACTAGTTCTCCCACCTGTACCCCTGCAGTCCTATTGTTTGAACCCTCAGTATTTAGACTGTCTTAATTCTAAATTTTTAAGTAGTCAGAATAAATAGAGTCCAACCAATATATGCATGTGTATGTTAACAATAGATAACCTACAACTTCCAGCACTCAAGAGTGGTCACCAACTAAAGTCTTCAGCATGGAGCAAGTACAGAAGAACAAGTTACAAAGTATTAAGGAACATCTCCTGCCTAGAGAATAGGCACAAAAATGCAAGAGTACTTGTTTAAGCATATGTTTGATAAACTTTATATCCTGGTCCCTCTGTTTTGGAAATAAATTTTGCCTCTTTATTAACATAAAATAATTTTAGTTCTATATACATTAGATATCCTCTTTAGAATAATGCAATTTTAAATGAATCTAGAGGTTTTACTTATAGTCTCTTCCACGTTGGTATATGGCTTCCTAGAAAACAGTTTTTAAAAATATCTGTGTCATCATTTAACTATCTAGAATCATGAGTAAGATGATAGCTTATCATCCAGTGCATATAGTTAGATTTTCTTCCTACAAACTATGATGATCTTTTAAAAGTACACTTTCATTTTTAAATTTCCCCTTAAGATGGCAAATTTTCATATTTCTTCCAACCTCCAAGAAAGAAATACATATACATATATATTTCTAAAAGTAATAAATTATTACTAGCACTAGAAAACATTAAGAAGGATCAAAAAATTTGAGAAATACGTAAAAAATAAAAAACAGGCTGGATCGGGTCTCTGGGAAAATATAGGAAATTATAGCCCAAAACAAACCCTAAGGACAACCTTCTTTCAAAAATGCTTAGGAGCATTTTTATCTTCCTAATAAACTCCTGCTTTCTCACCCTCTGGGGGGAAAAAGTGCCAAAGAAAAGATTGCTGTGGCTATGGTAATAATTCCAGAGAAACTTCAAGTTCAGGGGCAAAAGATAAAAGGAATCCTCGTAGCAAAGGATACAAGAAATTCTTATATCCTTTGTCTCATGAGGTAAATTTTAGGGTAGTCAAGTGGGACTCTGTTTGTGGAACACTGCCCCTCCCCTGCTTGATCCTGCTGAGAACAGGGTGGCTTTTCTCTGTGGGACTCCATTTTGTTTTGTTCTTTTGAGGGTGAATGGAGGTGGGAACTAGCTGATTAGTAGTATCTTCCTACAGCTAAAATAGAACTATCCCTCTGGTATCAGTAAGGCAAGACCATGCCTCAATAAACTACTAATTTTACCACTTACCACTTCTCCAGGAAATGAGTCCCACACCCAGAAGATAAATCATGGCACACCCTTTTCAGTATTATGTCTTGCCTTTTTCTCTCAATTACTAAATGCTGCCTAAATAGAATAGCCAAATTGTCAGATTGAAAGGCATGAGAGGTAGCACTTATTCAATATTCCTCATGAGTCTGTGTGAAGTTACTCTGGCTAGACTAACACGCCTGGCCTCTTCTATGGCACATTGCCCACACTTTCCATGACTTAGTTTACTTAGTTCATGTCTGCCCAACAATTAGGAATTTCTATTTGTTTCTTGTTAATAATATTCCAATGAAGCTTTAAAAACAGAACAAAGAGATTTCAATAAACTGAAGTAAGACCCAGTCAATTATAGCATCAAGATGTTAAGAACAGTAGAGTTAAATCATACTGTAGTAGAGTTAAACTAAACTATAGTAGAGTTAAACTATATGTTTTTTGTTTCTTTTTAAAACAAGTTTGCTCAGGGAACATACAAATCTAGATTGTTCTGAGTCTCAATAATTGTATACAAGGAGCACATCAGTCTGTCTATCCATTGCTCTTTATATATATCCAGAGGATAATATTCTGTTTCAATCCAGCAGGAAGCTTATCTGGGTGAGGTGTTTTACCAAATTTGAGACACACTAGTCAATAAAATGCTTAAACATCTGTGGGGACACAGATCTTCACTGGAGCCTTGTCTGACCAGGAGGTCCTTCTTTCTCTTGAGGTAACCAGCAGCCACCAAAGTGAATTAGACTTGCATATTAAGCACTTGATTAAATGTCCAACAGGGAGCCATAAAGATCCTACTGCATTCTTGTTACCAAGCCCAAGTAAAACGTGTCCATCGACCAGATGACAAATTTTATTTAAGACAAACAGAAGCTAACAGAACCAAGATTCATTTCTTTTCAGTTTGGCTAATCCTATTCTTGCCTTTGCAGTTTGGCAAATTCCATTTTTCTGTTTCAAAAGCTCCTTTTAGGATAGTCCCCAAAATGATAAGTATACATGAGGATGGACCCAAAACACCTGAAATTTATTTATTAAAAATTGTGTATTTATTCTTATATGTTTAAATGTCAGTCACCTTCTAAGTACTCACTGTTTGATGCAATACACCTATCAAGATGCTTTTCCACTGCCCAAACAGTTTTGAACTCATCAATTTTGGTGCCTTTTAGTGCTTCTGCCATCTTTTGTTTTACCTCTTCCACATCAGCAAAACATTTCCCTTTGAGGACATTTTTCACTCAAGAAAACAAACAAACAAAAAAGTCCCTCCAGGAGAGAGCAGGTAAATGGGGGGGGGTTGCATGGTGGTCAAAAACTGCTGAACGCTCATCACAGTGTGGTCAGGTGTGCTAGTAAATCATCCACCACGAAATGGGCAAACACATTGAAAGAGTCTCCAAAAAAAAATTCACTGAAGCCAAATGCAGCCTCTCACAACAACGCTAACTGATATGTGGATGCCAGTGGGTTTCTAGAACACTTACCTTGTGTGGAAAGTCTGTGCTACAAGGGACCCACCCTCCAAAAACTAATTGGTTTTTGGGGGGATCTTCCCTCATATAATCCCCCAACCACACCATCATATCAATGTGTTTGCACTGTGCAATTCTCCAGATGCTTTCCCTATCTTGTTTTTGTTCCTCATTAAAGGAGCCTTCAAAAAAATGTAGCCTGAGGAGAGTAATGAGACTCAGTGGAAGAAAACCATGAACTTTAATAATTAGGTTCACAGAAGGAAAATTAGAAGATAGAATGACTAGATACTAGGGACTGCATGTTAGAACCAATGCTCTAAGATTCTTGATAATAGTCTGGAAGATTATTATAAACTCGGAAGAATCTAATGGTAATTTGGTAAACTTGAAAGAATTACTTTTTTATTTATTGACCTTCCAAAGTCCATTTTTACTTCCTAATAACATACTAGTTTCCTTTTAGTTCTTTTCACAGACCTTATTAAATACACACCATTCAGAAGCATATACTGCTCTGATGACTTTTCTAGAGATAGCTACACTGACTTCAGAGAGGGCATGTATTCAAATTTGAAGGAACATTTCTGTGCTCTCCACTGGAATGGTACCTCTAGCCATGACTGCTTATACTCCCGCAGCTGTGGCTACTGACAGTGGGAGCTATATTCCAATATCTGAAGGGTGAGGGTGACTTTCACCAGAAAGTGCTTGTATTAGTCTGCCAGGGCTGTCATAACAATGTGCCAAGGCTAAGTGGCTTAAGCAATAGATAGTTATTTCCTCACATTTCTGAAGGCTAAAAGCTCAAGATCGAGCTGTCAGCAGGGGTAATTTCATCTGAAAGCTTCTCTCCTTGACTAGTAGATAGCCATCTTCTCCTGGTGCCTTCATGTGTCATCTCTCTTTGTGTTTCTGTGTTCCAATCTCCTCTTTTTGCAAGAACACCATTCATGTCATATTAGGATCCACTCAGATGACCTCATTTTACCTTAATTACCTCTTTAAAGACCCTCTCTGCACATACAATTACATTCTATCATACTAGGGGTCAGAACTTTAACATATGAATTTGAAGGGGATGCAATTCAGCTCTACTCCAAATTTCTTTGTACCTCCACTGATCCAGTCTCCTTTACCTCGTTTCTCAAAGGCTGCAGGTCCTTGCATCTTCCCAAGGCCAACTCCTTTATGTGTGTCTCTGCTTCTATGATCAGTCATGTCCTCCACAACCTTTTTCCTTCAGTGACTCTTTCTCACTGAGAAAGAGTCTCTCTCTATTGGTTGCTT
Organism: Cephalopachus bancanus; assembly: GCA_027257055.1. NCBI lineage: Eukaryota > Metazoa > Chordata > Mammalia > Primates > Tarsiidae > Cephalopachus > Cephalopachus bancanus. The sequence continues at coordinate 6,390,337 of JAPVLO010000073.1, forward strand.
CTTCTGGGCTCACCCAAACAAGCTTGGAGTTGAAATATGTTTAAAGCAAAACACAGCACAATTCCCTCCAATTGTGTCCTTGCCCCTCTTTTTCACAACAAAAGTCCTCAGGATAGTCATATACTCGAAATCACTTGTCAGTTGTTTTGTTTAATTCTGTTCTGGAAACCGGCTCTGGTGACAACAATTTCCTGAAGCAATTCCCTCCCTTAGTTTACTCTGGCCCTGCCTGTCCTTGGCTCTTCTCCCACAGCTCAGCCCTTGACCTAGTCCTTTCCCTGCCCTGTGGTCTCTCAAGGGGTGACCTCATCACTCCAATGAAAATCTCTGTTCAAATATTTATAAAATCAACATAATTTGTTTTGACCTCAGCTCCACCCCACAGTGCCAACTGCTTCCTGGGCAGCTCCACATGAGTATTCATCTGAAACTTCCCACACAGCACGAGCAACACCAAATTAATCATTTCACCCCAATATCCACACATTTTTAACAAATAACTTGCAATTTTTAGAAAGCAAGAACGAAATGGAAGGAAAATTTAGTAACACAGATTTAAGTGATACACCAAACTTTTTAGGTTATATGATGAACCTGCCTCAAACAAGCTGAAAAAGAAACAATACAATCAGAGAAATCTGAACATTGGGTATTATACTATTATGAAATTACAGTTAAATTTGTTTAGGTGTGATAATAGTATTGAAGTTTAATTTTTTTAAAGTCCTTAATTTTTTTCAGATATATACTAAAATATTTATAGGTGAAATTATTTGATGTCTGAGTTTTTATTTTTTTAAGTAATCTGGCAAGACAGGGAGGGGGAGTTATAAATGAAATAAGACTAGATATGAAGTTGGTGGTGCTCACTTAGTGGTTCATGCACATACTTATCTCTACTTTGGGATTTGTGTAAAGTTTTCCATAATAAAAAGGGTTTAAAAATCAAGAAAAGGGAAAAACACCATTACATTTAAAAATACCATTACCTTTAAAAACCTCTTTTCTACTCTCCTAATTTTATCGACAGATCCTTCTTCCTTTGTCTGTATCATTTTACAATTCTGCACCTCTCCCCCGCCTAGTCCCAAATATGCAGAAACTGTATTGAGCCCAGTTTGCTTTCCCTCCAAAGCATACTTGGTTTCCTTCCTTCCGTTTGTGTTTTTTTCTAGTCATCACCTGGGTGCACAGGTTCCCATTTTCTTTCATCTGTGATAATGTCCTGTCTCCCCAGTCCTAGTTTTTGTAAAATTATAGTTTATTCTAACCAGGATAATTATTTTTGGAACCAGAAAAAAATAATAATCTAATTTCACTTGTATTCCCACGTCTTTTCCTAGAATAGAACAATAGAAATAGAAAATAGAACAATCTGTGAGCGGGCTAGGCACCTAGGAAGAAGTATGAAATGACTCTGGCCTTGGGGAGTGGAGAGACAGTGGGGAAAGAGGTTTGGGAATTGATTTACCATTTGCATTCAAAGTTGGGTTACATTTTTCTAGTAATTGTTAACTAGGCAGAGACTGAGTGCACAGGTTAACAGTCAAAGAGCCTCCAAGATCCGTGCCTCAGTTTACACCTAAGTAAAATGAGAAAGTAATTGTACTTACGCCATAGGATCATTATGATGACTAAATGAGATAATATTTATAAAGTGTTTACAATAGTACCTGGCACATAGTAAATGCTATGTAAAGCTGGTAAACTGTAACTACTTTAACGAGTTAGCAAGTCCCTCCATTAGTGGACAAGGACCTCCACACATCATTGGTTTTTACAATATTCTCTTTTAAAAATAATCCCTGGGTTGTGAGGTTTGTCCTAGGTCTGCAAAGATGGTTACATCCTTAGGGGATGCATCAGACAATCCTTTGGGAGGGAGGCAGAGGAAAGACTTCTTTCATATTTTGTTCTTAAAGCTAATACATTAGTTTCTATTTGTGCTCAATTTCAGAGACACACTGGAGCCTTCATTCTTTCTAAATGTGAGTGTCAATATGGTAGGAAGGTGTCTTAAAGGAAGAGTAAATGCTCTATAATGCGATGGGGGTAATAATAGTGACAGTGGTGGTCACCATTTATTAGCTTTCAATGTGGTGCAATGTATTACGGTTATGTGTGCTGGAAAAGAGAGTTTGTAGATTATATTCTCTCATTTTAATAAAACATCTGAAAAATTAATAAACAGCCTTAAAAGATTTCTGCAAAGAAAACAGGGAATAAATACAGAACTAATAATTCAAATGTAGGCAAACAGTAAAAAAATGTTTGCCTATATTTGATGTTTCTATTCCTAGTATAAGCTCTTGGCAGCCACATTACAAGGTAAAAAAAATAAGAAGACAAGAAGTACTATGGAATGAATTGTGTCTCTCCAAAACTTTTATTTTGAAGCTGTAACCCCCAACTTGATGGCATTGAAAGTGGGGGCTTTGGGAGTGAAGGATAAATGCAAGACATGTGCCCTGTCCCTCCTCCCCTCTTTGTACTGGGAGGATGACTCCTGGTCAAGACTGCCTGTGTCTGGCAGAAATGTCCTTGAAGTTATGCATATCTGTGAACTCCAGACAGTTTTTGAGATAAAAGTCTTTGTTTCTTCTTCTTGACATGTCATGCTTGCTTCCTTTCCAGTGCTGGGTTACATAATCTCTCCCCATGTCTACTGAGGTGCGGAAAATCTTACACGGACCAGCCACCATTGGTTTCCCTCCCATAAGTAATAATAAAACCATACCTTTACCAACCTGTCCTCTGGATGATTTCTTCAGAATAGGTAAACATTAGCGAGTCCCTTTCTAATCTAAGGCTACCACAACACAGGGAGGCAATTAGGTTTAATGACATCATGAAAGCAGAGTTCCCATGAAGGGTAGTGTCCTTATAAAAAGAGACCAAGAGAGCAGTTTCTTCTCTCTGTCTGCCATGCAAGAACACAGTGAGAAGGCAGCCATCTGCAAACCAAGAAGAGCACCTTCCCCAAGAAACGGAACTGGTTGGCACCTTGATCTTGAATTTCTTAGCCTGAGAAATTTTCCAGAACTGTGAGAAACAAATACTTGCTGTTTAAATCACCCAGTATATGGTATTTTGTTATGTCAGCCCAAGATGCCTAGTACAAGAGGTCAGCAGAAAAGAATAAAAAAGAAAACAGAAAGGAAAGAGGAAGGAAGGAAGGAAGAAAGGAAGGAAGGAAGGAAGGAAGGAAGGAAGGAAGGAAGGAAGGAAGGAAGGAAGGAAGACTACCTGAATAATAATTAAAGATGTACCTGTAGATTCAGAAACACATAAAGCTCCTGTTTTGCAAGTCCATAGTAAATGGCCCTTTTAGTTCAAAAAAAAAGCTTTGTTAGAAAACCATTTTAGTTGGTGCTACCACTTTGACAAAATATTTTTGTTTAAAATGATCGTAGATCAATATTACAAGGAAAGTATTGCAACAAAGTATTGAAACCAGAACAAAATAGCAAAATACTGAAGCATATCATCAGTGTAATACATTATATAAAAATAAGACATTGAAAATATAGTATAGTTCTAACGCTTTGTAAAGAGATGAGCAGTTGATAGTAATTTTTTTATTTGTTCTTTTTATTTTTGAGTTGGAGTTTCACTCTATCACCCAGGCTGGATTGCAGTGGTTAGCTCAAATTTTTTTTTTTTTTGAGTTGGAGTCTCACCCCATCACCCAGGCTGAAGTGTAGTGGCACACTCGGCCACCCAGCATTGACAAGCAGGGCTCCAGCGATCCTTCCGCCTCAGTCTTCCAAGTAGCCGGAACTACAGGCACACGCTACCATGCCTAGCTAATTTTTTTTTTTTAATTTACTGTAGAGACGAGGTCTCACCAAGTTGCCAGGGCTGGTCTCCAACCCGAAGGATGAGGCAATCCATTTGCCTCGGCCTCCCAAAGTGCTGGGCTTACAGGCTAAGCCAAATTTTTTATCTCAATAAAAGATTCACTGATTATAACACACTTATAAGAGCTACCAGATATTTCTCTTTTACAGAGACAAATATGTTGACTACCTCTGACGTAAAAGGTAGCCTTAAGTAGTACACTATCCAATTGTCCTTTAAAGGCAAGAGAGAGAAAAAGAGAGTTTCCTGCTTTTTGGAAGGAAACACAAAAAATTGTACTATAGAAACAAGATTTAAAAACATATATTTGAGTATGTTTCCATTGTTATGATATCTTTGTGGCCAAAGATGATGCAATATGTCACTTTAACAAGTTCTTAATCTGAAAACTTTTAAAAACTGGAAACAAAATTTTGAATTTTATTTTAAAATCTATTAAGGAAATAATTTCACTGGGTTTTGAATGCCCTTTTAAAAAATACAAGAATATAAAACTATCCAACTGGTTTGCAAAAGTACATTATGGGCATAATGGATAAAGGAAATTTACCAGGCAAATTTTAACACAAGTCTTTGCACAGGTAAGTGCTGACATGGGGGCTTATTTAGCCCTTTAGCCCAGGAATCACTGGTGGGATGGAGCCTCTACCATTGGTGCATCATGATGAAAACGGGCTCAGATTACTCTTGTCTTGCCTCATTCATAGTTCCTAAGTATAGGCCCATATGGCTTCATTGGAAAATTCTACCAAACATTTCAAGAAACATTAACACCAAACCTTCACAAATGATGAATAGGATTGAAAAGTAATTTAGTAGATACATCTAATAGCATACTTTTTCCATTTATATCTATATTTCTTTTTGTTAGGTATTTTTCTAGCTAGTCATTAAAACCAAGTATCAAAATACGCTAAACTAAAAGCAATATTTAATTTCCATATTTAAAAATAGGAAGGATTTTAGTCACACAACTCTCACTAAAAATATCAGTATAATTGTAATCACATATAATATAATGATACAATTTTTTTTTAACTTAAATATGTGGGGGGTACAATTCAGGGTTAGGTATATAAATGTTCATTATGCAGGTTGCTTGTTGATGAGGTGGGCCCCCATCCCCTGGCAGTTTCCCACTACTGCCAATCCCACCTTCACCCTCCCCTGGCAGTTTCCTACTGCCAATTCTTTTCTTATAGTATTATGATAGTTGTTCAAGAGTGCTTTTGAGTGAGAACATGTGATACTCGGTTCTTTTTTTCTGTGATAGTATTATAGCCTCTAAGTCCATCCGAGTTGCTGCAAAGTTCATAATTTTGTCCTTCTTTACAACTGCATAATATTCCATTGTGTATATGTATCACATTTTTTTATCCAGTCCTCTTTTGATGGGCAGCATGATTGATTCCATGTTTTTGCTATTGTGAATAATGCTGCCATAAGCATGCATGTGCAGGGATCTTTTTCATATAGTTATTTGAGTTCCTCAGGGTTTATACTCAATAGAAGTATTGTGGGGTCGCATGGGAGGTTGATTTTTAGATCTTTTAGGAATTGCCACACTGTAACTCCACAGAGGCTGTACTAGTTTACACTACCACCAACAGTGTAGAAGTGTCCCCTTTTTGCTGCATCCTCTCCAGTATCCATTGTTTTTTGAGTTGTTGATGATGGCCATCCTGACTGGAGTTAGGTGGTATCTCAGTGTGGTTTTAATTTGCATTTATTTGCTGACTAGTGAGACTGAGCATTTTTTCATGTATCTGTTGACTGAACATATATCTTCTTTTGAGAAGTGTCTATTCATATCTTTTGCCCACTTTGTAATGGGACTGTTTGTATTTTCGTTTCTTGTAGAACCTATATGTTAGCCCTTTGTCAGATATACAGATGGCAAGTATTTTTCCCAGTCTGTGGGCTATCTCCCCGCTTTCTCAAGGTTGTTTCTTTGACTTTGCAGAAGCTTGTCAGTTTGATGAGGTCCCACTTGTCTATCTTATCTCTTGGGGAATGGGCACTTAGGATTTTGACCAGGAATTGGTTGCCAGTTCCAATTTCCACAAGGGTGTCTCCTGCATTTTCTAAGGTTCTTATAGTTTGAAGTTTTATGTTTAGGTCTTTGATCCATTTAGAGTTGATTTTTGTGTACGGTGATAGGTAGAGATCTTGTTTTAATCTTCTGCATGTGGTCAGCCAGTTTGTCCAGCACCACTTACTGAATAGGTTCTCCTCTCCCTAGTGGTTGATAGTGGAGGCTTTGTCGAAGATGAGTTGGCTGAGAAATTGAGGCTTTGCTTCTGAAATCTCTATCCTGTGCCATTGGTCTTACGCCTATTCTTATACTAATATCAGGCTGTTTTTATTATTGTAGCTTTATAGTAAATCTTAATGTTTGGAACTGTGATGATTCCTGCTTTTTTTTTTTTTTTTTTTGGCTGAGGATTGTTTTGGCTATTTGTGGTCATTTAATGTTTCCATATGAATTCCTGTATTGTCACTTCCAGGTCTGAGAAGAATGCTGCTGGTAGTTTAATGGGTATTGCGTTAAATCTGTAGATTGCTTTGGGTAGGATGGAATCTTAATAATGTTGATTCTTCCAGTCCATGAGCATGAAATATTTTTCCATTTGTTTGTGTCATCTTTGATTTCTTTGAGCAATGTTTTGTAGTTTTCAATGTAAAGGTCTTGACTTCTCTGGTTAGGAAGATGCCAAGGTATTTCATTTTGTGTGTGTGTGGCTATTGTGAATGGAGTTGTACTTTTTATTTGGGTTTCTGTTGGCTTATTGTTGGTGTATAGGAATGTGCTGACTTTTGCACATTTATTTTATATCCTGAGACTTTGTTAAAGTCCTTCACCAGTGCAAGGAGGTTTTTAACAGATTTTCTTGGGATTTTGATGTATAGAATGGTATTGTCTGAAAAGAGGGATAACTTGTCTTCCTCTTTGCCTATTTGGATACCCCTGATCTCCTTCTCTTGTCTGATTGCTCTAGCTAGGACTTCCAATATTATGTTGAAAAGGAGAGGTGAGAGTGGGCATCCTTGTCTTGTTCCGATTTTCAGGGGAAATGGTTCCAATTTCTGTCTGTTTAGCAATATGTTGGCTGTGTATTTCTTGTAGATGGCTCTTACTATTTTGAAGTATGTTCCATCTATGCCTAGATGTTGGAGGGTTTTTAATCAAGAAGTTTTTTCCATGATTAATGATATAAACATATGTCTTTACATCTGTTGATGTATTTAATTACATTTATGGGCTTGCAGATGTTGAACCAGCCCTGCATCCTGGGGAATGAAGCCTACTTGGTCATGGATGATTTTTGAGATGCATTGTTGAAGGCTATTTGTTAGAATCTTGTTGAGAATTTTTTGCATCTATGTTCACCAAGAATATTGGCCTGTTGTTCTCTTTCTTTGGTGTATCTTTATCTGGTTTGTGTATCAGTGTGATGTTAGCTTCATAAAATTATTTGGGGAGAGTTTTATCTTTCTCAATTGCCTGGAATACTTTCAATAGGATTGGTGTCAACTCCTTCTCTTATGTTTTGTAGAATTCTGCTGGCAATTCATCTTACCCAGGGCTTTTTTTTTTTTTTTTTTGTAGGTAGTTTTCTTATGCCATAGTCAAATCCCTGGGTTTTTATTGGTCTATTTAGGGTCTCAATTTCTTCTTGTTTCAACCTGGGGAGGTTTTCAAGTTTGTTTCCATACAAGTGTACTCCGTAATCTCTGAAAATATTTTGTATTTCTTCAGGGTCAGTTGTGACTTGATCCTTTGCATTTCTAATTGTATTTATTTGGGCTTTTTCTCTTTTTTACTTGGTCAGTCTAGCTAGGGATCCATCAATCTTATTCATGCTTTTGAAAACCACTTTTGGTTTTGTTGATTTTTTGTATTGTATTTTTAACTTTCATGTCCTGAATTTGGGCTTGTATTTTGGCGATCTGGATTCTTTTACTGAAGTTATGGTTTTGGTGGTCTTGCTTTTCCAGCTTCCTCAGGTGATTTGTTAAGCTGTTAACTTGTGATCTTTTCATTTTCTTCATGTGTGTTCATAGAGATGTGAATTTCCCTCTTAGTACTGATTTCATGGTATCCAGGAGATTTTGGTAAGATGCTTCTTCATTTTCATTTGTCTCCAGATATCTTTTAGTCTGTTTTGATTTCTGTATTGACCCAGGAGTTATTTAGCATCATGCTGTTTAGTGTCCATGTTTTTGTGGGTTTTGGGGAAACTTAGTTGGTGCTGATACTTATTTTTATTCCACTGTGGTCTGAGAAGGTGCATGGCAGAATTTCAATCTTATGGAATTTTTTATGCTTGATATATGGCCAAGGCTGTGGTCGATCTTAGAGTAAATTCCATATGGTGATGAGTAGAGTGTATATTTTATGGTTGTTTAATGCAATGTTCTGTAGAATGATACAATATTTTCAATAAGAGCAATCTTTTATAACATTAATAAGTATAATGTACCTCTAAAAGGTTATATGAAATCATTTCATCTTCTAACTTTATATTTTAGTATCTTATTTATAATGTGCATAGTATATTAGTGAAATGTGTATGAGGGTGTGTGATTTTCAAATAAATAATAACTGAATTCCACTACAGGCATGACATGAGGAGCTTCACAGATCCACTCACCAGAGAAACTGGTAATAATTATAAAAATGAAAAACAAAAACCATTAATCATGGAAAACAAACCTAAGGTCATACAAAAAATAAAGAAACATCTGTACATTAGGACTACTAAAACTCAGTAAGAACAAAGTTTGTAGTATTTGAGTCAATGCCAACTTTTTTCCCTCCCCACTCTCAGCTCAGCAAGATAGTAACTCCTTTTCAGACTGGTACAGACAAAAACAGAGCACTTCCAGTTAGAAGTCTATCATCACAGGAGGAGCAGCATAGTCACCACTTCTCACTCTGTCCCTAGCCATCTGTTGCTAAGGCTAAGATCCAGGTAAGTGCAGATGTAGTGACGATTCCCTTCTTTAGCCCAGCAATTATTGGTAAGATGGAGGGTCCATCATGCTGAAAACACTGGTGCTCAGATTACTCTTGTCTGGGCTCATTCATAGTTCCTAAATGTAGACCCAGATGGCTTCACAGGAAAATTCTACCAAATATTTAAAGAAAAATTAACACAAATCCTTCAAAACTTATTTCAAAAAAATAATGGAAGAGGAGAGACCACTTCTAACTCATTCTACCAGTCCTAGATTAACCTAGTACTAAAAAAATGATAATAAAAAGACAAAGATATAAGAAAAAAAAAACCTACATGCCAATAAACCCATATCTCTTATGAATATGGGTGAAAAAAGCACACAACATACAGAATGTAGCAAAATAACTTTAAAAATTATAAACCTTAACCAAGTGGGATTTATTCCAAAAACTCAAGGTTGTTTATCATCTGAATATCAATGTCTATAATTCACCATATTGAAAGAAAAGAACAAAAACGAAAATCATCATAAATACTTCAATAGATGCAGAAAAGGTATTTAACAAAATCTAACACCCTTTCATAATAAAAACATGCAAAAAGCTAGAAATAGAAAAGCACTTCTTCAGCCTGGTAAAGGACACCTAAGAAAAACCCATAGCTAACATCATTCTTAATGATGAAAGACCAAATGCTACCTTTTAAGATCAGAAACAAGCACGTTATCTCTCATAATCTTTAGTCAACATTGTGCTGGAGGGTCTAGCCAGGTCAATTAGGCAGGAAAGAAAAATAAGGCTTTCAGATTGAAAAATGAATTAGTTAGCTAGGGCTGCACCAACCAAGAACCACAGATTGGGTGGCTTGAAAACAGAAATTTATTTTCTCACAATTCTGGAAGTAAAGATGTGGGGTACAATTCAGGATTAGGTATACAAATGTTCATTATGCAAGTACCCTTGTTGATGAGGTGTGCCCCTCTCTCACCTGGAAGTTTCCCTCAACTGCCAATCCCACCTCCCCTCCCCTGACAGTTTTCCACTACTGCCAATCCCTTTCTTATAGTGTTATGATAATTTTTCAAGGTCCACTTATGAGTGAGAACATATGGTACTCTGTTCTTTGTTTCTGTGATAGATCACTGAGTATGATAGACTCTAAATCCATCCAAGTTGCTGTGAAGTCCATATGTTTGTCCTCCTTTACAGCTGCATAATATTTCATTGTACATACATACATTTTTTTATCCAGTCCAGCTTTGATGGGCAGCATGGTTGGTTCCATGTTTTTGCTATGTGAATAGAGCTGCAACAAACATGTGTCTGCAGGTATCTTTTTTGTAGAATGATTTGAGCTCCTCCGGGTATATTCCCAATAGGCGAATTGCTGGGTCATATGGAAGGTCAATTTCTACTTCTTTCAGAAATCGCCACACTGTCGTCCAAAGAGGTTGCACTAGTTTGCATTCCCACCAGGAGTGTAGAAGCATTCCTTTTTCTCCACATCCTTGCCAGCATCTGTTGTTGTCTATTTTATTAATGATGGCCACTCTTACTGGGGTTAGGTGTTATCTTGATGTGGTTTTGATTTGCATTTCTCTGATGATGAGTGAGGCTGAACACTTTTTCATGTGTCTGTTGGTTGCCTGTATATCTTCTTTTGAGAAGTGTCTATTCATATCTTTTGCCCACTTTATAATGGGGTTGTTTGCTTTTTTCTTTTTGGTGCATTTGAGTTCCTTGTAGATTCTAGATGTTAGGCCTTTGTCAGATATACAGTTGGCAAATATTTTTTCCCATTCTGTGAGCTCTGTTCCTGCTCTCTTGATGGTTTCTTTTGCTTTACAGAAGCTCATCAGTTTGATGAGGTCCCATTTGTCTATCTTATTTCTTATGGTATGGACACTTAGGGTTTTGATTAGGAATTGGTTGCCAGTTCCAATTTCCACAAGGGTGTCTCCTGCATTTTCTAAGATTCTTAGAGTTTGAGGTTTTACTTTTAGGTTTTGATCCATTTGTAATTAATTTTAGCATCTGGTGATAGGTAGGGGTCCTGTTTCAATCTTCTGCATGTGATCAGCCAGTTTTCTCGGCACCATTTACTGAAGAAGTTCTCCTCTCCCCAGTGGTTGTTGTTGGAGGCTTTGTCAAAGATGAGTTGGTTGAGAAATTGAGGCTTTGCTTCCAGAATCTGTATCCTGTTCCATTGGTCTATATGCCTGTTCTTGTACCAGGCCATTTTGATTACTGTAACCTTATAGTAAAGTTTGAAGTCTGTAAGTGTGATGCCTCCTGATTTGTTTCTTTTGCTAAGGAGTGTTTTGGATATTCGTGCTCATTTATGTTTCCATATGAATTTCTATGTCATTTCCAGGTCTGAGAAGAATGATATTGGTAATTAAATGGGTATTGCATTGAATCTGTAGATTGCCTTAGGTAGGATGGACATCATAACAATGTTGATTCTCCCTATCCATGAGCATGGAATATTTTTCCATTTGTTTGTCTCTTCTTGGATTTATTTGAGCAGTGTTTTGTAGTTCTCATTGTAAAAGTCTTTCACGTCTCTGGTTTGGAAGATGCTGAGGTATTCCTCTTATTTTGTGTGGCTATCGTGAATGGAATTGTGCTTTTTGGTTGGTTCTTTGCCTGCTTGTAGTTGTTATATAAGAATGCAGCTGTCTTTTGCACATTTATTTTGTACCCGAAGACTTTGCCAATGTCCTTTATCAGTGTAAACAGGTTTTTGACAGGTTCCTATGAATTTTCAAAGAATAGGATCATATCATCAGCAAAGAGTGATAACTTGAATTCCTCTTTTCTTATTTGGATACCCCTGAATTCCTTCTCTTGTCTAATTGCCCTAGCTAGGATTTTCAACACAATGTTGAACAAGAGGGGTGAGAGTGGCCTGCCCTGTTGTTCCGGTTTGCAGGGGAAATGTTTCCAGTTTGTGTCCGTTTAGCAATATGTTAGCTGTGGGCTTATCATAGATGGAACTTACTATTTTGAGGTATGTTCCTTCTATACCTAGGTGTTTGAGGGTTCTTATCAAGAAGTGGTGCTGGATTATATCAAAAGCTTTTTCTGCATCAAATGATAGAATCATGTGGTTCTTATTTTTATAATTGTCAACGTATTTAATTATGTTTATGGTCTTGCAGATGTTGAACAAGCCCAACATCCAGGGGATGAAGCTTACTTGGTCATGGTTGATGATTTTTGAGATGTTTTTGGATCCAATTTGCTAGAATCTTATTGAGGATTTTTGCATCTATGTTCATAAGGGATATTGGCCTGTAGTTCTTTTTGTTGTTGTTGTTGGATCTTTACCCAGTTTGGGTATCAGTGTGATGTTAGCTTCGTAAAATGATTTGGGGAGAATTCCATCTTTCTCAATTGCCTGGATTACTTTCAATAGGATTGGTATTGGCTCCTCCTTATATGTTTTGTAGAATTCTGCTGGAAACCAAACTGGTCCAGGGCTTTTTTTTTTTTTTTTTTTTTTTTGTACATAGTTTTCTTATGACAGAGTCATTTTCCTGTCTTGTTATTGGTCTATTTAGTGTCTCAATGTCTTCTTGTTTCAACTTGGGGATGTTGTGTGATGTCAGAAAGTCCTCCATATCATTACGAGTATCAACTTTGTTTCAATATAGGTGTACATAGTAGTCTCTGATAATCTTTTGTATTTCTTCAGGGTCAGTTATGATTTAATCTTTTTTATATCTGATTGTGTTTATTTTGACTTTTTCTCTCTTTTTCTTGGTCATTCTGGCTAGAGGTCCATCAATCTTGTTAATTCTTTCAAAGAACCAGTTTTTTGTTTTGTTGATGTTTTCTAAGATATTTTTGTCTTCTGTGTCCCATATTGGGGTCTAATTTTGGTGATTTGGATTCTTCTGCTAGTGTTAGGGTTTTGGTGGTCTTCTCTTTCTAGCTTCCTTAGGTGATTTGTTAGACTCTCAATTTGCAGTCTTTCCACTTCTTGATGTGCGCTCGTAGAGACATAAATTTCCCTCTTAGAACTGCTCTAATGGCATCCCGGATGTTTTGGTAAAATGTTGTTCATTTTTATTTTTTCCAGGAATATTTTGATTTCTGCTTTGATTTCAGTGTTGACCCAGTAGTTGTTCAGCATCATGCTGTTTAGCGTCCATATCTTTGTGGGCTTTGGGGAAATTATGTTGGTGATGATATTTATTTGTGTCCCACTCTGGTCTGAGAAGGTGCATGGCAGTATTTCAACCTTATGGAATTTGTTTATGCTTGATTTATGGCCAAGGCTGTGATCAATCTTGGGGTATATTCCATGTGGTGATGAGTAGAACGTATATTCTGTGGTTGTTGGGTGGAGTGTTGTGTAGGATGTAGTTGTTGGATGGAATAAGTTGTAGGTATCTATTAAGTCCATTTGGTCAAGTGTCAAGTTTAGGTTCTGGATCTCCTTATTGATTTTTTACCTAGGGTTGTTAGTGGGGTATTCAAGTTCCCTGCTATAATAGTGTTAGAGTCAATTTTTTTTTTTTTAGCTTACTTAGGAGTTGCTTTGTAAATGCTGGTGCTCCACTGTTGGGTGCATATATTTAGGATGGACATTTCTTGTTGATGGATTGAACCTTTTATCATTATGTAGTGTCCTTTTGTGTATTTTTAAATTTTTAATAGATTAAAGGTTATTTTGTCTGATAGTAAGATCACAACTCCTGCCTTCTTTTGTGATCCAGTTGCCTGGAAACTTGTTTTCCATCCTTTAACTTTGAGTCTGTGTGTATCCCTTGTGTTGAGATTAGTTTCCTGGATGCAGTAAATAATTGGGTCATGGATTCTTATCCAGTTTGGCATTCTGTGTCTTCCCAGTGATGCATTTAGTCCATTCACTCTCAAGCTAATTATTGAAATGTGATTGTTTATCCCTGTCATGAGGTTCTTATAAAGTTTTTTTGCTTGTTTTCTTTTGGCTTTGGGGTTGATGTTTGTGTGTGTGTTCAAGTTTGTTGGTGTGCTGTATTCTCTGTTGATCCCTTGGGAAGTGTGTGGTAAGTGTCTCTTGTAAAGCTGGTCTGAAAGCTGCATAATCTCTTTGGGATTGGATATCTGGGAAGAATTTTAATTCTCCATCACTGATGAAGCTGAGCTTGGCTGGGTAGGAAATTCTTGGTTGAAATTGTTTATCTTTGAGGGCTTTGAATATTGGACCCCAGTCCCTTCTTGCTTGAATTGTTTCTGCCAATAGGTTTGCTGCTATTCTGATTACTTTTCTCCAATAGGTAGTCTGACCTTTCTCTCTTGCTGTCTTTAGGATTTTTTCTTTTGTGCTTACTTTGTGTAGGTGAATTACTATGTATCTAGGGGTTGGTCTTCTCATTTGATGTCTTGTGGGGTTTCTCTATATCTCCTGTGTTTGGTTGATCACATCTCTGGTGAGATGGGGAAAATTTTCTTGGATTACTTCCTGTAATACTTGCTCCAAGATGCTCTCCATTTCCCTTTCTTCTTCTGGGATACCAATCAGGCACAGGTTCAGCCTCTTGATATAATCACACATCTCTTGTAGGCCTTGTTCTTTCTTTCTAAGTGTTCTTTCTTGTTTTTTACAGATTGGGTTAATTCCATGTTCTGGCCTTCAAGTTCAGAGATTCTTTTTCGTCTAGATTAATTCTGCTTTCCATGCTTGTCATCTTGTTATTTTTCCTGGATGAAATTTTTTATTGCCAAAATCTCTGTCACAAGCTCTTTCATCATTGCATCTTGTCTTACTTGAGTCTTATTCACTCTTTCCATCCACATCCTAATCCCTGTCATATTCAGGGACCAGTTGTTGGTGACTTCCATTGTTTGGACTCCAGGGTCTGATTTTTCAGGAGCTTTCTCTTTGTTACACTTGAAATTACCTGTAGTCTTCCTTTGGTTTTTCCTCATTTGTGACAGATGTCTTGCTTTTCTCTTTAGTTCCATTATTCAGTATCAGTGGGAAAGGCTTTCCCTTCTGATGTTGGCTTAGTCCTCTATTCTTCCCTGATCCAGGTTCTGAATTTGTTCACTGATCTCTTTGGAGTTCTTCCTCATCCTTTTCTGGCCACACCCTTTGCCCCACAGTTGGATCAGGGTAGAGGGTGGGGTGGGACTCAGCATTTGTTAGGTCCCTCCAAAGTTTGTGCTTTCAGTATATTCCCTCTGGGTCATGATCAATCCCTGAGTAGTTCCACCAGTCTCAGAGATTGGGTCTGTTGCTCCATGGTGAGCAAGTTGGAGCACTTTCCTGCCTCACCTTCAAGATAGTGGCATGGTGCCTCTCTTGTCCTCTCGAAACAGACTCTGCCTCTGGGCTCCCTCTACAACCCCTACTCTGCCAATTTCTGACCCAGCACTGAAGTGGTGAGGCAAAGCCTGGATTGGCAGTCTCTCCTGCTGTAAGGGTGAGACACAGCTTGTAGCTGGTAGTCTCTCCCTGCTGCTTCTTCACAGGAAAACTTTTGTCCACTATAAAAAAATGGCACTCAGCATCTGTGACCTGAGAAGTGACAGGGACCAAGCAGAGAAGCTGCAGCACCAGCTGCTAGACCAGGATAGCCCTGGCCACTTGCTCATGAGCCCCCACTTTGTCAGTCTCTCCCAGCATTTTCTTCCCAGGAAGGGTTTTGAATTTTTTTTTAAATGGCACTTGACTTCCGCATCCTGGGAATCACTAGGGTCCAAGCCAAACAGCTGTGGCACCAGCCACTGTACCAGGAGAGCCCTGGCACTAGCTCCATAGTCCTCACTCATTCAGCCACTCACATACTCACTGTCTTGCATGCACACAAAAATTTTCCATACAGTCACTAACACTGGGACTCACATAGTTTGACTGGTTAGCTGCCATCTGCCCAACTGCCTCCACATATAAATTTTTAAGAGGCACAATTTAGCTCATAACAGAAAGGACAAAGTAAAACTATCTCTATTTGCAGATACTATGATTCTGTTTATAGAAAATCCTAAGGAGTACACAAACATACTCAAAACAAAAACTACTTGAATTATAAACAAGTTCAGCAAGGTTGCAGGATACAAGATCAACACACGAAAATCAATCATATTTCTACAAACATTGAATGAACAATATAAAAATAATATAATCATAATTATTTTACAATAACATACAATAATAAAATGCAAAGGAATAAATTTACTAAAATAATTTTAAAACTTTGACTCTGAAAATTACAAATCATTGTTGAAAGTAATCAATGAAGATTTAAATAAATGAAAAAAAATTCCATATTTATAGGTCAGAGGTTTAACACATTTAAGAAGACAATATTCTCCAAATTGATCTATAAATTTAACACAATCTTACCAGAAACCCAGCTGACTCCTTTGTTGAAATTGAAAAGTTGATTCTAAAGTTCATAAAAAATTGCAAGAGACCCAAAAGAGTCAAAAATAATCTTTAAAAAGAAGAGCCAGGTGCAGTGGCACACACCTGTAATCCCAGCAATTTGGGAGGCTGAGGTGAGAGGATTGCTTAAGGCCAAGAGTTCAAGATCAGCCTGAGCAACATAGCAAGATCCCATCTCTACAAAAAATATAAAAATTAGCCAGACATGGTGGCATGCACCTGCTTGGGAAGTTGAGACAGGAGGATAGCTTAAGCCCAGGACATAAACATTGCGGTGAGCAACAGAGAGAGACACTATTGCAAAAAAAAGAAGAAAGTTGTAAGGCACACACTTCTTGATTTCAAAACTTATTACGAAGCTATAGTCATTAAGACAGTATGATACTATTTTAAGGATAGACATATAGACAAATGAAATAGAATCAAGAGTCCAGAAATAGACCCACGTGTCTACAATCAACTGATTTTCAGCAAGGATTTCAAGATCATTCAATGAAGTAAAATAGTCTTTTCAACAAATGGTCTAGGACAACTGGATAATCACATGCCAAAGATTGAAGTTGGACCCTTACCTCACCCCATATTTAAAAAGTAACTGGAAATGGATCAACGACCTGAGTGTAAGAGCTAATTCTGTACTACTCATGAAAGGAAATACAGGGGTGAATCTTCATTATCTTGGATTTGATAACGAATTCTTAGATATGACACCAAAAACAAAAGCCATAAAAGAATATTGTAAATTATATATTTGATAAAGGTCTAGAATCCAGGATATATTAAGAACTCTTGAAACTCAATAAAAAGAAAATTTTAATGTATTCAAAGGCCTATTTTATTTTATTTTAGATTACAGAATATAGTTTATTCAGAAAGTAAATTAGAGAAAGAGAGAAATAGGTGATTCACCTCCCCAAGGTAGGGGAGGAGGGCAAAGCATAAGAAAACATGGCTTGGCCATAGCTCAAAGAGTACATGACCACACCATAGCTTAGCAGGACAATGGCCCAAAGGTCAGTTTTAATGTAGTCAAAAGATCCAAGTAGGCATTTCTCCAAAGAAAATATATCCCTGGCAGTAAACACAAGAAAAGGTTTTCAACATCTTTGGTCATAAAGTAAATGAAATTTCAGATCACAATAACATACTACTTTATAGCCCCTGGGATGGCTATAATCAAAAATTAAGAAAATAACAATTGGTGAGAATGTAGAGAAATTGAACCCTCATACACTGCTCATGGAAATCTAAAGTGGTATAATCACTATGAAAAATGCCTTGGTAGTTCCTCAAATAGTTATACATAAAGCTATCATATGACCCAGAAATTCTACTATTAGGTATATACCCAAATGAAATGACAACATATGCTCACACAAAACTTTATACACCTATTTACAGTAGCACTTATTTTTTTTTAACCTCATTTCCTTCCCTCCCCCCAGTCCCTGGCAATCACCATTCTATTCTGCTTCTATGAGTTTGACTATTTTACATTTCACATGTAAGTGATATCATACAGTGTCTTTTACTGCCTGGCTTACTTTACAAATACTCTCCAGGTTTATCTACATTGTCACAAATGGCAAGATTCTCTTCTTTTTTAAAGGCAAATCATATTCTACTGTGCATACCACCATTTCTTTATCCACTCATTTATTAATAGACGCTGTTTGTGTTCCTATCCTGGCTACTGTGAATTATGTGGCAATTCATAAAGGAATGAAGACATCTCTTCAAGATACTGATTTTATCTCCTTTGGATATATATGTCCAGTAATTGGATTGTGGGATCATGTAATAGAACTGTTTTTAAATTTGTGAGGAACATCCATACTGCTTTCCATTATGGCTGTAGCAATTTACATTCCCATCAACAGTGTAAAAGTGTTCCATTTTCTCTACATACTTACCAACGCCTGTTATCTTTTGTCTTTTTCATAACAACCATTCCAAGAAGTGTGATATGATATCTCATCATGGTTTTGTTTTACATTTTCTTGATGCTTATTGATGTTAAGCACCCTTTTGTACACCTGTCTGCTATTTATATATGTCTTCTTTAAAGAAATGTCTATTCAAGTCTTTTCCCATTTTAAAATTGGATTACTGGTTTTTTGCCTTTGGGGTGTATGAGTTATTTGCATATTTTGGACATTAATCCCTGATCAGATATACGGTTTACAAATATTTTCTCCCATTCCATAAACTGACTTTTCATTTAGTTGACTGTTTCTTTTTCTGTACAGAAACTTTTTAATTGTGTGTAATTCATTTTTTAATTTCTATTCTTGTTCCTTGCGCTTTTGGGGATATGTCTAAAAAATTGTTGACAAGACAAATGTCAGGGAGTTTTTCTTACTATGTTTTCTTTTAGGAATTTACAGTTTCATGTCTTACATATTTAAATCTTTAATCCATTTCAAGCTAATTGTGAGTGGCATAAGAATATATAATATAATCCTATTTCATTGTTTTTGCATGTGGATATTGTTTTCTGAATATCATTTATTGAAGAAATTATCATTTTCCCATTATGTATTCTTGGCATTTGTTCTTTTCTAAAATTAGTTTTCTGTGTATGCATAAGTTTATTTCTGGCCTCTCTGTTTTATTTCACTGTCTCTGTGTCTGATTTCTTAATTCTACCATACTATTTTGATGACAATAGCTTTATAGTACAATTTGAAATCAGGAAATACGCCTCCAGCTTTTTTCTTCAGGCCCAAAATGACTTTGTCTATTTGAGAGTTTTGGTGGTTTCATGTGAGTTTTAGAATTTTATTTTCTATTTCTGTTTTTAAAAAGTTATTGTAATTTTGGTAGAATTTGCATTGAATCTGTAGATCAATTTGGGTAGTATGGACATTTTTTATAATATTTATCCTTTCAATCCATGGACATAGGATATCTTTTCACTTATTTGTGTATACTTTTGTTTTTACACCAATATTTTATAGTTTTCAATGTACACATTTTTACCTCCTTAGTTAAATTGATTCCTGTTTTGTTGTTTTTGGTGCTATTGCAAATTGGATTGTTTTCTTAAGTTCTTTTCAGATAGTTCATTGTTAGAATATAGAAACACAAGTGACTTACGTATGTTATTTGGTATCTTGCTATTTTACTGAATTTATGAGTTCTAATAGTTTTTTTGGTGGGGTAATTGGGATTATATATACATACATACATATATATATATATGTATGTATAAACATCATCTATAAACAGAGACCTACTACTTTTTTTCTATTTGGATGTCTTTTGTTTCTTTTCCTTGCCTATTGCAATAGCTAAGACTGCTTGTGCTATATTGAATAGAAGCAGTAAAAATGGTACCATTTCTTTGTTAAACTCTGGTGTGGCCACATGGCTCTTTGACTTATGGCTGCCAGTTTTCTTAGCTTTGGCCCCCTCCCCTAACTTAGGGAAGTGAATCTCCTTTCTCTCTCTCTCTCTCTGTCTCGAATTTACTATTTAAATAAACTGTATTTTCCAATCTTAAAAAAAAAGTAGTAAAAATGGGTGCCCTTTTCTTATTTCTGAAATTAGAGGAAAAGTTTTTCACTTTTCACCACTGAATATCATGTTACCTGTGGGCTTGTCATATAGCGCCTTTATTGGGTTGAGGTACATTCCTTCTATACCTTCTATAATTAGCTGAGACTTTATGTCATAAAAAGGATGTTGAATTTTGCCAAAATTTATTGATAGTCAAGGCATGATGATTCACATCTGTAATCTCAGTATTCTGGGAGGCTGAGATGAGAGGATCACTTGGGGCCAGAAGTTCAAGACCATCATAGGCAACACAGTGAGACCACTATACTTAGACCATTCTCTAAAAATAAATAAATACATAAATAGATTATTTTTCTGCATCTGTTGAAATGATTACATAACTATTATCCCTTTATTTACTAATGCAGTATAACACTTTTTTAAATTTATGCATTTTGAAACATCCTTGCATCTCAGAGATGAATACTACTTGAACATGGTATATAATTCTTTCAACATTCTGTTGAACTTAATCTGCTAGTATTTTGTTGAGGACTTTGGTAACTATGTTGTTCATGGACATTGGCCTGTAAACTTCTTTCACATAGTGCCCATATCTGCTTTGGTATCAGGGCAATGCCTTCTTTATAAAATGTGGAAGTATTTCCTCCTCTTCAATTTTTTGAAAGAATTTAAGGATGGTTATTAATTCTTTCTTGAATGTTCAGTAGTTTTCACCAGTAAAGTCATCAAGGCCTGGGCTTCTCTTTATTAGGAGATTTTTGATGACTGACTCAATCTCCTTACTTGTTATTGAACTGCTCATATTTTCTATTTGTTCATGGTTTCTTCTTGGTAGTTTAAAAATTTTTAGAAATTTCTTTTAGGTTATCAAATTTGTTGGTACATAATTGTTTTTAGTCATCTTTTATCATCCTTATAGTCCTTTGTATTTCTATGATATCAGTTGTAACATATACACTTTCATTTATAATTTTGTGTATTTGAGGGTTTTTAGTCCATATAGCTAAAGTCTGTTAACTTTTTTTTAAACCAATGTAGAGAAAAAGGAACTCATACACTGTTGGTGGGAATGTAAACGACTACAGCCATTATTGAGAACAGTACAGAGGTTCCTCAACAAACTATAAATGGAACTATAGTATCATCGAGCAATTCTACTACTGGCATTTATCCCAAGGAAAGGAAATGAGCATACCAAAGAGATTATCTTTATTGCACCTTTGCGGGGTCCCGCCCCACAAGGTCATCTGTTCAAGAAGCAGGTGTCCAGTATATGCTTTTTGTCTTTCGCCTATCCGTCTCTCCTTCAGGAGATCTCACGACCTTGTGAGGTGCACACCTGGACTTTGTCATCAGGCGGGCCTCCAAGGCTGGCTCCCAACACACCTTTATCCTTATTGCAGCACTATTCAAAATAGCCAAGATATGGAATCAACCTAGGTATACAACAGATGTATGGATAAAGAATGTGGTATGTATACACAGTGGAATACTATTCAACCATAAAAAAGAATAAAATCTTGGCATTCACACCAATATGGATGGAACTGAAGGACATTATATTAAGTAAAATAAACCGTAGCAGAAAGTTAAATAACACATGTTCTCACTCATATGTGGAAGCTAAACTGATCACTATACCTCATATGTATAAAAACATAACTGTGTACTTCATTAATATGTACAATTATTATATCAATTTAAAAAATCTGGCCCGGTGTGGTGGCTCAGCCTCTAATTCCAGCACTTTGGGGGGTGGAGGCAAGAGAATTGCTTGAGCCCGGGGGTTCAAGACTAACCTGGGCAATTTGGTGAGACCTCGTCTCTACAATAAATCACAAAAACTAACTGGGTGTGGTGGCGTGCATCTGTAGTTCCAGCTACTTGGAAGACTGAGTTGGAAGGATCGCCTGAGCTCAGCAGGTTAAGGCTGCGGTGGCCGTGAGTGTGCCAGTGTACTCCAGCCTGGACAATAAGAATGTGACTCCAACTCAAAAAAAGAAAAAGAAAAAAAAATCTAAAAAGTTTAAAAACTCAACTCATAGTTTTGTTGTTGATCTTTTCTATTCTCCCATCCTCTATTTCATTTATTTCTGTCCTAATTTTATTATTTCCTTTTTTCTGCTAACTTTGGGCTTAGCCTGTTCTTTTGATAATAGTTCCTTGAGGTGAAAAGTTGGCTTATTTGAGATCTTTCTTTTTTTCCTAATGTAGGCATTTGTTCTATAAACTTTCCTCTTAGAACTGCTTTTGTTGCATCCCCAAAGTTTTTTTGTGTGTTATGTTTGCATTTTCATTGGACTCAAATTGTTTAACATTTCTCCTTTGATCCATTCACTGTTTAGGAGTATGTTTTTTAATTTCCACAAAGTTGTGACTTTTCTAATTTTTTTGCTGTAATTGATTTCTAGTTTCATACATTGAGGTCAGAAAACATACTTTAATTTAAATCTTCTTAAGGCTGTATAACTTATTGTGTAGCCTAATATATGATCTAGCCTAAAGAACATTCCATGTATGCTTGAGAAAAATGTGTATCTTGCTGCTGTTGAATGCAATGTTCTGTATGTCTGCTAGGTCCATTTGGTCTACAGTGTTGTTCATGTCTGCTGTTTCCTTATTGATTTTCTGTTTGGATTATCTATCTATTCTTGAAAGTAGAGTACTGAAGTCTCTTAATATTGTTCTAGTCTTGCTGTCTATTTTTCCCTTCAGTTCTCTTAGTATTTGCTTCCAATATTTAGATATTCTAATATCGGATACATATATATTTACAGCTGTAATATCCTCTTGCTGGATGGATCCTTTTACCATTATACAATGAACTTCTTGTCTCTTGTGACAATTTAACCTAAAATTTATTTTGTCTCATATAATAGGTATAGCCACCCATGCTCTATTTTTATTACCATTTGCATGGACTATTATTTTCTATCCCTTCACTGTCAGCCTATGTATGTCTTTGAAGCTAAAGTCAGTCTCTTATAGGTAGGTAGTGCATAGTTGAATCTGTTTCTAAAATCCTTTCAGCCATTCTATGTCTTTTAATTGAAGAATTTAATCCATTTACACTTAATTATTGGTAGATAAAGATTTACTATTGTTTGTTGCTTTTTTACTATTTTATAGTTCCTTTGTTCCTTTCTTCTTCTATTTATGTCTTCCTTTGTGATTTGATTTTTTAGTGGTATGTTTTGATTGTTTCTACTTATCTTTTGTATATCTACTACTGCAGCACTATTTACAACAGCCAAAATGTGTAGACAAGAGAAATGTCCATCATTTGTTGAAAGAATTTAAAGAAATAGCATATTCATATGATCAAATATTATTTAACTGCCAAAAGGAATAAAGTACCAGTACATGGTACAACATGGATAAGTCTTGAAGACATTATGCTAAGTGAAAGAAGCTAGTAACATAAACCCACATATTATATGATACCATTTACTGAAATGTTCAGAATAGACAAGTGTATATGGACAAAATGTACGTAAGTGGTTGCTTAAGACTGTAGAAATAAGAGAATAGGGGAATGATAATGAAAGGGTGCAGGGTTTCTTTTTGAAGTAACAAAAATGCCATAAGATGGACTGTGATGATGATTACTCATTTCTAAATTTAATAAAAACTACTGAATTGTGCAATTTGAATTAATTTTGTGGTATGTAAATTATGTAAATGAAGCTATTTTTAAAAAAATAAGAATTATGTTTCATAAATTTTGCCACTAATGGCACACAATAGCAAAAGTTTGAGACACTTATTAGAGATGTTCTTGATGGATGAGTATATAATTAAGAATACATACTGGGCAACCCCCTTGGGTCCCCTCCCACTGTGGGAGTTTTTCTGTTCTCTCAATAAATCCTGCTTTCTAAATATATATATATATATATCTTAATTCTTGACATTTGTATCATTCTTTTCAAGATAGTAGCCTCATGTATAACGGTTGTTGTTTAAGAGGCATCACAAGTTATGAAAAGGGTAAAACTCCACATATGAAACTAGTTCCAATTTCATTATAAACAAAAAATAAACTCATCAGATACATTCTAAACAATATAATACCTATTCACTCTCACTCTTTAACTTTCTTTACTAACTTTCAATCTTTTTGGCCAGGCATTTACAGCTAATTTTGGAAACTTGCCAACCATCCAATTTATAAATATCAGTTAATAATTGAGCTTTGTTTTTTGGTTTTTGTTTTTGTCTTTTCCTTAAATTACATGCACAGTTTGTGGACAAGACTATCCTGGAGTGGGAGTTGGCAAATTTTTTCTGTAAAGAGCCAAATAGTAAATATTTGAGTTTTGCAGCCATACCTTCTCTGTCTCAGCCATTCAACTCTGATGTTATAGCCCAAAAGCAGCCATAAACAATCCATTAATAAATGAGTATGACTGTGTTCCAATAAGCAGTAGTATTCACCCTGAACATTGAATTTCATGTAACTTTCACATGAACATTTTTCAGGATAACATGATTTTTATTATGTTTTTAACCATTTAAAAATGTAAATGCATTTATATATTGTAACCTTATAAAAACAGGTGGCTGACTGAATTTGATCTATGGGCCTTAATTTGCCAATCCAGAGTTATAACTGAAGAAAACTTCTAAAATAACTATTATTCTTTAAAACCATACTTCTTTTTCTCAAATATAGGACTCACAGTGGGAATGAGGGGGTCGTGGAGTCTCAGAAAATTACCAAAAACTTTGCACTTGTGGTTTTAACACTTAAAACCTCTCACATCTAATTATGTACAATTAAAGTTAATACTATCATTGATGAGAACATAAATACAAACAGTCCCTAAGCTGCTCAGTAATTTGCTTGGCAGCCTTGTAAAATTAAAAATTGATTTTCATTCTCTTCAGTTGAGTGAATTCTATAGTCCCTATAATATTGAAAATTAGAAGCTGGGGGAAAAAGATCATCCAACCATTTCCAGGGACCAAGATGAAAAATTTTCTTCCCTTTCTTTCTTTATATCTCTCTTTCATTAATCATTCATAATTTTACACTTATAATTATTGTGTTAATTTCCAACATATAGATTGTGGTTAAGTAACATAAAAATAACTAGTGGAAGAAAAGTGAAAAAGTCAATCTACCAAATTGTAGTCTTCCATATTTGCATACAAGTTTGACTGTATTTTAAAAAATGAACTGACACTATTCATCATTTCTCTTACACTCAGCTGGGGCCCAAACTTTTTTGTTTTTGTCTATGCTTCTGATAGTTTTGCTTGTAGTTGGGAAAACATATTTCCTTCTTTATTTAGTCATCCTATGTTTTAATGACTTGAAAATGAACATGATTTTTTTCATTAACATCTATCCCCAACTTTAAGCATACATACCTAGATTGGAAGAGATAATCTTGAAAGATGACGTACACATTTTTGACAGTTTTACCATTGTGATTGTGTGAGGGACATCCAGAGGCCACAAGAATCTGGAAGAAAGATTTTAAGAAACCAAACGTAACTGCTTCCTTTCTTTACTATTTGGGTTATTTTTAAATACAAACTCCATTTTTTAAAATTTAACATAAAAGTATTAAAAGCCATTCACAAGAGTAAAAAACACATTAAAACAGATACAATTGGTATCAACTCCAAATACAATTCAATATAGCAACAAAAAGACAAACTTTTTGTTTGAAATGCACTGGATGGCAATCAGGTTATAAATCATGAACTATTTGGTTCTACAGTAAGTCCCCTATATACAAACATTTAAGTGGCAAACTTTCAAAGATGCAAACATGCATTTGCATGTCCAATCATGTCAGTTAGTTCACATCTCTGGCATACATTGTCACATGCGTGTATCTCCTACAAGTGGCTATGCTTTTATGTGCTTTACTGTATGGTACTATATAGAGTACAGTATAGTACAGTATCTTTATTTCAAGCTCAGGAAGTCTGGAAGCAAGTATAAATACAGCAGTGATGTAGCTGGTACTGGTAAGAAGCACCAACTGATAATGTTGGAAATAAAAGTGAAAATAATTGAGAGTGAAGTGAGGTGTAAAGATGGTAGACATCACTCATTCTTATAATATGAATCATTCAACCATTAGCATGATTCTAAAGAGCAAGGACAAGATCATGGTACGCATGAAGTCTGCTGTGCTGAGGATGTCAACAATAATACTGAAAAAGCGTGGAAAAGTGAAGAGGAGATAGAGAACCTTCTCAGTGTGGATGCAGGATCAGAATCAGCGTCGAATCCTGTTCAGCCTGATGCTGATTCAAGAGAAAATTGAGAGAATTTATGAAGACTTGAAGAAGAAACATGGTGAAGAATCAGAGGGCATGTCTTTTAATGCCAGCCACAGCAGGTTTCATCAGTTCAAGGATAGGGCCAACATTCATGGCATAAAAGTAAGTGGTGAGGGAGTGAGTGCAGATATAGTAACTGTCCAGGAATTTCCTGAAATGCTTTGAGAAATTATCAATGAAGCAGGTTTTTAATGTAGATCAAACAGGACTGTGCCGGAAGAAGATGCCAGACCAAAGTTGGATGACCAAAGTTGGAAGACCAGATGACTTTCACCCCACTGTCAAAGTAGTGTGTCTGCCACCAAGTACTATGCCACTCATCCAACCTACGGACCAGGGAGTTATAGCAACCTTCAAGAAATATTATGTCACAATTTTCATCAGGCAGTAGAGGCAAGTGATGAATCGGGAACAAATTGTGACAATTTTGGAAGGACTATAATATCTACAAGGCCATAAATAGCATTGACTTTGCTTGGCTTGAAGTTATGGCTGTCATCGTGAATGGGGTTTGGAAAAACCTTTGCCCACAGTTTATTCATGATTTTCGTGGATCTGAGAAGGTGGGTGAGAAGTCCAAAAGGTCTTCGGCAACTTGGTGACCCTCAGTAAAAAGTTAGAGCTCGATCTGCAAGAGGATGATTTCACTGAACTCCTTGCTGTGCAATAGGAGAAGCTTACTAATGACGACCTGATGGAATTGGAGGCCCAGAGAAAGGATAAAGAAAGACAAGAGGAAGAAGAAGTAACTGAAGAACCAAAGAGATTCACAATAGAGGGAATGGCAAGGGAATTTTCTTTATTTGAGGAGGCACTGTTAGTTTTGGAGGCACAGGACCTGAACATAGAACAGTACATGAAGGTTGCAGTAGCCATTCAGAATGCCATTTAGTGCTACTCTGCCATCCGTGATGAGGAAAAAGAACTCCTACCCAGACATCACTAAATCTTTTTTTCAAGAGGTACTAGGTAGAATTGAATCCAGCAAGGAACCAGAACCTGTGCCATGAATATCAGGCATGAGCAGAATTGCAGCTTGCCCTCCATCTCCTACTGCTGATGATCCTTCAGCACCACCGTCTCCCACCTCCTCTCCCTCCTCCAGTCAGTTCACTTGCCTGTTCACTTGATGCCAGTCCCTGTATGCCAGCACTGTACAGTACTACTGTGTATTACTCTACCTTTTGAGGTACTATACTGTAAAATTTAAAATGTTTTAGTGTTTTGTGTTTGTTGGTTGATGTATTATTTGTGTGAAAAGTATTATAAACCTATTATAGTACAGTACTATATAGCTGATTGTGTTAGTTGGGTACCTAGGCTAACTATGTTGGATTTACAAATTGGACTTATGAACATGCTCTCAAAACAGAACCCGTTTGTATATAGGGGGCTTACTATGTATTTACACTCACTTGAGTGAAAATACCTATGCCTTTTTTCCACAGGTTATTGAAGTGTATTTTCACTTTCCTGGTATCATTATCATTTTCTATCTTTCCTCCTTTTTAATTTGAGCTTTTTGGACAAATTTAGAACAGAATTTATTGTAACCATGGTGATTCAGGAATATAATCAACATAAAAGGAGTTACCAAGATGATTTTTTAAATGTTTGTGATAATCCCTTCAGTATATTGCGATATCTTTATGAAAATTATTAATGAGATTTTAAAGCTAAATGACCCCTGGTGGGGAAAAATGCAAAATAAAAACTTGATGGGTACAAATGTTTGAACTACACTTTTCTGGGCTTCAGAAAAGCTAACAGGGAATACTGAATTATAAATTTCTTCTCTAGCAAGTAAAGCTTTAACTTTAGGAATTTCTGTAAGAAGGCTACAACTTTGCATTATTTTCAGTCTGAAACAAAAATATTCTTCTTAATATTGGCTTAACATCTCATAACATTCCTAAGTCACCACATACCAAGTTTAGGGATGTTGTACATATTTAATGTAGATATAATTCAAATACTCCAACACTGGCAAAGATGCAAATGGGCATATATTTCTTTAAATGCTTTTTTCTTTTCCTTTTTTTTACACTAACAAAGCAATGGCAAACAAATTGGCATACATTTAAGAAGTCAATTGAAACAGAATCTCCAGTTGTTCTAGTGACATAGAAAAAAAAAAAAACCCAGTCTTTGAGATATGGCCCTGTAACATAGAAATGCTTTGGTAATCATGCCCTATATGTGTTCTCTCTCAAGCCATGTGTTTCAGTCATTTATAAATGATAGCTCTAGTGTACACTTCAAAGTTCTAAGAGTAACTCAAGGGACATAGAACCATTTGATGATGGTCTAAAACCATCATCAAGAGCTCTCAAACTTTTTTTAAAAAGTTTTTTAAAAAGCAGGAAACCCTATTTTCAAACAAAATTTCGTGTGGAATTCTCAGAGTAGAAAGTATATTTTTTAAAATAGAAGCTTATTTCATGGAACACACAAGCAATACAGACAGATTCTCTAAATCAGAGGTCACCCACTGAGGTGACCAAATCTGGCCCACCACCTGTTTTTAGACAGTCCACGAGTTACAAATGCTACATTGTTAACTGGTTGAAAACTATCAAAAGAATAATAACATTTCTTCTTCACATAAAAAGCATATGAAATTCAGATTTCAGTTTCCATAAATAAAGTTTTATTTATTTGTTTACCTATTGTTTATCGGCTTTTGCATAGGGCATAAGGCAATCGTGAGCAGTTGTGAGAAAGACACTATGTTCCACCAAGCTGAAAATATTTACTATCTGGCCTTTTACACAAAAGTTTGCCAATCTTTGCTGTAAACTACAACATTTAAGCACCCTTCCTAAAAGCATGTTGGACAACAATTAACTTTCCTCTTTTATTTCTATAGTCTATCTACTCTGCCAGTTGTGCTTATGCCTGAGTATCATCCTTTATATCTACTAAAAAGCAGGTTTTATCAGTAGTCAGCGGGGTATGTGCTTGCCCAGCTCTGGGCTTGGCCCTGTGGAGAACTCTGAATGTATGTAAACTGCAACCTCTGCCTTCTAATAGCTTAAAATCTAGCTCAAGAGAAAACAACGTGCTGTTCTGCCCTGAATCAAATGTGAAACTCAAATAATTTCTGTGATTTCTTTATATATATATTTTTTTTTAATTTTAAAGATGTGGGGTACAATTCAGGACTAGGTATACCAGTGGTCATCATACAAGTAAAGTTTGGGCTTCCCTCTGGTCCCCACTTTGCCTGGTTTAAGATCAGTCACCCTTATTAATGTTATGTGACCCCTATCCCCAGCAGTTTCCAACTACTGCCAATATCTTTCTTATAGTATTATGGCAAATGCTTAGGGTCTGCTTATGAATGAGAACATGTGGTCCTCTTTTCTTTGTTTCTGTGATAGATCACTGAGTATGATGGACTCTAAATCCAATCAAGTTGCTGCAAAGTCCATATATTTGTCCTTCTTTATGGCTGTGTAATATTCCATTGTGTATATATACCACTTTTTAAAAATCCAGTCCAGTTTCAATGGGCAGCACAGTTGATTCCACGTTTTTGCTATTGTGAATAGTGCTGCAGTAAGCATGGATGTGCAGGTATCTTTTTTGTAGAATGATTTGAGTTCCTCTGGGTATATTCCCAGTAGGGGGATTGCTGGGTCATATGGAAGGTCAATGTCTAGTTCTTTTAGAAATTGCCACATTGTTTTCCAAAGAGGTTGCACTATTTGCATTCCCACCAGCATTGTAGAAGTGTTCCTTTTTCTCTGTATCCTCGCCAGCATCTGTCATTTGCTTTATTAATGACGACCATTCTTACTGAGGTTATGTGGTATCTCAATGTGGTTTTGATTTGCATTTCTCTGATGATGAGTGAGACTGAACACCTCTCTTCATGTGTCTGTTGGCTGCCCATATAACTTCTATTGAGAAGTGTCTCGAGACCCACCTGGGCAACTTGGCGAGACCTCATCTCTATAATAAATCAAAAAAATCAGCCGGGCATGGCAGCGCATGCCTGTAATTCCGGCTACTCGGAAAGCTGAGGTGGAAGGATCGCCGGAGCCCAGCAGGTGGAGGCTGCGGTGGCCGGGAGCGGCCACTGCACTCCAGTCTGGGCAACAGAGTGAGACTCCAAGGCAAAAAAAAAAGAGAGAGAAGTGTCTATTCATGACTTTTGCCCACTTTTTAATGGTGCTGTTTGTTTTTCTCCTTTCAGCACGTTTGAGTTCCTTGTAGATCCTGGATATTAGTACTTTATCTGGTATACAATTGCCAAATATTTTTTTCCCAGTCTGTGGGCTGTCTCCCCACTCCTTTGAAGGCTTCTTTTGCTTTGCTTTGCTGAAGCTTTTCAGTTTGATGAGGTCCCATTTGTCTGTTTCATCTCTTATGGCATGGGCACTTGGGGTTTTGATGAGGTATTGGTTACTAGCTCCAATTTCCATAATGGTGTCTCCTGCATTTTCTAAGATTCTTATAGTTTGAGGTTTTACATTTAGGCCTTTGATCCATTTAGAGTTGATTTTTGTGTATGGTGACAGGTAGGGGTCCTGTTTCAATCTTCTGCTTGTGGTCAGCCAGTTTTCCCAGCATCATTTACTGAATAGGTTCTCCTCTCCCCAGTGATTGTTGGTGGAGACAAATTGGTTGAGAACTGAGGTTTTGTTTCCAAAATCTTTATTCTGTTCCTTTGGTCTATATGCCTATTCTTGTACCAATACAAGGCTGTTTTGATTATTGTAGCATTATGGTAAAGTTTAAAGTCTGGAAGTGTGATAGCTCCCACTTTATTACTTTTGTTAAGGATTGTTTTGGCTATATAGAAGCCAAAAATATCATAGAAAAAAATCAATAAAACAAAAAGTTGGCTCTTTAAAAGAATAAACAAGATTGATGAACTCCTGACCAGAATGACCAAGACAAGGAGAGAAAAAGTCCAAATAAACACAATCAGAAATGCAAACGATCAAGTCACAGCTGACCCTGAAAAAAATACAAAAGAATATCAGCGATTACTATGTACATCTATATGGAAACAAACTTGATAACCTAAATAAAATGGAGGACTTTCTGACATCACACTATCTCCCAAGGTTGAAACAACAAGACATTGAGACACTAAATAGACCAATAATAACCCAGGAAATTGACTCCATCATAAGAAAGCTACCTTCAAAAAAAGTTTTAAAAGCCCTGAACCAGATGGCTTTCTAGTGGAATTCTACAAAGCGTACAAGGGGGAGCTGATGCCAATCCCATTGAAAGTATTCCAGGCAATTGAGAAAGATGGAATCCTTCCCAAATTATTTTATGAAGCTAAACATCACATGTGAAGCTAACATCACACTGATACCCAGACTGGGTAAGAAAAACAATAAATGAGAACTATATTCCTATAGTTCCTATAAACGAGGCCAATATTCCTAATGAACATAGATGGGAAAATTCTCAACAAGATTCTGGCAAATCAGATCCAACTACACATCTCAAAAGTCATTCACCATGTCCAAGTAGGCTGCATCCCTGGGATGCAGGGTGGTTCAACATCCGCAAGACCTTAAATGTAATTAAACACATCAACAGATATAAAAACAAGAACCACATGATTATATCATTAGATACAGAAAAAGCTTTTGATAAAACTCAGCATCCCTTCCTGATAAAAACTCTCAAACACCTAGGCATAGAAGGAATATGCCTCAAAATAGTAAGCACCATCTATGATAAACCTGCAGCCAGCATATTGTAAACTGACAGAAACTGGAAATACTTCCCCTGAAAACTGGATCAACAAGGCTGCCGTTCTCACCCCTGTTATTCAACATTGTGTTGGAAGTCCTAGCTAGAGCAATTAGACAAGAGAAGGAAATCAGGCATATTCAAATAGGAAAAGAGAATGTAAAGTTATCCCTCTTTGCTGATGATATGATCCCATATCTCAAAAAAACCAAGAGAATCTGTCAAAAAATCTGCTTTCACTGATAAAGGACTTTGGCAAAGTCTTGGGGTACAAAATAAATGTGCAAAAGACAGTAGCATTCTTATACACCAACAACAAACAGGCAGAGAACCAAATAGAAAAACAAAATAGCAACAACAAAAAAGAAATACCTCAGCATCTTCCTAACTAGAGCAGTGAAAGACCTTTACAATGAGAACTACAGAACACTGCTCAAAGAAATCCAAAACAATACAAACAATATCCATGTCTGTATCTCATGGATACAAATTCATGCTCATGGATAGGAAGAGTCAACATTGTTGAGATGTCCATCCTATCAAAGGCAATCTACAGAGTCAATGCAATAGCCATTAAATTACCAACATCATTCTTCTCAGACCTGGAAATGACAATACAGAAATTCATATGAAAACATAAACAACCACAAATAGTCAAATTTCTGTGATTTCCATCAAATAACACTCCTTCTAGGCCCATGTATAGAGGACAAATCAAAGTGAAGTTTGGAGAGATTGGGAAAGGAGTTTACATCACAGTAAAGAAAACAATGTCGGATTGAATATTGAACACCTTGGTGTTTGGCCTTCCCCTTTACTTTCTTCTGCTTCCTCCCATTTCCAATTCTCTCCATCTGGAATGCAGATGACTTAGCTATTTATCTTCTGCCTTAGCAGCTGCAACCCATGCCCTAAAGGTTCCACCTTTCACTCTGAGTACCTCTTATCCAAGTACACCTTATCAAGGTTTTGTTTTGACTTGTTCCCTAAACAAAGATGATTCTCTCCCTAAGATAAACTCTGATGCCACCTGTAAATATAATGTTTACAAATTTTTTTAAAGGATTTCAGCTGAGCAGGGAGGGGAGAAGGAAATCATCCTTGGTGAGAGGAACATGAGCAAAGCTTTGGGGACAGAGAGACATGGGGCAGAGAACAAGCTAAACAAGAGTAAGGTTACAACAAGAGAGATTAAAAGAAAAGAAGGTCAGAGAATCACCCAAGGGCCAGGTAATGAAGGTAAAACTTACAGAAGTTTTTGAGCAAAGTAATGGCATGATGAAAGTGGTACTTACTGAATATGGATATATTGGATGGATTCAGGGGGCACACATAATGCCAAAAGATGAGACAAGAGAATGTCATAATAATCTACGTGTAATATGGTAATATTCTTTACTGCAGTGGGAAGGAACAAGGGGGATGGAGGGAAAAATGGCTGTAGAACTTTTCTAGAGAAAAAATTTATGTCACATAGCTTTTGGGAATAAAGGGATAGAAAAAGAAAGGATTATAAAGGGTCTGAGCCTCGACTAACCTGAAAAATGGTAGCGACATTATCAAACATATTACTATCTGAAAGGGTTAAGAGCTTAACTTTTGCAATGAAGAAACTTTAGCTAAAAGGCTAGAAAGCAATCATAATAGTCTGCCCAACCTAGTCATACTTAAAGCAGCAGCTTGTTTTAGCCCTTCTTTGATCATTAGCTCACAGAACCCCTTGCTTGAGTAAAATTGGCAATTGCTTGTAACCCTTTGGCTATTTCTTAATGAGCATTTGTTTTTCAGGTATATGAAGTCAGGCTGGTCAAACAATCTATTGTGATCAACTTTCCATGACTGCCCACCAGATCCTGCCTGAAGTGACAAGATATGAGTTGCCCTAACAACCTCAACCTCAAGGCAACTGGTTAATGTTGCCAACGCCTAAGAATACAGCTGTTGAGAAATTTTTACCTATAACCTATTTCCCCATAAAAGCTCTAACCTTAAATACACTCTGCATCCAAACCTCCGAGCCACACCTGCCTGTGAGCATAGGCCCCTTTATATCTGTGGAAAGTGGCTAATAAGCTCTTTTGCTTAACTTCTGCCAATCTTAGCGCTATTCCTGCATCACAGTCTACCTTGCCTCAGTTTACTCTTTTGTTCTATCTCAAAAATAAATGTATAGATTTATACCTTTCCTGTTACTATAAAAGAATTTGGTCTTCTTATTTTAAAAAAGACATATACTCATATACACAGGGAAGTAAAATTAAGACAGATCTAAATTCATATGGATAAAGGAAACTAAGGGTGATGTAATTCTCCGCCTAAGTATTAAATTTAGCTCTGAAGTTCTTTGCAGGTGAAGCAGGTGGTGTCACAGCTGTAACTATACCATTTTCTCCAGAGACTATCACTTGCCTAACAGTAAATTCTGGAACAAATCACACCAATCTTTATTATGCTGGGTAATGTAATTATGCTGGGTAATAGATATGGTCTTAGTAGGATTTCCTTAAATATGTAGAAGATGTTCCTTATATGCCCATTGATCAACAATTGAAAAAATGTGGAGGAATAGTGTTGCATTCTGCGAAGGCTCTTCTAAAAGAAATGAGGCTGATATACATGCTAGGGTGAGAAATGAACCTGGGTAATAATAATAAAATTAATTGTCTGGGAATTTGTCCTACTGATTTTGAAGAGTTGAATTGATATTTTACTAACAACAAAGAATATTTGATGTTAACAATAGTATCAAATATTCTTTTCTCTGCAACTCTCTTCTACTCCCTCTACTCTGTAGTTCTCAATTTCGCAAAAAAATTCTATATTTCATAGAAATCCCCACTGTCTCTTTGAGTACATAATAAAGAAAATTAATGATAATGTGGCATTTATTGAATGCTTATCATGTGCCTTAATTATTCTGTCCTAAACACCTCATAAATATGAAGTCATTCATTTTTAATATTTTACTTTATTTTAAAGTTGTGGGGTACAAGTCAGGATTGCATACATAAGTGGTTTAGATACAGGTTTTGGGCCTCCCATTGAACTTCACTTTGCCTGGATTAGGATCAGGCGCCCTTTTTGATGTTATGAGCTCTCACCACCCCTATGTGGTAGGTAGTTATTATCACCATTTATAAAATGAAAAAGAGGCACACAGAATTATTTTAGAAGGTACCCAAGGCCAGGGCTGCACTTATAAGTACGCAGATTGTACAGTGCACAACTCCAGGGGGCTCCATTATATGAACCTACATTATATACCCTACGGCTACCTGCTGAAAGTACAGAGCTTGCTTTGCCTCGCACTGCCAAGGAAACAAGAGTTAGAAATCTGCACAGCTGAAGTTCTAACGCTGGCTGTAAACCCTTCTTTTAACTATCACACTAATCTAGGACTTTTTCCTTTCCTATAATTCCTACTCCCGTGGGGTTATTCTTAGGAACACTGGCAATACCAATCCCTCCAACTCACTGTTGGTAAGTTCCTGACTCTGACAAGTTTAATTCTCTTAATATTTTAGAGGCACCATTCACCATTGGTCTTATACTCTAGTTAAACAGAACCTTCAAATAACTGGGACCGTGACCAGCAGGTCACTGGTGAAAGTTGAGAAAAAAGACATTCTTTTTTTTCTTTTTTTGGAGTCGGAGCCTCACTCTGTTCCCCAGGCTGGAGTACAGTGGCACACTCATGGCCACTACAGCCTCTACCTGCTGGGCTCTGATGATCCTTCCGCCTCAGCCTTCCAAGTAGCTGGAACTATAGGCTAATATTACCATGCCTCGCTTATTTTTTGGTTAATTGTAGAGACAAGGTCTCACCAATTGCCCAGGCTGGTCTCGAACCCCTGGGCTCAGGCAATCCTCTCACCTTGGCCTCCCAAAGTGCTGGGATTACAGGCTTGAGCCACCATGCCCGGCCGAAGGTATTCTTTAAACTAAACCGAAGAAGATATTCTTTAACCTAAACCAGAACTCTATCAAGCAAAGTAGTTCCTTTCTTCATATATTTATAAAATGATTTTTTTCTTTATGCTAGTAGGATGCTTGAGTTCTTAATGCTAACATAGCAGAGAATAAAAACATGTGAGAAGATAAGCAGAAGTTTATGAATATCAAGTACTCATAACAATAAATGCACATTTATATTGCACTTGTACTTAGCAGGGAACTTTTTGTTGATTATTTAAAACAAATGAAAACAACTCAACTGACTTCAGCTGCTTCTACTTTCAAATAAAGGCAGGGGAGCAGGGAGTTTAATTTATTGAAGGGAAAGATGGAATCTCCCCATAGAAACCAGCAACTAAGCTAAGGAAGCAACACCTTGGTGTTGTTAAAACCTAAAATATCTACACAATGATCTTTTAGGTTGGAGACACTTGGTAAGTAGCTTTTTGTTCAGTAAAGCAGTTTAGAGTATTGAGATAAATGGGGGTTTGTCAACCATAGCATTTTTAGCACTGGGGGCTGGATAATTCTTTTTGGTGGGGAACTTCCTTGTGCATTGTAGAATGTTCAGCAACATCCCTGGTCTCCACCCACTAGATGCCAATAGCACTTTCTCCTGAACTATGACAATCAAGCATGTCTCCAGACACTATCGTATGTCCTTGGGGGTGGGAGTGGGGGCAAAATGGACCCAGCTGAGAACCACTGGGATAGACAAAGGTAGGTCCAGAAATGGACAGGGACCAGAGCTAGATTGTTCCAGTCCAGTGGTCCTGAAAGCAGAGTCCTTGGACCAGCAGCACCGCATTACCTGGGAGCTTGTTAGAAGGGCACAATCTTGGGCCCCGCCCCAGATCCAGCTGAAACTCATGTTGAAACATAAGCCCCATTGTAACTAAGAGGATGAGAAATCTGACTATGGTATTTGAGAGGCAGAATCTTTGGGAGGTACTTAGGATTAAATAAAGTAACGAGGGCAGAGCATTAATGGCTTTATAAGAGGAGAAAGAGAGACATGAGCTAGCATACTCAGCCCCCTTGCCACGTGATGCCTTGTGCCACCTCAGATTCTTCAGAGTCTTCCCAGCAGCAAGAAGGACCTCACCAAATATGCCTCCTCAGTCTGAAACTTCCCAGTTTTCAGAGCAGTTAGAAATAAATTTCTTTTGTTTATAAATTATCCAGTCTCCAGTATTCAGTTACAGCAAAAGAAAAAAAGTAGGCACGGTAGCTCAAGCCTGTAATCTCAGCACTTTGGGAGGCTGAGGTGGGAGGATTGCTTAAGTCTAGGAGTTTGAGACCAGTCTACGTAAAACCCTGTCTCTATAAAAAACAAACAAACAAACAAACAAACAAACAAATAAATAAAATTAGCCGAGCACGATGGTGCGCACCCGTAGTTCCAGCTACTCTGGAGGCTGGGGTGGAAGGATCACCTGAGTCCAGGAGGTTGAGGCTGCAGTGAGCCATGATCATACCACTGCACTCCAGCCTGGGTGACAGAATGAAACCCCCCAGCTCGAAAGAAAGAAAGGAAAGAAGGAAGAGAGAAAGGTGAGGAGAGGGAAGGGAGGGGAGGGGAGGGAGGGAGGGAAAGAAGAAAAGAAACGAAAACACCCAGTGAATCAGAATCTGTATAATCCCCAACTGAACCATAAGTACATTCAGTTTGAGGAAGACTAGTCTATGTATTAAAACGAAGACAATCCTGAAACGTCTATGTATGGGGGAAAGAAAGGGATTCTAGAAAGCTCAGAGAAAGGGAGACTGATGAGGGACAGAGATGGAGTGAGGGGAAGAGCCATATGGTATTAGCAAAAATTTTCTAAGGCAGGGTGACTAAAAACCTCTGGAAAAATAATACTTAATATTCAATTGTGTGCTATGCTGTGATGCAATCCCTACTGTGTCTTTTATGTCCCCAAACATACACTACTGCTCTGCTGAACACAAGAATTTTGTGTTTTATGACTTTGTGGGATTAAAGAGAAGTGGGCTGTTCCGTGTTTGTGTTGGGTAGGACAGACATAGGAGGCCAGCTGCAAGGAGGCAAGACACAAAGGAGATAGGAGTTCAGTGGAAGCAGGACTTTAAAGAGATGACCAGGAGAAATTTGGGCCCCAAATGCTCTAATAATATGGAAAGGGGCAGAGAGGAGGCTTGGAGAATGAGAGATGCTGATCTCCTAAGTGAGATGGGGACTAAAGTCATTTTCACATTAAAGAAAGAATGACTTCCCCTCTCCTTTCTTGT
The DNA here is from genome assembly GCA_027257055.1 of Cephalopachus bancanus. Classification (NCBI taxonomy): domain Eukaryota; kingdom Metazoa; phylum Chordata; class Mammalia; order Primates; family Tarsiidae; genus Cephalopachus; species Cephalopachus bancanus. The sequence continues at coordinate 6,428,304 of JAPVLO010000073.1, forward strand.
TAAAAAAAGAAAACTCCGTAAAGTAGGCAATGGGGGCTGGGTACAGGCATCTGTAAACTTGCATCCAACTCTCTGTGTGTCCTACAGCTTGGGTGTCAAGCTTGGTTACTTACTGATTATAAGGAAACGTGTACATACTTCCAGAAAAAAAATATTTTTCTTAAATCTCTGGTTTCAATTAATCTGTATTTGTAACTAAATTTTATATATATATATATATATATATATATATATATATATATATATATAGTCTCCATTTAATGAAAATCCTAACCATGGATGCTTTAGAAATGATCTTTCCATTAACCTCAATACAATGGAAGAAAAAGATACAGGGCAAGTGACTGACATATTTGTGCCACAGACATGCAACAAAATGATGCCTCAGATGAATAATGAGATTATATTTGGCATATTATTTTGAAATAGGTTGAAAAAATCTATTGGGGCAAACTATAGCATTTCTTTTTTTTTAACTATAGCATTTCAATCAAATATTCTAAAACATGTATTAACTCAATCAAGACTAATTTTCATTAATTAGGATAAACAATATCTCCCCTCCTGCCTATCCTGCTCCAGGAGTCAACTGTTTTAAATAGTGACTGTTAAATTTTATATTGAAGAAATGTTTGTTTTGTAAACAAACTCCTTGGTTCCTATTTTGGAAAACAGTTTGGCACTTTCTTTAAAAATGTAAAATACACTTACCATATAATCCAGCTGTTCTGCTCATAAGTATTTACCCAAGAAAATTAAAAGAATACATCCATACAAAGACTTGTACATAAATGTTCAGAGAGTTAATTTGTGATAAGAGAGAAATGAGAGAAAAACCAAATTTCCATCAACAGGTGAGTAGATAAACAAATTGTATTCATACAATGGAACACAACTCAACCATAAAAAGAAAAGTATTGATATGAATAACAACATGGATGAATTTCAAATTAATTGAGCTGAGTAGAAGAACCCAAACAAAAAGAGTATACACTGTATTGTTCTATTTACATAAAATTCTACAAAATGCAAACGAATCTGTAGAAAGAAGATGAGTGGTTACTTGGAGAATAGAAAAGTAGAAAGTGACTTACAGAGGGTCCTTGAAAAGACTTCTGGAGTGACAGGTATGTCATTATCTTGATTGTGGCGACAGCTTCATGAGCATACACTCACTCGTATGTCAAACCTCATCAAATTGTACACTGTAAATATGTGCCATTTTTGTACATCAATTAACCCTCCATAAAGCTAAGGAAAACGTTAAACCCAAAACTACTTTTAAATAATAATCAGCCATAAATTAATCATAAAAAGGAATATATGTGCTAAATACATTTAACATTCATAAAGCAAAAATGAATTGCACTTTTCTACTTTTTGGAAGTCTTTTTAATTAATCTTGGTGAATGATGGGGCTTGTTTTACTTTTCTATAGCATTGCCTGATAGTCAGTAGTGGGGCACTGCAATTATGGATGTTAGACTGCTCTCTTGTGTCTCTCACATTAATTAAGCCTATCATTCATGTTGCAACTGATATTTGTCTACTTTAATTTTTCATTAAAATAGGCCTTGGAATCGAAGTCAATATCTATGGTTGTGAGAAAAGAGATACCTACCCTCAGTTAATTATGGCATTTTGTTTGCCAAAAAAGCTAGTTGCACGCATGCTGCACTCATTTGCATGCCCACTGATCAAATGAGATAAATCTACAAAAACATTTTGTAAATTGTAAAATACCAGAGAGATAGAAATTTTTACTACTACTGCTCTGTGCTATTAATACATTAGAATGGGGACTGGTGGTTATTACTTCACTCAGTCAATGCAATTAGTCAATTTAGAATGCCCTAATTCCAAAGTCAACCAATGCATTAATAATAAAGTTAATATGAAGCTGACATATGAGTAAATGAGGTATGTTCCCTATAGGAACACACCCAAGATGGGTGCAACCACTATTGTTTTTTTCTTCTCTAACAGAATTATAGTTGTTATACATATATACACAGGGGAGTGTGTGCACATTTGGCAGCCCCAGGGATTATTAAAATCGCAAAGAAATAAAAATTTAGGTGCAAGCTAGAGATTTTGCATGTCAAATAACATTCGGGTTAATGAGTGTCATAAATACTTAACATGAGGTCAAATAATCCTCTGTGATATAATAAGTCCTATTTCACTTTTCTACATACTCGAGAGTATTATCTTGAAACCAAAATTGCTCAGAATCTCCTGTTCTACAGAATCCTCGGTAGCTGCTTAATTTTTTACAACCTATATTTTACCTTCTTCTCTGTTTATTCCCTAAACTTCTCTCTTTAATTCTCTTTAGTCTCCTATGCTCTTGTACCACAAATCAAAAGTTCAGTTTTCTCTTCCTCATTCTCTTCCCAGGCCTTTTCTTTACTGTCAGTGACAACCAATGTCAATCAAATCCTTATAAAACTCCTTCTGCCACATACATTTTTTAAGAGCAAAACCACATTGAAAGGTTTGCTAGGATTTGCAGCTTTTCTTGCTCATCTTGGAGCATATCATTCTCACAGACACAAGACTCTTTAAGTGTTTGTATATTCTATTTCACACATTCCAAAGGATTCAAAACAAAAAAGTAACTTCCTCTCAGCTGAGACCTTAAAAACCTGAAATATCCTTGACTCAAGCTGTACTTTATTTCTGAGGCTAGAGCAGATCTGGGATTATCTCTCTTAGGCATGGATTTCCATTCTTAATGTACCATAAAATGGATTTTTTTTAAATGATCAGTAGAATACTAATTTCATTAGTAAAAGTCTATAGACAAATTTGGTAACAATTTATCAGTCAGGGTTCTCCAGAAAAACAGAAACAATGGGAGATACCCCCCACCCCACACACAAATATATATGAAATTTATTATAAGTTATTGGCTCATGTGATTACAGAGTCTGAGAAGACCCACAATCTGACACCTACCAGCTAGAGACCCAGGAAAGTTTTAGGTGCAGTTCCAAGGTCTGAGAGTCAGAGATAGCCAACGTTATAGATTCTTGTCTGAGTCTAAAGACTTGAGAACCAGAAGCACCAAGGGAAGGAGGAGATGTATGCCAAGTAGACGTAATTAAACCTTCCTGGGTCTTTGTGTTCTATTCAGGCCCTCAGTGGAACAAGGGCCTTATTATTCAGTCTGCCTGCTCATATGCTAATTTCTTTCAGAAAATCCTCACAGACACACCCCCAAATAATGTTTAACCTGCAATCTGGGCATCCTATAACTCAATCAAGTTCACAAATAGAATAAACTATCACAATGTAATATGATAATGTAAGTGTTGATTTAACTTTTGAATAACAAAAATGTTGCAATGGAGTGAAGAGTAAAATAACTGAGTCATCTGGTAGCATCCAATAAGAACCAAAATACGGCCAGACATGGTGGCTCAAGCCTATAATTCCAGCATTTTGGGAGACCGAGGTGAGAGGATTGCCTGAGTTCACAAGTTCAAGAACAGTCTGGGCAACTTGGTGAGACCTCATCTCTACAATAAGTCAAAAAATTAGGCAGGCACGGTAGCGCGCACCTGTAGTTCCAGCTACTTGGAAGACTGGGGCAGAAGGATTGCCTGAGCCCAACAAGTTAACACTGGAATGGCAGTGTATATGCCACTGCACTCCAGCCTGGGTGTCAGAATGAGACTCTAACTCAAAACAAAAACTAAAACAAAAAAAATCAAAATACTCTGACAACTTCCTTAAAAGAAATGCCCTCTTCTACAACCTGTTGGGAGTAGCCATACTCTTTTTGACTAGCCATGACACTAATCTCTCCACAGGGATTGCTCACCAAAGAAGTCACTGTCTCTGACTAAAAGAAGTATAACACCCAGGATACTGAGGACATCTGGGCTGCTTTACCTTACTCTTCATTGGTATGGACCAACTACCACTCAGCTAGAGAGACTACAGGATGAAGTTGATGCTGAGGATCTTTTCCACCCCCTCCCAGGGCCATAGGAGGAAATAACAAAACACATCTTTAATATGAACATATGTGTACATGACTGTTCTTTGTTGTAAGGCACAGCCAAAGCATAAAACATCCAAAGTGCTAGCCCCCTGCCACCATCAAGACAATCCACAAACCAATCAAGTTTCTGATTTTTCTTCAGAATATTTTTTTTCATGATTCTCATAACGGGTATCCAGCCCTGATCTTGGTTTTGTCGTGTGCACATTATATAACTATCATATCTGAAAGGTCTGCCACATGACAGGCACTTCACAGTACATTATTATTAATTCTCAAGTAACAATGCAACTCAATAATAAAGCTGTTTTACAGATGAGGAATATGGTGGAAAGTTATTGGTTTTGTTTTATCTTCTTTTGGGACATTGCTCCTGCCCCACCCCCTTCCAGCGATGCCAGTGATAATGCCTTTATTCCTCTTCCCAGGCATATTTAGGTCAACTTCTGGTCACAGGGAAGTCTCAGGGGTGAGATATCAACAACAATCACACAAGAACAACAATAACAGCTCTGTGCTGGCAACTATTCCAAACACTTTAGACACTTAAAATCATGTAATCCTTACAACAACTTTGTGATATAAGTGTTATTATTTTTTCCATTTATCAGATGAGGAGACAGAGGCACAGAGAGGTTAAGGAACTTGTATATGGTTATATATAAGCAAGTCTTTTCTCAAAACTTAAGAACTTTGGCTGTAGAAAGAGCTTTTTTTCTCTTTAGTGATGAAGCTAGGAAGAGTCACATTGTGAAACCTGACCTCACCTTCCTCAGTGAAGAAAAGAGAATTCTGACAGGTTTTCAATCTCTAGTTCAATCTCTTGAGCTGCCCTGGCTGTCTGGATTTGGGATATTCAGCTTTGTGAGCCAATCCAGTGATTATCTAGGAAATTTTTTTTAATGTGGATTGAGTTGAGATTTAGTCATTCCCCAGCAACAGTCCTGACTCATTCAAGGAAAAGTGGGCTCAGAAAGGCTAGATGGTAGAGATAGGAGTTACCACCAGACTTTTCTGATTCAAAAGGCTCTCTGCCCACTTGACCACATTCTCTCCTTGGCAGCATCCTCAATTGGTACCGAATGGGGCCATTTCTGTTTATCACTGCAGTTAGCCTTTCTCAAACATTGCTTTTCAGCACTCTTCCATTTCTCTAATAGCCTTCCATAATTCCTGCTGCATAAAATCCAAATCTCTCTGCCAAGTTTCAATACCCTCCATAATCCAGCCCTTGCTTCAATTTGAAAACTCTCCCACCAACATCCTCCAACAAGAACCTGGACCAATTTAGGTCTTTCACATTTCTGTGATTTCTTTATTCACATCCTTTCAAATGACAAAAATCTAATTCACTCAAGACTCAGTTCAGGAAGTCTTGACTACAACTTCTTTAAGAGTATCAGAAATTCTTTGGAAACCAATTTAATGAGGTAAGTGGAAACAGATTATCTACATATATTTTCATTCCATTTGTTTGCTATTTCATGAAAGTATTGCTAGTTGGGAAGGGTAAAATAGAAGTTGTAGGGGAAAAAATTGTAGCACATATCCTATCTTAAGGAATTGTGAAGCTGATTTCCTTTGATACTTTTGTCTTTTAGTTAAATGGCTCATGTTTTATTTTCTCTTCAGTGACAAACCAGAATTCAGATAAAAATCCAACTGAATGAGAAAAAATAAGGACTATGATTTTCTCCAAACATATATTTCTTAGCTGAGAGTAAGAAGCTCCTTTCCTTCAGGGAGTTCCAAGCCCTTCCTCCGCAGGAAATGTGCTGCTGCCCAGCGGTGGTCTTCAGGGAAACTGGGCTTGCACTCTTCCCCTTCCAAAGCACTTCACTCTTTAGCACACTCAGCAATCCTGCAACGTGATGAAGCAAAAAATCACAAAGCCTACCAATGACAGGTGGAACTCAGCCCCCCGTTGTTTCTAAAAATGCTATTTGTACCTCATTTCTTCTGAACCTTGGAAGATACAAGGGGGGACACCCAAAACCAAAATTTACTTATAAACAATTGTGTATTTATTCTTACATGTTTAAACTTCAGTCACCTCAAAATGCTCTTCGTTTGATGCACAACACCCGTCAAGACATTTTTCCACTGCTCAAAACAGTTTTTGAACCTGTCAATTTTGATGCCTTTTAGGGCTTCTGCCATTTTTTGTTCCACTTTCCCACATCAGCAAAACATTTCCCTTTGAGGACCTTTTTCATTGGGGAAATAAAAAAAAAGTTACTCGGGCAAGATGGGGTGAACAGGGAGCGTGGACACGAGGGTCGTGCCATTTTTGGTCAAAACTGCTGAACACTCAGCACAGTGTAGACCTACAGGTTTGTAAATCGAGTCTCATGAAATGGGAGGCTGAGGTGAGTGGATTGCCTGAGCCCGCGGGTTCAAGACCCGCCTGGGCAGGCGAGACCTCATCTCCACAATAAATCAAAAAATCAGCCGGGCATGGTAGCGCGTGCCTGTCATTCCGGCTACTTGGAAGGCTGAGGCGGAAGGCTCGCCGGAGCCCAGCAGGCGAGGCTGTGGTGGCCGGGAGCGGCCACTGCACTCCAGTCTGGGTGACAGAGTGAGACGAAAAAAGAAATGGGCAAATGTGTTGAAAGAATCTCCAAAGAAAAAAAATTCACTAAAGCCAAACACAGCTTCTTATAACAATAACAGTGTTAGCTAATACACTAATGTCGATGAGTTCCTAGAGTACTTACCTAGTCGGGAAAGCTGGTACTACAAGGAGTCTGCCTTCCAAAAGATAACTCCAGGGTTTGTTTGGTTTTTTTTAATTCCCCCCTTTGTATAATTTTTTGGTTTGAGCAAAAGTTTCTTACACCTTTGACTTAAAGATCTTCATATGGAACTTAAAGATCCCCCACTTCTACTAGTTAATGATCCCACAGGCTTTGGGGGGCCTGTTCTCTAACTCCTACTGTGTCCAAATATGATGTATAAAAGGAAAATCAATAAAACATTTAGAAGACAATATAAAAAATATTCTCATGCCTTTAGGATGAGAAATTAGGTTCTTCAGCAGGACACAAAAATTATTCACAAAAAAGGAAAAAAATGTGTCTTTTTTAAAAAATAAAAACCTACATTCATCTAATGACACAGTTAAGACAGTAAAAAGACAATCCACAACTAGAAAGAGATATTTGAATGTCTATAACTACAAACCAATAAGAAGGAAACAACCTGGTCTTTTAAAAATAATGAGCAAAAGCCTTGAAGGAGCACTGCACAAAAGAGGAAATCTAAATAAGCAACAGACTTTGTAAAAAGTGATGAATTTCATGAGTACTCAAGGAAATGCAAATAAAAATGCAATATGATACTACTAATCACCTGCCAAAATAGTTTAAATTCAAGTTGAATTTCTTTCACCCAAGCCAGCTCTGGCACATTCCTCTTTTTTCTCTAACCACACGTTGTTTTTAAAACTTTAACAAAGTAAATGAATAAAAATAAAAAATTAAAATTTAAGACTCAAAATAACATATTTGTAGAACTAGAACACTAGATACATCACTGATGGGAGTATTACTGTTATTATTATTATTATTTTTGAGTGGGGGTCCTACTCTTCTGCTAGGCTGGAGTATAGTAGCATGCTCATAGCTCAACTGCAGCCTTGACTTCCTGGCTCAGGCAATTCTTCCACCTCAGCCTCCTGAATAGCTGGGACTAAAGGTGCATACTGCAACTCCTGGCTATTTTTTTTTTAATATTTATTGTAGAGATGAGGTCTCACTATGTTGCCCAGGCTGGTCTTGAACTCCTGGACTCAAGAAGTCCTGCCACCGTGACCTCCTAAAGTGCTGAGATTATGGGCATGAGCCACCACGCCCAGCTGGAAGCATAAATTCTTACCACCATTTTGAGAAACTTTTTGACATTATCTGCAATAATCCAGAATATTCATTTTATGACAGAATAGTCCACTCCTAAATATATAACTCAACAGAAATATGTGTACACAAGTGTTCATAGAAACATTATTCATAATAACCAAAACCCAGCTATAATCCCAAATGTTCATCAACAATAAAATGGTTAAGTTATGATATCTTTCATAATGGAATACTCTATAGAAACTAAAAAAACTGCTACACTTAACAACATACAATGTGGAGTCAGGCGTGGCAGCTCATGCCTCTAATCTCAGCACTTTGGGACGCAGAGGCGAGAGGATTACCTGAGTCCAAGGGTTCGAGACCAGTCCGGGCAACTTGGCAAGACCTCGTCTCTTCAATAAATTTAAAAATTAGCCTGGCGTGGTGGCGCATGCATATAGTTCTAGCTACTTGGAAGGCTGAGGTGGAAGGATGACCTGAGCCCAGCAAGTCAAGGCTGTGATGGCCGTAAGTATGCCACTGCACTCTAGCCTTGATGACAGAGTGAGACTCTGACTCAAAAAAAAAAATTCAAAAATACAATGTAGAGTAGAAGAAGCACATGCGCGCACGCACACACACACACACACACACACACAGAGTACCATGTGATTGTTATTATATAATGTTCAAAAATCAGGCAAAACTAAACCGTAAAGGTAAGGATTGTGATTACCTTTAGAAGAGAGAACTCATTGAGCTACACAGTTATGATTTGTGCATTTTTCTACATGTATGTTAAAGTCTGATTTAAAATATATTTTGTAAAATTATTGGTACTAGCAGTTAGAAAATCATTAGATTTCCCAGAACATTTTCAATAGATTAATTTGGCTAAAAGATATATTTACAATTTTTATATAAGATGGAAGTATAAAAGAAATTAAGGCAATTGGTATATAAACTCTGAAAAAAATTGAAGCAACCAGTAACAGCTCACCCAAATAAAAACTACTATAAGCACATGTGTTTGTGTACACATTAAACATGCTGATTCCTCAATCTTTAATTTAGCTTTAGTGCAAATCTTCATAAGGATGCTCTAGTTCCTATTGTTTAAATTAACCATAGTAATCCATAGGCTCAATAAAGAATATCCATACTCAGGCCAGGAACTGTGACTCACGCCTATAATCCCAGCACTTTGGGAGGCCAAGGTGAGAAGATTGCCTGAGCCCATGGGTTTGAGACCAGCCTGGGCAACTTGGTGAGACCTCGTCTCTACAATAAAAAAATAAAATATTAGCCAGGCATGGTAGCATACACCTGTGGTTCCAGCTACTTGGAAGGCTGAGGAGAGAAAATGTCTGAGCCCAGCAGCTCAAGGCTGTGGTGGCCATAAGCATGCCACTGCACTCTAGCCTGAGTGACAGAGTGAAATTCCTACTCCAAAAAAAAAAAAAAAATCCATACTCTATTTATAGGATTGAGAAACATTTTCAGTTTTGTGATATAAATGGCCAATCTTTACTTTGCTAGTTTTGGCTTTGATTAATAGTATATCTGGCTTGAAAATTTGTTTTTAAAATAATGAATATTGAAAAGTGAGTTTTAACTATCAATGCACATATAGTTTATCCCAAGTTCTAATAGCAATATATCTTCATTATTCCTATTCTGTTTTTCACACTCTGGGTAAGATAACTCAGCAATATCTATTGTAATTCAAAACAATGTAAATATAGGAAATATACTCCATTATAAAAATACAGAGGCAAATGGCACAAAATAAATTTTCATTCAAGAAAGTAATTAAGGCTGGACTTGGAGGCTCCATTCCAGCACTTTGGGAGGCCGAGGCGAATGGTTTGCCTGAGCCCGCGGGTTCAAGTCCAACCTGGGCAACTTGGCGAGACCTTGTCTCTACAATAAAAAAATAAAAAATTAGCCAGGCATGGTAGCGCATGGCTCCTTAGAAGACTGAGGTGGAAGGATTGCCAGAGCCCAGCCACTGCACTCCAGCCTGGGCAACAGAGTGAGACTTCAACTCAAAAAAAAAAAAAGGAAGAAAGGAATTAATAAGAAATTTGCTGATTTTATTCATAAGTCTGATTTTCTTATTGATAACTATTCAGTCTTCCATTCTGGAACTTGCTTACTTTCTTTTTATATAGCACAAAGCCATTATTATCATTTAATTAAATAGATGACCTTTCACTTCATAAGACTTGTCGCTAAGTTTGATTCAAATTCCAAGTCAAAAGCACTCTCAGCTGAAAGCAAAGGAATGTTTGTGAGCCTAAGAGTCAGGGAGAGGCTCAGAACTGCTCTCCACATTGAAGTTTTCTGCCTCAACTGGACTTTGTGTATCTTTATGGATGGTGCCCCTTGAGAAGGATTACCACAACTCTAATTCACACATTTGATGAAGAGTGTTAAGTCCCATGGTCATAAAGTCACCATAGAAATATTTTGAATTCTACCAAATCATAATTTATGAAGGTATTCTCAAAGTGAAAGTCAAGATTAAATGCATTTTGAATATTTATCAAAAATGTAGTCTTAGTAAATAACAAACCTTATATTGCTATAAGGTTAAGATTACTAGGTCAAAAGGCATGATCATTTTCATAAGCCATTGATACATATTGCCAGCTACCTTCCAAAAACAGGAATAAGTTATTCTCAGTGTGCTGGATTCTGCATTATCTGAGTTTTTCCCTTGGTCTTTTAAATTGAATTTAGAATGTTAAGATGGGGCCATTGCCATAGCATATTAATATATTCATTTCAGAAATACATAAAGCAAAATGTCTCCAAGGCAACCTGACAGTAATCTTGTGTAGACTGCTACCTAAGATCTTGAGATGGCCCTGGTTCCAGTTCTTTCTAAGATGTGGTAAGTCAATTTTTCTAATAAATACATTTGTATTAGTCTGTTGCTTGCAACCAACAACCTGTGATGGACACACCACTCCACATGTAGAGTGCTTCCAGGAAGTTTACTTGCCTTTCTACTTAGACCTGAAGCCACAAAGCATAAAGGTGAATTAAGATAAGACCTAAGACTTAGAAGTGTGAGCCAGTCAATATTTGACTGTAGGATTCCATTTATCTGATGGCCTGGATAAGTATGGATGGATGGACTTGCAGAGTAATGTCCTCAGAGAAACTGGCCTCTATGATCTAGACACATTAAAAAGGAGGTAAAATAAAACCTTATTTTAAAAATCACTAATTGAGTTATCTAATCATGAAAACAATTGAGGTATTACTCCTTGAGAACCAAAAGTAGTTTAAAGATAAAAATAAATTAGTGTTTTACAGGCCAGGTATTAAAACAGCGCAACCTGGTATCTCAAAAGAAATAAGATTTCCGATCAAGCAAAGCAAATAGTACAGTGGAAGTTTTCATTAGAGAAATATATCAGACTTTTTCCCTATTTTCTCAATAACATTAATATTTTCATCTGCCATTTTGGAATTTATTTTATAACCACAAAGAATCATAGTTTATTTAAAATAAAAATATGTTTGACTATGTATGGGTGGTAGTAAAAAGTAAAAATGGGTTGGGATATGTATGGATGCTAACCCCATAAAAAACCTAGGGACTTTCAGGCAGGTCATTTCACTCTAACTTCCTTTCTCCATACCAGCCTCTTGCTTAAAACTGTTCAGTGAGCTCCTACTCATCTTGCAATAAAAACTCAAATTCCATAAGAGCCCACTATGTCTGTCTCTCCAGGATTACATTACACTGTGCCCTGTCTGTTCCTCTGCACTCAGGCCATGGCCTTCTTTCAGTTTGTCAAATCACCCTGCTGAACACGGTGCCTTTGCACATGATCTTCCCTTCCCCAAAAACGTCTTTCCTCCTGCCCCACAATCCTCCTTCCCCAAATTAATCCAGCACAAACATCACTCTTCTGGGAAGACTTGACCACCCCAGTTAATTTTTGGTTCTTTGTTCCTCACTGTCATGATGCTGTGTTCACTCAGGCTGTAATTGTGCATATATTTGTGTGATTATTTGACTTAACGGTATCTTCTACTAGACTGTAACTACATAAGAACAGAAACCACATCTGGTTTTGCATATCATTGTATCCCCTGCAACTAAGATAGCGTCTGGCACATCCTAAGCATATAATAACTACTTCACATAAATTAAGGAAGAAACCAATTCCCATGATGCCAGAGTCAGAGGCAGAATCCTGGGAGACCAGAGGTTTGAGTTTATATGTGGACATTTTTCCTGATACCCAGATATAGAGCTGAAAGAAATCTGTACAGGGCAGCCTTCTGCCGGTTTGCATTTCTGCAAAGATCTGCTGGACCTGATAAATGTGTGAGTAGCTTTCCATGCAACTTCCTCTCCTCACACTGACTGTGGGTAGACCCAGAGTGTTCGTGTGGTAGGATGTGGCTGACTCAGATGAGTGTTCTTTCTGTCTCAAAGAAAACATGAGGGGCTGCTGCCACAAACAAGACATGCTTTGAATCTTTCTCTTTCTCTAGTGGTCCTGAAGAAGGCAGGTAATGAGAAAGTAATGATTTTACATTTTCCTGTTTTCTAATTTTATTATATCCCAGACTATACATCTAAAAACCTGGGTGCAGATAGTGGTTCCAAAAAAGCTACAGCAAAGATAACCATCAATATAAAAATGAACCAGCACTTTCTCTTTCTCTTATTTGTTTTTGTTTTAGTTGCATTTGCTTTTGCAGCTTTAGCCACACATTGTTTTGCTTAGGCTAATGTCCATAAGAATTTTTTCTAGATTTCTTCTAGGATTTTTATGACTTCAGGCTTGACATTTAAGTCTTTAATTCACCTTGAGTTAATTTTTGTATATGGGGAGAGATAGGGATCAATTTTCACTTTTTCTGCAGGTAGCCATCCAATTTTCTCAGCACCATTTGTGGTCCTTCCCCCAGTATATGTTTTTTCTGCTTTGTTGAAGATTAGTTGGTTTTAAGTATTTGGGTTTATTTCCGTATTATTTTCCTTTGGTCCCTGTGTCTGCTCTTGTACCAGTACCATGCTGTTTTGGTTACTACAATATAATTTGAAGTCAGGTAATGTGATGCCTCCAGCTTTGTTCCTTTTGTTTAGGATTGTTCTGGCCATTCTGGCTCTTTCTTGGTTCCATATGAATGCTAGGATTGTTTTTTCTAATTCTGTGAAAAATAACATTAGTAGTTTGATAAGAACTGCATTGAATCGGTATATTACTTTAGCCAGTATGGTCATTTTAATAATGTTGATTCTTCCAATTCATGAGCATGGGATGTTTCTCCAGTTGTTTGTGTCTTCTGCAATTTCTTCATCAGAGTTTTGTAGTTCTCTTTATGGCGATCATTCACCCTCTCCTTGGTTAACTGTAAATATCCTTAGGTATTTTAGCTTTTTGGCAGCCATTGTCAATGGAATTAAGCTCTTGATTTGATCTCAACTTGGGTGTTATTGGTGTATAGCAGTGCTACTGATTTGTGTGTGTTGATTTTGTATCCTGAAAATTTACTGAATTCATTTATGAAATCCAGAAGTCTTTTGGAGGAATCTTTAGAATTCTCTAAGTATATGATCATATCACTGGCATGTAGAGATAGCTTGATTTCTTCTTTTCCTGTTTGGATACCCTTTATCTCTTTCTCTTGCCTGATTACTCTGGCCAGGCCTTCCAGTACTATGTTAAATTGGAGTGGGGAAAGTGAGCATCTTTACCTTTTTCCAGGTCTTAGGAGGAATATGTTCAACTTTTCTCCATTCAGGATTACAATGCCTGTGGGATTGTCATATATAGCTTTTATTATTTTGAGGAATGTTCCCTCAATGCCTATTTTGCTGAGGGTTTTTATCATGAAGGAATGCTGAGTTTTATCAAATGCTTTTTCTGCATCTGTTGAAATGATCATGTGATTTTTTTAAAATTTGTTTATGTAGTGAATCACATGCACTGACTTCCATATGCTGAACCACTTTTACATCCCTGGGATAAAAGCCTCTTGGTCATGGTGAGAGATATATATGCTGTTGAATTCAGTTTGCTAATATTTTGTTTAGAAATTATGCGTGTATATTCCTAAGAGATATTAATCTGTGGGTTTCTTTTTTCATTGTGTCTTCTCCTAGCTTTGGTATCAAAGTGATATTTATCTTATAGAATTAGCTAGGGAGTATTCCCTCCTCTTCAATTTTGTGGAAGAGCTTTGATAAAATTGGTAACAGTTTTACTTTGAAGGTCTGATAGAATTCAGCTTAGTCCATAGTCCTGAACTTTTTTTTTGTTGGGAGATTTCTAATTACTGTTTCAATCTCACTACTCACCATTAGTTTGTTAAGGTTTCTATTTCTTCCTGATTCAAGTTTGGGAGGGTTGTGTGTTTCCAGGAATTTATCCGTTTCCTCCAGTTTGTTTGCAAAGAGGTATTCATAATAGTCTTGAATGATCTATTGAATTTCCATCGTATTGGTTGTAATGTCTCTTTTTTCATTTCTAATTGAGCTAATTTGAATCTCTCTCTGCATTTCTTAATTAATCTAGCTAGAGATCTATCAATTTTGTTTACCTTTTCAAAGAACCAACTTTTTGTTTCATTAACCCTTCATATTTTTTTTAATTTCAATTTCATTTAATTCTGCTCTGTTCTTCATTACTTCTTGATTTCTTTTCTTCTGCTAGCTTTGGGCTTGGTTTGTTCATGTTTTTCTCGTTCCTTGGGGTGTGATGTTAGATAATCCATATGTGATCTTTCAGTATTATTAATGCAGGCCTTAAGCATTATATGTTTTCCTCTGAGCACAGCTTTGGCTGTGTCCCAGAGGTTTCGATAACTTACCATTCTTTTCAAGGAATTTTTAAATTTCCACCTTGGTTTCATTGTTGACCCCAAAATCATTTGGAATACATTGTTAACCTTCATACTTTTGTTTATGAATTCTTCTTGGAGTTAATTTCTAGTTTTATTCCAAATGTAGTCTGAGATGGTGCTTGATATGATTTTGATTTTTTAAAATTTATTGAGACTTGATTTGTGGACTCTCTAACTTGGAGAATGTTCCATGTGCTAATGAAAAAAATGTGTATTCTGTAGTTTTGTGGTGGAGTGTTCTGTAGTTGTCTGTTAGTTTAATTTCTGTTAAAGTCCTGTTTAACTCCAATGTTTCTTTGTTGATTTCTGCCTTGATGATTTTCTTTTGTTGTCAGTGGAGTGTTGAAGTCTCCCACTATTATTATATTTCTGTCTATCTCTTTTTTTATGTCTAGTAGAATTTGTTTTATAAAGCTGTGGACTCTGGTGTTAAGCACATATATATTTTAAATTGTTATGCCTCCTCATTGGATTGTTTCCTTTATCATTATGTAATAGCCATCTTTGTCTTTTTTTACTGTCATTAATTTAAAGTCTGTTTTATCTGATATGAGAATGACTACTCCTGCTCATTTTTGGTTTCCATTTGCATGGAATATTTATCCCCACCCCTTTACTCTGAGTCTATAGGAGTCTTTGTAAGTTAAGTGGGTTTCTTGAAGGCAGCAGATATTTGGATTGTGTTTTCTTTATCCATTCAGCCAGTCTGTATCTTTTCAGTGGGACAGTGAAGTCATTTACGTTCAGAGTTAATAATGATATGTAAGATATTAAGCTATTCATAATACTGGTTGTTATCTGGTTGTTTTGTTTATTTATTTTCTTTATTATGTTGGTGTTCCATAAAGCCTGTGTACTTTATGATTTCCAGTGTTTTCCTACTGGTATATTTCAACCTTTTGTTTCAGTATTTAGGACTCCTTTAAATATTTCTTGTAGAGTCTATCTAGTGGTGACAAATTCCTTTGGTATTCGCTTGTCTGTAAAGGACTTCATTTTCTCTTCATTTATAAAACTCAGTTTGTAGGATACAAAATCCTTGACTGACAGTTGTTCTGTTTGGGGAAACCGAAGATGGGGCCCCATTCCTTTCTGACTTACAGGGTTTCTTCTGAGAAGTCTGCCGTTAGTTTGATAGGTTTATCTTTGTAAGTTATTTGATGATTTTTGTCTCACTTATCTTAAAATTCTTTCCTTCACATTAACTTTGCATAGTTGAATGATTATATGCTGTGTAGATAACCTTTTTGCAATGAATCTTCTGGGGATTCTTTGGGCTTCTTGTATCTGGATGTTTAGATCTCTAGCAAGGCCAGGGAAGTTTTCCTCCATTATTCACTCAAATTAGGTTTTCCAAACTTGTTGTTTTCTCTTTTTCCTCAGGAACACCTATGAGTCTTAGGTTTGGACGCTTTTCATAATCTCACATTTCTTGGAGACTTTGTTCCATTCTCTTGATTCCTTTTTCTTTATTTTTGTCTGATTGTGTTAATTCAAAGGCCTTGTCTTCTAGTTCTGAAATCATTTCTTCTGCTTGTCAATCTACTGTTAAAAATTTACACTGCAAATATCCTTTAAGGTGTCAAAAATGTAAAAAGATACAGAAGGCCACTACATAATGATAAAAGGGTCAATCCATAAACAATAAATATCCATTCTAAACATATATGCACCCAACCTAGGAGCACCAACTTTTATAAAGCAGCTTCTAGATAAACTAAAAAAAGATATTGACTCTAATACTATCATAGCTAGGGAATTAAATACCCCACTAACAACCCTAGACAGATCATTGAGGCAAAAAATAAACAAGGAGATCCAGAACCTCAACTTGATCCTTGACGAAATGGACTTAACAGATACCTACAGAACACTGCACCCAACAACCACTCATCAATCACTCATCAATGTACTCTAAGATCAACCACATTCTCAGCCATAATTCAAGCATAAACAAATTCCATAAGGTCAAAATACTGCCATACACCTACTCAGTGCATGGAATAAAAATAAATATCAGCATCAACAAAGCTACCCCAAAACCCACAGACATGGACACTAAACAGCATGATGCTGAACAACTCCTGGGTCAATATGGAAATCAAAGCAGAAATTAAAAGATTTCTGGAAACAAATGAAAATAAAGATACATCTTTCCAAAACCTCTTGGATGCCATGAAAGCAGTACTGAAAGGGAAATACATTTCTTTATGAGCATACATCAAGAAAATGGAAAGATCACAAGTTAACAGCCTAAAAAATCACCTAGGGAGCTGCAGATACATGACCACTAAAACCCTAACTTTAGCAGAAGAATACAGATCACCAAAGTAAAAGCCTAAATACAGGACATAGAAGACAAACATATGATAGAAAAACTCAATGAAACAAAAAAAACCGATTCTATGAAAAGATAAACAAGCTTGACAGATCCCTAGCCAGATTAACAAAGAAAAAGAGAGAAAAAGTCCAAATAAACACAATAATAAATGCAAAAGATTAAATCACAATGGACCCCAAAGAAATATAAAAAATGTTCAGAGATTACTATGCACATCTGTGTGGAAACAAACTCAAAAACCTAAATGAAATGGAAGACTTTCTGATATCACACAACCTCCCAAGGTTGAAACAAGAAGAAATTGAGACATTAATAAACCAATAACAACCCAGGAAACTGACTTCATACTAAGAAAACTATTTACAAAAGAAAGTCCTGAACCAGACAGCTTTCCAGTGGAGTTCTATAAAACATATAAGGAGAAGCTGATACCAATCCTATTGAAAGTATTCCAGGCAACTTAGAAAGATAGAACTCTCCTCAAATAATTTTATGAAGCTAACATTACACTGATACACAAATTGGGAAAAGATCCAACAAAGAAAGAGAACTATGGGTCAATAACCCTGATGAACATAGATATAAAAATACTCAGCAAGATTCTAGCAAATTGGATTCCACAACACAGCTCAAAAATCATCTACTATGACCAAGCAGGCTTCATTCTCAGGCTGCAGGGCTAGTTCAAAATCTACAAGGTCATAAATGTAATTAAATTCATCAATAGATGTAAAAATAGGAATCGCATGATTATATCATTCGATGCAGAAAAAGAGTTTGATAAAATCCAACATCTCTTATTGATTAAAAAAAAACATGTGAACAGCTAGGCATAGAGGAAATATACCTCAAAATAGTAAGACCCATCTATGATAAACCCACAGCCTATATACTGTTAAATGGACAGAAATTGAAAGCATTTCCCCTGAAAACCAGAACAAGACAAGGCTGCCCACTTTTACCCCTTCTGTTCAATATAGTGTTGAAAGTCCCAGCTAGAGCAATCAGACAAGAGAAGGAAGTCAGGAGAAGTTAAATAGGAAGTTATCTCTCTTTGCTGATTATATGAATCTATCTAAAAACCCAAGAGAATCTATCAAAAACCTTGCACTGATAAAGAACTTTGGCAAAGTCTCAGGATACAAAATCAATGCACAAAAGACAGACACATTCTTATAAACCAGAAAAGTGAAAGACCTTTACAACAAAACTATAAAACACTGCTCAAAGAAATGAAAGTGACAAAAACAAATGGAAAAATATTCCTTGCTCATGGATTGGAAGAATCAACATTGCTAAGATGTTCAGCCTACCCAAGGCAATTTAACACAATACCCATTAAATTACCAACATCATTCTTCTCAGATCTGGAAATGACAATACAGAAATTCATATGGAAACAAATGACCATGAATAGGTAAAACAATCTTCAGCAAAAGAAACACAGTGGGTTGTATCACACTTCCATATTTTAAACTTTATTATAAGGCTACAATAATCAAAATAGCCTGGCATTGGTACAAGAACAGGCATATAGACCAATGGAACAGAATAGAGATTTGAGAAGCAAAACCTCAATTTCTCAACCAACTCATCTTCAACAAAGCCTCCAACAAACCACCACTGGGGATAGGAGTGCCTATTCAGCAAATGGTGCTAAGATAACTGGCTGACCACGTGCAGAAGAATGAAACAGGACCCCTACCAATCTCCATACACAAAAATCAACTCCAAATGGATCAAACACCTATACGTAAGACCTCAAACTATGAGATCCTTAGAAAATGCAAGAGACACAATATGGAAATTGGAACTGGCAACCAATTCCTTATCAAAACCCCAAATACCCATGCCATAAGAGATAAGATAGACAAGTGGGACCTCATCAAACTGAAAGGCTTCTGGAGAGCCAAAGAAACCATCAAGAAAGCTGGGAGATAGCCCACAGACTAAGAAAAAATATTTGCCAACTTTATATATGATAAAGGCCTAACATCTAACTCAAACATGCCCAAAAGAAATAAACAAACAGCCCTATCAAAAAGTGGTCAAAAGATATGAATAGACATTTCTCAAAAGAAGACATACAAACAACCAACAGATACATGAAAAAATGCTTGGCCTCACTAATCATTAAAGTAATGCAAATTAAAACCACACTCAGATACCACCTAACTCCAGCCAGCATGGTCATCATCAATAACTCAAAAACAACAGATGCTGGAGAGGATGCAGGGAAAAAGAAACACTTCCACACTGATGGTAGGACTATAAACTAGTACAACCTCTGTGGAAAACAATGTGGCTATTCCTAAAAGATCTAAAAGCTGACCTTCCACATGACCCAGCAATCCTCCTTCTGGGAATATACCTGGAGGAACTCAAATCACTCAACAAAAAAGATATCCACACACTTGTTTATTGCACCACTATTCACAATAGCAAAAACATGGAACCAACTGTGCTTCCCATCAAAAGTAAACTAGATATAAAATATTGTGGTACATATACAGACATTATGCAATAAAGAATATTATGGAATATTCTGTTCAAGAATATTCAAGTTGCTGTGAAGTTCATAAAGAAGGACAAAATTATGAACTTCACGGCAACTTGAATGGATTTAGAGTCTATATACTCAGTAATCTATCATAGAAACAAAGAATTGAGTACCACATGTTCTCATTCATAAGTAGACCCTGAACAATTATCATAATACTATAAGAAAGGGATTGGCAGCAGTGAGACACTGCCAGGAGGGGAAGTGGGGACACACACAATCCCATTCACAATAGACACACACACACACACACACACACACACACACACACACACACACACACACAATGAAATACCTCAGCATCTTCCTAACCAGAGAACTGAAAGACCTTTATAATGAAAACTATAAAACACTGCTCAAGAAATCCAAGAAGACACAAACAAATGGAAAAATATTCCATGCTCATGGACAGGAAGAATTGACATTATTAATGACCATCCTACCAAAGGCAACCTACAGATTCGATGCAACATTAAATTACCAACATCATTCTTTTCAGACATGGAAAAAACAATACAGAAATTCATGTGGAAACATAAATGACCATGAATAGTCAAACCAATCTTCAGTAAAAGAAACAAAGCAGGAGTTATCACACTTCCAGACCTCAAACTTTACTATAAGGCTACAATATCCAAAACAGCCTGGTATTGGTACAAGAACAGGCATATGGACAAATGAAACAGGATAAAGATTCCAGAAGCAAAACCTCAATTTCTCAACCAACTCATCTTTGACAAAGCCTCTAACAACAACCACTGGGGAGAGGAGAACCTATTCAGTAAATGGTGCTAGGAAAACTGGCTGACCACATGCAGAAGATTGAAACAGGACCCCTACCTATCAGCATACACAAACATCAACTCTAAATGTATCAGACCTAAATGTAGAACTTCAAACTATAAGAAACTTGGAAAATGCAGAAGACACCCTTATGGAAATTAGAACTAGCAACCAATTTCTGTTCAAAACCTCAAGTGCCCATGCCCTAAGAGATAAGATAGACAAGTGGGACTCATCAAACAGACAATCTTCTGCAAAGCAAAAGAAAATCATCAAGAGAGCAGTGAGACAGCACACAGAATGGGAAAAAATATTTGCCAACTGTATATCTGACAAAGGCCTAACATCCAAGATCTACAAGGAACTCAAACATGGCGAAAGGAAAACAACAAACAGCCCCAGTAAAAAGTGGGAAAAAGACATGAGTAGAAGCCGGGCTCGGTGGCTCAGCCTGTAATCCCGCGCCTTTGGGAGGCTGAGGTGAGTGGATTGCCTGAGCCCGCGGGTTGGAGACCCACCTGGGCAGCGAGACCTCATCTCTACAATAAATCAAAAAAGCGGTCGGGCGTGGTAGTGCATGCCTGTAATTCCGGCTACTCGGAAGGCTGAGGCGGAAGGATCTCCAGAGCCCAGCGGGTCGAGGCTGCGGTGGCCGGAAGCGGCCACTGCACTCCAGTCTGGGCGACAGAGTGAGACTACAACTCAAAAAAAAAAGACATGAGTAGATACTTCTCAAAAGATATACAGGCAGTCAACAGACACATGAAAAGGTGCTCAGCCTCACTCATCATTAGAGAAATGCAAATCAAAACCACATTGAGATACCACCTCACCCCAGGAAGAATGGCCATCATTAATAAAACAAACAACAGATGCTGGTGAGGATGTGAAGAAAAAGGAACGCTTCTACACTGCTGGTGGGAATGCAAACTAGTGCAACCTCTTTGGAAAACAGTGTAGTGCTTTCTGAAAGAACTAGAAATTGGCCTTTCATATGACCCAGCAATCCCCCTACTGGGAATATACACAGAAGAACTCAAATCATTCTACACAAGAAGATACCTGCACACACATGCTTACTGCAGCACTATTCACAATAGCAAAAACATGGAATCGGCTGTGTTGCCCATTGAAACTGGACTGGATTTTTAAAACATGGTATATATACACAATGGAATATTACACAGCCATAAAGAAGGACAAATATATGAACTTTGCAGCAACTTGGTTGGATTTAGAGTCCATCATACTCAGTGATCTATCACAGAAACAGAGAAAAGAGTACCATATGTTCTCATTCATAAGCAGACCCTAAAAATTTGCCATAATACTATAAGAAAGCTATTGGCAGTAGCAGGGTACTACTGAGGTGGGGATGGGGTGGCGGGGAGGACACAACATTAATAAGGGTACTTAGTGTCAGACCAGGCAAAGTGGGAACCAAAGTCAGGCCCAACTTTATCTGTACAATGACCATTTGTATACCTAATCCTGAATTGTACCCCACATCTTTAAAATAAATAAATAAATAAATTTTCCACTACATTTTGTAGTTCCCTAAATGCTTTTTCATTTCCAGGATGTCAGCTTGGTTTTTTGTTTGTTTGTGTGTGTGTGTGTTTGTTTTTAAGGTGTCTATATCTTTGGATAATTTTTCATCCATGTCCTGATTAGTTTTCTACATTGGTTTTCAACTTTCCCCTGAAGTTCATTGACCAATTTTATCATCAACCTTTTGAATGCTATGTCTGGAATTTCAACAATTTCATTTTGTTAGAGTTCATTGTTGAAGAGTCGGTGTGGTCTTTTTTGGGAGTATTGGAAAACTCTGTTTTTTCATGCTGTAGGAATTATTTTTCTGGTTCATTCTCACTTGAGTAGATAATTTCTTCTTATATGAAGTTGGCAGGGGGCTGACATAAGAACTGTAGGGTTCTCCTGGTTTTAAATTGCTTTGATGTGATGAGTTTCCCAATTGTTAGAAGTGGCAGCCCTGTGCTGTGTACCTACACTGGCTCATAGTGTCCTGAGTGGCTGGAGTGGCCTGGAAAGTGTTGTTAGCTGGTGCTTGGAATCTGGCCTTCCTAATAGCTAAGGTATTATATCTGATGTGGCTGGCTATACTGTTGACCTCTGGCTGGGAGGTGACACGTGTGGGAGAAAGTAAGCCACAGTGGTAGCTGTAGGGCTTCTCCTTGGCGAGTGCTGCTCTAAGGAAGTGACTTTTTGATTATTGATTCAATCTTTTACTAATTATTGATCTGTTCAGATTTTCTGTTCCTATATGATTCAGTCTTGGTAAGTTGTATATTTCTAAGAATTTATTTATTTCTTCTAAGTGATCCAATTTTTTGGTGTGTGGTTGTTCACAGTAAACTATTATGACCCTTTTTATTTGGATGGTATCAATTGTAGTGCCTTCTCACTTGTAATTTGATTTGGGGTGGTATCAGTGTAATGCCTCCTCTTTCATTTATAATTTATTTGAGTCCTCTCTCTTTTTTCCTTGGTTAGTCTAGCTAAAAGTTTGTCCATTTTGTTTGTCTTTTCACAAACACAAAATTGTAGCTGTGTTGATCTTTTATATTGTTTTTCTAGTCTATATTTTATTTCTGATCTAGTCTTTATTATGTCCTTTGTTCTGCTAAATTTGAGATTCAGTTGTTCTTTTAGTTCTCCATTTAGGTTTAAAGTTAGGTTATTTATTTGAGATTTTTCTTTTTAAAAACATAGGAATTTATTACTATATTAAGAACTCCTTTTGTTGCATCCCATGAGTTTTGGTATGTTGTGTTTCCATTTTCACCTAAAATAGTTTTTAATTTCTGTTTTGGCTTCTTCTTCTTCCCACTGGTTGTTCAGAAATGTATTGTTTGATTCCACATATTTGTGAGTTTTTTATTTTTCCTCCTGTCACTGATTTCTAGTTTTTTTGTCAGAAAAAATACATGATATGATTTCAGACTTAGTTTTTTTTTAAGACTTGCTGTGGCCTAACATATAATCTTTATTCCAAAGAATATGTAATCTGCTGCTTGTGAGTAGAATGTTCTATGTATGTCTGTCAGGTCCTAATGGTCTATAGTGTTGAAGTCCTCTGTTTCCATATTAATTTTCTGTCTGGATGATCTATAGTATTACTATCTATTTGTTTCTTCAGTTCTGTTAATAATATTCACTTTATATATATTTGTTTTATATATTTAGATGCTCCAGTGTTGAGTGCATATACATTCACAATTGTTATATTCTCTTGATGAAATCACATCCTTATTGTACCATGACATCTCTTTGTCTCTTGTCAAAGTTTTTGACTTAATGTTTATTTTATCTAATGTAGGTATAGCCACTCCAACTTTCTTTTGCAAGGAATATCTTTTTCCATCCTTCACTTCCAGCCTATGTGTGTCTTCAAAAGTAAAGTAAGTCTTCTGTATGCAGCATATAGTTTTATCTTTTTTTAAATCCATTCAGTCACTCTATATTTCTTGATTATATAACTTAACCCACTTACATTTAATTATCGATGGTAAGGACTTACTATTGCCATTTTGTTCACTCTTTTGCAATTGTTCTGTTTCATTCTTTTCTCTCTTTCTGTTTTTCTTTGGGATTTAATCAGTTTTTATGGTGATACATTTGCATTCCTGTATCTTAAAGTTTTGTGTATTAACTACAGCTATTTCCTTTGCAGTTACCATGAGGCTTATTTAAAACATCTTATAGTTATAACACCCTATTTTAAGCTGATGATAACGAGTTCAATACATTCAAAAACTATACTTTAACATTTTCCTACCAACTCACATTTCAGGTTATTGATTTACCCCTTTTTTATATCATCTATTAAGAAATTATTGCAATTATTGTAGTTATTTTAATATGTTTGTATCTAAACTTTTATTTTTAGAGCTGAAAGTGATTTATACAACACCATTTCAATATTAGAAAATTATCAATTTAACTATATAAGCCATCCCTCAGTATTTGTGGAAAATTGGTTCGAGGACTTTCTGGGTATACAAAAATTTGCAGACTCTCAAGTTTGTGAGAATGACACAGTATTTGCATATAACCTATGCACATCCTCCCATCTACTTTAAATTATCTCTAGTTTACGTATAATGCTTAATACAATGTAAATGCTATGCGTTTTTTAGGAAATAGCGACAAGAAAAGAGTCAGTACATGTTCATACAGATGCAATTTATTTTTCTAATATTTTCTATCTTTGGTTGGTTGACTTCACAGATGTGGAACCACAGATATTGAGGGTTGACTTTATTTGCTTTTTCCAGTGAGTTTTACACGTTCATATGTTTTTACATTGCTAATTATCATCCTTTCATTTCAGACAGAAGAACTCCCTTTAGCATTTATTATAAGGCAGGTGTAGTAAGGATAAACTCCCTAAGCTTTTGTTTGTTCGGGAAAGTATTTATCTTTCCTTCATTTCTCAAGGACACTGTTGTTGAAGGTAATATGTGTACTTGGCAAATTTTTTCTTTCAATATTTTAAATATATCACCCCACTCTTTCTTGGTCTGCAAAATTTTGTTGAGAAACTCCCTGATAGTCTTATAGAGCTCCCTTGTATAAATTGCTTTTCTCTTGCTGCATTCAAAATTCTGTCTTTGAATTTTGTTAATTTAATTACATTGTGTCTTGGTGTATACCTCTTTGAAATCAACTTGTTTGGGAACCTATGGGTCTCATGAATCTGTATGTTTGTTTTTCTCCCCAAATTTGGGAAGTTTTCATTCATTATTTCTTTAAGTAAACTTTCTCCCATTCTATGACTCCCAATGTGTATATATTATTTTGCTTATTGTATGCCATAAATCTTGTAGGCTTTATTCACTCTTTTGCATTTTTTCTCCTCCTTAATTTGCCTTAATGATGCCTCAATTTCACTGATTCATTCCTCTGCTTGATTGAGTTGGCTATTGAATTTCTTCACTGAACTTTTTGGTTCAGGTATTACATTCTTCAGCTATAAGATTTTTTTTAATGGTTTCTATTTCTTTATTGAACATCATATTTTGTTTATGTATTATTTTTCTTATTATCTTTAGTTGCCTATCTGTGTTTCCTTGCAGTTTACTAAACTCCCATAACAAGATTATTCTGAATTCTTTGTCAGTCAGCTAGAGGGAAAGACTTTCACAGTCATTCCAGCCTGGAGTTCTGAGTAGGCTAACTGGTAGTACTCATGGGCAGATAAGGATTGTTGCCTTGGTTTCTGACTGGGCAAGACCAGTGCTTGTGTTCTGAGATCAGGTGGAGTCCATTGGCAGGGCTCCATGGTACTGGCTATGCTCTACAGTTAGACAGGGCTACCGGCTGGGCTCTGCCATTAGGCATGACCATAGTCTGTGCCTCACAGTTGGGCAGGGTCACTGGGGTCACTGGTTGGGTTCCTTGCCTAGACAGGACTGTTAACTGTATTCCATGGGCAGGCGGGTCACTAACTATTCTCCTTTGTCAGTAGGCCTGCAGGTTATGTTCTGCTATTAGGTGGGGTGATGAGCTGGGCTTTGTGGGTGACTAGGCTAGGCCACTGTCTGGCAACCCCATCTGGACAGAACTCTGATCATACTCCTTGATTAGTTGGGGCAGTTCATTTAGTTTTGTGTTTGGGCATAGCCAGTGCCTGGACTCTCTAGTCAAAGCTGCTGGCAGAGATGCAGTGCCAGCACCAAGTCTGTGTGCTAGTAGTTGTGAACTCCTCCTCCCTTTTTAATACCTAGCTCAACTCTTGTGGTCTAACCCTGCAAATTCCCCCAGTGTTCCCTGTGAGGTGAGACAGAAGCGGCCTCCCAGGAAACACCCTTGAATGCTAGGGACACTGACCACCTCAGGCTCAATTTTTCCCCACTGGGAAAAAAAACCCATAAGCCCCAGGGATCCCTCTTGGAGTGGCACTGTACCGGCCTAGGAGAAAGGCAACATGGTCAAAATGAAACCACTTCTCTCACCCTTGTAATGTAGCTTTTCTAGGTTTCTGTACTCCAAGGAGGTGCTTTAGCTTCCCCTCCAAGGTTCTGGGATTTTTTACAAGGCGTTCTTATTTGTGGATAGTTGCTAATCAGTATTTCTGTGAGGAAAACAAAAGTCAGAGGCCTCCTGTTCTGTCATCTTGTTGACCCAGACAAAATTCTGAAAAAAACCTATTAACTTCAGTTTGGTAGAAACAGGCTGAATGCGTGGCAATCTGTGAGAAAAACAAAAAACATTCTGACAGGAAACTTTCTTCTCTATGATCAGTAGACAAAGACTTGGCCTAAGCTGATAGAATCATACAGATCTTGGTCTTTAAAATTCTCTACAAGCAGAATAAAGGTAGAAAGAGTATAAGGATAAGCACTTTGAGAATAATGATCTTGACAACACACACAGGCTTGACCAGATGGAGGGAGGGAAAAATGAGAGCAAGCCAAAGCCTGAAGCCACAGAGGCAGATCACAGTGAGAGTCCTTCCAGGGAAAATACAAAGCCCAATTTATGGAATGGGCTTTGTGGGGATTTGGAGGATAATTTAAGGTTAAAAGAGCACAGATGTGATATCGCTACTCATGTCTGAATCTCCTTCCCTTCCAGTCTCCTGGGTAGACTCTCAGACTTTGATGCATATGCATGTTTATTCTGATAAAACATTCAAAAAAAATTTAAGCCTATTTCACTTATAACAATGAACTTCAAGTATCTTCAAATTCTTATAATCTGTTCTAGCACTTATTTGTCATAGAAATCAGCCATTTTAGGACTGTTAACGTTTGTGACATCCAAGAAATGCTTATTAATTGGACATATTTCACAAACCCATTAAAGAAAACAAATGACATCGCAACTATACTAATGTGAATTGCTATCACTTCATTAATGAGAAATAATCATTAAGTGAATAATAGCATGAGAAATTTTTATCTCAAAAGTCATTACTCTTTTATGTCGTGTGTTTGTCTATGGCAGCTAATTGTATACTCATTCAAAATCTATTTCTGTGGTACAAAAAAGTTGTTTTACTATTCCAAGTGATGTAACAAATGAGCATGACTAGTTCGATGGTAATATAAGCATCCAGTGATTAGTCTTTTTTATAAGGCTGATTGCTTCACTGCAGTAAGAAACATAATTGTTCGGGCATATGGACATAATGAAGAAATTATTTAGACCTGCGATTGCTAACTCACGTAGAAAACACCAGGTTGAATTTTTCTATTTATAACTCAATAAAATTACAATAAGCTGTTTTATTTACTTAATTAGAGCAAGGATTCCAGCAGCAAGAGCTTATGATTGGATGGTTTTAATAACTCTACATTCCACTGCATTATCAGAGGGTATTCATTTAATTCTATTACTTTGGAATGTATGAAAACTACATAAGGGAACTTTTTCTGGTTTTTCCACATTTCTCTCTTCCTGAGATTAAGAATATTGCTGTTGGTTTCTACAATTCTCAGTTCTGGCAATTTTTACATCTCAAAGTTAGGGTCAAATCTGATGCTCCAACTACTGATTAACTCAGATTGGAGTGTTTCACGTTTGAGCAGCTTCTTATTCTTTTGTGTTATTATTATGATGTACATGTGTATGCATGTATGCTCTTGCATATGCATGCATTTATGTGTGTATATATGTGTTTAAATAGAGCATCCTTTTATAAGACTCATTGCAAAAGAGGACAGTTGACTACACTTTGGGGTTAAGTTTCAAGTACTATGAGGCCATAATAAAGAAGTCAATGTGTTAATATAACAAGGTCTTCAAGATACACTGTTAAGTCACAAAATAGTATTATGGTGTCTTCCTATTTGGGTTTGAGTGTCTCTAAATAATATGAATCCTGTTGTATAAACCACTTGCTTTCACTTCCTAAAAGGATACACAAGTATCTACGTAGAGAAGGGACTGGAAATCTAGAGTAGAAAGAAGATTTACCTCTCATTACATATACCTCTCATTACATACCCTGGATGCCTCACTTGTTTCTTCCTACCCTCCTGTTCTCTTTACCTTTCCTTGACTTGTTCCTTGTATTTTGTTCATTCTATTTTGTTCAAATTTTGAATGTCACTATACCTCAGGACTTATTCTGAATTCCCCTCTCTCCTTCACTTTCCATTAATAACTCATCTAGAACTCTGGCTTTTCACTATTCTCATATGCTGATGACCTCAAGTCAAAATTTTTATTTCTTTTTTTTTATTAAAGCTTTCAAGCAAAGTTTATTTAGAAAGTAAATTAGAGAGGGAGAGATTCACCTGCCCTAGGTAGGGGAGGAGACCAAAGCTCAAAAAGCCAGGTGGAGACACCAGAGTTTGACAAAGCAATGGGCATAAATTTTTATTTCTAAAATATTCCTGGAAATCTTGAATCATATAGCAAATTGCACACTTAATATCACCACATAATTGACTAATGACATCTCAAGCTTTATTTGACCAAAATAAAATTCTTATTTTCATCTTTGAGTTTTAGTTGAATATGTAAAATTATTATTTCCCTCAGTTATTCAAGCCAAAATTTAGGAATTATCTTTTATTACTCCTTTTTCTCATACCTAATATTCAATTTATCAAGGATTCCCTCCAACTTTATCTCTAAATTATTTCATACCCATCATTTTCCTCTCTCTTTGACTATGGTCTAAACAATCATCATATCACATGTAAACTTCTTACAGGATCCCTGCTTCTACTCTTCTTTCCCTAAAATCCATTTTCCTCATGGTACCTAGAATGATCAGATTTATCTCCCCTTCTCTGTTTAAAATAGTCCATTAACTTGTTCCTACAATAAAATCTATACTTCTTACACTGGCTAGAAAGCCCTATAAATCTGGCACCTGCCTACCTCTATGACCTCATTCCACATTGCTCCATCTTTTTTCTAAGTTCCATCCACACTGGCTTTCTTTGGTTCAACTAGACCAAGAATATTCCCACCCTTGTACTTTTCCACTAGCTATTTCTTCTACCCCAAGTCATCTTCCCCTTAATCTTCAAACCTGTAACACCCTGAAAAAGAAGCAGAGGAATGCCATAACAAAACCTAAAATGTGGTATTTATTGGCTTAGCAATGTGTCAGCAGAAATAAAGATCACAGACACTGCAAGCTAAAAAGTCTGGTGGCTTCTATGCAGCAGCAAAACTTTTGGTAAAAGCATCCTGTGACATTTTGAAATGAAGATTATAAACCTAGCATGCTCACAGCTCTAGAGGAGTGGATTAAAAAAAAAGTCAGGATGACACTCTGCACTGACAGCTCCTGGCCATTTTTTAGGAAGTAATTACAAGACGGAGACAAGATCAGGCAAAAATCCACCAGTTTGCAAGAAGTTAAAAGGATAAGGTATCAGAAATCTGAGGGTTCACAAGGCTGGAAAACTTTGACTATGCCTATACCCTTAGACAGCAGGAGATAAAATTGTTTTTGCTCAGAGGCTTTAAAAAAAAATCTCACATTAATCCAAGCAAGGAAATAAAGCAGTGATTCTCAATTAGGGGCAATAGTGTCCTCCCAGGGGACACTTGGTGATGTCTACACACACTTTGGTTCTCAAAACTGAATGTGAGGTTGCTACAGGCATCTACTGGGTGAAGCCAGAGATGCTGCTAAACATTCTACAAGGCCCACGGCTGCCCTACGCAATAAGGAATTAACTGGTTCAACATGCCAGTACTAGTGAGACCGGGAAAGCCTAGCTAAAGATCTGTAACAAAGATCGGATTAAGTTTACCTTCCTACCTGGTAACACAGATATAAGAAAAGAGTTTTGAGTGAGATTCCTTAAAAAGATCTGACTGGAACAAAAGGACCAAAAATCTAAACTTTCTAAGTTTTTGTTTTGTTTTATTTATTTGTTTGTTTGTTTTGTTTTGAGCCTCAAACCTTTCCACAAGATTATTTCAGAATAGTCACAGGATAGTTTCTCCCATAATACCAAAAGGTAGCACCAGATTCTGCAAAGTGATGCTTTTCGTAAAAGTTAAAATGTTGCTACTAACTCATTGCACACTTAATTGATGGATAGATGCCATCAATGTAACACTGATACAACAGATATAAAAATAAATAAATGTTTTTTCGAAGATATTTAAAAGACTCGAAGAGTTAGATATTTTCATTCAAAGAATATTTAAAGTTCTAAAAGTGCATGTAGTGAGTTATACTTTGAAAGCTT
Source organism: Cephalopachus bancanus (assembly GCA_027257055.1). NCBI lineage: Eukaryota > Metazoa > Chordata > Mammalia > Primates > Tarsiidae > Cephalopachus > Cephalopachus bancanus. Next base: position 6,458,908 of record JAPVLO010000073.1, read on the forward strand.
ATGGTATAAATCTACACATCACTCAAATGTGCCATGTCTTCTTATTCTGTGTTATAATTTATTTTTGGCCAACTTAATGCTATCATGATGCAATGATTTCTAAATTTCTTCTCCCAATTTTATAATTACTAATTTAGTGCTTTTCTATCACCTTTTTTATTAGAGTTAAAACGTTAGATAGTAGAAGGAACATGTATTAATGTAAAATTCTTTATGTCAAGAGCTTTCTGAAAATAGCATTTACCTTTTCATGATCTTTATTCTTATTAAACGACTCATTTTCATCTGTAATAGACTTGATGATGCACCCACTCTTATTATTAAGGTACAAATATGAGAAAGATTTAACATGAGGCCATAGTTCAAATCATAAATAGCTCTTTTGGTTTCTTTGCATGAATTCCACACAAGAGCTCTAACATAGTACACATCCTAGAAAACACAAAGGTCATCCAAAAAAGTGGTTCATCTTTACGATTTTTTTTTAAAAAATGGAATCAAACCAAGCAAAAAAGACATAAGGCAGGCTAGTGTAGCATTAAAAAAAAACTCCAGCCATGAATCCTATTAACTAACAGAGTTGTACTAATTGTACAGTCACATAGGTTGTGAGTGGAAACCCAGAAAAGCTATTACAAGATCTAAACTTAGACATAACTTTGATCTATCAGTTCCCTGGTCTCAGTTTTCTCATCTGCAAAATGAAAAACTTGGAACAGATATCTTGCAGGCTTGCCCAGCTGTTGAATAACAATAACCTTCTTCACACATTTACATTCACTGCATTCATTAGCTCTGCTTATCTCTTCAGAAAACTATATATATTATTTGATGACAAATTGCCAATAGTGTTAATGCCACATTTTATTAAATTATTTCACTGAAAATGATTTTTAAAGGCACATATTATGTAGATGATGTGCAGAACTGAATCAACTATAGAATAAGGTTATTGGTTACCAAAAATTTTTAATTTACTTACATGTTCCTAAATTGCATTCTTGTATCCCAAAATATACCATTTCCACTGACTTAAAAACTAGTTAAGGAGCAATACTGTGGCACAGACATACATAAAAATAGGGGCAAGTAATTATAGTATGTAAAAATTAGCAAGCACAAATAATAAAGAAACAAAATTATGGAATACTGTACCATTATTTGTTATTTATTTTTCCATTAAAATTTAGCAATCCTACCAGGTTCAGATTCTCCCAAGAAATAATCTCACATTAATCCAAGCAAGGAAATAAAGCAGTGATTCTCAACTAGGGCAATATTGGTAGCAGCCTTTATTGCACCTCTCATCTGTCCTAAATCAATGCAGAGAATGTCTACAGTAAGTACATTTTTCTACTGTTTCTCCACATTTTATTTCCCATATAATATTTTGATTAACATTCACTTATATAGCATGTTTGGAGATGGTTGGAATTCACCAAAAAGGTACTAAAAAATTCACCAAAAAGGTACAGATTTATAAAGTGAGAAAATGTTTTGAAATTGAAAATAAACTACTGGGGTAGCCTAAAAGCTATTGATGGTAGTAAGGAAACTTACATCTCAGACCAGACCAGGAGAGTTGACTTTGGATGTAGCTTATATTGGAGGAAAAAATTAGCTGATATAAAAGAACTAGAGAAAAAAAGAAAGTAGAAGGTTAATCTGAGTGGTAAAGTAGCTTCAATAATTATTTGACATAATAGAAAATTAACAAATCACTTGATAAGGCATTGACAAAGCTTGATAAAATAAAATTTAATTGCCTCCCTCTTGAAACTTAATATTCTGTCTGTTTGTATAGACTATTTGTGATGAAAGTAGAGATTATCAGGAGCTTTTGCTTCCTATGCTATTGGATTAGCTATCCATTGCGTTAGTTATCCATTAGTTAATTCCTACAGTACAAAGACCCTGGCCAGGATTGGGTTCTCGTTTGGAGGCTCAGCTAGGAAAGGATTCATTTCTCCACTAATGATGTTGTTGGAAGCATTTATTTTCATGCCCTTGTAGTTAGAGGATTCATGAGGGCTTGCTTCTTTAAAAACAACAAGAGAGAAGGAGAGAGAGAAATATACTAGCAAGACAAAATAATATAATTTAAGGTAACCATTGGAGTGACATTCTGTCACCTTTGCCCTATTTTATTGATTAGAATCAAGCCACATCCTTTCCCTGTACTCAAGAGGAGGTGATTACACCAGAGAATGAGGATCATAAATTCTTTACCCTCTGGCCACCAATGACTCACATCTCTTCCACATGCAAAGTACGTGTACATTTTACACTTCCTGAAATTCCCAAAAGTCTTACTCCATTATAATCAGCTCAGGTTGGACACAGTGGCTCACACCTATAATTCCAGCACTTTGGGAGGCCGAGGTGAGAAGATTGCCTGGGCTCACAGGTTCGAGACTAGTCTGGCCAACTTGGCAAAATCTCATTACTACAATAAAAAAATCAAAAAATTACCTGGGCATGGGGGTGCATGCCTGTAGTTCTAGTTACTTGGAAGGCTGAGGTGGAAGGATCACCTGAGCCCAGTAGGTTGAGGCTGAGACGGTCATGACTGTGCCACTGCACTCCAGCCTGGGCGACAGAGTGAGACACCAACTCAAAGAAAAAAAAAGATAGGCAGTTTGGCAAGATGGCAACAGGACAAGTCGAACTTTGAAGATCTCCACAAAAGGTGGTTCCTGAGGTGGTTCCATGTGCCCCCACAGCCACCGCCTCCACAGGGGGTGGCTGCTATAGCCAGTCCCATGCAGCAAACCGCCTCCACTGCACTATGGCCTCCAAAAGGATTACTCCTGTGATTGTTATCAGGTGCTGAGCAGGTGCTGCCACTGTGGCTCTCGCCTCCAGCCCCGGGGAATTCCCGGCTCCCTCCCCCACCCCAAGTCACCCGCAGCACACCAAACTGCAGTACCCAGATATCTCGCTGGTTCCCAGTGCCTGATGCTGGACACACACCATCATCACCTGTCATAGCAGATAAACTGGGGCCCTGGACAAGGGGAGAGAGAGGGTTGGCAAAAGTCAAGAGGGGTCCATGCCTGGTGAGGAGCCACCCACCACAGCCATTTTCCAGGCAGAGTTTTGCATTGCCCTGCCAATCTCCTCGCAGCCTCCACATTGTTTCCTAAGATAACCTCATCAAAACAGGAGACAGAAGTCCCTCCCCTACATTGACTCAGACACAGACAACTCAGTTCTTTGTGGCAGACCTGTCAGGCAGCAAGCCAAGGGAACTGACCCAAGTTAAGAGTAACCCTATCTGCCTGCAATGAGAGCAGAGGGGAAGGGCTAGAGATCAGAGCTGAAGAGACTTTAGACACTCAGGGAAGACCTCAGAGCTAGTCTGGTTTCTTATTTTGATTTTTTATTTTATGGTTTTGACTGTTCTGTTCACTTTTGCTTGCTTTTTGATTTAGACTACCTGTTTGTGTTGGGGAAGAACACATCAAAAGTCATGATTTTATTGGACTGTCTTTGTGTTGATGACTGGTATGTTCTAGGAAATTTTCTTTGTTTGTCTGTTTTTAACTCTTTTCTGGCCTTGTGTCTCTTTTCATTCGTTAGTTGGTATGTATGTCTGTTTTCCCTCTTACTCTTCTCTCTCTCTCCAACTTCCTCTTGACCCCCCTTCTTCCATTATTTTCCTTTTTCTTACCTCCTTTTGTCCAGGGTGCAAATCTAAACCCCCACTGCATGGACAAATTGTAAGGCAGTGGAAAGTGGATTCCAGGGTACCCATACCCCTGTCAGTGGATATTGGGATCTGCAGATAGATTCTGAATCACAGCTTTCCCTCAATTAAATCTGAAAACTGCAAAAAGTACAACCCCCAACCTACAGTCCAGCCTCAAAAGTGAACAAAGCCAGAGGATCCTAATAAGGAAGAATAGGAGATTGAACAAAAAGAAGTAAAAGCAACCTCACCTTCCCTGAAAAACAGAATTAAAGAAGGGGAGGGAAATAGGGAAGAAAAATCTATATAAATTAAGAAAATCCAAAAGAAGAATATGGGTCTCTCACAGACCCCTGGGAGGTCAGACACTGAGAAAACTGACTTCAGAATGCAAACAATGAAGAGGCCCCAGAATGGCTGGTCTCAAACTACAAGCCCAGATATCAAGACATTAATAGAGAGATTAAAAACAATTGAGGAGAGACAAGAAGAAATTAGGAAGGAGTTGATAACTGAAATAACAGTAGTAAATATTCTGTGAATTAAATAAATAACAAACCGATAAGCATAGAAAGCAGAATTAGCCAAGCAGAAGAAAGAATCTCAGAACTTGAGGAACAAAATACAGAACTAACGCAAAAAGTCAAAAACGTAGAAAGAAGCTTAAAAAGACAGAACAAAACCTTCAAGAGATGAGCAATTACTTCAAGAGACTGAACCTAAGAGTAATCGAACTTCCTGAGGCAGAAAGAGAGATAGACATGACCCTGGAACAAACATTCCATGAAATTATTCAAGAAAACTTCCCTCATCTCATCAGTAATGCAAAAATTCAAACACAAGAGATTCAGAAAACCCCTGCAAGACAACAAATGAGAAGACCAACTCTCAGACACATAATAATTTGCCTAAACAAAGTAGGTATAAAAGAAAAAATCCTAAAGGCAGCAAGAGAAAAAGGTCAGATCACCTACCATGGAAGACCAATTAGAATAGCAGCAGATTTATCCACAGAAACACTTCAGGCTAAGAGAGCTTGGAGCCCTATCTTCAAAGTTCTAAAAGATAAACAATTTCAACCAAGAATAAACTACCCAGCCAAGCTAAGCTTCATCAGTGAGGAAGAATTAAAATCTTTCCCAGATATCCAATCCCTAAGAACCTACGCTGCCACCAGACCACCTCTACAAGAAACTCTTAAGAAAGTATAAACACAGAAGAAAAGGAAAAAAAAACCAACAATGTTCTTCACAAGAGTACAGGAAAAAGATTAAAAACACACATGAACCAACCATAAAACAAAAGAAAGACAAAAAAAAGGAACAACAACAACTCCGGAAGAATCATATGATAGGGATCAACTCTCACATTTCAATAATTAACCTGAATGTGAATGGACTAAAAGCACCACTGAAAAGACACAGAATGGCAAAAGGGATAAAATATCATGAGGCAACAATATATTGCCTTCAAGATACTCTTTTCACTAGAAAGGACACTCACAGACTCAAAGTAAGAGGATGGGAAAAAACTTTTCAGGTGAACAGAACAAAAAAGAAAGGAGGCATAAATGTAATTAAATGCATCAACAGACAAAACAAAAAACACATGATTATATCATTAGATGTAGAAAAAGCTTTTGATAAAATCCAGCACCCCTTCTTGATAAAAACCCTCGAACAGCTAGGCATATATGGTACATACTTCAAAATAGTAAAAGCCATCTATGAAAAACCCACAGCCAGCATACTACTAAACAGACAAAAATTGGAACCATTTCCCCTGAAAACTGGAACAAGACAAGGATGCCTACTCTCAACCCTCCTGTTCAATATAGTTTTAGAAATTCTGGCTAGAACAATCAGAAAAGAGAAGGTGATCAGGGGTATCCAAATAGGAAAAGAGGAAGTCAAGTTATCTCTCTCTGCAGACGACATGATTGTATTAACTTGAAAACCCAAGAGAATCTGTCAAAAACCCCCTTGCACTGATAAAGGACTTTGGCAAAGTCTCTGGGTACAAAATAAATGTGCAAAAGACAATCACATTTCTTTACACCAATAATAAACAAACAGAAATCCAAATAAAAAGCACAATCCCATTCACAATAGCCACCACAAAAATGAAATACTTGGCATCTTCCTGACCAGAGACATGAAAGACCTTTACAATGAAAACTACAAAACACTGCTCAAAGAAATCAAAGATGACACAAACAAGTGGAAAAATATCTCATGCTCATGGATTGGAAGAATCAACATTGTTAAGATGTCCATCCTACCTAAGGCAATCTACAGATTTAACACAATACCCATCAAATTACCAGCAACATTCTTCTCAGAGCTAGAAAAAACAATACAGGAATTCATATGGAAACACAAATGACCAGAACAATCCTCAGCAAAAAAAAAAAAGCAGGAGGTATCACACTACCAGATTTAAACTTTACTATAAAGCTACAAAAACAGCTGGTATTGGTATAAGAACAGTCATATAGACCAATGGAATAGAATTGATATTCCAGAAGCAAAATCTCAATTTCTCAATCAACTCATCTTCAACAAAGCCTCCACCATCCACCAATGGGGAGAGAAGAACCTATTCAGTAAATGGTGCTGGGAAAACTAGCTGACCATATGCAGAAGATTCAGACAGGACCCCTGTCTATCCCCATACACAAACATTAACTCTAAATGGATCAGAGACCTAAATGTAAAACCTCAAACCATAAGAACATTAGAAAATGCAGGATACAACCTTATAGAAGGTGAAATTGGCATCCAATTCCTGAGCAAAACTCAAAATGCACAGACCATAAGAGATAAGATAGACAAGTGGGACCTGATTAAACTGACAAGCTTCTGCAAAACCAAAGAAACCATCAAGAGAGCAGGAAGACAGCCCACAGATTGGGAAAAAACATTTGCCAACTCCATGTCTGACAAAAGCCTAACATCAAGGATCTACAAGGAACTCAAATGTGCTGAAAACAAAAAAACCAACAACCCCATTACAAAGTGGGTAAAAGATACGAATAAACACTTCTCAAAGGAAGACATATGAGCAGCCAACAGACATATGAAAAATGTTCAGCCTCACTAGTCATCAAGGAAATGCAAATTAAAAATACACTGAGATACCACCTATCTCCAATCAGAATGGCCATCATCAATAACAAAAAATAACAGATGCTGGAGAGGATGTGCTGAAAAGGGAACAATTCTACACTGTTGGTGGGAGTATAAACTAGTACAGTCTCTGTGGAAATCTGTGTGGTGATTCCTAAAAGTTCGAAAAAATTGACCTTCCATATGACCCCACGATCCCCCTGCTGGGAATATCCTCAGAAGAATTCAAATCACTCTATAAAAAAGATACTGCACACGTATGTTTATCACAGTGTTGTTCACAATAGCAAGATCATAGAACCAACCATGCTGTCCATCAAAGGGGACTGGATTTTTAAAATGTGGTGGGACATACACACAATGGAATATTACACAGCCATGAAAAGAGCAAAATAATGGATTTCACAGCAACCTGGATGGAATTAGAGTTTATAATACTGAGTGATCTCTCACAGAAACAAAGAGCTGAGTGTCACATGTTCTCATTCATAAGTGGACCTTGAACAACTACCGTAATACTATAAGAAAAGGATTGACAGTGGCAGGAAACTATGAGGGGGTAGGGAGGGGCGGGAGATGGGATTAACAGTAGTCAATATCTGTCTGGAGAAAGGGGGGCATACCTCATCAACAAGGGTACCTGCACAATGAATATTTGTATACCTAACCCTTAACTGTACATATATATATAAATATATATAAAGTACAAACTCTCATCACTTAATCAGGTCCAGGTATAAAAGAGCCTCCTGGGTACAATCTGGATAAGATTTCTCTCCATATGTTAACCCGTGAAACTAAAGAAATGAGTTGTCTGTTCCAACATAGTCAACATACAGCAATGGGACACCAGTTATATTCATACCAGTTCATTAAGGGGGAAATGGAAGCTAAAACAAAGTAGTTACTGATCCATAGCATTTTAGAAATTAATCCAGCCAAGCAAAAGTTGAAATTTTCTTTATTACATTTCAAAGGCTAAAAATAATTTTCATGGTTCTCTGCCCTACTTTCTGGGGTCTTGGTTCTGCCTTTGAGTTATCCTTCTTTTTTCATAAATGGTGGCATGTGTTTTAGCCAAGTTGTTTTGTCAGCCTGTGTCCTGCCAGGAAAGTATTGGGAGTTCAACAACTTCCTTTCATTTCGCACTCTTTCTGCTCTTTTTCATCCATGCTGGAAGTGTTTTTGCTGAAATAATTTCCTCAAAACCTTTTTGGGTCTTCCATGGATTTCAAGGAGGTTTATTTCATTAGACAAACACCACATCCACAGATCTTCTCTGATCCTTTTCTTGTCTTTGGTTCCCATTGAGATAGTAAAGAACAACAAACTTAAACTTCCTAGACTCCCTATGGTTTGACTGAAAGAGTCTGTGAGAAACAGCCTTAATCCCTTGAAAAGGCCCTTTCTTTGAATACTCTGACCTTTTGATTTTTCTGAGGTTTTAACAAAAGGGTGTATAGTCACAGCCTCAGCTTTTTCTGTAGGCCATATTATCTTAATTTTGGTGTCTTTTGTCACCTGGAAAAACAGGAAATTTTCTAATTCATCAAGTCCTAGTTCTTTTTTTTTCTAATAGTTATCTCTTCCATATATCTCTCTCTTCTCATATTTTTCAAGATCCTTCAGCACTTTGCTGGGAAATATCTTTAGCTATAATTCCTGCTTTCCACATAACTGCCAGAAACAACTTCTCTAACTTTCTATTATATAACAAGATTCTCCCTTCTTTCATATTCCAATTGCATGCTCTTCACTTCTTTTTGAACTTTCTGACAGGGTCCCTAAAGTCCAACTTTCTACTACAACAGTCTGTTCAAAGCAATTTATTTTTTTATCTATCATGATTCTCAAAATGTCTCTAGCTCCCGACTACTCACTGGATTCAAAGCCATTCTGGCATTTTTAGATATTTGGTATAGCCACACTCCACACTTCTAGGTACTAAAATTTATATTTGTTTGCTATTGCTGCATACCACAAATTTGTGGCTTAAAGTAACATTTCTTACTATTTCAGTAGTTTGAGCATGACTTAGCTGGGTCCTCTTCTTAGAGTCTCACAAGCCTGCAATAAAGGTGTTGGCCAGGGATGCATCCTTACCTGGAGGCTCAGTTAGGGAGGAAACCGCTTCCCTGCTTATGTGGTTATTAGCAGAATTCAGTTTCTCAGATATAGAAAGCATGGCAACTTACTTCCTCAGAACCAGCAGGGGAGAGAGGAAATGAGTCATCTAGCAAGATAGAGTATTATAAATGTAATCATGGGATAATATCGGATTATCTTTCCATATTCTGTTGGTTAGAATCAAGTCAAAGTTTCTTCCCACACTGAAGGAAAGAAGATTACTTGTGATCATCAGGAAGTAAAAACCATGAGGGCCACGTTGGATCCTTCATTTTTTCCTAAAAGTCACTAATCTTTTTCTCTTCTATTTCTCCTTCACATCACATCATCCTGAAATGAAAGTATTGGAAATCCCTCAAACATGGTCCATACTTTTATATCTGTGAACCTTTGTATGTACATTCTGTTTCTTCTAACTGCTATGTCATTTGGCCCATTTCCAGTTGTCAGTGCATGTATATATTGGACAAGTTTCTTAATATTCAAGAACAGAAGTCAGTCCTGTCTTCAACTTAGGTGCCTGTCAAAATACCGGGTTCTATGTCTATCAATAATACAGATTCTCTCTATTTCAGGTTCATAGCAGAATATAGAGCCTTGACCCATTTGCTGCAAGAAAGGCTATTTAGGAAATATAATACAGGATCTATATTCCTTTCATTATATTTCATGCTTGACTCAATCTACACCCTTGGTTGCTGGTTCCTGACCTTGAATACAGTCCCCACCATGTTCCCAGTTTAACTCTTGTTTCCCTAACTTTAGAACTGCTTATGCACATTCAGCTAACAGAATGTTAGCTGCTTTGTATACAGAGATAAGACATGACTCCTGTACTGAGTGACTGACAACATAGTGAGGGAGACAGATTTGAACAGATAGTGAGCATGTGTTCGCGATATTCTATAGAAAAGATATTTAAGCAAAAGCATAAAATCATGCAATGGTCTCCTAGATATGAGCAACTGAAAACAATGTACTATATATAAATTTAAAATGAGACCAGGTGCAGTGGCTCATGTCTGTAATCCCAGCATTTTGGGAGACTGAAGCAGGAGAATTGCTTGAAGCAGAAAGTTTGAGATCAGCCTGGGTAAAATAGCAAAGCCTCTCCAAAAAAAAAAAAAAAAAAATTAGCTAGCCAGGCATGGTGGCACATGCTTATAGTCCCAGTTACTCAGGAGGCTGAGATAGAAGGATGGCCTGAGCCCAGGAGGTCAAGGGTGCCATGAGCTGTGATCATTGTGATCATGCCACTGCACTCCAGCCTGAGTGACAGAGTGAGACTCTGACTCAAATGAAAGAAAAAAAAATGAAGGAAGAGGTAAAAAATAGAGCTATAAGAGTCAAAGATGGGTGACCAGTTATCAACTTTTAATTTTTTTAAGAAATGCAATGATCAAAACTTTTTTAAAAATTAAATGGAATTTGGACTCTATCCTGCAGACAGTGATGAGCCACAAACTTTTTTTTTTTAATATAAAAGTTCAGCTGGATGCAGTGACTCATGCCTATAATCCCAGTGAGATGGGAGGCAGAGGCAAGAGGACTGCCTGCACCCAAGGGTTCAAGATCAGCCTGGGTAACTTAGCAAGTCCTCGCCTCTACAATAAATCAAAAAATTAGCTGAATGTGGCGGCACATGCCGGTAGTTCCAGCTACTTGAAAGGCTGAGGTGGAAGGATTGCCAGCAGGTGGAGGCTGCTGTAGCTGTGAGAATGCCACTGCACTCCAATCTGGGTGACAGAATGAGCAGACTCAAAAATAAATAAATAATATATATATATGAAAGATATATATATATGAAAGATAAATTTTTAAAATATTGTTTGTGGAAGATAATTCTGGTAGAATCCTATTAAAACAGGGGTCTTCAACCCCCAGACTATGGATTAATACTGGTCTGTGGACTCTAAGACTGCACAGCAGAAGGGGAATGGCAGGCAAGCAAGCGAAGATTCATCTGCATTTACAGCCACTCCCCATCACTTGCATTACCACCTGAGCTCCACCTCCTGTCAGATCAATAACAGCAGATTCTCAGAGGAGCACAAATCCTAATGTGAACTGCACATGCGAAGGATCTAGGTTGCAACTCCTTATGAGAATCTAATGCCTGATGATCTGAGTGGAGCTGAGGTGGTGATGCTAGTGCTGGAGAGTGGCTGCAAATACAGATTAACTAGCAGTGAGGTTTGACTGCATGTAAAAATCAATTGCTTGTAGACTCATATCAAAACCCTATTGGTGAGTGACATGTGAGTTGATGCATTTCAATGGTACAGCTGCATCTGGTAGCAGGCTTTAAGTGATATTCTGACACTCACTTTAGTCCATGCATAGGCCACACATTATTTTATTTACCACTTCCGTCTGAGCCTCCTTCCCTCATTGCACACTTGTCTCAGTTACAGTTTTGGTAAGCCCACAAGCTAACCCTAGCCAAAATGGGTAAAATACAAATTTCATTGGAGAGTTTCTTTGAAAAGGGGAAAGACCCAGTGATGAGATGGCAGAGGATTCTAAGACTGCCAATAAAAAGAAAGCTTCATTTAGAAGAAAATACTAAGAGTCCTACTTAAATTATGGGTTAACTACAGTAGGTGATTCATATTCTCCAAGCCCATTTTGTATAATATGTGGTGACCGGTTATCCTTCGAAGCCATGAAACCTTGAAAACTGCTTCACTACATGGAGGCCAAGCATTAAAAGACCATCTTTGGAGTTTTTCAAAAGAAAAAGTTATGAACACAAAGAAAGGAAGAAATTATTGAAGGTCATCACCTCATCAAATATGTCTGCACTGATAGCATCATGCTTGGTAGCTAACTGCATTGCTAAAACTAAGAAGCCCTTTACAATTGGTGAAGAATTGTTCCTGCATACTGCTTAAGGACATTTGTCATGAACATTCAGGAGAGGCTGCAGTTCAAAAGGTGGCAAGTGTTCCTCTTTCAGCTAGTGCCATAACCAGATGAATTGATGAAACAGCAAAGAATATTGAGGCCCAATCGTTAAAGGATTCACGAGTCACTGTGGTATACAATCCAGGTTGATGAGTCTACCAGTGTAGACAAGGCACAATGATTGTTTTTGTGCAATATATTTTCCAGGAGGATGTGCATGAGGATGTTATGTGCACTTTTGTTTCCAACTAATACTACTGCAGCTACAGAACTATTCAAGTCTTTGAATTATTACATATCAGGAAAACTGAATTGGTCATTTTGTGTCAGTATATGCATGGCTGGAGTGGCTACCATGACTGGACAACTTTCTCGTTTCATTACTCAGGTCAAAGAGGTCGATTCTAAATGTAAGTCTATAAAGTTTGACATTCATAGAGAAATGCTGGTTAGCCAAAAAAATGACACCCGTACTTAAGAATGTTTTGCAGGATGTGATTAAAATAATCAAGCACACTACAGTACATGCCCTTAATTCACATCTGCTCATGCAGCTCTGTGAGGAGCTGGATGCAGAGCACACACATTTTCTTTTATACACAGAAGTGAGATGGCTTTCTGAAGGTAGATCACTGGTCAGAGTTTTTGAGTTAGGTGAGCTGCTCCAGAGATTTCTTTTAGAAAAACAGTCACCAGAATGGGTCACAAAACTTGCTTGTGTGACATATTCAACCTGCTCAATGAACTCAATCTGTCACTTCAGTGGAGAATGACAACTGTGTTCAAATCGGCAGATAAAGTGGCTACATGCAAAGCTAAATTGGAATTATGGGGGTGACAAGTGAACATTGGGATTTTTGATATGTTTCAAACATTAGCAGAGACTTTGAAGGAAATTGAGCAAGGACCTTCTTTTTTCCAGCTGGTGCATGATCACCTATCTCAACTTTTAAAAGAGTTTGAGCACTACTTCCCAACCACAAAAGACTCCCAAACTGGGAAGGAATGAATCTGTGACCCATTTGCGAATAAGCCAAGTGAATTGCCTTTGTCCATGCTAGAAGAGAATCAACTGCTTGAAATTGCAGATGATGGTGACCTCAAAAGTATGCTTGAGGGTTGATTGGGAAGATGGTGGCCGAGCCAGTTGGACTATGTGAGTCCCTGTGTGAGTGAGTGAGTATATGGAAAATTTTGTGTACGTGCTGGTGAGCGAGTGGGCATGTGAGTGGCTGACTGAGTAAGGGCTAGAGAGCTGGTGGCCAGGGCTCTGCTGGTGCAGCAATTGGTGCCACAGCTGCTGGTCTTGGACCCTAGCGATTCCCAGGATGCAGAAGCCAAGTGCCGTTTTCTTTTTCTTTTCTTTCTTTTTTTTTTTAATCAACAAACCCTCCCTGGGAAGAAAATGCTGGGGGACTGTCTAAGTGGGTGCTTGTGAGCAAGTGGCCAGACCCCTGGTGCAACTGCTGGTGCTGCAGCTTCTCTGCTTTATCCCTGGCTCTTCCCAGGTTGCAGAAGCTGAGTGCCACTATTTTTTTTTAAACAGACAAAAGTGGCTGGGATAAAATATCACCCCAGACTCTCCCACAATGGTGCAGCAGGAGAGAGACTGCTGGCTCCTGGCTTTGCCTCACCACTTCAGCGCCTGGCAGGGCACTGGCAGCAGGGGCTGCAGAGGGAGTTCAGAGGCAAAGTCTCATGGAAGAGGACAAAAGAGGCACCAGGGTCCTTGAAGGCGGGGCAGGAAAGCGCTCTGACTTGCTCAGCACGGAGCAACAGACCCCATCTTTGTGACTGGTGGATCAACTACTCAGGGATTGGTCATGACCCAGAAGGAATATCCTGAAAGCACAAACTTCAGAGGAACCTGACAAGTACTGAGTTCCAGGGGCCTACCCTCTACCCTGATCCAGCCATGGGACAAAGGGTGTACCCAGAAAAGAATGAGGAAGAACTCCAGAGAGATCAGTGGTGAGTCCAGGGCTGACCCCCTCCTCCGCAGCAATTCTCAGAACATCAGACCCACACAACAGGACCACAGCTGAGAGGGACAAACCCAGGCAGAGCCTGGATGTCAGTTGCAAAAGGAGAACTCCATTCCAGGATAGGCCTGGCTGGGGCACCCCTCCCCCACCACCACCGCGAGTACGTACCTGGGGAAGAGACAATCCCGTACATCCCCACTGGAGGAGATCTCCCTGACCATACGAGAGTGGTAGGAGAGGACTGCAGCCCCACCCATCTCCACTGCCACTCCTCCTTCCCTGCTTTGGACACTGAGGAGAGAGTGAAAGAAGTGGCTCTGCAGGAGTGACCTGATTAGAGGAACAATTACAGAGCCTGATTTTTAAAAAAACTTTTTAAATTTTTTTCACTATTTGTTAGTTCATCTATTTTTAAAATATTTTTCCTTTGTGCATGAATGTGTTTGTAAGAATTTGATCTACTCCCCCCAAATGTTTTTTCTTTTCTTTTTCTGTTTCTTTCTTCTTTTATTTGTCATTTTCTGTTTATGTGTATATGCGAATGACTGAATTTTCATCTTTCAATTTTGTTGTTATTGTTGGTTTGTTTTTGCTCTTTTGTTCTTCTGGACTTTTTTATTTTCATATTTTCGAGATTAAGGTGTGTGTCAATATACATGTGAGGGTTCAACCTGAATTCCATTTTATCCCCCTTCACTCTGTTTAATTTCTCTATTCACTTTATGCTAGCCATGTATGTGTATTTAATTTTCTTTTCTTTGTTTTTTGTTGCTGCTGTTTGTTTTGTTTCACTTTGTTGTTATTCCAGTTTGTTTTCGGGGTATGTGCGCATGTGTGTGTGTGTGTGTGTGTGTGTGTGTGTGTGTGTGTGTTCAATTGTTTTTTGCATTGGTTCCTGCTTTGCATCATCATATAGAGTGGTGGTAGGGAGTGGGTGTCAGGGAACACATACCACAATAAGTGAACATTGTAATTTGCAAGTAGTTTCTGAATCTGAGTGCCCCATCCCCTGCTTTATTCAAATTTCAAAAATTAGGAGAGACAGCAAAACTTCCCATCCACCATCCTTTTCTAAATAGAACAAATCCAGAGCTCGAATCAGGGAAGAATAGAGGACTGAGCAAGTATCAGAAGGGAATCCCTCTGTCACTGACACTAAATAACAGAACTAAAGAGAAAAACAAGAGATCTGTCACAAATGAGGAAAAACCAAAGGAAGACCTCAGACAATTTCAAGTGTACCAAAGACAAAACTCCTGAAAAATCAGACCTTGGTGCCCAAACAATGGAAGTCCCCAACGACTGACCCCAGAATACAACAGGGATTAGGTAATGGATGGAAAGAGTGAATGGGACTCAAGGAAGACAAGATACAACACTGAAAGAACTTGGAGCAGAGATTTTGGCAATAAAAAATTTCATCCAGGAAATAAATAACAAGATGACAAGCATGGAAAGCAGAATTAATCTAGCTGAAGAAAGAATCTCAGAACTTGAACACCAGAACATGGAATTAACTCAATCTGTAAAAAACATATAAAGAAGACTCGTGACTGATTTGTATCCCAGAAGAAGTAAGGGAAATGGAGAATAACTTGGAGCAAGTATTCCAGGAGCTAATCCAAGAAAATTTTCCCATCTCACCAGAGATGAGACCAGCCAAGCACAAGAGATACAGAGAACCCCCCACAAACATCAAATGAGAAGACCAACCCCTAGACACATAGTAATTCACCTATACAAAGTGGGCACAAATGAAAAAATGCTAAAGGCAGCAAGAGAGAAAGGTCAGACTACCTACTGGGGAAAACCAATCAGAATAGCAAAGTCCTCAAAAATAAACAGTTTCAACCAAGTATTACCTATCCAACCTAGCTCAGCTTCATCAGTGATGGAGAATTAAAACCCTTTCCAGATATCCAATCCCTAAGAGATTATGCAGCTTCCAGACCAGCACTACAGGAGACACTTAAAAAGGTATTAAACACAGAAGAAAGAAAAAAAAGAATGATGACATACTTCTCAAGAGAACAGCAGAGCACAGAATCAAAAGAGAATTCAGCACAAGAAACTTGAAAACACATGTACGTTAACCCCAAAGCCAAAAGAAAACAAACAAAGAAAAAACTTTATAAGAACCTCATGACAGTGATAAAAAAATCACATTTCAATAATCAGCCTGAATGTGAATGGACTAAATGCACCAATGAAAAGACACAGAATGGCAAACTGGATAAGAAGCCATGACCCAATTATTTGCTGCATCCAGGAAACTCATCTTACCAAAAGGGACACACCCAGACTCAAATAAAAGGATGGAAAATGAGCTTCCAGGCAAATGGATCACAAAAGAAGGCAGGAGTTGTGATCTTAATATCAGACAAAATAACCTTTAAGCTATCCAAAATGTAAAAAGATATAAAAGGACACTACATAATGATAAAAGGTTCAATCCATCACCAAGAAATATCCATTCTAAATATATATGCACCCAACACAGGAGCACCAGCATTTTTAAAGCAACTACTAAGTAAACTAAAAAAAGATATTGATTCTAACACTATTATAGCAGGGGATGTGAACACTCCACCTACAGTCCAAGATAGATCATTGAGGCAAAAAATCAACAAGGAGATCCAGAACCTAAATTTGATGATCAAGTAGACTTAATAGATACCTACAGATTATTCCACCCAACAACCACAGAATATACATTCTACTCATCACCACATGGAATGTACTCCAGGATCGATCACATCCTTGGCCAAAAATCAAGCATAAACAAATTCCATAAGATTGAAATCTCACCATGCTCACTCTCAGACCACAGTGGGAGAAAAATAAATATCAACACCAACAACAGTTCCCCAAAGCCCACAAGACATGGATACTAAATAGCATGATGCTGAACAACTACTGGGTCAACACTGAAATGAAAGCAGAAATTAAAGGATTCCTGGAAACCAATGAAAATGAAGAAACATCTTACCAAAACCTCTGGGATGTCGTGAAAACAGTTCTAAGAGGGGAATTTATATCTCTACGAGCACATATCAAGAAAACAGAAAGATCACAAGTGGAGAGCCTAACAAATCACCTAAAGGAGCTAGAAAGAGAAGACCACCAAAACCCCAACTTTAACAGAAGATCCAAATCACCAAAATAAGAGCCCAAATATGGGACATAGAAGACAAAAATGTTAGAAAACATCAACAAAACAAAAAGCTGGTGCTTTAAAAGAATTAATAAGATTGATGAACCCCTAGCCAGAATGACCAAGAAAAAGAGAGAAAAAGCCCAGATAAACTCAATGAGAAATACAAAAGATCAAATTACAACTGACCCCAATGAAATACAAAACATTAGCAGAGATTACTATGTACACCTATATGGAAACAAACTTGATAACTTAAATGAAATGGAGCACGTTCTGACATCACACAACCTCCCCAGGATGAAACAAGAAGACATTGAGACACTAATTAGACCAATAACAACCCAGGAAATTGACCCTGTCATATGGAAACTACCTACAAAAAAAAAAAAAGCCCTGGACTGGATAGATTTCCCACAGAATTCTACAAAATGTACAAGGAGGAATTAATACTAATCCTTTTGAAAGGATTCCAGGCAATTTAGAAAAATGGAATTTTCTCTAAATCATTTTACAAAGCTAACATCACACTGATATCCAAACTGGGTAAAGATCCATCAAAAAAAGAGAACTACAGGTCAATATCCATTATGAACATAGATCCAAATTTCCTCAACAAGATCCTAGTAAATCAGATACAAAAACACATCTAAAAAAATCATCCAACATGACCAAGTAGGCTTCATCCCCAGGATGCAAGACTGGTTCAACATTCATAAGACCATAAATGTAATTAAATACATCAACAGATGTAAAAACAAGAACCACATGATTATCTCATTAGATGCAGAAAAAGCTTTTGATAAAATCCAGCATACTTTCTTGATAAAAACCCTCAAACACCTAGGTATAGAAGGAACATAGTTCAAAATAGTAAGTGCCATCTATGATAAACCCACAGCTAACATATTGCTAAGTGGACAGAAACTAGAAACATTTCCCCTAAAATCTGGAACAAGACAAGCCTGCCCACTCTCACTCATCTTGTTCAACATTGTGTTGGAAGTCCTAGCTTGGGAAATTAGACAAGAGAAGGAAATCCAGGGTATCCAAAGAGGAAAAGAGGAAGTCAAGTTATCCCTCTTTGCTGATGATATGATCCTATACCTTGAAAATCCAAGAGAATCTGTCAAAAACCTGCTTGCACTGATAAAGGACTTTGGTAAAGTTTCAGGGTGCAAAATAAATGTGCAAAAGACAGTTGCATTCCTATACACCAACAACAAGTAGGCAGAGACCCAAATTAAAAACACAATCCCATTCACAATAGCCATAAAAGAAGAAATACTTCAGCATCTTCCTAACCAAAGAAGTGGAAGACCTTTACAATAACTACAAAACACTCCTCAAAGAAATCCATGAAGACACAAACAAATGGAAAAATATTCCATGCTCATGGATAGGAAGAATCAACATTGTTAAAATGTCCATTCTACCAAAGGCAATCTACAGATTCAACCCATCAAGTTACCAGCATCATTCTTCTGTTAGTGACGATACAGAAATTCATATGGAAACATAAATTACTATGAATAGCCAGAACAATCCTTAGCAAAAGAAACAAAGCAGGACTTCAAACTTTACTATAAGGCTACAGTAATCAAAACAGCCTGGTATTGGTACAAGTACAGGCACATAGACCAACAGAACAGGATAGAGATTCCGGAAGCAAAGCCTCAATTTCTCAACCAACTCATCTTTGAAAAAGCCTCCAATAACAACCAGTGGGGAGAAGAGAACCTATTCAGTAAATGGTGCTGGGAAAACTGACTGATCACATGCAGAAGATTGAAACAGGACCCCTACTTATCATCATACACAAAAATTAACCCTAAGTGGATCAAAGACCTAAACGTAAAACCTCAAACTATAAGAATCTTAGAAAATGCAGGAGACACCCTTATGGAAACTGGAACTGACAATTCCTAATCAAAACCCTAAGTGCCCATACCATAAGAAATAAGACAGATAAGTGGGACCTCATCAAACTAACGAAATTCTGCAAAGCAAAAGAAATCATCAAGAGAGCAAGGAGAAAACCCACAGAATGGGAAAAAATATTTGTCAACTGTATATCTGACAAAGGCTTAACATCTAAAATCTACAAGGAACTCAAATACACTGAAAGGAAAAAAACAAACAGCCCCATTAAAAAGTGGGCCAAAGACATGAATAGACACTTCTCAAAAGAAGATGTATGGACAGCCAAAAGGCACATGAAAGTGCTCATCCTCACTCATTGCAAATCAAAACCACATTGAGATACCACCTGGCCGGGCTTGGTAGTTCAGCCTGTAATCCCGCGCCTTGGGAGGCTGAGGTGAGTGGATTGCCTGAGCCCACGGATTCGAGACCCACCTGGGCAAATTGGCGAGACCTCATCTCTACAATGAATCAAAAATTAGCCGGGCATGGTAGTGCACACCTGTAGTTCCAGCTACTTGGAAGGCTGAGGCAGAAGGATTGCTGGAGCCCAGCAGGTGGAGGCTATGGTGGCCGGGAGCGGCCACTGCACTCCAGTCTGGGTGACAGAGTGAGACTCCTAACTCAAAAAAAAAAAAAAAAGAGATACCATCTAACCCCAGTAAGACTGGTCGTCATTAATAAAACAAACAACAACAGATGCTGGCGAGGATGCAGAGAAAAAGGAGCACTTCTACACCGCTGGTGGGAATGCAAACTAGTGCAACCTCTTTGGAAGACTATGGTGGTTTCTGGAAGAACTAGACTGTGTGGTGGTTTCTGAAAGAACTAGAAATTGACCTTACATATGACTAAGTAATTCCCATATTGGGAATATACCCGGAGGAACTCAAATCATTCTACAAAAAAGATACCTACACACATGTTTGTTGCAGCTCTATTCACAGTAGCAAAAACATGGAACCAACCATGTTGCCCATCAAAGCTGGACTGGATAAAAAAAAAAAAGTGGTACATATACACAATGGTATATTATGCAGCCATAAAAAGGACAAATATATAGACTTTGCAGCAACTTGTTTGAATATAGAGTCGATCATACTCAGTGATGTATCCCAGAAACAAAAATCAGAGTACCATATGTTCTCACTCATAAGTGGACCTCAAACAATTATAATACTATAAAAAAGCAATTGGCAGTAGTGGGAAACTGTCGGGAGGAGGGGTGGGATTGGCAGTTGAGGGAAACTGCTAGGGGAGGGTACCTGCATAATCAACAAGGGTACCTGCATAATCAACATTTATATACCTAACCCTGAATTGTACCCCACATCTTTATAATTAAAAAATAATAATTATAAAATAAAATAAAAGTATGTTTGAGACTTCAAATCTCCATATAATCTCAATTAAAATCAAGGCGGAATATCCTGAGATTGCCACGAAAGCACTGAAAAGCTTCCATTTCCAACATCCTCTCTTAGTGAAGTTGGGTTGTCTGCAGTGACAGCAACCAAAAATGAGATTACAGAGTAGACTGGACATAAGCAACACATTCAAGTGTCACTGTCTCTGATCACCCCCAGATGGGACCATGTAGTTGCAGGAAAACAAGTTCAGGGCTCCCACTGATTCTGCATTAAGGTAAGCTGTATAATTATTTCATCATATATTACAATGGAATAACAGTAGAAATAAATACTTCATTATATATTACAATGTAATAATAATAGAAATAAAGTGCACAAAAATGTGACGCACTTAAATTATCCCCAAACCATCCCCCATCCCTCCAGTCTGTGGAAAAAATGTCTTCCACAAAACTAGTCTCTGATGTCAAAAAAGGTTGAGGACTGCTGTATTAAAAAGCTAACACAGTATTCTAGGTGTAGAAATGAAGAGGAACTCAAATCAAGACGCATTTTAGATGTTCAGTTGACAGAAGCTGACAGTCTCTGGATGAAGGAGAAAGAGGAGTCTGGAATAACTCTGAGCTGTTTCTCTTAGGAAAATGCCTGGAAGACGGAAACACAAATCAAGATGGGAACAGAAGAGATACTGTTTTAAGAAGAAAGGCTAAGAAATGTGGAATCTTGCATGAAATTGAATAGTGTCAATGGTTGAGATCAAGCTATTTGCACCATTCTCTGCCTAACCCAGAGAAACAGAAGCCTTTCCAATTTAGATTTTAGAAAATCTAGGAAGTAATGGACAGAAAGTGATTTTCATTTATCTTCCAAGTGATAAAAGCCTTAGACTTAAGTACATCTCCCTTGGCACATACAGTATAGCTTTCCTAAGTGGTGAAAAATCTGTGACCTTTCTCATAAACAGCAGTTCTGCATTTGAACCTCTGGGTACAAGCATCTCCTAGGTATATGAAGATGCTATCTCAATGTATTTTTAAGATCCTAGTGCTTTAATCAAGCTGATTGCTTGTAAGTTACGAATGTATAAAATAATCTGAGTATAGGAAGCACTTGTCATTTCAAAACAATAGCTCTTTGTTGACTGTTGCTTATGTATAGCAAGAATAAGTTTTCCGGTGGAGACTGACTTTCATAGCGGAAAAGGTAAGTTTGAAAATTAATGTCAGCACAATTCAAAGAGAAATGATGCAGCTTACCACATACTGCATGTGAATATGCCATTCTTCAAAATATTGGTGTGTAAAAAAAGTTTCATATTTTCAGCCAACATTACAGTCACTCTGGAAATAAGGAAATTGTGTTAATACACTATCAATTACATTTTTATTATTAAAGCATTTTAACGACATTGTAGAATATTTTGAAAGTAAAAAAGAAAATCTGTAATTCCACTATTCTTAAATTATTTACAAACCATTTTAAGGTTCCCTTTCAGTCTTCCCTACATAATTGTCTATGGCCATAATAACTTCTATTCTATTTCATATACTCATTTTTCACTTAAGAGTCCAGTTAAGGCATTTCTATGTAGCTATGTGATGTTCATTATTAAAATTTCTCTTAGTTATGCAATCTTTTACTATGTAGATCTACCCTAATTTATCTAGTATTTTATTAAAGATTTTTTCTTCTAATATTTTTTTCTGTTAAAGACAGCATTGCAATGAACATCTTCCCCAACAAAGTATTTTTCTTGTTTTAGTTTACTATTTTTAGGATAAATTTCTTTTCTTTTTCGTCCTTTTTTTTTTTTTTTTTTTTTTTTTAGTTGGAGTCTCACTCTGTCACCCAGACTGGAGTGCAGTGGCAGCTCCCAGCCACCTCAGCCTCGACCTACTGGGCTCCGAAGATCCTTCCGCCTCACCCTTCCAAGTAGCTGGAACTACGGGCGCGCGCTACCACACCCGGCTAATTTTTTGATTTATTGTAGAGATGAGGTCTCACCAAGTTGCCTAGGCGTGTCTCGAACCCGCGGGCTCAGGCAATCCACTCACCTCAGCCTCCCAAGGCGCAGGATTACAGGCTGAGCCACCGAGCCCGGCTAGGATAAATTTCTACAAATTGACTCACTAATTAAAATACTATAAATCTTTTCATGGCTCTTGATTGACATTGTCAGGTTGCTTTTCAAGTGTGTTGCATCAATTTTTCTTCTCATATGCAAGGTATAAAAGTACCATTTTCAGATCTTCTCAATCATATTCTTTAAATAATTTAAGTAGAAAAAGAGGTTATTTTGTCTTAATTGACATTCTATGATTACTAGACCCAGAAACATTTTTACTGTTTCTTTAATAGTTCTACTTTTTATTCTTTGATGAAATTATATTTATGCATTTGCCAATTACATTGGGATACAACTTTTTTCCTTACTAAATATATTCTTTGTATGTAACATTTAGCTCTGATTATATAAACTAAAATACTTTTCTGTCTGTTGTATCCTTGGTAGTATAATTTTTAAGAGATTTAATGATTAACCAGAACTGCTATATAAAAAAATCCCTCACAACAAATCTAACAGTATTTTTATACCATAATGACATTTGTACAATTTGTTCTTATTCTAAATCACCACCCTTATATGTCTTGACAGGACTCTACAAGATTATTCCCAGGACTTCTGCTATTCCTTTAGGGCTGACATGCCATCCTTCCAAATGTGATTCTTATAATTGCACTTGGTTCTTAAAAACAACATGAAAACCCGAAAGGCTATAAAAGGAGCTGTAACATTAGCTACACATTAATATGCATCAATTCACATCCTTAGAGATTATAATTTTTTAAATACATTCAATAGACACAAAATTACAGTTGACAGTAAATATACTCTGAAAATACAAGTGCATCACACAAAAGATGTTATAAGAATGAAAAATAGGCATTTATTTTAGGTTTATCCGCAAGTGACCTGCATCTTCCATGCCTATCCATTTGTACAAGTGTGCCCAGTACCCACAGGAAACAACACAACCACAATGTGAAATGGGAAGATCAAATCCTAGAATCAGAAAACCTGAGTTTGAATTCAGACTTTGCCAATTAGCAGCAACAGAGTGAACTCAACCTTGTTAAGCCACATCTATTTTATCTATAAAATAAAATAAGTTCACTATGCTTGGCACGGGGACCTTTGTCCCCAACCCCAGGGTGCAGACCAGTATTGGTCAATGATCTGTTTGGAACTGGGCCTCACAGCAGGAGGTGAGCAGAGGTTGACTAGAGCTCTGCCTCCTGTCAGATCAGCAGTGGCATTAAATTCTCATAGGAGTGGGGAAACTCTGTTGCAAACTGTACATGCCAGGGATCTAGGTTGTGCACTCCTTATGAGAATTTAATGCCTCATGATCTGAGGTGGAGCTGAGGCTGTGATGCTTGCATAGGGAAGCAGCTGCAAATAGAAGCTAACATTAGCAATGAGGTTTAACTACATACTCCCCACCTCACCCCACATCCATGGAAAAATTGTCTTCCACGAGACTGATGCCTGATGCCAGAAAGGTTGGGGACCACTGCTTTATCCCACATTCTTACATTCTTGCTATAAGGCAGGAATTGTAGCTTCCATTTTGTAGGGAGCTCTTCTCTCACCTCTCTGTTTAAACCACTACCACCCCCTACATTCCACACTTCTTTTTTCCCCCATTGTCCTCCTTCATTTTTCTTCATAACACATCTTGCCAGTTGATATACTATTTATCAACCAGTTTACATGTTTACTGTCTACATGCCCCCACTAGAAAGTAATCGTCTATGCTCTCACTCATAAGCAGACCCTGAACATTTTACCATAATACTGTAAGAAGGGGATTGGCAGTAGCGGGATACTGCTGGAGGCGGGAGGAGGGGGAAGACACAACATCAGTAAGGGTAACTATCTCAAACTAGGACAAGTAGGGCCAAAGAGGGGCCCAAACTTTACCTGTATGATGACCACTCGTATACCTAATCCTGAATTGTACTCCACATCTTTAAAACTAATTTTTTTTTAATTTGGAAAGGAAAAAGTAATCCCCTAGAAAGCAGGAATTTTCCTTTTTTTCCCCCACTCTTTCTCCAACATCTGCAAGAGTATACCCAATAGGTATTTGTTGAATGACTATATAATCTATGATACTACTGTTAACCTAAGTTTCCCATATCATATTTCTAAGTTATTTAAAATTTCTTTTAAGAAATTATTGTTATGGGCAAAACTGTATTCTAAGTGATATGACAGACCTGTTTATTTTTTCATTTGTTATTTAACTGGTAAAGGAGACAATATTTTTTGACTGGGAAAACTTAAGCAATGTGCTTGACTTCCTCCCACACATTTTTAAGATGCTATCTCTTTTAAGCTAGAGTGTCAAATCTATTCTTTCTAACTTATTTTAAATTTAGATTAAGCATTAAAATATCAAGACATCAGATTATGTATTCAGTACAACTTTACTCATGATTTCGAATCTGGTGGAACTTCCCAAGCTGGACATTCAAGTCCAGATCAGCAAGAATCTGGAGAGTCATGCTTTTATGGAAAAGGCCTTCAAATCCAATTTGTGCATTATCCTGTACAAACTTACAAAAATGGGCAACAAATTTTGGTCTTATACATCCATGTGGGTGAAAAAAGATGTAAAAAAATGTTCTCATATAGACAAGTAGAAATGACAGCTTTGGAAACAGAGAAAGCTAAGTCTTTTTCCTCCCCTCACCACTTATCAGCTGTGTGACTTTTAATAAAATATTTAATCCCTCTAAGTCCAAGTTTCCACATTTTTAAGATGCAATGGCACTATTTACTTCGTGAGGTTGTTAAGGATCGAAGTAACCAGCACAAGGATTTACCCACTGAATTTACTCAATAAACTCACTCCCTCCTTCCCTTTCTTTCACAGTTAACAATGTAATGATTTCAGAGGGCTGGGTTTGAATTCTAGTTCTCACATTATCAGCTGCATGACCGCGGACACCTTATAGATGCACTCAGTACTTCCACTAAATGATCTGTAATAAGTTAATGGGGATAGTGCCGGTCTTCTGGATTTCTTGTAAGGACTAAGTGAAAGGCATTGCTTAGCATTCTGCCTGCCACATGCTAAGTGCTTGGAGAGAGTTTATTAGTAGTAACAATAATATCAATATAAGTAAATTGACACTGAAGAACAGGAGGCTTAATTTCTCCCTCAGCTTGTTCTGTTAGAAACAACCTGGAAACAACCATGCTGCCCATCAAAAGAGGACTGAATTTTAAAAATGTGGTACATATACACAATGGAATACTACGCAGCCATAAAAAAGAACAAAATCATGAATTTCGCAGCAACCAGGATGGAACTAGAGTCTATAATACTGAGTGACCTCTCACAGAAACAAAGATCCGAGTATCACATGTTCTCACTCATATAATGGACCTTGAACATCCAATGTAATACTGTAAGAAAATGACTGCCGGTACTGGGAAACTATGGGGGGGAGGGGGATGGGATTAACAGTAGCAAATATCTGTCTGGGGATGGGGAAGCACCTCTTATCAACAGGGTGCCTGAATGAAATGTAATTGTACACCTAACCCTTAACTTGTACCCCCACAAAACCATAATAAAAAATATTGATTAATAAAAAAAAAATGTCCAGTAATAGGAACCAGTTAAATACATAAATCAAAAGGCAAATATGAGGAAAGCCATTAATGCAAAGACTCTATGCAGCTTATAAAAAAAAGTAAGCGGAAGCCTCCTATGTACAGATATGGTAAGATCTCCAAGAAATATGACATGGAAAATGTAAGTACAGAACAATGTGTGTTGTGTGTTATGTTTTGTATAAAATAAAAGGAAAGTAAGAGTCTAAAAAAAAAAAAAGCAGCAAAAATCATTCAGAAAAATGGTTTATGGTACTTCCTGATAGGACCCAAGCAATATGTTGTGTTCTTTGGGTTGCAGTATTTCATGTATCTTACATGATATGTGGGATGTCAAACACTGCCCCGGAAAAACCCTACCACTTGCACATCTTTGAAAAGTCTAAGCCATAGTTCCCCAGCTGACCCCTTTGGTACAGAGGCAATCCTGGCAGCCTTTGGCAATTGCTGTATGGCTTTTTTTGTGGAGAGTCAGGTTTTGGAGAGCTACTGCTAAATGAAAATGACTCTCCTAGAGCTGTAAGATTAAAATGGCATCAAAGGCCTTCAGGTTTTGTTTGTTCATTTTTGCTTTTAAGTAGCAGACTTTCTGCTAAGTTTATAAAACAGAAGTTCTTTCTGCCACTTTAGTAATGTCACTGATGAAATCGATAAGTTGCCTCATGTCCCTAACGACATCAAGAACAGGGTAGTCTAAAGACATGGACTCTATGATCTATATGCACATGATTCTATAGGTCCCTGTATGGGAACAGCCCCAGACTCTCACTAGGCTAGGAGTTCAGTGGTTTGAAATAGCAGGCACATTGTTTTATATTACAAACTAGCTCACAGTTCCCTCTAGAAATGATGACATACACTTTCTACTGGTTCCTGAGTACTATAAAATTTTTTGTCAGTCAATTAAAACATGTAAGAGCAAATCTGCTGGCTGCCAAATAAAAAGATGCATTACCAGCCAGAAAGACTGGTGTCATAGGTAGAAAAATCACAGATGTGACTCAAGCAGCCCACCCTATGGGAATACACTAAACTGAGCATAATTATATTGAAATTCACTCTTAAAATCCCATCCACTATTATTTTTACTATTTTCCAATGTTACAAATTATTCATCATAATTTTAAAGTTTTTAAAGATATACATATTTCCAGAAAAATTATGTAATTTCATTCTGACGCTCCTGATCCTAAATATGCTTCAATACATTTAAAGGGGAAATTCAGCACACCTAAAGTATTGAACTAAACAAACCAAACACAGCTCAATTTTCTAATTCAACAATGAAGGATTTTTTTAACTTTCTTCACTTGGTCTAGGGTATCTCTCCATCATGCAGTATTGGACCTTCAAGACAAGATATTTAGAAGGCAGAAGAGAACGTAAGGCTTTTAGTTGACTATACCTGTTGTTTCAAAGCTGCATCGAGATACATTAGAAAGTGAAGAGGCTGGTGTCAGATCAGACCTCCAGGCCTATCTCAAGAGCCTTCTATGACGGGAGTCTCTCAACTACTCTGAGCCTCAGTTTCCCCATAAGTAAAAATAAACAAACCGTAATAAACTCTCGAGGTCCTTCTCATTTCTAACATTCTGTGGTTCTCAGACTCTGCTGGTGTTCAAATTCTGGTGAGATTTCTGGGGTTTGATCCAGAAATACTTGGAAGAGCAATAATAACCTATCCCTTCCATCTATCAAAAACAAACAATAAAGCCGGGCTCGGTGGCTCAGCCTGTAATCCCGCGCCTTTGGGAGGCTGAGGTGAGTGGATTGCCTGAGCCCGCGGGTTCGAGACCCGCCTGAGCAGCGAGACCTCATCTCTACAATAAATCAAAAAATCAGCCGGGCGTGATAGCGCATGCCTGTAATTCCAGCCACTCGGAAGGCTGAGGCGGAAGGATCGCCGGAGCCCAGCAGGTCGAGGCTGCGGTGGCCGGAAGCGGCCACTGCACTCCAGTCTGGGCGACAGAGTGAGACTCCAACTCAAAAAAAAAAAACAAAAAACAAAAAAAAACAAACAAACAATAAAACACTAGAAATGAAACAACATTAAAAACAAGACAAAATAGAATGTAGTACTACCTCCTGCTTTTTAAACTTAATATTTACAACAGTTGGACGAAAATCAACAACAACCACCTTTTCCCCAAATCTATTTGTTTTCATTCATCACTCTCCTCCATTTCTCAAAATACTGAATTTCTATTTTGTGCTCATCTTTTGGGAAAGTATTTCCTAACTGGGATCTTGGCCCTTCTCCCATTCTCCTCCCACCTTTATGACTGTCTCTTTCTAACTCTGGCATGTCTTCCTTTCCCCTCATTTTAATGATGTATTTACAATAAAGTTCAGCTCCATCTCTCCTGGTCTTCTTTCTATATATTCTCTTGTTAAGAGAAATCTTGCTTTCTCATCTATTAATATACCTTTTCTGTTAAAGATTATCCAATCCATATTCAGAGTACAAGTTTCTTTTCTAATCACCTATGTCCAACTGTCTAT
This sequence comes from Cephalopachus bancanus, assembly GCA_027257055.1. Classification (NCBI taxonomy): domain Eukaryota; kingdom Metazoa; phylum Chordata; class Mammalia; order Primates; family Tarsiidae; genus Cephalopachus; species Cephalopachus bancanus. Next base: position 6,487,384 of record JAPVLO010000073.1, read on the forward strand.
TATATAGATATTAACATATTCTGATATCACATTATTCTAACATGTCTAAAATTAAATTTGTCATTTCCTCTTCTTTTTCTCCATTTGCCAAGAAAAGTTGAAACTAAATCATTGCTCCAGTTTTGTCATTTTTATTAATAACACTACTCTTCTCTCAAGCCACTAGCCTTAAAAGCTTTGGACTTCTTTTTGTAGTCTGCTATGGTTAGAGGGGAGTCAGATTACCTGGATTCAAATCTGAAACTAATGGCTTTGTGACCTGGGCAAGTCATTCAACTTCTCTGTGTCTCAGTTACCTCATTTGTAAAAAGAGGGTGATAATAATACCTACCTCACAGGAGAAGTGCAAGAAGTAAAATTGTCAATATATTACAAAGTGTTTAGCACAGTATCTGTCATATGATAAATGTTCCATAAATAATAAATAACTAACCAAGTAAACAAACAAACCAAAAGATATAATGAACTTCAGGAAAAACAATAAACTGTCCAAGATGTGAAACAAGATTGGGAGGATGAAGAAGGGGAAGTATGCATGCAGTTGGGAGTATGTGCATTTGTGTATATGTGTGTGATATTCTGTGTCTGAGAGAGATGATGTAAGAGCGCTAAATCACCCTCTTCCAGAGCAGAAAGCCAATATGTAATATCTATTATAGACCAAGAAAAAAGCAATATAAACAAATTATTGAGAAATAGAGGGGCAAATACTAGTAAAGCAGAAAAAAATATATTAAAAGATTAGAAGCAGGAATCAGGGTTGGGATGGGGTACATTCAAAGGAACTTCTTTTTGTTCCTTAAAAATGTTATGGTACTATTTGATATAAAACACTGTGTCCAAGTATTACTCTGATAAGAATAGAATTTTAAAAAGTAATTTATTAGATCATGGAATGTGTGTAGAGTTCATATAAGTCCTGGGAAAATGCTGATATTTGAAGAAGGTATTATTTGTCAACTTTAATTTTAGGCAAAAGACAAAATAGAATGCATGTAATATACTATAAGTTATGATCCAAGCCAAAAGTATAAACTGATTCAGAAAATAGTTAGGAAATTTCATGATAAATTTATAACCTAGGCCTTCAAATGGTGGTCAGAACCAAGATGAGTTTGGTAATACTCAAAATAAATTTTGGCGAACAATCTCTTCTTTTTTTTTTTTTTTTTTTGAGGTGGAGTCTCACTCTGTCACCTAGACTGGAGTGCAGTGGCTGCTCCTGGCCACCGCAGCCTCGACCTGCTGGGCTCCGGCGATCCTTCCACCTCAGCCTTCCCAGTAGCTGGAATTACAGGTGCGCACTACCACACCCGGCTGATTTTTGCACAATCTCTTCTATTTAAGTATAACACTTACCAATTGTATTGCTCTATGTCACCATTAGGTATCATTGCCATATACTTGGAACAGTATTTATGAAAATAATTTGCAAAATATGTTGCATTTCACTAATTAAGACTCTAGCTTCAACACATTTTTTAAAAATCCTCTAAATATGTGTTGCCTGGTACATTTAAATAGGTTTGTTATTCTTCCCTAAAAGATAAGGTCAACAAAATTTATGGTATTTAATAAAGGTGGGAAAATTCAAAACCTCCAATTAATTATTACTAATAATTCATGGTTTAGAAGATGGTTTGTTAAAATAACCTAAACCCAGTTTGTGGGTCAAAGGACAGGAAGAGTCTTAACTTGAGAATGCCTTGGAGCTAATTTCTGCTTTGAGTCATAGTTTGCTCCAGTGAGTTTTTAAATACCAATCATATCTCAGAAACATGAAAACTCCACTCTGCTATGGAGATAAGAATAGTGGGGTGGGTCTCTGAAGAGAAGGAGAACCACAAAGATGCCAAGAGAAGTACTACTTGGTAAGACAAAGGGGTTGAATCAGCTCTCAAAGTGCACATTCAAGCACTGGTAGCTTTCGTTCTACCTCTTCTGTATCTTTAGGAGAAAAAAATAAAAGTTAATCATAAGACTATTCCAATCTAAATGTGAATAAATAAAAGTTATCTCACACACGCAAACACACACACACACACACACACAACACACACACACACAAAGCAGGGGTAGGGGGAGTGTGTCTAAAGTTAATGCCCCAATGCTTCCACAGAAAGGCAACAAGTTATGTCAAGACAAGACATCTTTTCACACTCAGGTTTCAAGTAAGGCATGCTGAGGAACATGCTTCTGAAGACACACATGAAAGAATTTTTTTCCTTACCCCAATCTAAGAAATTGGATTTTGAAGAATCACAGTCAATTAAGAATCGTTTTACACTTGCTTTATTTGCCTAAAAGTCAAACCATCTTGGCTCCTCATTCTTCCCCTTCTCAATCAGTGAAACAGTATTACAAGAATTTCAGATCTACTCCCGTGACCCCCACATTAAAATCTGCATTTGTTTTAAACTCAGGTTCATATATAAAAGACTATTGAGGTTTAAAAGAATGAAATTCATTAACAAAGTGATGAATCAATACTTAGTTCTCCAATTTCTACTGCCCATTGAAGTCACTGGGGTAAGTTTCACCAATGCACCATATCTCCAGAGACTTTAAGGTACATACAGCCTGGGCATCCAAGCCTGTATATGCTCCCGGGTGAGTCTAATGAGTAGCCCCTGAGCAGCCAACAGATACATGGAAAAACGCTCAGCCTCACTAATCATCAGAGAAATGCAAATTAAAACCACACTGAGATACCCCCTAACTCCAGTCGGGATGGCCATCAACAATAACTCAAAAGACAGCAGATGCTAGAGAGGATGTGGCAAGAATGGAGCACTTCTACACTGTTGGTGGGAGTGTAAACTAGTACAGCCTCTGTGGAAAACAGTGTGGCAATTTCTAAAAAATCTAAAAATTGACCTTCTGCGTGACCTAGCAATCTCCCTGCTGGAAATATACCTGGAGGGACTGAAATCACTCTATAATAAAGATACCTGCACATACATGTTTATTGCAGCATTATTCACAATTGCAAAAACAAGGAAGCAACCGTGCTGCCCATTAAAAGTAGACTAGATAAAGAAAATGTGGTACATTTACACAACAGAATATTATGCAGCCATAAAGAAAAGCAAAATTATGAATTTTGCAGCAACCTGGGTGGAATTAGAGTCTATAAAACTCTGTGATTTATCACAGAAACAAAGATCTGAATACAATGTGTACTCACTCATAAGTGGATCCTGAACATTGGGATTGGCAGTAGTGGGACACTGCCAGGGTGGGGGGGAGCACACATCAATAGGGTACCCACATTTTACCTGTATTAGCACACGTGCATACCTAATGCTCATTTGTGCCCCACATTTTCAAAATAAAATTATTTTTAAAAAAGAAGTACTGCTCTGGGGAACCAGTGCTGTCAGCACTACAAAGTTTACTTAGTGCTTATCATCCTCATTAGATTATACACTCCTTGAGCAGAGCGGATTGATTTGGTTTTACTGTCTAGGACTTTGACTTCCATTCATTCAATTCTTTACAAACTGCAAATCCAACTGAACAATGCTGTGCAAAGCATTCAAGAAGTGCTAACTAAATAACTGGTCTATTTTTGATCCCATTTCACTGGTTTTCCTAAGTTCCAAACAGAATAACTCTACTTTGTTTCCATCACGGAGTATTTCTTAGGAAAATCATCAACAAAACTCAGTGATGAAAATCATAACATATAGTTTGTACTTTTGATTCTAGAAACTCTATTTCAAGGACCACTTTATTACTATCCATAAAAGTCACTTTGACAAGAAAGTTAAAAATTACCAATTGAGCTAAAGGGATGTCAGGGTCAGATATCTGGGATATTTCCACTTGACTTAGGATGTCCAGTAGTTCAGTGTAATATTCAACAACCTAAAATCAAAAAGAAAAAAGAAGAAGTTTGATAAATTATCTAGCTCAGTCACATTAGTTTCTAGAATTTTATATTTACCCTTATAATTACCATGGCAGAGCCTTCTTTTAAGAGTCATGGGAGGTTATCGAAGTATCTTTAGTATAAGAATGATATTATCAGTTCATAGGAAACCTGGAGGACAACCCAGTAGAAAAACATGAGTTCAGTTTTGGCCTACTGAATTGGAAATGTCTTTGAAACATCCGGGCAGAAGTGCCAGTTTAGTCAGTTGGCTAAGCTGTCAGGGGAGAGATAAATTCACAAGTCTCTACAGAGAGAAAACTGAAGTTACAGGCAAGATGAGAAGCCCTTGGGAAAGAGTAGAGAATGAGAAGAGTGAGGAACTCCAACACATATGGTCAGATGCAAGACAACCTCAACTAAAAGAAAAAGAATGCAGTAAGTACACTTTTATGTCAATCTCTACCCATAGTTCTAATTCTTTCTTGTATAAAACTAGTAATGGAATTATTAGGTATGTGACATAGATTACCATAAAGAGCATTTACATTTATTGATGTATTTTATATGGCTCATTTATATCAGCCCATTTCTTGTGCCTAGTTCTTAAAAAGAATTAGGTTTTTATATTAGAAGTGGCACCTGTACTGATAAAATTATAGCTGTTAAATAATCGACCTCATGGCTACCACTAGAGCCATTCAAAGTTCTTTGTCCCTGGACTTGCATTATCATTGCAGCCATCAGGCTGCGTGAGAAAGTGATTGAAACAGCTTTTTTTTTAAATCACTCAGTGAATCTATTAGATGGTGAAAAAAAATGATAGGAGCATTTAAAGTCTCCCAATCTATACTGACAGCTTTGCAGAAAGCTTATACCAATTTTCCTCTCCCTGGCCAACAACAAATATGATCTTTGTCAACTTGATTGATAAAACTATTATCCCATTATCTTAGGCAACAATTTATCTTACAGGAGCATAAACAGTGTTGCCACACAAATGAGACCAAGAAACTCCCAAGCAGAATTGTATGTAAACTGAGACCTTGTATAAAACATAGTAAATACCCAATGCACTTGCTGAATTAAGTTGAAATCAAAACATGGTCATTTGTTTTCAGAAAGGAAAAGTTTCCAAAGAGCAAAAATTCCAAGATCCATCTTCTTGACTGTGGTGAGGTGGTCCCAAGACTGCTCAGCTATTGAGTTCAGGCAGATCCCTCCAGAAGTCTCCAGGATGCAGCTCAGGGAGATGGGAATTCAGTAATGGAGTTTCTTTTTTTAGTCATGAACTTCAAACTCATTTTATTCATATTTTCTTAACATTGCTTGGGAAATGGGCAGGCAATGCCGAACATTTCTTGATCAACCAATTAGTATAAATTCACGTGTAAATGTATTGCCGTGCACTTTATTTTCTGGTTAGTGACTGCAATTATAAAGCATCACACTACTGAATGTGTAGCAGGAACTGGCTGCAGAGAGAGATGGGACACCAAGATTACTTTGCCAGGAAAACAGAGTTTTTTTTCGTGGCAGTACCTGCTCAGCAGATTCACGGCGGAATGCAGCAAGGCATTGCCTTATATACATTTTAGTTTCTTTGTCCCCCATACAAGGCAGCAATTTGACATTATCCATTTGATTGGATATTTTGTAGCTGGAGGTGGCAGTTAGCATTACTTATTACACACTGATTGGTTTTAAAAATTATTTCATTTGCATGTCCTGTTTGCTGATTGGCTTACAAGATCACCATCCTGATTATATTTTGCCAAACGTTTGAACACGTAGCCCACCAAAGTGAAAAACCCACAAAAAGAGTAGCACAAAGAAGCAGGAAGTAACTTTTTTTCCCCCTTTTCTTACTCCTGCATTTTCAGAAGGGCCCCTGCATCAAATGTACTATGGTTAAGTTCGAAGTTCAGAGCCTTTTGGCTTTGCTGTGTTATCATAATGAGACTAGATCAGGATTCATTCCAATTGTTATCTTTCTGATATTAATGCATATAATTACTTTTCTTAAAAGAGTATTTTTAACTGAGTCCATTTGAGATGTAAACTGAAAAAAACATTTTTTACAAGGACTGTGTTTTTAAAATGGTTCATGCTCTGCTTGTTACCCCCAAATCCTGTAATTTCCTGCTCCCTACCTATACACCTAAAAGGCATGTCTACTGTAGAAATCAAAGAATTCCCAATTTATTCTCAATCAAGCTTGTAGGTTTTGGATGCTCTAAACTTGTCCTAGTGTTTGTCTTGATGTGCTGTTTCACGTTTGAACCTTTTTGTACTCTTGCTTCTAGTTGCTTTCTTTGGAGAGTGGATAAGGGTTTGTACTCTACAGGTGGACTGCTTGGATTTGAGTCCCTTACAAGTACATGATTCCAAGAAGCTTATTGAACCTCTCAGGTGCCTCCCTGTCTTCATCTGTATGCAGGTGATACTAACAGTACCTACTTCACACAGGCTATTAAGTAAGCACCCTAAGTGTTGTGATCATTATCTTTCCTAGTTGGTTTTGCCATCGCTTTTGTTACTGATCTTTGGGTACACACATCCGTAAACACGTGAATCTGGACAGGTAGATTCAGTCCCCTCCCCCGACCCCACCAATAGACCACAGGAGCATCTCTCTTCTCCCCTTTGCCCTCGCCTTTCCCCCCCCCCTTTCTTCCTTCCCTCCCCCCTCATCTCTCTAGTGATAGAACCCACGATGAATTTGAGAGTGAGCCTGAGGCAGGGAGACCAAATGGAAAACTGGCACAACCAACCCTAGGCATTTGTGAACTAAGCGAGTGTTGAGTCAAGAAACAGGAAATGAAGCGTTTATAGTAGTCAGAAGCATGAACAGCACATTTTACGTGTTCTTCATGAACCTTTTTAAAAGAACAGGGGACATTGGGAGTGGGGACGGGGGGCTATCACTCCCAGCTCCAGAAGGCGGGGCTATTTATGGCAATTGGAATGGGCGATCCTGCCCAACCGGCGTCTCGGCAACCCCCCATCCCCCAACCCACCCACCACCACCCCCGGGAGCTGGGTATTCCCGGCGCGGTTACCTGGGTCCAGGATCAAGCGCTCTCACTGAGCCAGGCCCAGCGCAGCGCCACTGAGGCCACGCCCTGCAGCCTGCTGCGTCCAACCTCCGCGTCCGCTGCCCAGAGCCCGACGACCTGCTGGACCAGGACATCCGACTCCTGGGGATGGGCGTGAGTGAGCACGGGGAGCAGGAAACCGCCTAGAGGAGGGCGTTGCAGACTGGGGAGGGAGTCCTTGTCCCATCCCCCTTCTGGGCACTTTCATCCGCATCACAAAGGTAGCCAGCTCACGGGGGTGGTGGGGGGATGGAGACAGGACCCAGGAAAGGGCATCGGTGGGTCACCTAAACCCCAAAGGCAGGTCACCTAAACCCCAGAAGCTGCCGCCCTGAGTTTTAAAATTAGCAAACAAAAACCCTCCTCTGAGCACACCAATATCGGAATTTCCACTGATGAGGCTTCACTGCTGCCCCTCTGTTCTATTAATAAGAGACAAACCACTGTGCGTGGCTTACTCTGCTTTTCCCTTGCATTTTCCAGTGTTTCCCTTGCTAGTGTTCCAGGGCACCGCGCGGGCCTTCAAATCGCGGCTTGCGCCTGAAAGCCTTCCTTCCGGTCATAGCTCCTGCCCCTGAACTTCCAGAACCCACCCATGCTTTTTGAGCCCCTACCGTTGTCCGTGTCCAGTCAGAATTCTTCCTGATCCACCTATATTTGCCTGACATTCTTCACTTTATGAGACAGCCTGAAATTCACCTGCTAGCAATAAGCTTCCTGTTTAAAATGCGGATACTACTTCACGGGCAGGCAGGCAGTTTTTTCTACCCAAATTAGAATGATTCAATCATGTTGGGCATCTTCCCCCCCACTAAAAATCTAGCACTGCTGTTTTAGAGGGAAGCCAGTGTGGTGGAATCAGGGAACCATGGAGGATAAGGTACTTGGCTGCAGGAGAGATGGGCATCAGTGACCCCAAGAGCAATGGGAAGGAGTCCCAAGTTCCTACCATCACTTTCCTACTTGATCAGCTCTGGTCTGGGAAAAGCGTGACTGACTTGTAAAGTCAGGGAAAGGAATCACTTAAGTAATGCAAACACTAACATGTTATAACCAAACAATTTAACCAAAAAAAAAGTGAATTAAGTCTTTACCAGAATCTCCTGCAAAACACGGAGGGAAGACTCCATTTGTAATCCTCACGAAGGCTTAATAACCTCTTTTCCCATCTGCCCCTGCCTTTGTATCTCACACCCCCACTACCATCTGTATGATGTCCCCTCAGATCCTTCCCTGGCCGACTTCACTCTTCCCAAACCTTCCCCCTACAACTCAAGTGGGGCAGGTCTTCTTTTGGTTTCTCAAATCTGTATTCTCTGACCCATTGCAACTACAAAAGAAATGCTAGTTCTCATTGTAATGTAGACTAAATGTCCAACGTTCCTTGGTAGGGCAACTCCCTGTGGTCCCCTCTCACTGTGGGAGCTTTTCTGTCCTCTCAATAAATCCTGCTTTTAAAAATACAAAAAAGCTCCTCGATAAACTTTTGTCTAAACTGTCAGTAAATAAATGAGTATGTCACTAGAGGAAAAGAGACAAGAAAGCAGACTTTATTTTTTAACAAGGCAAGGGAATTGATCATCCCATCTTCCTAATTTGCTATTGCTTCATGGCTGTTGCTTTACATGTCTCCTAAGACGCAAGACACATACTCCAACATCCCTCCCATCAGAGCAGGGTTCAATTTGGCCTTCATAATGACACAATGTGTGGTTTTTACAGTCCAGGATACTAGTGCCTTCATAAGTATCTTCAGTTCCTAAACAGATAAACAAATAAAACAAATAAGAACAAATAAATAAAATTGAGAATATATTTATTTGCAAATATATTTGCAAGAGCTCAACCAGAGACTTCAAAGTTTTGTGAGAAAATATTGGTGAGAACAACCCATTGTAACAAACAGTTGTTCATCAGACTTTAAAATATATTTTAAAAGAGACTAACAGGGCCTGCAGGTGCACTTGACTTATTATAGAGGACCAATACCAGTTTACCTCTCTTTGGACTGAATATGCCCAGCATTATTGGGCAATCATGGGAGAAAGGCCAATGATGGACTTTCTAGCTAAGCCATACGCCATGCCGGATGTCCTGCCATTGCGGACAGGTGAGGACCCCAGGACCATAAAGCTCAGGTGCTGTTTACATTCCTAGGCAAAATCAAGGACTTCCTCTACCCCTCACCCCCACATTTGTCACCAGGGACCATTTGGGAGCACAACATCATCACTCTTCCAAATTACTGTCTTCTAAGCGATTTTCTTCTGCCTGAATCTTAGCTTTAAAAAAAAGACTCATTGCATGCAATTTGTAAGCTTCCTTATATGTTCAGGAATAACAACAACCACAACAAAAATAGAAGGGTGAAGGGGAAAAGAATAAAGAGAAGGAGGAAGAGAGAGAGACGGAGGGAAATAGAAAAAAGAGAATGGTTGTTTTCTGTGTTGTCCCTTCCTCCAGGCAGACAAACACTTATCATCACCATGCCTGAAAGAAAGAGAAAGGAGAGGGGACAATTACCCTTGAGGTAGTAATTTATTCATGTAACTTCTTTGTCATTCTTCTTAGGAAGGTCTCACAATGTTTGTCTTCAGCCACGAGCTTTCTCTTATTCTCATATCTCCACTAGATACTTTTCACTTGGAAGTCTCACTGTCACTTCAAAATCACCTTTTCTAAAAATCATTTTCACTGGCTTCATTCTCAAATCAGCTTCTTTTCCCTAAATTCACTTTTCTTTTCTTTTCTTTTCTTTTAAGTCAGATTCTCACTTTGTCACCCAGGCTGGAGTACAATAGCATGATCACCACTCACTACAGGATCGCCCTCCTGGGCACAGGTGATCCTTCCATCAGCTAATTTTTTTTAAATTTTTTTTGTAGAGACAAGGTCTCACTATGTTGCCCAGGCTGATCTCGAACTCCTGGGCTCAAGTGATCCTCCTGTATCAGCCTTCCAAAGTGCTAGAATTACAGGTGTGAGCCACCATGCCCAGTCCCTTGAATTCACATTTCTGTGAATGGCACCACAATTTTCTAAATCCCTCACAAATCCCTTCTGTGTGGTCATTAACTCCTCCTCCCCTTTCTCTCCTTCAAACCATCCATGTTTCATCTTCCTGATATTATGTCTCTCCTCCATTCCTTCCTTTCCATTCTTAACCCTCACAGGCACTAATTACTTAATGATCACCTTAAGTTTTAAAGATAAATTCCAATAACTTCACAGTTTTCCTGGGCCCATTTGCTTAAGGATATTCTGAACTGAGAGGATAAATTACTGAAAGGGATAAATGAAGAGAGAAGTAAAAATAGGAATGATGGTAATAATACTAGCTAACATTTCTTGAGCACGCACAATTTGTCAGGTACTCCTTAAGGGCCCTAAACATGATTAACACATTTAAGGCTCACAACAAAACTCAGCGAAATGGATGGTATCTACACCTTACTCAGTTTAGCCAGAGAAACGTGAGAGTAGAAATAACATTTGCATGCTGTACTGGGAGTTAGAGAACCTAGATTCAGGGTCTCAAAGTTACTGTTTTTAAAATAAAGGGGCAGAGGAGATAATCTCTAGATTTTCTGTCTTAAAAATAATCTAAGATTCTACCCCATATGAGATGAGAAATTTTGTATGAAATAGAAAGAAAATCATAAAATTCTCCCAATTCTATTCTATTTTCAAGAGATTATTTGTAAAGAAATGAATTCATTCATTCAGCAAATGTTCATTGAGCATCTACTAAGGAACATTGTCAATGGATGGTTGTTTGTGTCATTTCAAGCAATCTTCTCATTTGCTTCAGTGCTTCCCTCACTATGACTAAATTCTTACCTGAGGTAGACAGCAGGTCAAGGAAGAGAAGAGCTAAGAAAAGGTGATGAATCTTCATGGCAAGACAGCTCTGAAACAACAAAGTGACTCAAACAGATGTGTTGGGAGCCAATGTAAATGAAGATGATTTTAGAATAAGAACTCCTGTATTTAGAGATTTTCATGGGTGAGAAGCACCTTGCATGTCTTAGTCTTTCTCAGATGTGTGGAGAGCCAATGCCCCACAACCCCTGTACACTTCCTATTAGTTTAGATCACATTATGACATGTGCCAGCCCTTATTACATCTTCACCACACTTCTTGCTCATCCATTTCCCTCCACACTGTCTCAGAGACCCACCACTAGGGCTTAACCCCAGGGTCTCTTATCACTTAAAAGATATCTAACTTGATGTTCCCCTTGGAGATGGTACTACTTCACCTGATACCATTTCCACTCCCTCTACCAGTCACTGTGGCCACCAAGATTAAGCTACCCTGAATACTTCCATGAGGTCATGAGAAAACCTGAATCTTCACCGTCCCCAACTCAGTTTTGTCTCCTCCTATTCTAAGTCTGACAAACATTGTTGAAAATCATCAAGTGACTATGCTAATATTTCACTGTCATCTACTTTCAACTGGTCCCATGCAATACAACTGCTCCCCTGCTAAATGTCATTTCCACGGGAACAAGACTGTGTCTTTTCTAATCCTGTGCTAGCACAGTGTCTTATCATGGTAAATGTGTATGGACGTTTCTAGAACTGTCAAAAACAAAATAGAAAACTTCCTTTGACCCTGTATCCCCTCTAGGTTCAGGCCAATTTAATTCCCATCTTTTACTGACAAGTAATTAGAATGAATGGTCTCTACTGCCATTTCATTGCCCACTATCTATTGTAACCTAACCCCATGCCATCTAGATGCCGATCCCTCATTCTATCAAAATGTGTTTTCAGAATTCACCAGTGAATAAACAAAATCAAGGAGTTCACAATTTTTATACTCAAGAAGTCCATTATTACTTTTGACACGAGTGAGGGTGCGCTTTAAGAACTCTGACTTCTAGCCTCGTTTTCTCCTACCCTTTGTCTCAATCTCCTTTTCAACTTCCAAGGAAGGTTCCCACAGGTTTTAGTCTTCAGACCTGTGCTCTCCTCTTCCTACCAATTTCCCTAGACACTGCTCATGCTGACTACCAACGCAATCACCTTTTGTGTAAACTCCAAAGTCTTACTTATACGTCTCCAAGCCTGATCACTTTCCCCAGGCTTTTGTTCCTTGGCACCATCTGCTTATATCTCATAATCTTTTCCAGATCAACAGGATTAAATTCACACTCGATGGACACCCAACAGGCAGACCCCAGTACTTGTAGATTGGTAGGTTGGTATCATCTTAGATCACAAGTGTTTCACACATTCCTGCAGATGAATGGAGAAGTTATATTTAACATCAGACATAGATGCCCAAGGCAATGTTTACCACATCATGAGTCTGTCTTACATAGGGAATTAATGATGCATCCTTCAGTTATATATTTTATCACAAATCCTTCTAAAAAGAATTTAAGGCAGTTTATTTCATAGAAACTCAAGAGGTTAAAAATGAACAGATTATAAAATTGGGGTGGAAAAAATAATATAAAATCACAGGTAAGCTAGAGATGAGTCATAAATTTTGGTTGCACTTCTTGCAATAAAAATAGGAAGGGATACATAATAGTTACAGAAGTCACTGGGACACAGCATTAAAAAATTCCCATTATTAAGGACAAATAATGTTTTTTGTTTTCCTGACATGGAGATTAAAGAGAAATTTCTCCCATGGGTCTTCTTTAAAAAGTCAATGTGTGACGTGGGACAATGTATTTGTTATAATAAATATGATATGGTGTTTTATACAGCTATCTATTACAGTGCTCTCAATGTAAACAGATGGCATAATGTCAGAAAGCAAGCCGAGAAAAACAGGTTATATGATGTCAAATCATATGGCCCATGTTTGCAGCTCACTGTGTATTTGGCTTAATCAAGATTTAAAATATGGAAACCATTTAACTTTTCATAACTATGAAATCTCTTTGAGAGTTTAATGAAACTGTAGGCTCTCCACGAGGAAAAAATAAATCACCAGTGCACATTTCCATAAAAGTTCATGTATAATATAATAAGGTTTTACAGACTCTCCCCCTCTCCAACCAATGCCTCAAGGATACATGGATCCCAGGTTGAGGATCTCTACTGTAGAAGGAACCAGATAAAAGAGCAAGTAAGAAATCTAAGGGATCAAAAAGCTGACCAAATCTGGGACATTAGAACCCAGGTCAGCAAGCAGGAGAGCAAGGAATCAGAAACCAGAAGACACAGTAACGCTGAAGGATAAGGCATGGCCATCAGTTTGCCTCCAGTATATCAGTTCAGACAGCCTATTATCACAACAGAAACAGGTTTAGGTCTGAAAACAGTCACAAAGTTTTCCCATCTTGGCACTCATATCTTCTCCAAATAGACTATACAACAGACGATACAACACCAATAACTAATCTTCCCAAATAATTAAAAGACCTTCCTATCCTATTCAAAATATCCTTGTATTTCTTGGCTAAGTAAGGCTTGAACCAGTTCCAGGGGGTGACCATTCTGAGGTCTTGAAAGTAGGTAAGTGGACTGGTCAGAAGAACTAATAGTAGTTGGTGGAAAAGGAAAATGAGAGTAGATACATGGGAGAGTACTGACATCAGGGAGGGCTAGTGAGTAGATTTGTGTCTATATTAGTTAGAATTAGGTTTAATTATGAGAAATATACAGTGACTTAAACATGTTAGAATTTTACTATCTCTCATAAAGCCTGGAGGAAAACTAACTTTATGACTGAGTGGTGGCTCCATGATCACCAGACTCCTTCATCTTGTTGTTCCATCACATGCAACACATGGATACCAAGTCATGGTCAAAGATGACTACTCAAGCTGCAACTATTTGCTTGCATTCCAGTCAACAGGAAGGAAGAAATATGAGGAAGAATGTACTCTTCCACTTACAATATGTAATTTTGACCTAGAAACATCATGGAATACTTTTAATGAAAGATTCAAGACCATGATGCTGATAAACCATCTAACTTGGGTCAACCTGGTAGAATGGCCCTTCTGTGAAACAATACATAAAGCTGCCAATTTCAAGGGTTTCATTATAGTTTCAAATTCCTTAAATCAGATGAGCAGACACTCTCATATTTTAAATTGAAGTTTCTGGCCTAAATAAAAATTCACCAGAAAACTTTTATACTAAAGAGAAAAGTATTCTGCATTAAAATTTAGAACAGGGAACATCGAGCTATTCAATATTTTATTTCTGTTTTGTGCTTAGTTAAGGTGCAGTGTAACAGACAAGAGAGTGGAAGAAATATGGGAAATCTGAGAAAGAAGATAGATGAAAATTCAGTTTTCATCCTATTCTGAAAGGACAGAGTTAAGCAGACTCACCAGTATTACTTTGTCATCCCCAAACTCAGAAAAATCCAACTATTTTTTGAATGATTTTTAGTGTCCTAGTTTTAAACTAGAAAAGGCAACAGCTTTTATGAAATGTATAGCTTGAGTGAAAGCAAGTTTTAATAATTTTAATTATATTATCTAGGTGGTTTCCACTTGGGTACTATAAGAAAATTCTGAACAAACTTAACAGAGGACTTCAAACAAGGAAATGGCAAAGATGGCAGTCAATTTCCAAACAAGATGGCAATTGAAGTTCTGCCTGACCCCGTTAGCAGTGTCTGAACTCTCACGTGAGAAAGTTCTCATTTTTCTGCTTCTTTTAGTCTTATACCAGATAGAGTACTTTTTTTCCCCAGACTCATCAACACGACATTGTATAAATACACTGTGACTCATTCACCAAAGGAAGCAATAGAGAGCTAAAATTTATAAACTGGAACATTATGTATTTGCATAGATAAATCTTAAACACGTGTTAAGCCAAAACAAAAGCGATATGCAAAAGTATATAAAGAGTATGATCCAATTATATAAAGTTTTTAAACCTTATGTAAATTCTATATTGCTTGTGGGCACATAGTAATGAACCAAATACACAAAGTAACATGACAAATACCTAATTTAGGATAGTAGTTATCTCTGATGAAGGCTACATAAGGGACTTAATAATCTGGAATAATTTATTTCCTAAACAAATTAAGCAAATTTGGCAAATTATTAGGACTTACCCAAGTTGTATGGAGAATACAGATATGCCCTTCTCTATGCTTCTCTTTGTTTGAAAAAATAAGTAAAAAATAAAGTGAATAAATTAATTGTTCTAATCAAGTAGCTAGAAAAACAATAACAAAATAATTTCAGAAAAAGAAGAAAAGGGGATTTATTAAGATTAAAAAGAATGAAATAGAAAACACAAAGAAGTAAAATTGATCAATACAATCAAAAGATGGTACTTTGAAAAATCCCATTGGTGATTTTGAACCTTTCATTAAGAATAAAAGAGAAAAAATAAACAATATCTTTAATGAGGAAAGAGATACGGTCTATAGATCAGAGGGAGTTGTTAAAACTATGAAAGAATGCTAAACTTTCTAATAGCAATTAATTTGAAAACATAGATTAAATATTTTACTTTTTAAAATATAATTATAACTGAAAAAATAGAGAAAAAACATGGAATAGCAATAATTGTACAAATAATTGCAAGAGTTGTCAAAGCTGTATTCTAAAAATAGGCTCCAGTCACAAATGATTTTGTAAGTTGTACTAAATCTACAAAAGACAGATAATTACTATGTTATGCAAACTCTTACAGAGCATAGAAAGCATGAAAATCTTCCCATGTCATTCTATAACAACAGTATGAGTTTATAACAAAAGTAAAGATCACTCAAAAATAAAACACTATAGATTATCTCATTTCTCAAATTGATGTAAAAACCCTAAATAAAATATTATCAAACAGAATTCACTAGTTTATTTCTAAAATAACTTATCAGAACTATCAGGGGGACATTAGTCATTCTTCTGGGCTGCTTAGTTTCTGACAATATTTCCTTTGTTTGGGGAGTTCCCAAATTCTCATCACAGAAACTATCCATGCCCCATTTTTCTTTTCCCAGCTCCCCATGAAGCTAAAACAAGACGTACATGACCCAGGCTTTGCCCATCAGATATTACCACCTAGACTTTGAGTTGGAAGCCACTGACACTAAAAAGTGAGAGTGAGCAGAATCCACTTACTGGGTGGTAGCAGCTATACCCCAGAACAAAGGTGGTGGAGCCAAATGGTGTATTAGCTGTCTAGCTTAGGTGAGAAAAGTTGTGGCATCTATGCTCAGCAGTTTCTGCAGGAGGTCTTCACTGGCCCAGTTCTATGAAAGTTGTGAGGCTTTGTTCTGGGCTTAATAGCCTATAAGTCTGATTTTTTTTTTAACCTCTCAGAAGTTCCAGGAGTTCTCCAATAGCTTTTTATAATGCTTTTCTGCTTAACTTAGCATGAGTTGGTTTGTTGCTTTCAACAACAAGAAAAACACAGACTAATATGCTGACAAAGTAGAGTTTATCCCAGTAATACAAGGATAATTTAATATTCATAAATCAATGAATGTGATTCACAACATAAGTAAATTTTTCCAAAGAAGAGTCATGGATTATAGTGCTGAAGACCACTGGATGAAGTTCAATACCTCTTACTAACTAAAAACAATGCAACACAAAATTCTCATCATGCTAGGAATAGTAGAAAATTTTCATAATTCACAAAAGGTATGTATCTACCAGAAACAGAGAAGAGACATCATACTCAACATGAAAACGTTGGAAACACTTCCACTGATACCATGTACTTGAAAAATGTCCATTCCCGCTAGGACCATTTAGTTCATATACCTGAGATCCTGCCCAAAGCAATTTGTTAAATAAATGAGATAAGTTATAGAAAAATGATAAAGCTTCATTATTTGCAGAAAGCATAATAATTTTCTATGTAAAAAAAAATCAAGAAAAAGCCAATTGAAAACCTATTAGAATTTTTAGGGGGTTTAGTAGCATAGGCACATATAAGATAAGTATAAAAAAATACCTATAGCACTATGATATACTAGTAATAATCAATTTTAATATAATTTTTAAAAACTACCATAAATAATAGCAAAAGAAATATAAAATATGTAGGAATACACTTATTTAAAAAGTTTAAAATATATTTGGAGAAGACAAAAAAACTTAACTGAAGGACATAAAATAATAAATTTGAATATAGAGAACCAGTTTGTTCCTGGATGGCTTTTTCCAAATTAACCTAACTTCTTTAATATAATTTAATTCAAAAATCTCAACCAGATTTTTATTGCATATGTAACTTAAACTGATTCTAAAGCTCATCTGGAATAAAAAAAATACTCAATAATATTCAAAAATGTTTCAAAAAGAAAAAAATATGAGAGGACCTATCCTAACATTTATTCAAAGGTACTATAGAGGTTCAATAATAGAAACAGAGTTGAATTGGCCCTGAGAGATACAAAAGCAGATCAGTGAAATAGACTAGAGGGCCTAGAGATTGCTCTAATTTTCTGGAATATGGAAATGGAATATTTGAAATTCATACTTAACATCTGTGTGGAAATGATAAACTTTTAAAACATAGTGTAATAAATGGCTATATCTTAGAGTGGGAAAGAATTAAACCTCTTCTCTCCATAAAACATAAAGTTAAATATCTATACATAAAAGATTTTGGGAAAAAAATGTGAGACATGTTTTTAAATTTTGGAAAGGGCTTTGCAAGACACAAAAGTCAGAAACTATACAGAAAAATGTTGAGAAAGTTTCCATATGGTAAGAAATACCACAAAGAAAGGAGAAAGAGAGGAAGACCAACAGAACATTCAATAATATATAGCAGATGAAGGTTTGTATTCATCATATATGAGTAGCATATACTCATAAAAGAAACTGTTAACTGGACATGGTGGCTCATGCCTACAATCCTAGCAATTCGGGGGGCTGAGGCATGAGGATCACTTGAGGTCAGGAGTTCTAAACCAGCCTGGACAACATAGCAAGATCTTATCTCTAAAAAAAAAAAAATTATTTAAATTAGCTAGTTGTGTGGGCACATGGTTGTAGTCCTAGCTACTCAGAAGGCTGAGATGGGAGGGTCTCTTATGCCCAAGAGTTCAAGACTGCAATGAGCTATGATCGCACCACTGCAACTCAGACTGGACAACAGAGCAAGACCCTGTCTCTAAAATTAAAACTAAAAAAGATAAACTTTATTACTTCATATACTTCTTTATTGTTTGAAAATTTAACAGAAATCTTCTCCGATAGAGTCATACCTCAGAGATATGTGGGTTCAGTTCCAGACCACCACAATAAGTCACACTAATATTTTGGTTTTCCAGTCACACAAATATTTTGGTGTTCCAGTACATATAAAAGTTATGTTTACACTCTGCTGTAGTCTATTGAGCATGCAATAGCATTGTGGCTTTTTAGAAAGTACACACTTTAGTTTAAAAAATACTTTATTGCTAAAACATTTTAACAATAGTCTGAGCCATCAACGAGTTATACTCTTTTGACCGCTGGAGGGTCTTGCCTCTATGTTGATGGCAGCTGACTGATCAGTGTGTGGTTGCTGAAGGCTGGGGGGGGCAGCATTTCAGTTTCTTAAAAAAAGGCAACAATAAAGTTAGCTGCCTCAATTGACTCTCACTAAAGATTTCTCTGTGACTGTGATGCCGTTTCATAGCATTTTACTATCAAAACTGAAGTCATATCAACTACATTTATGTAATATTCTAAATCCTTTGTTGCCATTTCAACAGTTCATAGCATCTTCACCAGGAGTCAATTCCAACTCATGAAGCGACTTACTTTGCACATAAGAAGCAACCTTTCATCCATTCAAGTTTTACCATGAGATTGCAGCAATTCAGTCTTTTCCTCAGGCTCCGCTTCTGAGTCCAGTTATCTTGCTATTTCCACTGCTTCTGCCATTACTTCCTCCACCAAAACCTTGAACCCCTCAAAGTCATCCATGAGGATTGGAAGCAACTTCTTCCAAACTCCTGTTCATGTTGATATTCTGACATTCTCCCATGAATCATGACTGTTTTAATGCCATCTAGAATGGTGATTCCTTTCCAGAAGGTTTTCAATTGACTTTGCCCAGATCCATCACAGGAATCACTCTCTACCACCACTATAGCTTCACAAAATATATTTCTTAATACTTGAAAGTTGGAATTACTCCTTGGTCTGTGGGCTGCAGAATGAAAGCTGTATTAGCATGCATGAAAACAACATTAATCTCCTTGCATATCTCCATCAGAGCTCTTACATGACCAGGTACATTGTCAATGAGCAGTGATATTTTGAAAGGAATCTTTTTTCTGAGCAGTATGTTTTAATAGTGGGCTTAAAATATTCAGTATATCGTGCTGTAAATCAGATGTGCTGTCATCTAGGCTTTGTTGTTCCATTTATAAAGTACAGGCTGAGTAAATTTAGCATCATTCTTTTTTTTGTTTTGTTTTTATTAATCAATATTTTTTATTATGGTTTTGTGGGGTACAGTTAAGGGTTAGGTGTACAATTACGTTTCATTCAGGCACCCTGTTGATAAGAGGTGTTTTCCCATCCCCAGACAGATATTTGCTACTGTTAATCCCATCCCCCTCCCCCCCCATAGTTTCCCAGTACCACCAGTCATTTTCTTATAGTATTACATTGGATGTTCAAGGTCCATTATATGAGTGAGAACATGTGATACTCGGATCTTTGTTTCTGTGAGAGGTCACTCAGTATTATAGACTCTAGTTCCATCCAGGTTGCTGCGGAATTCATGATTTTGTTCTTTTTAATGGCTGTGTAGTATTCCATTGTGTATATGTACCACATTTTTTTAATCCAGTCCTCTTTTGATGGGCAGCATGGTTGTTTCCAGGTTCTTGCTATCGTGAACAATGCTGCGATAAACATACGTGTGCAGGTATCTTTTTTATAGAGTGATTTGTGTTCCTCAGGGTATATTCCCAGTAGGGGGATTGCAGGGTCATAAGGAAGGTTAATTTTTAGAGCTTTTAGGAATCACCACACTGCTTTCCACAGAGGTTGCACTAGTTTACGCTCCTGCCAACAGTGTAGAGGTGTTCCCTTTTCACCACACACTCTCCAGCAGCTGTTATTTTTTGAGTTGTTGATAATTGCCATTCTGACTGGAGTTAGGTGGTATCTCAGTGTGGTTCTGATTTGCATCTCCCTGATGATTAGTGAGGTTGAACATTTCTTCATGTGTTTGTTGGCTGCTCGGATGTCTTCTTTTGTGAAGTGTCTGTTCATATCTTTTGCCCATTTTATAATGGGGTTGTTTGTTTTCTTCTTTTCAGTACATTTCAGTTCCTTGTAGATCCAGGACGTTGAGCCTTTGTTAGACCTGGAGTTAGCAAATACTTTTTCCCAGTCTGTAGGCTGTCTCCCTGCTCTCTTGATGGTTTCTTTGGCTTTGCAGAAGCTTGTCAGTTTAATAAGGTCCCATTTGTCTATCTTCTCTCTTATGACCTGTGGTTTCGGGTTTTGTACAGGAATTGGATGCCAGTTCCGATTTCCATGAGAGTATTTCCTTCCTTTTCTAAGGTTCTTATGGTTTGAGGTTTTACATTTAGGTCTCTGATCCATTTGGAGTTAACCTTTGTGCATGGGGATAGATAGGGGTCCTGTTTCAATCTTCTGCATGTGGTCAGCCAGTTTTCCCAGCACCATTTACTGAATAGGTTCTCCTCTCCCCAGTGGTAGGTGGTGGGGGCTTTGTCAAAGATGAGTTGGTTGAAAAATTGAGGTTTTGCTTCTGGAATCTCAATTCTGTTCCATTGATCTATATGCCTGTTCCTGTTACCAATACCAAGCTGTTTTGATGATTGTAGCTTTATAGTAAAGTTTGAAGTCTGGTATTGTGATACCACCTGTTTTTTTTTTTTTTTTTTTTTTTTTTGCTGAGGATTGTTCTGGCTATTCTTGGACGTTTGTGTTTCCATATGAATTCCTGTGTTGTTTTTTCTAGGTCTGAGAAGAATGTTGTTGGTAATTTAATGGGTATTGCATTGAATTTGTAGATTGCCTTATGTAAGATGGACATCTTCACAATGTTGATTCTTCCGATCCATGAGCATGGGATATTTTTCCACTTGTTCGTGTCAGCTTTGATGTCTTTGAGCAGTGTTTTGTAATTTTCATTGTAAAGGTCTTTCACATCTCTGGTTAGGAACATGCCAAGGTATTTCATTTTTTTTTGTGGCTATTGTGAATGGAATTGTGTTTTTTATTTGGGTTTCTGTTTGTTTATTATTGGTGTAGAGAAATGTGACTGTCTTTTGTACATTTATTTTGTATCCTGAGACTTTGCCAAAGGCCTTTATCAATGTAAGGAGGCCTTTGACAGATTCTCTTGGGTTTTCAAGGTACACAATCATATCATCTGCAAAGAGAGATAACTTGACTTCCTCTTTTCCTATTTGAATACCTCTGATTGCCTCCTCTTCTCTGATTGCTCTAGCCAGGATTTCCAATACTATGTTGAACAGGAGGGGTGAGAGTGGGCATCCTTGTCTAGTTCCAGTTTTCAAGGAAATTGGTTCCAATTTTTGTCCATTTAGGAGTATGCTGGCTGTGGGTTTCTCGTAGATGGCTTTTACTATTTTGAGGTATGTTCCCCATATGCCTAGATGTTCAAGGGTTTTTATCAAGAAGCGGTGCTGGATTTTATCAAAAGCTTTTTCTGCATCTAATGATATGATCATGTGGTTTTTGTTTTGACATCTGTTGATGTATTTAATTACATTTATGGTTTTACGAATGTTGAACCAGCCTTGCATCCCAGGAATGGAGCCTACTTGGTCATGGTGGATGATTTTTGAGATGTATTGCTGAATCCGGTTTGCTAGGACCTTGTTGAGAATTTTAGCATCTATGTTCATCAAAGATATTGGCCTATAGTTCTCTTTCTTTGTTGGATCTTTACCTGGCTTGGGTATCAATGTGATGTTGGCTTCGTAAAATGATTTGGGGAGAGTTCCATCTTTTTCAATCGCCTGGAATATCTTCAGTAGGATTGGTATCAGCTCTTCCTTGAATGTCTTGTAGTATTCTGCTGGAAAGCCATCTGAACCAGGCTTTTTTTTGTAGGAAGTTTTCTTATTACATAGTTGATTTCCTTGATTGTTATTGGTCTATTTAGGGTCTCAATTTCTTCTTGTTCCAACCTAGGTAGGTTGTGTGATGTCAGAAAGTCCTCCATTTCCTTAAGGTTTTCAAGTTTGTTTCCATACAAGTGTACGTAGTAGTCTCTAATGATCTTTTGTATTTCTTCAGGGTCAGATGTGACTTCATCTTTTGTGTTTCTGATTGTGCTTATTTGGTTTTTTTCTCATTTTTTCTTGGTCAGTCTAGCTAGGGGACCATCAATCTTGTTTATCCTTTCAAAGAACCAGCTTTTGTTTCATTGATTTTTTTGTATTATCTTTTTGTCTTCTATGTCCTGGATTTGGGCTTTTATTTTGGTGATCTGGATTCTTCTGCTGAAATTAGGGTTTTTGTGGTCTTGCTTTTCCAGCTTCTTTAGGTGGCTTGTTAGGTTGTGAATTTCTGTTCCTTCCATTTTCTTCATGTGTGTTTGTAGGGATATAAATTCCCCTCTTACTACAGCTTTCAGGGCATCCCACAGATTTTGGTAAGATGTTTCTTCATTTTCATTTGTTTCCAGGTATCTTTTGATCCCTGTTTTGATTTTGTCGTTGACCCAGGAGTTGTTTAGCATCATGCTGCTTAGTGTCCATGTCTTTGTGGGTTTTGGGGGGACTTTGTTGGTGTCAATGTTTATTTTTATTCCACTGTGGTCTGAAAAGGTGCTTGGTAGAATCTCGGTCCTTTTAAATTTTCTTATGCTTGATTTATGGTCGAGTATGTGGTCGATCTTAGAATATGTTCCATGTGGTGATGAGTAGAATGGTCTTTGGATCCATATGGTCTTTGGATGGAGTGTTTTGTAGGTATCAATTAAGTCCATTTGGTCCAAAGTCACATTGAGGTTCCAGATCTCCTTGCTGATTTTTTGTCCTGATGATCTGTCTAGGGTTGTGAGTGGGGTATTAAAGTCCCCAGTTATGATAGTGTTAGAGTCAATATCTTTCTTTAGTTTTCCAAGAAGTTGCTTTATGAAAGTTGGCGCACCTATGTTGGGTGCATATATGTTTAGGATAGATATTTCTTGTTGATGGATTGAGCCTTTTATCATTATGTAGTGGCCTTCTGTATCTTTTATGATTTTTAATAGCTTGAAGGGTATTTTGTCTGAAATTAAGACCGCTACTCCTCCTTCCTTTTGTATTCCATTTGCCTGAAAGTTTGTTTCCCATCCTTTTACTTTGAGTCTGTGGGTGTCCTTTCTAGTGAGGTGAGTCTCTTGAAGGCAATAGATTGTTGCTTGATGATATTTTATCCATTTTTGCCATTCTATGTCTTTTCAGTGGTGCATTTAGTCCATTCACATTTAGGCTAATAATTGAAATGCAAGAGTTGATCCCTGTCATAAGGTTCTTACAGAGTTGTTCCTGTTTTTTGTTGTCTTCTTTGGGTTTTGGACTTGGTTCATGTGTGTTTTTAATCTTTTGCCTGTACTCTTGTGAAGAATGCTGTTGTTCTTTTTTCTTTTTCTTCTGTGTTCAGTACTTTCTTAAGTGTTTCTTGTAGAGGTGGTCTGGTGGCAGCATAGGTTCTTAGAGATTGGATGTCTGGAAAAGATTTCAATTCTCCCTCACTAATGAAGCTTAGTTTGCCTGGGTAGGTTATTCTTGGTTGAAATTGTTGCTCTTTTAGAACTTTGAAGACAGGGCTCCTGGCTCTCCTGGCCTGAAGGGTTTCTGTGGATAAATCTGCTGCTATTCTAATTTGTTTTCCCTGGTAGGTAGTCTGACCTTTTTCTCTTGCTGCCTTTAGGATTTTTCCTTTCATAGCTACTTTGTTTAGGCGAATTATTATGTGTCTGGGAGTTTGTCTTCTCATTTGTTGTCTTGCAGGGGTTCTCTGAATCTCTTGTGTTTGAATTTTTTCATCCTTAATGAGATGAGGGAAGTTTTCTTGAGTGATTTCATGAAATGTTTGTTCCAGTGTGGTGTCTGTTTCTCTTTCTGCCTCAGGAAGCCCAATTACTCTTAGGTTTGGTCTCTTGAAGTGATCGTTCATCTCTTGCAGGTTTTGTTCTGTCCTTTTGAGCTTCTTTTCTATGCTTTTGACAGTTTTGGTTGTTCTGTGTTTTGGTCTTTGAGCTCTGAGATTCTTTCCCCTGCTTGGCTGATTCTGCTTTCCATGCTTATTAGTTGTTGTTCATTTCCATCACAGTATTCTTTACTGCTGTCATTTCTGACAACAGCTCCTTCCTATTTTCCTCTTGTCTCTCCTCAATTTTTTTAACTCTCTCCATTAATGTCTTGATGTCTGGGTTTGTTGCATGTAACCAATCATTCTGGGGACTCTTCATTGTTTGTGTTCCAGAATCTGTTTTCTCAGTGTCTCATTTCCCAGGGGTCTGTGTGAGACCTATATTCTTCTTTTGGTTTTTCTTCATTTGTGTGCTTTTTCCCCCTCCCTACTTTTTCCTTCCCTCTATGTCACCGTCTTCTTTAATTCTGTTATTCAGGGGTAAAGGGATTGGTTTTACTTCTGTTTGTTCAATCTCCTATTCTTTATGTATGTCCTCTTACTTTGTTCAGTTCTGAAGTTGCACTGTAGTTGGAGGTGGTCCTTTTTGCAGTTTTGAGATTTACTTAAGGGGAGAGCTGTGATTCAAAATCTGTCTGTAGGTCCTGGTATTCGCTGACAGGTGTGTGGATAATGTGGAACCCACTTCCCACTGCCCTGGAATCTGTCTGTGCAGTGGGGCTGTAGGTTTACTCCCTGAAATAAAATGTGGTTAGCAGCAGGGAGAGAATGGAGCAGATAGTGGGTTGAAGAGAGCAGTGGAGAGATAGAGGAGTAAGGGGGGAAACAAACGAGTGTGCCAACAAATGGAGAGAGGGGCCTATACTGAAACAGATAAAAACAATAGACCACAGCTACAGATGAACCGACTTCATACAAAAAATAAAAAATAAAAATAAAACATATAGTGATGCTAACATACAATCTAACCAACCACCTTATTAGTGTGCTGTTCCTCTGTACAAAGATATGGTTTACAGAGAGGAGAAAAGAGAAGAAAAGGAAAAGGAAAAAAGGAAAAAGGGAACAATACAGTAGGAATAGATTAAGTCATTAAACTAACAGAATCAATGAAGCACACTCTGAGACATTTCGTTTAAGTCCAATGTTCTTTCAGGTCTGATTTCTAGTTTTCTTTTCAAGCTGGTAAATTAGTTTGCAGTTAGGGTCAGTTGCCCCTGGTCTGCTGTGAAGGACAGTTCAGATTACCCCCCATTCAGCACTCTGGTCTATGTCTTTATCAAGCTTGTTTCACCCGTTTTGGTGTTGTTACCTTGAATCGCCAGCAGGTGGTGCTATCTCAGCTGCTCGCCCCAGAGGGGGTGGGGCTGGACAGGAACAAGATGGCTGCCTGCCTCTGAGCAGGCAACAGGAGCCTTACGCTGGGCAGGCAGGACAGTCTCGGACTCAGGAGAGGTGGCAGCAATCCCAGCAGATCTTCCCTTAAGGTGTTTGATGTGGATCACCTCAGGCCCGGGTGGTGTGATATGCTACCCGTCACAGAGGCCGCGGCAGTGGCGGTGACAGTAGCGGTGGCAGGGGGAAGGGCTGCGGTGGCAGTGGCACTGTTTGCGCCGCAGTAACTGTCCAGTCCATTGCGATGTCCCAGCGGTGGTAACGGCCAAGCTCTGTATGAAGAGCAGGTTGCGATGTTGGGGTCCCCAGCCCCCCAGGGCAAGAGTCAGAGACCTACTGCAGATCTCCTTTGCAGAGGGCTTCAGAGACCGGGTTGCCCTGTCACCACCTTCTGGCTGTGTACTCAGCATCATTCTTGAGTGCCCTAGGGTTTTGGGAATGGCAAATAAGTAGTGGCTTCAACTTAAAGTCACCAGCTGCATTAACCCCTAACAAGAACATCCTGTCCTTTGAAGCTCAACACTGATTTCTCCTTCTAGCTATGAAAGTTCTAGATGGTATCTTCTTCCAACAGAAGGTGGTTTTGTCTACACTGGAAATCTGTTTTTTACTGTTACTGTTACTTCCAATCAAGTTGAATTTACAATTTTGGCTGTTTTAATCTTCCTAAATGCTAATAAATGGATTCTAAACAGTGGTGCTATAAAAAGGTGTGTCATCAAATAAATTAGGGAAATGAATTAGTGGCCATGTCTCTTATTAACATGACTGCTTACCTACCACAATGATCATTTTGACAAGAGGCATGACCCATATTTTTTCACTTTTTGAGTAATAGCAATGTTACTTTCTTTTATTAATGCTGTAACAGGGAACAGACATATATAATGCTCATTTCCTCATTCTAAGACTATTTTAAACTTTAACTGAGAGTGCTTGGAGCAATATATTTTTTTACAGAACTTCAAGTCTTGTGACTTATTTATAAATAGAAAAAATGTTATGGACAATCTTGATAAAGAGTAAAGTTACTTTCTACTTTCAAAATTATTTTTAGCACAGGACACATGTTGACTCATGCCTATAACCTGAGCACTTTGAGAGGTGGGAGTGAGAGGATTGCCTGAGCCAAGTTATTAACTTGGAGTCAGAAGATTTGTATGTGAACTCATGCTCTACTTAATCAGTTTTTCTGTCTTAGTTTCCTATAGAACTTGGTACTTTGTCAAATGTAAAGCACATACAGATGTAACCTAACAATATTAACTGGTATGTGGGTACATTGTAGCAACTCAGTGCTGACTACCTCTAGTATATTTTCCCTGATTTTCATGGGAAATCAAAAGGCATGTTCTGCTATAAGAAAATTTATTTGAGATGGAAAAGTCTGTACTCTTTCTGCAGTTTTCCTGTTGTAAGTAAAAAATTAGGGAGATTTTACAATTGTTCATTAAAACACACCCTCTTGTGAATGTAGCGATCAGTTCATAGGATGATCGTCCCCAAATCTGTTGCCAGGTTATGCAATTCAGATCAGAATTCAGCATCAAAACCGCAACTCTTTCCATGTGGCTGGCATATTTTAACTACTACACCAAAAAAGTGAAGACTGGTTTTCGTTACTTGTGACTTATTTTTCCAGTGATCAATGAGGGCCATCAAGCATAATCACTATCCTTTCTGGGAGAATTTTCCTTAATAAATTATTTCTAAGCATTATCTTTTTCAGACACATGAGAGAAAAGCTGCTTCTTGTCTATCTTAAGGGAAGGCTTTTGAAACGATTCAATAATTAAGGGAGAAAGCCTTAAGGAATATATCTTGAAAAACATCTAGTGGCTGGCGTGCAGGGAAAGGTGATGGGCATACATGCTTCTTAAATTGCCCACTGTCTCAATCCATTTGGGCTACAATATCAAAACACTATAAACTAGGTGGTTTATAAACAACAGAAATTTACTTTTCACAACTCTGGACACTGGAAAGTCCAAGATCAAGGCCCTGATAGATATGATGTCTGGCGAGGACTCACTTCCTGGTTCTTTGATGGTAGCTTCTCACTGTGTGATCACATGGTGGTAGGGGCAAGGACGCTTTTCTGGGTCTCTTTTATAGAATGTTAGTTCCCACTCATAAGCAAACATTGAACAATTTTTGTAATACTATAAGAAAAGGATTGGTGGTAGTAGGAAACTGAGGGGGAGGGGAGCACATCTCATCAACAAGGGTACCTGCATAATGAACATTTGTATACCTAATCCTGAACTGTACCTCACATCTTAAAATAAAAAATTAAAATTAAAAAATTGTAAATAAATAAAGAATGTTAGTCTCATCACTCGCCCTCGTGACCTAGTCACCTCTCAAAGCACCCACCTCCAAATAGCATCACATTGTTGATTAGATTTTTTTTTTTTTTTTTTGAGTTGGAGTCTCACTCTGTCATCCAGGCTGGAGGGCAATGGCACACTCATGGCCACTGTAACCTCAACTTGCTGGGTTCAGGTGAAACTTCTGCCTCAGCCTATCAAGTAGGTGGAACTAGAGACACACACCACCACGCCCAGCTAATTTTTTGGTTTATTGAGAGATGAGGTCTCGCCAAGTTGCCCAGGCAGGTCTTTTTGTTGTTGTTGTTGAAATTGTAGGGTACAATTCAGGGTTAGGTATACAAATGTTCATTGTGCAAGTGCCCTTATTGATGAGATGTCGCCCCCCTTCCCCAGGTGGATATCAACTACCATCAATCTCAGCTATCCCTCCCCACCCCAGCCCCACAGTTTCTCGCTACTTTCAATCCCTTTCCTTCAGTAATATGGTAGTTGTTCAAATTCCACTTATGAGTGAGAACATGTGATACTCACCTCTTTGTTTCTGTGAGCAATCACTCAGTATTATAAGCTCTAATTCCATATGCATTGCTGCGAAGTTCATGATTTTGTTCTTTTTTATGGCTACGTAATATTCCATTGCGTATATGTACCACATTTTGTAATCCATTCCTCTTTTGATGGGCAGCATGGTTGGTTCCATGATCTTGCTATTATGAACAATGCTGTGATAAACATACGTATGCACATAAACATACGTTTATAGAATGACCTAAGTTCTTCCAGGTATATTCCCAGTAGGGGGATTGTGGGATCGTATGGAAGGTCAATTTTTAAGACTTTTAGGAATCACCACTGATTTCCACAGAGGCTGTACTAGTTTACATTCCCACCAACAATGTAGAAGTGTTCCCTTTTCGCCACATCTTCCCCAGCATCTGTTATTTTTTGAGTTATTGATGATGGCCATTCTGACTGGATTTAGGTGGTATCTCAGTGTGGTTTTGATTTGCATCTCCTTGATGATTAGTGAGGCTGAACATTTTTTCATGTGTCTGTTGGCTGCTCGTATGTCTTCTTTTGAGAAGTGTCTATTCATATCTTTTGCCCACTTTGTAATGGGGCTGTTTTTTCTTTTCAGCAAGTTTGAGTTCTTTGTAGATCCTTGATGTTAGGCCTTTGTCAGACATGGAGTTGGCAAATATTTTTTCCCAGTCTGTGAGCTGTCTCCCTGCTCTCTTGATGGTTTCTTTGGCTTTGCAGAAGCTTGTCAGTTTAATGAGGTCCCACTTGTCTATCTTATCTCTTATAGCCTGGGCACTTCAGGTTTTGATCAGGAGTTGGTTGCCAGTTCCAACTTCAATAAGAGTGTTTCCTGCATTTTCTAAGGTTCTTACATTTTGAGGTTTTATATTTAGGTCTGTAATCCATTTAGAGTTAATTTTTGTGTATGGGGATAGGTAGGGGTCCTGTTTCAATCTTCTGCATGTGGTCGGCCAGTTTTCCTAGCACCATTTGCTGCATAGGTTCTCCTCTCCCCAGTAGAGAGTGGTGGAGGCTTTGTTGAAGATGAGTTGGTTGAGAAATTGAGGTTTTGCCTCTGGGATCTCAATTCTATTCCATTGGCCTATATGCCTGTTCTTGTTCCAATACCAGGCTGTTTTGTAGCTTTATAGTATAGTTTAACGTCTGGGAGTGTGATACCTCCTGCTTTGTTTTCGTTTTTTTGTTTTTTGTTTTGTTTTGTTTTGTTTTTGCTGAGGATTTTTTTGGCTATTCTTGGTTGTTTATGTTTCCATATGAATTCTTGTACTGTTTTTTCTAGATCTGAGAAGAATCCTGCTTGTAATTTGATGGGTACTGCATTAAATCTGTAGATTGCCTTAGGTAAAATGGACATCTTAACAATGTTGGTTCTTCCAGTCCATGAGTATGAAATATTTTTCCGTTTGTGTCATCTTTGGTTTCTTTGAGCAGTGTTTTGTAGTTTTTGTTATAAAGGTCTTTTACATCTCTGGTTAGGAAGATGCCAAGGTATTTCATTTTGTGTGTGTGTGGCTATTGTAAATGGAATTGTGTTTTTTATTTGGGTTTCTATTTGTTTATTATTGGGTTGTATAGAAATGTAATTGTCTTTTGTACATTTATTTTGTACCCTGAGACTTTGCCAAAGTCTCTTATCAGTGCCAGGAGGTTTTTGGCAGATTCTGTTGGGTTTTCAAGGTACACAATCATGTTGTCTGCAAAGAGAGATAACTTGGCTTCCTCTTTTCCATCTGGATACCCCTGATCGCCTTCTCTTCTCTGATTGCTCTACCCGGGACTTCCAAAACTACGTTGAACAGGAGAGGTGAGAGTGGGCATCCTTGTCTTGTTCCAGTTTTCAGTGGAAATGGTTCCAATTTCTGTCTGTTTAGGAGTATACTGGCTGTGGGTTTCTCACAGATGACTTTTACTATTTTGAGGAGTGTTCCACGTATGCCTAGATGTTTAAGGGTAAAAACCTTGATAAAAATCAAGAGGAGGTGCTTGATTTTATCAAAAGCTTCTTCTGCATCTAATGATATAATCATGTGGTTTTTGTTTTTACATCTGTTGATGTATTTAATTACATTTATGGTCTTATGAATGTTGAACCAGCCTTGCATCCTGGGGATGAAGCCTACTTGGTCGTGATGGATGATTTTTGAGACATGTTGTTGTATCCGGTTTGCTAGGATCTTGTTGAGAATTTTAGCATCTATGTTCATCAAAGATATTGGCCTGTAGTTCCCAGGTTGGTCTTGAATCCATGGGCTCAGACAATCCTCTCACCTCAGCCTCCCAAAGTGCTGGGATTATAGGCATGAGCCTCCTCACCAGGTCAGATTAGGTTTTCAACATATGAATTTTAGGGAGATACAAATATGTAGACTGCAACACCCAGGTGGAGCTATGTTTTCCCATTATGAGGCTCCTAAAACTGACAAAACCACCTAGGCATGCCAGAAAGCAACCCAACTCGGATAGTCACTGCTTCTCTATAAATCTCATTGGAGTTAGTCTTCTCTCCCAGAACTGATCATATGATTTCTATGTCATTTTCATTTCTTGACTCCATGGACTTAGACACATATCTGAATTTCTCATGGATAAAGCCAAACCTTTAAAGCCTCATTATTTTTCCACAATACATTAAGCTGAGAAACAAAGCTGGTTGATATTGAATTCCATTCCCATCTTACTGTCCACAGAGCTCCCTTTGATTACAACTCCAACAACGAGAGGGATGGTAGGGAAAACATGGCCCTGTATGCACTTACTGTACAAATGATACTTAATGGAAATTTGAGTACAGGGTCTCAATGTATAAGTTATAGGCCCTCTGGGGTGGAGGGGACTAAAGAACGGTAGGGGGAAGGTTAGTGAAGGCATTCTGGAGATGGTTACACAAAGTTGTGCTTTGAAAGTAGACAGTTTTCTAGGACTATAAGAGGAAGAATGACATTCTGGGCAAAACGAATAGCCCAGAGACTTGTGCTGACATGGAGTGTTCTGGCAACACTTGCTGTGTTGAGGGTATAATCACGATGTAAGGCCAGCGGAGATGGCAGGAGATAAGACAGGTGGGGTGACAAGGGTTCTATTAGGAAAGACTTCATAAGCTGCACCAAGCAGCTTAGACATGGCTTCGTTGGCAGTGTTCTGCCTCTGATAGGTGCAGTGCCACAAGAAACACACCAGCTTCATAGACGGAGCTGGCAGGGAGGGGAAAGGACACAGTCACATGACAACTTTGGAAGCAGAGCCTTTAAATTTGCCCTTACATAATCAGCTACATTATTAGATGTGTGATTGAAAAAACATTAGTGCCTGATAAAAGGCATGTATGGTATTTAGCAACTATCAAAATAAAATATATAGTTTTAAAAGCAGGCATTGGAAAGAATATCAA
Source organism: Cephalopachus bancanus (assembly GCA_027257055.1). NCBI lineage: Eukaryota > Metazoa > Chordata > Mammalia > Primates > Tarsiidae > Cephalopachus > Cephalopachus bancanus. The sequence goes on from JAPVLO010000073.1 coordinate 6,519,060, forward strand.
CTATTGCATCTGCAGGAGGCATTGAGGGTGCTATTCTCCATTTCCTAACCTCTAAAATGGAGGTAATAATATTACCTAACTCATAAGTTTATTGAGAGGATTAAGTGAGACGGTGTATTATTTTTCCTGGGCTGCCATAACAAAGTATCATAAACGAGGTGACTTAAAACAGCAACAATGTATTGTCTCACAGTTCTAGATGCCAGAAGTATGAAACTAAGGAGTTGTCAGGACCATGCACCCTCTGAAACCTGTGGGAGAGAACCCCTCCTTGCCTCATCTAGCCTCTGGTGTTTGCCAACAATTCTCGGTGTTTCTTGGCTTATAGATGTATCACTCTAATCTCTACCTCTATCATCATGGAACCATCTTCTCCCTGTGTGTGTCTCTCTTCCTAAAGGGATATCAGTTATAACTGGATTCTATGACTCCAGGATGAGCTAATCTTAACTAATTACGTCTGCAACTACCCTATTTTCAAATGAAGTCACATTCTGAGGTACTGGTGCTTAGGACTTCATCTTTTTGGTGGGAACACAATTTAACCCAACAAAATGATATTTGTAAAGCCCTTGGCACTCAACAAACACTCAATAAACATTTGCTATCATCATTAAGGAAGGAGAAGACAACGATTATGATTCCCATGTATTTATACTGTATTGTCTTGCACTTGGCAGGCACTTAGTAAAGGTTGTTGACATGACTTTGTATGTATTTACACTTTTAGCTCAGGAATTTAAATAAGCTCAGCATGGCTCTTTGTCAAGCTAGAAGCAATATTTTTAAGTGCAAGGATGTATCATCCTCTACTTTCCTTGTATAATCCAGAGTTTACAAAGATGTCATATAATAAGAGTTTAAATGCCCAATGAATGAATAAACACACCTTATAACTACAGCTCTGGTGTTTTAAAAGTTTATTGCACAATGTTATTAACTGTATTATTAAGTTTATTATGAAGTTTGTTGAATTTATGTTTAGAAGCAAAATGCCTGGGACCCTCGCTTTCCTAGAGATGAAGCCACTTAAACATGTTCATGAAACAGAATTCCTGACTAATACAAGGGAACCCCCCAAAAACCAGAATTTATGTATTAAAAATTGTATATTTAGGTTTACATGTTTAAACTTCAGTCACCTTCAAAGTACCACCCATTTGATACAATACACCTATCGAAATGCTTTTTTCCACTGCTCAAACAGTTTTTGAACTTGTCAGTTTTGATCTTTTTAGTATTTCTGCCTTTTTTGGTTTTACCTCTTCCATGTCAGCAAAACATTTCCCTTTGAGGACGTTTTTAATCTGGGGAAACAAAAACAAAATGTCACTCAGGTATGATCAGGTGAATAGGGAGAGTCGGACATGGGGGGATCATCCACTTTTGCTCAAAAACTGCAGTGTAAGCAGATGCACTTGTAAATCACCCATCATAAAATGGGCAAATGTATTGAAAGAATCTCCTCCAAAAAAAATTTGCTGAAGTCAAACACAGCCTCTCACAAATGCTAGCTGGTACACTGATGCTGATGGGTTCCTGGAACACTTTCCTAGGGTAAAAGCCTCCTCCAAAAGATAATTCTGGTTTTGGGGGGTCCCCTCTTGTATACAGAATGTAGTTAGATTTTATGGTCCTGATAGGCCTCTCCATCAGCCAATCTTCCCCCATGGTCCTGTATGCCTGGAGCTCATTTTCTATTCCCAAAAAATGAAAAGGAGAAAAATGCCCTTCTTTGTTCATTGTGACAGTGACTTTAATAGTTATTTAAACATTTTGATAGTAATTTAAAAATAAAAAAGATGGATGAGAGAATGTGCTAAAATTGAATTAAATTGTAAGATTTATCAAGATGAAAACCATTCATTAATTCTGAAATTCAGAATTCAATGGTTTTAGGGTACTCTGAAATCTGTTGTAAGTAGAAAATCAGTTCAATTATCAGATTATAAAGTATATGTAAAAAACACTTTTTATCAAGCTTGTAATATTTTCTTAAATGTACTTTTAAAAGTTAAATCTGAGCCAGACTCGGTGACTTGGCCTGTAATCCCAGCACTTTGAATGACCAAGGCTAGTGGATTGCCTGAGCCTGCAGATTCAAGACCTGCCCAAGCAACTTGGCAAGACCTTGTCTCTACAATAAATCAAAAATTAGCCTATAGTTCCAGCTCCCTGGAAGGCTGAGGTGGAAGGATTGCCAGAGCCCAGCTACCCCACATCTTTAAAATAAATATTTAAAGTAAAATAAAAAACTTCAATCGTCGATGGAAATTGTTGAGAGACAGCAGAGTGCACCTGAAAGAACAGAACCAGGCACCTGGCAGATCTGGGTTATAGGCCTGATTCTGTCTGTCATTGACTCTGTATCCTCCAATGAGCCTCAGGAGCTCTCTAGTTTTTAAGAGCTGCCATTGATCATTTGTGTTTCTTTGTGTGGTTCAAGGTGCATGAATCTAAGCTCTAAAATTATATGACTCTGAACTTATTAATTCGTTATTTTAGTGGAGATATATGTAAGTATAAATATAGATAAGTGATTCTGTGGATACATATATATAGGAGAAATATTCAAAATATTTTACAACGAATTCAGCATCAGCTAATCAGGACAGAGACTGACTGTAGACAACCAGTACAGGCATACCAGTGTAAGTCACCTGGATATCAGTCTAAAAAAAGATGAATGCAGCAGCCCACAGTAGGGAGCAGTTGTAGGCAGAGTTCTGGGAATAAGAACATGGCCTCTGGACTCTTCTGAACTTCATTCAGCATTACATACTGTGGGACCTTTCTTGGCAATTACTTAGACGCTCTAGACTTCAGTGTCTTCATCTATAAAATGGGGGTGGTGACAGGAACAGTCCTTATGTCAAAGGGCAGTTGTGAGGATGAAACCTGGTATTGCATGGAAAGCCCTTACAGAACTTACACATTAACTGTAGTTGCTTTGGAAGCTCGGGTGCCTTCTGAAGGGGGAAGGTGAGTTGTTTGCTTGTGAACTAACAAACTTAACAGTGATAAGAATAACAGCCTCCCTATATTCTATATCATTTAGGGATCCTTCTAAAGGTGGCCCATCCTCAGTCCACCCAGGTCTGTCCCTCTTCAAAGAAAGGCTTTTATTCCCTTCCAGGAGACTAGCTCAGGCTTGATGTTGGGGAATTCCAGGCATCATCACACTAGGGGAGAACATGAAGCCTTTGATTTGAAAGCCAAGTGTCCCAGAGCTGGAAGTCTGAGGAAAAAGAACATTACAGAAGATGGAAACAATCTATGTGAGGGAAACAGAGACCACTGCAATGACCTTGGCAATGATTTCTTGATTATCATATGAAAAGCTCAGGCTACAAAAACAAAAATAAATAAATGAGAGGACATCAAATTAAAAAGCTCTGAATAGCAAGCAATCAGTAAAATGAAAAGGCAACCTATGCACATCCTCCTGTTTACTTGAAGTCATCTTTAGGTTTCTTATAATATTGAATGCAGTGTAAATGCTATGTAGTCATTATAATGTGTTGGCTTTTTATTTGTCTTATTTGTTATAGTTTTATTAGTTTTTTTAATTAATATTTCTGAGTCATTGTTGAATCTGCAAATAGGGGTCCCACAGATATGGAGGGTCAGCTATGTACACAATAAAATTTATTTTTTAAAAATAAAACAGGTTTAAGAACTGACTTAGGACCTTGAACAATTATCATAATACTGTAAGAAAAAGATGGGCAGTAGTGAGAAAACACCTCATCAACAAGGGTACCTGCATAATGAACATTTATATACCTAACCCTGAACTGTACCCCACATCTTTAAAATAAAATTTGTTTTTTTAAAAAAAGAACTGACTTGGAGGTTATTACAGGGTTGAGGAAGTCAAAACAACCTAGAGAACATCCAAGGCCCCATGGCACTGCTCAAGGTCTGAGCCACAAGTCAAGGATGTCATTGAGTCAAAAAAAGTCTAGGTTTCTTCTTAGAAGATGGAACTGGAAAAAAGTAAAACAGAATTGAGTGCCAGATCAGCCCCCAGAAACAATGCAGGCAGCAGCTGACCAACCCTAGGTGTGTCTGGTCTACTGGCTTCCCTGAAGACTGGCCCTGCTAGGGGTCAATCTCATGATTTAGGGCTTAGCTTACCCTGGAGGATTGGGAAGAAGGAAGAAGTTTGGAGAAGAAAAGCACTTTCAAAATAACAGAGAAATAAATTACTTAAATTATTAGTTTAGGACTTGATTATTTTGAGGGTTTTTTCTATGTCATGCATTAATAAGAAAAAATTTTAAATGTTAATAATAGTCAAAAGCCACTCCCTAAAATCATTTAAAATGTCATAAGCAAATGTTTAGAATTAATAAGTCAGAAACATATGCATGTCCCCATCCAAAGTTTAAATACACAGCTTCGGGTAAGAATGAGGGGCCATAAGATACATAATTGCAAAAATGTTTTTTGTATGCAAGGATTCACTTTTGGTTTTGAAATGTAAAATTTGGAATTTTATTATTTTTAGTTTAATTAATGTCCCTATGTGACTAATGAGTTTAGTGTAAAAGCAGTTACCATGGTGGCCAGAGACCTCCCTTTCTAAGTAGATGAAACGTGACTAGCAATGTTTTAGATTGTTCTCAATTCTGTTCCTTCCATATGTATCTTCCCCATTAATATCACAGCATAAAGATGATCCACAACATACTAAAACTCTTTCCTTTGAATATCAAGATGACTCAGCCACCCTGTCCTGTAAATAATAACGTTTCAACAAACAGATTCCACCTGTCAACTAAAAAGTGGTTAAAGTGAAAATTACCCAGTCCTGGCAGACATTCATATGACCTAAGTTTTGGGTTTTTTCTTAGGATTTATAGTCTTGACAGTTAATTTTGCAGGCCTCTTTTAAAGCCTGCCATTTAGCACAAATTGACATTTAAGCAGTTTTTTAAAGCACTGGCATAAAAATGTTAAAACAGCCTGAGTTTTTTCCTATTAACATCACCTATTATTTATTATCATAGTCAGAGAAGTGAATCATCAATTTTCCCTTTCCAACATTTTCTTAGGAATTGAAGGCAGTGGAGAAGACAGGAAATCCTCCGTCAATTTTATTTCCTTTTTTAAACAGAAAAAAAAAATACTTATATTAATATTAAAATCTTCTGTACACAAAAGATACTACAATGAAGACAAGCTGCCAACTGAGAGTTGTGTTGCATTTAACAACAAAGGATTAGTATTCAGAATATAGATATATTAACACACAGAACTAGAAATTATTGAGAAAAAGGTAAACTGCCAATAAGACTATGGGAAGGGACATGAACTAGCAATTTACAAAAAAGATAATTTGAATGGCCATATAAAAAGATGCACCATCTTACTTGTGATTAGAAAAAGTCAGATTAACACAATATGTCATTTTACACTCATAAGACTGGCAAAAATGAAAATGTCTGAGGGAGGAAGACAGCAGTACAAACAGGTTTCCGTGTGCTCAATATTTGTTTTCAAAGCCCTGAGAAACTGCAGAGAAGCCAGACAGGTGCCCAAATCTTTCCTGTCCTACAAGATGAGAGAATGGCATCCTTTGCTAGCATTGTGTTTTCATTTTGTTTTATTTATGGCTTGCATTAATTTTATTTTTTAAACTCCAAGACCATAGAGTTTAATTAGGCTGAAGGAATGCACACTTATGACAAAGGGACACTGAGGAATACTGCAGAGGGACTTCAATCATATCAGCATGGAAGTTCAGGCCTTTGGAAAGAAAAAAACCAGTGGGGAACTAGAAAGGAATGCACTATGTGTAGTTCAAACTATCTGGAGTCATATTCAGAACTTCCTCAAGGCTCTGATACCAGTCCTCCCAAGATAAGGTCTGTGTATGCTCACTTCCCAGTAATGTCACTATTTAGGAGAATGGGTGTTTTGAATTCCAAAATTCTTGGGTAAAATATATATTGATGGGCCCGGCACAGTAGCTCATACTTGTAATCCCAGCATTTTGGTAGACTGAAGCAGGCAGATTACTTGAGCAAAGAAGTTTGAGACCAGCCTGGGCAACATAGAGAAGCCTCTCTTTACAAAAAATAAAAAAATCAGCCAGAAATGGTAGCACACACCTGTAGTCCCAGCTACTCAGGAGGCTAAATTGGAAGGACTGCCTAAGCCCAAGAGGTCAAGGCTGCCATGAACTGAGATGGTAGTGATCGTGTCACTGCACTCCAGCCTGGTCGACAAAGCAAGATGTAACTCAAAAATACATACACGCATACACACACACACACACACACACACACACACACACCACATAACATTTGAAGAAGGCCAGGCTGCTACTTGTTCAGTGTCTCAATCCCGGAAAGATTAGTTAATTCTTGGAGAAAACAATTTTAAACTTGAATTGAATTCATCTGCTTCAATATCACTAGCCATAATAGTTAAAAATAAGGATATCAGAAAGGTTTTAATGGTATCTGTCTCTGATTTAAAAAAAAAACAAACAAACAGTTCAGCAGGCAGATGAATAACATCTGGGAGCCTTTTAGCTAAGAGAACAATGAGACGATGAATGGTACTTAAGACCTATTTGTGATATTTAAAGAGCACAATTGAACTCATTTAGTGAAAAGCAGATGTGAGTGTAAAATAGACATTCTGAGACATTTAAAATCATTTTTCTAAGTAATTGTGGGGTTAAAGGAGAAATCACATCTAAAATTACTGATAAAATGAACATGGAAGAGAGGACTGCATTTCCCATCTATGGCATGGGGCCAAAGTAACACTCAGCAGAAACTGAGTCTTCAAAGCATTTATTAGAAACAAGACAGACCAAAATGAATGCATTAAGCTTTCAACTCATGATGATAATAAAAAAGACAAAACGAAAAACTAGAAAGGAACTTAAGAAGATAAAAACGCAAATAGATTAAATAGAAAATAACCCCCCAAAGGCAGGCTAGATTAATTAAGATAAAGCTAGATCTTCAAAAAGCCCAATAGAATACAAAAGCCTCTGATAACTCTCTGAGAGAAAGAGAAAGAGAGAGGACACCAGAAATAAGAACACAAATGTAGCCAAAGATACAAATGATTCTTGAAAAATTATAAAAGAATTCTATGTAATACCAACATATTACACCAACACATTTAAACTTTTAGAGGAAAAAATTGTTAGGGAGGCATAGATTATCAAAATAATATCAGAGAAAATATAAAACTGAATAGACAAATAACCATAGGAAAAAAAGAAAACAATTTATTTTATTCATTTTGTTGTTTTGAGACAGGGTCTAGCTCTGCCACCCAGGTTAGAGTGCAGTGGCATGATCATGGTACATCACAGCCTCTAACTCTTTGGGCTCAAGTGATCCTCCTGCCTCATCCTCCCAAGTAGCTGGAACCATAGACATGTGCCACCACACCCAACCAATTTTTCTATTTTTTTGTAGAGATGAGGTCTCACATTGTTGCCCAGGCTGGTCTTGAACTCCTCTTGGTCTCAAACAATCCTCCCACCTCAAGCTCCCAAAATGCTGGGATTACAGGTATGAGCTATCTTGTCCAGCTTGAAAACATAATTTAAAATTTTTAGTCTCCAAAAAAAAAAATCAGTCTCAGATCATTATATGAGTGAGCTCTACAAAATCTTTAAAGGATGGATTTCATTTCATGTTTTAATTAAGTTGTTTCAGAGAATAGAATAGCCTTATTTGTTCTACAAGGCTAGCATAACACCAAACAGAACAAAAAGTACCCAAAATAAACTTTCTCTAAATCTCACATAAGATTAGAGAAGTAAAAATCTTTTTTTAAAATTAAAAATCAAAAGCATACTACAAGACTAACATATCATAACCAAGTAGGATTTTTATAAGAATGAAAGGGTAGTTACGTTATTAAACAATGGGAAAGGTATGCGTGTCATTTCTTGTATAAATAGAAAAACAGAGAAAATCTATATGATTCATGTAATAGATGCTGAAAAGGGAGTTAATAAAATTCCAGACTTGTTCCTGAAATAAACTCAGTAATCTAGGAATAGCATGAGAATAGGATGCTCTATAAGAAATTAATGTGAGTTTTTGTTCCTACTTCTTCAGATTCTCTAATTAGAAATAAAAGACAGGTTCCCCCTCCTAAGAGAGTAGCCAAGCTACGCCTACATTTGGCTACTGGAGCTGAGATGGAGTTTTTGTGTTACCAGGTCAGTAAAGAAGAGGTGGGCAGCACACACTGACTGCTCTGTGACTAAAAGTACCTGGTTACATGAGGGCAAGTAAGCTGGACTGTCCAAGAGAAAGCAAAAAAGAGTTTTGACTTGATAGAATTTGAAAGGAATGAGCAGCTTGACTGAGAACACAAATGAAGACTATACTGCAGTTTTTACAGAGGTGGAGACTTGAAGGGTTGAAGATGACCTGAGCTGTCTGGGGTGATGCTCTGGCAGTGAAGTGACCGAGATCCTACCCTCAGAGGGCTACATGTTGAGAGCTTGTCAAGAGAGCAGAGCAGAAACCCTGGATGCCTGTGGAGGGCTCTATGCACTCTGCAGCATATTGTGCATGCTCATGTGTGTTTGTGTATGCACATGTGATCTCTGTGTGTGCATGTATCTTTTGTGTATGTATGTGTATACACACCATATGTGGTATTCTAAATTTGGTTTACCAGTTACCACAGTGAGTTATAGAATACTTGTGCAATATTTTAAAACTATAAGAACAAGAAAATTTTGTCAGATGACAAATGTAACATCAACTTGTGAAGTTAACTTGCTTTCCTGTATGCCAGCATTAACCAGTCTGCAAAAGAATGGGAGAACTATACCATTCACACTGTGTGTGATTAAAACCTATAAATCACCTTGGAGTAAACATCATAAGAAATGTGTCAAACCTATGAGAAGAAAAGCAAAAATTTATTGAAAAAAATGTTTAAAGACTTGATTAAGTGGAATAACACACTGTTTCTGGATATACTGTTTTTCTCGTTGTATAAGTAGGGCAAATTATTCAACCTTTCTATGTCTTCTTTCCCTTGTCTGTAAAAATGAAAATGAAAATAGTATCGATTTCATTAGGTTGGTAGAGAATTAAATGAGTTATGTTATGTAAAGTATAATATAATTGTCTGCTATTATTAGTAATAAAAATATGTCATCTTTTCAAATTAATTTATAATTTCAATGCATTTTAAAATAAAATCCCAAAGAGATTGTTATGGATCATGATAAAATTAGTTCTTAAATTTATCTGCAAATATAAATGTTAAAAAAGACCTCTGAAATTTTTGAAAATTTCTAAGTATGATGAGGAACTTGCCCTGCATCTATTCCAAGGTATATTTTTAAAACTTTAAATAATTGCACCAATGTATTATTTATTAAAATAATAAATAGATCATTCAACAAATAAAGAACAACTTTTAAAGGGGGCTAAACAGACTACATAAACTTTATGGACTACATAAAATTTATCTGTGTGTGTGGAACTTGATGTAAAACAAATGTAGCATTTAAAACTCATGAAGAAAAATGGACTGGTCAAAGAATTCTGTTGAAATGAATAACTATCCATTTTATCTTTACTCAGCACCAAAAATACAAGTTACAGATGTAGTCTCAATTTAAATGAAAAACCACACCCATAAAAGTATTAGAAGAAAATATAGGAGAATAAGTATATAACTTTTAGAGGGAGGCATTGCAAAGCATATTAATCAGGGTTCACTTGAAGATAACAGAAATTATTCTACCTGGCTTAAGCAGAAAAAAATTTAATATAGAGAGCCTAATGCTTAGAAAATTATCAGAAGGAACAAGATTTAAGTAGAACTTTCAAAAAGCATTTCCAAATATCTTGTCCACCAAAATAACTTTTCTGTGATCAGAAAACTCCTTGATCAGAAAGTTGGAGAAGCAACTAACTCGAAGACAACTTCACCTTAGTCCGATTAATGTATCAGCCAGATGAATCCCCTATCTATCCTACTTCGTGATATCCATGAAAGTAAAGACAGGAACTGGGGCTTCTATTATTACTGAAAATCAAATGTATGTCCCACCATGCTTGTCTGTGGAAATAGCTAAAACAGCAAAGGCATAGACCTACCCCTCATTCCCAACTTTTAAATCTTGGGAGGAGGGAGATTGTCTGCTAGCAATTAGTTCACATGTAGAATTTATGATTTGATGGATTTTGTGAAATGCAGTTTTTCTGCATTCTAGTCTTTCTACTTTTTAGCCTTTAGCAAAAAGTACAACAAACAAGGGGGGCTGGAATTTTACCAAAGGAGTCAATTTGTAATTTCTTGCACAATAATAAAGATAGAAAACACCAAAACTGTAAAGGGAAAGATTGATAGATGAATTACACAAACTTTAAACTTTGATATAGCAAAAGAATCTATAAACAACAGTAAAAAAAAAACCACACACACACACACTAGAGGAAAATGCAATATACACAGCAAATGAACATCAATGCTCAATATATAAAGATCTCTGCATCGCTAAGAAAAACAACACAGGTTAAAAAAAGAACAAATTAGCCAGGCATGGCAATTTATGCCTATAATCCCGGCTACTCAGGAGGCTGAGGCAGGAGGATCACTTCAGTCCAGAAGTTCAATGCTGCAGTGAGCTATAATCATGTCCCTTTGCTCCATTCTGGGCAAATAAAAATCAAAGATGAACAAACCATCAGAACAATGCACAGAAGAAGAAATATACGCAAAAGATAAACATATGAAAGGATTTTTAACCTAACCCAGTCAAGAGTGAAATGCATCTTAAAACAAGGAGATAGGATTTGATCAATCAGATTAGGAATAAAAATTTAGCTGTTAACATACACTGTTGATGGAAGTATCCATTAGTATTGCCTTTTGGAGTGTCATTTGATATCTGACAAAATTTTAAATACACATGTCATTTAACTAAACATTTTCACTTCTAGGAATCAGACTTCCAGAAATCCATTTCATAAAGCATTATTTGTGATAGTAAAAAGTGAAAACAACTTAAATGCTTTCAAAGGAAAACTTAAATAACTTAGGCACAGCCATTCTATGAAATAATAAGCGATCAGCTTTTAGTGTCTAGGACAGTTCAATTATTACTTATAGTAACCATCTAAGTTCCCCTTTGCCCCAATTCTTTTCTCTTTCTGGGATGATACAAGGAAAGCCAGATAGAGAGCATCATATAGAGACTAAGGTCTGTCCTAGAGGTGTGAAAAACTCCATAAATATGAATCACAGAGTTTATACAGGAGAGGAACGTTTGCTCCCTAATGTAATCAAATTCTCCTTAGGAAAAGAAGGGAAAGAAACCTAGGTTCTTCTCACTTAGAATGTAGATAAATGTTTCCCGGGGGGTAATAAGAGAAGCATCTCTCAGTTCACAAGCCTTAGAATGTCTCCATAGTTTTGGGGAGATATGTTTTTTACCCTTTGAATGGGAGCAGATAGCTCCCAGTCAAACACCCTTACAGGAGAGTAGCAAATGAATCTAAGGAGATGAAGACATTCTCTAGCAGGTCAGTTTCCTTTGCTCAGGAAGCCAAACTGTGCAGAAATATGAGAATGTTTTCTTCCTGATAATGAGCAGATGAATAAAATGTAGATTTGTGATAGTGGCACCCAGAGTAATCAAACATAGAACATTACATAGAAAGCCAAGTATTAGAACAATATATTATGATCTCACATATGTAAATTGGTAAGCCAAATATTAACATGGCTATCTCTTGGGACAGGGAATGCAGACTTTCATTTGAATTATTTATAGTTGTTATTGAATTTGAGGTTAGAAAGTGGGGTGATTTTCAAAAATTCTTCTTTTCTTTATTTGCCAGATGTCCTAGAATAAATATATACATATATTAGTTTTATGATATCGCCTTCTTTTTTTTTTTTGAGTTGGAGTCTCACTCTGTCACCCAGACTGGAGTGCAGTGGCCGCTCTTGGCCACTGCAGCCTCGACCTGCTGGGCTCCGGCGATCCTTCCGCCTCAGCCTTCCAAGTAGCCGGAATTACAGGCATGCACTACCACGCCCAGCTGATTTTTTGATTTATTGTAGAGATGCGGTCTCGCTGCCCAGGCGGGTCTCGAACCCACGGGCTCAGGCAATCCACTCACCTCAGCCTCCCAAAGGCGCGGGATTACAGACTGAGCCAACGAGCCCGGCTTGATATCGCCTTCTTAATGGTCAAAACACTTCCTTTATAAAGTGTTCCTCACATTTCAATACAGCTACAAGATTAATAAATTGTATCTGTTATCATTTACTATGTAATTAGGTTTATTGCTTATTCCAAAAGAGAATTGGTACATCATTATTGATAGAACAAGGTTCTTCTCTTCTGTTTGCTGTTTATAATAATGTTTGCTTCACAATAACTTTTTTAAAACCTCATTCATTTAGCAACATTTATCAAGTGTCTATTGCATTCTTGGGATTATGGTTGGCACCAAGTTTGCAAAAAATTGCAGTTGACCTTAACTGAAGAGTTTATAATCTACTGAGGGTAAAAGTCCTGTGCTAAAATGTATCATACGTCCCTGTGGTCAACAACAGCATAGAAAGTAAGTGTAGTGTTGACCATGCAAAGGAAAGCTAACGAAAAATAGGAAATGCCTCAAAAGAACATACCTCAAAATAGTAAGCACCATCTACAATAAACCCACAGCCAGCATATTGCTAAATGGACAGAAACTGGAAACATTTCCCCTGAAAACTGGAACAAGAAAAGGCTGCCCACTCTCACCCCTCTTGTTCAGCATTGTGTTGGAAGTCCTAGCTAGAGCAATTAGACAAGAGAAGGAAATCAGGGATATCCAGAAAGGAAAAGAGGAAGTCAAGTTATCCCTCTTTGCTAACGATTTGATCCTATACTTTGAAAATCCAAGAGAATCTGTCAAAAACCTGCTTGCACTGATAAAGGACATTGGCAAAGTCTCAGGGTACAAAATAAATGTGCAAAAGAAGGTCGCATTCTTATACACCAACAAGCAGGCAGAGAACCAAATAAAAAGCACAATCCCATTCACAATAGCCACACACACACACACACACAGAAATGAAATACCTCAGCATCTTCCTAACCAGAGAACTGAAAGACCTTTACAATGAAAACTACAAAACACTGCTCAAAGGAATCCAAGAAGACACAAACAAATGGAAAAATATTTCATGCTCATTGACAGGAAGAATCGACATTGTTAAGATGTCCATCCTACCAAAGGCAATCTACAGATTCAACGCAATATCCATTAAATTACCAACATCATTGTTCTCATACCTGGAAATGACAATACAGAAATTCATATGGAAACAAATGACCACAAATAGCCAAAACAATCCTCAGTTAAAGAAACAAAGCAGGGGTACTACACTTCCAGACTTCAAACTTTACTATAAGGCTACAATAATCAAAACAGCCTGGTATTGGTACAAGAATAGGCATACAGACAAATGGAAAAGAATAGACATTTCAAAAGCAAAATCTCAATTTCTCAACCAACTCATCCTGGACAAAGCCTTTAACAACAACCACTGGAGAGAGGAGAACCTATTCAGTAAATGGTGCTGGGAAAACTGGCTGACCACATGCAGAAGATTGAAACAGGACCCCTACCTATCACCATACACAAAAATCAACTCTAAATGGATCAGACCTAAATGTAAAACCTCAAACTATCAAAAAATACAGGAGACACCCTTATGGAATTGGAACTGGCAACCAATTCCTGATCAAAACCCCAAGTGCCCATACCATAGGAGATAAGACAGACAAGTGGGACCTCATCAAACAGACAAGTTTCTGCAAAGCAAAAGAAATTATAAAGAGAGCAGGGAAACCACCCACAGAATGGGAAACAGTATTTGCCAACTGTATATTTGACAAAGGCCTAACATCCAGGATCTACAAGGAACTCGAACATGCCGAAAGGAGAAAAACAAACAGCCCCATTAAAAAGTAGGCAAAAGACATGAATAGACACTTCTCAAAAGAAGATACATGGGCAGCCAACAAACACATGAAAAAGTGCTCAGCCTCACTCATCATCAGAGAAACGCAAATCAAAACCACATTGAAATACCACCTCACCCCAGGAAGAATGCCCATCTTTAATAAAACAAACAACAACAGATGCTGGTGAGGATGTCGAGAAAAAGAAATGCTTCTACACTGCTGGTGGGAATGCAAACTAGTGCAACCTCTTTGGAAAGCAGTGCGGTGCTTTCTGAAAGAACTAGAAATTGACCTTCCATATGATTCAGCAATCCTCCTACTGGGAATATACCCAGAGGAACTCATATCATCCTACAAAAAAGATACCTGCACACACATGATTATTGCAGCATTATAAATATATATTTTTTTTTTTTTTTAAATTTTAAAATTGTGGGGTACAGTTAAGGGTCAGACATACAAATATTCATTGTGCAGTACCCTTGTTGATGAGGTGTGCCCCCCTTTCCCCAGACAGATATTAACTTCCATTAATCCCACCTCCCTTCCCCTTCCTTCCCCCTCTCCATAGTTTCCCGCCACGATCAATCCTTTTCTATAGTATTACCGTAGTTGTTCAAGGTCCACTTATGAGTGAGAACATGTGATACTCAGCTCTTTGTTTCTGTGAGAGATCACTCAGTATTACAAACTCTAATTCTATCCAGGTTGCTGCAAAATTCATGATTTTGTTCTTTTTTTATGGCTGCATAATATTCCATTGTGTATATGTACCACATTTTTTTAACCCAGTCCTCTTTTGATGGACAGCATGTTTGGTTCCATGATCTTGCTATTGTGAACATTGCTGCGATAAACATACGTGTGCAGGTATCTTTTTAATAGAGTGATTTGAGTTCTTCAGGGTATATTCCCAGTAGGGGGAATGCAGAGTCATATGGAAGGTTGATTTTTAGAGCTTTTAGGAATCACCACACTGATTTCCACAGAGGCTGTACCAGTTTACACTCCCACCAACAGTGTATAAGTGTTCCCTTTTCACCACATCCTCTCCAACATCTGTTATTTTTTGAGTTATTGATAATGGCCATTCTGACTGGAGTTAGGTGGTATCTCAGTATGGTTTTAATTTGCATCTCCTTGATGACTAGTGAGGTTGAACATTTCTTAATGTATCTGTTGGCCTACTGCAGCATTATTCACAATAGCAAAAACACAGAACCAACCATGCTACCTATTGAATCTAGACTGGATAGGAAAATGTGGTACATACACACATGGAATATTATGCAGCCATAATGAAAGACAATCATATGGACTTTGCAGCAATTTGGTTGGATTTAGAGTCCAACATACTCAGTGATCTATCACTGAAACAAAGAACGGAGTACTATATGTTCTCACTCATAAGTGGACCCTGAAAAATTACCACGATACTTTAAGAAAGGGATTGGCAGTAGCAGGATACTACTGGGGTAGGGATGGGGGTGGTAGGGAGGACACAACATTAATAAGCGTACCTGGTCTCAGACCAGGCAAAGGGAGGCCCACATTTTACCTGTACGATAACCACTTATGTACCTAATCCTGAATTGTACCCCACATCTTTAAAATAAAAATTTTAAAAAAGAAAATAAATATCTCCTGAAGACACTGATCATAGAACGTCACAGGTAGTTTAATTTTTAACATTGCTCTAAGGAGTATTAAGACACAGCTTAATCTCAATTTGTGTTTTTATCATTTAAACCAAATATGATAACACAAGTTTCCCACATGTCAGAGAAATTCAGTCCATGAGAAGACAGGTAGATAGAAACAAGTGATTGAAGTGAGTGGGGTCTTTAGAACTGTTATTAATGCGAGTGGGGCAATTATCTAAATATGTATTATTCTTAACTTTTAAGTAGTAAGTCCTGTGTATAAAAGATGTTCTTCACAAAATTAATGTAGAGAATAATTTAGTGGCTAAGTTTTAAGGTCTAAGAATTTTTCATTTTGGTCCAAAGTGAAAAGTACTGGGCTATTGCTGAGTCCACTCTTCTTACTCCAACAGAGACTCAAGGAAGGGGAGCCAAGCAAGAGAAAAGCAGAACCTGAGGAGAGGAAGGATTGAGTCAATGAACATCAAAACGTGATCCTCTGAATCACTCGGACCAGCAGCTTCAGCGCCACCCGGGAACTGCCAGAAATACACATTCTCAATTCCCACTCCAGACCTACCACATCAGGAACTCTGGGGCTGGGGCCATCCATCCAAGGCCCTTCAGGTAATTCTGATGCCCCCTGCACACTCAAGTCTGAGAACCACTGCGCTAAGGTAAGAGCTCAGTTATTAACATGCCAACAATTAGCAGCTTTAACTCAACCAGCGACCTGTGATTTATGTATCAGTAAGGAGAAGGAAACATGGCAGAAAGGATAATTTAAGCAAGAAAAATCTTTTGCTGTTTTTCTCAAATATATGTGTGTAAATGATATTTAATAAAGGGCACACAAATAAAATACTTGTTTAATTTTAAATAAACAAGTGGCAGGATGGGCGTTTTGGTGCCTATTGCCTGTTGAGCTTCAGGGAATCAATGGAAGCTGCACCAGGACCGACCTTCTCAATGACAAAGAGACAATCTTGGATTTGTCATGGCTTGAGGAAACCAGCAAGATGTTCCTTGTCCCAAACATATATCCACCAACCACAGGCCACATGACTAAAATTCTGTCGTTGAAGACTCATTTTTTTTCTGCTTAAACAAAGCATTTCTCTGAGTATCTTCCCTTAACCATGCAAATCCCTTCACCCTCCACTACCTGGAGAATAACCCCTTAAATCGTCACCAGTCTGATTCAACCATGAATTAATTAATCATAACCTTTTCTTCTGAAATGAGAAGTCCAGAAAGCAGTACACAGTCAGGCCCTGGTATGTTGGGAAGGAGAATGATGTAGATAACGGTGGTGAGAACATTAGTCATTGGAAATAAATTTCAACTTCTTCTCCCACACAGGACATTAGAATCTTCAGAGTCTAATTCTGGTCTGACTTTAGATAAGTCCTCAACCCCTTCAATGCTTCAGATTCCCAGCTGTCCAAAGTTTCACAAGTTTAGGGTTTTAAAAATACCTGGTGGTCTTTGAGTATTAAATAGGTAAAGAGGAAAAAAGCAAACTAAATTCACAGCATGTGGGAGATCAGAATTCTGGTTAACTTCACTTATAACTCCTGTGATTAGTGCTAGTCTCGTGACCATCTGAAGTCCTGGGTGAGGTCAGGGAAGTCATTCGTCTGGCATTCAAATATTATCTCCTGGTGACAGCTTACTTACCTCAGTGAATGAAAATTTTCATTAAATTATAGCCAGATATTAATGGATGCTCAAAGCTTTGAATTATTTTTATGGAGACTGAACTATAGGGAGGAAGCAGAGCTATTTAATATACATAACTCACTCCACCTATATTGTTTATTTTAGCTATGTTATTTTCCTCCTATGAAATATTCTGATAAGATGAGGAGAAATAATTTTATATTTTATTATAGAACTGAATTAAGTGTTTAATTAATAACTTGGACAGGGGCTTTAACCACTTCCCCCACCGCTTTATGAAGAATAAGATGTCTCAAGGTTTTCTTTCTATTCCTGGCAGCAGAGCTCTGAGGAGATGAACAGCCAGAGCGCTCACATAAATCACTCTCGAGGATATAAATGGCCTGACCTTTTGGGGAACTTCCCATTTACACCTGTATAACACCAAAACCCAGGGAGCTCAAAACTCACAGGGGAGGTCATTGTGCATATACAGACTGTAAGTATTTGGTCTTGCCACTCCTTAAGAAAGGAAACAGACACAAGGAGCATATAAACAAACTTTCCTGGACCTAACTATACACCACCGCAGGGAGCAATCAAAAAAGCCCCAATCCTAGTTTCTCCCATTCCTCTATCTCTTCTCTTTCCTTTACATGCAAAGTTTTCTTGGTAGCAAAAGTGTTCTTGGGGGGGAAATAGTTGATTCCCCACCCTCAATTACATATACATAAATCCTGTTCCTCGGAAAATGGCACTACCATCCACCTGTTGCTTAGGCCTGAACCCTGGGAATTGCCTTGGATTCTTCTCTTTCCCTCCCATCCTACCCCAAGTCAATCAGATCAACCAAGTCCTACCTTATTTGACCCACGTATGTATAACCAATGTATAAATGTCAAACCCAACCACTTCTTGCTGCCTCCTCTGATACCCTCTCTTCCCTGCCACCGACATTTCTTGTCAGGACCCAGGCAGGAGTCTCCCACCTGGCCCCTACTCCTTCCCTTGCCCCCTCCATTCCATTCCTTGCACAGGAGTCTGAGTCATCTTCTAAAATATACTCAGATTTTATGACTACCTTTCATCAAACTCCCCAGCAACTTTGAGTACAATTAGCATAAATGCCAGATATTATCATGATCTGTTAAGCCCTGACCATCTCTTTCTCCTCGTTGTATACTACTTGTTCACTCTGTTTAGACGCTCCAACTTCACTGGTCCTCTGTTTTTTTCATCCCTCAAACACACTTGGCAAACACACCTTCTTAGAACCCTCTCCAAGGGAGCTCACCTTCCAGTCACCTTCATGTTATTCATATCCTTCCAGTCTCAGCTTATATGTTACCTCCTCAGAGAAGACTTCTTTGGAAAGCTCCCCCAATTCCCCATCTACTGCTGCTCCCCTGGTCAATCACTTATAACCATATTCTTTTAAAAATTATTTATTATACTTGATGTTTTCTTATTTATTAAATATCTGTCACAATAGCCAAGATATGAAATCAATCTAAGTGTCCATAAAGATTAATGGTTAAAGAAATTGTGGTGTATGGTGTATATACCCAATTGAAAACTACTCAGTCTTTTTTGTATTAAATTGAATGTCCTATGATAATATATTTTTAATTTTGCTTTATTTTATTTTATTTTATTTTATTTGAGTTTGAGTCTCACTACGTCACCTAGGTTGGAGTGCAGCGGCACGCTCATGGCCACCCCAGTGTCAACCTGCTGGGTGTGATTCTCCCACCTCAACCTTCCAAATAACCAGTGCTATAGGTGTGTGCTACCACACCTGGCTGATTTTTTTATTTATTGTACAGACCAGGTCTCACTATGTTGCCTGGGCTGGTCTCAAACCCCCAGGCTCAGGCAATCCTCTTGCCGTGGCCTCCCAAAGTGCTGGGATTATAGGCATGGTCCACCACGCCTGGTCAATTTTGTTTTATTTTAAAGATGTGGGATACACATCAGAATTAGGTACATAAGTGCTCTATGTGGAGGTGATGTTTAGGTCTCCCACTGGTCCTCACATCCCCCAGCTTAGGATCAGGTGCCCTTAGTGAGGTTATGTCTCACCCCACCCCACCTCCAACCACTGCCAATCCCTCTCCTGCCAATCTCTCTCTTGTAGTATTGTGAGAAATATTCAGGACCCTTGTATATCTGGCAAAGGTCCAGCATCCAGGATCCACAAGGAACCCAAACAAGCTGAAAGGAAAACTATCGAGCCTTTTTTAAAAAAAGGACATTTTGTCTTTTGTGACAACATGGATGAACCTGGAAGACATCATGTTAAGTGAAATAAGCCAGACACAGAAAGACAAATCCTGCACTTTTATGTGGAATCTAAAAACGTTGAACTCAGCCGGACTCGGTGGCTCAGCCTGTAGTCCCGTGCTTTGGGAGGCTGAGGTGAGTGTATTGCCTGAGCCTGCGGGATCGAGACCCGCCTGGGCAACTTGGCGAGACCTCATCTCCACAATAAATCAAAAAGTCTGCCGGGCGTGGTAGCGCATGCCTGTAATTCCAGCTACTGGGAAGGCTGAGGCTGCAGTGGTCGGGAGCAGCCACTGCGCTCCAGTCTGGGCGACAGAGTGAGATTCCAACTCAAAAACAAAAAACAAACAAACCAAAAAACCATTGAACTCACAGAAGCAGAGAGCAGAATGAATGGTGGTTATCAGGGGCTAGGGTCAGGGAGCAGGGGCTTGGGGAGATGTTGGTGGAAGGTTATAAAAGTTCAATCAGACAGGAGGAACACGTTCAAGAGATCATGTACAACAGAGTGACTATAGCTAATAACAAAGTATTATATATGTGAAAATCATGAATAAAGTAGATTTTAAGTGTTTTCACCACACACAAAAAAAATTATAAATATGTGAAGCAACCTTGAGCAAGTTACTTTATTCCTCAGTTATGCATCTTTTAAAAATAAAATTGTATTGGCTGGGTCAGTGGCTCATGCCTATAATCACAACACTTTGGGAGGCCAAGGCAGGAGGATAGCTTGAGACCAGGAGTTCGAGACTAGCCTGGACAACATAGTAAGACCTCATCCATAAGAAAAAATAAAAACAAATTACCAGGCATGGTGGTATGTGCCTGTAGTCTCAGCTACTCAGGAGGCTGAGGTGGAAGGATTGCCTGAGCCCAAGAGGTCAAGATTGCAGTGAGCCATGATGGTGCCACTGCACTCCAGCCTGGGCAACAAAGTAAAACTCCAACTCATAAAAAGAATAATAAGAAGAATAAAAGTATTAATGTCTTTCCTGCCTGCCTTAAAGAGTCGTAGCAAGTCCATGAACTACTGCGTCAAGAACTCTCTTTATCCCAAAGACTTTTGTTGTCTAATATTATAAACAAACACATGATTGTACACACACAGAGGGCATAACAATGAAACAGTAGATCATGTATGAATTATATTTACCATTCACAACCAATCAATTCACGTGCAAATGATTGCTCTCACTAGAATTAAGACTAGTTAGATCTTTCCAAATTCATTTGTTTAAAAGAGATTTCATTTCCACAGTCTACTCCTTGGATCAGTTCATGTACTCGAGTTCCCTACCTCACTGGAGTCCCAGGTATTAAGATGTTCATAGATAGTAGCAATGTTTCCTTCCTAAAGATAAAGCAAACTTGAAACACAGACCAATGTGCATGCTTAGCCCTAAATTCCCCAAACTGTTCCTTTCTGCCCCCACTGATAGTAATACCAGTCAGGGAGAATAACTGATACATGGTACCCCGCATGTGAGCTCAAATGCAGACAGGCCAGGATAGTCCACTCTGACGGAACAGTATATACAGATAATTCTAGGCCTCTCTGGAGGCAGTATAAAGACTCATAACCAACTAATTTCTCAACCCCACATTTTTTCCAGCTACAAATTTGTCAAAAAGGAGAAGAGAAAGTGACATTTTAGAATTCTAACTTTAGTAACTTTTTGACAAGTATTCCTATGCTAAACCCAAATTATATTTTTTACATGCTTTCTCCACTATCTTGCCTTGGAGGCTAAAATTGGTGATGCTCCAACCTCCCAGTTCAAAGTCATTTGTATTCATCAGTTATTAGGCACCTATTTCATTTGACTACTTCTTGAGGCTCCTTCTTAATTATTTCACGACTGAGGAACATAAACTATATAAGCTTGTGTGAACTTACAGCTTAAAAGCTAAGCCTTTCAACAATTTTCTCAGATGGGCAGGTTTAAGAATTGTACCATAAAGGTGCCAGAAATGTGTAAGGAGAATATGAATCTTTAAAGAAAAGGTAGTTCTATTTTAAGTACCCATTAGATTTGCTGGAGAATACAAGACGTTAGAATGCTTTCTTCTTTCTGCCTTCCATGCCCAAGTCCATTCTCGTTAAAGTCACCGCTTCTAGACCATGCAGAATTGTACTGTGAGACTGGGTATCTGAGGCACCAGAGTGCCTAAGGAAGTTCTTGGTGGAAGAAGAGGGTAATTTTCAAATCAAGGTTCTTGGTGTCTGTTGCTGATTGCTGCCCCATTCTAGTTCTGTGGGCTGTTTCAAAGCTGGTCTCTGGATTCTGGATCTGCATCCAACTTCCAGAGCCTATTCATGGTGACTGTGGAGCTAAACATCTATATAAAATCCCAATCCTTATGTGGTCCAGAATTAAGTACAAAACTCTATGTGTGGTTTTATATGTGCATTTTTCTGAAGAAGGAAAACGGTAGATTCTGTTAGAAGTTAAGAACCATTGATCTCCATTATCTGTGCTCTCCTGGTTACTACATTTTCTCTAGTTTAACTCACCTTGCTTCAGGGTTCACCCAGAGTTAGAAGCACAAAATCACTCTGACCAGTTAGGACAACTCATCTTGTTCCAGCCCTTGGCCAACCTTAGCCATCATCCCTTGGGCTCTTTCCTTGTCTCACTCTCCTCTGTGTCTCTGCTTATCTTTATACACCTTGCTAAGGCATTCATTCTTGGTCCCAATGTCAATATACAAATCCCTATTCCAACCAGATGTGCTAGTCTTTGACCCAGTTCTTATGATTCCACTTATTATAAAACTACCTTCTCTTACTTATTTTAATTACATTATCCTAAATGGATCCCATTCACTTGACATTCAATACTATTGAAGAATATATATATATATATATATATATATATATATATGTGTGTGTGTGTGTGTGTGTGTGTGTGTGTGTGTGTGTGTGTGTGTGTGTGTGTGTGTGTGTGTGTGTGTGTGTGTGTGATGTGTGTGATGTTTAACAAGAACTTTAAGTACTTTAATACAGTGATCTAGCTGGACAATGGAACTGGTCAAAAAACGACTACCTTTCACTAAATGTTTGTGGTTTTAAACATAATATAAACCAATCAGGAAGGAGGTTTTGTAACTCCTATTACGATCTATAAATGCATTCTTGACACTGGGCAACAGACATAGGAAAGAATGAGCCCTTAGGCCTAGCAGGTGACTACTAGGAAAGTCCTAGTAGATGTCAGTATTGGAGAGAACATGTAGATGAGCTACCTGTAGAGATGAGCTATTTTTTTTCAAAACCCAAAAGAAAGGGTACCTCTAAATTTGATAAAAGTTCATATATTTTTGTACTCTGATTTCTGGCCTAGGTATAATGCACAAATAATATTCTATGTTGCCACAGTTAGTATTTGTCCAAAGATAGCAGCTGTATTATCAGCTGATCAAAATTGAATAATATGTTAATAACATAAATTCACAAATTATAATAATAATCTTATGTTTAATAATGTCCTGTGTCTGTTTTAGGCAGAATTCTGAGATGTATCCCCAAGATTCCTGTCACCTAGTTATTCAGTTAAATACTACCTAGCTGCTACTGTAAAGGGATTTTAAAGATCTAAAGTTCCAAATTGGTTAACCTTAAGATACAGAGAATCACATGAGCTCCTTAAAAGCAATATTTCACCCTGAATTGCGCCCCACATATTTAAAATAAAAAACTTTAAAAATAAAATAAAAGCAACATTTCCTCTGGCTGGTAGCAGAGGGTGGAGTCAGAGAGATTTGAAGCATAAAAAGAACTTGATGCACAATTTTTGGCTTTGAAGACAGAAGGACCAAAAAGCTACCTCTAAGAGCTAAGAGAGACTCCCAGGCAGCAGCCAGCAGGAGATGGTGACCTCAGTTTCACAACCACAAGGAACTAAATTCTACCAGCAACATGAATGAGGCCCCCAAGACCAACACCTTGATTTCTACCCTGTGAGACTCTAAGCAGAGAACCCAGTCAAGCCATGCCAGAGCTCTGATCTACCAAACTGTGAGCTAATAAATGGATGTTTTTTAAGCCACTAACTTTGTGGTCATTTGTTACACAGCAAGAAATAACTAATATACTATCCTGATATGTCATGTTTCTTTGTATCTAATATTTTCATGCAGCTTTGTACAAAGACTCAAAATCTGACTCAAAAAGAGAAACAGTGAGGCCACCAGGTGATCATCAGGAGAGCACTGTTGAGTATTCCAAATATCTGTTGAGTTACAATAATCTGTTATAGGAAAATGACTCACTCATCATCAATCACAAGAAGAATCAGTGCAACCATCTAACTAAAATGACTATCATCTTCTAGACTGGGATGCATACTAGGAAATTTTAGCAGATGTCTCCGATGAAGTGAAATGCTTAATTTTATAGCAAGCAATTTCCCCCAAAAAATAGCAAGAGATAGTAAAGAAAAAGGGAACAACTACATTGGAGGACTCCAAGGAAACACAAGAGTGAATTCATACCTACTGCATACAAGAGTAGGTTTAAACCCTCCACTACTTGGCACAATGTAATGTTGCTCCACTGTGCTTACCTTTCTATGCTTACCTTTCCCAACTTTCTGCCTTCCTCTCAACAGAATGAATATAATTGCAGGAAGAGGAAATTGATAATCCATAGGGAACACAGAGAAAGTATATTATTGAGAATTCCACTGGGAAAGCAGTACGGAGCTGCCTCCACTCATAGTCTGGAAATAGCTCAGCATGATTCTCCGATTAAAAATTAATCAAGTGAATAAGACCCTGCAATACAAAACAGCAAAAGAAAATTAAACATCTCCCCAGGGAAAAGCCTACAAGTCATAAAAAATTAAAACATAAAACTGAATATTTACGAATATCATTTACAAACTTAAGGTTGTTGATGGCAAGATCACAAGCCCCCAGGCAGCCGCAAGACCTTTCAAGAGTTGAATAAAGCTTATCCTGCTTGAGTGTGTACCAGAACCACCACCTAGGGATGGAGAGGGAAGATAATAAAACATGGACTTAGAACCCACCCTCAGAGGTGATGACTCAGATGGTCTGGCTTTGGTAAGAAGTTCTGGTAGCAACCTGCTTCCTCACAACTGTCAAGCAAGTCAGGTGCTCTCTCAATGCAACACATTGTCTATTGTTCTGCTGCTTATTTGGGAGCTGAACTTGCACTGATTATTCAGACACTTTCCAGTTTTCTTATCCAGTTACCAATGAGATAATCCTAATCAGAACTAACTTGAGGATAGACACTGGTGAATAAAACTTTTTCTGTTGCTATTTCCTTCATTCATTTATGAACTCAACAGATAATGAGAAGCTATTATGTGCCAGACACCAGACAAGTTCCTGGGAATTCCGTGACAAAAAAAGAGTAAGAAATAGCCCTGCTCTCATAGTGTTCACAGTCTAGTGTTATTAATAGGTAAATGTAATACAATAAGATTAGGGGCAGGATGGGAAAAATACAAAGAGGAGAAAGAATGTTCCTGTCAGTGGGAAAAGCTCATATGAACCTAGAATTTAAATGGATACAAAAATAGATAGAAGGAATGAGATCTAGTATTTGGTGGTCAATAGAGTGGCTATAGTTAATAGTAATTTATCACATATTTCAAAATAACTAAAAGAAGAGAGTTGGAAGTTTCCTAATGCAAAAAATGATAAATACTTAAGGTGATGGTTATCCCAATTGCCCTGATTTGATCATTATACATTGTATGCATGTATCAAAGTATCACATGTATCCCATAAACGTTTGCAACCATTATGTATCCTCAAAAATTAAAAGTAAAAAAAATTTTAAAGAAATAAAAAGGAAACTTAATATGCTGGAGAGGATTGAGTCTGTCTGTGGATGTGTGTCTGTATGTGTGCATGGGCACAAGGGTGTTGGGGAGAAAATAGTGAAAAATGAGATCAGAGAGGAAGGCAGAAGCCAAATTATGCCCCCTTAAAGATAATCTCATCGTGGCAGTGTTAAATTTGCCCAGAGCCATTATACAAGGGATCTGTTTACATTAAGACAAAGATAATAAGGCTGGATACTACAAGGTGTGGTTTAAAGAAATCAGGGTCTTCTGGTAGCTTAACACTTCCTGATACAGCAGTTCCTATGTAAATTCAGAAAGATATATAAGTTCCTTTTTTGTTTTCCCATATGACATGAAAAAACCCCTTGGCTTTTTTCAGGAGAGATTGATACAGAAGCTAGTAATCCAAAAAGATAGCAACCATATACCTTGACACATTGTCAATATCATTATGTTTTCAACTCACAATATTCAGAGACTTCAGAAGTCATGGCTCAACTGCTCACCTAAGGCAAAAATCTCTTGCAAGTTTTATATATTCTTTTGTAAGGGAGTATCAGACAGAACCTCAACTTTCCATTGACAGGCTGCCTCCAAATTTAGCAAGTTCATTCACTTCAAGATAAAGATTTTTGTGGACTAGACTGATGATTTCAGCTATAGTTCCAGAAATATATAGAGTGGGAAAAAGAGGTGGAGGAGATCATCCAATATATGCAATAGAAAGAAAGGAAGGTGTGAGGGTGAAATAAACATTTGATTTGTCAATGAGGAAGTAATTAAAAGGAAGGGGAGATAATGATACCAGTAAGAGTTAATTAACCCCTAGTGATTTGGGGAGTTAGATATCAGGCTTAGCTTGTGAGCTGTATATATTTCACTTGCTCCTGCAGAACAAATTCACTCTCCTCCCTTCTCTTCCCTGTTCTGTGCCTGGAGACTAGCTTATATGAATTGCATCGTGGGCTGTGTTGCCCTTTGGATTCCAGTGGGTTAAGCCAATGGGAGGCACTAGCAGACCAACATGAGGGAGATTTTGGGCATACTTTGACTCTTTCTCTCTACCAAAGTCCACAAGTCTTGTCAGGCCAACTCTGCTACTGTCAGTCAGTCTCTCTCTCTCTCTCTCTCTCTCTCTCTCTCTCTCTCTCTCATCTCATATAGAGAGAGAGAGTCATATATATATTCTGCTTCCTTCTCTTGCTGCTTCAGATTTCAGATCCAGGAGAGTAATGACTTCCTACTGTTGCTTGCTCTATAGAGCTTTATCATTCCTTGTGGATTCCCTTTGACCCTGCCCACCCTGCCTACATCTATGTAAATAGTCCTTTCATTAAACTCTCCTCTGTTACTCAGTTTAAGTGAGTCATTTATTTCCTGTCTGATAGCCTGCCACAAACACGGCCTGTGTGCTTCTTACATTAGCAATGGAGAGTTAGCTTGACTTTCAGAGGTTGTTATTAAAACAATAACTGTTGTTATTAACAGAAATTACAGTTCACTAAATGTGTTCACATATGTTATCTATGACTATTAAAACTAAGATCTCACTTGCTTTACTGAAATAGTTCAACACAATGAATGTAAATGTGAATATTTTCTACCAAATCCAAGCTTAAATCATATTTTTAAGAATTCAAGGCAACTAGCACCCAGCGCGAAGCTGCTGGTCACACAGAGAGGCTCTGAGCGCCTGCCCATTAGAGATACCGGTCCCATTTCTGGCTAAAGTGCTCTGGGAGGGACCCAGAGCCACCACCTGCCCTCTGGAGCTCTGGAGATTGGAAGCCCCGGGCCCACCCTGGCTGAGGCACTCAGCGTGCGCGACCACAAGCCTGTGAAAGGGTGCAGAATCCCAAGCTGGCATAAGGTGCCAATTTCAGGCTTCTAACTCCAGAGGAGGAAACGCTGGACCCAGCCAGCTGGAGGCACACCAGAACCAGCACCCAGTTATGCAGCTGGTCCCACCTAGAGACCCACAGGAGGCCCCTAAAAGTGAAAGTAAAACCACCACCTCTGCCATTTTCAAGGCATATTTACATCTCATCGCCCTGCCCACCTAGCAGAGCCTCCACCTCAGTTCCCATGGTGACGTCATTAACAGGAGACAAAGCCCCTCCTCTGCGCTAAATAGAGACTAGTGTCACAGGCCTTCCAAGCAACAAGCTAACTACCTGCAACAGAAACAGAGGAGAGAGGCTGGAGATTAGATCTCAGGAACTTGATCCACTAAGGGACCAGAGAGAAAAATCTACACAAATGAAGAAAAACCAGAAGAATATGGGTCCTTCCCAGACTCCTGGGAGGGCAGACAATGAGAAAACTGACTTTGGAATGCAAACAACTGAATGGTCTCAAAATACAACCCAAGACATCAAGACATTAATGGAGAGATTAAAAAGAATTGAGGAGACTCAAGAAGAAACTAGAAAGGAGCTGATATCTGAGATAACAGTAATAAAGAATACTGTGAATTAAATAAACAATAGACTGATAAGCATGGAAAGCAGAATTACCCAAGCAGAAGAAAGAATCTCAGAGCTTGAGGACCAAAATATAGAAATAACCCAAACTCTCAAGAACACAGAAAACAAGCTCAAAAAGACAGAAAAAAACCTTCAAGAGATGAGTGATTACCTCAAGAGGCCTAACCTAAGAGTAATTGGTCTGCCTGAGGCAGAAAAAGAGACAGAGACCACATTGGAACAAACCTTCCATGAGATCATTCAAGAAAACTTCCCTTATCTAATCAATGATGCAAAAACTCAAACACAAGAGATCCACAGAACCCCTGCAAGACAACAAATGAGAAAACCAACTCCTAGACACATAATAATTCACCTAAACAAAGCAGGCGTAAAAGAAAAAATCCTAAAGGCAGCAAGAGAAAAAGGTCAGATTACCTACCATGGAAAACCAATTAGAATAGCAGCAGATTTATCTACAGAAACTCTGCAGGATAGGAGAGCTTGGAGCCCTATCTTCAACGTCCTAAAAGATAAACAATTTCAACCAAGAATAACCTACTCTGCCAGAATAAGCTTCATAGCGAGGGAGAATTAAAATCTTTCCCAGATATCCAATCCCTAAGAACTTATGTTGCCACCAAACCACCTCTACATGAAACACTTAAGATAGTACTAAACACAGAAGAAAAGGGGGAAAAAAGAGCAACATTTTTCACAAGAGTACAGGAAAAAGAATTAAATACATATGAACCAACCCCGAAAACAAAAGAAAGACAATAAACCAAGTGGAAGAACAACTAAAAAAGAACTGTATGTTAGGGATAAACTCTCACATTTCAATAATTAGCCTGAATGTGAATGGACTAAATGCACCACTGAAAAGACATAGAATGGCAAAATGGATAAAATATCACCAGGCAACAATATACTGCCTTCAAGAGACCCATCTCACTAGAAAGGACATACACAGACTCAAAGTAAGAGGATGGGAAACAAATTCCCAGGCGAATGGAACACAAAAGAAAGGAGGAGTCACGATCCTAATTTCAGACAAAATACCATTTAAGCTATCAAAAATTGGAAAAGACACAGAGGGCCACTACATAATGATAGAAGGTTCACTCCATCAACAAGAAATATCTATCCTAAACATATATGCACCTAACATAGGTGCACCAACTTTTACAAAGCAACTCCTAGGAAAACTAAAGAAAGATATTGACTCTAACATAATCACAATTGGGGACTTTAATACCCCACTCACAATCCTCGACAGATCATCGGAACAAAAAAAATCGAGATTTGGAACCTCAATGTGTCTCTGGACCAAATGGACTTAATTGATACCTACAGAACACTCCATCCAAAGACCAGAGAATACACATTCTACTCATCACCGCAAGGGACGTATTCCAAGATCGACCACATACTCGGCCATAAATCAAGCATAAGCAAATATAAAAAGACAGAAATTCTACCATGCACCTTCTCGAACCACAGTGGAATAAAAATAAACATTGACACCAACAAGTTCCCCCCAAAACCCACAAAGACATGGACACTAAACAGCATGATGCTAAACAACTCCTGGATCAATGACGAAATCAAAACAGAGATCAAAAGATACCTGGAAACAAATGAAAATGAAGAAACATCTTACCAAAATCTCTGGGACACCTTAAAAGCTGTAGTAAGAGGGGAATTTATATCCCTACAAACACACACGAAGAAAATGGAAGGAGCACAAATTAATAGCCTAACAAGCCACCTAAGGAAGCTGGAAAAGCAAGATCACAAAAACCCTAATTTCAGCAGAAGAATCCAGATCACCAAAAGAAAAGCCCAAATCTAGGACATAGAAGACAAAAAGACAATACAAAAAAATCAATGAAACAAAAAGCTAGTTCTTCGAAAGGATAAACAAGATCGATGGTCCCCTAGCTAGACTGATGAAAAAAAAGAAAGAAAAAACCCAAATAAGCACAATCAGAAACACAAAAGATGAAGTCATATCTGACCCTGAAGAAATACAAAAGATCATCAGTGACTCCTATGTAAACTTGTATGGAAACAAACTTGAAAATCTTTCGGAAATGGAGGACTTTTTGTCATCACACAACCTGCCTAGGTTGAAACAAGAAGAAATTGAGACACTAAAAGATGAATAACAATCGAGGAAATTGACTATGTAATAAGAAAACCACCTACAAAAAAAGCCCCAGACCAGATGGCTTTCCAGTAGAATTCTACAAGACATTTAAGGAGAAACTGATTCCAATCCTACTGAAGCTATTTCAGGCGATTGAGAAAGATGGAACCCTCCCCAAATCATTTTATGAGCTAACAAGCTAACATCACATTGATACCAAAGCCAGGTAAAGATCCAACAAAAAAAGAGAACTACAGGCCAATATCTTTGATGAACATAGATGCTAAAATTCTCAACAAGATCCTAGCAAACCAGATTCAACAACACATCTCAAAAATCATCCATTATGACCAAGTAGGCTTCATCCCTGGAACGCAAGGCTGGTTCAACATTCGCAAAACAATAAATGTAATTAAATACATCAACAGATGTCAAAACAAAAACCACATGATTATATCATTAGATGCAAAAAAAGCTTTTGATAAAATCCAGCACCCCTTCTTGATAAAAACCCTAGAACATCTAGGCATACAGGGAACATACCTCAAAGTAGTAAAAGCCATCTACGAGAAACCACAGCCAGCATACTCCTAAATGGACAAAAATTGGAACCATTTCCCCTGAAAACTGGAACAAGACGAGGATGCCCACTCTCACCCCTCCTGTTCAATATAGTATTGGAAGTCCTGGCTAGAGCGATCAGAGAAGACAAGGCAATCAGGGGTATCCTAATAGGAAAAGATGAAGTCAAAGTACCTCTCTTTGTAGATGACATGATCGTATACCTGGAAAACCCAAGAGAATCTGTCAAAAACCTCCTTACACTGATAAAGGCCTTTGGCAAAGTCTCAGGATATAAAATAAATGTGCAAAAGACAATCGCATTTCTTTACACCAATAATAAACAAACAGAAACCCAAATAAGAAGCACAATTCCATTCACAATAGCCACAAAAAAATGAACTACCTTGGCATCTTCCTAACCAGAGACGTGAAAGACCTTTACAATGAAAACTACAAAACTCTGCTCAAAGAAATCAAAGATGACACAAACAAGTGGAAAAATATCCCATGCTCATGGATTGGAAGAATCAACATTGTGAAGATGTCCGTCTTACCTAAGGCAATCTACAGATTCAATGCAATACCCATCAAATTACCAGCAACATTCTTCTCAGACTTAGAAAAAACAACACAGGAATTCATATGGAAACACAAACAACCAAGAATAGCCAAAACAATCCTCAGCAAAAAAAAACAAAGCAGGTGGTATCACATTACCAGACTTCAAACTTTACTATAAAGCTACAATCATCAAAACAGCTTGTTATTGGTATAGGAACAGGCATATAGACCAATGGAATAGAATTGAGATTCCAGAGGCAAGTCCTCAATTTTGCAACCAACTCATCTTCAACAAAGCCTCCACCACCTACCACTGGGGAGAGGAGAACCTATTCAGTAAATGGCGTGGGGAAAACTGGCTGACCACATGCAGAAAATTGAAACAGGACCCCATCTATCCCCATACACAAAAATTAACTCCAAATGGATCAAGGACCTAAATATAAAACCTCAAACCATAAGAACCTTAGAAAATGAAGGACATACCCTCATGGAAATTGGAACTGGCATCCAATTCCTGAACAAAACTCGAAACCCACAGGCCATAAGGGATAAGATAGACAAGTGGGACCTCATTAAACTGACAAGCTTCTGCAAAGCCAAAGAAACCATCAAGAGAGCAGGGAGACAGCCTACAGACTGGGAAAAAGTATTTGCCAACTCCAGGTCTGACAAAGGCTTAACATCCTGGATCTACAAGGAACTCAAACGTGCTGAAAAGAGAAAAACAAACAACCCCATTATAAAGTGGGCAAAAGATATGAACAGACACTTCACAAAGGAAGATATCCGAGCAGCCAACAGACACATGAAGAAATGCTCAATCTCATTAATCATCAGGGAGATGCAAATCAAAACCACACTGAGATACCACCTAACTCCAGTCAGAATGACAATTATCAACAACTCAAAAAATAACAGCTGCTGGAGAGGGTGTGGTGAAAAGGGAATACTTCTACACTGTTGGTGGGAGTGTAAACTAGGGCAACCTCTGTGGAAAGCAGTGTGGTGATTCCTAAAAGCTCTAAACATCAACCTCCCATATGACCCTGCAATCCCCCTACTGGGAATATACCCTGAAGAACTCAAATCACTCTATAAAAAAGATACCTGCACACGAATGTTCATTGCAGCATTGTTCACAATAGCTAGCACCTGGAACCAACCACGCTGTCCATCAAAAGAGGACTGGATAAAAAAAATGTGGTAAATATACACGATTGAATACTATGCAGCCATAAAAAAGAACAAAATCATGAATTTTGCAGCAACCTGGATGGAGCTAGAGTCTATAATACTAAGTGACCTCTCACAGGAACAAAGATCTGAGTACCACATATTCTCACTCATATAGTGGACCTTGATCATCTAATGCACTACTATAAGAAAATGACTGACAGTGTTGGGAAACTATGGGGGGGGATGGGACTAATGGTAGTAAACATCTGTCTAGAGACGGGTAGACACCAGTTATCAACAAGGGAGCCTGAATGAAGCGTGTTTGTATACCTAACCCTTAACTGTACCCCACAATATCAAAATTAAAAATATCGATTAAATTAAAAAAAACAAAAAGTGGGCAAAAGATATATGGGCAGCCAACAGAAAAAAAAAAAAAGAATTCAAGAGCCCAAATTATGTATACTCTTAAATCTGAATGATTTAGTTCCCCCTTCTCTCTCTCTCTCTCTCTCTCTCTCTCTCTCTCTCTCTCTCTCTCTCTCTCTTTCTATCATCTATCTATCTATATTCCTTCACCTGGACTCAGACTCTTCAAATTAGCTGATACTCATTTTTGAAATTTCTTTTCTATGTAAACTTCTAAAAGCAAAGGGTCAGAAATGGTGGGGTTATGAGGTTATGAGTCAGAAATTAATTATGAACAAGTAGCTATCTAAAATCCTATTTTATAAGGGTAATTGAATCAATTAAGAGTGGAAATCTGCCAAGCCAGTTGTTTCATGACATAAAACTAGAGCAAGTCTCATAGTGACTGCTTTCCCTTTTTTTAACCATGTGAATACAACCCAAATGTCTTTATTATACCAATAAGCAAAACATACAGAATAACTTTTTAAAATGCAAACTCCTGTAATTCTAAACAGAGAAGGACAAAGGGACAATATTTTGATAACCAATTTCATAGGATACTTTAATCCCCAAAATAAGTAACTGCACAGAGTATGCACAAAATAGAGTTGAGAAACATAAAAATGTAACAAAATATCCAAGCAGTTTGTGCCTTTATAGTAAGAATGTTGTTTCTAAGGACCCAGAAGAAAGATTCCTGTGTTAAAATTCATGGAGTTTGGTGGTCTTCCCTTTAAGGTAAGAGAAGATAGATCTGAAAAAGTCATGATTCAACTTAGATGATTTCTGACAAACTGGATTCCCCTGCCCATACCCAGAGAGCTAGAGGGTCTGAATCATTGAATATTTTTAAAAATGAGATATTCAGTGGTTAAATGAGAAAATCCGGGTCTTTTTCTGATATATGCATATCACATATAAAATAACTACCCTCAAATAAGTCATATGCAATGAAGACACTATCTCCTTTCTGGAGAGGAACTATCATTGTTGGAAGGTGTGTTTCAGATGCACAAGAATGAAATCAACACCCTACAGCTATAACACCATCAGACAGTACCTCAATGTCTCATTGAATAGGTTTCCCCAAATTTAGTAAGCTCATTCAGTTCTAGATAAAGCTTTACTAACCAAGCTCATTCAATTTGAAATAAAGCTTTACTGAACTGAAATGAAGATTTG
The DNA here is from genome assembly GCA_027257055.1 of Cephalopachus bancanus. Taxonomy (NCBI): domain Eukaryota; kingdom Metazoa; phylum Chordata; class Mammalia; order Primates; family Tarsiidae; genus Cephalopachus; species Cephalopachus bancanus. The sequence continues at coordinate 6,552,968 of JAPVLO010000073.1, forward strand.
AGTTATAGTTCTAAAAAAGAAATAATTTGCGGGTGGGGAAAAGAGGTGGAGGAGTTTATTCAATACATATACTACAATAGAAAGAAAGGAAAGTGTGAGAGTAAAAGAAACATTTAATTTGTCAGTAAGGAAGTAATTGGTGACATTCAAGGGTATAGGTTTAGTCGGAGGAGTATGTGCCAAATAATCAGTGGACAGAAATGAAATGAAGTGATTATAGTCCACAGAAAGAAAAAATAAGTGGTTGAAAAGAAGAAAAACAGTCACCATGGTGATTGATCTATAAGCAACTGATTTGACAGATTTTTACTCTTAATTGATTTAATTATCACTCTAAAATATGGCCTTACAGGCAGCATCCTCCCTTCAGCAGGCCTCACTGAATCTCTTCAAAATGGCATACAACAAAAAGATGGCATCTGAGTGAAAAGTCTCCGGAAGTTCTGGCACTGAGGGATAAAAGGAAGAGCAAAGGGAAGAGGAAGAGTAATACTAACAGTATATTTTGGAGTTGAAAAAATAACATTTGAAGCTGAGAAGTGAAGGGGCTTCCTGAGCAGATATGAGCAAACATCCATCTTTTTACTATGCTTTTTCAGTATTCTTTTTTTTTTTTTTTTTTTTTTGAGTTGGAGTCTCACTCTGTCGCCCAGACTAGAGTGCAGTGGCCACTCCCGGCCACCGCAGCCTTGACCTGCTGGGCTCCGGCGATCCTTCCGCCTCAGCCTTCCGAGTAGCCGGAATTACAGGCATGCACTACCACGCCCAGCTGATTTTTTGATTTATTGTAGAGATGAGGTCTCGCTGCCCAGGCGGATCTTGAACCCGCAGGCTCAGGCAATCCACTCACCTCAGCCTCCCAAAGGCGCGGGATTACAGGCTGAGCCACTGAGCCCGGCTTGCTTTTTCAGTATTCTATATATAACTTCCTTAATTTGTAAATTTAGTGACCATTAGCTAATGATTATTTAATGGGTGATAATGTCAACATTACAAAGTTTACAATGTCCTATGTTCCCAGCCTGTCATAATTTTTCAGTTGCATGTCAAAGGAGGTAGGATAAGTTATCGATTGAGCTGAAGTGGCCATATTTTCAAGGGGTGAAATCATCTCACACACAACAATGAAGGTAGTTAGCTATTTAGATGTGGAATGAGACCACATGAAGATAAGATCCTTCTAAGTAGCCAAGGATTGTTGTATTGGTCTTTGTCTAAATGGGGTCCTTTACTTGAAGCCTTGCAATGCAAGCCAGCTGTGCCATGTTTGTATTAATAGATGGAGCAGAAGAAGCTACAACAATGGAAAACTCAGTTATTTATGTTAGGTACAGCTATTAAAAAAAGGCAGTCATGAGGCTAGGGTCCCTAACTTTTCTAAGTCACACTTTTCTGCCCTGTGTCTGGTACCTACATCCTTGATTATTATTCTTTTCATCCATTCTAGATTTTTTTAAATATGAAAAGCAAAAAATAATAACAATAAAATAAATATGACCTTAGATTCCTAACTATTTACTATTAATTTCAAATCATTCAGAAAGTTTGCTTGTGAAAAGAAATTAAAAACCTATTTTGTGTTTCTCTGTACCCCCTAGGAGCTAGCAGCTAATGCCTGGTAAATGGGTGCACAGATCTTGTCCAGTAAGTCACTAATTCAACCACTGAAAAGACTTAAGACCAAGGGAAAGTTTTTTCATGAAGGAAGAGCTATGTGTGTTTGAAGGCAAAGAAGATGAAGCCAATACAGAGGAGTAATTGATCCCATTAAAAGAAAGACCTTGGTTGAGAGAAAGAGACATGGGGAAAAGTTTCCAGAGATGGAGGTCAAGGATGGTGCAAGAGCCATCCTAGGACCTCTCCCCTTTGTTTCTAGGAATTGTTTCTCTTTCCTTATTTCCATCAGTCTTCCTTTCCCCTCATCTTTGAGGTCCTTTCTTTCTGTTTTTCCTTTCTATTTCCTCTCTCTTTCACCTCACTTCTCCCCCTCCTACTTAGCCACAACACAAACATAAAATATAAGTAATAAATATTAGCTTTTGTAAAATTACATTAAGTTTTGTGACTGTTCTTAAGCTAAAAGCAGGTGAATTTAATGTTTTATATTTAGCTTTAACTTTTTAAAAATGTAGCTCTAGAATAAATATTTTCCTTTGGTTGAAGGGAAATGTATAAAAAATTCTTATCCCAATTTAGACTCTTGGAAAACAAATTTGGTTTCTGGCATAGAAAGGAGTTGTCTGTGGCAGGAAGCATTATGATATAGTCATAGTCTAAAACATGGGCTTCAGTGTTGAGCAGACCTGAGTTGAAAGCACATATCCACCATTTTCTGACTGAGGAATTTTGCAAGTTTTCTTATCTCCGAAATACTGCTATTATCCTCCTCTATAAAGTAGTTTTGAGTTTTAAATGAGGGAATGGTGGAGTTTTAGCCTAGTACCTCATACAGCATAAACACTCGATAAATGGTAGCCATTGCCATTAATAGCTGTTTTATACAACCTGAACTCCCTGAGCAGATAAAGTAAGCCAAGAAAATATTCTTTTATACATTTAGTCTTGTATGGCTCAAGTTTATATTGGTAAATTTGGTATTACTATTATTCTCACTAACCTCACCTACAATGAAAAAAATAAGAGAAGAAAGCAATGGAATCAAAACTAGTCCCCTGCCAATATGCACAGAGTTAACTACTGATTGCAGCCAACTGCCCCCAAGATGGGGCAGTGCTGACAAAGTAAAAGGTGCATATGTTGATTTGACAGTTCAAGAGATAAATAATCATATCAATTTTCATTTAACTTCCCAAGCACTCAAGCTGCCACTCAAGATCATTGTTATGCCAATTGTCTGGCATTAAATATTTTTATGATTTCTGACATCAAATCCACAGTAGAACATTGTTTTAGAGTGACAGCTCAGTGGAAAATTCCCAGTACATTCCCCCTGGCAATCTGGGCTGGTGAGGTTTAATTAAAACAGCCAAATTACAAGCTGCCTCTGAAGATTTTATAATGAAATTGCTGGCTGGCCTTTAGTGATAATGATGCTACAGACCATTGCTTATTGTCACATGAGCTTACTTGGATATGAAAGAATTGGTCATTGATTCAGCAACAGAAGCCAAGACTTTTTATTGCTGTCATTTCTGCTGCTTTTACTGGCAATGAAAGTGGGAGATGGAAGTTTCAGTTGTCCACATAAATATGCCCAATCATGGAAAAACGAGGGGAAGGACTGACACTTTAAAGGTCATCCACTTGAGAATCTGTTGAAGGCTAAATAGTGTAAAATCCTAAGGACTTCAGATTATATTCCAAACACTAACAGAAAGAGACAGTTGGGTCTGAGCTCAGGCAAGTCATCTCAGAGCACTTCTGTCCCTGCTTGCCAGCCAGCTCTGCCACAACCACAGAGACAGAGGCCAGCCAGGGCTTCAGCTCTGTTGATGAGTAAGGATGTATATACGGCATCAAGCTTCTGGCTTCAGCAACTGTTTGTTCCTCAGAGAAGGTTCTGAAATTTTAGAGCTGGAAAAGTCTGGGAATATGATGACCCCTCTCATTTTAGTGACACTGCTCAAAATCTTATGTAATATATACTCTTCAGCACCTTCCTTTAATCTCTTTCACATACCTCTATTTAAGTCCTTGAAGGCTTCAGTCTGCTTTTTCAAAATGGTCTCAATCTTCTCTTTTATCCTAACCTGCTCAGATTGGCTACCTAGGTATCAACCAAACAGCCCAACTCCACCTTTCTCCATTGCTCTAGTTAAAATGCTAGTATGAGGGTGGACCTAAAAAATTCCCAGAACTATCTTTTGGAGGATGGGTCCCTTGTAGTACAGGCTTCCCCTGCTAGGTAAGTGTTCTAGGAACCCATCCGCATCAGTGTACCAGCTAGCATTGTTGTGAGTCTGCATTTGGCTTCAGTGAATTTTTTTTTTTTTTTTTGAGATTCTTTCAACACATTTGCCCATTTCCTGATGGGCGATTTGGGAGCCCACACCACACTGAGTGTTCAGCAGTTTTTGACCAAAAATGGCATGACTCCCATTCCCTACCCTTCCTATTCACCTGATCTCACACAGAGCAACTTTTTTTGTTTGTTTGTTTCCCTGGATGAAAAAAGTGCTCAAAGGAAAATGTTTTGCCAAACAAAAAATGGCAGAAGCACTAAAAGTCGTCAAAATTGACAAGTTCAAAAACTTTCTAAAGCAATGGAAAAAGTCTTGATAAGTGTGTTGCATCAAACAGAGAGTACTTTGAAGGTGGCTGAAGTTTAAACATGTGAGAATAAATGCACAATTTTTTATACATAAATGCCAGGTTTTTGTGGATCCCTCCTTTGTCTTATTATAGCTTTGAAACTATATACTTTTATAGATTATATGAATAGACAATCTCAGATTCATGTCAGAGTGTGATCAAATAAGCAAATAACCAGATTTTAATATTTGTATTTTAGTAAATAGATTGTTAATGTAGATCCTTTGGAAATATACCTAAAAACATATTCTCCATTATTACCACTCAGGAATTACTAAACTGACATTATATCCTTCAATGTACTCTTTATTTGGATCTCTTCTTTCTTAAATTCTTAGAATTAAACTGTGAAAGAAAAATATATAGACAGAATATATTATTACACTATACTCCTAGTTTTAAAAAATTGTAATCATGGCAATGAGACTTATCATAGTGGACTGAAAAGAGAAAATTTGGTCTGAGAACCTCATCTACCAGCACCAAAACTTGTACTTAACATCTAGTGAAAGTCACTCAATTATTCAAGCAACACATGTGAAAAGATCTTTGATGGACACTAAATTACTATAAAACATTTGCCCATTTGGAGTTTCATCACCAAACCTTATTCCTCTTCCACTTTCTCCCATAGTCATATAAACACAGAGACAACTCAGAAGTTGTAATTTCCTGGATTTGAACCCATCAATTCTGGCTAATTGTGTGACTAGGAGTAAGTGCCATAACCTCTCTGAGCCCCAGATGTCATATCTGCAAAATCTGGATGAGTAAAAATAGCACCTACCATACAAAGGTCTCATGAGATTAAACGAGTTAATATGTGTGATGCATAAGAACTATGTCTGGCCCCAAGTGAATACTCCATCAAGACTAGCTCTGCTACTCCAGGAGGTGAGTGTCACAAAGACAGAAACTTGTCTTCCCTGTGGCTGTCTGTCGTCACCATCCTGGGACAGTACTCAGGACAGAGTTCATGCTCAGTAAATATTTGCTACATGAATGGACCAAAACATTCAAGTATAAAAAGGAGTCATAGAATCATTGTTCCTCATTGTTTGTTCATTTGTTCACTTAAATATTTATTAAATGCCCATTGTGTGCATTTTTTAAATACATTTCTGTTAATGAAATCCATACAGACAAGGAAAAAATCATGGGAATAAAGATTCTACCAACATTGAGAAATACAACAAATTGTAAATTCTGCCAGCAATTATTAATCCCATAAGAAAATTTGGTCTTTAAGCAATAGCCTGTCACTCTAAGTTGCAAACTCAATTAACCCAAATATAAAGAAAAAATATATTCAAGGTTCATTCCTAATAACTTAAGCCTAAATGCATTTTCCCTTTATTTTTCCTTGAAATAAACTTGTAACAGATTGCTCTAACATTCACAAGACTTTAAATAGAAAATTCAGTTGGTATGCGATGATTTGGTATTCCTACATATATATGTAAATAAGTAAGTGATTGTTATATTATTTGCTGGTCGTGTACAGTGGGTAAGAAAATACATACTAGTCAGAAAGTCCTCTAATTCTATATACAAACTTAATTTAAATATACATCTTTAACTGTGTAGTTTAAGATACAAAAAAATGACTTATAACCGTGTCTTTCCAAACTGTCAATATTTTTTATTCATCAAAAACAGGTCAAAAGAAACCATCAAGAGAGTGGGGAGACAACCCACAGAATGAGAAAAAATATTTGCTAATTATGTATCCGACAAAGACCTAACATCCAGAATCTGCAAGGAACTCAAACAAGCTAAAAAGGAAAAAATCCTATCAAAATGTGGGCAAAGGATATGAATGACACCTCTCAAAAGAAGATATACAAACAGCCAACAGATCATGAAAAATGCGCAACCTCACTAATCATCAGAGAAATTTAAATCAAAACCACAATAAGATACCACCTAACTCCAGTAAGAATGGTCCTCATCAATAAATCAAAAAACAATAGAGGTTGATGAGGGTGCAGAGGAAAGGGAATGCTTCTACACTTTTGGTAGGAGTTTAGATTAGTTCAGCCTCTATGGAAAGCAATGTGGTGATTCCTAAAAGAACTAAAAATTGACCTGCCATATGACCCAGCAATACCTCTCTTGGGAATATGCCCAGAGGAACATACATCATTGTACAAAAATAAGACATCTGCACATGCATGTTTATAGCTGCACTATTCACAATAGCAAAAACATAGAACCAACTGCACTGCCCGTCAGAAGTGGATTGGATAAAGAAAATGTGTGCATATACACGATGAAGTATTGTGCATCCATACAGAAGAACAAAATCTTGGACTTTGCGGCAAACTTGATGGAGTTGGAAACCATACTTAGTGATCTATCACAGAACAAACAACTGAATTCCACATGCTCTCCATTCATAAGTGGGCCCTGAACAGTAGTCACATTAGCACAAGGAAGGGAGCAGTCATCACTGGACACTGCTAGGGGAAGAAGGAAGAGGGGAAGCACATAACAACACAAAGCATACCCGGTCCTAAACCAGAGGAAGTGAGGGCCAGTTGGAGGCCCAAGCTTCACCTGCATGCAGCCTACTTGCGCATTATATAATGCTTACTTGTACCTCCACATCTCTATAATAAAATAAAATTAAAAATTAAAAAAAAAAATAGGTCAATTTGGGCCGGACATGGTAACCCATGCCTGTAATCCCAGCACTTTGGGAGGCCAAGGCAGGAGGATTGCTTGAGTCTAGGAGTTCGATCTTATCTCTACAAAAAAAGTCAAAAACTAGCCTGATGTCCCAGTACTTGGAAGGCTAAGATAGAAGGATTACTTGAGCCTAGGAGGTTGACGCTACAGTGAACTGTGGGTGTGCTGGCTTTTAATCATGAAGTCATTTGAAATTATCACAAGCCAAAAGATACTATTTGTTTCAATAACTTTTAAACATGAATATTTATGTTAAAAGTCTCTTACAATAGAATTCCTGTCTATTTTGGTATCTACGAATTTGAGAAGAAGGAAAAATTTAATATTGGATTAAATGTAAGAAACTTATGCTAACTAGAGGAAGGGTAAGTCTGGGGTTCACAGCATGCAGACTTACATTCACATCGCTGAAACACGGGAGTGAAGCTGGGCTGTGGTTCTTCAAAAATGTACATGAGTGAATAAACAGAAAAAAAGGGAAAATGTTATGGAGTTTTCAAATTAATAATAAATAATGATTAAAAATAAATACTAATTTTTCATTAACATATTCATGGGTATTATTCAAACACTGTAAGTGTGGTTTTCCAAATGCTTGAAAATAACTTATTAGACTAAGGGACTTTATTCAAATAAGCTATCCACTTCTCTTATTTACTTGATTAATATTAATATCAAATACATTTTTCCTAATGCAAAGATAAACCCGTTCTGCAGGTTAGAATTATCACCAATTCCAATGAAGTCGGTTAGTGAGGAATTTGTTTGTTCTGTAGAGTACTATTCAAATTAGTCATGTACATGCCATGTAGTTCATAATGACTTTTTTATTATGCAATCAAGAGTATTTTCAGGGACAGCATATCCTTATCTATTTACCATGTCTCCTTGTTTATTTACTCACCGATTTATGAAGTGCAATACACGGCAAAGACTCTCTTTGTTATTATGGAAAATTGCTAAGTTTCTTCTGTATAGTATTTCTCATTATACTATAACAAGAGTTCACAGAAAACTCAATTATATAAACTAAGGATTAAGGTTTGTGTCTAAGTGATGATTTTTTTAAAAAAAAGCTTGGTAAACCCAGAAGAAATTTCAACTAGTTTAGAAAAAAAGCATCCAATGTTTGATTCATGTAGACCAGTGATTGGTCATCTACTGGGGGTCAATGATGACTCAGAGAATTTAATGAAAGCTATCTCTTCTCTTTTCAGAAAACCCAGACCACATGAAGAACTTCTGGTGGAGAAAAAAGTATTTTTTCAATTATTAACCAGTTGTCATGCATCATTAGATAGTTTCCAACTGGGTATGACTTCTTTGTTTCTGAGCTCAAATGTTTCTACAAGTACACTTACTAAACAAGGTCTGCCTGAACCACAAGTTAATTATTATTACTTGAATATAATTTCATATTCCACAGGCTTGCTTTACTCCTCTCCTTACCTGAAAGCTTCCACAATTCTGATGTCCAGAAAAGTAAAGTTCCTAAGATGTTTATCATCAAGAAAAGTGTTCTATGACCTTCTTGGCCCTCTTTGTTGGATACCTAATATCTGTGGTTCTATCCTTCACCTTTTAAAAGCCTAAAGCTCTTCCACAGTCATTAGTTTTCCCCTCTCTGCACAGTACATCCATGAATCTGGTCCTAGCCCTCACCCCACTTTCCTTCCAAATGTTCCTCTTGCATTCTCTAAAATTTCTGATTAGTAAGTTCCATTGTATTTTTTTTTAAGTAGAATTTATTGAGAGGACAGAAAAGCTCCCAGAGTGGGAGGGGACATGAGGGAGTTGCCCCCATTTTATCTATAATAGCTTCTGTGAATATTCCCTTCTGCTCTTTGCCTTGAATGAAACTGGACTGTCTCCTAAGGATATTGCTTCTCCTGAAAGCATCTCAAGTAAAAGCTGGGTTTTTTCCCCTCTCACATTTCATATACACAAGGGTTAGAAGTTATATTACCCTTCATATTTCCCACTGCAACCTCAAATCTTTCCCCTTCCTTTCATCACTCTGAAACTCATGTCAGTCAGTAATACCAACTGCTCTACCTCCTCAATGCTTCCAATTATTCCTTCTTTCTTTGACAGGACTAGATCCTGGATCCTAGACCAGAATCTTCTTTGTTACCCGCCACTTCTGTCATCATTTTTAGTAAGGACATCATCCATATGAGATGACACATCATACAACCCAATGTCTCAATTTCTTCCACATCATCTCAGCCAGCCATCCCCATAACTATATTGTGGGTCCTGTCATTATTATTCCATAAGCTCAGTTTCAAGCATCTAACTTCTGGTCACCATATTCTATTTCTTTGAGCTCAATCTATTAACAACCTCCTCCACTGCTACAATTTTCCATCTAAACTGTCTATCTATTGTGGACATATCCGTCACCTCTCTTTTTCATCTTTAGATGCTGCGATCCATCATTACTATCGCTCCCTTGACACTCTCTCCTTTAAGTGTACTTTACTAACAAAACTCTGGTTGAACCTGTATACCCACTTTTATTATGTCTTGATAATGCTAAGAAAAATGACTTTAAATTCATTAATACAAATCTCAAATGGGCATACACTACTTCCCAGAATAGCTACCCTAATAAGCTCATTTTCCCAATTCCTACAACAATTGTTTCATACCTCTCCTCTCCAGAAACCTCCTACATCCCCTCCCTTCCCTTTTCTTGATGACTTGGATTCATACTCCCTGAAAAAAGAGGCATGATTAGATAGGAACCTTCCCTTTCTCATCTCCATATGTAAAACCTACTTGTGTCAATACCTGTTTCTTCAACTTTTCTCAATTTGCAATGGATCTCTCCCTCCTCTCAAAGGCTAGACTTCCCATTAGGCCTGGATCCCATCACATCACTCTCTCAAGTTAGACAAGGCACTCCCTCACAAATCTTAAGACTGGTGAGGGTCAGGCATGGTAGCTCATACCTGTAATCCCAACACTTTGGGAGAATGAGGTAGGTGGATTGCTTGAGCCCAGGAGTTTGAGACCAGCCTAGACAACACAGTGTTACCTCATCCCACAAAAAATCCAAAACTTAGGCAGGCATGGTGGCATATGCCTGTAGTTTCAGCTACTCAGGAGACTGAGGCAGAAAGACCACCTAAACCCAGAAGGTCGAAGCTGTTGTGAGCCATGATTGTGCCACTGTATCCCAGCTTGGGCAACAGAGTGAAAAAATGACTCAAAAAAAAAAATTTAAGACTGATGAGAATGCCAACAGGCTCATGAATCCTAAATGCCAGAAGAGGCACTGTTATCTAAACACTAATCTAATCTGAGTCTACTACACTTCTCTGAAGTATCATATCTAGCTCTTATGGCGGAGTTACCCCATGATGCAATCCATATGTACCAGCCATGTGGCAAATCTAGAATCCTTGCAACAGTGACCTCACTTTTCCCCACCACAGGCTAGATGCCCATTTCGTTTAGCAATGGACAAGCAAGCCCAATATCTTCTTTGACCTGAAGACTGAGGCAACAATCTTTTCCCCTTGGAAGAGTACAGAAAGACCTGGACCAACCTTTACCATATTATATTCTTGCTTTATGGAGTAATGTGGTCTGAATGTTTGGGTCCTCTCCCTCTTCCAAATTCATACGTTGAAACCTAATCCCCTAGGTGACAGTATTAGTAGGTGGGGCATTTGGAAGATGATTAGGTCATAAGGGTGGAACTCTCATGAATGGAATTAGTACCCTTTTTAAAAGAGGCCCAAAAAAGCTTGTTTGCTCCTTCCACCATGTGGAAGGTGCCATCTATAAAAGAGGTTCTCACCAGACATGAAATCTTCTGGTGCCTTGATGTCGGATTTCCTAGGCTTCAGAACTGTGGGAAATCAATTACTATTGTTTATAAGCTATCCAGTTTATGGAATTCTGTTACAGCAGCCAAAACAGTCTAAGAGAGACAATCTGTCCATGTATTTTCTAAATTCTTCCAAGTGTTATAATCAAGAATTTTAGAGTCAATGAGGCTATTAGAGATTTTTTGTTTCACCCCTGTTTTAAAGGCTCACCAATGCAAAGTGACTAGGCCAAAGTCAGGTTAGATAGTAGAGAGCACAGTATGAATCAGGCTTTCTAAGACAGATGTTATTTTCACTGTGCTATTTGGAATTGTGAGCTCCTTAGAGTAATAATAGCCTAAAAGTACTATAATGTGAGCATCTGACCAAATGGCTAAAAAAATAGATTTATGGGATCCCCTAGTAAATTATATATGGTTACTCAAAAGAGATCCATAGCAATAGACTAGAACCACTCACCAGTGTGTAAAAGTAATAACTTCCCAAGAGTGTACCAACTTATTAGCTATTTCATATATTCTCCAAAACAGTCACCTCTGTCATGACCTTACTGAAAAGGATACAGAATTCTAAAGAACTCTGGCCTTAGGAACTGCCTTTAAACAGCTGGAGACAATCTGAAAATCATTGGCTAGAGATAGTCTCCATCTCCTGGTTTTTTTAGGCAAGTCTAGGGAATTTTAAAAATTAAATTTTTTATTTTATAATTCATCAACCAGCCACCAATTAAACAAACACATACTGAGCACCTGCTATTGTCAGGAAGTGTGTGAGATGCTGGGTTTACAGAGACAAATGTGACACCGCTCTCGCTCTCAGGAACTCATGATCTGGCTTAGAAGCCCTCATGACTCCTTGAGGGGCTCACACACCTAATTCACAATTAATGGCAAAGTACTGAAGTTGGTGAAATATTTACTTTTTAAAATGTACAAGGACAGAACAGGTTGTTACATTTCTAAAGCCATGTACTCATTCACTGGCATTATGACATACCTCATTGAGTAGGAATAAAAGGGGTGGCATTACAAATCATAAACTATCCACATCCTATCCTGTCTTTGCTGATAGGAGAGAGTGGGGCTAGGGTCAGAGGAAACTGTGCAAAACAAAGCTAACACAGGATAAGGCTGATCAGGAGGGGCTGAACCGGGACAGCTTGGGTAGAGAACAGGTTAGGGATCTTGGTCCCATGGCTCTCAGAGCAAAGCAGAATTTGGAATGTGAACTCTCAAATTAAACTGGAGAAATCTGGCAAGATTCACAATCCAGTACACAGCTGCAGTCAACTTCCAGAGATACAAGTCCAGCAGGGGTCAGGCAAGTACACAGTATAGCCCAGTGGCATGGGTCAGTGTTCAAGATTTGGATTCAACATTTGGACAGATAATCTGGAAAAAGAACTTTCAAAACCATCAGAATACAGAAAACCATAGAGCAGCAGGGACAAGGTGTGAGTGTGAAACCAAGACAGCCCCACCTGATCTCTGCTCTTGTTGTAAGCTCCAATTTTGATATGTGGCAGATAAGGGCTAGTGTGTGACTGTAGAGTCAAGCTAGAAGATGCAAAAGAAAAAGACAGCAACAGTCTAACAAGGGAGAAAGAAATAGGTAAACAAACACGCTCCAGTGATGTTGTAAGAGAGCTTTTGCAATGTGCAGAAGAGAATGCAAAAGAGGTAGTGGTTGATTCACCCTAGGGAGGTTGGGTAAAGGTTTTGAAATAGGGGTGATCAGTAATCAGACATGGAAGATGAGTAGGTGTTTGCATGACAGACCTTGGAAAGAAGGGGCCATTGGGAAAGACACTCTAAGTAAAGAAATTTGCACCATGAGCAGGAATCAATTACACACATAGAGCAGTCTGGAATATCAGGAACAGTATCTTCATCTATCTGCATGGCTATAAAGGCATGCCTGAGGCTGGGTAGTTTATAAAGAAAAAGAGGTTTATTTGACTCACAGTTCTGCAGGCTGTACAAGAAGCATGGTGCCAGCATCTGCTTCTAGTGAAGGCTTCGGGAAGCTTCCAATTGTGGCAGTAGGTGAAGGGGAAGCTGGCATGTTACATGACCAGAGAGGCGGAAGCAGCAGAGAGAGAGAGAGAGAGAAGGAAAGTGCCAGTTTCTTTTTACCAACCTGATCCCACAGGAGTGAACAGAATAAGAGCCCAGTCATTACCTCCAGCACACCACCAAGTCAATTATAAAGGATCCCATGACCCATATATCTCCCACCAGGTCCCACCTCTAATACAGGGGTCAAATTTCAACATGAAATCTGGAGAAGATAAGTATTCAAACTCTATCAGACAGCATGTGAACAAAACTCCGAGTCAGAGCTGATTGCATAATTTGTGGAGCGCACTGATAAGGTATTTCTAAGCATGCGAACATGAAGCCAGCTCCACATAGAGGGCAGATTAGGGTAAGACTAGTTTGGATTTGATTGTGTAAGTCACTGAAGTTTGTGTTTTTTTTAATTTTCATTTATTTTAACATGTATTGAAACACAATCCATATACTATATGATTCATCCATTTAAAGAGTACAATTCATTGGTTTTTTTTGCATATTTACACATTGCAAAACTGTCACTACAGTCAATTTTAGAACATTTTTATCATGTCAAAAATAAATCCCATATCTTATATTCTTCATCAGCCCTAAAAAGTTGCCATTTACTTTCTGTTTCTATAGATTTCCCTATTCTGGACATTTCATAGGAATGGAATCAAATAATAGGTGGTCTTTTGTAACTGACTTCCTTTATTTAACGTAATGATTTAAAGGTTCATCCATGTTGTAGCATTGTCAGTATTTCATTTTTATGACCAAATAACATTCTATTTTTTTTATATACCACACTTTGTTTATTCATTTATCCATTGACAGACACTTAAACTTTTTTTTATGTTTTAGCTATTATGACAAAGGCTGCCATAAACATCTGTGTATCAATTTTTTTTGTTGACATATGCTTTAACTTTTCTTGGGTATACCTAGGAGTGGAATTTCCAGGCCATACAGTAACACTACATTTAATCATATAAAAAACTGCCAGACTATTTCCCAAACTGAGCACACCATTTTACTTTTCTACCAGCAGTATATGAGGGTTCCAATTTTTCACAACCTCGCCAATTCTTATCACTAGGCATTTTTATTCTAGCCATCTGAGTGGGTATCAAGTGTTACCACTAAAGATTTTAAACAGTAATACAAGCAAATTTTAGTTTCAGAAGGATGACTCACATCAAGATGGGAAAAGAATTGAAATAAGTGGGACTAGAGGCATATGTTTCTAATAAAGTTAACAATTGTGTATCGTATAGTTGAAATTTGGTTAAAAAGTAGTCTTAAGCCAGGTTCGGTGGCTCAGCCTGTAATCCCGCGCCTTTGGGAGGCTGAGGTGAGTGGATTGCCTGAGCCCGCAGGTTCGAGACCCACCTGGGAGTGAGACCTTATCTCTACAATAAAAAAATCAGCCGGGCATAGTAGCACATGCCTGTAATTCCGGCTACTTGGAAGGCTGAGGCAGAAGGATCACCGGAGCCCAGAAGGTCGAGGCTGTGGTGGCCGGGAGCGACCACTGCACTCCAGTATGGGCAACGGAGTGAGACTCCAACTCAAAAAAAAAAAAGTAGTCTTAAACCGGGCTCGGTGGCTCAGCCTATAATCCCGCGCCTTTGGGAGGCTGAGGTGAGAGGATTGCCTGAGCCCATGGGTTCGAGACCCGCCTGGCAGCAGACCATCTCTACAATAAATCAAAAAATCAGCGGCGTGGTAGCGCATGCCTGTAATTCGCTACTGGAAGGCTGAGGCGGAAGGATCGCCGGAGCCCAGCAGGTCGAGCTGCGGTGGCCGGGAGTGGCCACTGCACCAGTCTGGGCGATAGTGAGACTCCAACTCAAAAAAAAAAAAAGTAGTCTTAAACCGGGCTCGGTGGCTCAGCCTATAATCCCGCGCCTTTGGGAGGCTGAGGTGAGAGGTTTGCCTGAGCCCATGGGTTCGAGACCCGCCTGGGCAGCAGACCTCATCTCTACAATAAATCAAAAAATCAGCCGGGCGTGGTAGCGCATGCCTGTAATTCCGGCTACTGGGAAGGCTGAGGCGGAAGGATCGCCAGAGCCCAGCAGGTCGAGGCTGCGGTGGCCGGGAGTGGCCACTGCACTCCAGTCTGGGCGATAGTGAGACTCCAACTCAAAAAAAAAAAAAAAAGTAGTCTTAAATATTCTCATCACCAAAAAAAAAAGTTACGATATGAGGTTGCGAGAGAGATAGAAAGAGAGAGAGGAGGGAGAGAGGGAAGAAGGCAAATAACACATCCATGGCATAATCTAGTGGCTACTTAGGAAAGATAACAAATTAAAAAAAAAAAAAAACACCACTCCAATTACTTTCTCTATAATATAAGGGTCTTGACTTCACATTGTTTTCTCTAATATTCATGGTAATCTTAATTATGAAAAATAATGGGGACCACATTTTGAGACTGAGTTTTCTGCTTGTACCTCTACTTAGACCAGTGAAGCTTCTAGACAAAACTAGACATAGTCCAGTTTCAAAAACAAACAAGGGTGAGGCAATTAATCAAATGGTTCTAGAAGGTGGGGAAGAGAAGGAATCTAGTAACTCCTGGTTCCTGGCTAGGGTGACTGGCAAAATAGTGGTTCTTGTCACTAAGATGCATAAAGCTGACCAGGAGAGAGTAGTCAGGGAAAGAGGAATCCTTCAGATTTAAGCACATTGATGTTGGGGTGTCTGGGGAACATTCAGGGGAACCGGCTTGGCAAGTAGCTGGATAAAAGTCCCCACAGAAGAGCTTCAAACTGCCTGCTTCAAATGCTTTAACTACACGCTCACAGAAAAGCTTAATATTTGCTAATTTAAATGTCTAGAATATTCCATCCATTCTGCCCTTTGCTATAGTAAATTGAGATTGAAATGAGGAAATTGGCCCAGGTACTCAGTCAAAAGTAATCTGAAGAAGGTGTTTCAGCAAAAGACAAATAATAGTAGCAATGTGTTTTCCTAATTCTTTTCTGTTCCTTGCTAGTGATATATGTCATGCTTAGAAATCTAAAACCAGTCACATACTTCTCTTGATACCTGAATTTGTTTGTTCACTCAGTCAGCCATCCAAAAGAAATTCATCAAGTGTCAGGTACCATTCAGGTGCTCAAGATGTAATTTGTTCAACAAACAGATGTGTTCTCTACCCAGCCCCATTCCTCCATGGAGGTGTTTCCATGACTTTTCTTGCTCAAAAGTTATTTATTTTTCTGGGAAAGATAATCCTCTAGCATCTGAGAGTTGAGCTAGATTAGAAGATTTTACTTGTGCATCAAATAATTTTTTTTTTTTGAGTTGGAGTCTCACTCTGTCACCCAGACTGGAGTGCAGTGGCCGCTTCCAGCCACCGCAGCCTCGACCTGCTGGGCTCTGGCAATCCTTCCTCCTCAGCCTTCCTAGTAGCCGGAATTACAGGCGCGCGCTACCACACCCGGCTGATATTTTTGATTTATTGTAGAGATGAGGTCTCACTGCCCAGGCGGGTCTCGAACCCGCGGCTCAGGCAATCCACTCACCTCAGCCTCCCAAAGGCGTGGGATTACAGGCTGAGCCACTGAGCCCGGCAATAATTTTTAATAATTATTTAAACCACCTTAAAAAAAACATTTTAAATGGTTAGTACTCCTAGGATATTAAGTTTCATCAACAGCTTAATGACTGAAATGGTTAGAAATGAAAAAGAAATGGCTGCAAATTGTTTAAATCTCCCAAGAATACATTTTTAATTTTCTACAACAAGATAAGAGTTGAAAAACCTAGTTTAAAAACAGAAACTCAGAATAAATGTTAAATACAAGACTACAAACATTGTAGCACCGTTTGCCTCTGGCTTAAAAAGGAAAAAAAGTGAGGGATGCCACACTGATGGTTGCAAGATTTTTTTTTTATTTAATAATGCAATTTCAATGATAAGAAATGGCTAGCTGGGCTTGGTGGCTCAGTCTGTAATCCCATGCCTTTGGGAGGCTGAAGTGAGAGGATTGCCAGTCGACGAGTTCAAGACCCTCCTGGGCAGTGAGACCTCATCTCTAAAATAAATCAAAAAATCAGCCAGGTGTGGTAGTGCATGCCTGTAATTCCAGCTACTTGGAAGGCTGAGGCGGAAGGATCGCCGGAGCCCAGCAGGTCGAGGCTGCGGTGGCCAAGAGTGGCCACTGCACTCCAGTCTGGGTGACAGAGTAAGACGCCAACTCAAAAAAAAAAAGAAAAAGAAATGGCTAAAACCTAGACGAGCCTGTTTCACCAAATCAAAGAGTAATAGCACTTTACTAAACTTTTATTGAAGTGTAATGTGTGTTCTGAGTGTACAATTAGATGAATTTTGACATGTGTAGAACCATGTACTGTTGGGAGCCGGCCACAGAGGCCCACTGAGCGTTAGGGATCAGGAAGGGCCGTTGACTCCAAGACCACTAGGATGCGTTCGGGAGCTATTGACCCCATTTCCTCCCCCTTTCTACTCAGCACTAACCAGATTAAGCTCCTGTGAGCTCAAAACATAAAAACTCTGAGACCAGGACGAACACAAGCTAACGTTAGAAGCTCATTGCTCCCATTCTTCCACAAACTGCAGTTTTGGCTTTCACACAACTTATAATTCAAACTCGTGTCACATCTAAGAGCCTTAGTATTGGTCACAGGCTTCTGGGTCATGATCTTAGGATTTATTGACGGTGTAAATTGTAGAATACAGTTTTAGAAGACAGCCATTTTGTTGAAACAATGCGACTAGGTTACTTGCTTGTAGCCCACTGTGAACTTTGGACTGGGCCAATTCCAAACATTCTGGGATGGGCCACTTTCATTTGTAAAGTAAATACTTAAGCTTCTATAGAATTGTTTAACTTGGCATAAATCAATCAGTTTAGGATGAAAAAGGTTTATAGAATATGTCAGTCACAGATTAGGTTATCCTTTGTTATGGGATTTTAAGATTATCATATGAAAAGGGTTTAAAGGCAATCATTGATTAAGTTTTCATGGATTAAGGTTTCTGGTGGGTGGGGGACGCCCCTCCCACATCTGACTTTGTGTATAAAAGACCCGTTGTAATTCCCAATAGACACACATCGCTTTTGCACTAGACTGGAGTCCATTCTCTTTCTTTCTCTCTCTCTCTCTCTCTCTCTCTCTTTCTCTCTTCTTCCCCCTAATCGCCAACGCCCTCTCCACCTTTGGGATACCCTGAACCCGGCTGGAGCTGGTCTCCGGCAATGTACCCATAAGCACAAAACACATGTAGAGCAGTGTTTTCCAATAGAGTAGCGGTCCCCAACCTTTTTTGGCATCGGAGACCTGTTTCGTGGAAGACAATTTTTCCTCGAATGAGATGGAGTTGGTGAGGAAGATGATCATCAGGCAGGAGATTCTCAAAAGGAGCGCAACCTAAAATCATGGCATGAGCAGTTCACAGTAGGGTTCACACTTCTATGGAAATCTAATGCTGCAGCTGATCTGACACGTGGCAAAGCTCCACTGGCCCACTGCTCATCGCCAGCTGTGAGGCCCAGTTCCTAACACACCACAGACTGGTACTGTCTGTGTCCGGGGAGTTGTTCTGTATCTGCATCCTCCAATGTGGTAGTCATGGACCACATTGGCTATTGTACACTCAGAATATGGTTTGGGTACTGAGGAACGGAATTATTAACTTTATTTATTTTAATTAACAGTGCATAGCTTTTCCTTCACCCCCAAAAGTTCCTGTTGCTGTCACCTTGCAGTGTTACTCCAGTGCCCTCTACTGACAAAGCTTAGCATTCCACTAGGCGGCAAAGATGTTTACAGGATGCAGCTCCACTATTACTAGACAGGGACTAGAAAGGTACGTTTGGAGATGAGAAAAAAATAGATGACTGATCTGGTAGTTGGTCCAGTAGGTGGTTTATGAATTTCCACTTATGAGATTTTTTTTTCATCCTTTTTATGTTCTGCCTTAGAAATCTTTGATAAATGAGAGATCACAAATATTTTCTCTTACATTTTCTTTTATAAGTTTTATAGTTGAGCTCTTACATTTAGAGCTATCATCCAACATGTGTTAAAATGTTTATATGGTGTGAGGTAGGGATAGTTTTGCATGTGATAGCCAATATCTTCAGCATTTGTTGATAAAATATCTAATCTTTCCCCCCATTGAATTGCAATAACACATTTGTCAAAAATCACTTGACTATATACACAAAGGTCTATTTCTGGACTATATGTCTGTTCTTATACTATCTCTCCTCTTTTGAGTTGAGGTCTCACTCTGTCACCAAGGCTGGAGTGCGGTGGCACAATCACTGCAGCCTCAACCTCCTGCAGCCTCAGCCGACTACTGGTGTACACCATCACACCCTAGCTAATGTTTTTAAATTTTATTTTTTGTAGAAATGGGGTCTTACTATGTCACCCAGCTGGGTCTTGAACTCCTGAGCTTAAGAGATCCTCCCACCTCCCAAAGTGCTGGGATTACAGGAATAAGCCACCATACCCAGCCACAATTAAACCAGCTTGATGACAGTAACTTTACAGTAAGTCTTGTAATCAGTTAATGTGCATTTTCTAACTTTGTTCTTTTTCAAATTGTTTTGGCTCTCCTAGGTAATTTGTACTTTAATATAAATTTTAGAATCAGCTTGTCAATTTCTATAAAAGAAAATGCCTTCTGGGACATATAATTGAGATTGTATTAAATCTATAAATCAATTTGAGGTTAACTGACATTTAATTATACTTCATCTTCCAATCTATGAATGCAGTATAGTTCCCCATTTATTTAAACTTTATAAAATTTTTCTCAGCAGTGTTTTATAGTTTTCCCCAGTTGTTATTCCAGGAATTGGGCAAATTCACAATTCTTACTCCTTCGGTCCCAGAATTAAACTCTTCTTTTTCATCTGCTTTGTGTTACTTTCAAGTATCTTTAAGCAGCTTTTAAAAATTATTTAACAAGTATCTACTTGGAATTTGTGGGGATACTTTGCTCCTCCTTTATAACAAAAGCAAAACCCTTAAAAATGTTAATAATAAACAAGTCTCAAGCAAAGATTAAAGCTGACTTTGTTCTAAAGTCTATCAGCCTCCAGGTTTTCCATCATTGAATATTATCAAGTCACATCATGGTGTTTACGCTATGATACCATCTTAATTTTAGTCAGCCACAGCCCAAGATGGGAAGAACAAAATCTACAAGACAAGCCTAGTTTTCATCATGGTTCTCATATCTGTGGATTACACAGATCAGAACAGATTCACCAATCTGAAAACCCAAAGATGTGGTCATTGTCTTTCAATACGAGATTATAAGGCATAGGAACATCCTCAGTGCTTCCACTGAGGTGGTAAAGAAAGTACGCATACATTTTCGAATTGTTATCCAATGTGGTTTATTTCTCCCTCCCAGTAACACCTCCCACCCTGCAACTCCCTCCCCCATTTCCTCTCTCAGAGAGCAGCCAAAAAAAGGTTATCTCATAGACATGGACTTCAGATTTGTGTTGTCACAGCAGAAATGAAGCTGGAAGTAGGGCTCGGTGGCTCAACCTGTAATCCTGCGCCTTTGGGAGGCTGAGGTGAGTGGATTTCCTGAGCCTGCGGGTTCAAGACCCACCTGGGCAGCAAGACCTCATCTCTACAATAAATCAAAAAATCAGCCGGGCGTGGTAACGCATGCCTGTAATTCCGGCTACTGGGAAGGCTGAGGCGGAAGGATCTCCGGAGCCCAGCAGTTCGAGGCTGCGGTGGCCGGGAGCGGCCGCTGCACTCCAGTCTGGGCAACAGAGTGAGACTCCAACTCAAAAAAAAAAAAAAAAAAGAAATGAAGCTGGAAAGAAATTAGTTAATACTCAGCATTTGAAGTAAAATTTAGACTTAAATATTCTGGCAGAAACAATATTCTTATTTAATTATTTTATTTTTCAAATATTTGACTAGGGCTGGGTTTGGTGGCTCAGGCCTGTAATCCCAGCACTTTAGGAGGCCAAGGCAGGAGGATAGCTTGAGCCCAGGAGTTCAAAACCAGCCTAGGCAACTTAGCAAGTCCTCGTCTCTAACAAAATAATCAAAAAATTAGCCAGGTGTGGTGGTACATACCTGTAGCCCCAGTTACTCGGGAGGTTGAGACAGAAGGACTGTCTGAACTTAAGAGGTTGAGGCTGCAGTGAGCTGTGATTATGCTACTGCACACCAGCCTGGGCATCAGAGTGAGATCCTGTCACTCATCTTCCAGCAAGTTCTTTCCCATGTTGTATAACTTTCGTAGTTTTTTTTTTTACATGAAAATATTTGACTTACATGAAAGGCATGAACTCAAAATGCAACTTTTTTTTCCAGGTGACTACATAGTTGTACCAATACCATTTGTAAATAAATTCATATTTCCCCTTACTGGCTTGAAATGCTGCTTTCATCATCTGGATATTGAAGGTTTTAAAGCAATTTCAGACTCCATATACCTCTTTTTCCCTTTTAATATTATTGCTTAATTTTTTATATATATGGTAAGTAAAGGAAAATTTTAACTTAGAAAAAATGGGCCGGGCATTACAGGGCATTACAGGGTTTCACACCTGTAATCTCAGCACTTTGGGAGGCCAGACAGGAGGATCACTATAACAAGAATTCATCTCTAAAAACTGCCTGGTATGGAGGTGTACACATGTAGTCCCAGCTACTCAGGAGTCTGAGGTGCAAGGATCGTGAGTCCAGCAGGTCGAGTCTGCAATGAGTCATAATCTTGCCACTGCATTCCAGTATGGGCAACAGAGTGAGACTCTGACCCAAAAAAAATGAAAAAATTATTCCACAAAGTTGTCTAAAATATTTCTTAATTTCCCATAATCAGCAAGGAAAAAATACTTACTGTATAACAGAAAGCATATTGGGTATTAGGAAAATGAAGGTGTTTATTTTGATAAAACTTTTGCCCAAAACCTATTCTATAATAGATTATCGAAAACACAATAAACCATCAAGTTTACCACTGGGGAAGCAACTTCATTTTTATAGCACACCCTTTTTTCACTTTTTGAATTTCATATTCTGTTTGTATATTACTAATTTTGAAAGTTTGATTTCTAAAATCCAATGTATTCTGTAAATCCCCTAGAAAATAATTTGTAACATGTAATAGGTTTTCATATCTCATTGAGTCATTCCACATTGTAGCAAGTTAATACATTCAAACAAACTTTTCTGTTTATTCATCTTAATTTAAAAAAAAAACAGAGCTTCCTGTTTAACTCAATTTGCCAGCCAGTATAGACTATTGTTTGTTACGGAGGACCTTAGGACCCTTCCCCTGTTTTTAATTAACCACGAGAGCTCCGCAGGGAGGATTCTAGCATGTAGCATTTGTCTCTACTTGAAAATTAGTCTATTTATACTTAGCACCAGCTTCTCCAGCGCTCTTCCGTGATTCTCCACTGTGTCCTACCTCTCATGTTAATGCAGCGTCTCAATCCCTGTGTTGATAAAGATTAGGAGACTATTTTTTATCTAATTCCCTTGCCCCACAGCACTCATCCCTGTCAGTGAGAGTGTAGCTGGGAGGAACTCAGCAAGCTGCTGAGGAAAGCTGAAATGAATCCTGGGTGAGTACTAAATCTACTGAGACTGAGCACCGAAAGAACACCTGACAAGCTATTGTTTCACTAGCTTAAAATGAATGAAAAGTTTTACCGCATTAGGGTTCTAGGAGAAAAGAGAAGCCGGGGAAGTATTTCACAAGACATTAGCGATGAGGTTGTCTAGAGGAACAGTCTAACATAGAGGGGTACCCTCCAAAGGCTTACTTGGTGTGTGGTCAGTCTCAAAGCAGTGTTCAGATCACGCTGCAGCATGGGGAGAGTTGAAAGAGGGCAAGGTTGGAAATCAAACATTTATTTAGTCAAAATGTGTACCTAGTTATGTCTGATTCCAAAGCCTTTCTATTTCTCTTCCCATAACCCCTCCACTTTGGAAAGTTTTTATTATACATTATTTCTTGCTAGGGGACTTGTGGGGGCTTAATGACTGTTTGCCCCACACCAAACAGTCCAGCATGCTGAGATTTTAAAAGATTACTTATCTCTCTCCTCCCTTGCAACCAATAATCACTTATAATATATCAGCTTCAACAGGAATCCCTCCCTGCTCTTAATATGCATTTTTCGGAAACCTAGGCAACTTGCCAGGGAAAACCAACTTACTATTTAATTAAATGAATAGCATAACAAGGAGATTCATATCTCTTCTGTAAATACTGTTTTCATCCTTTGTCAGAGACCTTTTCTTGCTGTCAAGTTTATGGCTGGATTCAAGAAGGTTAAAGTTCACCCAAGTCTAAATGTTAGATAAATTGCTTTTTGGGTTTGCCCAACAAGTCTTCCCCTAATGACTGGACCATGTATGGACCATAGTGACTGGTCCAGAGGTGGGCAGGTAACCAAGTCAAGCAATCTGAGCTCTTCCCTGGAGATTTTTCTGGCTGAAGCAAACAGGGAGGAGATGCCTGTGTTACTGGAGCTACTACACTATGAGTTCAAGCATTTTCACCACTTTATGGAGACAACCCACTGTTGTGGTAGAAAATGCCTGCCACCCACAGAGAGAACAGAGACAAGAGATGGAGAAAAAGAGGATCTAGAGAGCTGTAGTCTCTGGATCCAGTTATTCCTAGCTCCCCAACCACCCTGATCCTATAAGTCTATAAATCCCCCTCCTCTTATTTTTCTTGAGCCAGCTATACTTGCCTTTCTGTCTCCTGTCACTGATAGATTCTTGACCAATAAATGTGCACATTAATCAAGAACAACAGTTCTCAACTTTGTCTGCACATTAGAGTCATCTGGGGAGTTTTTACAAGTCCAAATGCCCAGGCTGCATCCAAAACCAATTAAATTGGAATTTCTGGAGGTGGGAGCCAGGCATCAATATTTTTATAAATCTCTCTAGGGGAGTCCAGTGTGTATCCAGGATAAAAATAACTGCTCTGGACCAGCTTTTCTTGTTCTATCAAAAATGGACTATATCAAAAATCAACAACAAAGGATGAAACTTTGCAAACATTCACATTGAAGTAAAAACCAAGAGAACAATTCACTGTTCCCTGTACTACTCGAGGTATACTGAAAATCAAACTGATGCAATGATACTAAAAATGTGTGAACTTTAAATCTAGAGAGTGGGCAAAGTGTCATCTTTGTGAGGAAATATGGTTGTCACCATAGAACACCCAGTAAAATATATGTACAACATATTCTAATTACTATTAGAAAAGTGGTTAAATACAAAATCAACACATGCACAAAGTGTTGATTCTCTCCAAATAAATATGCGTAATCAATACTAATTTGACAGAACTTCTTATAGAACTTGACCAGCTCATCCTAATATTTACTTAGAAAAATAAGGGATCAATAATAGCCAGGCCATTGCTTTGTTAAACTCTGGTGTGTCCACATGGCTCTTTGAGCTATGGCTGCCATGTTCCTTAGCTTTGGCTCCCTCCCCTACCTTGGGAAGGTGATTCTCCTCTCTCCTCTCTCTAATTTACTTTCTAAATAAACTATATTTTCCAATCTAAAAATAATAATAATAATACCAAAACATTTTAAAAATAATACAAGTAGGGAACTCATCTTGCCAGATATAAAGCCTTATTCTTTTTCTCATCTAAATTATATTTTACACACACACACACACACACACACACACACACACACACACACACACACATACCATGCATGCCTACTCTTATTTCAGAGATTAAACAGTGAATGAGCAATGCAGTAAAAACCAAACAGATCAACAGAAAATAATAGGAAGCCCAGAAACAGACCAATACATATTCAAAAAGTTGATAAATAATAGAAGTAGAATAGCAAATCGGTGAGGGAAAAAAAAAATTGAACTATTCAGTTAATGGTACTTTATGTGGAGAAAAGTAGATTCCTACTCACACAAAAGAGAAATTCCAGAAGAATTAAAGACCTAAATTTAAAAGTAAATTTTTTAAAATTGTAGACAACAAATGAGAAATGTTTTTATGCCCTTAGATTTGGGAAGAGTTTCTTAAACAAGATTAAAAAGTAAAGACTACAAAGGAACCCACTGACAAATTTATTTTTTAAGTCAAAGTCTCACTCCATTGCCCTGGCTAGAGTGCAGTAACATGATCACGGCTTACCACACCCTTAACTTCCTAGGCTCAGGCTATCCTTCCATCTCAACCTCCCAAGTAGCTGGGGCTACAGATACATTTCACCATGCCCAGATAATTTTTTGGTATAAACTTAAAAGTTCTCCTATAGAACACAACACCATAAAAAGAGATGTCACAAACTGGGAGGAAATATTTGACCTATAGAAAGTCAACAAATAATTAGTATACAGGCTATATAGAAAACTCCCATAAATCAAGAACCCAACAGGAAAGTAGACAAAGATTGGCGAGAACAAGCAAATCACAGCGGGCGCTCCATCAACAAATAAACATGTGAAAAATATACATTTAAAGTGAGATATATTTTACTCATGTCAAATTAACAAAAATTTAATAACAAGACAATTACAAGTGTGGGGAAGGAAATAGCAAAAAAGGAAATCCTCATAAGCAAGTGGGAGCATAAATAGCCACAATCTTTTAGGACTGTTTGAACTTGTCCTGAGATCCAATAATTCTATTTGGGATACCTGCTAGAGATACTTAACCAAATGAACTAGGAGACATGTGCAAGCGTATTTGTGGCAGCATCATTTGTTTGGTTTTTTTTTTTGGTTTTTTGGGGGTTTTTTTTGAGTTGGAGTCTCACTCTGTCGCCCAGACTGGAGCCTCAACCTGCTGGGCTCTGGTGATCCTTCCGCCTCAGCCTTCCGAGTAGCCGGAATTACAGGCATGCGCTACCACGCCCGGCTGATTTTTTGATTTATTGTAGAGACGAGGTCTTGCTGCCCAGGCGGGTCTCGAATGCCCCGTGGGCTCAGGCCATCCACTCACCTCAGCCTCCCAAAGGCGCGGGATTACAGGCTGAGCCACCGAGCCTGGCTGGCAGCATCATTTGTAATAGTGAGAAGAAGAGGGAGAGGGAGGGAGGATTAGCTTGTGAATAAATTATGGTATATTTATATTGAAAACTATGCAACTGTTAAAATGAACTAGAACTGTGTGCTTCAAAATAACTACAAAAATGTATACTTTTGAGTTCACTGGGCAACGCGACGAGACCATGACTCTACAATAAACCAAAAAATTAGCTGGCTGTGATAGCAAGTGCCTGTAGTTCCGGCTACTTGGAAGGCAGAGGCGGAAGTATTGCCTGAGCCCAGCAGGTCGAGACTGTGGTGGCTGTGAGCATACCACTGCACTCCAGCCTGGGCCACAGACTGAGACTCCAACTCAAAAATAAAAAAAGAGCAAAGGATTTGAGTAGACATCTCTCTGAGAAAGATATAAAAATGGCCAATAAGCACATGAAAGATGCTTAACATTATTAGTCATCAGAAAAATGTAAATCAAAACCACAATAAAATACTACTTCATACTCAACTAGAACGGCTAGAATCAAAAAGTCAGATAGCCAGGCATGTAGTTCACACCTGTCACCCCAGGACTTTGGGAGGCTGTAGTGGAAGAATCGCTTCAGGTCGGGAGTTCAAGACCAACCTGAGTAACAAAGTGAGACCTCATCTCTACAAAAAATAGAAAACTTAGCTAGGCATGGTGGCACACACTTATAGCCCCAGCTACTCAGGAGGCTGAGGAAGGAGAATCACCTGAACCTAGAAGGCTGAGGCTGTGGTGAGCCATGATCATGCCACTGAACACTAGTCTGAACACAAAAAACAAAACAAAATGATAAGTACAAGTGTTGACAAGGATGTGGAGAGATGTGTACCCTCATACACTACTGATGGAAATGTAAAATGACACAGCCTCTTCGGAAACAGTCTGGAAGTCCCTCAAATGATATGGGTATATATACCCAAGAGAATGGAAACATATGTACACACAAAAACTTGTTTATGAATATTTATAGCAACACTATTTATAATACACAAAAATGGAAACAACCCGAATGTCCATCAATGAGCAAATGGATAAACAAAATGTGTGTCAACACAATGAAATATTATTTGACGATGAGAAGAAATGAAGTACTGATACACTCTACAACATATATGAACCTTGAAAACA
This sequence comes from Cephalopachus bancanus, assembly GCA_027257055.1. Classification (NCBI taxonomy): domain Eukaryota; kingdom Metazoa; phylum Chordata; class Mammalia; order Primates; family Tarsiidae; genus Cephalopachus; species Cephalopachus bancanus. The sequence continues at coordinate 6,580,006 of JAPVLO010000073.1, forward strand.
TTATGCTAAACATATGCTAAATGTTCTGATCACAAAAGACCACATATTATAGTACTCTGTTCCTATAAAATGCCCATAATAGGGACACCTAAAAGACATAAAGTAAGTTAGTGGGTACTTAGGACTAGGCAGGGCAGGGATGGCAAGATAAGGTGGTGATAATTAATGAACACAGGTTTTTGTTTTTAGATTAAAATGTTCATTTTTCTAAAAACTGATCATGGTAATGGTTGTACATGTCTGTGAATATACTGAAAATCATTAAATTGTATACTTCCGTTGGGTGAATAGTATAATACGTGACATCCATAACTCAATAAATCTTCAAATAAAAAGCTGCCATTGCGTTAAATAATCTGTAGGAAGATAGTTATGCCATAATTCCATTTATTTAAAGTTTAAAACACACAATGTTTAATGTTTATGGATACAAATACAAAACATGTCTTAAAAATAATTTGGGCAGGAAACAAGCATTTTAAAACAATAGGTTAGCTTGGAAAATACTTTTAAAAGATAAGTAAGATTGGGAAGTTTGCAAAGGAAGTTTCAACCACAGCTGTAACGTTGTATTAAAATATTAATACAAAAGCAAAATAATTATGTAAAAGCATGGTGGTTTTCCTCAAAATTTAATAAATCTTTCTTGTTGGCTTTACTAAGGACCAATTGACACAAGTCGCAATTATCCTAATTGCTAAGTCAATGTTGCCAAAGTTTATCTTAAAAGAAACATGAAGTCTATGAGATTCCTCTGCTTGGTATAGTTTGAACAGAAATAAGGACCTGGGTCTATGGTTAATGAGAACTTGCTGTACTTTACATCTTTTGATCTTTTTAATCTCTTTTAGTTTCTATATTACTTTTCTAAAGTGCTTTGACTGAAAATAGATGTATGCAATCTAGCAAGTGTCTGACTAATGGAAGAATTTTGTGTATCATCTTCTTTTAATGTAGTTCAGATTCTGACGCTTCCCCCCTCCTCCCCCCACTCCCCCCAACCCCCGCAAATGACTTGGTTATAGGTTCAGTCTTGATTAATTGAGCCACGAATAATAACCATGGGTAACCAGTATGTAAAAAACATCCTGACCTAACAACTATAGGGCCAAGAATTTGCTTTGCTATATGTCTTGGCCCCTCAGTAAGGGAATAACAACTTTTCTAGTGTGTTTGAAATACCTCTGCAAACAAAGAGTTAAAATTCACTCTGTATCCTGTCAACTTAGACCAGTCAATTCAGTGCAAAGATCTCCAAGACTTCTCTCTCTTTTCCTTTCTCTTTCTTTCCCTTTATCTCTCTCCCTTTCTCTTTCTTTCTCTTTTTCTCTCCTTTTCTCTCTTTCTCCCTTTCTTTTTTTTTTAATTTTTAATTTTTAAAACGTGTGGTACAATTTTCAGGGTTAGACATACACATGTTCATTATGCAGGTACCCTTGTTGATGAGGTGTGCCCTCCCTCTCCCCTGGCAGTTTCCCACTACTGCCAATCCCATCTCCCCCTCCCCTGGCAGTTTCCACTACCCGCCAATCCCTTTAAAATTGACCTTCCATAAGACCCCACAATGCCCCTGCTGGGAACATACCCGGAGGAACTCAAATCACTCTGTGAAAAAGATACCTGCACACACATGTTTATTGCAGCATGATTCACAATAGCAAAAACATGGAACCAACAAGGTTGCCCATTGAAAGAAGAATGGATTTTTAAAATGTGGTACATATACACAGTGAAATATTACTCAATCATAAAGGAGGACAAACTTACGAACTTTTCCCTTTCTTTCTCTCTACCTTTTTCACTCCATCTCTCTCCTTCCCTTCCCCACATGTTTACTATGGTTGATTTATCAACTTCAGACCGTGTATATCTATCGCCTTTCCATCCCAATTGGTAAAGATACAGCACACACCATTACCCACTTCTTCCTTCCTTTGCCTCCACATTGTTGATATTTAGATAACAATTTTTAATTCATCTATTGCTTACCTTTGTTATTTTAAATAATTAAATTGTTTTAATTAATTCAAATCAAACTCTTGACTTCACAGTTTGTAAAACGAGAATATTAACACCCTCACTCTGTCTCCATGTCACCTTCCCCTCCCACTTCCCATCTATTGACAATTACCCCCTTTGTTTTTCCCTTTCCAAAGTTGATGCCATATACAGTCTCAGCAATCATAATTGTGTGTTCCATAATTTTTAGACATATGCTTCTCAACTCAAGTGATTTCTACAGAAGAACATTATGGCATCAACTTGTAGAAGGACATTATGGCAGGGTCAACTTGTAATTGTTGTTTTGGCTTAGAGGGACATTTTAATGTAGTCATTTTGATGCAGCTTCATCAAAATGTAAAAATTCTCTATTGCTTCAAATGAGAAATAGAAATGTATGCACTAGACTTCCCTAAGCCTCGCCTTGCTCCTGAGCAAAGGCAGTAGGAATGGAGTGAGGATATTTATAACACATGTTGCTTGATCTTAAGAAAACAAATGCTTAATGATTGGCACACTAGTCCACCTCACAATGTCATGTACCTTCTATATTCCCCTACACTTATTTAGTCAAGGCATATATCCAGAGGACACTATTGAGAAACTCAATTATTTGCCAAATTTAGGGCAGACTAGACAGTCAATCTAAATAAGAATAATAATACAATCTTACAAGAGAATATGTCTAGGACTGTAAATAGCCCTATGGGAAAATGTGGTAAAATTGCAAAGAAAAAGATGCTTTATATAAATAATGTCTTGTCTGAAAATGCCAGTGCTAAATCTCTTCACCAAAATATAAACTTAAAATAAAACACTATTGTCTGGGTGTGGTGGCTTATACCTGTAGTTTCAGCACTTTGAGAGGTTGAGGTGGGAGAATTGCTTGAGTCCAAGAGTTCGAGACCAGTCTGGGCAACATAGTCAAACTTTATCTCTACAAAAAATTTGTTAAAAATTAGTTGGGTGTGGTGGCAGGTGCCTGTAGTCTCAACTACTTGGGAGGTTGAGGTGGAAGGACTGCCTAATCCAGGAGGTCAAGGTTGTGGTAAGCTGCAGTCATGCCATTGCACTCAAGCGCAAGCAACAGAGACCCTGACTCAAAACAATAAATAAATACTATAATCTGTAGTTCATCTTTGGTCTTTTTTGAAGGTTATAAAAGAATCATTGTTCTCTTTTCACACATACCAGCCTACCCAGAGTTTAAGTGACCTCCCTGAAGCCAGGATAAGGATGTTAGTAGGTTACCACTAGAACCCAGTTCCATAAAGCTTGAAAATTGCTATAAGACAAAAATCAGTCTTGGCTCCTGTACCATAGATTTGAATTTCAAAAATGTCACTTTACTATACTTTAATAAATAATATAATTGTGTATTATGGTAAGACTTCTGAGTAATTTTTTTTTTTTAGTTGAAGTCTTACTCCATCGCCCATGCTAGAGTGCAGTGGCACGTTCACAGCCACCCCAGCATCAACCTGCTGGGCTCAGATGATCCTTCTGCCTCAGCCTTCCAAGTAGCCAGAACTACAGGTGCGCACTACCACGTCCAACTAATTTTTTTGATTTATTGTAGAGATGAGGTCTCGCCAAGTTGCCCAGGCTGTGGGCTCAGGCAATCCTCTCATCTCTGCCTCCCAAAGTGCTGGGATTACAGACTTGAGCCACCAAGCCCAAACCAGAGTATTTGACAGTTTATTCAACTGTCCTCCCACGATGTTCAACAGTGTGTTAGGTAAGAGTTTAGTTTCCCTTCAGGAATGAAGGGAAGTCAAGACATCCATCTGCTCATATGTTGCCAGGGTATATTTTTTAAAGAGGATAGAAGAGAAAAGAAGATTTTTTTTAAGAGTGCAATTGTTTATACATGTATATATATAGTTTCAATTGGGATTGACTTTCAGGTTAACATTAGAGTCTATAAACTTGCTTAAGACCTCGAAAACAGAGCTCACTGCTGCTGCCCCTTAATTTTAAAAACAAAAAATCCTGCCCAAATCTCAGGTGAATTAAGAGCACTCTTGGCTAGCCAAGTAAACATGACAGCAAAAATCAACTGTACTTTAGATATTGCATCAAGCAAAATTGCTTAGCAGACAGCCTCCATGACTGTCAGGATCTGACATTTAATGCAGAATTAAAATGGGAGACTCTGGAGGGAGAGTGATATGGAAAACTCCAGGAACTCTGTTTAAGTAGATCAGCAACTCACACACAAGAAATGGTGAGTTTCCAAATCAGAAAGGCAGAAATGGAAATTGCTTTGGAGAAACAGATTCTAGAGTAAGCTGATGGATGCATTGACACTAATCTGCCACTAGGATGCTGAGGTAAGAAGAGATAAAACATTCCACACATGAAGATGTCATTCATTCTTTTCTGGGCTTGGCGGGGGAAGCTGACCAATTCCAGTGAGCTGCTGAGCAACAGACAGAGAGGCTGAAGAAGAATCCTGTGGGTGGACAGGAACCTTCAACAGCACAGCTCTGAGTTTCGGTGATGAATGACCTCTGGGTCAGCTAAGGTGGCTCAGAGAATTAAGACCAATTAATCTGAGAGTTACAGGAGAAGTAATCCTATAGGGAAATCTCATTAAGTTGTGTCATACAAAAGTGAAGGACAAAGGTACACAGTAGGCCCTGGTGTACACACACCTAATACATATAAGCCTTTCACATGTGAATGTGGACAATACCAAAGGGTGCCCAGGGAACACAGAACTACCTCGGCCTATTCTGATGCCCCCACAGCTCAGAATTTCCTTTCCCTCTCAAGGGCTGTTATGGGAATTCATCTCTTCCACTCTGAGTTAGATGAAATGCTTGGGGCTAATTAAATAGACTTATTCTCTGATCTATAAAAGTTTCCTTCTGGGCTCTGTGTTCATGAGAAACCAGAAACTCTTATGTGCAAATTAATCCAACATGATCTGGGTGAAATGGAAGAAAATGTATAGCGATGCCTTCTTCTATTCCTTCTTTAATAAACCAGAAAAGATGCTCACCCACACAGCTTCCTGCCCCTTAGACACTGAGAGTCCCTATTCTGACGTCTCAACCTCCAGAAGGAATATACAGAAATAATGTTAGGTAACATTTCATTTGTAAAATATCCATGCTATAGGCCTAACCTTTGCAAATTTTAGAACTGCCATGTTCAACTATGGAATGGAAAGGCACTCAAAGATATTGTACAACATGGTGGCCCTGAATACCTTATACCCCAAGATTCAGTATTTCATCTATTCAGAAAATATGTTTGCTGCACATCTACTACATATCAGGTTTTGTTATAAAGCTGAGAATACAGCAACACAAATGGCAAGTTCCCTGTATTCGCAGATTTCACATTCTCAGAGGGTAGACAGAGACAACAAACAAGTAAGCAATAAATATATAACATCAAGCAGCAGTAAGTACTATGAAGAAAATTAAAGGTTAAGGAAATTTGTGGGGCAGCTTAGTTGTTTTGAGAAGATAATTAAGTAAGACCTCTCCAAGTGGTAAGAGCTGGGCAAAACTGAGTGATATGGAAGAGCAAGCAAGAAATGTGAGTTTCATTAAAGGTGTGATGAAGGGTCATTGTAGGGCTTCAGCAGGAGAGTGCAATGACCATTTTATAATGATCAGTCTAACTCCTGTAAGGAGAATAGACCTTCGGGGATCAAAAGATGATGAAGAGAAACCAGTTAGCAGGTTCACCAGTGAGAGATGACAATGGCTCAGGTAACTGTCATAAAGTTAAGGTGATACAGGGTCATAGCCAGCACATATTTTGAAAATCAAAGGTATGGCTGATGGATTGGATGGGAGGAAAAGATGGATCAAGGATGTCTTTTAAATATTTGGCCTAAGAAATGAAATGAAAGAAAATACCAAGTACCATATACTATGATGAGGAAGACTGAGGAGAAGCAAGGTTGGGGTGGAGAGTCAGGAGTTTTTGTTAGGACATTTTGAAAATGCCCATTAGACATCCAAATAGAAATGTCACAAGGCAACCAGATACACAAGAATGGAGCTTAATGTAGAAGTCAGAACTGACGAGATATCAATTTAGAGATCATCAACCATGTAGAACATATCACACATTAGAATAAGGTTTTCTCCTCTTCTTGATGAATAAACTGTATTTCTATTTACTTTCCTATTGAGAAAAGGTACCCAATGGAAGTTTAAAGGCTCTCTCTAAACAGTGGAGCTTACTAATGATGGAAGATCCCCCAAAAGCTCTTGTATGTGGAACCATCCAGAGCTCATTCCAACTGACCCTGCTTAGTTGGAAGTTGTTCAAGTTCCCGATCCATATGCAATTTTAGAAATGCACTTGGCGCAATGTATACATACATCAACATATTTTGTTGTACACCATAAATATATACAATTTTTACTTGTCAATTTAAAAAAAATTAAAGAAATGCATTTGAGAAAAGTGCCCTCTACTCACCTGCTTACAGTCACCATAGCTCTTACCAGGCCTCACTTATAGCTATACTTATGGCTCATATGAGCTCTTGTTGGTGCTGTGATTCCTTGTAAGAAAATTAGTCCCTTCTTTCCATTTTCCATCTAGTATCCACACAGAGAGTGGACTTATTAAAGGATTCAGAAGACTTGCATAGAAACCAAGAAGAGAAATGCAGCCAAGACTCAGGAAGGGCCTAGAACCAGAGACAGGGGAGTCATCTCTGTCCATCCTTTCTGCTTCTAAGTATCTGTTTCATTCTTCTTTCTCAGGACAGACACACTCTCTCTATTTTCTATTCCACGTGGAGGAATATGGTCACCCCACAGATAAACTCAAGTTCACATGTGTAATAGAGGCATCATTTATTTTGATTCTTCTCACCACCCATCCCCTGTCTTTCCACCTCACTTCCATGCCATGACTCCGGTTCCACCAAGGGGCAGAGTGCATTTGTCTGTGTCTTAAGATTGGGCTCAGCCATGGATTTACTTGGCCAATAGAATGGGGTGGAAGTGAAAGCACCAGTTCTAAGCTGAGGTTCTACAAGGTCTGCTGTATTCCCACTTGTCTCTTTTTCCTTCCACATTGCCATGAGAACATGCTCAGTCTAAGCCACTGGTGCCAGGGTGAAGATGAAAGGCTCATGGAATTAGAACTGTTCAGCTAGACCCAGACTAGATCAGCCAAGCCCCTTGGCAAGCACAGATGCATGAGCATAAATAAGTGCTGATGCTGCTATGACCCAGAGACTTGTGGTTGTTTTGCAGCATTATTTTCCATGGTTAATGGATATATGTTATAGTTATAGTCACTCACAGAGACTTATTTATCTGTGTCTGAAACCCAACTTCACTTTCTAGGGAGAGAGACTACAGTGGATTTGGCTTGGATCAAGTGTCAACCCCTATGACTGGAGGAGGTGGTCAAGGTTATAAGTATAAACATGGTTACTGATGGCCCATCCCTGTGGATGGATCAGAAAGTTTCTAGATGAGAATTGGGATGGGGTGGTTATGGTGAGTTGAGCAGGCACCCCAAAGCAGTCTACTTCTTAGAGCAAGGCCTGCCTTCAGGTAAAAATCGTTTCCTGTGACAAAAATATCTCCTGCAAGAAAATTCTGATCCCATAGTCAACCAAACTTTGAAAGAAAAGAAAGAGTCATGTTTTGGGGGTTTGTTTTGTTTTGTTTTGTTTTAAAAAGGAAGATAGAAGGCAAGGAGAAATGTTTAAGTGCTATAAATCACAAGCTTTGGCTAGAATCTGATCAATAGTTCAAAAGGAAATCAAGCATGTGACAGAAGGGACGGGAAGTAATTTCTGTTCCTCAGCATTCACTCTTGTGTGATGCCAAAGACGCTGGCTGCTACCAGCCACTCCACACAATTGGTCGTCAGGCATAGATCTGAGACAAAGGCCAGAGAGCAGTCTCCTCATGAATCACAAGGATCAGGGTAGAAAGATGAAGTTGAGACTTAATCAGAGCCATTTCAAATGTAATAAATACACAGGTGATGTTCATCCTTTACTTGAATGGTGAATTTAAAATCAGAAAATTATTACACTGCAAAAAAAAATGGATTATTCAAATTAGGTAATTCCACCTCTTCGAATCACTCTTTGAGAAGATATAATGAGAATTTGTAGGTTTTGAACATTCACAAAGGAAAAAATGTTTATAATAATGTGCATAGTTTTGTTTGCATCTACTATTTAAATGACTCTGATTATCAAGCCATTTCTCAAAAATGCTAATGATGGTAGAGAATTATATTTTTCCCTTACATGTTGCTTCCAGAGAAGAAATGACTGATCATGTTTTTACTCACTTGGATAAATACAAGCATCCTTATATACATATATTTGAAATACCATTATCATTCCACAGACCACATGCCGAAATTTAAATTGAATAAATAACACCATATCATAAATCACAGCCAAACGGATTATGAATACTTCCTTAAATAGCTGACATAATTCTGAAAGCAATACACGATACTTGCCAAAAGCAGTGCTTACTGAAAGGATTCTGTTTGGAAGCAATTAATAATTAATAATAGTCACTATGATAATGAGTGCATCGGGGTGGGGGGTACATGGTGTCCTACTAAATATTTGCCAAGCAAGCAATAATGAAGAATCTAATTTAAAGAGAGAAGTAAAAGGAAATTGAGATGAAATGGAAAGCTATTGCAATTAGTGTGTAAGAAATTTTACTGAGCCAGAGTCACCAAGCAGCAGCCACTGCTACTAAGTGAGTTTAAGTTTTCACAAAAAACTGGAGAGCTGGTCTTCTGATCATGTTTTCTCTTAGGCAAAAATCCCTGCAGCAAGTAAATTCAAAGAACTGCTATCTACTCTGAAGGTAAGTGAGGTCCTTACCTTTACCCTAGGCCAACTCAAGCTGCTATCCCCAAATGGACTAAGACTGTATTTTTAATTGGCACCCTGAGTAATTCTGTTGTGCATCCAAGTTTGAAAACCGTTGCTCTAAAGGGAAAAATAAAAAGCTAATGCTGACACATTTGGTACACCTGTGATGGCACTAAAGCGGACACACAGAATTCTCAGGAAACGCCAAGTCAGGAATAGTACTTTACCCCCTCTCTCTTAGGGTCTATGAGTCTTCCTTTCTTTAAACATAAAGAAGGCTGTTCTACCTTTCCAGCGAAAGATTTTTTTTTTTAAATCAAGTGTCAGGTAAAAACCGAATCCATCCAATGGCATGAATGATTTGGATTAAACTGGCATAGGGTCTGGACAAATGAATCTCTAAATTATTTAATCTCTAAATTAATTATTTATTTAGGACTGTGCTACAAAGAAGAGCAACTGACCACAAACGTGGTTTCCTTTTAAATGTGTATCTTAAATCTATGTTTGGTGCTGTTTTACATTTTAAAAATTACAGCACATTTAATTCACAAGTCATCCCCGCTTTGTGTATTGATCTTTTGAATTATATAGCCATAACTGCACCAGATTGCCTAAGTGGGATATTGTCACATGGCAAACTGCGAATAAGTGAAAACCTTTTTAGAGCCCCTGTCTGCCCATCAGTCTTCTGATGAGCTATCAAGGCAACACACGTGCAAAGTTGTGCTTCAAGCACCATGACTCCTGGCAGACTCTCCGGCCCCTGTGTGCCTTGCAAGCCGAGGGAAGGCTGGCACTGGTAGACAGGTAGAACATCCTGCTCTTTAATGACCCTCTCCTCTGAAGTTTGGGTTGCAGTTTGAATCGTTTCCTTGATGTAAACAAAGGCAATGAAGTCTAAATCACCTATAGTCAGGGACTTAATGAGTTGTAGATTTCCAGCATGGCTGAAAGGATGAAGGCAGCCAAGAACAATTCAGGACACTCCAAAAGGAAGGGGGGAAAGAACAGTCTACAGAGTAGCCACTCCGAGTTTTTATGTGCAATGCAAATAAAATGGAAATAAGTAGACATATCATTTCTATACAAACACACACGTATACACACAAAAAGACATGTCAATGTGGGAGACAGGACTGGTAGGAAGCAAGAAGCTGGGTATATCCCAGGAAGAAAACAAGAAAGGCCAATGGGGCAGAAAAGTTCTATTTGCATGAGGAATGAGATGCCGTTACTTTAGAAGCTTTTCTAAAAGAATAAAGAATAAAGTTGCACAAACTTGAGTCCTAGACCACTAGGTCAGTGCAGGAAGGAAAAGAGGTTACCGGTACAGTTGTTTGCATGAGTCACAGAGAAAAAGCCTAGCATACAAGAAATGAAAAATAGAGGATTCCTTTCACTAAATTTCCAGTCAGGTGCAGAGCGTGAAAAGCAGTACCCCTGCAACCTGTGTACCAGAACATGAAGGAGCTAGTTATCCCTTCTCACTTCGGGGGAGTGCTGAGCTCATTAGAACAGCCTGGGCATGAAGTTGGACCTGCCACCTTCTGCAATAGGGAAGAAGTAGGAGAGAACAGCAGAAGGAGGAAGAGGGGGCAAGCTGGATCCTGAGCACGTGGGGCATCGCAGGGGCTTCCTGAAGCAGATGAAAGGATCTGAGAGACATCTGAGTTCCTGCAATTATAGACAGGAACAGAAGTAAGAAAGCATGAATTCACAAAGCGGGGGTGCCCAAGAGCCAAAAGGGAGGTTTCAAAGGTACTGAGTGACCCAAATATATGGTGAGAATGACCATGGCAGTGAGAATTGACACCGTAGCAGCGGGGGTGGTGAGAAGGTGATGGTTGAACCAAATCCTTACGTGATAAAGAGAAGATTTCAAGGGCAGCAGGAGGACTTTGACAGACTTGGAGTGTGAAAGAAAGTGGAAAAATGAGGAAACTAAGCTTTATGTTTAACTTAATTAAATGTCATGAGATTGTGTTTCTCCAGCTCTAGTTGTCGGGTCACCCTGCAGGAAGGGGTTTTAAGATCAGTCAGTGTGGGATGGGCTGCATACATAGGTCCCCTTGAAACTTCAAAGTACCAGAGTAAGACTTGTCAATGAATGATTCTGAGATGTCCTACAAGAAAGAACTTGATTTAATTTTAAACAGAGCCTTTTTTTTTTTTTTAGTTGGAGTCTCATTCTGTCGCCCAGGTTGAAGTGCAGTGACATGCTCATGGCCACTGCAGCCTCAACCTGCTGGGCTCCACTGATCCTTCCTCTTCAGCCTTCCAAGTAGCTGGAACCACAGACACGTGCCACCATGCCTGGCTAATTTTTTCTACTTTATTGTAGAGACAAGGTCTCACCAAGTTGCCCAGGCTGGTTTTGAATCCCTGAGCTCAGGCAATCCTCTCGTCTCCATCTCCCAAAGTGCTGGGATTACAGGTGTGAGTCACTATGCCTGGCTAAACAGAGCCTTTCTTCAAGTCAGGAGTTCTGGGATTGTAGTCCCCAGACTGGCAGCAGGAGCATCACCTAAGAACATGTGAGAAATGTTCATTGTCAGCCCCACCTAGACCTCCAGAATCAGAAGGTCTGCAGCCAGGACTCTGTAATCTGTTCTATTACAAGCCTGCCATGTGGACTTTCATGTGTGGTTTGAGGACCACTGTCATAAACATTTGGTCCTTTTTTTCCTTGACAAATAAACAATTTTCCAAAGTAGTTTGCTTGGAAAATACTGTTATTGCAAACTCTAATTTTTAGATCTTTAGTTTAATAAATCTGAAAGTGAAGAACAACTATTGAGAATTAAGTCCAATATCCCATCATTGACTTGTTTTTGCAAAATCAACATGCCACCAGATATTTCTATCGACAAAAGGCTTATTTTGCTTGCAAGCAACACTAGGCTATATGCTAGTTTATGACATATTATAGTGTATTTTCAAATTTTAAAAATATGGTGATCCCTGTCACCTTCCTAAACAGATCAGATTATCTGAGACCACAGTATCCAATAAGTTATTGGGCTATTTGCATGTGGCTATTTACATTTAAATTACTTAAAATTTAAAATTCTGTTTCTCAGTCACAGCAGCCACATTTCAAGTGCTCAATAGCCATGTGTGACTTGTGGCTACCATTTCAGACAGTGTAGGTCTAGAACATTTGGTGAACAGCCCTGATTTAGATCATGTTATCAATGAATACCTGACAGTCAACTGTTTTGAGAAGAGCACAATTGTGACGTATGGGTGTGGTCCTCATTTCTTCAGACAATATCAGTCTTGATAAGGAAGACTAGGGAAGGGCAATGCAGAATGTATGTAAGAAAATCAAACACTCTAAATGCATCAAAGACCTAAATGTAAAATCTCAAACTATAAGAATCTTAGAAAATGCAGGAGACACCCTTATGGAAATTGGAACTGGCAACCAATTCCTGATAAAACCCCCAAGTGCCTATGCCATAAGAGAGAAGATAGGCAAACTGACAAGCTTCTGCAAAGTCAAAGAAACCAGCAAGAGAGTGGGTAGACAGCCCAAAGAATGGAAAAAAATATTTGCCAACTGTATATCTGACAAAGGCCTAACATCCAGGACCTATAAGGAACGCAAGTGTGCCAAAAGGAAAAAACAAACAACCCATTAAAAAGTGGGCAAGAGAGATGAATAGACACTTCTCAAAAGAAGATACAGGCAGCCAACAGACACATGAAGAATTTCTCAGCCTCACTAATCATCAGAGAAATGCAAATCAAAACCACTTGAGATACCACTAACTCCAGTAAGAATGGCCATCATTAATAAAACAACAACAGTTGCTGGCAAGGATACGGAGAAAAAGGAACGCTTCTACACTGCTGGTGGGAATGCAAACTAGTACAACCTCTTTGGAAGACAGTGTGGTGATTTCTGAAAGAACTAGAAATGAACCTTCCAAATGATCCAGCAATCCCCCTATAGGGAATATACCCGGAGGCACTCAAATCATTCTACAAAAAGATAGCTGTACACACATGTTTGTTGCAACTCTATTCACAATAGCAAAAACATGGAACCGACCATGCTGCCTATTGAAGCTGGACTGGATAAAAAATGTGATACATATACACAATGGAATATTATGCAGCCATAAAGAAGGACAAACATATGGACTTCACAGCAACTTGGATGAATTTAGAGTTTATCATACTCAGTGATCTATCACGGAAACAGAGTATCATATGTTCTCACTCATAAGTGGACCTTGAACAATTATCATAATATTATAAGAAAGGGAACAGCAGTGGTGGGAAACTGCCAGGGGCAGGGGGGTGAGATTGGCAGTTAAGGGAAACTTCCAGGGGAGGGAGAGGCACACCTAATCAACAAGGGTACCTGCATAATGAACATTTGTATACCTAACCCTGAATTGTACCCCACATCTTTAAAATAAAAAATTAAATTAAATTTAAAAAAAAAGAAAATCAGTGGTCTAAGCTGGGCATAGTGGCTCATGCCTGTGTAATCCCAGCACTTTAGGAGGCAGAGGCGAGAGGGTTGCCTGAATCCAGGAGTTCAAGACCAGCCTGGACAACATGGCAAGACCTCATCTCTACAATAAAAAATAAAAAATAGCAGTGTATGGTGGCGCATACCTGTAATTCCAGCTTCTTGGAAAACTGAAGCAGAAGGATCGCCTGAGTCCAGCAGGTTGAGGCTATGGTGGCCGTGAGCATGCCACTGCACGCCAGCCTGGGTGACAGAGCGAGACTCCAACTCAAAAAAGAAAGAAAGAAAGAAATCAGTGGTCTAAACCTTTAAACTCAAATGTCTTCCTCCCTTTTCTGCACAGAGCCTTAGAGTTTCACACTCCAAGTCTATCAAAGTCCTCCTGCTGCTGCCCTTGAAACCCTCTTCTCTCAGCCACATAACAGTCTTGTTTTACCATTACCCTTTCACCACTACCACTGCTACAGCGTCAATTCTCATTGCCATTGCCATTCTTGCCACATATTCTGGCCACTCAGCACCTTTGAAGCCTCCCTTTTTGCCCTTGGGCGCCCCCACATTGTGAACTCATGCTACCTTAAAGTAGATAACGTCCCCTTGCCAGGCTCGCTTGCAGTCTATATACAAGCCTTTGACTTAGGCTCCACCAGTAAGGCGCGTCCATGGGAGATTGCAACTTGAGAGAATGCAACATAGTTAGAAGTACCACTGAGGCACTACAAGGGGAATAAAGAAAAAACAGAATTATCAGCCTGTAATCCCACGCCTTTGGGAGGCTGAAGTGAGTGGATTGCCTGAGCCTGCGGGTTCGAGACCTGCCTGGGCAGCGAGACCTCATCTCTACAATAAATCAAAAAATCAGCTGGGCGTGGTAGCGCATGCCTGTAATTCCGGCTACTTGGAAGGCTGAGGCGGAAGGATCGCCGGAGCCCAGCAGGCGAGGCTGCGGTGGCCGGGAGCGGCCACTGCACTCCAGTCTAGGCGACAGAGTGAGACTCCAACTCAAAAAAAAAAAAAAAAAATTATGTATTTATTCTTACATATTTAAACTTCAGTCACCTTCAAAGTACTCTCTGAGGCAATATCAAGATACTTTTTCCACTGCTCAATATGGTTTTTGACACTCGTCAACTTTGATGCCTTTTAGTGCTTCTGCTGTTTTTTGTTTCACGTCTCCACATCATCAAAACGTTTTCCTTTGAGGGCTTTTTTCATCTAGGAAACCATAAAAAAGTTGTTCAGGGCAAGATCAAGAGAATAGGGAGGGTAGGGCATGGAGGTCATGCCATTTGGGGTCAAAAACTGCTGAACACTCAGTGCAGTGTGGGCAGGTGCACTTGTAAATCACCCATCATGAATTGGGCAAACTTGTTGAAAGAATCTCCAAAAAAAAAAAATTCACTAAAGTCAAACACACAACAATATTAGCTGGCACACTGATGCCAATGGGGTCGTAGAACACTTACCTAGCAGGGGAAGCCTATACTACGAGGCATGCCCTAAAAAAAATTCTGCTTTTTTGGGGGGAGAGGGGGTCCCTTTGTATGTGATCACATGGTGACGCGGATAGGGGAGGGTGGTCAGAGAGACATTCAGCTTTCAGAGGAAGCAGTGGCAAGTGTCTGCAAGTAGTGCCCCGTGCTCAACATCAGCAAGGTGAACCCCTGCCCTGACCCAGGGTGGCAAAAGGGCCTCTACCAGAACAACCCACTGACATGTGTCTCTCATTCCTGACTATAAAACATCCAAAATCCCATTCTCGGGCTTCTTGGAAATTCTGTGAGCTATCTTAAGTTCCTTTCCAGTTCAAATTAGCAAGAGTGGGTTCTGTTGCTTGTAAATAGCATCCGTAGCAGAAATTCCTACCCAAGTTGGAACAACTTCTCTCCATAGCATTTCCCCACACACACTGATTATGTGGCTTGTATCAGACTCTCTGCCAGGAGCTGGGGATACAAATACCTCCTCCTGGAACCTGCCACATGCAAGGAACTTAAGTTCTAAAGGGACTTAAAATTCACAGGAGACAAATCAGTACACCAATAAGAACTTTAAAATACAGTAGGTGGCTGTGACAGAAACATAAACACAGCATCTTGAAGACCCAAAGGAAGGCAAGTTGGAAAAGTCTTTAAGAAGAGGATGACCCTTGAACTGAATTGTAAAAGAGAAACAAGCATTTGGCAGGCAAGAAACAAATTAAAGGAAAATAAAAAGCATGAGCCAGGGTGAGTAGGCTACGTGTTCTGGGAGGAAAGGTCTAAGTACAGGGTCAGGAGGGAAGAGGAAGGAGTCTGGGCGGCAAGCAACAAGGCCAGAGAAGCCATGATAATGATACTGATGTTACTTGAGTGCTGACTGTGTACATTGTTCCAACAATCTTACATGCTATTAACTCATTCGTGCCTCGCTACAACCCCAGAAGGTAGATGACTCTATCACCCTTATTTTACAGATAAAACACTGGGGCAGAGAGGTAAGTGGCTTGCCCAGGACACACACTTCTAGGAGACAGCAGAGAGGGGCTTTTTACCCCATTGATCCAGATTTGGAGACCACACTTTTAAACACCTCACTCTATTACAGTCAGGTCGGAACCACTGCAGACAGGACTTGATATCCCATTCTAAGGAGTTTGGACTTGACCTTCTAGGAACACTAAAAGATTATAAACTGGTGAATGGAATGATCAGACTTGTATTTTAAGACAACATAGGTAGCTAAGCAGGAAGACCTGACTTCACTTCCCACAATACATGTACACACACACACACACACACACACACACACACACACACACACACACACACACACCCTCCCCTCCTGGATCTACCACATAAAACAGAACAACAGAAAGAAAAGCTTTTGGGGAAGGGATTCAAAACTAAAGAAGAAACAGTAACCCTCAGCAGATTATCCCACAACAAATCTGAGTGACACTCATGTTTCCCAACTTAGCAATTTTTTGACTCTAGGCAAATCACTTAACCTCTTTAAGTCTCGGTTCTTCTATAAAAGCAGAGGCCGAATAAAAATTCTTATTCTGAAACTTTTGGGGATCAGACATGTTTTCAGAATTCAGATTTCTGAAAGATAGAACAGTAACATGCCATATATACCATATATTATGTAACACACCCAGCGAGGTCTGCTGCAGTCCTCTGTAATCAAATGCATTAATGTTTCTGCTGTAAAGCATGAATATTCACACCAATAAATAAAAACTATAAACAGTCTCACATACGTTCTAGTTAGGTTTTTCTGTCAAAAGATTTCAGGTCAATTTCGTTTTACATTCAAATGAATTAGGAAAAACTTGAGGCTCTACCAGATTTTTGGGTTTCAGAACTGTGAAGAAGAGATTGTGGCCTTTTAAAAATACTACTTTCAAGCCGGGCTCAGAGGCTCAGCCTGTAATCCCGTGCCTTTGGGAGGCTGAGGTGAGTGGATTGCCTGAGCCCGTGGGTTCGAGACCCACCTGGGCAACTTGGCAAGACCGCATCTCTACAATAAATAAAAAATTTTAAAAAATTAGCTGGGCGTGGTAGCGCGTGCCTGTAGTTCCAGCTACTTGGAAGGCTGAGGCGGAAGGATCACCGGAGCCCAGCAGGTGGAGGCTGCGGTGGCCGGGAGCGTGCCACTGCCCTCCAGCCTGGGCAACAGAGTGAGACTCAAACTCAAAAATAAAAAATAAAAATACTACTTACTTTAGCATTGTTATAAGAATTAAGTAAGACAGGCTAGACACGGTGGCTTACGCCTATAATCCCAGCACTTTGGGAGGCTAAAGTAGAATTGCCTGAGCCCGTGAGTTCGAGACCAGCCTAGGCAACATAGCAAGATCTCATTTCTACAAAAAAAAAAAAAAAATAGTCAGTTATGGTGGCGGCTGCCTGTTGTCCCAACTACTTGGGGGGCTGAGGGAAAAAGATCACCTAAGCCCAGGAGGTTGAGGCTGCAGTGAGCCATAATTATGCCACTACACTCCAGCCTAGGCAACAGAGTGAGACCCCAATTCAAAAATAAAAATAAATAAAATAAAAAGAAGCAAGTGAGTTAATGTACATAAAGCACGCAGAATCTGACACTCTTTCTGACTGACACCAAATGTGACCCAGTGTCCAGGTGCAGAGTCCAAGTGCCTTAACTCTGCTATCTCAAAGAGTCCTCAAGCCTAGAGCCGTTTTCCTTTTCCCTTTTGATCATAGGTTCTAATTTGACCGTCTGTAAGCCCTACCACCAATCATAATGTCTTCTCCACCATTTTTCTTGGGACTCCTACCAAGGCTTCATGCAAACAGCCCCTTTGTGAAGTCCCCAAGTTCCTAAGATGGGTGCTACAGACCAGCCCACTCCACCCGCATCAACGCAGAGGCCAGTCTTCTGGGCTCCTCCTGACAGGTATGAAGCTGGAGTGAATCATACTATGGGGGACCTTCCCCTTCACCCATGATATTTTTGAAGGCAAAATATTGCTAGAATCATAACAGCAAAAGTGATCACAAAGAGTAAAATACGGGAACGAAATACAAGAAGAATCACATAAAACCTCAGTCAGGAAACACTTACTGACTAGGTCCCATGGACCAGCTACCATGAGGCCACTTGTCCCCACTTTAAGGTCAGCACATCGTTTCTGGCTTCTCTTCTCCGATCCTCCATTCTGCTCCCTGCCTCTATCAGAGCTCTCCTAAAATCATTCTCACTCTCACCATCCTCATCATCCTCCTATGAATAGTGGGTTAAAATTTACTCAGGACTCTCACACACCACCTTGATTCTGCCTCAGAGCCACATGGGGTCATATGATTCAACCCATTTCACAGGTGAGGAAATTAAAGCTCTGGGAAGTCTGGTAGTAAGTACCTATATGTCCTTTTTATCCTTCTTCTCAGTCAGGCACCGGCTCCTCAGCCAGCCTGACTTTGTCCAGTTGGTGATTTGCATAAAATGCTGGTTGCTCCAGCAGAGGCCCTGGAAACAAAAACATCAAGCAATACAGAGAAACACTCATCACACCCACCCACCCAACCACCTACACTGCTTCGTGTGCTTGACTGGGCCAGTTTGGGAGGCCTCCCTGGACTGGCCATCAGGCCCAGGGTGGAGAATGACAGCAGGCTGCCTGTCAGCAAAGAGAAAGAGAGAGGCTGAGCGTTGATGTTTCCATCTTCATTATCAAGAGTAGCAGTTTCCCACCCTGACTGAGCATCAAAGTTACCCTGGGAGATTTTTTTATAATATGTATTTCCAGGCCCTGTCCCCCGAGAGGTTGAAACTGTCCATCTGAGGTGAAGATTTGGAATGTGTGCTTTATTATGCACCCAAGATGATTCTAGTACAAAGGCAATCTTGGGAGCCATTGACCTAGAAAAAAAATCAGAAAACACAAATTACAGACAAATCACTTTAAACATACCAAATTCTAATTTCTGACTATTTAAAACTTTGTGTTCACCCTGGAGACAGACAGAAAATGACCTTGGAATATTCATGCAAACAGCTGTAATAAATATTCAATTTGGATAACCTTTGTACCAATGACAGAGAGACTTTGTAAAGGAAGCATAACATCGTAAAATGTGAAGCCTAAAATTAGCTGGAGTGATATGAATACTGGGTGTCTAGAAGATGCTTTCAGGCAGTTTGGTATGAAGGCTGGTTGCTCATTCTTCCCCTCGTACTCTCTCCTCTATTTCCCCACTGCCCTCTCCCACCCTCCTCAAGTAGAAGCTTCTTTAAGCTGCAGGATGACACTTCCGAAACCAAATGGAAACCGAAAAATTACTTCTCTGGTTAGCATCTGTTTGGCAATATGTTTACTGCCTCAATTCAGCCCTGAGCAACTGCCAGGAAAGCCAAAAAGAGGGCAAGAGCTCTATTCATCTAATTACTTCAGCAGAAGAAAAATGTGTTAATTAACTGACCTTAATAATTTATATATATCTGAACCAAGGGATCATTAGACTTGCACACGAGGCCTGGCATCTGAGTTAAGGATGACTGGAATGATCTCATGGACAGTCTCATTTCAGAGAGCTGATCTATTTTTGTTTTCTCAAGAACAAATCTACCACCTCCAAAATGATTGAAGAACCTTTCTGCAAATTACAGGTTTGCTATAATACCTTGATTCTTCCAATTTCCTCAGCCCCTCAGGGGGATATGAAATATTTTTAGAATCACAACAGCCTAACACATTAATTGGATTTCATTATGCTGGCTGCTGATTGGAACATTATACAGTAAAGGGGAATGTGACTGTGTGTGTCCTCTACAGACTTCCAAATCAGAAAGAGGAAGGATAAGAACGAAGCTTGCTTTTCTGGGGAGTTAATAGAATTGTTCAAATCATAGTTCCGTATTAGAGATGCTACTGCATAGAAATCAGCCAAAGAAGTCGTTGGACGGGCCTCAGCTTTTGATGTCAGTCTGAGGAAGAGAAAAGATGCTGATAAATATTACCAAAGATAGTGGGACCCCTAAGCAGGTATACTGTTTACATTTGTCTTCCTGGGGCCTTGGCAGGGAGAGGTGGAGACCCATTTTAAGCCCACAGATACGAAGAGGGAAATGGATCATGACGCATTTGTCCTGGAGACGGTCATTTTCCAAAAGCATTTATGAAACAATTGCAGAGGCGTCATAGACAGAGAAGCACATAGATGGAGTCTATTTTGCAGAGGACAAACAAAAATGACAGAGAGAGGCTGGAGGATCTCCAGCGGGTCAGCAAGACATGGCAGTAAGGACAAAGGCACAGCTGTCATGACAGTCAGGCCAGAACACCTGCCCCCTGGCAGCAACTCCAGCCCATCAGGCCAAGGCCATCACTGCAGTATGTGCGCCACAACTGAGCCTCAGAGCCAGCAGCAGGCCCGGGGGACGCCTGCCCCACAGCAAAGGGGCCCTTGCCAGAGACCCGGTCAGAAGTGGCAACAGGCTGGGAGCACTGCCAACACAGGACACTGTCCATGGGTTCCTGGGTATTATATATAGGTTTAATTGTGTCCTTCCCCCAAATTCACGTATAGAAGTCCTAATCCCCAGTGCCTCAGAGTGTGACTTTTTTTGGAAATAGAGTAGTTGCAGGCATAATTAGTTAAGATGAAGTCATCTTAATATTTATTTATCCATTTATAAAAAGAATGTCATGTAGGGAGGCACACATGCATACATAGAGAACGCCATGTGAAGACTGGAGTGACTGCTACAAGCCAAGAAAACACCAAAGCCTGGAACAAACCCTTCTCTGGCACCTTCAGGGAGAACATGGTCCTGTGGACACCTTTGATTTCAGACTTCTGGCATCCACAACTAAAAAACAATTTCTGTTTTTCCAAGCCACCTGGTTTGTGGCACTTTGTTTCTATAGTCCTAGCAAATGAACACACTGGGCCAAGGAAGGAAGTTCGGGTGAAATATACCTAGGACTCAGTCCCCTGGCCCTGGAATCCAGCTGTCACAGTTCAAAGCCAGTTCTGTAACCCTAGACACCTTCTTAACTCTTCACGCCTATTTATCCGTGTAGAAAACAGGGTTGCTCAGATCATGACTGTTCATAAGATTGTTACAAGGATGAAATGAGAAAACGCTGGTAATGTGGTTAGCCCTGTGCCTGGCCTGCAAAAAGCATTCCATAAACGTGAGTTAGCTACTGTTAAGAGGCTGCAGGATCAAATTAGCAAAGTAGGGGTGACAGTGGACATTCATCTATAATCTTTCCCCTCCAAGAATTGGAATACACATTTTCTATCATGGCAGCTAAAATATTTAGCTGCATGACTGATTCACAAACACAGTGACTTTCCTTAAATCCTTTTTTCTGTATTGCTGCTTTACTAAATCACTCCTGGCTTTCAAATCCTTCACCAGCCCCTCTCTCTGCACCTTCCTCAATTGCAGCATCTCCATCCATCTCCATCCATCTCCACCCACACCCTTTCCTCCCAGGAAGATGCCTTTTCCTCCTTGCCCTTTCTGTTGGCTGTGCCCACCTCCAGTTATAAATCTTCCTCGCTCTGCAGCTGCTCTGCCAAGAGCAATCTCCCATCGCAGACCCTCCCCTCTTTCTTTAAGCCCCTTCTCGTGCTACCATTGCCTCAAAAAACCCATCCACATCCATTTATAGTGAATGAAAATAGAAGGCAGGTTCCCACTCATACCTAAACATCACCAACTACCTTCTAACCCTAACCCACCCACAGCTGGTAAAAATAAGCCTTTAAAAAACAGAATGAGTCATATTCATCCAACCTCTCCTCGTTGTACCACAAGAAGCTGTCTCCACGCCCTGTACTGAAACACAGCATATGTGTGACGGGGGGTCTGCATGGATGAGAGAATTGTCAGTTCTGGGGGCCTGGGGTCCCTCACTTTCTCTGCCCTGTGCTGGAGGGAAAGGCAAAGGTAGAGCACCCAGTCATTCATCTCCAGATCCACAGAAGGAAAGCCAAGTCACAAAGACAGTTCGTTCCTTCCTCTTCCACTCTATCCGCCATGAGTCAGCCTTCTCAGATTTCCTCCCACCTGTTTTAGAAGCATCCAAGATATGGGTTGCATCAACTGCAGCAGTGCACAAGTCTGTGGGAAAAGAGGATGTCAGCATCTTGTTATCAAACAACAAGTGTATAGCAGATAGCTCTCATATTGCCTGCCAGCACCTCCTGATTTCTTTAGAGGAACTGTTGCTTACCTGTTTCATATGAGTTTCATGATGCGATTAAGCAAAACCTCACACACTGAGTCACAAAAATGGATCCAGATTGGGCCAACCATGGTACCTCACACCCTGCAATGGTGACTGGCCCAGGAATAGGCACATGAGCTAAGGTGGCCCAATGGAGTCCTTCCCCGGCTTGACATATAGGCATAGAGTAAGAGAAATGCCTTTTTTCCATTGGGGTTGCTAACCTGGAAAGATGTTTTCATGGGACTTTCACTGACCATCTTCCGCATTGTATTAAGAGAGCCTACCTGAAGGAAGAGGACAAGTCACAGAGGGAAGGCAGAGGCGAGATAGTGACAGGCCCACACAAAACCACAGCAGCAGCATTTAAGCCCCTGGACCCAGCCAAGCTTAAGGCCAACCTTGATTGGAGTTGGACTTACAACCAGAACCAATATTTATCTCACTGGCACCTGTGCTGGAGTATTTGTAGCTTGTGGTCAGCATCCATTCTGACCATGTTACTTGTTTAATATCTTGATTATTACCAAAACTTTCAACAAAAAAGTCCTGACCTACCAGAGTGGGTGGTTGGCAGTGATATCCAGGCTGTGGGTGGACAACCTCTGCTCCCTGCAAGCTGTGGCTACCACTTTAAAAGTTCTTCCGCCGGGATCGGTGGCTCAGCCTATAATCTCGCGCTTTAGGAGGCTGAGGTGAGTGGATTGCCTGAGCCCACAGGTTCGAGACTCGCCTGGGCAACTTGGTGAGACTTCATCTCTACAATAAACCAAAAAATTAGCCGGGCGTGGTAGCGTGTGCCTGTAGTTCCAGCTACTTGGAAGGCTGAGGCGGAAGAATTGCTGGAGCCCAACAGCTTGAGGCTGCAGTGGTCAGGAGCAGCCACTGCACGCCAATCTGGGCGACAGAGTGAGACTCCAACTCAAAAAAAAAAAAAAAAAGTTCTTTCTTTCCCACTCCCACCTCAACAGGGGAGTGAGATAAGGCCTGAATATACTCTTTCCATCTCTGAGATGTGAAGAGGAGAGTTGCAGGGGCAGAATCAAGCACTTTATTCCTTACTATCTTGATATGCTTCCTGGCTAGAGGCTGCCCACAAGAAAGGATGCAAGATTACACAGGTATGTGCCATGAGGAAGAGCCTGGAGGACTGACCTGGAAAAGCCAAGTCAAGCAAGATGATAAATGACTGTTTCAAGGGCACAAATTCAGGGAAAGAGAGGGTACTCTCCATAGGAAGATGGCACCACCCATAGAAGGACAAATGCATTTTTCCCTTTACAGGAGGGCTAAGCTATGAGTGGGAGATGTCTGAACATCCCAAGTGCTATGGACCAAATTGCGTCCCCTCAAAATTCATATGTTGAAGCCCTGACCCCCAATGTAATGTTACTTGAAGATGGGCCCCTTTGGAAGGTAATAAGGTTTAGATAAGGCCATGAGTGTGGGGTCCTCATGATGGGATCAGTGTGCTTCTAAGAAGAGACACCAGAGAGTTCCCTCTTCCTCTCCCCCAACTCCCTCCACCTCCTCTACCTCCTCACTATGTGAGGGCACAGTGGGAAAGTAGCCACCTGCAAGCCAGGAGGGGGCCCGCATCACAAACCCTTGATCTTGCAACCCTCATTATGGCACCTTGATCTTGGACTTCTAGTCTCCAAAACTGTGAGGAAATTAATTTCCCTTGTTTAAGTCTCTCAGCCTACGGAATTTTGTCGTGCCATTCCAAGCTAAGACATCATGAAACCAAGGGCCTGGCTGAGTATACAGGGATTCTGAAAGCAATGGAGCAACCCAAAATGTTGAGAAGACAAGTCAAGAAGGTGGCTCAGCCCTCCAACCATGTAGATGAGAGCAGGAATACCCTCAGAGAATTTTGCTGAATGACCCCAGGTTGCCCCAGCTTTTGTCTACAGATAATGTCCTACTAACACTTAAGCCCAATGTTTGCTGTATATGGTATCCTCCAGATCAGGCAGGAATTGCAGTCCCACAGAGAAACTCTACAAACCTGCACGGGGAGTCCTCAAAATCTATCTCACTTGTTGTCACAGATGAGTAGGAGCTGTCCCTAGACACCCAACTCTGCCACCCCACCTTCTCCATGGTCCTTGCATGACCTCTCTACCATTCTGCTGGCCAACCTCCGAGGAGCATCAGCAACTTGGAAGCTGTCTACATAAAGGAACAAGACAGAAGTGGCCTTTCTCTGGTCATGCTCAGTTGCTGAGCCTCACCAGTCTCACAGTGTTGCAGGCCTTAGGCCTTGATTAGGACCACTTAGGTGCCCTCAAAACCCTGAATTTTTCCTAACACAAAATTCTGAATCTTAGAAAAAAAAGCTGAGTTCCCTACCCATAACTTCTTACCCAAATTGGTCTATCTCCTTCCCAGATTTTAAACAGCAAGGAAGAGTTTGGCTTTTCCAAGTCAGGCAAAAAAGTCCCCTCTCTCCTTTGCCCAGAGCAGGGACTGGCTTGCTTTATATACACACTAAAAAATGCCACTCTGCTGACTCTTTTTTTTTTAGTTTAGTTTTTTTTTTTTTTTTTAGAGTTGTGGGGTACATGTGAGGATTTGCTAGCTAGGTCTCTTTCTCCCTGGTAGTGAACATGATACCCAGTGGGTGGTTGTATGCCCCTTATCCTCCCTCCTTCTCTCCCCCTATTAGCAGTGCCCAGGGACTGTTATTCTTATCTTTGTGCCCGTGTGCCTGATGCTTAGTGCCCACCTATGAGTGAGAGCATGTGGTATTCAGGGGTTTTTTTTGTTTCTGTGATAGTTCACTTAGAATGATGGTTTCCAACTACATCCATGTTGCCACAAAGGACATGATTTTGTCCACTGATTCTTCAATTAAACATCTGGTCCCCTATGACTCTGCTCACTAAGAATATAGCTGTCAGTTTCTCTCAAAAACAAACAAACAAAAAGGCCCAGGGAAAGCACTCTGTCGAGGGCACCTTGTTATATAAGTGAAGGCAAGCAGATGGAGGAGGGGGATGTTGTCGCTTACCCCCACAGGCAAGATATATCATATCTCTGTCCTAGTTCAGGCCTTGTGACACAGATACACAGTTACCAATTTGATGTTATGTTGTGACCTACTAATTAAACTTCCATTCAGGTACTTCTGGGAAAAGCGTTGAGGGGAGGTGATGGCTCCTGGCAGATCACAGAGCATGGAGTTAACAGTGGCCAGTTGCCTAAAGAGAGTGTGTGACATTAGCACAGGGGAGGAATCAGCAGTCCCTGGGCACTGCTAGGGGAGAGAGGGAGGGAGGAAGGTGGGAGGCACATGGCAACACAAAGGGTACTTGGTTCATTTGGGGGGGATAGTGAGGACCAGTTAGAAGCCCAAACTTTACCTGCATACAGCCTACTTATGTAGCTAATCCTCCCTTGTACCCTAAGTTCCTTTAATAAAATAAAATTTAAAAAATAAAAATAAAGTGAGTGGGTGAGAAAGAGACTGTCTAGAGTAATGTGGGGGAGAACAGAAAATTCTGGGGAGGGGGTGCGACCAAGCTGCTGGCCAGTCCCTTATTACCCACCAGTTAAGGTTCGGCCAAGCCTTTGGGAAGTTCTGAGAAACAGGACATTTAAAGGGCTAATTTCCTTCCCTCACTCCAGGAGGCACTTAGCCAGCCCATACCTGCAAGGAAGGTAGACATTCAAAAATGGGAGTGACTTGCCATCTTTCCAGAGAATTAACGACTGAATGCATCATTTCCCCCAGGTTTCAGCAAGGAAAGGGGAACAGAAGGTCTCTTGTCTCATGCCTCAGCCATCATGCAACCTCCCCAAGAGCTCATGCATGTTTATCTTTTTGGCTCCAGGAACGTCTGCTTGGGGCTTTGCAGAGTCCCATTTATATCCCTGGCTTTGCCTGTTACTTAATTTATGGCTTTGCTGCCATCATCAGGAAAGCTATGGGCAAAAGCAATGGCAATTCAATAATTAGACAGACAAGAGGGCCCAGGGTCTTGGGAAATTTTGCTCAGCTAGAGAGAAACACAGACCGCAGAAGCGTCCCCAAAAGAAGCATCTTAGCTCTGTTAATCCCCAAAGTATCTTTACAAAAATAAACTAAAGGCAAATTTAGACTAGAATTAAGTCAGGGATATTACAAATGAAAAATTTTATGGGTCTGCTAGGAAAATGAACAGTTGGAAGTTACTGAGAGAAGCCAGTCTAAGATCTGTATTCTGTAGATACAAATAAAGACTGAATTGTCAGGCACACACCACAGAGATGAAAGAGACTATAAATTGAAATGGGGGCAAAAATACCCTGAGTAAAATAAACCTCAATGATGTTATTGATTTTATTGCTTAGAAAATAATTCACATTGATGTGGTCAATAAAACGTTCTTACAGAGTGATGAAACAGCCCCAACAGGATGACAGGTTTGTGACCTATGAAGAGTGGTTCCCCAAAAGTGCCTGGTAGTGGGAGGTAGGTTGTTCAGAGGTCACTGTCCTCATCTGAGACTTGCCAGATAAGGTAAACAGTGGCTCCTGGTGCCCTAGAAACCATCCACCCTTTCTCCTCAGGACCTTATTTGGCACCAGCTATCCTTCTCACCTCTGCCACCACTGCCATTCTGAGGTCAGCTAACATTCTTGGATGGTGGGCCACCTCCTCAAAGTCAAAATCTGAGTTAATGAGCATCTTCCTCTCTTCCTGTCCTCCTCATCTCCCACCCCAGGTCTATTTCTCAGCTTTGGTTCTGACAATAGCACCCCTGTCCTCTCAATCACCCAGACTTGAGACCACCAAAGTACTTTTTCCTTTTTCTTTGTTAACCCTACCCCTAAACCTCTGTGTAGTAAACAATTAAATAATCAGTCAAGGGCTTCGAGATGGCTGACTAGAGGCATTCAACACTAGCCTTCTCCACAAAGAATAACCAAAATAGCAAGTACATAATCACACTGCAAATAGAGCATGTAAGGGAGAATACTAGAATTCGACAGAAGAGTGACAGGAAATACCCAAGACACAGAAGGTGAGGGAAGCAAGGCAGCCAGCTCAGCTGGGACCAGCTGGGAGCCTGGAGAGTTCCCCCAGTGCAGGGAAGGGGCAAACAAGAGACCCTCTGCAGTCCACATTCTCACCATGGACTCTGCAACCCTAGCCACAGAAGAGCCTTTCAACCCTTGTGACCCTCCAACTAGCATAAGGAGCTGCCTAGAGATCACATGACAGCCCTGCTCCAGTGAGGGAGCTCACGCTGGGTCCCACACAGATCCTGAGTCCTAAACAGCTACAGCACAACACCATTTTGACAGTTCAACCCAACCATAGAAATTCCTGCCCAGGGGCCACAGTACCTGCCTCTCCACATCCCTAGAGCTCCACTGACATCCCCCCATGTCCACTCAGAGGGCTGCAGTGGTGTGACACTTGTTGGACTCAATAGAGCAGCAGGGGCCAGGTACAGTGGCTCATGCTTATAACCCCAACATTTTGGAAGGCCAAGGCAAGAAGACTGCTTGAGCCCTGGAGTTCCAGACCAGCCTAGGCAACATAGTGAGACCATAGCCAGGCGTGGTGGTACCCGCCTGTAGTCCCAGGTACTTGGATGGCTGAGGTGAAACGATTGCCTGATCCCAGGAAGTCAAGGCTGCAGTGATCCATGATCATGGCACTCCACTCCAGCCTAGGTGACAGAGTGAGACTCTGACTCAAAAAAAAATTAATAAAAAAATAGAGCAGCTGGGTCTCCAGCATCTTAGCATATACAGTGCCTTGCAGTCCAGGAACAAGTCATGCAGCACACCAGGGAAGCTGCCTTCAGGGCAAAGGGAGCCAAAGTGTGTGCTCCCCAGAGGCTGAAACCTGGCTGCTTGGGCTACCTCCACTGACAGCAACTCTGCCTGAACCAGTGGGAGGGTTGCAGAGCAACTGCATGCACCCTGAGGAAAGATTCTCCCCATCCACAACCACTGCTGCTGCCACCACTGCCACTGCTGCCACAGGGAGCAAAAGCATGCACCATTAGCGGAGACCCAGATACCCAGCAACAGGACTACCACACACATGCATGTCCCTGAAGATGGGCACTCACCACCACCACTGCTACCAGTACCCACACACTTGACTGGGAGGCCTGGGAATCACTCTGTCTCGCCCACAACAGTCTGCATTCAGGTGTACAACTACAGGGCCTAAGGACAGACCCACCCCCCTCCCAGTGTCTAAACATTGCACCTGGGAGGTCTTTGGATTACCCTGCCCTAACCACCACTGCTGTTATCTGTGCACTCCTTCCAGTGGTCTGCGAATGGGCCCACCCAATCTATTGCTATCATCACAGCCAGCACCCACATACACATACCACCTGGGGACCTGGGGACTGGCCAACCCAGCCCATCACAGCCTCTGTTAACACAAATACATGCTGTCTCAGAGCCTGAAGGTTGTCCTGCCACCCTCTAGCCATTGCTCACTATCCAGGAGCCCAAGGATTCAACCACCTGCCAGCCCACCACTGCCACTGCTGGCACCCAAAAAAGCTACTTAAAGGCCCGAGAATCAGCTTGGACCTGCTAACACCAGTGCCTGTGTATGCCAGCCTGGACCTCCATGCATGCTTGGCCCACTGCTGCCACCACTTGGGCCTGAGGACTAGCCCACCCACCTTGTATCCAGCAAAACCCACTACAGCCTCAACTCACAACTACAGCCTAAGCTACTGAGGAAATCACAGATATTACTGACACTTTTTACAGCCAAGGAAATCATGTGGAGTCTACACTACTGCATGTACCCAGAATCAAAGCTAAAGTGCCTATCCAAACAACACCATAGATATGTCATCCAAAAGTCTTGAAAGCCAGTGAAAAGAATGAAAGAAGCAACTGTTATAGCAGATGTGTAGCTATCAACATAAGGACATAAGAAACATAAAGAAGCAAGATAATATAACATCTCCAAAGGAACATCATAATTCTTAAGCAATAGATTCCAATAAAAAAGAAATTAGCCAAGTGTGGTAGCTCATACCTGTAATACTAGCACTTTGAGAGGCCAAGGTGAGAGGATTGTTTGAGCCCAGGAGCTCAAGACCAGGCTGGGCAACATAGTGAGAACTTGTATCTAAAAAACCAAAAAATTAACCAGGTGAGAGGGCATGTTCCTGTAGCCCCAGCTACTCAGTAGGCTGAAATGGAAGGATAACCTTAGCCCAGGAGATGTGGGCTGTGGTAAGCTGTGATCATGCCACTGTACCTCACCTAGGTGATAGAGTGAGACTTTGACTCAAAAAAAATTATGAAATGTCAGAAAAAGCATTCAAAAAATGATATTAAAGAAGCTTAGTGAGACACAAGAGAATAGAGATAAACAATACAAAGAAATTAGAAAAATCATTCATAATATGAATAAGAAATTCACAAGAGAAACAGATATGACAATTTTTAAAAAAAGAGAACCAAACAGAAATTCTAGAAATTAAGGATTCAACAAATGAAATAAAAAATTCATTTGGGAGCTTCAATAATAGACTAGATCAAACAGAAGAAAGAAATTCAGAACTTAAAGATAGATCTTTTGAAATAAGAGTCAGACTAAAGAAGAAGAAAAGAATTTTAAAAACCCAATGAAGCCTATGTGCCACATGGGACACCATAAAATGATCAAATATTCGGTGTTCCAGAAGGTTAGGAGAAACCTATTTAGGAATATAATAGCTGAAAACTCCACAAGCCAAGCAGAGATTTAGGAATCCACTCAAAGATACTTACATAGGTAAAACCAAAAAAATTCTTCTCCACAGAACATTATAGTCAAACATCCCAAAGTCAAAGACAAAGAGAGAATTCTAAAAACATTACAAGAAAAGCATCTAGTTACATAAAAGAAAACCTCCATCAGACTAATGGCAGATTTTTTATAGGAGAAACCTTGGGGCCAGGAGAGAATGAGATAATATATTTAAAATGTTGGAATTAAAAACTACCATCCAAGAATACTATACTCAACAAAGTCATTCTTCATAACTGAAGGAAAAATAAAGTCTTTTCCAGAGAAACAAAAACAGAGAAAATTCATTAACACTAGACTGATCCTGCAAGAAATGCTTAAGGGAGTCCTACACCTGAAAGTGAAAGGATGATATCTACCATCATGAAAACACACAAAAGTATAAAACTCACTTCATAGAACAAACACTCAAATGAGAAAAAGAAAGGAATCATATTTTACAATGACAGAAATCCATCAAACCTCAATAAGAGAGAAAGAAAAGAAGACATACAAAACAATCAGAAAACAATTCACAAAATGACAGAAGTAAGTCCTCATATATCAATAATAATCTTAATGTAAATGGATCACATTTACCACATAATTGATATAGACTGGCTTAAAGAATCTAAAAAAAGAAACTTTACCCAACCATATTCTGCTTACAATAAATTCACTTCACCTGCGTAGACTGAAAGAAAAGGAGCAGGAAAAAATATTCCATACAAACAAAAATGAAATGTAAGCACAAGTAGTTGTGTTTATATCTGATAAAACAGACGAAGTCAGAAACATTAAAAAAGAGACAAAGAAGTCAGTATATAATGATAAAGGGATTGATTCAATAAGAAGACGTAATAAGTCTAAATATATATGTGCCCAACACTGGAGCCAACGGTTGAGAACTTCAACCCCTCTCTCTTGGCACTAGGTAGATCATCTAGACAGAAAATCAAAGAAATGTTAGATTTAAGCTATACTTTAGGCAAAAAAATGTAATAGATATTTACAGAACATTGTACCCAACAGCTGCAGAATATACATTCTTCTCATCAGCTCATGGAACACTCTCCAAAATAGACCATATGCTAGGCCACAAAACAAATCCCCATAATTTAAAAAATTGAAATGATATCAGGTCTCTTCATCACCACATTGGAATAAAATTTGACATTAATATGAGAAGAACTTTGGAAGCTGCAGAACTACATGGAACTCAAACAACACACTCTTAAATGACTACTGGGTCATGAAGAAATTAAGAAGGAAAGCAAAAAGTTTCTTACAACTAAAATAAAAATTGAAACACAGCATACCAAAACCTATGGAATGCAACTAAAACAGTGCAAAGAAGGAAGTTTATAATGATAAATGCCTACATTAAAAAAGTAGAAAGACTTCAAACAAATGATATAATGATGTGCCTCAAAAAAATAAAAAAGCAAGAACAAAGCAAACCCATAACTAGTGAAAGGAAAGAAACAATAAATATCGGAGCCAACCAAGTATCACATGTTCTCACTCATAAGCAAACCTTGAACAACTATCATAATACCATAAGAAAGACATTGGCAGTAGTGGGAAACTGCCAGGGGAGGCTGGGGATGGGATTGGCAGTAGTGGGAAACTGCTAGGGGAGGGGGGCACACCTCATCAACAAGGGTATCTGCATAATGAACATTTGAATACCTAACCCTGAATTGTACCCTGCATATTTAAAATTTAAAATTTAAAATAAATTATAAATACCAGAGCCAAATTAAACAAAATATAGACTTAAAAAATAAAAAGAATCAATAAAATGAGAAATTGGCTTTTTGAAAAGATAAAATCAATAAACCACTTGCTAGACTGAGCAAAAGAGAAGACTGAAATAAACGAAATACGTAATGAAAATGGAGACATTACAACTGACACCATAGAAATACAAATGACCATCTGATACTATTATGAACAACTATACAATAACAAACTGGAAAACCTAGAGAAAATGGATAAATTCCTGGACACCCTATACAATCCACCATGACTGAAATGGAAAGAATTGAAAAAATCTGAACAGATGGATAACAAATAGCAAGATTGAATCAGTAATAAAAAGTCTCCCAACAAATAAAAGTCCAGGACTAGATGGCTTCACCACCAATTCTACCAAACTTATAAAGAAGAACTAACACTAATTCTCATCAAACTATTTCAAAACTTGAAAAGGAGGAAATTCTTCCTAACTCATTCTATGAGACCAGCATTACCCTGACACCAAACCAGACAAGGACACACAACAAAAAAAGGAAACTAGAGTCCACTACCCCGGAAAAATATAGACACAAAAATCCTGTACAAAATACTAGCAAACTAAACCCCAACAGCACATCAAAATAATCACACACCATGATCAAGTGAGATGTATCTAAGGGATAAAAATTATACACAGATCAACAAACATGATACATTATGTCAACAGAATGAAATATAAAAATCATATGATCAGCTATCTGGGCTCGGTGGCTCAGCCTGTAATCCCAGCACTTTGCGAGGCCGAGGCGAGTGGATTGCCTGAGCCTGCGGGTTTGAAACCAGCCTGGGCAACTTGGCGAGACCTCGTCTCTACAATTACAAAAAAAATTAGGTGGGCGTGGTAGCGCACACTTGTAGTTCCGACGACTTGGAAGGCTGAGGTGGAGGAGCGCGGGAGCCCAGCAGGTTGACGCTGGAATGGCCATGGGCTTGCCAATGCAACATCATAAAGGCCATGTATGTCAAATCCATGGCTAACACTAGACTGAATAGGGAAAAGATGAAAGCCCTTCCTCAAAGAACTCAAACAACACAAGGATGCCTATTTTCACCACTCCTATTCATTACAGTACTGGAAGTCCTAGCCAGAGCAATGAGCAAGAGAAAGGAATAAAAGACATCCAAATTGGAAAAGATAAAGTCCAATTGTCCCTCTCTGCAGATGATGTAGTTTTATATTAGAAAAACCTAAAGCCTCCACCAAAGAAACTGCAAATTCAGTAAAATTGCAGGCTACAAAATCAATGTACAAAGATCAGTAGAACTTTTATACACCAATGATGAAATAGCTGAAAAAGAAATAGAGCCTTTTGCCTTGTTGTGTGCCTGAGAGCAAGATGGACCACCAGCAACTCTATTGAGACCATCCATGGAAATTTGGTCAGGGTTCTTGCTCTTGCCGCAGGTCTGCTCAAATCAGCTGGATCTGATCCAGAAATACCGCCTCAATATTTGACACCTAAGCCGGGTGCGGTGGTTCACACCTATAATCCCAGCACATTGGGAGGCAGAGGTGAGAAGATTACCTGAACTCAGGGGTTCAAGACCAGCCTGAGCAACATGATGAGACCTCATCTCTACAATAAATCAAAAAATTAGCTCGGTGTGGTGGCACATGCCTATCGTTCCAGTTACTTGGAAGGCTGGGGCAGAAGGATCAACTGAGCCCAGCAGGCAAAGGCTGTGATAGCCGTGAGCATACCACTGCACTCCAGCCTGGGTGACAGAGTGAGACTCCGACTCAAAAAAAAAAATGTGCCACCAGTGTTTCCGCCAGCATGTGAAGGACATAAGTTTCATTAAGTTGGACTGAGTGATTTTCCTTGAGTGGATTATCCAAGGCATCTACCCAATGAAAGCATGCTGGTTCCTTGTACATAGAATAAAAAATTCTAAAAAAAAGAAAAGAAAAGAAATCGAGAAGGTAACCTCAGTTACAAAACAAAATCCCAGCTACAAAAACAAAATAAAATACCTAGGAATAAATTTAACCAAGGAGATAAAAGACCTCTGCAAGGAAAACTACAAAACACTGATGAAAGAAATTGAAGAATACACAAACAAATGGAAAGACATTCCATGCTCATGAATTAGAAGAATTAATATCATTAAAATGACCATCCTGGGCCAGGCACAGTGGCTCACACCTATAAACCTAGCATTTTCAGAAACCGAGGCAGAAGGATTACTTGAGCCCAGAGTTTGAGGCCAACCTGGGCAACATAGCAAGACCGCATCTCTACAAAAAAAGAAATGAAAAAATTAGCCAGGCTTGGTGGCACATGCCTATAGTCCCAGTTACTCAGGAAGCTGAGGCAGAAAAATCACCTGAGCCCGGGAGGTCAAGGCTTGCAGCAAACTGTGATCATGCCATTGCACTTCAGCCTAGGAGACAGGGTGAGACTCTGACTCATTCAAATAAAAATAAAATAAAATGACCATACTGCCCGAATCAATCTACAGATTCAATGCAATTCTATCATAATACAAATGTCATTTTTTACAGAAATGGAAAAAAAGCCCTAAAATTCATATTAAACCAAATAAGAACCTGAATAGCCAAAGCAATTCTGAGCAAAGAGAACAAAACTGAAAACACAATATATTACATGTCTATAGCAACCAAAACAACATGGTGTTGGTATAAAAACAGACACATAGACCAATGGAACAGAATAGAGAACCCAGAAATAAATTCACATATTTACAACCAATTGATTTTCAACAAAATTTCCAAAAACATACATTGGGGAAAGGACATCCTCTTCAATAAATGGTGCTGGGAACATTGAATATCCTTATGTAGAAGAATGAAACTTGATCTGTATCTCTCACTATATGCAAAAAATCAACTCAAGTTTGATTAAAGACTTACATGTTAGACCAGAAACCATAAAACTACTAGGGGAAACACTTCAAGGCATTGGTTTAAACAAAGATTCTGTGGCTAAGACCTCAAAAGCACAGACAAGAAAAGCAGAAATAGGCAAGTGGGACTATATTAAACCTTCTGCACAGCAAGAAAAACAATCAACGGGGTGAAAAGATAACCTGTTGAATGGGAGAATATATTTGCAAACTATTTATCTGAAATATCTAATATCTAGAATATCCAAGGAACTCAAACTCAACAGCAAAAACAAAAACTAATCCCATGAAAAAGTGAGGAAAGGATATGAATAAATATTTCTCAAAAGACATACAAATAGACAACAGATATATTAAAAAGTGCTCAACATCGATTATCATCAGGAAATGCAAATCAAAACCACAATGAAATATCATCTTACCTCAGTTAGAATGGCTATTACTAAAAAGACAAAAAATAACAGATGCTGGAGAAGATGCAGAAAAAAGGGAACTCTTATACACTGTTGGTGGGAATGCAAATTAGTATGACTATTATGGAAAACAGTATGAAGATTTCTCAAAAAACTAAAAATAGAATTATCATACAATCCAGCATAATTATATAATTGGATAAATTCCTGGGTATTTATCCAAAGGAAGGGAAATCAGCATGTCAAAGGGATACCTGCACCCTCATATTTATAGCAAAATTATTCATAATTGCAAAGATATGAAATCAACCAAAGTGTTCATCAGTGGATTGATGGTTATCCATTAATACTCATTTCTTTATGGGAAATGTGGCTTATATACACAATGAAATACTACTTGACCACAATAAAGAATAAAATCTTGTTATTTGCAGCAACACAGATGGAACCGGAGGTCATTATGTTAAGTGAAATAAGCCAGACACAGAAACACAAATATTATATGTTCTCATTCATATGGGAGAGCTAAAAAAGTTGATTCCATGGAGGTAAGAAAGCAGAATGATAGTTACCAACTGGGCGCAGTGGGTCACATCTGTAATCCCAGCTCTTTGGGAGGTCGAAACAAGAGAATTGCTTGAGCCCAAGTGTTGGGAGCCGGCTGAGGAGGCCTGCCTGAGCGTTAGGGATCCAGGTGGGCTGCAGACCCTAAGACCACTAGGATGAGTTCAGGAGCTGATGGCCCATTCCCTCTTCCTTCTTTGCTGTTTGGCGCATCCCACTAGCAGAGACTTTGATGATCTAAGCATGAAGCTCTGAGAGTACAACAGGCAAGGCTTACTTTAGGAGTCCATTGTTCCTGTTTCTTACAGACTGCAGTTTTGGCTTTAAACTTAACATAATTCAAACTCAAGTCACATTTGGGAGACTTTAATAAGGTACAAGATTCTTTTAAGATTTAAAAGTATATTTGTAGAATTAGCATATAAATATAAAGTGCTGTTTCAATCTTAATAATATAGTTAATTATCTAGAGTTACTAGAAACGGCCCAGCACAAACTTGGGGCTGGGCCACATTCCTTAGGAACTGGTTTGGGCTATAATTAAGAGTTTCTATAATGTAGGTAGAATTAGCATACACTAATTAAAATAGAAAGGAATTGGAATTTATGTTGGTCATTAGGTGTTGTGCATGCATAAGTTTTAAAAGTTATTGATGATTAGAATATTATGATATTAGAATTGTTGTATTGCTTTTGAGGAAACACCTGGTGGGTGGGGGACGTCCCTCATTCACCTGGCTTTATGTTTATGTAAAAGTTTTGTGATTTAATTGGGATTGTTCTTCCTTATGCCTGAGGAAACACCTGGTGGGTGGGGGACACCCCTCACCTACCTGGCTTTGTGTTCACGTGAAAGTCTTGTGATTTAACCTGTGAAACTTTAGGATAAAAGACTTACAGTTCGTCCCATTAAACAGCTCCTGCACTAGACAGAGTCCAGTCTCTCTTTCTCCCCCCGTCTCTCTCTTTCTTTCTCTTTATTTCTCCAGAATAATCGCCGATGCCACCACACCTCCCAGGGACCCTCTAAATCTTTTTGCAGGGGCTGGCACCCCACACCCAGGTGTTCAAGACCAGCCTGGACAACACAACGAGATCTCATATCTACTAAAATAAAAAATTAAGCCAGACTCAGTGGCTCAGCCTGTAATCCCACACTTTGCAAGGCTGAGGTGAGTGGATTGCCTGAGCCAGTGGGTTTGAGACCCGCCTGGACAACTTGGCGAGACCTCATCTCTACAACAAATCAAAAAATTAGCCGGGCATGGTAGCACACACATGTAGTTCCAGCTACTTGGAAGGCTGAGGCCGAAGGATTGCCGGAGCCCAGCAGGTCAAGGCTGCGGTGACTGGGAGTGGCCACTGCACTCCAGTCTGGGTGATGGAGTGAGACACCAACACACACACACACAAAAATTAGCTGGGCATGATAGTGTGTGCCAGGAGTCCCAACTACTTGGGAGGCCGAGCCAGAAAAATCACCTGAGCCCAGGAGGTGGAGGTTAACATGAGCCATGATTGTGTCACTGTACTCCAGCCTGGGCAACAGAGTGAGACTTCAACTCAAAAAGAAAAAAAAAGAATGACAGTTACCAGAGACTGGGTGTACATGGGGGGGGGGACAAAGAGAAGTTGGTGAATGGGTACAGGAAGGAATAAGTTCTAATGTTCAATGGCAGAATGGGTTGACCATAATTAACAACACGTTGTATATTTCAAAATAGCTATAACAGAGGACTTGAAATGTTCCCAACACATAGACATTGTAAATACTCGAGTTGATGGATACCCTAAAACCTCTGGCTTGATCATTACACATTTTAGGCATATTACAAAATAGCACCTATAAAAATATATAAATACGATATATCAATAAAAACAATAAAACAAAGAATGTGGATGATACCAAAAAACAAATTAAATGAAGAATTAACCTCACCCAAGAAGAGGTGTGGCCTTTGCTCCTGGCTCCTGGGAGGTGATCTCTAGGCCCTTCTTCGCAATATCCAGATTTATAAGAGTGTCTTTGTTACTTGGGAACCTTGGGTGACACCAGATAATCTACCAATATTGTTTATGGTGGGTGATTTGGGTCATGTGGTCTCAGTTCAATCTTCAGAGGAGCTAGAGACTAAAGTTAGCTATGCAGGCAATCAAATATGTCTACATGACCAAGTCCCAGTGAAAGCTCTGGACATCAAGGCTTAGGTGAGCTTTACTGTTTGGCAATACTCCATGTATATTGCCACACATTGCCAGGACGAGGTAACACTGTCCATGATTCCACTGGGAGAGGACACCTGGAAACCATGTTTGGAACTCCCCTGGAGTACTCTGACCCATGCATCTCTTCCCTTGGCTGATTTTGATCTGCATCCTTTCACTGTAGTAAACCATAATAGTGAGAATAACAGCTGTCAGTGAGATTTGCAAATACTTCTAGCAAATGACCAAACACAAGAGTGGCTTTGCCTTCCCCCACCAGTAACTGCAACTGGAATCAGAAGTAAGGGTGGTCTTGTGGATTGTCCTATAACTTTATACCTACCCTCACCAGAACCTACAATGACTTGGCACCCAGAGGTTGATTAACACTTAACAGTCTATACCTTGTCTTAGCCAAAAGGCCTAGAGGCAATGACAGTTGACAGTCTAAAGAGAAAAGTTTTAAAATTCCTTCCCCACTAAAACTGCAAGCCACTTGAGGCCAGGGGCTAAATCATGGTCAACTTGTTGTTGTTGTTGTTGTTGTTGTTGTTGCTGTTAATTCTCAACATTTGTGACATAGCTGGTGACTAGTAGTTTCTCTTTAAGTTAATAAAATAACCATGTACCCAACCAAAACAAAGTGACAAGTAAAATGTGTGATTCAAATTTGCTCTTGATCCTAAAACTTATAGAAATATGCAAGTTAACACTCCAATATCAGAGAATCAGGAAAAAGTTTACCACAATTTAACAAAGACAAAATGAGACTGGGTTGGTGCTGGCTGGTCAAAGCTACACTTCCTCATATTACCAGTTTCACATATGAGCTAGCACCTTAAGCTATGGATTAAAAAGACAGATTGGAAACCTTAGACTAATACATTCAGCTACCTCCTGGACATTTGCTGTTGGTTTCAGAATTGGTTCAACGTTATTAAATTAGAGCTTATCAACTTCCTCATCCATAGAACCTGCCTCTTTCCAATAAACTCCCGAGTGAACAGCAATCTCATCTACCCAGTGGCCCAAGCCAGAAAACTGGGAACCATCTTTGACTCCTTTATCTCTCTCACTCATCTAATTACCACAAAGCCCAGTTGACACTTTTTTCAAATATCCTCTCTCTGTTCCCTGTCCTTCTCCCTCAAAGGGAAGTTCTGCTAATTAATCTGTCTTTCAACTTCCTCTCTGCTGGTCTTCCCACCTCACTTCTCAGTTCCCTCCAACGTATTCTCCACAATGCAACCACAGTGATTTTTTTAAATAAAGCACAAATCTTACTTTGTTACTATGTCTTAAAGCCTTTTAATAATTTCCCTGCCCTAAGTGATCTACCTGTCTAGCCTCATCACTCACCACTTCCTTCTCCTACCTGATACTCTGGCTATTCTAAACTTCATCCAGTTCCTCAAGTTCACCGCACTTTATCTCTTGACTGACTCCAGGCTTTTGCCTATCCCATTCCTTCTGCCTAGAACACTATTCCCTCCATGTTGCTTAGCTATTTTCTACCCATCCACTAAGTCTACTCGGAGTTCGGTTCTTCTGCAAAGGATTCTGCAGCATATTGGGTTTTCCAAAGATGGCCACAACAATCTCTCTCATCCTCCATGCTCTTTGGAACTCTGAGCTTCCCATGTAAGGAATTCAGTGACACCAAGGCAGTCATGCTGTGAGGAAGCCCAGGTCACATGGAGAGGCCATGTGTGGGTGCTTCCGTTGAGCCTCTGCCCAGGTGCCAGACATGCAAATGAAGATACCTCCCACGATTCCAGTGCCCAGCCATTGTGTTACCTCCAGCCATCCCAGTCTCCCTGGATAAGGTCTCAGTGTGGAACAGAAGAAATGACCCCACTGTGCCCTTCCCAAGCTCCTGACCCACAAATTCAGTGAGTGTAATCAACTGTTGGTATTATGCTACAAAGTTTTGGGGAAATTTGTTGCCTAGCACTTGTAACTGACATGCCTTCCTTGACCACCTAAGCCTAAATTAGGCCACTCTCCAGATTCCCATGGCACCCTGTACCTTTCCCAGCCTCACTTTCCATACTGAATTACCATTGCTAGCTAGCTCATCTCTACCCTACACTAGATATTAAGTCTATAAAGGCAGAGGCCACATTTACCTTGTGTGTCTACATATCCTCAGCACTCTGCACATTGGCTAGCACCAAACAGGCAATAAATAGTCCGTGTTTAACAAATCTTCAGTAAAAGAGAGCTACAAGAGCACTAGATCAAAAGCATCACCACGACAAGAAAAAGTCCACAACATGCACCCAGGGAACTGCATGCATCATCTTTATATAGGAAAGCACCTCAGGTTCATGCGAGGGTTAACAAGAACTTAAGCCCAACTCCACTACAAAACCAGGTTTCAATTCGTCAATTTTTCATGAAATGAAGACAAGCTCTGAACTGGAAGAAAGGCCCAGATAGCAGAAAGGTTATAAGGTCAGGGCTATGGCTTGAGATGGCAAATTATACTGTGAGTTTAGACCACAAAGGGACTCAGAGAGAGAAACAACGTCTGGCTGACCTTTATCTAAGGCCTGAAATTAAATATTAATCATAGATCCTGACCCAAATCTATTGAGGCTAGAGCTAAATCTTCTTTTCAACAGAGGCCTTTGAAAAGCTCAAAAGACGTAGGGAAAAGGACCAGGGTGTCACACAGGGGAATGATGAAAGGATCAGGAAGATTCATTTACTGGATAAGAAAAAAACTTAAGGAGTTTAGCTTAAGAGTCAAGGTTTTATTCAGAGAAACTAGATAGAAATGTAAGCACTTTAATACTTTGGTCAAAGTAAAAACTAAAAAACAAGGAATGTTATTTAATCTTATTTCCTGGTTAGAACAAACAAATAGGATAAATGAATTAGAAGTGTGTTTTAGGATATGCAAAATAATTATCTGTTGCAACACAATCAAATTTAAATAAATTGATAAGGGAATTTTTTATTCCAAATAGTGGAATAAAAATATTCTTAGAAGGAAACTAGAAATGCACTTACGAACTATTTTGACAGTAAAGAATAATATCTTTTGAGATGTTTCTCTCTTCACTTCCCTGAGATTTTTTTCCTCAGGGGCACTAATATAAAAAGAAAGTTGTCAATAAAATAATTAATTCTGACAAATGCAGAAGTGACATTGCTGGGAGACACTCCATAATCAAAGAGGACCAGGGTCTCGCAGAGGTTCAAGACTGTTCTTTGAAAAGCAGAGAGAGGGCTGGGCTCAGTGGCTCAACCTATAGTCCCAGCAGGTGTGGCAAGTGGAGGCTGTGGCAAGTGGATTGCCCGAGCCCGTGGGTTCAAGACCAGCCTGGGCAACTTGGCAAGACCTCATCTCTACAATAAATCAAAAATTAGCTGAGCGTGGTAGCGCACACCTGTAGTTCTGGCTACTTGGAAGGTTAAGGAGGAAGGATCACCAGAGTCCAACAGGTTGACACTGGAGTGGCCGTGAGCGTGTCACTGTGCTCCAGCCTAGATGACAGAGTGAGACTCCAAAAAAAAAAAAAAAAGTACAGAAAGTAAAAAGCTTTACTGCTATTTTGAATAAGCAAAACATGTACATAATATAAAATTCAACAGGTATAATACAAACTAAGAGTGTTCTTTTAATGCTCGGTGTTTTTTTCTGAAAATAAAAAAAATCTTTAAATTGTTTTATTTTGGGCCTATTTCAAGAATACATTAGGAGTAATTTTCTGTGTTTGTACCCCAAATAATCTATTTGATCATTGTATGGTGTTACTTTCTATCTAAATTTGACTCTTCTTAATTAAGTTGCTTTCCCTCCTCCCAACATTTTGAGAGTTATGACCATGGCAAAATCCTACCACCTAGTGGAAAAACTCTCCACTCTTTAAAATCATTTTAGAATTTAGAGTACATCAGCTATTAGCCATTAGCTACAAATGTAGAGCACTTTTAAAACTTAAGTGTAAGGGAATAAGTTGTTAAAACATCTTTAATCAATGAAAACTTATGTAAATTTAATCCCAAAGACTTCAGCATTGTTAACGTTTCTAGATAGAACAGCCAATAGTTACTGTGAACTGCAAAGATCTCCCCGCCTTTATTTTTTTGAGTTGAAGTCTCACTTTGTTGCCCAGGCTGGAGTGCAGTGGCATGCTCACAGCCACTGCAGCCTCGACCTGCTGGGCTCAGGCAGTCCTTCTGCCTCAGCCGTCCAAGTACCTGAAACTACAGGTGCGCGCCACCATGCCTCGTTAATTTTTTTATTTATTGTGGAGATGAGGTCTCTCCAAGTTGCCCAGGCTGGTCTTGAACCATGTGCTCAGGTAATCCTCTCACCTCAGCCTCTCAAAGT
The DNA here is from genome assembly GCA_027257055.1 of Cephalopachus bancanus. Classification (NCBI taxonomy): domain Eukaryota; kingdom Metazoa; phylum Chordata; class Mammalia; order Primates; family Tarsiidae; genus Cephalopachus; species Cephalopachus bancanus. The sequence continues at coordinate 6,621,974 of JAPVLO010000073.1, forward strand.
GCTGGGATTCTAGGTATGAGCCACCACTCCTAGTCAAGATCTCCTTTCATTGTTGGGACTTTTTTCCATTTTTGTGTTTATTTAGTGTCAGTAACATTAAGATCTAGTGGGTGACATCAGGCACAGTTTTAATCTCCTGCACATATCAAGCATGATCAATTCACATCCATGTCTGTCTACAGCAGTCATTCCAACTGAGAAATGATTATGTCTTTCCTTTCCCCTTAATTCTGTGAAGAAGTTCCCATTCTTAGTAGATTTTGAGGTTGCATTTTTTTTGCAATGAATAGACAATTCTCTGTTTATTCATAGATATGGTTTTTCCAATGCCTTGCTTAGTATCACTACCCCCATTGCAGGCAATTGTCTTCAAGGCACAAAACCTATTTTAGCAATTATGGACTGAGAACCTAACTAAGGCAATAAAGAAGAAAAAAGGAAGAGAAGAAGGAAGTCAGAAATTTAATAAAATATATAAATAAGCAGCCATCAAGAAGAACGTACATACTATTATGAGATATGGATTCATAATGTGTTTTTAATTTATAATCAGACAAGTTATGGAAAACCACTCCATTCACCCATAAAGATCCTTGGGTGCCAAAGGCAGAATCCTGGGCTAAATAAATCCCTGATTTGATCAAATCTTAGGACAAAAATTAAGACCTAAAAATAAGCTGATATGGAGCCAAAGAATGTAAAGAAGTAGACACATCAATCAAAGGGGTCAGGCAAAGTGGCTCACACCTGAGATCCCAATACTTTGGGAGGCCAAGGTAGGAGGATCACTTTTGGCCAGGAGATTGAGACCAGAAGTGAGACCGCCATCTACACAAAAAATTAAAAGGTTAGTCCAGTATGGTGGTGCATTCCTATAATCTTAGCTACCCAAGAGGCTGAGGCAGAAGGATCACCTGAGGCCAGGAGCTCAAGGCTATAGTAAGCTGTGATCACAGCACTCAGTCCACCCTGGGTGACAGAGCAAGATTTAGTCTCAAAAAAAAAAAATACAACTAAAGGTAAGTGCTACAATCTTGAGAAAAGAGTGGGTAACAGTTGTTGGGAGACTGGTTCTCCTAAGATCAAGGCAGCCTAGACTGCCTTCAAATCCATGGCTCCCAGAGCACCATATTCCATTTTAAGCACTTTCTTTACTGAGATAATAAATGAAAATTGGAAGGAACCCAAAGAAAACTAAAATGACCATAGAAGGATAGATTTTTTTTTTTTAAAAAAGGCAATCTAAATAAGCTAAAGTTGGAAAACGTGGTTAAGGGACAACAAAGGCAAAGAAAGAAGAAGGCATGGATGAAAGAACACAGTACACATTCCTCTTTCTAACAGAAAGGATGAGAGCAGGAAGACAGAGAAACGAAACCCATAGAAACCATAATGCAAGGTCTTTCAGGGACATGGGCAAAACAAACAAAAAAACAAATACCAAGGTGATATAAATTACAGGAACACATCCTGCTTTATAAAGGAGAGAGGACTTACTGAGTATTTCTTTTTCTAAATTTCATGAGTCAGGAATTGAGTTGAATACTGCAGAAAATGCCAGGAACACACAGAATTTCTTATCTGCCAATATTATTATAGTCTCTTAACTAGGACAGTTCCATGGGTGATCAACCTGTGCAGCTGCCCAGGACACTGTGCTTGGTTTGATGCTCTGCTGTCACCACCTTGAAATCACTGAAAATGTGTAAACAATGGACCTGCATTTTTCCATTTTGCATCGGGCCCCACAAATCACACAGCAGGTCTTGCACTAAACTCAGAGTGCCAAGAATTTTATCACTTCTACTGGCGAAAGGTCTTGTTTTCTCCCACATCTAAAACAACAGACAAATCTGGGGAGACAGCACGGCATGAACAAGGACAGCCCATTCACTTCCTCTCCCTGAGACCCCCCTTTCTGTCTCACCTGATGACTGCCTTGTCAGCCTCCCTCAGGATGGCAGCCACAAGGCTAGGGAGGGTGGGTCTTGACTGTACAAGCTGCATCACCAGAGTCCAGGAAGCAACGGATTCCTCCACAAACTTCATTCATTACTTGCTAAGAAAGGGTTTCTGCAGCCAACAAACGCATGAAAAAGTGCTCAGTCTCACTAATCATCAGAGAAATGCAAATCAAAACCACAACGAGAGACCACCTAACACTGGTAATGATGGCTATCATTAAAAAGCCAAGGGCTGGCTCGGTGGCTCATCCTGTAATCCCAGAACTTTGGGAGACCTAGGCTACTGGATTGCCTGAGCCTGTGGGTTCAAAACCAACCCTGGCAGCTTGGCAAGACCTTGTCTCTACAATTCATCAAAAATTAACTAGGCATGGTAGCGCGTATCTGTAGTTCTGGCTACCTGGAAGTCTGAGGTAGAAGAATCACAGGCACCCAGCAGGTCGACGCTGGGGTAGCCATGAGTGTGCCACTGCATTCCAGCCTGGGTGACAGAGTGAGACTCCAACTCAAAAAAAAAAAAAAAGTTACAAAACAACAGGGACTGGCATGGCTATGGAGAAAAGGGAACACATCTATGCTCTTGGTGGGAATACAAGCTAGTTTAACCTTTGTGGTAAACAGTATGGCGATTTCTCAAAGAACTAAAAACAGAGTTTCCATATGATCCAGCAATCCAGGGGAACACAAATTGCCCTACCGAAAAGACATCTGTACATGTATGTTCATTGCAGCACTATTCACAATAGCAAAAGTATGGAACTAACACAGATGCCCATCGAAAGTGGACTGGATAAAGAAAATATGGTATATATACATGATGGAATAGTACACGGCCATAAAGAAGAACAAAATCATGTCCTTTGTAGCAGCTGGAGACCATCATACTAAGTGAACTATCACAGAAACAAAGGACTGAATATCGGATGTCATCACTCGTAAGCAGGCCCTGATTACTGGTCACACAAGCACAAAGACATTGATTATTGGTCACACCGCACAAGGATCAGCAAACACTGGACACTGCTAGGGGAGAGAGGGAGGCATGTGGCAACATACTGGCTACCTGGTCCACTATCGGACCCAAGAAGCCCAAGATTTACCTGCATGCAACTAATTTATGCAGTAAATTGTCATTTGTACTCTACAACTCTAAAATAATAAAAATAAGTAATAACTTTAAAAAAAAAAGGCTGAGTATCACATGGTCTCACTCATAAGTGGACCTTGAACAATTATCACAATACTGTAAGAAAAGGATTGGCAGTAGTGGGAAATTGCTGGGAGGAGGGGTGGTGGCTGGATTGGCAGTAGTGGGAATCTGCGGGGGGCGGGGGACACACCTCATCAACAAGGGTACCTGCATAATGAACATTTGTATACCTAACCCTAAATTGTACTCCACATCTTTAAAATTTTTTAAAAAATATTTTTTAAAAAAAAGACTTTTTGGGGTCAACTGAAATCTCTAATCTTTCCAGATTAAATCACCCTTCTTCGTGCAAAATCCACAATCCACCTTTGAAAACAAACAATATTAATAAGGAGGAAATTGTAGGAAATACACACGTATATAAATACATTCCTAGTAGTTACTTTCTATTTATTTACTTTAAAAGGTCTCCTGTCTGCCAGACACTGCTATGCACTGAAGATTCAAGGATGAAAAGAGAGGCATGGCCTCCACCCTCATGGCGACCACAGTCCAACGTACGGCTGACTTTGAGCCAGAAGCTATAAGTACTTCACAATCACGTAATCTCCTTTCAAACACTGTGAGGTCAGTGTTATCCTCATTTTCAGAGAGGAAAGAACTAAGGTGGAGAGAGGTTAAGTTTCCTTCCCAGACCACACAGCTATCAAGAAGCAGAGCAAAGCTTCTAATCCAGTTTATCTGACTCTAAAGACTGTCTGGTGCCTGAAAATAATAGGATAGGACTCCTCGAGGAAGCAAAGCCAAAAATATCTCCAACTATATGTATCAGAAGCCTGGATACATAAAGAAGAGATGTTGAAATGAAGGGATTAAAATGAATCCCCCAAATGGGAGGGATACTAAACAAAGACACTGTCACAGAAATAGCATGCTATCAGGACCTGCAAAGCAGGATTGGAGACTTTTGACTAGGGAGGGCGTGGGTTTACATTTTAAAGAAGATTATTCTAATGATCTTGTGGAATGAGGGCTTGAAGGAGACAAACCTGGGAGACTAGTTGGAGACTGTTATGATTATCTGGACAAAAGGCAATGATGGCCTTAAGAAGGGAAGGGAGGAAAGAGTGCATTTGAGACATGTTTTAGAAGTTGGAAAGGGACAAATTGACTAGATAGAACATGGTCCCAGATTAGGAACAGGAGACTGAATCAAGAATAGTGGTCAGGTCTTAAACAAGGAATTAGCCTCGATCTGGGTCTTGAGGAAAAGCTAACAGTTGGAGTGAAGTTGTAGGTGGGTCTGTAGAGACATCCAGAGAAACTCTCCTGATGGCCTCATTACGCTCTCTGAAGGAAGGGTGACAAACCATCCCAGGATGCCTTGGACAGTGGTTGGCATATTGTCTGCTCAAGAAGATCCCCTCCCTCCTCTGAACCTTTCCAGCTCTTATTTTCTGGGCCACAAAATTGGGCATTCAATCATGCCTTATTTCTTATTTTGCCATTGTATGGTCATCTTGCTTCCCCACTTAGGAGTAAGCCTCATGGGAAGCGTGCTGACGTGATGAAAAGACTGGAGTTTAATACATTCCTATTGCTTCACAAGAAGATTCCTCCCAGAAGAGGCCTGAAAATGTTACCTTGTGCAGACTTTCCTAAAAGTGGGTTCAGAGAGTTCTCTCCCGAGGGAAATTCCCAGAATCCAAAAGAACCCTTCAGCCCCTCAACTAGAGTCAGCAGAAAACCTCTCCTCTCTCAAAACTTCCTCTTTTCCCTCTTTCTTCAAATAGTATAAAGAGGTGCCACTCTTATAAATCCAGTGCTACCAAGTGCTAGGCATCGTTTTGTTCAATCTTCATAGTAGCTCTGAGGTGAGGTAGGTATTATTCCCATTTTACTGATGACGATAAAATATCAATAAACAAGGCTCAGAAAAGTAACTTAGCCAAGATCACACAGCTTGTGAGCAGCACAGCCAGATTCAAAGGCAGATTCCAAAGTCCACAGTCTTCGCCACTGTGTGTGGGACCTCCTAGCCTGGTGGCCACTTTCTCCAGATGCAGCTTTTGGCTGTTCTACGTCTGATGCAACCATTTGCTCACACTCCAATATCCCACGTATACTGTGTCTTCTCTCTTGCCTTCTGTCTCTCAAAGTGACCTCTGTTCCCTGAAATACCCAACTGCCACCAGGTGTCCCTCCTCTCCTATTAGTGAGCACCACTTCACTCTAATTGCACATCAGAGGCAATGCAGGCAGCCTACAAACTCTTCCTCGCTTAATTCAATTAAACAAATTCACATTATCGAACAATGTATTATACCCTGAGGTATGTGAATTTACAGATGAGAAGAGAAAGTCAAACAAAGGGTACAACACAAGTACACAATTACCAAGCAAAATCGGAGGTTCAAATGAAGTTCTGGACACAAAGGAAGAGTAAATTCCATTGAGCTGATGGGAGAAACACTGTGAAACGTTCCTTTGTGACTTCTACAAATAATATGGAAAGAACCCGGGTTTTCTATCATCTGCATGGAAGGAAGCGTCTCTTTTTTTAGGGTCCTAGATTGTACATCAAAGGCTGCCTCATGTCTTTTCCATCACTGTGTTTTTATGAGTCTATAAGAAACAGTTTTGAGTCCTTATGTGAATTTACAGTAATTCAGAAGTTGGCCCCAACTCATCAATATTAAAGAAGTTTGCTAGGTTTGGAAGGGGATGCCAAGTAAAATTCTAACTTAGTCTGTTTCTGGCCTATTTAAATTCACTTGGGAGGCATGAAAAATCAAGCATTTTTAGCATTGGAGAAGCCATCATTAAATTATTAGGTGTTTTCTCCATTGTTTAGCCCACTCCATGTGTTCATCAGATGATCAATGCTCTGTGGCAGCAGCACTCCACCTTCAGAAAGAATATTCCTCATGGAATAAGCATGTTCCAACCCACTGCCTTGCAGGAATCATGAATCATGTTTCAAAATTTGAAAGGGGACGGAGAAGGTCAAGAAATAAAGAAGAATTAGGATCATGACTTTCTTTCTCTAAATTCAGTCCTGTGTTCCTCACTGCCTGTTCATTCCTCATCTACCTGGAAAGACACATGAAATATTTCATGTCTTCCTCCATCTGGGAAGACTTCAAACGCTGCAGCCTTGCGGGTGAGCTCTATATTTCACGCCATGGTTGCTTCCTTTGTTCTTATTCACCTTCACATCCACTCCCAACATTGGTAGCCAAAAAGCAAATGTCTACAGAAAAAAAAAATCCCTAAATATTTTATTGATAATACCAACTTTGAAGGAAAAAAAGAGAGAAAGAGAAGAAATGAAACAAAATTAATAGCTTCCTTGAATTTCTTTCTGATCAGTTATGTGACTTCTTATAGGTCCAGTTTGTTTTTTCTTAGGTGGCAAGGGAAATTCAAGGGTGACACAAGTACTGTCCAAACTGACTCTTTTGTAAAGAGAGAGAATTTAGCAAAAATTCAAGACAGTCTATTCTCTTTACTTCTCTATGAGTTTCAGTCACAGCATAATAGCCTGGCTGCTGCCGGTGGTGTTTTTCCTCAGGTGCTGAGGATTGAATTAATCACTTGTCTCATGGTGTGTGACTCATTGTTTTCAACTGATTATTGAGTATTTTGGTACTAGTCGATTACATTTTTATCCCACTAACTCTTAAGCATAGAGTTGTTTCAAAGCCATTTGCTGTCACAGCAAAGAAAGGACATCAGACCATTCCCAGACATTATTCTCAATCCCTAGGGAACGTCATCCTTTTCTTGTCGAAAGACCTATAAAATGTCTTCAGAAGAAGACACAAGACAGGAGGTTCCCACTCAAAATGGCGACTTTATCGCTCCTAATGTAATTGGTGGGGAGGGGCATGGTTCTTTTGTGCAGGCGCTCCTGCAGGCAGGGCCCAGAGCAGGGCTCCTTTTCTCAACCAGACCTTGCCAGACTTCCCTGGGGCAGTCCATGCAGTAAGCCCCTGGTCTGACCTCTCCTGGGCACCCTCGTCCTTCAGGATTCCCATGTGCTTTCTCACACCTTTTGCTCTCTGAACACCTGGCAAGGGCCCTTCAGAAAACCTGAATAGCCCCTCAAACTGGAGCTTAAGACAAGGGCAATTGAGGAAGGCTGGACAAGGGAGAGAGGAAGTTCAGGGATGAAGTGGAAATGAAGAGAAAAGCAAGATAGGGAGGAAGTGGCGTGGGCGTGTTCTTCTGAAGACATGAGATTATTAGTGTTGTCTGGGATTAAAAACGATTATCTACAAATGGTAGCATGCCCCCCTATTTAATATGCAATTTAAATTCATTTAATTTCATAGTGACTTGTTAACAAAACAGAAGTTGAAGGACTTTCTATCAACTCCCCCGTTTTCGCCAGCAGCAACACCCTCAATGATAGAGGAGGCTTTTGAAAGAGAAGTTCAGAAACATGTTCAAGGCCACACTGTTGCACGCAGAACCAGAACCCAAACTCAGATTTACTCCAGATCCATTCTCTGTCCAGCCACCCAAACTGAGCAACAGAATCATCACAGCAGAGATTTTTTGTGTGTGTGAGTTGGAGTCTCACTCCGTTGCCCAGGCTGGAGTGCAGTGGCACGCTCACAGCCACACAGCAACGTTTTACAAATATGAATTTCCAGTCCCAACCCATGCCTAAGTCAGAATATCTGAGGCCAAAGTATAAGAATCAGGGTTATCCCAAGCCTCCCCAGTAATACTAGGATGGGCACATTGGGGCACTGCTGTCTCTGACTCATGGTTACAAGTCATTACTGGTTTCTTGCACATGTCTTATTTACACAACCAGATCAGAAGCCTCTTTGAAGAAGTGTTCAACACAGGGTAACGAACACAATTCACATAGTTTGGCACAGCATATATGATTAATATCCATTTGTTAACTGGAATTATGTTTGCTCTATATTGTTTCTTCATTTTTTTAAAAACGCATTTTCATCTTCATAAAAAGGAGAATTATATTTCAGTAATGTTTTCCCTATGGAAAAAACTATTTACCCAGAAGTCTTTATCTTCATCAAATAAGTAAGAATAAGTAGTCACACAGACTCCCATAAAAACATTTTCATTGTTCCTTTTTTTTTTTTAATATAATTCCCGATTCTTTGGAAAGATGGCCCATCATCCTAAGTCTCTCCTTTTCATAGCTTTTTGGGGCGAAGTCATTCACAGAAGGGGATAGATTATCAGTCTTTCTGATGATCAGTTTCTTTTGCTCATCCTTCTCCACTGAATATAAATAGAGTCATTATTTTAAGCTGGAATAAAATTATTCTTACACCCTGACTCAAGGAGAGCTTATTTCCATTAAAATTTTCTTTCTAAGCAATAAAAATTGGTTATAGCATAATGGTTCGCTCAATATATTCCATGACTACTCGGTTAGTCCAAATGACATGCACACCAAAATTCTTCCCTTTTCCACAGACTCTTGCTAGCAAGGACAAAGCGATTATTTTTGTGTTATTTTTATACCTCCTGGTTTGTTTCGTTCTTGTTTGGAGATTGGTACCCATTGGCTGAGTCATGGCCAGATGACTCTGACCTATTCCTGAGAGTTTTGTTTTGTTTTGTTTTTAGAGTAGGAGTCTCACTCTGTCACCCAGACTAGAGTACAGTGGTATGCTCATGGCCACCGCAGTCTCAGCCTGCTGGGCTCAGGTGATGCTTCTGCGTAAGCCTTTTCAGTAGCTGGAACTACAGGTGCATGCAACACCAAACCCAGCTAATTTTTTGTTTTATTGCAGACTATTATTTCACCAAGTTGCCCAGACTGGTCTCGAACCCCTAGGCTCAGGCAATCCTCTCACCTCTGCCTCCCAAAGTGCTGGGATTATAGGCATGAGCTACCACGCCCAGCCCTGCAAGGTATTATAAGTACCCTGTAGCCCTTAAGTTCAAGCTCATGGGGCCACACCAGGAAACTGGGCCTCCTAGTTCTGGGTGGCTCCATGTCCTGATGGCCTCCAGATGTTACAATAATGTGGCATGCAGGGCTGGACCAGGCTTGCCTACATACAGGTGGTTATCAAGGCAGAACATTTTGAGGGGCTGTGGCAAAACAGTAGTGCATGGTATTATACCTGGGGTCAGAAGATGTGCGTGACCCTCTCATCACGGCTGGCAACAACAGGAAGGGCATGCAGATAAAACCCACTATCAAAAAGATTGTCTTCCTCTTAGCCTCTTGTAAACGCATACAAAGTCCAAAGGAGGACACAGAACTTTCTTTTCTTTTCCTATCAGGACAAGTCTTAGTTCAGCTGTCCCATCTATTCCTTTTATTCCTCCTTTGCCTCATCTTTAACGTCCCAGCCCCCTCCCTCCACTGTACTTTGCGATCAAGTCATCAGACAGGGCTGACAGACAGGTTCCTGGCTCCATCACAGGTAGACAAATATGAGTTCTTACATTCATCAGACTAGATCATCTAGAAAACAACAAATCCCCCTGCTTATATTGATCACCTCTTGCTCCATAATTTAATGATCCATTTCGCTAAAAGACCCTCACCCCACCATCCTTGGTCAGATGTTATCAGGGTGCTATGATCTTAAACAGTGCAACAGAAAAAAATTGCACCCTTTAGTCCAGTAGTGGTATAAATGTAAGGGTTTATTTCCACCTTGCCATACCTACTACTTTTAACAATAAAAGTAATCACAGACTGGACACAGTGGCTCACACCTATAATCCCAGCACTTTGGGAGGCCAAGGCAAAAGGATTGCTTCAGCCCAGGAGTTTCAGTTCAGCCTGGGTGACATAGCAAGACTTTGTCTCTACAAAAAAAAAAAAAATCACATTCGCCAGGCATGGTGGTGTGTGCCTGTAGTACCAGCTACTGGGGAGGCTGAGGCAGAAGGATTACCTGAGACCAGGAAGTTGAGGCTACATTGAGCTGTGATTGTGCCACTGCACTCCAACCTGGGCGAGAGTGACATTCTGACTCAAAAATAAATAAATAAAAATAATAATAATCACAATAGCAACTGGCATTTACTGAGTACTTACTTTGTTTCTGACACTGTTTTAAGTCCTCTACATTTATCACATTTTTAAACCTCATAATAATACTTTGAAATAAATTTTATGATTGCACAACTTTATTGAAAAAAAATTGAACGAAGAGGTTAGTTTCCGCGAAGTCACAGAAAGTGGTGGCACTAGGATTTGAACCAGGAAGTTGGAACCCTAAGCCAGTGTTCTTAACCACTATATCTGACTGTCATAAGACTACATGTAGTCAGTCAATACTTTTTAAACGTGTTCTATGGAAGCTGTTCATTTGTGAATCCAATTCCAGGAGCTGTGTTAGGTAACTGAAGTTTTTAGGCTGTGAGTGTCAGAGATGTCATCAGGCCTTGGTGCAATACAGCCAGGATAGTGCAGATAAAACAAGATGGAGCCAAAGGGATGAATAAAATGATGTATTGTGTTGTAAAAATCATACATTTCTTGTAATAAACATCATTTATTACTGAAAATAAGATTATCCACTGTGTAAGTATAAAGGGGGAAATAAGAACAAACAGAAAGGAAAGAAATGGGTAATTTTTTTAAAAGAGTTGTTGCACCAGATCCTTGGTAGCTTCTGACATGATTGTACAACAAACCCTGATAACAAATGATTTTTTGTTTCATCCTGTCAACGGATCAAAAATAATTTTCCAGTAAATATCAATTTCAGATTTTAAAAATGTTCTCATAGTATCCATGTCAAGAAAAAGGGTATGCAGTACAAATGCTTTTTGAGTACAAAAATGGGTAAGTAAAATGTCTTGTGTTTATTTCATTAACTGATGGCATAGAGTGTATGTTTAATTTTCTAGTAAACCCAAATGTTTTTGATCAACCAGAACAATAGACTAACACTACATTTTTCAGTTGATTTGCACAATATATTTATATCCAATCAAAGATATGCTTTTTAAACTTATTTATTTCTCACTTTCTCTTATGTCATTTACTGTGTGCCTTACTTTTTGTGCTGAAACAAGGCAGGTTCCAAATATTCTAAATAGCTAATTTCCTACTGTAGTAGCAAAGGCCACACATCTATCAGATTTCCTCCAAATTAATCAGTAGGGTTCGGAAGGATCCCCCACCCCCACCCTGCCCCAGGAACAAAGTCAACGAAGCTCATATAATAACATATAACTATACCTCTCCTTTGTTCCACACTCGAATGTTCACTCCTCTAGTAGAGGGATTTGTGCAGAGGAAGTGCTCCACAGACATTAATTAAATCAATTTATTAGGCTCTCTCTTTTGACCCCCACCTCCAACCCCACCATACACACATAACCACTATTTATGTTTTCACCAGCAAACACTACACAGCACCTAGCTTTGAAGCCCACCCATCGCTGTCCCTTGGGAAATAGAGTCCAAGTCTAATCACCTGAGCAAAATGTCTTTTATTGAAAAGAGTGATCACCTGGTTCCCTGCAACACAAAATTCACTGAATTCCTCAGGCTTCCACTGTAAAAGTGACTGACACGTCGTGAACCTCATTGGCACAGTGAACTTGTTCCAGTGACAAAGCTTCTTTTTGTGAGAAGTTGTGTGTACATAACTGACTTCTCTTGCTTTCTGTTGATTCTCCTCCCTGCTAGCCACCCACCATTAATCCCATTCAAGTCGAAGCACCCGGCCATGGGACTGAGACAAGTTTGCCCCTTTCTAGCTGCTATCCCTACACGTGCTTGCCTTGAAATTGCTTCCATTTCTGCCACAGAAAGTGGGCCCCAGGACTGGGGTCCCTGATCAGATAATCATCTATTGCCTAAAGAAGTGCACTTTTAAGTGTTTTTTTTTTTTAGTGTTCTTAACCCTGAACACTCCCAGGAAAGTGAGATGCTCAAGGTGTTAGTAGTTGCTCTTGGAACATCATTTCTCTAGTTCTGTTCAGAGTCCAGCTGGTTGAGTTGCTTTACAATCATGTTGTTGATTTTCTTAAGATCATCTATGTCCTTTCCCTCAGCGGTTAGTCTTCTTGACACATCATCCATCTTGTTTCCTGTTTGAACTTCAAAATGGAAAACAGATAGCGTTATGCTGGTTCCCAGTAGTGTTCCTCTGGGACTCATCCAAGCCCCAAGTGCGTACCCAAGTGTGGGTACTCAGCTAAGGGCTGAAAGCCACTCTCAGCAAATCCCGTTCCAATGTCCATGCATCCCAGAGGAACAGCAGAGACACTGGCGAAGACTGAAGCTGCCTATCAAGTGAATCATTTTTACAATTTCTTGCTGCCAGCCTAGACAACGTTTGGTTGCTCCACACAGATTTGGCCTGAGAAAGACATTGCTGTGAACAACCACAGGAAACTTCCAGTGTGACTGATTATCTCCCCAGAAGTGATTGCTACGTTGTCTCATTTTGAGACCCATTCTCAGAAGAGGCTTTTCTCTCCTCGTTTGAAAAATGACATTTTGGATTCCAGCATATTTTGACACCTCTGCTGGTTCTGAATGACCAGCCCATAATGGATGTGTAATAACTCCCCCTCAGACCATTTCTGAGAATAGAGGTGCAATGTTTGTCAAATAAACAGAATGCCTGGCAACACGGGAAGCTAGGAATGGAACATTTGGAGGGTCTGTTTATTAGAGTTAAAATTTCTAAGAAATGCAGCATAAAATTGGTACTTTACATTTGAGACCCTTATCATTTCCATCTCAGGCAAGTCTTTTTTCCAGGAGCTAAAGGTAGTGGTATTATGCTAGTAGGCTTAGCTAATAAACTAACATGGGAAGGTAAACCAGTTGTTAGCGGTTCACCACCCAACTTGGGACACATTAGCCATCTAGCAGTTACTTCCCCCTAATGACTGAAAAATTATGTTGGAAGAAATACAGTCCAAGACATGAGAGAAAAGTCTTAATTGAGCTTTGCTGCAGAGCTGGACAGAGAAAAAATGTGAAACTGAATTAAATTCATGGCATGTAGGAAAAACAATCTATTCCATGAGACATCATTTCTCCTCTTGGGAACCTTCTATATTAGTTAAACCCAGAAGAAAGTAGCAACCGTGTTTGCCCAAGCCTGTTCCACAATCCACTGGTCCCAAAATAAACTCCATGAGGAAAAAAAAGGGGTTCCATGTACAAAAAAGTTTGAATAAAATTATATACTGCCGGGCTCGGTGGCTCAGCCTGTAATCCCGCGCCTTTGGGAGGCTGAGGTGAGTGAATTGCCTGAGCCCGCGGGTTCGAGACCCGCCTGGGCAGCGAGACCTCATCTCTACAATAAATCAAAAAATCAGCCGGGCGTGGTAGCGCATGCCTGTAATTCCGGCTACTCGGAAGGCTGAGGCGGAAGGATCGCCGGAGCCCAGCAGGTCGAGGCTGCGGTGGCCGGGAGCGGCCACTGCACTCCAGTCTGGGCGACAGAGTGAGACTCCAGCTCAAAAAAAAAAAAAAAAAAAATTATATACTAACTTGCCCCTTGGAGAGTCACAAAAAGTTAAGAAACACCTTGAGCATGATCTAAGCTAACAGATCCCAAGCTTATTTGCCCACAATTCCCTTTGGTCCTTGAGGCAACATGTTCCCATGGAACTAGTGTTCTGCGAAGTATACTGCTTGGACCCTCGAAACTGCTACCAGGGGCAGACAGGCATCCAGAACAGTCAGTTCTTGCTCTCTATTATTCCTCTTTAGAGAGATTATGAAAAAAGCATAAAAGCTCAACTGTTTAATAAGAACATAATCAGTATAGTCTTATTTCTCTTGCAGAAAAATGCCGGAGTTATAAAGAATATAAGTTCTATCCCAGCACTTTTGGAGGCAGAGGCAAGAGAATTGCCTGAGCTCAGGGGTTCGAGACCAGCCTGTGCAACATGGTGAGATCTCATCTCTACAATAAATTTGAAAAGTCAGCTGGGCATGGTAGCGCATGCCTGTGGTTCCAGCTACTTGGAAGGCTGAGGCAGAAGGATTGCCTGAGCTCAGCAGGACAAGGCTGCAGTGGCCATGAGCGTGCCACTGCACTCCAACTTGGATGACTGAGTGAGACTCCAACTCAAAAAATAAAAATAAATAAAGAATACAAGTTCTTGCACTTCAGCTAAAAGAATACAAGTTTGCCCTGAATCCCACTGAGAGCAAAACAGTTTCCCAGTTAAGGAAAAGCACAGGTCAAGTTAATTTACAGATGCCTGTGCCAACTCTAGTCTTAGGCTGGGTTAAGGGCCTCCAGAAAATCACAGGCAGACTTTATTTTTACTTCAACATAGGCCATGGATTATAGGAGCTCTGGAGCCAAACAGACCAGGGTTTGAATCTCCAGTCTGCCTCTGATGATAAGTCAAATGAGCACGAGCCTTGGTCTTTCCTCAGTAAAATAGACATTAGACACTACTTTGGGGGATAAAGATTGAAGATAATGAATATAATGTGTCTGGCACAGAGTAATTGTCCAATAAAAAGACACTCTGTATTCATATTATCTTTCTTTGACCTCAATTGAAAACACTTGAGGCAAATATAAAACAAATCCTAGCCAGGCTCGGTGGCTCAACCTGTAATCCTGCGCCTTTGGGAGGCTGAGGTGAGTGGATTGCCTGAGCCCACGGGTTCTAGACCCGCCTGGGCAGCGAGACCTCATCTCTACAATAAATCAAAAAAAAATTAGCCGGGCGTGGTAGCGCATGCCTGTAGTTCCAGCTACTTGGAAGGCCGAAATGGAAGGATCTCCAGAGCCCAGCAGGTCGAGGCTGTGGTGGCCGGGAGCGGCCACTGCACTCCAGTCTGGGTGACAGAGTGAGATTCCAACTCAAAAATAAAATAAAACAAATTCTATTTCTACAACAGGAATATAATAATGTTGGTTAAAGCATGTGGTCTGCGATGTCAGGCAGAGTGTATTTGGCATTTATTAGCAACATGACTTTGGGCACATTAACAGATCTCTCTAAGCCTCAGTTTCAGCATCGGTGAAACTATAATAATAATAGATCCTGCACTAAAGAGTTGGTATGATGTTGTGAGCAAATAAAAATCAAGTACTTAACACAGTGCCTGGGACAGAGTGAGCACCCAATACATAGCATTTGGTATTATCATTTCCCTTAATCTTACTACTTATCGTTCCGCAGAAGAGAGAATTTGAGAGGTTGTTCACATGTCTAAAGACATACCTAAAATTCCCCAATTTTAACTTGGCATTACCCCCAGGTGGGTGTGGCAGGATGACATGCAGAGCATTAATTTATGTTGGAATAACAGTTCAGAAGTCTAACCCATGTGCTCTTTCTGGCCTTGCAGGTTCAGTGGCCAACCCTCCCTCAGTTGATAACCAGAAGCAAGTTCACAATCGTTGTAAGGATAGTTCCCATGTTAACTTCTAGATGCCAAAGGTCATCAGCTGGGTATGAGAGAAGCAATGACACATCAACCCTCTTTCCCAGCCCCAATCCCTCTGCACACACACCCCCCCCCCCCCGCCCGTGTTAGATAACGATCTGCAAGCTGGAGGGAGAAAGGCATCTTTGGGGGAAGGAAAAGGGTTAGAGGCAGTGTCTGGTCACACGCTCTGCTCATCCTTCTCCCGTCATCATCATCACCTCCTCTGCCTCCTCTGATCCTGAATGAAATTAAATAAGAGACCAAAGGTGCAAGCTCCACTTCTCGTTTAGAATGTCTGAAGGATATAAGGTACAAGAGGGTGGAAGAAATGACAGAGCAATGGGTCCAGGCACTGACGTGTCAAAGATGACTCCCTCCCCCCAGGCTCCCTCTGCTCTTAAGGGATCTGGGAGAGAATCGAAATAATTCCAGATAAGAGACGAAACTGGTGGGCTCAAAGGAAAAAGGCAGCATGCAAAAGGAGGGGACAGTATCGCAGGTGGATAGCCACATCCGGGGCAGAGTGGACAGGGGAACTGGAAGCTCAGAGGTTCTCATGACTGAGAAGCTGCTGTGGGGAAGACTGAGTCAGCACTCAAGGACACGACATACATGGCCAAGGCCTAGAGCGGGCATAGCAGGTTATTTCAGAAGCAGGTCACCAGCCTGGACAGGGACAAACGCGGAAGAAGCCACCCTCATATATCCCCAATGCTGTCTCTGAGGACTTGCACAAGCTCTTGCTTCTGATTGATTTCTGGGATAAAATGCAAGTGAAAAAACATAGGAGGGAGTTTGAAACCTCAATGTGGCTATTTGCCATAGACCTGAACTTCATGGAGAAATCTATGAATTGGGTAAAGAAAATGTAGAATTCACTAGGACAAGTTGCCTACCATTTGGCAGCTAGTAAAGTGCTATAGAAATATTTAACATATGTGTTCATGGACTTAGGTCACTGTGGGCTTCTGCAGTGGATTTGTGCCCCAGGGACCCTGTCCTCAGGCAATGGGGTTCACTTGAGGCATTCCTCCTCTCTCTCAGTGTAAGCATTAATCGCCAGGAAGCATTGATTCGTTCCAGGAGCAAGTTAATCAACCAGTAAAGAAGTAAGCACATGCAAGTAACAAAAAAACCTGTTGGTGGTACTTACTTATGAGGAATATCACAAAAAACACCAATGCCAGGCTGACAATCAGCACTATTAGCAGCCCCAAAAAATACAGACTCCAGCTTCCATTTCCTGAGTTTGTGCCAAGGACTGGAATTTTCTCCTCTAGAGCTAATATGAAACAAACGAAAAAAACAAAAACCAAGAACAAATACTCCTCAGCATACAACTTGTCAGCAGAGCTGTACAGTGCCCCACTGTTAGAAACATGAGTAATAAATCCACCCTTTCTCCCTCTGATAACTCTGGAAAAGGACTTATGTTTCAGGAATGTCTTTGGGGTGAGAGCAGTTTGTGAATCATCTGCCTTCTATATGGGTATTTAAGGACTAAGCAGGGTTCATCTTTCCCCTGAGATCTGTTTGGAAAGTTCTGCAGACTGTGTTAGCACTGAAGCAGCAGGACACGGATGTTTCTTTGGGGAGGGAATAAAGAAGTTAAAGGGTAAGAGTGATGGCGGATCCCTTGCCCTTTTCCCAAAGTAACCTGAGAGTAAAACACAGTTGGGTGTGGGTCACCAATCCCGGGGCGGGGGGGGGGGGGGGTGAAGACTAAACTGAAGGCTCTGGGATATGTTTCCGGAAACTTCTATGATATGCTTACATCCATGTAAACAAAAGTGGCCCTGATATATTTGGTTTTCTATGCTAGCTTCAGGATGGATATGTTCTGGAAACTAGGTTCTTCAAGATGTTTTGTGCTGAATTGAGAAGGCAGCCATGTTTATACGACAGCTTGGTTCACCGAAACCATGATTTGTCTGCATTTTGTCACCATTTTATAAGGTTTTGTTGCCTACTAACATCCAGATTAAACTGAATAAGAAATAGCTAAAGCCGGGCTCAGTGGCTCAGCCTGTAATCCCGCGCCTTTGGGAGGCTGAGGTGAGTGGATTGCCTGAGCCCGCGGGTTCGAGACCCGCCTGGGCAGCAAGACCTCATCTCTACAATAAATCAAAAAAAATCAGCTGGGCATGGTAGTGCATGCCTGTAATTCCAGCTACTTGGAAGGCTGAGACGGAAGGATCGCCGGAGCCTAGCAGGTCGAGGCTGCGGTGGCCGGGAGCGGCCACTGCACTCCAGTCTGGATGACAGAGTGAGACTCCAACTAAAAAAAAAAAGAAATAGCTAAAACCTGAGGTAGTAGAGATCACTGAATTACTTTCTATATGCTTTCCTATTTGAATTCTCCTACTCACTGTGCTCCTTGATTCTGGATAGGTGAGTGGTTTATGCCACCACTTTATAAAAACATCCTATGTCAAGACTGGGTGTGGTGGCTCACACCTATAATCCCAGCACTTTAGGAGGCCAAGGTGAGAGAATTGCCTGAATCCACGGGTTCGAGACCAACCTGGGCAACTTGGCAAGACCTCAGCTCAACAATAAATCAAAAACTTAGGAGGGCATGGTGGCACACGCCTGTAGTCCCAGCTACTTGGAAGGCTGAGGTGGAAGGATCACCTGAGCCCAGCAGGTCGAGGTTGCGGTGGCCATGAGTGTCCCACAGCTGGGGTGACAGAGTGA
The DNA here is from genome assembly GCA_027257055.1 of Cephalopachus bancanus. Taxonomy (NCBI): domain Eukaryota; kingdom Metazoa; phylum Chordata; class Mammalia; order Primates; family Tarsiidae; genus Cephalopachus; species Cephalopachus bancanus. Next base: position 6,640,173 of record JAPVLO010000073.1, read on the forward strand.
GACTCTGATTCAAAAAAAAAAGAAAGAACATCCTATGTCACCCCCACAACAGCTTTTGCTTCCTCATCAAAGCACAGCACAGGTTGACACCCAAGCACCTACTTTTATTGAGACTGATTGTAATATAAAACAGGTGAAAATCTGAACTTATTAAAATAAAGAAAAAAGTAAGAACTCAGGAAGGATTCAGAAGGGGAATGATAGATATAAAATTGGGACGATGAGTTTAGCATGCATATGAAACAAATGACAAGTGGGCAATTAGCATCTATCTGTGTTTGAATGTCAGAGTTTAAGCCACAAAGAATGGGGCTCAGAATGATGTACTAGAACTCATTTATGATATTTAGGGGGACAAAATACACATTTAGTATTTAGCAGGTTTTCGTTTTACTTCCTCCAACCCTTCTACCCTCCCCCCCCGCTTTTTCTAACCCTTTAATTGGGCAATTTGTGACTTGTAAGTTGAAAATGAAGTTGGCTTTTTCGCCCAACAGAATTCTAATAATTTTTTTAAAACTGGACGAATGTGTGGAGCATCTTCTCAGCAATCTGCTATAAAACAAGACCCCTATGGGAAAGTGGGCAACATCAGTGACCTAGCCTTGTCACTAGTAGACACAACAGCAGCTGAGAAAACACTAGCTCTCAGGAGACTAGCTCTGCAGTCTCCACCCCTATCCCGTGACAGAACCGCCACAGATCTCAGAATTTGTGAAGACACGAGTTCAAATCTTGAGCCGGGCTTGGTGGCTCAGCCTGTAATCCCAGAGCTTTGGGAGGCTGAGATGAGTGGATTGCCTTAGCCCGCGGGTTCGAGACCCGCCTGGGCAACTTGTCGAGACCTCATCTCTACATAAATAAAAAATGAGCCAGGCGTGGTAGCACGCGCCTGTAGTTCCAGCTACTTGGAAGGCTGAGGCAGAAGGATCGCTGGAGCCCAGCAGGTCGAGGCTGTGGTGGCCGGGAGCGGTCACTGCCCTCCAGTCTGGGTGACAGAGTGAGACTCCAACTCAAAAAAAAAAAAAAAAAATATCTTGTTAGGTGCCAAGAAAGCCCATAATCCTGTCAAGTAGTCAGAGAACAAAAGGAAAAATTGCCTAACAATAAATGGTATTTCCAGTGCCAGGCTCTTGCTAATGCCCACTCTGCTCCCACCACACCCACACGTCCACATCAACACTGGCTATTTTTAGGTAGCCTAGAAGCTAGGAAGGGCTGCCATGTATTCATGGGCACACATACGAAGCAGATGCTGTGATCCTGCTGGACAGAGGTTTAGCTTGTTTAAGTCATTTATGGAATCCACAACATAAAGCTTTCCATCTTCATGCATATCACGAGAGTCAGTGTCTTGGGAAGAATGATTCATTTTCCCTGGAAAAAAAGCACTGATGTTAAAAACAAGAGGTTAAGCTAGTGAGCTCAACTTCATAAAATTCACAGCCAGCAGGAAACCAGACAGGCATATAAAGAACCGCCCTCAAACACAGTTCTCAACTAAGGGTCTAGAAAAGCCTTTCTTATCCAGAAGAAAATATTTCCTTTTGTGGACAACTTTATAATTATTCTTTTTGTTTTGTTTGCCAGGAAGCTCAGAGTCAAGTATGTGTGGCCCAGGTATAAGAATTATACATGTTTATTCCAGGCATATCTGCAAACGTACTTTACTCCTCAGATTTTTCCATTCTGCCTGTATTTTCTCTGGACCTGGTTTTTATGTTGTAATTGATTTTTCAAATTTTTCTCTTTTATTGCACTGTTCATATTCTGGTGAAATGCCGCAAATCCTTTGTGCAAAAAGAATAGGTATAAATATAATAGAAAGACAAAATTAAGCTTGTGAGCCTTGGCCATAAAATATTCTGAAAGAAGAAGAGAATATTACTGTGAAGCAGTCTAATTGTAATAAAAAGTTGTAAGTTTTATACTCTCCCTCAACGTGGCCCATGAGTTCTTACACTCAAGTGTCTCCTTCAGCCATTAGATGGCTGTGAATCCCCAACAAATACCTTAGCAAACTTTTAAAATTTTTCCTATATTCTACTATCAGGAAGACAAAACATGAAACTGGGCGTGGGGGAGGACTAAATTCTTTTCTTTTTTTTTTTTTTGAGTTGGAGTCTCACCCCATCGCCCAGGCTTAAGTGCAGTGACACACTCACAGCCACCCCAGCATCGACCCACTGGGCTCAGGCGATCCCTCTGTCTCAGTCTTCCAAGTAGCCGGAACTACAGTCACGTGCTACCACACCTGACTAATTTTTTGATTTATTGTAGAAATGGGGTCTCGAGAGTATCTAGGCTGGTCTCGAAGCCGTGGGCTCAGGCAATCCTCTCATCTCGGCCTCCCAAAATACTGGGATTACAAGCGTGAGCCACAGCGCCCGGCCAGGATAAAATTCTCTTGAAGGAAATTCTTGGGGTAAAAGTCTTTAAAAAAAGGTCCTCTTCTGGATCATTGTCATATTTATTTCTACTTCATGGGTAATGATAATAAATTGATATTATTAATCCTAAAAATTAAATTGAAATACCTATTAGTTTATCCTTAATTAATAAAATATTTCTTTAACAATTTTAGTTAAAAAGTAATTACCAGGCCGGGCACAGTGGCTCTTGCCTATAATCCCGCACTTTGGGAGACCCAGGTGAGAGGTTTGCCTGAGACCATGGATTCAAAACCAACCTGGCGAGACCTCATCTCAACAGTAAATAAAAAAATTACTCAGGTGTGGTGGCACATGCCTATTGTTCCAGGTACTTGGAAAGCTGAAGCAGAAGGATCACCTGAGCCCATCAGGTCAAGGCTGTGGTGGCCGTGAGCATGCCACTGCCCTCCAGCCTGGGCCACAGAGTGAGACTCCAACCCAAAAAAAAAAAAAAAGTACGTACCAGCAAAAAGAAAAACAACTTGGCAAACTCAGATGTTATAGAGAGGGATTCTGCTAGACTTCTGAGCCTCTAAGATATCTTCCATCTGGATTTGCCTTAAAGTGAGGTCATTTATATAATAAGCACTTTAAAATTGAATGATATAATTTGGATATTTGTCCCCTCCAAATCTCCTGTTGAGATATGATCCCCAGTGTTGGAGATGGGGTCTAGTGAGAGGTGTTTGGGTCATGAGGTAAATCCTGCATGAATGACTTGGTGCCCCCACATCCCTTGATAATGAGTGAGTTCTCATTCTTTCCATTAACTCACGTGAGAGCTGGTTTTAAAAGAGCCTATCATCTCCCTTGCGCTCTCTCTCTTGCATGGCTTCCCTTCCCCTCTGACATGATTGTAAGCTTCCTGAGGCCTCACCAGCTCTATGCTTCTTGTACAGTCAGCAGAACTGTGAGTTAAATAATCCTCTCTTCTTTATTACCTTTTTTTTTTAAGTTGGAGTCTCACTCTGTCACTCAAGTTGGAGTGCAGTGACACGCTCAAGGCCACCACGGACTTGACCTGGGAGACTCAGGTGATCTTTCCACCTCAGCCTTCCAAGTAGCTGGAACTATAAGCATGCTCCATCATGCCCAGCTAATTTTTTTTATTTATTGTAGAGCCAAGGTCTCGCCAAGTTGTCCAGGCTGGTCTCGAACCCATGGGCTCAGACAATCCTCTCAGCTCGGCCTTCCAAAGTGCTAGGATTACAGGCATGAGACACCGCTCCTGGCTTTCTTTATGAATTACTCAGTCTCAGGTATTCATTTGTAGCAACACAAAATAGTCTACTACATTGAGGTTCACATTAAAGGTAATACTCACTAATGACAGCACAACTTCAAGCAGCACTAAAAATCCTAGAGAGATAAAAAAAAAGTTCTGGCCGGGCTCGGTGGCTCAGCCTGTAATCCCAGCACTTTGGGGGGATAAGACAAGTGGATAGCCTGAGCCTGTGGTTTCGAAACCAGCCCTGGCAGTTTGGCAAGACCTCGTCTCTGCAATAAATCAAAAATTAGCCAGGCGTGGTAGCGCATGCCTGTAGTTCCAGTTACTTGGAAGCCTGAAGTGGAAGGATCGCTGGAGCCCAGCAGGTTGACGCTGGGGTGGCCATGAGCATGTCACTGCACTCTGGCCTGGGTGACAGAGTAAGACTCCAATTCAAAAAAAAGTTCTACATGAAGATATCTCTCTAGTACAACAGGAAACTTGTGGCCATTTAATTATGTGAAAAGAAGGCCCTAGAAAGACAAATTCCAAATACTATAAAAGCTTTCTCTTTCATGGCTATCTCCTTTCATGAAGAGTCTAATATTTGATCTGGAAAGTATGTTAAACATGCTCTGATCTAGCCCTCATCCTTTCCACAAATGAGGACATTCAAGGTCAGCGAGGTAAATGCCCGAGATTACACATTTAAACTCACAGCAGAGCTGGAATCTGTTGGGAGCCAACATCTATAGCTACATGGCTGAGGCCTGTGAAGGCCCATCTGGAAGATCGCCTCTGACATAGGATATCAGTTATACCTATAATATTGGCGTGTGATTAGTGACCAGTGTGCATACATGGCAGTAAAACTTATAAGTAAAATCTCTATACACCTGATGAAAGGTTATACAGCAGAATGACCTTGTCCTTTCTAAATCTTACTTCTTTCTAGATATTTTTTAACTTCTATTTCCTGGTAGACTGGTGAGTCAGCTCTTGTTCCCAAAGGCAGTTTCTCCTAGGATTAAGATTAGAAACTAAATTATCATAATAGTTTTATTGCCCCGCCTTTTAGCCAGGCAGGACGTTTTTCTAGTTTCGTTACATGCCGAAACTCTGTTCGCTTCAGCCCGTGGCCATTGCCATAGTAACCGTGCAGTCCATTATCCAAGAGTGTGACAGATACTATTTGATTTTTAGAATAGACTTGTTTGGATAAAACATTCATTTAAGACAATACAATTTCCATCGGAAAGATTTAAACAGTAATAAGCATTCGTAGAAAACTTTTAGGTTTTGTTTAAGCTTTTTAAGTTTCCTTTTCTCAGATTATGACTTTAGTTCCTGTTCCTGTAGGCCAATTTTAAGATCCTTTGATTAGTATACCGAAACTTTCCCAACGGTGTTGTTTTTGCTTCTAATATGACAATAGGAAATTTTACACGTAGCCATGTATTAATATACTAGGAAAAAAGATTTAAGTTTTGGGTTAAAGTCGTAGTTTTATTAGAATAGAATGAGAATTATAGTGCTGTGATTCTAAAATCATACGTCAATGATAATTATAAGATTTAATGATAAGGTATTAGCTTAATCAGATATAGCATAGTATTAAAGTCCAAACACTAGATCATGAAACTCATATAAGTCATGGTAAGGAATAAGTTTTGAATTAATTGTTATAGAATTACAGGCTACTATGTTGAATCGTAATAGGTTAATGGAATAAATAAAAATTAAGTCATTTAAGTAAACTTATAAATTATAGTATAGTGTTAAGTTGATAATACCAAACGTTAAAAAATATTAGGAGTCAGTGAACTTGGATTGAACCTAGAGTTAACTAAGGAAGTTTTTGTATTAATCAGGGTTTAGGACAAAGAGTATAATATGAATGATTTGTTGAACACTATGGAAGACACTTTTAAACGAACTATATTGAAATTGTGCACCTGTGACCTTGATGTGAGATTTGTGAAGCACATCAGGCATCATGGAGTTCAAACTGTCTGCTTGGAGCTTGCAAGTCTCGTGATGGTCTTGTGATGCATAGTTTGTAAAGCGCAATATACATCATGGAGTTTGTACGCCCCCAGCAAGTGATTATCACACTGCTGGAGGGTATGAAAAATGGTATATAAGTTGGAAGGAGTTCGAATAAAATTTGGCTTCAGTCCTGATCAGACTGTTCCCAGAAGAATGGCCTCAGAGTCATTTCTTCTCTCCGTCCGGATTCTCTGGAGCGGGTCCTAACCCTTCCCCCTTTGGTCGGGGCTGGAACCCCGACAGGAATCAGGCCTTTTATTCCACATTCATTGAGTTTTCCCTTGGGCTACTTTTGTTTTCCACACCCCTTCCTAATCTTCTCTTAAAATTTAGCTCAAACATTACCTCCCCTAAGAGGAGAGAACCAACCTGACTTTGTGTCTTTGCTGGATCCTGTGCTTTCTTCTATAGTATTTTAGTGCGTTTAGTTGCTAGCGTCTTTGACTTCTCCAGTGGACTGAAAAAAAAAATTCCTTACAGTAGGAACCAACTCTAGTCTTCAACTGCCCAGTGCCAGGTTTAGTAGCCGGTAACTTTTAAGTTGAAACACCTAGGATATTTATTTAGGATTTAAATCCTCAAACCTCATTCTTTTCAAAAGAACTGGAAGCAGTTAATAATAAGCATACTAACAGAAATAAGACTGAGAGTAAAAATCCTTATGTGATGTTTATCTGGACTCCAGTAAAGTCAATGCAATGAATATTGTGTCTGCCTACATGTGACAACACATTATTTACTTACTGTTACCATTTTAAAAATTTTTCTTTAATACCCAGCTATAGAATGAAGAGAAATATAGAGTTAAGAGCAAGCAAATTCAGAATAAAAAAAGGTATATACCTATAGAAAATCAGCCATTTACTAAACAGTTTAAACTGCACTCTCAAATATCAAAACTAGTAATTTCCCAGTAATACCTGAAAGTTATCGGTACTTATGAAAAATGTGTTCCCAGCGCTCTAGCTAAGAAAAACAGTGATCTCAAAAAGTCAAGGACTAATTTAAATTTTTTTCAGAGTTAAAATTAAAAAGTGTGTTTCAGTTATCCTGGAATTTTAATTTTAACTCTGAAATTTTAGAACAAGATAAGACTGCAGCACTTTAGATATTGATATTACTAACTTCCAAATATACCACACAGAGCATTCCTTAGAAAATGACTTGTTATGACAATTAAAAAATAAAAGCAGCAGAGAAAAGGAACCTTAGAAATCAATCAGATTATATCCTTTTGTAGATAAAACCAAGATCCCAAAGTATTGACTGATGCATGATCACAGACTTTAAAACAATTATCCTAGAAATCTTTTCTATTTTGTCATCTTTTTATACTCTTTGGCCAAACACTATTATTTGTCCAGGAATAAAAGTTATGTGTGCCACATCATAGGACCATTGTTTCAAACACAGCTTCTATTTTAGGCATGGTGACTGACACATGGTTCATTTTTGAACTCTGACTTAATATCCTTGAGTCTTAATTTCCCCTTCAGGAATGTGACTGCCGTTGCCTAGATCCCATACAGGCTCAATCAATGTTTACAAAGTAGAGAACTAGCTAAAAAATCTTAACCACTTTATGAGTACAGCTAATAAAATCTCCAAAGTACTGACCTTGCTATCTTTTCAAAAGGTAACTCCAAAAAACTAAGACAACAATCTAGAGTTAGATATGAAGTGCTGAGACTATCTTCTTTAGAGTGAGTGAAATCACAATGTAAATATATCTATTTCAACATATTTTTAAATGAACTGTAACATGCAAATGGAAAAATAAAGAACTAGCAGAGAAAATTGAATTGGTTGTTGTTCAGGGCCTCCAAGAGCCTGCAAATGACTTGCAAATGACTCATAAGTCTACTAGTAAATGAATACAACATCACATGGCCCCGAAACCAGGATCCACAGCTGTTTGACACCCAGTGGTTGCTATCTTTGGCATCTCCAAATGAGGGCATTTGGGAACAACCAACAAGGCTGGAGAAGCCAGTGTTACCAGCAATTCTGCATCACACAGGCTCAATCAACTTTCTTCCCAGCTCCTGTGTGTTTATTTGCTTAATTACCAAGATTGGTTAACAGCATCCCTTTAACAAAACCCTTTCTAATACCTTGAGCTGAAACATGTAAGTAATTTCATTTTTTTCTGCTAACAGCTGATTCTTTTTTTCAGTTAAAAATCATTTGACTACTTACAAATAAATATTCTGATAAAGATAGTTGTCTATGAAAAACTGTTTTGTGCTTTATTTTCTTCCCACGGGTGCTTGGTATCAAACCATAGAAATATAACTCACACCAGTATTGCTTGCCACAAAAATCAGAATTATCCTAATAGGGCTTAATTCAAAGCTAATAAGAAGCTTTATTGAGTGAGTCATGGTAATTTGTTCTTTAATTCCATTTCCGAGTCAATGCCTCTTCAGATTCAGGAAGTAATTTTTAAAATCAAGTCTAAATCATTTCTATCCAGAGTGAAAAGCACAGAGCAAATGCAACAAAAACTTCCCAGACTCAAGAATCATAATTCAGTCTCAATAGAGTAAGAGCATGCAAATTACTTACAAAAATGTGAGCTTTGACTGCTAGGTTATCAGGAAAAAAACCTAATTATTCAGGAGCCACTGCAAAACTTCCTACAAATACTGTAGTTCTTTCTTTACTGCTGTGAGACTCATAAACCTCAGCATGAAACTGTTGGTCTATATTTAGTGTTAATTTAGCCAAGCAGTGTAAGCTTCTAAACACTGAAATTTTTCATAATGTCTAAGGTTTTTAATAAATTTATTACTAAAACTATGCTTTTAAAAGAAAACAACAAAGCATTATGCCCTGATTTAGTTGGTCACTGACGAGGTTCTTACTGGACTGAAGTTAATGTCCTTATTTGGCAGAAACAACTGTGTAAACCAACACACTTCTAGCACTTCTGGCGTGGTGTGCTTCCATATATAAACATGCTGTAGCAGGCCGGGGCTGCCACTGTGACAACTGACGTTCAAGGATTCCAGACCAAGCAGAGAACTGCAATAACCAGAGACAGAATATGGTGTGACATAACTAGGATGATGGCAAGTCAGACTTCTAGGGCTTCCAGTAGCCATAAAAAGTGAGTGTGAGTGGGAGATTTCATGGTGACAGCCCCACTGCTGGTGAAGGAAGCATTTCATCTCATCAACGTCCTTTTTTTTGACAAAGGCTTTATTCTGTGAGTTTTGCACAACCTTCTTTTTCGGGAGTGTCAGCCTTTCACTTGTGTGGTTCTCTCACATACATGCTAAGGAGCTTCTGCCCTCTGGTGTACATAAAAGATGCTACAGAGACGGGGAGATCTGCGACCCCACTAGCCCTGGATCCCAGATCCCAGGGCCTAATTATCCCAGCAGTATTCCTTTGGCTAGGCTGTAAACAGATATGCAGTCCTTCATAATCCTACCTTCTACTGCCATGACTACATGGGCCTTATTCATTCTTGAAACATCTTTCATGAGAGTTAGAAAATGTGTGCTCCACAAAATTCTGTTTACACCTATATTCCACAGGGAACTCACTCTGCTTTTGAGCAAAGGGAATGCCATTTTCTTAAGCCTCATCTGTCCTCAAGGACCAGTTCTTGGAGGAAGACAAAAAACTAGTAACTGTTTTCTCAGAAATGTATTATACATTAAAAAGCTAGGCCAAGCCGGGCTCGGTGGCTCAACCTGTAATCCCGCGCCTTTGGGAGGCTGAGGTGAGTGGATTGCCTGAGCCCGTGGGTTCGAGACCCGCCTGGGCAGTAAGACCTCATCTCTACAATAAATCAAAAAATCAGCCGGGCGTGGTAGCGCATGCCTGTAATTCCGGCTACTTGGAAGGCTGAGGCGGAAGGATCACTGGAGCCCAGCAGGTCGAGGTTGCGATGGCCGGGAGCGGCCACTGCACTCCAGTCTGGGCAACAGAGTGAGACTCCAACTCAAAAAAAAAAAGCTAGGCCAAATTTCTCTGACAAATGAAAATGTTATTTCAAATGAAAGTGCTATTATCATGCTCAGTACACACACACACACACACACACACACACACACACACACACACACACACACACACAAACTTCCTGATCTGTCTTAAACCATCTGTCCTTTGAAGAAATAATTGAAGTAATCCCCTCATTTTTGAGCGTTTACTGTTTTTCATCTCTCCTGTAACTTTAAACCCTGTGAAATAGTAACCACCCTCAGGCATAAAGAAAATGGAAATTAAGGAGTTTAATTGTTGAAGGACATACTGATTATAAGTGGCAGGGATGAGATTTAAACCCAAGTCTCACATCAAAGTCTGAATTCAGCTATACTTTACACCAGTGAGGGGATGAAACTGGCTTTGGGACCAGTTAGACTTCTGTCGCCCAGGCTGGAGGGTAGTGGCATCTTCATGGCTCACTGCAGCCTTCATCTCCTGGGCTAGGTGATTCCCCCACCCCCACCCTCAGCATCCCAAGTAGCTAGGACTACAGGCATGCACCACCACACCCAGCTACTTTTTTGTAGTGATGTGGCCTCACTATGTTGCCTAGGTTGGCCTGGAACTCCTGGGCTCACGCCATCCAACCACCTCAGGCTACCAAGGTTCTGGGATTACAGGTGTGAGGCACCACGTCCAGCTGTTTTTGTTTTTTAAATATTGTATCTCAGAATATTTAGATTCACTCCCCCAAAATTCAACAAATACAATCCAAGACTTGAGTCACAGATGTTGAATGCTCCAAAATGAATGCTTGAGCCTCAAAATAAACTGAGCAGGAACCCTCAAATTTCTTCAAACCAGCAAGATTAACCAAGAATCGAGCAGTGAACAACTGACCTATCACACAGCATTTTACTACTTTCAAGAAATCTCAAGCATTCCTATATATTGAATCTCCAGTAATCCTTGTCCAGTAATTATCCATTAATTGCATGAATAGCAAGTTTTTCATGTATAAATTCGAAAAAGTTCAACAAACATATTGAACATGAGAAAGAGAGAAGAGTGGTATATGCCTTAGCAGGACTAGCACTGATAAGCAGGCTGACCAACCCTGTAGAATTCAGGCAGGCCTAGGATTTGGAGGCAAGAGTGAAACGTGGAGCTAACTATATACAGGCAGATAATGATCTTAGCCAAAAGTAAAATGCTACAGAAAGACTGGAAAATTGCACTAGAAAATATCCCAGAAAGAAAAACATGAATGATGATAATAAATAAAAAGACCTAAGCCTCAATTTAGAAGCTCCACTCCCTAACAAAGTTATAGAACAAAGAAAATGGGGAGAAGGGAGGAGAGGGAGGAGGGAGAGATTAAGAACTCAAGGTTACTTTGCAGATTGCCAAGCCCACTAAAACTCTGTATTATACAATTTTAGAACATTAGAGACAGAGATTCTGAGAAAACCAAACATCCCATCAGATGTCTCAAGATTTTACTCATTAGAATAGAGATGCTTTCAAAATTCTGAATTTAAATACAATTGTCAATTCGATTTTTCAAAAATTCCAAATTTGATTTTCTACCTGGAAATTCATATACCAGGCAAATTATTTTTCAGAAATATTAAGTTTCAAAATAACTGACCTCTCATGCACCCATTCCCAAGAAAGTACTGAAGGAAGGTAAACTAACGAAGACCGGGGTCCAGAAAATGTGGGATCCAACTCAAGATGAAAGAAAACAAGTTCCCCATATGATAATGTTGTCTCAGGAAAGCAGCTATACACTTGAATGAAGTAGACTAAAACAAGTACAGCATCAAGAAAAGCTTTACACATCTGGGGCTGTTTGGGAAGAACTAGCGATGTGCACAGAAAGTCAGTGAGACAACTCCAAGACAAAATGTTGTATGGGAATGAAAATGTAAGCACAGTAAACTATTTAGTTCAGAAGTGAACACACATATAGCATCACAACAAGGAAAATAACGATGACTTAACCAAAAACATATGGAAAGGATGAGAAAGAAAACAAGGGCAGAAATCTCCTGTCCTAATAGGAAGTTGACAAATGTCTAAAAACCAGAGAAATAACCATATAAGCATATTAATTAGAAATTTCAAAGAAGAAACACCGAAGGCTGAATGCCTCCTGGGATGGAACTGAGGAACAGCAAAGGATGGAGTGAGGGGTTTTTTTATGAGCCTTGAAGGAAGGTTATTAAACCATGTTTATATAACATTTTAATAAAATCCGCTTTTATTTAAAATTATATATACATATATGAAATTGAAATGTAGGGGGAAACACTCTTTACAATCCCATTCCCACAGCTCTACCTTACTTGGAATGCATGTGGCAACACACAAACCCAGGATCTACACACGTCACAGCCGGTTTTCCACTGTCCTGGGACGGAGGCATAGAACTCAGCAACAGCGACATCATAAACCAGCTTTTCCATAAACCATGCTTTTCACCTAGGGGGAAATCAGACTTCCAAGAGCTGCTTGGATTTAGGTGAGGAAGAACACTAGCTTGGAAAAAAATGCCTTGAATGATTTGGTTCTTCTCCCTACAGTGTATCTGCTTCCCTACTCACTGTTTTCTACAGTAAGAGTATCAAATAAACAAGTCTGTGGATTCTAAACTGCACATGTTGCTTGCACTCGTGTTTTTAAATTCAAATTTAATTGTTAATGCATTGTCAAAATGCATAAAATGAAAAAAAAAAAACCACCTCATAGAGGTAACCAGTAAGCGAAGCACCCAGTCATTTAAATCCCAATTATATATTATGACATTTTTTTCATCTATTGCAATGTTTTCAAATATACAAATAAAGCTTTCTCCCCCTCACTCCCTACCTGGCTTGGGCATTTTTAACTCTGTATCTTGAAGCCATAAATAATGTTCCTTCTATTAGAAAAAAGCACTTTCATTGTGAAAAGATCTTTATTCTAAAGTAAAATGCACAAGGTCTCACACAGCAGCATTAATGCTCAGAGGTTAAGGTTAACAACCTTTCTGGCATATGCTAATTCATCATGAATTCCCAATAGCTGAAGTGCAGCTGTAAGGTTTCATGGTGTAATTCCCTTTGCTGTTCTCAGTGACAACTTTAAAAGCTACATTCCATTTAAAATATAGCAGCTTTTCCAGAGGAACTGAATCCCAAAAATCATATATTGAACTCTGTCTAAGATACAAGTTAACACCTTGTATGTATATATCATTAAAATAATCTGTATTTTTGACAACCACAATGTAAGCAATTAAACCTTGGCTAATAATTTGCCCCATCATGAAATCAAGTGAAATCTCATATGTGCTGATTTCATAAATAAAAAATAACCAAACATTACAAACACTTTATTCATGTTTACTGATTATATTTACAGAGAATACTCACTAATCAGAACTCACCATTTTTAATACTGTACATTAAATTATAAGCAATAACCCCACTACAAAAGTTAGCTAAGTTAATCCAAGATAAAAACTGTCTCTAGAATTTAAATACATTAGAAATAGAAAAAAAAATGAAATTAGAAAATAGTCTTCAAATTCTGAAAATCTAGAAGAATTCTCCAACATCTGCTCTCTTATCTCGACATTTGCTTCGAGCTTTGGTTCGAGCTTTGAAGGCTGCAGAGTTATATAAACGCTGAAATGAAGAAAAAGAAAATACATGTGGATCAGAAAGACTTCAGATATTCTTATGGCATGGGGAAAAAAGGGTAAAAGGCACAGAGGAAAAAAGCGAACTAATCTGGTCGTGTACGTATTTTAAATGTTTATAAAACACACAAAGAATGAGGAAGAAAAAATATATAAAGAGTTAAAAGCTATTCTACATTAAGAAAAATATTAGTCAAATATGTAGAATACCAAGAAAATTCCAACAGAAAAAGGACATCAACATTTAATTTGATCTAAGAAAAGAAATCATAACTAATGTGGGAAAAAGAAGTCCTACTGTGCTGTCAATTGAAATAACAATAAAAAAGTGATGAGGTGTCATTTTAATACAAATTAACAAATTTTTTAAATTATAAAACCCAATGCTGACAAACCTATGTGTAATAGCTACATGCCTTCATTCACTGATGGAGATAACTGAAAATAATAGGAAGGTAACTTTACATATCGAAAGCCATAATTTGACCCTATATTCCCATCCTAGGGATTTCTTCAAAGAAGTAACTCCAAAGAGAAAAGTATGTAAAAAGTCAGTATTTATTAAAGTTAGAAAATTTCCAAAAATTATCTGACCATATAAATGATAAAATATATAGGCTGGATAAAAACATAATTAAATACTTCACCCCCACCAGAATGGTGATAATTAAAATAAAACACAGGCCGGGAGTGGAGCCCAGGAGTTCAAGATCAGACTGAGTAACACAGCAAGACCTCATCTCTACAAAAAAATGTTAAAAGAAATTACCTGGGCGTGGTGATATGCACCTGTAGCCCCAGCTACTCAGGAGGCTGAGGCAGAATTGCTTGAGCCCAGGAGGTCAAGGCTGCAGTGAGCTGTGATTGCGCCACTGCACTCCAACCTGGGCGACAGAGTGAGATCCTATCTCAAAAAATAAAAATAAAAATAACTAAAATAAAAAACAAACAATAACAAGTGTTAGCGAGGATGTGGAAAAACTGGAACCTTTATACACTGATGGAAATATACAATGGTACAGCAGCTATGGGAAACACTGTGGCGGTTCCTCAGAAAGTTAAACATCAAACTACCATATGACCCAGCAATTCCACTCCTAGGTAATACCTCCCAGATCCAGAAAGAGACAGTCAAACAAAAACTTGTATATTAAGTTCACAGCAGCACTGTTCACAATGGCCAAAAGGCAGAAACAGCCCAAATGTCCATCAGCTGAAAAGTGGATAAGTGAAATGTGGTATATCCATCCACACAATGGAATAGTATTCTTCCACTAAAATGAAGCACTAATACATGCCACAATATGGATGAACCTTGACAATATTACGCTAAATGGAAAAAAAGCCAGACACAAAAGGTCACATACTGTATGATTCCATGTGTATGTAATAGCTAGTAAACCCACAGAGACAGAGTATATTAGCAGTTGCCGGCAGTTGTGGGGAGGTGCACATGAAAAGTGACTGCTGAGGGGGGTACAGGGTTTTCTTCGAAGGTGACAAAAATGTTTTGAAACTAGATAAAGGTGATGGTTGGACACTATCATGAATGCAATAAATGCTACTGACTTTAAAATAGCCTATGCTATGTGGATTTCACCTCAATTTAAAAATATATATATAATTTAAAAATTTTGAAATGTTAAGTGAAAATGGTATTAATTACAATAAAATGTTACAAGCATTCTCAGAACGGTTTCCTCATTTGTGAAACAAAACTGGTATTTCATTGAGTAGGCTGTTATCTGATTCAAAAGAAGCACTGCATAAATGTAATACTTTTTCTTAAATATAAAAATTCCATAGAATAAAGAAAATGAAAAGTTTGTGTTAAGATAGTGGAATTATAGGTAAAAAATTTTATTAAAGCCCCCACACTCTAAATGCAGTAAAGCATCCATGCCTTTAGTACAGCTATTCTGTGTGAAACACCATGAAAAACTAGAATTCCACATATAGGAAGACACAGCTAAGTTTCTGTCACTAGACAGAATCAGAGATTTGGCTCCATTTTTCTTTGGTGCATTTAGTTCAATTAAAAACAAAAATAAAACTTACCCTTTCAAAACGAGAAATCTTCATTGTTTTAAGTGTTGCAGCATCAAGCATCACTGGGGGTCCAAGTTCAAATACGTTGCGAAGGAATTCATTTGACTTATATGAAAGAAAAAGCTCAGTATTAAATATTATAACCCTTTTTCACACATAGAAAGACTTTGATGAACAATGTAAATGTATATGAAACCATTTATACCATACACAATATACAGGGAACCTATAAATATGAACCTAGATCACTTATTGTCTTTCTGTTTCTCAGTATGAGAGCAAATTGTTTTCAGGCTTGGTGGGTCAGTCTGTAATTCCAGCACTTTGGGAGGCTGAGGCAAGAGGACTGCCTGAGCCTGCGGGTTCAAGATCCACCCGGGCAACTTGGCGAGATCTCGTCTCTACAATAAATCAAAAATTAGCCAGTTGTGGTAGTGAACACCTGTAGTTCTGGCTTCTTGGAAGGTTAAGACAGAAGGATCACTGAAGTCCAACAAATTGACACTAGGGTGGCCATGAGCATGTCACTGCACTCCAGCCTGGGCGACAGAGTGAGACTCCAACTCAAAAAAAAAAAAAATATTTTCCAAAACCTTGAATCAAAGAAAGTTATGTCAAGCTATGTACAAGGATATCAATAACATCCCACCAGACTTACACAAAACAAAGAAAAGAAACAAAGTCTCAGTTTTATTCAATTTCACTTTCAAAAATAAATTTACTGTTTTCTAACATTTGGAAGCATTCCGGATACTCAATCAACTTCAAAAGCTAGGTAAGTGAACGACCCTCGAGACTGCTCCCTAATTTAAAAACAAATGTAGGCCAGGCTCAGTGGCGCAGCCTGTAATCCCAGAACTTTGGGAGGCTGAAGCAAGTGGATTGCCAGAGTCCACGGGTCTGAGACCAGCCCAGGCAACTTGGTGCAATCTCGTCACAACAACAACAACAACAACAACAAAAATTAGCAGGGCTTGGTAGTGTGCCTGTAGTTCCAGCTACTTGGAAGGCTGACGTGGAAACATCGCCGGAGCCCAGCAGGTCAACGCTGGGGTGGCCATAAGCATGCCACTGCACTCCAGCCTGGGCTACGGAGTGGGACTCCAACTCAAAAAATAAAATTAAAATAAAAAATAAAAGCAAATGTATAGAAAGAAAGTCACTCACTTACCTGTAAATGGTACTGCATTCCCGATCCAAGAATCTCTTTAAAAGTGTCATAGGTGTGCTTTTTGACCCAACAATCAATATACATGCGTTCAGGACCAAATTTAACAGTTTCTGTTGGAAAATCCCGTTCCTAACAAATAGAAAATTCAAAATTATCAGAGGCACTAAAGTAGCCAAAAGGGATTTTACATAAACACAATTTCTGAACAGATATGAGGGAAGACCCCAAAAAGCCTGGAATTTATTTATAAAAAATTATGTATTTATTCTTACATTTTAAAACTTCAGTCACTCTCAAAGCACTCTCCATTTGATGCAATACACCTATGGAGATGCTTTTTCCACTGCTCAGTTTCTGGACTCATCCATTTTGATAATTTTTAGGGCTTTTGCCATTTTTTGTTTCATCACTTCCACATTGGCAAAACAATTCCCTCTGAGGACATTTTTCATTGGGGAAACAAAAGTTGCTCAGGGCAAGATCGGGGGAATAGGGAGAGTGGGCACTGAGGTCATACCACGTTTGGTCAAAAACTGTTGAACACTCAGCAAGGTATGGGCAGGTGCAATGTCACGGTGGAAGAGCCAGTCATCTACTGCCACAACTCGGGACATTTCTTCTGCAATGCAGTCTCTCACAATGCTAGCTAGTACACTGATGCAGATGGGTTCCTACACTTACCCAGTGGAAAAGACTGTACAAGGGACCTGCCCTCCAAAGAGATAATTCTGGGCTTTTGGGGATGCCCCCCTCATATATACATGAATATATACATACACATTTACTGTGGTCCTTCACATGCTGAAAGACCATAGTACAATGGGTTTAAATTTCAGATAAATGAACAATATGGTTTAAACAGATACTTCCATACCTAAAATGTGGACTAAAAACTACTATCCTGTATGCAAGGGGGTAGAATTTGTCTCGTTTTGGTAGACTTGAAAGCACAACTAAGTTTGAATAAATATTAATGGTAAAAACTACACTATTGTGAACATTAAACATTTTAATAGCTCTCAATAAACTTGGAGAAAAGGTCAGATGTTTGTATTGGTCTAGGATGGGAGAGAGAAGGCTGCAGAACAGTCAAGAAGACAAAATGGCACCACAGGCAGTGGGTGAACTGATGGGGAACAAGGATCTAGGAAAGGGAGTGAAGATAAATGGAGTTAATAGACCAAGCAAAAAGGAGAGTCTCAGCAACTAGAGGGCTCCAGAGCCCAGGCTAGGCTTAGAAGATAATAAAAGGAACAACAGTTGAAGATTTGAGCAATGGAATAATTCTGCCAGAAGACCATTTCTAAGGTATAAACATGGAAGTGCAGCCCAAGTGAAATGGAGATAGAAGTCAATAGAACAAAGAACAGGATTTTCCAAAAGGATAAAGAAGCCACTCAAAATGGTGGCAGAGCTTGGTAAGGAAACTGGCTGCTTAATTCTTTGGTGAATCATGAATACATTACTATTACTATAAGGGTAACCAGGAAGGGAGAAGCTGACTGCCACAGCAAGAGGAGAGAGGAGACGGAACTTCAAGTGGCAAGAAAGACTACTCCAACCGCCTTTCCCCACATCTACTTGCTCTTTCTCACTCAGCAGATACAATATATAATGTACTGGAAAAGAATGTGAACTCTAGACTTACATGGATGTGCCACTCACTGGCTTGTGATTCCAGCAAGTAACTTAAACTATTTGTTTGTTCCCTTGCCTGTAAAATGAGGCTATCTCTACCACTGCTCAGTTAGGGGGTTTTTTTTGTTGTTTTTAGATTATAAAATCCAGAGTAGATACAAAATATTACCATAATTCTATTAAAGTCAACATTAACAGAAATATTTATCTCTAATTTATAATCCTAGGTTTTGCTTTTTAAAAGTAGATTAAATTGACAGTAGGGTACACATGATAATTCATTGGCGTGAGGATTATTAGAGGTATAAGAGTGAGCACACCTGCTATGTAACAGGAGCTCAAAAAGCAGCAAAGTTCTATTATTTTAACGTTCTTTATTTCAGAAACCACTAAAACACCAGGAAAGAACTCTATTTCCCATACGTTTTCTATAAAGTCACCGATATCCTTACCCATTCATCCCTCCTGCAGGTAACCGATAAACTCCCTTCCCTCCCCAATTCAAGGCTAATCCCAGTCTTTCACTTATATCCCCGGCCCTCCATATCTGTGGATGCCACATCCACGGATTCAACCCAACCGTGGATTGAAAACATTCAGGAAAAGAAAAATGCAACTGTACTGAATATGTACAGACTTTTTTTCTTGTCATTATTCTCTAAACAAAAGTATTTATCCTAACTTATAGACCTACGTTTTGCTTTTTAAAAAGTAGATTAAAATGAAGACAGTAGGGTACACATGGTAATTCACTGGAACACATCAAAGCTGGATCTCAGGTGGGGCCTCAGCATCTTTAGCTGAAATTCTCATTCTACATTTCCATATACACATCAAGTTGAGTGACTAGTTGCTAAAACAGTTATTCTTAAAAGAACTGCTTGCTCAAATAGCAATAGCTAAGAAATTTTCTCTTTAAATTGAAGAAATATTTCTTACCTAGTCAACCAAAAGCAATTGCTAAAGACTTTAATGTTCTCCAGTGAGACTACCCTTATCCTACAGCTCATTTCAGTCATGCATTCTAATCCATGAAGGTTTCTAAACCAATCTATTTGCCATATAGATTGAAGCAAGTTAGAGGATCACAGAAAAAAATTCAAGCATCACACAATGATTTTAAGTGGTCTTATTAAGATCCTGGGTTTTATTATTTGGTTTTTAGTACCTAGCCTTCCTAGAGAGATCACAGAGGTCTTTGCTTACAAATGCAACTGTTAAATTGGAAACTGAGAGATAGACAACAATGTATTATATTCACAAAAACACTGTACTAAGCATTCATGTGCTCAGCACCACTGCTTAAACAATATCATGTACACCAAGGTAAAATACACTTCTAGTAATATGGATAATTTTATTTTTAAACCTATAAAACAAGTATCTTCATGCACTAGCATTATATTTTCCTTTGTTTACAAAATGGTCTTCACTTAAGTTGTTAAAAACCTGCTAAGTCTTAAGAGGAGAAATTATTTTCATCAAAGGTAAAATTCAATCAATAAAATGACCCAATTGTCAAGTTTAGTCTGAAACAATCTAATTTCTAAATGAGTAGCTGTTATGGCATAGAAGAAGCCTACCTCCACTGCCCTCAGGACATCTCTGAAAACCGACCGCTGCTTTCTCTTGTCCACTTTGGCCCGGTGCTTATTTCCATCTGTAGCCAAAGCCCTAAGCATCTGCGTCAAAGACTCCATATCTTCATAAAAAAAATCCTGGTAAGGAAAAGCAAGTTTGTTTCATTTGTTATTGCTTTTTCTTTTCCAATCTCTTCTAAAACTAACAAAGAACAGACTACCTTTGGAAAATATCCAGTTGCACAGAGAAATGTTAATCTTTAGGCTGGTAGAAAGGCACACATATACACACATTTCTGTGTTCTCCTTTCTAAGTATATGCATTTAACAAATACCTATTGTGCTCCCACAGTATACAAGACATTACTGGGATTTCAAAGACGTTGAGTCATATATACACAACATGGGTTTTGCAGACAGAACATCTAGTTTTGAATCACAAGCATCCACCACTTGGATCTATACATTCCTGGGAATAATTACATTACCAATCTGTCTCAGGTTACTCTTACATTAACAGTTAATACCACCCACATCTCAGTGTTTTTTATGAACATTAAATATAGAAATTAGAAATATAAAACACAGTACATAAGCATCCATTAAGTTATAGCTCTTACTGATATGATATAGCCTGTTTTAATCTAACATAAATACAACAAATTGGTCAGCTGAAGATAATCATTTCATATCAAAATAACAGCAATAATCAAATAGTTTCAAAAGATAAATGGAATTAGTATGAAACTAACCACAGAAAACTCCTAGAAGAGTTTAGGCAGACAGAGTGAGATGCTTACGGTCACAGAAAAAAAAACTCATTCCCTAAATTAGTATTTCTATACAGAAGTCACTGGAATACTGAATATAAATAAGCTGGATATTGGATAGCTATCATAAGTATTTAAAAATTGTATGAAAGTCTAACATCAAAATCGAGCTGATCCTTCCCAATTCACTGCAAAGTGCTGAACACTATCTCTAAAATGGCTTTATCTATTCAAGCACAAAGATTTCTTCCAATCCCTTCTAGTCAAGGCAGAATATCTTTGTCAATATTTTTGACCCTTTTTTACACAGGGTCAGTTATTTTATAAACAAAGGCAAGAAACAAGAAGAATGTTGAGTTGCCCCTTTTGAAGAATAAAGTCTAATGATTTCGGATTTAACCCCAGGAAGTGTTTGGTCTTTGGATTATCTTTTTTCCCCCTCTCTCTATACTGTATCACCTCCCTTGTCAGCTCAGGTGGGGAATGGAATACAAAGCACTGGGGAAGGTATTAGTATACTTTCCTGGGTCAGGCTTGGACCAGCATATCACATGGCTCCCAAGATCTGTAATTTGGTCCACCAAATAGTGTCTGCCTTACTTTAAGTTAACATAGAGTTCCTAAAAGACAACTAGTCTACTGCCTGACGGGAGGAGGCAATGCTTAATTCAATCAACACTTAAAGATTAACAGCCAACACTTACACTGCTTCTATCTTATGTTCTTGACAATTCTATAAGGTAGTTACTATTATTTTGTCCATTTTAAAGATACGGACAATGTGGCATAGAGAAGTTACCCAACTTTATTCAATTAGCAAGGGTGGCAGACAGACCTGAACCTCAGCAGCATAGCTCCAGAGACCACTCTTACCTACTTGGTTATATGACAAACACGTACAGTAAACTAGAACTCTTACAAAACACTGATAACTCCTAATTTCAACTTAGAACAAATAATTATTAAAATCCAACCGATGCATTCTTTAAAAATCCTAGAAGTTAACTATTCAAAAGATTTTTTTCTGAGTCTCCTAGGCAGGAGAATTCAACACACCAGTAGATTTCTTTTTTGAGGGGGTGTTGTGCAGAGGCAGGGGCAGTATTTCACTTTGTTACCCATGCTGGAGTACAGTGATTCGATAATGGTTCACCCAGACTTGGCCTCCTGGATTAAAGTTCTGCCTTAGCCTCCTGAGTACTTGAGACTATAGGCATGTGCCACCACACCTGGCTAATTTTTATCTTTTTTTTTTTTTTTTTTTTTATAAAACCAAGGTCTCACTATGTTGCCTAGGCTGGTCTCGAACTCTTGGGCAATCCTCCCACCTCTACCTCTCAGTGCTGGGATTACAGGCATGAGCCACTAAGCCCAGTCACACTGATAGATTTCAATGTTAAAATCACAAAATAATTATGTTAGCAAAAGACTCTGAATTAATTCAATTGCTATAACGGCCCTATTTTATTTTATTTTTTTGAGATGGAGTCTCACTCTGTCACTCAGACTAGAGTGCAGTGGCCACTCCTGGTCACTGCAGCCTCAATCTGCTGGGCTCCGGCGATCCTTCCTCCTCAGCCTTCCAAGTAGCTGGAACTACAGGTGCGCGCTACCACGCCCAGCTAATTTTTTATTTATTGTAGAGATGAGGTCTCACCAAGTTGCCCAGGCAGGTCTCGAATCCTCGGGCTTAGGCAATTCTTTCACCTCAGCCTCCCAAAGCGCGGGATTACAGGCTAAGCCACCAAGTCCGGCCCTAACAGCCCTATTTTAAATCTGCCTATGTATTTCATCAATATCCTGGTTTAATTAATTTTTGAATATAATAAAACTACCCCACCATCACACATAAAAAGCTTTATTTACTTTAAAAAAAAATGCAAATCCAAACACTATTACGGTAACCCAGTTCATTTTTGTCCTTGAATAAAGACTTAAGTCAAATGAAACATGTTCAGATGAGTTCTCCTGGCTATCCTTATGATTTATTAAGTTGGAGACAAAAGATATGTGTATAATTTAAACTGCATTATTAGTTCACTTTTAAGATGTACTTCAAAGGAAAATAAGAAAAGAAATTACCATTTCTAGCCAGTAGAGGAACACCGGATTAAAAACTGGGACATATAGGTTCTGTGCCTTGAGGTTACAAAACCATTAACCAGCTCAGTAAAATTAAATTGAATGCTAAGAGTCCAATTTCTCACATAAGGAGAATCATTAGCTATTGACAGCAGTAACTTACTTTCCATTCCTACCTGCTATCCTTCAAACTAAATGGAGTGGGAACTATAGAAAGACACCTCACACATATAAATTTTAAGAATGTAAACACTTTTAAAACACAGGCCTAGAATGGAATGCAAAGAACTATATATGGTAGGCAATTCAGAATACTGTACTAATCCTATTTGGAACTATTCACTGCTAAGTAACTTAACCGCAGAAAAAATTTCATTCTGTAAAGAATCTTTCTCCTTAAATTAAAAAGCTTCTAGTAAGTAATTCAAGGTTAATAATAATATCTCCTATTTAGTAACCCATTGCCCATATATTTGAGTTTCCTTACTGGATCATTCTTGTGTTTACTGACACAATGCCAATCACAACATCATGTCAATAAATATGGATTCAGTGTAAGGGTAGTAAAAGCTGACCCTCAATTCTAAATATCAGCACACTATGTGAATCAAGTAGCTAAGAACAAATTCCTCCTTTACAATGGTAAAATTTTGGCATTCCTTTCAACAATACTTAAAATGGAGATCACAAAGTAGGGTGACCAAATGTCCCAGTTTGCCTGAGATGAGGGATTTCTAACACAAGACTTCAGTGCTAAACCTGGAACAGTATCAAGCAAACTGGGTCAGGTAATCAAACTATCACAAACTCAAATACTTTTGAAAGCTAAGCCGTGGTAACTAATATCTGTGAGTAGACAGTAGATGGGAATTGCAAAGCACCTGTCCCAGTCTAAAGGGCAATGTTTGATTCCATCCTTGACTTAGAGACATTAAACAACTATGACTAAACCCATCTCATTCCAACCCTATGCTGACTTAACATTTTATTCTTTTACCTGATATTTATCATAAAGCATCAAGTTCCTGAATTATCTTGATGTATTGGGTATATGAGAAATCCAAGCAGCTCCATACAGGTTACCAGATAACTCTCCATGAGTAATAGAGCACCCTAACTTCAGTTCTATAGAAAGCAAAAATCCTGTAATGAACCACACTCAAATATTGCTCTACCAACCCCTACTAGTTTGTACTCTCAGAAGTATTATGCAGCCACTGCCAAGGAGCAAGAAAATCAATCACTGGGTTCTCAAGTTGGCCACGCTCCACAGTTATTATCCAATTCTTAATTGCAAAGGTAACAATGCAATAACGGGCTTTGTGACACAGGCTTTTTCCTCTGCCAACTAGATACTTACACTCTCCAGTCCTCTGGCCAATTCAAACAGAAGTGCCAAAGATTCGCCAGCAGCTATTCTCATATTAACATCATCACAAGAGAGAAGGCTTGGAAGTTTATGGAAATGCCTATAAAACAGTCATAATTATGTGAATACAACCAATTATGTCAACTAAATGTTGCTTTTATAAAATCTGAAACTGAAAATACATACATCTCAAGCTTTTTCTTCACCTCATTGATTGGGCATATGGTCAATAACAGTGTCCATGCAAGAAGTGAACTGATATGAAGCACGGTATTAGGGGTGCTGCAAATAATATTAGTGTCTTTCTCTTTGAGATAGGACTTGGTGAAGATATTTTCCAAACATTCCAGAGTTGAATACAGCTCCTAATGCATAAGAATATGAAGTAAGATAAATACTTTAAATTAGAAATAACTGTGGATAACTGGAGTCAATGTTTTCTACTTACAGTAATGTCATCTGTGGCAATAAAACAGCAAACACCAAAGCAAGTTGCACACTAAAAAAAAAAAACCAGAATACACATAGATGTTAGTGATTGTTGTAATTTTATTGCTTATCAATTCTACATCTTCCTGCTTTTATTATTCAATGAGAAAGTTTTCTCAATGTGACCATATTAGGTCCCAAATATAGTATATGGGGGGCTGGGGAAAGAATATCAGACCAAGTGTCAAAGGAAGAGGGTCTCTGCCTAAGCTCTGCTACCAAACTCATAGTAAGTGATTCCATTTCTCTTGGGTCTTCTTTTATTAATCCATAAAATCAAAGGAGATAGTGTTCAAATGAATTACAAAATTTCTAAAACCATTTGAGCTCCATAGTCTGGGATTTAAATTACTGAATTTCTTTTTAATCTGCATGAGTAAAGCTCTTTGAAGGGGTGAACTAACTACCTCCTCATTGTTTCCTTTTTGTATGCAGTACAAATGCCTCATATATCATTTTAAACTTCAACTCTAATTCAAAGACATAGATGAAGCTTGGACATCTAAGATAAAGAAGACCACTCTCTTTATTAAAAACTTTTAAAACACATTAAAATTCCATTGGTTTTTAAACTTTTAAAAGCATTTATACCCTTTTGGTTTTATGAAGACTCTACTATGAAAACTTCTAAAAGAAATTAGCTTCCAAGAAATAAGCATACAGAAGCAGAAATCTCGTTAAATCTAATTCATTGTCCTTAGACTTCCCACCTAAAGAAGGATCTCATTAATTCAGATTTCACTCATTTTGAAGTACGTTGAAAAGAGGCTTGGGATCCTATAATTGCCTTTTGTTGGGGTAAAGTGGCTAAACAAGTGAGCACAAAGGTAAAGCTATCTAATAAAGTACACTCAGAACACAATACTTACAAACAATCTGCTTGCAACATACAGAGCCATCGATTCCCAGAACATTTTGCTTTGACAACTTAATCCAAATAGAAAAGAATTTGTAATCTGAGATTTTTTTTTTTTTTTTTTGAGTTGGGAGTCTCACTCCGTCACCCAGACAGGAGTGCAGTGGCATGCTCACGGCCACCCCAGTGTCAACCTGCTGGGCTCTGGTGATCCTTCCACCTCAGCCTTCCAAGTACCCTTTTCTCCACATTTTGTCACAAAAATTCCCTCATGTTGTTCCAAATACCACTAAAGCTTTAAGTCTGTAAAGTCACCATTGGTGTCAGGCCCAGGTGTCCGTTAGTTCTGCTCCAGTCCCATGAGGATGCTTATTATATTAATCTGCTTGGTATCACTATTTTATTTTCATTTTTTTCATCCTGGGACAAACTGGATATTGCTAAAATTTAAATAGCCTAAACACTAAAGAAAATTTTAAACCTGTAATCCCTTCTCCTAAGTAAACAACAAAAGCAAAGCTACATCTTCTCTTTTGATGCTCTAAGAGAAAAGGCAGATTAAAACTTAGGACTATCCACATTTAATATGAATTCCACCTGCTAATGTGAAGAAGGATCACTTTTAAAATGTAGAGCAAGTCAGGAGTACAAAAAAGAAAATGCCCTTAAACGACAACCACAAACTTCCATGCCACTAAATTGTGACCATTCCAATTATCTACACAGCGGAAGGTTTTCTAAGATTTCAAAAATACACCCATAGTGCTAGATGATTTAAAAGTTGCACAAGTCCACCCCAAAATAGGGAAAAAGGTAAATAACAAAAGCTATTTAAATATTTTAGGATTACAAACTACTAGAGAACAGAGATTAATACGAAGTTGCTGAAGTCCTATTTTTTTGCCTCCAGGGTAAACAGACTTGTCCAGCTTCCATACAGTTAATAAACTAAAGTCCTGGTTGCAGAAGTGATATGCTTCAGCCTGAGCCTGTCACCTAGCCACCCTACCTGCCATATGGAGTGAATCAGCACAGGTGGGCAGAGCCACAGGATAGAGGCTTAGGGTTCCAGCCAATTTGCATTGAGTAATGATATCAGCAAGAAGTAAACTTGCTAAGATTTTAGAGTTTATCTTAAGTAATTCCAAAGAATAAGCTAACTTGAATAATCAATATTGAAAGTATTAAGATGTTTCAAACTTAAACTGGTTCATTCATTAAAACAGCTTTGGAGTCACATATTATTTTCCAAATCCACTAAGACTATCTTAGATGTTTCTGTGATACAACAAAACATGTTCATCTAATCATTTAAATCAGTTATTAGTACACAAAAACAAAAAAATTCAAAAACCTATAATCTAAAACCAAGTGTCACGAATGGTATCAACAATTAGACAATTTCAACTTTCTCAGACCCTAAAACTAGATGACTATTTCACAAGTTTCAGTCTTCTACATCCATCCAAATCCACCCACATGAATATGGCATTCATCTTTTTATAAAGACGTATAGGTCCCAGCAGCAACCCTGCCCCCCAGAAAACCCATTACATTTCTTAGAATAATAAACAGCTACCAATAAACATTAAGTCTCTAGATTGTTTAAGTTCTAATCAAAATTATTCTACAATCATCCTAAATAACTCAACAATATTTATTATCAGTATAAAATTTATAATTTCAAAGATATAGAAATTTGGTTTCTATGGGATCCTCTTTGGAGTCTCGGAATATTTTTTTAAAACTGTCATGTTGCTGGGCTCGGTGGCTCAGCCTGTAATCCCGTGCCTTTGGGAGGCTGAGGTGAGTGGATTGCCTGAGCCCGCGGGTTCGAGACCCGCCTGGGCAGCAAGACCTCATCTCTACAATAAATCAAAAAATCAGCCGGGCGTGGTTGCGCATGCCTGTAATTCCGGCTACTAGGAAGGCTGAGGCAGAAGGATCGCTGGAGCCCAGCAAGTCGAGGCTGCGGTGGCCAGGAGCGGCCACTGCACTCCAGTCTGGGTGACCGAGTGAGACTCCAACTCAAAAAAAAAAAAGAATTCCATTATAAAAAATTTAAAAAAAAAAGTTAAAAAAAAACTTTCATGTTAAGACTGCTCACTAAAACTAAAAGCCGAATGAGAATAAAATATAAACAAAAATATACTATTTTCCTAGATTATTCATCAGAATGGGGCATGACTAGATAGATCTGTAAACTTAAAAATTTTATACTTACAGTTTGCCTAGCTTGGATACTAGCTGCCCCATCACAAATGATTTTCTTTAAGATTGGTCCAAGAGTTTTTAAAATCTCTTCACTCTCAATTCCAGGGCCCAACTGAATACAAAGAACAGATGCTAATGCTGCAGCTGCACGTTGCTCATCACTCTTACCTATTACAAAAGAAGCCAAGATGCATCTATGGTAGTCTTTTCAGTGGACTGACTCATTAAGACAGCAACTTCCCAAATTTGTTCAATTACAAAATAGCATCTATCACTCATTTATAAAACCCTTCCTATCCGCTAGGCTTTAACCTAAGTTCTAAACTTAGTGAGGTCAAAGAGCATAAGTTTTAGAAGCAGATCAATCGCACTTAAATCCCAGATCCCACTTACTAGCCAAATGTGCATCAATTAATTATTCTTATTCTCTAAACAAGTTTTCTCATCTGCAAAATGGAGACCAGTACCTATCTTAACGAAGTATTACAGTGGTTCTACTAAATAATGTGTTTTGAGTCAACTTCTATGTTCCAATTCTTTAATGTACTCACAAATAATGCTGAAGTAGCCCTTGTTAATTTCCTAAGCATTTCAGATGTACACAGCCCGTAAGGTAAACTTTCAGTTTTCTCCATCAACGTGTTTTAAATGAATCAAAGACTAAAATATAAACTACTTAAAATAATAGAAAATGCAATTATACAAAAGTAATTGTAAATTAACTCTCCAGAAATGTATATGCCAAAGGGTTTAGGAAAATACTGAAATTATTACCTGATAAATTTTAAAATTACAATATATGCAGACTGGAATGGATTTTTATTTTATAGAGACAAGGTCTCACTCTTCCACCCAGACTGTAGTGCAGCAGTATAATCATAGCTAACTGCAGCCTCAACCTCCTAGGCTCAAGTGATACTCACACCTCTTCCTTCTGAGTAGCTGGGAATACAGGCAGAAGCCATGACACTCAGCTAATTTTTTTTTTTTTTTGGTCTCACTATGTTGCCTAGGGTGGTCTTGGAACTCCTGGCTTCAATCGACCTCCTGCCTCAACATCCCAAGGTACTGGGATTTCAGGCATGAGCCACCTTGCTCCACCTAGAATGGAATTTTTAAAGTACAACAACCACTATGGGAGATAGTTATGATGTAAAACACATTACAAAGGTATTGTGATATCATTAAAAAGTTGGTTCCGCTATCAACTACACCACTAACATGTTATGTAAGTTTACACGTATCTCGTTTTTCCTAGGCTTTTCCTTATTCTGAACAATGAAAGGGGTGGATTTGAACAAGGGTTTCTTTCATTCATGACAAAACTTCCACCCTCAGGCAAAATAAAAAAATAAGGACATAAAGCTGATTTCACTCAATTTAATGCATGTTCCTACATTTTTGGTGCTAGACGTATTTTTCAATAAAATAATGATAGTAGAAGGTGACTATTTTCACAACATTTTTACTTGGCAAAATAAGTAAACTGATTGATGCAAATCTTTTTAATTGTGATAGTTTCTGAAACTGAAAAGGCTAGTAATATCAGACTTTACGGTCTGGTGACACTATCTTTAAGATCTCTCTTTCTCTTAAAAGTTCTTCATTATAACAACATAGATTCCAGAATTTCTATTACAAAGTTCTAGAATTCAAAGATTCCAAGGGATAACCTGAAAATGACGTCATCTTCACATATCATCAATGTTCTAAATATGTACAAGGGAAAATGAACTTGATGACTGGGGCACTTTCAATTTCAGAAAAATGAAGTAGAATGACTTTCTGAATATTTTTTAATGTCTGATATGCTTTCAAGGATTCCAGATATAACAAGAGGATGGCAATCACCTCTTTTGACACAACAAACGTTGACAATCTACCTAGTTTCAAGCTATTCATTAAATAAAAATAAAGTTTCTAACAAGTCTCATTTTGAGTTACAGCAAGCATGGTGGAATCCTCGACTATCAGAAAGTTCATAAGCAGGCCAGTGTTCTAGTGTAATTAACAACGTTAATACAAAGAAAGTAGCAAATTCTTGATCAGTTCTGCGCCTCTGATTCAAAAATAGTGGCATTACCTTTTTTCAGGCAGCGTTCAATGCTATCCGTTAAAGTCATTCTTCTTTCCAGAATAAATTCGTAAAGCATTTTTGAAGCCAGTGCATTTTTAATACCTTCAAGAGCTGCCTGCCTTGTCTTCGCACTATTTAAAACACAATATAAGAGAAAGAAGATTCAGCTGGAATGTACAGTCAATGGTCTTTTCAAATCTACCTTATTTCCTTCTAAACCTTTTCCATCTATAGATTTTTTAAATTTAATCGTCATCAAGCTCTATTTTTCAATAATACAATTAATTCTCATCTATGACTCATCTTATTACACAGAACACTTTAAGCTGCTTTATAGCATAGCATTTTTCTGTTTATTACTTTGATAGTAATAACTTTAAATGCCTACATAATATTTTATAGTTTCAATGCACAAGACATGTTCTCCTATGTTACATATTTAAGTAAACTCACATTTTTTAACACTACAAAAATCTGGAGTTCATGTGTGTATCTTTTGGACTTTTTAATTCCATTTGTTTATCTCAGTTCTAGAGCTGCGATGCAGAAAACAATTTAGCTTTGACATTTTTTTCATGCCCACAAAATTAGTGGACAAGCAGTCTGAAGCCAAGTTTCATTCCACTTCTAGTTGAAGATTAACTTTTAATTCAACAGATTCATTTCTATTATAATCTAATACGTTTATGTATGTGCTATTATGCTATAATGACTAATCTGACTCAATCTAATTTCTAGTGGCATGTTACTATACACATTAAAGCCCAAAGAGACAAGAAACATTAAATCATCCAAAGTAGACAAATCAAGCTTTAGAAAAAACATACTGCATATCAGAGAACCACACAAATTATGTATATAAGGTAGCTGATTAGAATCCCCCACAATGAAGAATTTCCAATATTTCTTACCTCTTATCCAGGGTTAGGTCAATTAATCCCTTCAACTTATATTCTAAATCTTCTTGTGTTCCTTCCTCATCAAGGACCTCTGGTCCTAAAAAATAATACAAACCAACCACTATTAATTTAAGAAGGAAAAAAAGGAGTTAAGAAACAAATAATAGCATACCTTAGCTACAAGAATTCTTCCACCTAAAACATCACTTTATCTAAAGTTGCAAATTTAAATGTAAAACTCATACATACCATCTTCAGCAAAACTGGAAGGATCACTGTAACCACTGCAATGGCTCATTGTTTCAATAGATGCATCTTCATCACTAAAAGGTTGAACATTTCGATGCTGGCTACCTATTAGGTAAAAAAGGAAGGAGGCAGATGATTTTACTGCTATATATGATAATAATTTAACTTTGGAATTTTTAGGCTTACTTAAGAGAAATACACTAGTAAAAAGAGATATCACAAAAGAACATGCTTAAATAGTCCTAAGTCACTCACCTACTGTGTATTTCAGAGTGCTAACAAATTAAAATATATATCAATTTCAGAAATATATTAATAACCTAACAAGAGGCACCAGAAACTTGATATGAAAGATGAAAAAAATTATTTCTAAGCCATGATTTCAAATCATGAAGATAATGAAAACAAAATAAAGTACTATGTCACAGGTTATCATAAGAATAAGACAAATATATTTGGTGATAATAATGACTGGACTTAGGAAACATAAACTGTACTTAGGAAACATAAAGTGTCCTTGGGTTTTTAGGTTACAAATAAGGGAGGACAGTTTTAAATATAACTTGAATTAAGAGAAGGAAAAAAAGGCTTAAATTAGAAGTTTTGGTATTTGACCTATGAAAGCCTGTCAGATAAATTACCTTTAAAGGAGACTCTCACATATCCAAGAGGTTAAAAACACCAGTGCTGTTATTTAAAAAATTTTTCTAAACTAGAATTGTTCTCTCAACTTCATTTACTTAATAAATGCAGTCATTTCAGATTTTTTTTTTTTTTTTTTGAGTTGGAGTCTCACTCTGTCACCCAGACTGGAGTGCAGTGGCCGCTCCCGGCGACCTACTGGGCTCCGGCGATCCTTCCGCCTCAGCCTTCCAAGTAGCCGGAACTACAGGCGCGCGCTACCACGCCCGGCTGATTTTTTGATTTATTGCAGAGATGAGGTCTCGCTGCGCAGGCGCGTCTCGAACCCGCGGGCTCAGGCAATCCACTCACCACTCACCTCAGCCTCCCAAAGGCGCGGGATTACAGGCTGAGCCACCGAGCCCGGCTAGAATCTTTTATTAATAAAAGGACTGCCTAGTCATGCATGCATTACATTGAGCACTGAGTTAAAATAAGTCACAAATTCTACCCCAAAAGTGACTTAGAGTCACTTGATTTACCTCTGAGCCCAATTCCCTTTCCAGTAAAATCAGAATGCACCAAATATCACTAGTTCCCTATATTCAAAAATCATTTACTACCTTAGGTTTTTCTTTTTTAAGCGGGGGGAGATTGTCCTTTAAAATGAAAAATTAACACAGAACTTAGCATATTTTTAAATTAACACAGCAAGCAAGTGGCCTTCATTTGCTTGCTTAGTGCCAAAATAGTGCCAATCAAAGTAGTAATGCATAAAGATAAAGTGAGTAATGTAGCCAAGATCCCAAAATTTCTTAAAGTGCTTAGGACAGGAATAAACAAAGATCTATGATATCATACTCTATTTTAGGATCTATCTTCATTGTCTTTATGATTTGAAGTCATAGCAATAGTTGAGTATCACCTGATTAATTCTACTAACATTTGTTTACAAGTCAATTCACATTTTTAAAATTTTTATATGCAGCCCATTTCTAAGAATATTCCTATGCAGCTATTACTCTGCTTCCTCCTGTAAACTAATCGGTTCCAAGGATTTCTTTCTAAGATTCCAGGGAAAGAGAGGTTAAAAAAAATTAAGGAAAAGAACCCTGTATAAATGCCTAACACATAAGTCACACTCACCCACTTTGTGATCCTAAGTACCAGCAAAGACATGGCAATCTAAACACATAATGTCTTTATTTCTTCTAGAAGGCTTACTAACAAGGTTTTGTTCTTTCTTAAAATGATCTCTTCAACTTAAGTGCTATGACAGCGGTATGCATACCTGTGTAAGAGGTTAACCTTATTAGCTTCCTAGAACTCTCCACTAACTTAAAAAATAAAGATTTTAAATGGAAAATCCATTAAAGTAAAAAAGAGAAGTTGATTATTTCTTCGGTTATATAGTGGAGACCTCATTTGAATCCCTTTTCTTCGAGATGTTATTTAAAATACCAGAAATCTAAGTGGCTTGTGAGTAAAAAAAAAAAACGTTTGCTACTATTATCCATCTCTTCTGATCAACTATTACTTATTCATTACCTACTAACTAAATATAACATTCACATGGAACCAAGTTGAAGTTTCAAAAAAGTAAATCTCATCCCGTACCTTTCCCCAGTTCCATCCCCCTGAGAGGCGACCAGTTAAAGTCTAGAATAAACTTCTAAGATATTCAAAGCATGTATAGTTTTATAAACTCAAAAGAATTCTTTTCCATTTGTTTAGATACCGTAAAATTCAGTGCTGAAATGAATTTGCTACTAAAAATAGGGAAGAAGGCAGCAGTAACAATGCGGTTGAAAGATCACAAACAAAATTTTGCCTTGAGGCAAAATTTGAAAAGCAATGCCTCACAGTCACAGGCCTCCACAGGTACTGTAAGTGCAAGGAAGGAGGCAGGCTTGAGGGAAGCTTCAGAAGGGAGAAAAGTGTGTGATTTAAAGAGGCCATTACTAATGGCATTACAGTTTTTAAAGTGACTTTAGCTTGCCGCGTCTCCATTATTTCCATTTAATCAACAAAATGTAAACTTAAAGAAAAAACTAATAAGGATCTTCTAAACAGAATTCAAGTGTTTACTTTGGATGAGGAAAAGCTGGAACACAAATGAGCAACTAAGTGCCACAATAAACTAAACAGTCATCTAAAGGGAAAAATTGCTTTTATAATAATCCCACTATTGTCAATTATTGAATGTGTAATACGTGATCTCAATTTTTTGTGCTGCCGTAAGTCCTATAGGAAAGCTTTTTAAATGCCAGTTTCTAATCATCTTTAAGATAACTGGCACTTCTAATGAACAAAGGCATATCATTCTGAGGGTCAAAGAGGGTCAACTGTGTGGACAAATACTTAATGGCTAATACCTACGATGTGATAATGTCTGCGGATATTCCAATATTAACTCCATAATCTCAACAACAACAAAACTATTAAATGAGGTTTTATCTTGTTTATTAAACAGACTGTAGTTTTGTGTGGTGTCTCCTAGGACTTTCGGACCGGAGTCCTTTTTCTCTTAACCATATGGTAAATAAACAGGGAACTACCACTTCAGTTCAGCACCCGGAAAAGCTTCAACTTTGTAGCGAGGACACAAAAACCCTAAACTTTTAGCCAATTGCAACCTGAGCTTCCCACCAACCTGCCCACCCGGGTTCACTGCAGAAAATCTAGAGAATGCAGCACAAAGAAGAACGCGTTTTCCTCTCCGGGGACTAAGGAGGTCGCCTCGGTTGGTCGCAGTGCGGGTGGGGACTGGGGGCTTCTGCAGGTGCCAGCTAGGGGTAGGAGCAAAGTCCAGGGTGGGGCAGTGGCCCCCCAGCCTCCGACGCCTCGGTCTGGCCAGGTGGACACGCGGGACACTCGGGAAGACGGCGGGATGGGAAGTCACCAAGGCGCCTCTGCGTCACCCCGGGCCCGTCGCACAAGGCCCAGGCCGCGTGACGCAAGAGCCGGTCCAAACCCGCCGGACGTTTGGCATTTTCGGGAGCTCCATGTTGGAGCCGGGGGGTCAAGGGTGGCCAGGGGCAGCACGGACGCGACTCCGAACTCTGCCCCACTCTTGGCCACGGAGAGGTCGCGACAGCCTCTCAAAGCAGCCGCTCTCCCGCCCAGCTCCCGACCATCCCCAATCCCGACACATTCTCAGGCCCAAGAACCCATGCCTCCCCGCCCCTACGGCCGGTGACAAGAGTCCGGTTCGCAAGCCAGATCCAGATCGCGCGAGCACGGCGCCCGGGGCACGCTGGGAATTGTAGTTCAAAAGGAACACCACGCACCCCGGGGAGGCAAGCGTGTGCCGGAGAGAAAGAACTACAACTCCCACGGTGCCCGGGGCTGGGAGACTCGCCAGCCCGGCCGGCAACCCGGACGCCGGTGGCGGGGATACCCCTTACCTGCTGTCGCCGCCGTCGCTGCAGCTGCCCCTGAGCCGCCGCCGCCACCACTGCCACCGCGGTGGGGAGTGTTCCGCTTCTTATTCTTCGGCATCGTGGGACGCCCGGTGCCGCCTAAGATCGGAGCTTAGCGAGGATCAGCCGATGGAGCTGCACTTTTTACTCGTGCGTCTGTGCGGCGGGCGGCTGAGAGGCGAGTCTTCGGCTAACAACAGGGGCGAGAAGCGGCGGGGGTAAGAGCGGGCGGTGGCGGCAGCAGAAATCCCCGTGAAGAGCTGTGATCGGAAACGATACATGTTTCTCTCTAGCGCGGGAGCTAAGGCGGGGCCGTCGAGGCCACGACGCCTTAAGTAGCTGGACCGCCGCCTGGCGTCATCCTCTGTGGGCGGGGCTTAAACTCGCTCTAGCCAATCCCTGCAGATCGCCCCACCAGAGTCCACTTCGCGCGGTGCGCGGATGCTGACTACAAATCCCATGCCGCAAATCTTCCATCGGCGCCCAGAGAGCCAGTCTTCTGGCTACACTGACTTCTGGGAAATGTAGTAAGCCCAGGGCCTGGCCGCCTCACTGTCCTCCCCCCTCCTCCCAGCTCCTCCCAGCTCCTCCCAACGGGCTTTTCTGCCCACTTGCTTCCCTGCTCGTGACCCCGCCCCTGCCTTGGCGCGGCCCCCGCCTTGGAATCGAGTGAGGTAGCCACGGGTGATGAGCCATGGGACGGGTATGCCAGATGACGAGAGCCAGCTTCCAACTGAACTACGCAATCACCTTTGCTCCTCTTTCTCCCGCGGCTCGCGTTCTTTTTAACCTTTTCCCTGTTTCCCTGCCGCCCCTGCCAGGCAGAGTCTTACGCCTTCTTGAGAACATTGTGGTTTTGGTGGTTGAATTAGTTTAGCGATCAATACTATAATTGAACCGTGGTTCAGGGTGATGTACCTCCCCCTCGACCCCCGAAAAAGGCATGCTTTCATCCTAGTTGTGTAGTTCGTGTATATCTCATATTCTAGACTAGGGATGTATGGCGATTCAGTGTCATGGGTTTCTGTACAGGTATGTGTCCTTTGACAATACTACCTGCCAGTTAGAAGGTCAGTTTGGGATAAGAGTTTCTGAGAACTTAACAGCTGGTAAAACAATCATGAGTTATAAATACCAATAATTGCAGTGGTTTGTGTTTGGTTTTGTTTTTCTTAAGGCACTTCTAGATCTCTGTCTTCCGTGTTAGAACATTTGTCACGTATTTAGGGCCTTTTATGAGGTCTGTATACTGTGCTTATGACGGACCCAACTCCCTGACTCGCCTGCATATAAGTGACTCATCCACCACTCCACCCCTCAGCTGAGCTCCATTCTTTTATTTTCAATCACCCACAGCACATTTCCACCAGAATGTCCCACTTGGATCTCAACCCAACATCCAGCCTAGGAGGTTGAGGCTGCGATGAGCCGTGATCATGCCACTGCACTCCAGCACCGGTACAGTATGAACCTATCCCTCCAAAGGAAACTAAATAAATAGATACTATGTTTCCTGTCTTCCCTTGGTATGTTCACTGTACTCCCCCCACCCCAAGGAAACTAAATAAATAAATACTATGTTTCCTGTCTTCCCTTGGTATGTTCATAGTACTTTTATCCTCCCATATGTTCGGATTCCAAAACTCAAATTCATACATGATTCCTTTCTCTGGTGCTCCCTTCCTCCCAAAGCAATTAATTTTAAAATAATACTCTTAAATCCATGGCCTATCCTCCAATCACACATGAGCTTAGTTCATGTCTGGGCATTTTAAGGGATCTCCCAGTCTTTTCATCCGTGCTTCATACACAGTAATGCTGCCAGATTTATTTGTATATCCCCTATTTTACTAATCCACCTGCATTAATAGTTGCTCAAAAACCTTTCACGACTCCCACTGCTAACATATTAAATGGCAACCCTGACTTCCTTCACTGCTTTCCCATACATGCTGTGTTCTTCAGCCAAACTGGACTGCTTTTCATTTCCAGTACACAGCTCTGTTCTCCTATCTCCATTTCATCATTCGTATTGTTTCACATTTTTATAATGTCCTTCCTCCCATCTTCACTTTAAGAAATTCTATCCATCTTTCAAGATCAAACTCAAACGCTGCCACCTTCCTGAGCCTCCAGCCAAAATTAGTTCTTCCTGCTGACAACCCTTTAACTCTTATCCTGTGCCCTAATGGCACATATTACCTCCCCACACAACCTAGTCAAAGATACTATATTTAAAGGGCAACATTTCAGGATTGCTTTTATCTTGTTTAATCCTGAAGCAACAAGTAAATTGCATAGAGCGCAGAAAGCAGATAAGGATGCAGGTTGGTGGAAACAGCTTGCATTGACTCCATTGTATCTGGTAGAGGCACACCTGCAATGCAGCGAGCAGGCCCACGGGGAGTCAGATGTCTCATAGAACTGTAGGTTCCATACGTTTTATAACCTCAGGCTCTTCAACACCCAGAAACAATTTATATTATACAATATAATTTGTATAATTATACAATCATACAATAATTTTGCTACTCTGGGAGTCACATCACCTAGGCCTAAAGTCCAGGTGCCAGGCTTTTAACCATGTTCCTTGCCTGCATTTGGGGCCAGCATTTTTTTTTTCTGTGCCCATTCATATCCACTTAGAAGCTTTTCTTGAGCAGGCCTGGCCATGGCCCATGACATCATATACATACTTGTTTTACATTTATTTGTGAACTCATCTATCATCTCATGAAATTGTCAGCT
Organism: Cephalopachus bancanus; assembly: GCA_027257055.1. Classification (NCBI taxonomy): domain Eukaryota; kingdom Metazoa; phylum Chordata; class Mammalia; order Primates; family Tarsiidae; genus Cephalopachus; species Cephalopachus bancanus. The sequence continues at coordinate 6,677,725 of JAPVLO010000073.1, forward strand.
TCCCAATAACAAAAACCTTGTTTTTATCATTTCTGTATTCCTCATAGCACAGAAAATAGTGTTACATTTGTAATTATAGATAGCCAGTAAATAGTAAATGAACATTTAAGAAATAATTGGATTTTTTGTATCAAGGAAAGGGAGAAAATCATATCATTACATACATGACGTGTAACTTTGTAACTTGCTTTTTTTTTTTTTTTTGGAGTTGGAGTTGGAGTCTCACTCTGTTGCCCAAGCTGGAATGCAGTGACACTTTTACAGTCACTGCAGCCTCGACCTGCTGGGCTCAGGTGATCCTTCCACCTCAGCCTTCCAAGTAGCTGGAACTACAGGCACACACCACCACGTCTGGCTAATTTTTTTATTTATTGTAGAGGTGAGGTCTCGTCAAGTTGCCCAGGCTGGTCTCAAACCTGTGGGCTCAGGCAATCCTCTCGCCTCGGCCTCCCAAAGTGCTGGGATTATAGGTGTGAGCCACCATGCCTGGCCTTATAACTTTCAGTATAATGAATTCTGAGAGATCCAGTACTTTTGATAAAACCACCTTAGTCTATTTTTATATCTACAGTTTAGTTCCATATCAATACAAGTATCAGAAAAACTTAGCAAACCCATCATGAGACAGTGGCCTTCAAATCCACGTATTGCTTTGCAGCTTGTTTAGAGAAATTAGAAGACTCCAAACATTGAGTCACCAAATAATTACAAACATCGGCAAGGAAGGGGAGGCATGAAGGGGAAACAGGAAAAGGGAATTTCTCCTGTCAGATTTTGCCTTTTTATTCAAGAAAGACCACTACATGACTTCTGCCTACATGATTAGAACTGTGTCACATGATGGTCCCTACCTGCAAAGAAGTGTAGAAGGCAAGTATTTTTACGTGGGCTCATTGGCAAACAAACTTGAGGGTTTGTTGAAAAGAATGGAGGGGAAATTGTGGATATAAGGCAGGCAACTAGTGATGTCTGCCTCATGCACCATGAGATAAAATTCTCTCATGCTCTAGTAAATAAATATCCCATATTTGTTACCAGCTTGACCTTATTGCAGTCTCTTAGCTTCTAGTTATAGTAAGATGTATTCTCCTCTTATAAAACACAACTAAGCTTAACATTCTATTGAATAAAAATCACCATCATGGTTATGTATGTGAAAATGTTGCAAAAGTAACATTAATTTTACATTAATCAGAATTTGGCGGCACACCTGAGAAAACTTCCAAGTTCTCATGGGGTCTAAGTATTAATGACTTTTATTCAAAAACAAGTAACATATATAAGACTCAGCATTCAAACCTTCCTTGAAGCCATAAACATGAAAGTTTTTTGTTGTTGTTTTTTTGAGTGACTTGAGTCATGGCTTCCTTGGGATTCTTTGCACAGCCTTAAGCAGAAGTCACGTCTCCTGGATCCTCCATATAGGACTTGTCAGGATCTGGGTCTTCCCTGTATCTCCCAAATCACCTCTGTCATCACCTGACACAGTCTCTTCCTGTCTACCATGTGGAACTCCTAGCATGTCTCTAAGATCACAAGGCTGAAGCTTCTGGCCTCACATAGGCTGGTACCTGCCTCCCTCCACATCTCATCTCCTTCCCCTCTTCTCACCTACTACACTTCAGCCACACTGGTCTTCTTTGCCAACTCAAAACACAAGGTTCATTCCCCCTTTAAGACTTTTGGCAACAGCTCCTCCCTCTGCCTGATAGGACCCTTTAAAGCATCCCACAATTGCCATTCACTTCTCAGCTCATGACGCCTCCGTGGAGAGTCCTTTCCCACTCTCCATTCTAACATAATGTCTTCACCCCACCTACCACCGCCACCCTGGCTATCTTATTTTCCCAAAGTTTATCTCAGTACTTAATATTTTTCTAGTTCCATTATTTTGTGTCTCTCCTACTAGAATGTTAAAATTATAAGAAAAGAGATTATTCACTGTTGCATCTTCAGTACTGGAACAACATATGACTCTTAGACATTCAATTAATATTTACTGAATGAATAAGTGTATTAATAATTAAATGCCGCTCCTCTGCCTAGAACATCTTTCCCCACAATCTCCTTCCCATCCTTTGAGTCACTGATCCTGGACCATCCCCCTCCACAACTTCTCTTACTTAAATATATCTCTCTCTGTGTTCTTATTTTGCCTTCCTTAGGGTAGCATTAGCTGTATGTATTGTGATTCTTGGTTACTAGTCTTTCTCCCCAGATACAAGCTCCATGTTGGTAGGCAAAGTCCAATTATGTCACCTCTGAAACACACACCAGGTTTTTCCAAACACTTGTGGTACCTTTGTGCAAATTAGAAAAAGAAGATCCCAGGGGTGCAGGGGTGCCGGCGTGGGGTGGGGCATAACACACAAAGTGTACCTGTGTCCCTGGTCCTAAACCAAGGAAAGTGAAGCCCAGTTGGGGGCCTGAATTTCACCTGTGCATACATTACTTATATACCTAATCCTGACTTTTACCCCACATCTCTATAATAAAAAGAAAACAAAAGAAGAAGACCACCAACTTGACGAGTACTAACAGGCTGGAATTCAGCTGTCAATCTCCCTCAACAACCTATACAGCAGTACACAGTGGCCTAGACAACACGTGAGTATGTTTAATTGAATGAGAGTGAATTTCTTAAATATCTGAGTTTTCTTAAAAGCAAAGACACTAAGGTGGGGAGAAGATGAAATTAATGTTTATTGGAAATCTACACTGTCGCCGAACTCTTTTTCACACTTAGACTCTTTTTCACACCTCTCATGTAATCCTTATAACAACCCTAAGCAAAAAAGATTAGTACTGCCATTTTGTGGGTGAACAAATGAGCTTAGAGAGGTTTTGCAACTTCCCCCAAGGTCATACCACTTGGTAAACAGTGAGTCTGTGATTAAAACCCAGGTCCATCTGATTCCAAGCTTTCCTTTGGCTGGCCTTGTTCACAGGGGAAGCTGACTACTTGTTCCCGGGAGTCATGGGTTTACATGTAGTCCTGCTAGAAAAGGCCCATCTGAGCAAAAGCTTGCTTTTTCCCCTTTTTTTAGTGGCCCTTGACCCCTAGTGGCAACATACAGGGACATTCAATTATTGCTGACTGCCTGACGATTATTTACATTATGTAGATGTTTCTGGTATTTCTAAGGCACTGGCAGAATTTTATTACCAAATAGTAACATTACTCCATCAAATAATTTTTTTAATGAATTATCACTTGTTATGTTTTAGATTGCATTGTTTTCTTGACATGTTTGCAATTTTTGTTTTATTGCCAAGAATAATGATAATAAATTTGAGATCCCTGTTTAAGAAAGAATAGATACAATGGCAAGTTTAGTTAGAACTTTTAGCCTTAAAACATATTTTGTTTGCCTTTTTTCTTTTTGTTCTGTAGGAAACATTTCTTTGTGATTTTCAGTTTTGAAACGGCATAATGAAATCTGACAAAAAAATAAGAATACTGTTCAATTGTCTTCTGAAAAGGGAATGTTGTTTATCTCACAACATGCAGTATTATTAATAACACAATATGAGACTGTGTTAGAAAGGTACTGTGAGCCATAAGTATCATAATATGCACAGCTAGACAATGGTGGTTATAACATATTGTGTTAGAAGAGCTTTTCATAGCAACAGCACATGTATGAATTATCTTTTTGTTGAAGATAATATCATTGGACTTTTTCATTTGGATATCCTCTGACACTTCATATTAAACATAATCAAAATAAGCTTGTTCATTACCAATCTCTCTACCCTACATCCTACAGTCAGCTCTTGTTTCCAGCTTTCTCTGTGTAGTAATACCAGTCTTACGGCAAACAACCAGAGAACCTTAAAGTTGGAAAATACTTGAGAAATGATCTACTTCAAACTCCTGTCTCATATAGGAAACTCTCTGACAACATGATTAAGATCCAGGTCTCTAACTCAGTATTCCAGGGTTTCAAATCCTAGTCATAGTACCTACAATGGATTCTTGAGCAAAGCACTTTACTTCTCCAAGCTTTGGTTCCAACAAGGATAATAATAGAACCTATTTGACATGGTTGGAACGAGGAATGCATGAAACCATTCATATAAAGCACTTAGCTCAGTACTCAGCACATAGTGAAAACTTAATTAATATTAGCCCTTTATATTAGCAAGCAAATATTTATCCATCTTTTTAAAATTTCTGTCAATGCTAGGAATCACACTACTCGTCAAAGCAGCTTATTCCAATATTGGACAGTTGATATTTTTAGGAAAGTCTCACATTCCTTCAACAAACATCAAGTGTCTACTATGTACCAAGCATGTGCTAGAACCTGAGAACAAAGAGATGAATGAAAACAGTATCAAGCTTCATGAAGCCCCCAGATGGGCAAGAGAGCTCAGTGTCAGGTGGCCTGTGGTTGTCCTTCCCTCTCAGCCCACTTAGAGGTGACCCTTGCTTCTCTCCTGATTGATTAGCTTTCGCCACCCATCCTCAGGAGTGTGGCCAAGGAAGTGCCTCTGCCCCTAAGCCACTAGTCCATCGGATCCTCTGGGAGTTCAGTCTTCTGGAGCAAGTCACCTTGCCCTAGTGACGTCCACTCCTTATCTCAAAGATGAAAGTCAATAATCCCTGCCCTACTGATGTCATTGGATTGTCATAAAAATCAAATGAGATAATTATGCAAAGGTCTTTGTAACCTGCCCAGCACTATAATGGTGAGATACTTCTTATATCAAACCAAAGAAAGAAATAACTCTCCTAGAGATGGAATTTTATACATCAGTAAGCAAGGGAAGATCTTTTGGCTAGGAATTGATAAAGTAGGTAAGAGGAGGCTAGGTACCTCTGGAGGCTCATGCCTGTAATCCTAGCACTTTGGGAGGCTGAGGTGGGAGGATCACTTAAGGTCAGAAGTTTGAAACCAGCCTGAACAACAAAACAAGACCTCATCTCTACAAAAAATAGAAACATTACCTGGGCGTGGTGGTGTGCGCCTGTAGTCCTACCTAACTGGTAGACTGAGATGGAAGGATTGTTTGAGCACAGGAGTTCAAGACTGCGGTGAACTATGATCATCCCCACTACGCTCAGTCTGGTCAGCAAAGCAAAATCCTGACTGTAAAAAATTAAAAATAAGTAAAAAATAAAATGGGTGAAAGGAGAAATTTACCAAGCCCCAGATCAGACTCACAAAGACAAGACTAAATTAAGTTAACCAGGCATTACAACCAGGCTTTGCTTCTGAAAATCTCATTGGTAGCCACATATTTTGCTGGAAGGTCACCAGGTTTTAGAAACAGACAGAACCGCATCAAAGTGCCTTATCAAGTGACCTTGTGCAGTTCCTTAATCTAAACTGTAGTTTCCTCATGTGTAAACCAAATTCTTTCTCCTTGGAATTCAGAATTAGAATTGAGAGACAATCAAAAAGTCTGGACTAGTCTTTCAAGCAGAGAGTAGAAAGTAGCTATCGTCTTCCCACCGCAGACAAGGAAAAACAAGAAAGCCAGTTTGCAGAGACAAAAGAAATAGGACTGTAGAGAGAAGCAGAGATAAGAAATGTATCTGCCAGCTCCCCATGGGGTTTCACTTCCTGCTAGCAGAACAGCTGGAGCCTCAACTGAATTGCTACCATAGGCTTCCAGGGGGCACCCTGAACTTCTAAAACTTTTAAAACTGTCTTTATGCTTGTTAGATCAAGTCAGTTTCCATTTCTTGCATGCCAGAGTAGTTGGTAGCTTCTTCTTAGCACTCCTCTGTTTCCTTGAGGCAGTATCTCTTGGAGTTCCAGAAAACTGTCCAGGCATTTGCAAGTGAGACTTAAAAAGCCTATCTTTTACTCAGATGAAAGGCAGTAGGAAGTAGAATGGAGAATTAGTAAACTTCCAAATTTCATTCATCATTAGTGATATTTATTGTGAACCAATCCAGCGAAAAGGATTCTGAACAGACACTTTAAAAGCATATGCCAAAGTGAGCTGACCATACCAGGATGATCACATCCGCATATTTGTATTAAATAGCTCTAAAATTATAATTATTTTATTGTTTTATTATAACAAGAGAGAAAACTAGCCATCAAACAAATTGCTAAGATTGCTAAAAGATATATCAGTCTATGTAAATAAGATACACTTAGTGAATATTTTCAATCCAATCAAGAACGGCTTTGTAATTAAGTTATTGCAGGCAGCATTGATTGTCTACTCTGAGTGCATCTTAACTCCCTTCCTCCCTCTCAGGACTCCAATTTTGTTCAGATTTTCAACCTCCTTTGAGGAGCTATGTGCTTCGGGGAAGGCAGGACCTAGCCCCCAAGCTCCAGAGGTTGGGTCTTAACTGATTCCTCTTATAAATGGTTGGTTTAGTCTGGGGCACACAACACAATTCTAGATAGTGTGGTGTAAGAGTTGAGGACTTGGGAAAAAGATTTCTCCTTCCAAAGAGAAATACAAATGAAGAGATGGTCTTGTGTTTCTCTGGATGTTGTCATTTGTGAAAGGCAAACAGAATAAGAATAGCAAGAGAAAAGGGTTAAAGAACATGGATGAGGTCTTTGAGTTACTGAATTAACCAACAGGCACCCCCTACCACCTCTAGACCATTTATTATGTGATATAACAAATGTTTTTAATATTTAAGTGAATTTTAACTGGATTTTTCTAGGAGTTGGGGCTGAACGCATTTCAACTGATACTGTGTTATATCTAATATGATACCATTTGGCAATTTCTAACAGTCTTATATGTATTTAGAAATGAGAAAAATAATCCCCCAACTATTCCTCTGCCAGCCTTACAAGTCCCATATGTTCCAAGAAAGAAAATGTCTTTGAAATCCTCGCTCTTGTCATCTGCTGTTTTGCACATAAAATGTACCAACATAGGGCCACTGCCCACTTCATTCCGCCTCCACAGAATTCTTTCCAAGGACACCCTGTTAAAACTCTGTATCTGGAGACTTTCCTTCCCTCCATGCCCACTATTATTGTGTATGAATGTTTTGAGGGCTTTTTTTCACTTTCTTGTTCTTTCTCTATCTTTGGCATTCCTAATTAAGAGTTTTCATTTCTCTTAATAGTCCTTAATAGGGCTATTGGTTGTTGTTTTTGTTGTTGTTGTTGTTAATTGGCATTCGAATTTTTTTTTTAACCAAAACATCTTTCAGTGGGAGGAATCGGTTTTTGTAGCACTGGTATCTCAGGTGGCTAATTTTCATGATGCTAGGTCGATGATTCACAAATGGTAGTTTCCTTCTAAACAAGTTGTCATGATAGGTGAGCAATGACACCTTCTCTGTATCCCAAAGGCTGAGGGAATAAAATGTACTCCACCCACATGATGACAGGGTTAATCTGACTCTCTCTACATAGGTCATGGCTGTTATTTCTTTGAAGGTTGTTTATTTGTTGGCTTGATCTCCATAGCCTACTCTTTTTTGTGTGTGAAGGAAGTATCTTCTACTCCCAAATCATTTCTATTCACACATTCATTCAAACAAATTTGCCTTTGTTTCTAAGTTCTGTTTCTTATGCATTTTAAGAAGTTCCAGGCTGATCAAAATATGAAGCAACTATTTTTATACTTATAGTTTTTTATATGTGTATAGCAACATTCAGGAATGTTCTTTCCCTACCCTCGTTCTCTCAAATTCTACTCTTTACCTTAGTCTACCTCTCCCCAGCCCTAGTATTTTTCTCCCAGAGGTATACACGATGCTTCAACATCATTTTCACAGCCCCATATGCTAGCCCCATGTCCTTTTAGATGAGGTAGTACACTTTGCCAGCTTCACTATCTTCTTTCTTGTGATATTCATTTTTAACATTTGGCTCTATTTTTAATGTAATCAACAGTTATGATTTGACACTTAGAGAAATAGCAAGCAATTAACTGAGGTACAAGGAAGCACCTCCCTTTCCCCCCAAAAAAACAGAATTATCTTTTTTTTTTTTAATTTTTTTTTTTTGAGTTGGAGTCTCACTCTGTCGCCCAGACTGGAGTGCAGTGGCCGCTCCCAGCCACCGCAGCCTCGACCTGCTGGGCTCCGGCGAGCCTTCCGCCTCAGCCTCTCGAGTAGCTGGAATTACAGGCGCGCGCTACGACGCCCGGCTAATTTTTTTGACTTATTACAGAGATGAGGAGGGCAAGCCCCTTGTAGTACAGGCTTTCCCCGCTAGGTAAGTGATCTAGGAACCCATCAGCATCAGTGTACCAGCTAGCACTGCTGTGAGAGGTTGTGTTCTGCTTCAGTGAGTATTCTTCTGGAGATTCTTTCAACATGTTTGCCCATTTCATGATAGGTGACTTACAAGTGCACCTCCCCACACTGTACTGAGAGTTCAGCAGTTCTTGGCCCCAAATGGCATGACCCTTCCTATTCAACCGATCTTGCCCTGAGACTTTTCTCTATTTGTTTCCCCAGATGAAAAATGTCTTCAAAGGGAACATTTTGCCAATGTGGAGGAGGAGAAATGAAAAATGGCAGAAGCACTAAAAGGCATCAAAATTGATGAGTTCAGAATTGTTTTGAAGCCGAGCTCTGTGGCTCAGCCTGTAATCCCGCGCTTTGGGAGGCTGAGGTGAGTGAATTGCCTGAGTACGAGGGTTCGAGATCCGCCTGGGCAAGTTGGCGAAACCTCATCTCTACAATAAATCAAAAAGTCAGCCGGGCGTGGTAGCGCGCGCCTGTAATTCCGGCCACTCGGAAGGCTGAGGCGGAAGGATCGCCGGAGCCCAGCGGGTCGAGGCTGCGGTGGCCGGGAGCGGCCACGGCACTCCAGTCCGGGCGACAGAGTGAGACTCCAACTCAAAAAAAAAAAATTGTTTTGAGCAGTGGTAAAAAGCATCTTGACAGGCGTATTGCATCAAAAAGAGAGTATTTTGAAGGTGACCAAAGTTTAGACATGTAAAAATACATACTTTTTAATAAATTCTGGGGTTTTTTGGATCTCCCTCATATTAGTTTTTTGTGTTGTTGTTTTTTTGAGTTGAAGTCTCACTCTGTCGCCCAGACTGGAGTGCAGTGGCCGCTCCCGGCCACCGCAGTCTCGACCTGCTGGGCTCCGGCGATCCTTCAGCCTCAGCCTTCCGAGCAGCTGGAACTACAGGCGTGCGCTACCACGCCCGGCTGATTTTTTGATTTATTGTAGAGATGAGGTCTAGCTGCCCAGGCAGGTCTCGAACCCGCGGGCTCAGGCAATCCACTCACCTCAGCCTCCCAAAGGCGCGGGATTACAGGCTGAGCCACCGAGCCCGGCTCATATTAGTTTTAAACTCTTCCAAGATGACATTCAGTACAATCCCTAGCCTTGATACCCTAAACTTCAGACCCCTGTGTCCAATCACTGACTTCTTCATTTTCTATCACACAGACTTCTCAAGTTCCAAAAATGAAAATGTATCCACTCAACCCCTACCTGTTTCTCCTTTGTCATTATGAATCATAGTCAACAGCGCTACTCTCCACCCCAGCACCAAACTAGAAACCTATTCTCATTCAGCACTCTACGCCATTTCACATTTAAAATATCTCTAGGGTCTACCCTCTTCTTTCATTCCCACTGATAATACCAAGGATTACTTAGTTTCTTAGCTCATTTTCCCACTTCTGGTCTTGCCCAGCTCCCAGCTGTCAGAATGACCTTTCTTAAGGCAAATCTCCATGACGACGTCCCAATCTCCACCTATATCCCTGCAGAACGGATTGTCCTAGCTGGTGTGGCCCCTAGTGCTCTGGAGAGATTTCTGCTGTGGGGAAGTAGTATGGCCTTTATTGGTATTAAAAAAAAAAAGGTGCATTTTTTGGAGTCAGACCATTAAGATTCGAATGCTGTTCTACCATTTACAGAGGCAAATGACCAAATCACTGTGCCTCAGTTTCATCTATAAAATGGCATTCACCAATAGTACTTGTAGAGCTGATGGGAGAATTAAGGAAGATAACAATACATGCTAGCATTAGCGCACAACTGGCACATAGTAAATATTCCATAAATGTAAGCTAGAATCATCATCGTTATTGTTACAGAAAATGTGACTTTCACTGTGCTAACTCATTTATATTTTTTCTTACAAGGCTTTGAGTTTCTGGTATGGGATTCATCTTTGTAACCCAGCACTTAGCACTGTCCTGAAGAGGAGTAGACACTCCACACACATTTTTGATTGAACCATCACATCATTGCTTGGCTCCTAACCCTCCATTGACTCCAGATTGCCTGTAAAATCAAATCCATAAAGTCTTTAGCATGACTTGCAAAGCCTGTGAAATATGGCTCCTGTGCATTTGTTCAGCTTCATCTTCTCCTCCACTCGAGCTAAGCAAGATCACTCACAGTCCCTCAACATTTCCTTCAACCAGGAATGTCTTTCTAAACCCTTTCCCCAAACCTTGTGAACATCTTTTGATATTGAAGACCCAAATCAAGTATCCTCTCCTTCAAAAAGCTTTCCCGACCCTTTCATGGAGGGCCAACAAGTCTAGAAACATAGGCAAACACATAATACATGGTTTGTTGGTATTATACTACAATACACGATGGAATACTGTAGCTGTACTTCCAGATTTTATGGCGACCCTGTTGCTAGAACCGATCGCACCCGTGTGAAGCTCTGATTTATTCATCTTTGTATGTACCTCAACTACCCAACCCCATGATGAACACAGACAAAGCACTCAACAAATATATGCTACATGAATAAAATGTCAAGAAATATTTATAGTTCACCATTGTGTAATACAAGAAAAACTGCCACCCATTTAACATACTCAAGTCCTCTACAATCACTTTCATCCCTGCTGCTCTGCATGGTGAAGCAAAATGTTTGGCAGGTGCTGTGGTGATCTCATAGTGCATTTGTTGCGTTCAACTTTCATTCATGGTTAAACATGTCTTATTTGAGCAATATTTCCTTTTGTTTTTTTCTGTCTCAGGATCTCACTCTGTCACCCAGGCTGGAATGCAGTGGCACAATCACGGCTCACTGCAGCCTCGACCTTCTGGGCTTGGGCGATCCTTCAGCCTTAGCCTCCAGATTAGCCGGGACTACAGGCATGTGCCACCATTGCCTTGCTTATTTATTTGTTATTTATTTATTTAGTAGAGACAAAAATCTCACTATGTTGCCCTGGCTGATGGTGCTTATGCATGTGGTTACAGTCAGATTATGTGGCATTTTCTATACACATTCACACATCTGTAGCAAATTTCCTCTGATTCAGTTTTGAACTGGTAAAATCCAAGTCAGTCTCCTCTCAGCAAACTCTCCAGTGAAATAATATTCCTTAAAGATGATATCCAGCCAAAAAAAATGCTAAACGTGACAGTTTTGTGACATAGTCTGTGAAATTGAAGACAGCCTCTGGCTAGTGATGATAACTACATTACATGTTGGATCCATGTTTAACATCAAACAGCAGTCGATTAATGAGGGTACCATTTAGAGGTTCCCTCTGCTTTCATAATGACTCATTGTCCTGGGAAACTTCACTTTCTGTGAAAATAAGCTCTGGGGTGGCTCTAATTTGATGGTCACTATGACAACTCCGAAGCTTTTAGAGATGCTCTGAATCTGCAGGAGGACATCTGTCAGGTCTGGTTTTAAGGCCTGTTGAGGTAGAGATTTAAGGCCACCATCACTCTTTGATATCTAAAGTAAAATGATTGTCCTTCTATAAAGTATACTGTGTTCACCATTAATCCAACCTTAAAAGGTATCTTGCCATGTGAATCATAATAAGTATTTAGTCATGGCACAATAGCATCTGAGACAAGGGGTGCCCAGTTGATATTTGAAACCCCTCAGAAGTTGTTAAATAATACAGGGTGATTCCAAAATGACTAAACACACCCAAAATGTATCACTCAGTAACCAGGTACACAGTCATGCATGAGCCAAACTGTGAGTGATCTTTTCAGTGTCTGTGGGAAAATGTTAGGTTTTGGCCACATATTTATATTTGTTAAGTGTTCAATTCTTATTGATTCATTCTGTACAATAGTTTGGATGTGCTAATTGGAGGTCCAAAAGTCCCCCAAAATGAGATTCAGATGGTCTTTGAAACCCCTGAAATTATATGCAAAAATTTTGTTGATTTAATTTTATTTCATATTATAATTTATCTTTATATAATAACATGGAATCAACAAAATTTTCATTAACAGGTTTTACGGTGATGTTGCAACTGTTGAGTTAATCTTAAATGTAATTTAGAATTTAATAAACTTCTGCAGTTTTATATAGTAGACACAGAAGAAGTATGTTTTCATATGAAGTATACTATACTTCTGGCTATTGTGGCACCATAATTACCATTCTTGCTGTGGGACCCAGGACCACAGCAGGCCCATAGAAAATCTCTTTCTAACGCATATAAATTTTTAAAAGGCTTTTAAATGTCCTTCTTCTTGGTGGGAGTGAGTCATCCCTGCAATGAGGAGCATTGTTTGGTGTGAAGAATGCAGGACTGATTTTAATACCTTCTTACCCCCTCAGCTGAGTACCTCTGTTTAGTGCACAAAATATACAATTGTACACAGCAGTCTCACTGGGACCCTAATGGAAGTGAGAATAGAGACTCTTCAATATTTTCACTAATTGAAATACCTTGAAAAGACAGCAAGACATAGTATCAAGTAAAAAATAAAAACAATAATTAGTTGATTCTAAGATCCATATGTCTTAATAATTTAACACCTCTCAAACTAAAATATCTTACAGTACTATATCCATTCTGCCACTCAATAATTTGTATATAATAAGTGTAGTCATTGAGAAAAAAAGATTAGGGAAGTAAGGTAATTCTAACTCCTATTTATATTGTGTTTTTGCTCAGGATAATTGGTTATTTTCTACTTGAAAGATGACACCATGTAGATATCTATCAAATCAAGCACTTTGCTTTGTCCTCTGTTTTCAAAGACTCCTTACGCTAGAATAATCCCTAAACCCCAAAGCAGTTTGTTTATATTTTTGTTTGTTTTGAGTCAGGGTCACACTGTCACCCAGACTGAGGTGCAGTGGCTTGATCATGACTCACAGAAGCCTCAGCCTCCTGGACTCAAGCGATCCTTCTGCCTAAGCCTCCTGAGTACCTTGGACTGCAGGTGCGTGCCACCACACCCAGCTAATTTAAAAAAAAAAATTTTTTTTTTGTAAAGATGAGGTCTCGAGGTCTCACTATGTTACTTAGGCTGATCTCAAATTCCTGGGCACAAGCAATTCTTCCACCTTGGCCTCCCCAAATGTTGGGAGGGATGAACCACCACGCCTGGCCTGTTTATACTATTTTTGTGGCCTTACATTTTATTCTGCTTTATACTGTCAGTGTATTTTACTTCTCTCACCTGCTGTCCTGTAAACTCTTGTGGTGCTTGGCCTGGCCCTTTCTCTCTTTCTGCTGCTGTCCTAGCAGTGTGATCGAGTGGACACAGTATAGGCTCTAGAACCAGGCTGATGTGCATCCCAATCTTGGTCCTGCTGTATACTAGCTCTGTAATCTTGAACAAGTTATTTAACTTCTGAGAGTCTCACTGTTTTCATTTATAAAATGGGAATAACAATACTTAACACATGGGCTTGGTTTGAAGGTTTAAAAATGAGCCAGGTTGTAAAGGATTGGCACATAGCAGGTTCTTTGTAACTGATTATTAGTATTTTTCAGAGGCAGTATGAATTTTAGAATCAGCTAGATTCAAATCCTGGTTTGGTGGCTTGTGTCCCTAACTACAAGTTACTTCATCAATCCTTAGCTTCTAAGCATCGTGGAGGTTGAGATCTTGTCTGCCTTGTTCACTGTTGTGTCCTTAGCATCTAACAGAGCCTGCCACACTGTTGTTGAATGAACCAAAAATAAAGATAATTTTTTACAGCACTATTGAGAGAATTATAAACTACCACTTACAATCATAATGCCCAGTACTCAGTTGACCACAATAACTGATTCTTGATGTTCAAAACAAATAGATATTTAAAAATAGGTTGTAAAAAGTCCATGGCCATTCACGCTTATGTACTTATTAGGTAATTACAAGGGTAGGCAATGAGAGAACATGGCTAAATGGCCGGCCTGATGACTAATGTCTTCTAGTATTACATCATGCTCATATCTCCAACGCAGCACTATTAAAGGCTGCAAAAATCGCTTGCTGGTTTAGTAAATATTTATTGAGCACTTAGGATGTGAAGGACACCCAAGTGTATACAATATTTATGAACAAGTATATCTGTGTCAGAGGCAGAGCACAGAAACACTTGTTTTCTAAGAACTGAAGCTTCAGAAGACTGAACAGTCCACATAAAGAAGATTCCAAAAAGATTACAATGAGGAGACAGGATACTTGTAATCCCTTTCCTTTCTTCATTTCAAATGCTGCTTTCACAACTGGGACCTTTCTGCTTCTACCCATTTGAGCAGAGGAAGTAACCACTGTGACCTTTGGTCACAAACCCAGATAGCAAAGAAACAGATTATGGAGATCATGGCAAGGGAGTTTCCTACTGCCCTGGATACTTTCCTCCCGTTATTACAACACGCTGAGAAGGAGGACAGTATAGACATGAGGAACGGGTGGTGTGAGGGTGAACCACAGTTTTGAGTGTAAAGATAAGCACTCACACCTCATCCCCAACCTGGCTTCTAGGTGACTTCACCTATAACATTCCAGACAGGTGCATGTAATTCTCGTTCCCCAACATAGACAAGAGAGTAGTTTCCATGAATAGCACTGGAGTCCTGTTCCTCAAAGAGTAGGAAAAAGTCCTGGACTGCTATGCTGAATTCTCTATTTGAATTTTGTTGCCACACATGTACAATATTGAGATCAATCAATCTTAATTCAAAATACATAACATGGCATCTAGTTAAAACAGTGGTATATGTCTTCATATAATAATTTCTATGGCTCAAAGTCAAGGCAGTCACCTCCTGGCCTAGGTTTAACCTTGTTCCCTTTATGTTCTCTAAGTCACTAATGATGGAAGCAGATTTTTAGCCACAATAGGGAACACAGGATAATGGTAGAAGCAGTAATACCGCTTGAAAAATAATGAGCAGAAAATGTTCTAGGATCAAGGACAGGAAGGAAAGAAGGTAGGAGGGAGGGGGAGAAGAATGAGAGAAGAAAGAAGGAGAAAGGAAAGAAATAACAAAGTAACAAGTTCCATCCATCTCAAGGATTCATTGTATAAAACTCTGAGCTGAAGGAGCTTGAGGAACCCACCTTCCACCTCCACTAGACTTTGGGGAGCATTTTGATCAAAGCACTGGGAAATATGATGCCAACCTGTATGAAACAGGATGCTGGGAGATTCTTCCATTCCAGGGCCACTTCTTGGGCATGTCACACCTCAACAGGTGATCCTCCTCCCCTTTTAGTATAGTCGGCCTCTTCCCACTTAGTCAACCCCAGAGAAAACAAAGACAAAAAGGGGATGAAAGATAGCTAGGAACGTGTGTATTGGAGGGAGGCTGGGAATTAGCCCCAGTCCCAAACACAGGCTCGTCAGGGTCTACTCTGGGTAGGCCGGATGTGAAAGGCTTCTCTATTCTCCAGTGTACTGAGGGCAGCAAGGATCAGAACTCATGTCATGTGTGACAAAAAGGAAACTTGGTCTTTTACCAGGTTCTCCTTCCTAGGTACTTCTGAGAACCTTCAAGGAATGCCCTCCTGCTCTGCACGTCTGCCCTGGCTGCTGCCTGTCCCCTTGTTGCCACTCCAGGCTTCAGCGGACCACCCCCTGCTGTTTTATAAAGACATTCCCTGGTAACTGCCAGGCTTCCCTGTCTGCCTCACTCCAGGTACCAACACATGCCCATTCCTGAATTCCTCAAAGCACCACAAAGATCGGAGTGCTGGGGATACAGAAGGGAATCATGATATAGAAAACAGTATTTTCGGCCACGTGCAAAAATACTGTTTTCTATATCATGATGAGTCTGTAGCATGACTCATCTATATCATTACTCATGCCTGTAATCCCAGCACTTTGGGAGGCCGAGGCAGGAAGGTTGCTCAAGTCCAGGAGTTGAGACCAGCCTCTACAATAAATAAATAAATAAATTATCCGGGCATGGTGGCACATGCCTGTAGTCCTTGCTACTCAAGATGCTGAGGTGGAAGGATTGCTTGAGCCAAGGAGGTCAAGGCTGCTATGAGCTGTGACTGTTGAGATCACACTACCACCCTACAGCCTGGCTACAGACCGAGATCCCAGCTGGAAAGAAGGAAGGAAGGAAGGAAGAAGGGAGGGAGGAAGGGAGGGAAGGAGGGAGGGAGGGAGGGAGGGAAGGAAGGAAGGAAGGAAGGAAGGAAGGAAGGAAGGAAGGAAGGAAGGAAGGAACAAAGGAAAGGAGACAGAAAAGAATATTTTCAAAATAAAGTTGGGCCCCCAGTTCCTCCACCTGCTCCAGGTTGCTCCTGTTATACATTGCTTAGGATTGTAATAGTTTTGCTTTCCTTGACTTATAACTTCCTGGGTGGAATGATGGTGGACAGTTCCAAGTTCCTTTATCTAAGAGAAGTTACTGGGGTCCTACAGGGGCCATATCCATATCACACCTCTGATCTGTATCTGCCAACATGTCACAGACACAGAGAGGCTCAGAAAGTAGGAAAATGCTGAGAAGGGAGATGAGAAAGATGTGGCTGAAACATCAGCACTGCGCTCCCTCGAGCTCTGTAATCGCAACATTCTATTTTTATTTTCTTTATGTAACAACCTTTCTCATAAGTTATCCTCTCACAAGAAAAACTGAAGGACTGTCCACAGAAAATTTAACCAGGATACAGTTTGTGTAACTCGAGGTTGCACCATATGTTCTTTTTCTAGGAAGATGTGAGGCCTGTCTTATCCCTACAGAAAAAAAGAATATGGCGAGACTGTCTTGTTTATCGAGATTGCTAAAATAATAAATTGATATTGTGAGTCCCATTTTAGTGTGTCTGAGCGAGAATCTGTTGAAGCAGACGGGACATTATGGGGAAAAAGCTTAGAAAGTAAAATTAGATTTTTTATACATGGAGTAGCAACTGCTCAGATAGCAGAAAAACCCTCAGAAGTCATTTTTCAGGCAGTGATGTGGAGAACAACAATAAAGACAACTCTTCTTTCAGATGAGAGAATGGTCCAGAACATCTCTGTGACCCAGAAGACAGCATACTATATTCCAGATACTAGAACCACTGAATAATTAATGTTCAATGATTTAGAGTTCCAAAAGACCATTCTAGAGTGCAAATTCCCTTTGGCTTAACATGACCAAAAACAGAACTCTGAAGTGTAATTGCATGCTGGATGTGCTCAATGACCATGAAATAGTGCACATGCCAGATGGTTTCTGGAGGTTCAAGACATGCCAAACTTACCACTGAGATTAGACAAATGTTTTAAAGTGGAAAATCCACAACTGGTATAAAAAACAAAGCAAGAAGTCAGGTGGAAAACAACAAAGTTCAACTGAGTAATTATAACCACAGCAGCTCTATTGGTAGGTAGATCTAAGAACCAAAGACTTGAAACATTTGTAAATGACTTCCCTGCTCTTGGTCAGACAGGTCAAAAGTTACTTTTCTGAAACTATAAACAGTTGTAGAGTTGAATTTCAGAGAGAGGAGGTAAAGGACAACCCCAAGGTAACACTGTCAAGTTGATAAAGGTCTTTGACATGATGACAGTAGCTTGTGAGGAGAGGGTTGACATGACGACAATGTGGTGTTTTGAGGAAGATTAATCTACTGGTATAACATGACGGATTAAAAGGACATGGGCAGGTATGGATTCAGGTTTTGTGTGTCTGATGCTAATACCAGCTTAAAGAGGGTGTGGGCCTTCTTTAAGAAAAAAATATAGATTTCGGTATACAAAATTGCTCAGCCCGCTCCCAGAGCCTTTCATTGGGTTTGTGCAAGGAAGAGGGCCTGAAAGTTAAGCTTACTTTCATTCACAATAAACCACCTCATGAGCCAGCGACAGCTAAGCCACTAGCACTGTCACCCTCACCTAGCCAGCCATTCAAGCTGGAACTCCCAGAGGACTCTCTGAGTCGAAGTCTTCCCCTTATTTCTTCTTCAGTCACCAAGTCATGCCCATTTTATTTCCTACATAGTTCTCAGGTTCATTTCTTTCTTCATTTCTTTTTTCTTTTTTCTTTTTGAGTAGGAGTCTCCCTCTGTCACCCAGGCTGGAGCGCAGTGGCATGCTCACGGCCACTATAGCTTCGACCTGCTGGGTTCAGGCGATCCTTCCAGCTCAGCTTTCCAAGTAGCTGGAACTACAGGCACGTGCCATCACACCTGGCTAATTTTTAAATTTATTATAGAGATGAGGTCTCACCAAGTTGCCCAGGCTCGTTCTTTCTTCATTCTTAATGCCAATACCTCTATGTAGCTGTCCATCTAGCTGTCACCACCTCTTAACTACTCCGTTGCAAATAGCCTCCAAGGCTATTTCCACCCTTCACCCAATCCCCCAGAATACTCTGTCTGTAGGTAGATCTGACAGTCTCACACTTCTGGTCAGCACTCCTCATTAACGCCTCATCAGGAGAAGGCCCAAGTCTCCTTAGCATGACAAGCAAAACCCCACTGCTTTGTCCCTTCCCAGACCAGCTCTCAGCACTCTCTGCTTTGCACATCTTACATGTCAACACAACCCTGCCTGCAGTTCTTTGCAGATGCCTTGAAAGTTCTCAAATCCAGGTTCCTGGCTGACCTCTTGGCTTAGAATCGCCTCCCTTTCCTCTCATCCCTTCTCCTTCACACATCCTCCTTCACATCCTTCCTCTTTCACACTTCCCATCACCAGACTCACCTTCTCCTGTGTGCCTTCACAGACACTCATCCTCCCTGCTCCCATCAAGCCGGGTAGGTGTTCTCTTCTGTAACCCCACGTACAGTGCTCCATCATGGTACTCACCACCCTATGTTAAAAGGACTTTTTATATCTGCCTTTCCTGCTCCTCTCCAGACTGTGATCTCCTTGGAGATGGAAGCCACACTGGATTCATTTTTTATCCCCAGCACATAGCAGAATCTAGGTCCCACTATATATTTTTGAATGAGTGAATGAATTAATGATGAAATCAATCACTACATGAGTCATTTCTTGTGATAGAGCATAGAGAGGTAAGGGAGTAGAGAACTTAGTTCTGGGGTTTACCCAAGTTTGTGGGTAGTAGAAAGAAAAGAAGGCAATTAAACACAAGCTATTGAGAATAATTAATCAGAAAGGTAAAAGGGAATTGTTTGTGCTGTCATTTTTCTACTTATCAAGTTAAGTTTCCACAATGGATGTGCAATACTTTTTAAATAAGAAATTAAGTTTATTAGCATACTTGCTAAGTTACTGAAACAAAGGGACCACAAAATAGAATGATGAAAATACAGTATAAGTTTAATTCTGCCATGCACAGTAGCTCACACCTATAATCCCAGCACTTTGGGAAGCCAAGGCAGAAGGACTGCTTAAGCCCCAGAGTTCAAGACCAGCCTAGGCAACATAGCGAGACTTCACCTCTACAAAAAATAATAATAATAAATAAATAATTAGCTGGCATGGTGGCACACGCCTACAGTCCTGGCTACTTGGGAGGCTGCAGTGGGAGGAGTGCCTGAGCCCAGGAGGTCAAGGTTGTGGTGAGATGTCATCATGCCTGGGTGACAGAATGAGATTCCAACTCAAAAAAAGAATAAAAGTTTAATTCTCTCTCATGTAAAAATCCAGAGATGATCAGCCCAGGGCTGGGAGAACAGCACTCCTGTCTTCAACGTGTTCTACCACCTTGAGATCAATTGCTTCTGCTAAGGTTCAAATGTGTCCCCCAAAGTTCCTGTGCTGGAAACTTAGTCCCCAATGTAAGTGTTGAGAGGTGGGGTCTAATGGGAGGTGTTTAGGTCATGAGGGTTCTACCACTTGAGTGGATTAATGTCATTATCTTGAGAGAAAATGTCTGAGTGTGTTTGAGAGTATGTTTGTTTTAAGAGTACTCATACACTCTCATACACTCTCTCACCATGTGATGCCTTCTGCCATGTTATGGTGCAGCAAGAAGGTGCTCACCGGATGCAGCCCTCATTCTTGGACTTACCAATCTCCAAAACTGTAAGCCAAATAAATTTCTAATGTTTACAAATTTCCCAGTCTGTTAATCCCTTGTATCAGCACAAAATAAACTAAGACAGCTTCCAACCAGCAGTGAGAACAAAAGAGAAAGGACAGGACAAGTAGCTTTAGTGGAGTCTGAAGGTGTCCCCAGCTCATGGCCAAACACCCACACCCAGCTGCAAGGAAGGCTGGGAAATGCATTCTCTAGTTGAGGACTCCATATGTCCAGCTAAAATATGGAAGGTATTTTTTGTCTTGGTTTGGGTTTTGGTGAGGTTTTAGGTTTTTGTTTTTGTTTTGGTTGTTTGTTTGTTTGTTTTCCTTATTTTTTAAGAGGGGATCCTGCTCTGTCACCCTGTTTAGAGTTCAGTGGCTCAATCATAACTCACTGTAGCCTCAAACTCCTGGGCTCAAGTGACCCTCCAGTATAGGTGGGATTGATTATAGGCATAAGCCACCACACCTGGCTAAGAGTTTTATCCATAAAAGGAAGAAAGGGAGAGGAATACTGGGGACAACTAGTGATCTGATATAGTCTTTTGTTTCTGCTTAAGAGACAGAGAGAGAGAAAGAGAATATTTGAGCAAATCAGTAGAAGCAGAAGCCATATTTCATGGGTTTATGAGTTATTGGGCAGCAAAGAGGAAGAAATGCAGACATTTATTCAGGTTTAAGAGTGAATAAAAGAAATGAAATAGGATGATGACAAGAAAGAACTACAGAGTCATACAAGGTGTTGTTTTTGTTTTATTTTTCTTGAAGGAGGAATACCTGAGTGTGTAAGTCAGGGCTTTCCAGAAAGACACAGTCAATAGGAGAAATGAAAGGAGATTTATTAGGGAGATTTGGCTCACATGATCACAGAGCTGGAGAAGTCCCATGAGAGGCAGTCTGCCAGCTGGAGAACCAGAAAAGTGGTAGTAGCATGACTCAGAAGCCTCATAACCAGGAAAACTGACAGCACAGTCCCCAGTCCAAAGTCAAAGACCCAAAGAGGCCTCTGGTGCAAGTTTAGAGTTGAGGGCAGGTCTTCATTACTCAGTTCACTGACTCATAAGTCTGTCTCCTGTAGAAATGATCACAGACACACCCACCCAGAGACAATGCTTCACCAGCAATCTAAACACCCTTCAATCTAGTTAAGTTGACACCTAAAATTAACCATCACACTGAGCTTTTTTGAAGATGTCAGTAGAGAGAAAGATCAAAAACTGACATTTACAGAACATTTCACCCACCTGCTATAGAATGTATACCCTTTTCATCAGTATATGAAACAGTCTCCAGAATCAACCATATCTGAGGCCACAAAACAAGTCTCAACAAATTCAAAAAAAGTAGAAATCTATAAAGTATCTTTGCTGACCATAATGGAACAAGAGGAACCTAAGAAAATACAAAAACACATAGAAATTAAACAATGTGCTCCTGAACAACCAAAGGGTCAATGAAGAAATTAAGAAGGAAATTCAAACATTTCTTGAAACAAACAAAAAAATAGAAACACACTATACCAGAGCTTATGGGATACAACAAAAGTGGGAAGTTTCCTAGGATGAAAATTTTTAGAAATAAACATCTATATGAAAAAAATAGAAAAACTTTAAATAAACAACCTAAAGGTGTATCTCAAATAGAAAAGTAAAAACAAAGCAAACTCAAAATTAGTAGAAATAAGGAAATAATAAAGATCTGAGCAGAAATAAAATTGAAACTAAAAAAAAGAAACAAAACGTGCTCTTAAAAAAGATAGGCAAAATTGACAAACCTTTAGCTAGCCTAAGAAAAAAGAGAGAAGACCCAAATAAATAAAATCAGGAACAAACAAAAAAAAGAGACGTAACACCCAAGACCATAGAAATGCAAAGAATCATTATAGACTATTATTAACAGCTATATGGCAACAAATTAGAAAACCTAGAAGAAATGTATACATTCCTGAACACATACCACCTACTAAGATTGAACCATGAAGATACAGAAAACTTCAACAAACCAGTAACAAATAATAATATCAAAGTCATAATAAAAAGTTTCCATCAAAGAAAGGCCCAGGACCTGATAGATTCACAGCTGAATTCTACCAAACATTTGAAGAACTAATAACCAATTCTACTACTCAAACTCTTCAAAAATATTGAAGAGGGGAGAATTCTTCTAACTCATTTCATGAGGCCAGCATTACCCTAATACTAAAATCAGATAAAGTCACAACAAATTAAGAATACTATAGGCAATGTCCCTAATGAACATAAATGCAAAAATCTTCAACAAAAAGCTAGCAAACTGATTTCAGCATCACATTAAAAAGAGCATTCACCATGGTCAAGTGGGATTACTCTCAGGGATACTGGATGGCTCAATGTATGCAAATCAGTCAACATGATGTATCACATTAACCGAACCAAAACCAAAAACTATCTGACGATTTCAATAGATGCTAAAAATTCAACATCTCTTTATAATAAAAACCCTTGACAAACTGGGTATAGAAGGAACAAACCTTAAAATAATATAGGCTATATATGACAAACCCACAGCTGACATTGTATTGAATGGGGAAAAAATTGAAAGCCTCTCCTCTAAGGTCTGGAACAAGACAAGGATGACCACTTTCACCACTCCTATTCAACATAGTATTGGAGGTCATAGCCAGAGCAATCAGAAAAGATAAAGAAATAAAAGGCATCCAAACTGAAAAGGAAGAATTCAAATTAGCATTGTTCACAGACAACATGATGTTATACTTGAAAAAAACCCAAAGACTCCACCAAAAAACTGTTAGAACCAATACACAAATTCAGTAAAATTGCAGGATATGAAACAAACATACAAAAATCAGTAGCATTTATATACACCAACAGTGAACAATTTACAAAAGAAATCAAGAAATCAATTCCATTTACAATAGCTACAAAGAATATAAAACACTTAGGTATCGACTTAACCAAAATGAAAGATTTTTACGGGGAAAATTTAAAAAAAATTGAAGAGGACACACAAAAAGTGGAAAAATATTCCATGCTCATGGATCAGAAGAATTAATATTGTTAAGATGACAGTTCTTCCCAAAGCTATTTGCTGATTCAATGAAATTTCTATCTAAGTATCAATGACATTTTTCACAGAAATAGAAAAAAAAAATCAAAAAATGTATGTGGAACTACAAAAAACCCCAAGTACCCAAAGCAATTTCAAGCAAAAAGAACAAGTCTAGAGGCATCACACTACCTGACTTCAAAACAGACTACAAGTCTATAGTAACCAAAACAACATGATACTGGCAATAGAACAGACACATAGATCAATGGGACAAAATAGAGAACCCAGAAATAAATCCACACATTTACAGCCACTCTTTTTCACCAAAGACACCAACAATATACAATGGTAGAAGGAGTTTCTTAAATAAATGGAGCTGGGAAAACTGGACAACCATATGCAGAAGAATGAAACTAAACCTCTAACTCTCACCATATAAAAGTCTAATCAAAATGGATTATGGATTAAAGACTTAAATCTAAGACCTGAAACTATGAAACTGCTAGAAGAAAACATTGGGGAAACCCTCCAGGACACTGGTCTGGTCAAAGATCTCTTGACTAAAACTTCAAAAGCATAGGCAGCCAAAGCAAAAATAGACACATATAATTATGTCAAGCTAAAAAGCTTTTGCATAACAAAGAAACAACACAATGAAGAGACAGCCCACAGAATGAGAGAAAATATGTGCAACTGTCCATCTGACAAGGGATAAATAACCAGAATATACAAGGAGTTCAAACAACACAATAGTAAAAATAATAGGCATCATCATCCTCCAATTTTAAAATAGGCAAAAGATCTGTAGAAAATTTTCAAAACAAGATATACAAATGGCCAATAGTAAGTATATGAAAAAATGTTCCACATCATTAATCATCAGAGAAATACAAATCAAATAACAATGAGATATCATCTGTCTTAGCCTGTGTTATGTTGCTATAAAGGAATACCTGAAGCTGGGCAATTTAAAAAGAAAAGAGTTTTATTTGGTTTATGGTTCTGCAAGCTGAACAAGAAGCATGGTGCCAGCATCTACTTCTGGTGAGGGCCTCAGAAACCTTCCACTCATGACAGAAGGTGAAGGTGAGCTGGCATGTAGAGATAACGTGGCAGGAAGCTAGCAAGAGGAGGGAAATGTCAGGCTTTTTTTGCCAATCAGGTTTTGTGGAAACCAATAGAGTGAGAACTCACTCATCAACCCAAGGATGGCACCAAGAGAATCATAAAGGATCTGCCCCTAAGACTCAAATACCACCCACCAGGCCCCACCTCCATCACTGGGAATAAAATTTCAACATGAGATCCGGAAGGGACAAATATTCAAACTATATCAGCATCTCACTCCACTTAAAATGGCTTTGCTGAAAAAGACAGACTAACAGACGCTGATAAGGATGTGGAGAAAAATAAACTATTCTATTGGTGAGAATGTAAATTAGTACAGTTACTGTGGAGAACAGTATGGAGGTTCCTCAAAAAACTAAAAATAGAAAAAAAATCACTACTACTAAATCCAACGAACAAAAGTAAACTAAAAATATGATCTAACAATTCTATTGGGCATATATCCAAAAGGAAGGAAGTCAATATATCAAAGAGATAGCTACACTCCCGTGTTTATTGTAGTACCATTCACAATAGCCACAATATGGAATTAGCCTAAGTGCCCATCAATGGATGAATATATAAAGGAAATCTGGAATATATACAGAATGGAATATTATTCAGCCGTCAAAAAGAACAAAATCCTTTCATGTACAGCAACATGGATGGAACTGGAGGTCACTGTGTTAAGGGAAATAAACCAAGAACAGAAAGAATAGTGCATGATCTCACTCATGTGTGGCTGCTTACAAAAGTGGTTCTCATAAAGACAAAGAGTAGATTGGTGGCTACCAGAGGCCAGGAAAGTTGAGGTGAGGAGAGAATGAGGAGAGGTTGATTAATGGATAGAAACATAGAGTTTGTTAGAAGAAATAAGACCTAATGTTTTGTGGATCAAAAACAGGTGACTATAATTATCAATAATATATTGTATATTTGAAAATAGTTAGAAGATAATAATTTGAACATTTCTAGCAAAAAGAAAAGGCAAATATTTAGGGTGACAGATATCCCAATTATGCTGATTTGATTTTTACAAATTACGTGAATGCATTAAATTATCACATGTATCCCCAAAATATGTACATTTATCATGTATCAATAACAAAAAGAGAAAAAAATGATGGAGGCTGAAAACTTATTTGAAAATGTCAGTAGAGAGAAAAAAAATGTTGAAAGTCTAGAACTGGAGATCTTAGCCTTGTTAAGTCAAAAGACAACTCCCTTCTGAAATTGGAGAAAGGATGAGACGACAGTATGGAGACTGATAGAAGTGAAGAGGAAGTTAGAAAGAAAAGTTTACATTACCCAGCTCTCCCATTTTCCCACTAGAGAGCCCTGGGCTCCAAACTTTCTCATCTCTAATCCTACTCAACCACATCCCCTCTCAAATATTAAAATATGCCCATTTCTCCCTAATCTCTAATTTGCAAAGTCAATGAATCAGGCAAGAGTAACAAAAAAATCTTCAAGGGAGTCCAGGCACGGTGGCTTATACCTGTAATCCCAGGCGATGCAGGAGCATTGCATGTGATCAGCCTAGGCAATGTAACAGACCTTGTCTTCACACACACACAAAAAATAATACAAAAATTAGCCAGGCATAGTGGCGCACTATGCAGTCCTGTAGTCCCAGTTACTCAGAAGGCTGAGGTGGGAGGATTGCCTGAGCCCAGAAGGCTGAGGCTAGTGAGCTGTAAACATGCCACTTCACTCCAGTCTGGGCGACAGAGTGAGACCCCAACTCAAATAAATAAATACATTTTTAAAAGCCAACAATAGAAAAAAGTCTTCAAGAGAGAAACACCCTTCCTCCCCTCATCTCCTTAATTCATTACTTATACATTTTGTTTTGTTTTTGAGTTGGGGTCTCACGCCATCACCCAGGCTGGAGTGCAGTGGCACACTCATGGCCACCTCGGTGGCAGACTCACAGCCACCTCGGTGATCCTTCCACCTCAGCCTTCCAAGTAGTCGGAACTACTTATACATTCTTAATTCTGTTCATAAAGATCACCTACATTCCCCAAAGGGATATGGAGGTGAACAGGGGTTTGATTCTGAGGACAACATGTACATTTCATGATAACCTTCTGAAGACAATGCCCCTGCCTTTGCTGCCATATTCAGATCTCAAAAGTGAAAATTTCCAGGTGAGTAGGAGGTGGGGCACACGGTATGACAGATGCCTTTTCGGTCACACTGAACACACACCTGTGCTCTGGCGGCTGGAAGAATCCAGATCTAGATTCTAAATCCATGGCACACATATGTGGAAAACAGAGATAATTGAACATGTTCATTCTGAAGAGATGTTGGGAAGGTGAACGATCCTCTAGGTAGGACCTTACTTGGCCACAAAGGGCCAGTGGTTTTAGCTGCTTTGATTTCCTACGCATATGCATCCCTTCTACCCTTCCCTCCTCATCACCTTCCTGTTCCGCTGTTTGCTGTCACCTGTCTCCATGTTCGCCTGCATATGATCACCTTCTAGTTTTGGTTTCATCTCAGCAAAACCTCTGCCAGGTAGAGGTTAAGAGCAGGTCAGACTCTTAAGTCAAAAGGCTTGAGTAGTATCTTAGCCCTTGAGAAACTTAGCATCTCTAAGCCTCAGTTCTCATCCGCAAATAGAGATGGGAAGACCTACCTTGTGTTCAGCTTCTGAGATAAAGCAGCTGGCATCAGTCCAAAGCCTGACCAGATCCAGCTGTTGGCTCAAGTTAAAAAAAAAAGTAATAAAGGAGCATCAAATACTGGGATCAATTACACACATCCCTCTGGAACAAGTTCTATGATATAGACTTTGAATGAACCAGGAACCAGAAGGAATACAGTCCGGTTTTAACAGCAGTCAGCCTTGGTAGGGCCTCTTGGGTGGCTGGCCTTCATAATAATAGGAAGTGCTGAGTCATCCTGCCGGGGGAGGGGGTGGGGGGGGACAGGGCAGGACAGAAATCCTCCATGGCAGGCCTCCCAGCAGAGCATTCCAGGGCCTACTCTGTCCCCTCTGGTCTCCTGACCCACTTCCAGCTGACCTTCTCTTTGTCTCAGCCCTATTTATGCTCCCATCTCTCGCCCACTGATCCAACTGGTTATGTTCCTCCTCTGGACTCAAGCCTCCTGATCTCAGTTCTTGAGGCACAGCTAAATGGGCAAGTGCTCTTACAGACACCTGGGAATTTCCACCTTCGAATCAGGGGATGCCCTGTGCAGAAAAAAAGTGCTACATTCCTTCCTGGAAACATAGCTTAGGTTGTTATTTTAAAACAGTTAAATGAGAGGGAGGAGGAAGCAAATAAAAGATCTGCACAAAGTGGAAAAGTACGAAAGTGAAGCCAAGGAAAAAAATTAGATGTGTTTTCTAGAAGATAGATGGAGTGAAACTACATTATTAAATTCCTAATCCTATCTGTGCAATCCAAAGGTGCTGCTGGAGACCTGAAGATGGCTTGCCATCTATTCTCTGCTACAAATTCTCCCCATAATAAATACTTATTGTGGTAACTAACTGACCCTTGTTCTCTACCGTAAGACTGTGAGATGAATGGTTTGTTCTGGTTTTCCAGACACAGAGCTCTGCAGCAGACTGCAGGTGTCATGAGGGATAGAGCTGGTCAGCATAACACGGGAAATGCATTCTGGCATCTTCATTTATTGGGGAACCTGGACTGGCAAGAAATACTTGCCCTGTAATGTCTTGGGTGTACCACTTCCGGCCCCGTGCTCCCTTCTAAGCCCCCACTTCTTATTTCCTCACTTGTCAAATGTTGAGCGGTTATGCATGAGAACCAAGTGGTCACAAAAGCCTCCTCTGTCCCCACTGCTCCTCTTGCAACACTGACCACAGTCCCTGCAAGTGACAGAAGGCAGGAGGGGCTGGGCAGCACAGAAAACAGCAACCATCGTCTCTGTCACTTCCTTCCCCCCTGGGTACCAATCTCTGAGACTGCACTCAGCAGCCAGTAGTCATTCTCCACCCCTCAGGTGATGCAAACAATAGCCATTTCATTGTGGAGGCACACACAACCTGGCTATGACATCTTTCTCCACACTGCCCCTGAAAGTGGCTGTAGCATGACTGAGTGTCCCTCTAGAAACACCTTTGAAGAGGATGCTTTCCCAGAACAGAATAAGGGCTGCTGTCTGATTCACAGAGGGCGTACTGTTGGTCCACATCCTGAGCTTGAGATTGCTCTTCTTGGCCAGCGTTTTAAAAGGCCTGCCATGCATTCCTAAAAGTTCTAGGTCTATTCCTAAAAGGTCCTGACAGTTCTGACTTCAATATTTGTGCTAAAGATCAAGTCTTCTGTTTAAAGTCTCACTCACATTTGTTTGCTGACTTTTTTTTTTTAAGGTCCCTGGATCTATGTGTCTATGTACCCATGTTAATTCTCCTGGTTGTTAATGCAATGAACAGACATAACTTTTTAAATTTAGTTTGATTTTGTTGTGAGTTATTACAAAGAAACAGGACAGAGTCATGAACGGAGATGAAAGGGTTTTTTTTGTTGTTTTTGCTTCTGTTTTGGGGGGGGGTTTTGCTGTTTTTTAAGGGTCACTGGGCGTGGTGGCTCACGCCTGTAATCCCAGCACTTTAGGAAGTGGAGGCAAGAGGATTGCCTGAGCCCACGGGTTCAAGCCCAGCCTGGACAACTTTGTTTTTGTTTTTGTTTTTTTAAGAGTCAAGACCAGCCTGGACAACTCTGTTGTTTTTTTTTTTTAAGGGTCACTGGGGTTGGTGGCTCATGCCTGTAATCCCAGTACTTTGGGAGGCAGAGGCGAGAGGATTGCCTGAGCCCACGGGTTCCAGACCAGCCTGGACAACTTGACGAGACTTCGCCGCTATAATAAATCAAAAAAATTAGCCAAGCATGGTGGCATACTCCTGTAGTTCCAGCTACTTGGAAGGCTGAAGTGGAAGGATCACCTGAGCCCAGCAGGTCAAGGCTGAGGTGGCCATGAGTGTGCCACTGCACTCCAGCCTAGGTGACAGAGACGCCGACTAAAACAAACAACAAAGAGTTAAGGATTATATCAATTATTATTTTATTAACATTTCTGACTATAAAGCTACTATAGGATCATTTTATGAGATATAAAAAACCAGGAAAGTTTAAAATTGTCAAGATAAAAAGCACAATCATCTCACCACTTCAGGACAGTGACTATCCACATTTTATATATTTCCTTCCAATCTTTTCTCCTACAAATTTTAGTGGAATAGTAAGCCTATTTTTTATTAATTGCTCTCTTCATCAAAGAACTAGCACTGTGTTAGGGGTATAACATACATATTTGCTGGTATTTCCAATAACTGAGAAAGATTGTGTTGACAAAATTGTGGAAACTGAGTCTTGGGAAAGTGAGTTAGTAAATTGCCCAAGTTAGGATTCCATCCACATTTATTTTACTCCCAGGGCAAAATGTTTTAAGAAGTGGACAACAAACTGAAGCTTTTTAGTTGGTTTTATGCAGACAATGAAATGCTGAACGAGGGATGTGGGCGGTGGATGCTCTTCTTAGTAAGAGTCAGAGCTGTCCAGTGTATCATTAAACCAGATCTACTGAAAGAAATGTCATCTGTATATAACCATTTTTTAAAAAAAGAAATTTATTTGTCCATGAATCCAAAATAGCATGACCTGTCATTGTAAACTGACTAGAAAGGAATGGATAGACGCCTCTGAAATAGCCACAAAGCAGCCCAGCTGGAAGTACACTAAAAGACAGAGGAGAGTAAATCTCTGGCAGTTTGGGCCACTTTCAGCACAGCATGAACCTGGGCAATATCTTGGCTGCTGGGGACTGCCAGCTGCAGATAAAGCCACACAGCAGGGGCCAGAGCTATTGGCCAGACGTGAAGAGAAGTCAGGAGGAACAGAAATGTAGTTGTAGTTCTGCTAAAAACACCTGGGCTTAGATAAAAATATACACCAGGCAATTCCTATGGTAGCCTGCACTAACTTTGAGGTATTAAAATAAGTAAAAGGATGGCTTCCTTGCCCAAAAAAAGTTTCATTCATTCAACAGATGTTTATTGAGCACCTACTGTATGCCAGACTTCGTGTATGGCATATGTATTTAGCAGTGAACAAAACAAAGATCCCAGCTGTGTGCAGCTGACTATTTAGTGGGAAAAGATAGATAAATAGACCACACCACTGAAGTAAGCTGTGCAAATTCCACAGCCTGCGATGGTTGAGGCATGAAGAGCAAACTTGGGGAAGCTCACAAGCAGGGGGACAACAAGAAGAGGCAGGGCATCTCTTGATCTGATATTACTTTAAACTCACTTGTTTCCAGCGTCAGTATTGGCTTTCATTGTCCTTTTATTTTATTATTATGTTTTTAATTTGTGAAATGCTTACATTTCTCAATATATTCGGAGATGTGTCACCTCCGTCTCTAGCTCCTCAACCCCTTTTTTTCTGTCCCCTCTAAAAAAAACACACTGTTATTATTTTATTTATTTATTTATTTTTGTAGCGACAAGATCTCACTCTGTTGCTCTGTTGTACCCGAATCCTGAATCCGAGAGACCACCAAAGAGGCAGCTCCTATGCAAATCACACAAGGGTCTTTATTCAGGCTCGAGTCTGGGCTCACGTCCGTAACTGGCGCAGCGGCACAGGAACGAGAGCCCCGACCCAGCGCAACAAGCAGTTTATATACACAGTTACAAGGGAGGGGAAAGAACTTTAAACTTGTTTGCCCATGATTGGGTAATTTCTCCTACTGGGTACGGGGGCATTTGGGATTGGTTGGTTTGTATGGTCGTGGGTCGCGGCTGACCGCGGCTGACCATCAACGGTCAGGCAGGCTGGGTGGAAACGGTTGGGACATCTGGAATGTGAGATTACTAGGGGAGTGGAGCAGGAAATGGGGCCAGAGGGTCTGCACCGTGACTCCACGGTTTTCTTTTGGTATGTGAACTTGTTTACCAAAAGTATACTACTGGGCTTGGGCGGGGAAGCAAGCATACATCTGAGTTCAATATACATTCAAAATAAGCTTCAACCTACACTTAAAACAAGTTTTATCACACAATTATGAACTAGATGGCCCTTGAGCTCCTCAGCTCAGGCTGATCTCGAACTACTGGGCTCAGGTGATCCTCTCACCTTGGCCTCCCAAAGTGCTGGGATTGCAGGAGTGAGCCACCACACCCGGCCTGTGACTAATTTTTTATTTATTCTTCCAGGGCTATTGCTTTTTGTAAAAATAATAAAACATTCTTATTTTCCCTCCTTTCTTACACAAAAGATAGCATTCTTACATATCATTTATCTATCACTTCATCTAATCTCTTGTTATGGATTTTGGTTCTTCTTTTTTTCTTTTTTATATCTGCTCCATTCTCTATCTTGTGGGTGCATCATAGTTTATTTAACAAGTTCATGGTGGATATTTATATTGTTTATTATCACTTGCTATTATAAATAATGTCATGCCGCATTTTTCTTTTCTTTTTTTTTTTGAGTTGGAGTACCACTCTGTCGCCCAGACTGGAGTGTAGTGGCCGCTCCCGACAACTGCAGCCTTGACCTGCTGGGCTCCAGCAATCTTTCCGCCTCAGCCTTCCAAGTAGCCAGAATTACAGGCATGTGCTACCACACCCGGCTGATTTTTTTATTTATTGTAGAGATGAAGTCTCGCTGCCCAAGAGGGTCTCGAGCCCACGGGCTCAGGCAATCCACTCACCTCAGCCTCCCAAAGGCGCGGGATTACAGGCTGAGCCACCGAGCCCAGCTTCATGCAGCATTTTTCTTATGTACTTTAGATTCAACTTCTCTCCTTTCAGAAAAAAACTAAATGGCTACTTTTAATGTGATCACAATAGATGTATATATTAACAGGAAGAATTGTCATCTCCATGATGCTTCATTGTCTAGTCCAAGTCTTCGTACTATTATATTTCACAGGAGGGCTTTAAAGTTTTTCATATTAGGTTAGCACATTGCTTTGTACTCATCTGGCAATGCAGCTGAACATGGCTGGAGAAAAGACCACCATCATGCTGACGGGTCTTGTGTTAAACTTCTTACCACAAACCTCAGGCAGTTCTCTCGCACTCCTGGGCAGTCCCACTGCCTTCCTTCCATCTCCAGCTCTGCCAGACAGTGATTCATGCCTTCTCCTCTCTCCTTTCCCATCCTCACTCAGCTGAATATCTCATTTGCTACCTTACTGAGAAACAAATCGACAGAAAATCAGAGGAGAACCTCCACTGTTTTCCCATAAGATAATAATGCCAGCCAGCCACCCAAGTTAAAATCTCTCCACAAATCCTCTCTCTGGAAAAAACATTTTAAAATTACAGATCAACAAATAGCAACAACAACAACAACAAAAAAGGCAAGGCTCTTCAGAATAACTAGGAGGCAATTTAGATGTGAATGGAGAAAGAGCAGTCACTACAGAGCCTACCCCAAAACACCAGACTTGTGAGAGTTACACGAGAGAGAGGAGAGAGCAGCCACAGAATCTCAGTAATGTCAGCTGGGGTTCACCACCAGCAGGGAAGGGGAGAATACAGGTCTCAGACTGTGGGCTGCTTCACCACCTCCCCTTGGCCCACCAGGAAGGGGTTGACCTTTCCAGTCACATAAGCTCTGCCTTGGCCACTGGCCAATGCCTGGTAATGCCAGGGTTACAGCAAGCATGAGGGTACCCTTAGCACCCCATGAAGGTCTAGGAGAGGTGTGGGGGCCCTGTTCCCGTGGCCAAGGCCTCTTTGGAATTCAATTGATGGGGTGAATGGAAGCATCAAGAAAAGACAGTCACACTGGGGAAACAAGACAAACACTGAGCAATTAATAACCAAGACGAATGATTCACCTTATGTTTACTCACTGATGTGATCACTAGCTTAATTATGTAGTAGAGACAATGCAGGGATGCCACAGGATATAATAAGCTGCTAATCATAGGATGCTGGGGGCAAATACAAAAGATAGTTGAGAACAGACAGGTCTCATGAACCGGAGCCACTAGATTGTGGATATTGTGCTGAGAAGCAGGAGATCTAAGGTTCGATTTTCATCTCTGGTATAAAAGTTATTGAAGAGGCGTTTACCAAATGGACCAAAAAATGAGCAGGATGGAGAATGTACCTCTGTAACCCACATGTTGTCTGATTGATGTGTTCTTAAAACGGTCTCGATTTAGCCAGCAGAGGGCAAGAGAACACAGACACCATTCCAAGATGTATGGCGTTAGGAATGTTTGGAATAGAAGGATTGTGTAGGTGTCTTTGCTAAAACAAACCACAAAAACAATTACAAACGTGACTCTTTTGAAAAGATATGTTTTAAAACTTCATGTCTAAAGCAGAGACTGACTACTGTTGGCATTACGAGAAATTCTTGCTTTTTTAAAATAAAAAGTAAGAATTTCTTTAAACGGTGCTTGCATTTCTTTACAAATCCTTTAATGTTTGACAAAAATATGGGAACATGACTAAAAAATGTAACCTGACATTTTAAGAAACACTTTTATTTGTAGATCTCTCAGAATAAAGAAATAAAGGAAAATAAAGTCTCTGAAAGTGTAATAAGGATACATAGCAGGGATTTATTTTATAAATCTCAGAAATAGTTTTTTTTAAAGAATGTGAGGCAATTGTAAACGTAGCATGTCATGACATTCATCAAATGGGCTAATTATTCAAAACAAACATATACTGGGGGTGCCAAAAAGTGTATAAATATTTTAAGAGATTTATGACTTTTAGAAGTTGGATTGAATTACGATAGCAATGTGTAGTATGATGTTTGCTCAAAAGATGGTGTTAATCAAATGAATGCTAGCATCAACATGCAATGAACAGGATAATCAAAGAAAATGGCAGAAGCATGATGGTCGTTCGAGGAGCATAAGATAATCCTGAAGTGACTTTTTGGTTGTTGTTTTTTTTTAAGTAGAGTTTATTAGCAGGAAGAAGAGAAGGAAAAAAAGGAAGATTCATGGCAGAAAAACCTGCCCTGGACAAGTTTCTCAAGTGGTATTTGGAACATTGTAGAAGTAGGACAATGCAGGTGTGAGTAGGCAACAGAACAACACACCTAACAACTGCATGCATTCGTGCTAAGTGTGAGATGCATGGTGCTGTGTGTGAAGTGCACAAAGGAAGATCTGGGAGGCCTCACACAGCAACAGGTCCTACAGTCATTCACTGTCATCAGAGGTGTCTGGATACTGATGGGTACCACTTCGAGCACTCGTGGAATAGCAGAAGTCAAATGTGACGTGTATTCATCTTTTGTTATTGGTCTATATTGACTATTATAATTTTAATACAGTTTTTTCCTTTCTTAAACATGTGTTGAGCACCTTCTGTATTTAGTCTATCAAACAACAAAGAATGGAGATGGGAAGGGGGAGAGAAGAAACTGCCCTTTCCAGTAGACTGAGGGTGAGAGCAGGGCTAGGCTTCAGCAAAGCCCAGAGGCCAGGGGCCATGTGCCCATCAGTCCTCTCCTTTCAGCCATGGCCATCCCCTCAGGCTTCCCACCATTGCTAAAAGTGTAGTTACTGTTTAGACAAAGCTGCAGGCCCACAGACTCCAAACCTAGGTGGAGAAACGACAGCAAGGCTCCCCTGGGCGTTGAAAATGCATTCACACACAGAATTTGGGGATGGTAACAGAGTAGAAAACCCCCTGGGCTGGAAATCTAGAAACCAGAGTTCTGGCTCAAACATAGATTGTATCTAGGTAAACTACTGAACATCTCCAGTCCACAGTTTTGTTTTGTTGTGTTTTGTTTACCTGCAAAACAAAATGTGAGACTAGGTGATCTCAAAGATGCTACCGACTCATAGGTTCTAAGAGTCTATTCATTTGGTCCCCATTGGGCAGTTTTTCATCTCAGCTAACATGGGAGCTGATGAGAGCAGAGGGCACTGGTCTCTGTTTAAGACAATATATAATTTAAGAAAGAAATCTCAAGGCTGGGCACGGTGGCTCACACCTGTAATCCCAGCACTTTAGGAGGCCGAGGCAGGAGGATTGCTTGAACTCAGGAGTTCAAGACCAGCCTAGGCAATATAGCAAAAAGTTTGTCACTAAAAATTAAAAAAATAAGTAAAAAATGAGCAAGGTGTGGTGGCACATGTTTGTAGTTTCAGCTACTTGGGAAACTGAGGCAGAAGGATCTCCTGAGCCTAGGAAGTTGAAGTAGTGGTGAGCTGTGAGGATATCACTGCACTCTAGCCTGGGTGACAGAGTGAGCCTCTGACTCACAAAAGTCAATACATAAAATAAAGAAATCTTGAACTGTAGGAAATTAATCTCCATGAATAGAATTTCAGACTGAAAACAGGCAATAAAGAAATCTATTTTATTTTACTTTATTTTATATGCTAGATGGAGGATTTTGGTGTCTTTCAAACCACACCTTTAGAGGCCAGCTTCAGGTCTTAAATACAGGCTGCATTTACACAACCCCAGGCTTGGCTTTACACTTTTTAGGGCTTTTAAGGCACTGTGTAATTGAAGTAGTAACTAAGAAGGTAGCAATTACTAGGTGATAGGATGGCCAAATTCTAATACTCCTCCAGACAACAGTGTGAAGCAGCATTACCTCCTACACAGTCTTTAGACCGACCATCTGTAGCAGCTGAAATGTATTCAGCTCTAAGTAACAGAATATTAACTGCAGAAGATTAAACTTTAAGGAATGAGAAGTTCAGAGCCTGGTTCTAAGTGTGGCCAGTTCTCTAACACCTCATGGTTACAAGCTGTCTGCCAAGTCCAGGCAGCCCTGCCTCACATAACAGCTCCATAAGCAGGAAGGGATAAGAGTGGGCAAATGTCACTTTCTTCTCATGCAGCACTCACTCTTATCAGGAGGAAAGTGTTTTCCCCAGCACACTTGCTGTTATGTTTCATGGGCCAGAACTAGGTTGCATGCCTTCTCCAAGGCAGGAACAGAGGAGCAAGACTCCTCCTGACTTAGATCAGCTGTGGTTTATACACTAGAGCTGCAAAAGTATCCTTACTATTGATACTACTGGCACATTCCTGCTGAACAAAGAGTCTTGTTTCACAAAATGAAGGGGGAGTGCTAATTCAGTAGCCAATCAATCTTTTCTTCCAAATGATCTCACAAAAAGACTGGGGACAGTGTTTCCCTGCTAGATAAACAATAATGGCCACATTTAAACCCAACTGAGAGATTGTAAATAGGAAACAGCTGTAGGTAGAGTAGTCGATCAATGCTATTTTTGTCTCACTGATTGAAGTCAACTAACCTGAGGTGGCCTGAGTTTTTTGCACACCAGGTTTCATGGATTTCTCTGGTGCTTTTTCTGGTCTGAGATAGAAATTAATGGACTAGTAATTGATTCACTACCAACTCACAGTCATTATTGTAGGAGGGAAGTACCTAATGAGTTTTAGTGAATAAGAACCATAGAATATGACTCCATGTAAAAATAGTTGGGGTCAGGAGGAGCCATAGATTATGATCCAGGACACATGATTTTCAGTACCAAAATTAAGGAATCAAACAAGCACACTTTAAGACCCTTTCTTTAGTACCATTCTACAGTCTAGGAATCTTTGGATCTGAGAAAGAATTAACATTTAAGAATAATTTATAATGACTTGAATAGAGAATGGTGATAACAAGGTCAAGGACATGAAACTCATTTAGACCAAATTTTGCTACTCTGTTCCAGACATACGTTACAGTCCCATTTAACCAGCAGTGGTGGACCCTTGACCACACGACATCTGAGAAAAATAAAATAAAACTACATCAGCAAAATTACTCCCAAATGGATTTTTAAAAAGCCAATTAAAATGTATATATCGATGATAATATCTAAAGACCATACTGTTTGTATATATTCAAATAAATGAATTTAAACTTTTTAAAGTTAATTTTTCCCCATTTTTCACATATACCTGATTTGATGAAGTCCTATGAGATTAAAGTGCATGTTAATTCCAGGTCCCAACAGGAACTCTGGCCTCCAAGCCTTCAAGTTAAGGCTTTCTAGTCTACTATCAAACAAAGCCTCTGTCTCATTTTATTTTATTTTTCTTTAAGGCATATATCGTTTTTATTTTAAAGATGTGGGGTACAATTCAGGGTTAGGAACATAAGTGGTCATCGTACAGGTGAAGTTTGAACCTCTTCGCCTGGTTTGGGATCGGATACCCTTATCAGTATTATGTGCACCCCCTCCGTCCCCTGGCAGTGACTTGCTGCTGCCAATCCCTTTTGTGTAGTATTATGATAAATGTTCAGGGTCGCTGTAAGTGTGTGATGACAGTGGTCCCCAACCCTTTGGGCATCAGGCTCCAGTTTCATGGAAGACAGTTTTTCTGTGGACTGGGAGTAGGGGGGGATGCCTTTGAGATCATCCAAGCACATTACATTTATTGTGCTTTATTTCTCTTGCGATTACATTGTAATATAGAATGAAATAATTATGCAACTCACCAAACTGCAGAATCAGTGAAGGCCCTGAGCTTGTTTTCCTGCAACTAGATGGCCCCATCTGGGGGTGATAGGAGACAGTGACACCTGAAGTGTGTTGTTACATAATCTCATTTTGGTTTCTGTCACTGCAGAAAACCCTGCTTCACAAAGATAGGATGTTGGAAATGGAAGTAGGCTTTTCAGTGTTGATCTGACAGGAGGCAGAGCTCGGGTGATAAATACATGACTGTAAATACAGATGAAACTCCACTCGCTTGCTGTCTGCTCACCTCCTGCTGTGTGGCCCGTTCTTAACAGGCCACAGACTAGTAGCGATCTGTGGCCCAGGGGTTGGAGACTCTTGGTTATAATGAAGAGCAAACACTAGCTTGTAAACTTCTTCATTTATGGAAACAAGATAAACCAATGGGGGAGGGGAAACACACTACGTGTGCTTTCCTTTTTATAGCATGCCATTGCAATTTATACCCAAACTCCAAGTGAGGACATTTCTCTATGATCACCTTGGTTTCTCTACTTGAAAAAATCCAGGCTTGGTTTTCTTTTATTTTTATTATTTTTTTATTTGAGTTGGAGCCTCACTCTGTCACCCAGACTGGAGTGCAGTGGCACGCTCCTGGTCACCGCAGCCTCAACCTGCTGAGCTCCAGCGATCCTTCTGCCTCAGGCTTCCAAGTAGCTGGAACTACAGGCGTACGCTACCATGCCCAGCTATTTTTTTTTTATTTTTTGTCGAAATGAGGTCTCACCAAGTTGCCTGGGTGGGTATCAAACCCCTGGGCTAAGGCAACCAACTCACTTCGTCCTCCCAAAGCGCTGGGATCAGCCTGTATTAATACCAAACTTACTTTTCCTATTTTCCTTTTTCTCATTTCAACTCTTCCCTTTGTTTAACCCAATTGTTTTAGTCAGCTGGGGCTACTATAACAACATAACATAGACTGGGTGAGCTTAAACAACAAACATTTACTTCTCACAGTTCTAGAAGATGGAAAGTCCAAGATCAAGGTGCCAGTTAATTGGGTCCTAGTGAGAGCTTTCTTTTGGGTTTGCAGATGGCTTCCTTCTTGCTGCAACCTTCTAGTGAACAGGGTCCTGGTCTCTTTGTCCTCTTATAAGGGCACTAATCCCATTCACGAGGATCCACCCTCATTACTTCCAAAGGCCTCAATTCCAAATACAAGCACTTTGTAGGGTAGATTTTCGAGATATGAATTTTAGGGGACACAAACATTCAGTCTACAGCATCCATCAAAGGAGTTTTAACATATTTAATTGCCACTTTTGTCTTCTATTGCTTAGTGTACTGTTTCTCTTTCCCTTTTGTTGACAGAAGAGTCTGTGTTGAGTAGGTTGCCAGATAATTCCCAGAGAAGTGATTGGAGATATTTCCTCAGGAAGACTTTCTTGTCAGATAGACAAAATACATCCTGTATGTTTCTGAAGCAGCCCATAGAGTGCAGCACCACACTGCTTGCTTCCTCCCGGGTGGAACTGTACAAGTTGTCAAATTAATTTCTTCTTTCTGAAATACATAACACGGTTCACTCTGGGCTTCTATTTGTTCATGAATTTAGAGCCAGAACTTTAGACAAAAGGATTTTAATTAAATGCTGATTAAAAAAAATCAAAACTATTGAGCATAAAGTAACTGTGGGGGGGGTTTAAACAATGCTTCCAGGATACGGGAGATTTGCCCCTGTGAGTGAAATCCATTTTATAACTTAGCAGAAAATCTTCAACCTGTGAGCTAATTCTTATAATCCCCTCTCTAAGCCACTGGACTGAGTCTTTCTGCCTTCTGGATTGCAATATGCTAAAATGAGTGGTCTGCAAATTTTGTTAACCCATTTCTAACTTTAAGTGGTGATTTTTGCCTCCTTGCGAAAATCTTAATGATGAATAAGAGGCGTTGTTTGACGAAGTTGCTTATTTCACAGGTCACAGCTGTTGTGCCTCATGGTAAATCTCTAAGAGTTACATCAGAAGGTCACCTTCCCGAACAGTATCTACTCTATAAAGAAACACACAGAGAAAAATACAAGGATGTGGATTGACTTTCAAGACCATCCAGTGAGATGTCAAAAGGCTTCTCCAGGGGAGGGTAGGAGTTTTCAATCACAGTGTGGGCATCACCATTAGTATCCAGAATAGCTGGGGGATTACAGGGCTAATGGAACAATTGCTAAGGCACCGGGGGGATACCTAGAAATACGTAATCATCTTCCAAAAGGGAAGTGTTCATTTCTGTCAAGGTAAGATACTTTCTCTGAGGTAGCGATCAGTGAGAGGTAAGATATAAGAAGTCTAAGGCATTTGTCACTATCCTAAGTATAGTATTTGAAAAATAAACCCCCTCCAAAATATTTCCATTTGAGGTGACAAAGTGTTCATCAGTCACTCGGTTTGCTCTTCAGTTCAGTTGATTCTTCTTTTTTAAAAAAACATATTTCTTTTTTATAGAGCTGTGGGGTACAAGTGAAGATTTACTATATAAGTAGGTTCATGCAGGTGAAGTTTGGGCTTCTATGTGGCCCTCATTCCTGATTTCTCTTTATTTATTTTTTTAAAAGAGTTCGTACATGTCTCCATTTTTAAAAACCTGTTCAATGAGTCTGAAGTACAAAACAGAAACATAATACTCAACTATTCTCATTATCAAATTATAAGACTCCTACGTGCTGGGGTTCTTTCACACACGGCTTGGGGCCCGGAAAACCTTTCATTCCCCTGTTAGACTCTCCAAGGTACTCAGAATTTACCTCATTATTTTGGCTAATGGTGCTTGACTAGGAGCCCCCCAAGTTACAAAATGTGTACTCACCACTGCTTTAAAGGAACCCTGTGTTAGGCCTAGTGTAGGTCAAGAAGCTCCCTTTACATGTGCATGTGTCCCTAAACTTGTCAGAGGTAGCAAAGCAATTTAAAGCTAAGCTAAGCTAAGGTATAATTCTCAGGACAAGATTAATATGAAAATGTTTGAAGGCTGGACTCAGTGGCTCAGCCTGTAATCCCAGCACTTTGGGAGGCCAAGGTGAGTGGATTGCCTGAGCCCAGGGGTTCGATACCTGCCCAGGCAACTTGGAGAGACCTCGTCTCTACAATAAAAAAATAAAAAATTAGACAGGCGTGGTAGCGCACACCTGTAGTTCCAGCCACTTAGAAGGCTGAGATGGAAGGATCGCCGGAGTCCAGCAGGTCAAGGCTGCGGTGGCCAGTAGCGTGCCACTGCACTCCAGCCTGGGTGACAGAGTGAGACTACAACTCAAAAAAAAAAAGAAAGAAAATGTTTGAATAAACTTTCTTAAATTGAAGTTTAGCATATATACAGAAAAATACAAAAATATTAAGAGTATAGTTCAATGAAGAAATACTATCCAGGAGATAGATTGAAAAAGACTTCACAATAGAAGTTTTAGAGGGAGAGAGAGGCAAGTGAAGAAACTGCCATGAGACCAAAGAAAGAAACTTGACACATGTCCCCTAGAGTTTGAAGAACATAGAAGTTGGTGCCTGAGTCTTACCTAGAAGGGTGTAGAGTGAGGGAGTAACTGGAGCTGCTGAGCTGTGTCAGAACAAGCAAGCATCTAGCAGCGATGGGCAAAGGTATTTGCTACCCATGGGCCAAACTGACATTCCAGAATTTCCCTAAGGACACCTGCTGGGATGAGGAGATCCAGATGAGGACTCTGGAAGAGGACCAGGGAGAGTTCTAAGGAATCAGAAAGGACAGGACCTGGGTCAAAAAACAGTGCAATGAGAAGGCCCTAGATGGGTGGTGGGACCGGGAAGGGATGTCTTCAGAAGAGGCTCAGGAGAGAAAGCCCAGTCTTGGACACGCCCCATAACAAAAGGTATTGGACATTTGAGAGAGAACTACAAAACTGCACCAGCTAAGTCAAAAGGCAGGATGTTCTTTTCCTGTCATCCTCTTCCATAATCAAATTCTAGAGAAGACAAGCAGGAAGTGAGGAAGGGAAAAGATGGATTCACACGACCCTCCCATGCTGGTCTGGGGGACTGCTGGTCAAACCCAGACTGTAGTCACAAAGGGTAGGAAAGAGGATAAGAAGTGAAGTTTTCATCTGGATTAGAGATTTTAATACCTGAAAACAAGACTGTCTTAATAACTGAAAGAGACCAGAAACAGATGGCATGTGCCCAAGATATCCACAAGACAAGAACAGCCAACATGGTGTATCTGAGGGCAACTCATTCCATAACTGTTACATAAGCTTGAACATCCATAGCCAGTTAATGAAAAGAACCATTGGCTATCACGCAGTTGATCTGCAGCCCGGGAATTTTTGGATTCTTGGGCAGGATTTGGGGTGAGATGGAGAAGCTTTTAAATTAAACTCAGAGGGCAAGAGTAGCATGACACCGTTTCCTCTTGAACGCCAAAGCAGAAAAGGTTAGAATGACAGTGGAGACATCTTAACCATCCTAAAAGAAACTGAACTTATTTATTTATTTATTTAATTTATATTTTTTAGTCAAGAGTCTTACTCTGTCACCCAGGCTGGAGTTCAGTGGCACACTCAACAGCCACCACAGCCTCAACCTGCTGTGCTCAGGAGATCCTTCTATCTCAGTCTTCCAAGTAGCTGGGACCACAGGCATGCGCCACCATACTTGGCTAATTTTTTGTTGTTGTTTATTGCAGAGACAAGGTCTCACCAAGTTGCCCAGGCTGGTCTCGAACCCCTGGGCTCAGGCAGTCCTCTCACCTCTACCTCCCAAAGTGCTGGGATTATAGGCATGAGCCACCATGCCCAGCTGAAAGTACTTACTGAGTAGAGTCTAAGTTCCCTCCAGAAGTTTCTTAAGTAAAAATCTGCTTCACAGTTTATCCCTTACCTACCGTCCCTATCACACTCCACCTGGAGTCAAATATTTCACTGCAGGGGTCTCACCTTCAGAGGTGTGTGGCCCAAAAATAACAAGAATTATAAACTGGAGGAGAGTCAAAGCCCAGAGAAATGAGCAAGTGGAAGAAACCTGGGATGCTGAGGTCCATTTCGAGAGCAATGACCTGTCTCATGAGAGAGGTTATTATGCGTGCCTCCAGTTGGCATGCCCATGTACTGTTTGGCTGTTGGAGTGGGGCAGGTTTTGTCTTAGCAGGCTTTGTAATAAATGTGACTCTTAGCTATCTGTTAGGGGAGATGGTTACCCCAAGGCTTAACAGGCAACATCATTCCCATCTGGGGAACGCCCTCTCCCTTGAAATGTCCTGTGTCAATGAGCGAATGATTCCTCAGGTATGATGACTCAGGGGTGGCTGAGAAACAGGTAAGAAATGGAACTGTATGTTTTGGGGCCTTATTCTCCTAGGTCTGTATCTCAAGGAATTGGCACACAGGAGTGAATTGGCACACTATGCGGCCAAGGCATGGTGAAGTTGGTTGGAGTGGGAGGAAAGTGTCTTAGTAAATCTAAACAGGTCAAACAGAATTCGATTTAACCACTTCAAGTTTTTTCCAAGTCCCCTGAGTGCCCATATTCCTTGTTGACATCCCTGATGTGGAACTCCAAAAGGATATGAGGTTTCTGGTCTCAGGGCTTCTTGGCCCCTGGGAGCAGATGGTCAAATGGTAGCAAAGCAGGGGCCTTGGAATGCCAGATGGAACAATTTGCTTTTCTCATTAGCCATTCAGCCATCTTCAAACTGTCACTATTGAAACCTATGAGACACAATTTTGAAATGTAAGAAAACAAGACCAAAAAACTTTTTGTCAATGTCTCTGTGAAATAATATTTTAAATCTCACATTCATCTAAGAATTTTGCCTCCCACTGCTTGTTCTTATTTTTCATAGCGTCTGTAGCATATTTAAAGAGTGGGCATGAAAAATAAATTGCTTTTATGCCCTTTAGAAGAATCATTTCAAAACCTGCATGGAGCCGGGCTCGGTGGCTCAGCCTGTAATCCCGCGCCTTTGGGAGGCTGAGGTGAGTGGATTGCCTGAGCCCGCGGGTTCGAGACCCGCCTGGGCAGCAAGACCTCATCTCTACAAAAAATCAAAAAATCAGCCGGGCGTGAGCGCGCGCCTGTAGTTCCGGTTACTCAGAAGGCTGAGGCGGAAGGATCGCCGGAGCCCAGCAGGTCGAGGCTGCGGTGGCCGGGAGCGGCCACTGCACTCCAGTCTGGGTGACAAGAGTGAGACTCCAACTCAAAAAAAAAAAAAAAAAAAACCTGCACGGTAGATTTACAGCAGTGATTTAAAATGAACTGTCTACTCTAGTTGGTATTATGTCTTTTGGTATAGGGGTGACCCACCCATTATTACAAGATCTTTGAGCTGATTTATTTATTTATTTATTTGAGTTGGAGTCTCACTCTGTTGCCCAGACTGGAGTGCAGTGGCCGCTCCCGGCCACCACAGCCTCGGTTTGATGGGCTCCGTCGATCCTTCCGCCTCAGCCTTCCAAGGAGCTGGAACTACAGGTGCGCACTACCACGCCCGGCTAATTTTTTTGATTTATTGTAGAGATGAGGTCTCGCTGCCCAAGCGGGTCTCGAACCCGCGGACTCAGGCAATCCACTCACCTCAGCTTCCCAAAGGCGCGGGATTACAGGCTGAGCCATCGAGCCCGGCTAGCTGATTTATTTTTCATCGGTAGTAGTGATGAATTGAAACGGATCCACTCGACACTCTCATAATGAGAGCATTTTGCAAGGCAGTTAAGCTTAGAAGCATAAACAATCCCTGAAGGAGAGAAGCTCCACGTGGGTAAAGAAACAATAATTATTAATAATGTTTATTGAATTATTGGTGTGTGCCAGGCCCTATTCTAGTGTATTATTCACATGTATAATTGCATTTAATCATCACAGTAGTGCAATGAGATTTATAGTTACATATCCCTCCTTGCTAGGGTTGAGAAACTGAAGGCACAGAGATGTTAAGTGACTATTCCAAAGCCACCAGTTTGTAAAGTCTGCTGACTGACTGTACCCCGGCCGGGACTGTTATTTTCTGCTCATCAGCACTGTGTTCCCAATAACAGAACTTTCTGGACACAACCAATATACTCTGGTATGTGCAATTCTAAAATTTCCCCCAAATGCCTACCCTTCTGCCAAGCATATAAACTTCTTCTTCTTCTTTTTTTTTTTTTTTTGTCAGAATCTCACTCAATCACCCAGGCTAGAGTGCCGTGGCATGTTCATGGCCTCCACAGCTTTGACCTGATGGGCTCAGGTGATCCTTCCACCTCAGCTTTCCAAGTAGCTGGAACTACAGGCGTGTGCCACCATGTCCAGCTAATTTTTTGATTTATTGTGGAGAT
Source organism: Cephalopachus bancanus (assembly GCA_027257055.1). Taxonomy (NCBI): domain Eukaryota; kingdom Metazoa; phylum Chordata; class Mammalia; order Primates; family Tarsiidae; genus Cephalopachus; species Cephalopachus bancanus. The sequence continues at coordinate 6,722,705 of JAPVLO010000073.1, forward strand.
GAGATCTCGCCAAATTGCCCAAGCTGGTGTGAAAGCCCTGGGTTCAGGCAATCTTCTCACCTCTGCCTCCCAAAGTGCTGGGATTGTAGGCGTGAGCCACCGCACCCAGCTAAACTTCTGAAAACACCAGGTGAATCAGAGTTAATGAAAATCTTGAGACCAAGTTCAAGGCTTGCAGTTAACATATCTGAGTGTACACTGCCCTGTTTGACTTCTTCTTCAAGTGACAGAACTGTCTTAAGAAGAGTCAGCTATGTGATTTTCTACTTTTAGATAAATGAAAAGTTCAGATGTGTTTGTTATGGGCTATAATAAGGTTCACAGTTCAGTTTCCTCTGAGGACAATATACTTTTCCTGCCTCAGTACACCCACTCTTCCTTCATTGCTGGTCTCAGTCTTTGCAGCACTCACACCAAATACTGTCCCAGTCTCCTTGCCCTGGTCACCTGAGGCTTCATTCTTCCCCTTGACACCTCTCTCTTCATTTCACCCAGCGTATGCCAGGGGATGGTCCTGGCACCACTGTTTAGATCAATTGGGATACACATTGTTTATTATTATTATTATTATTAATATATTATATTGAGTCAGGGTCTACCATGTCACCCAGGCTGGCGTGCAGTAGCACAATCACAGCTGACCACAACTTAGAACTATTAGGCTTTGGTGATCCTCCCACCTCAGCCTCCAGAGTAGCTGGGATAACAGGCACACTCCCCCATGCCCAGTTAATTTTTTTATTTTTTATTTTCTTGAGTTAGAATCTCACTCTGTCGCCCAGGCTGGAGAGTGCAGTGGCACGCTCATGGCCACTGTAGCCTCAACCTGCTGGGCTCAGGTGATCCTTCTGCCTCAACCTTCCAAATAGTTGGAACCATAAGCATGTACCACCATGCCTGGCAGATTTTAGATTTATTGTATAGACAAGGTCTCGCCATGTTGCTCAAACTGGTCTCAAACCCCTAAGTTCAGGTAATGCTTTCACCTCTGCCTCCCAAAGTGCTGGGATTATAAGCATGAGCCACTGCACCTGGCTATTTTTAAATTTTTTATAAAGATGAGTTCTCGCTACGTTGCCTAGGCAGGTCTCAAACTTCTGGGCTCAAGCAATCCTCCCACTTGGGCCTCCCTACAGGCATGAGCCACCAGGCCCGGCCAAGTTATGATTTTGAATCAGGCCTATTAAAATCAGATATATGATCAGTGTGCATTAAAAAGCAGGCATTGGGATTAAGTGCTAAACTTAGGGCAGGGAGGCCTAGGTCTGAATGAAACAGAAGCTCCATGGACCTTAATGTTTGTGGGGCTTAAGGCCAGAGTAAAAATGAATTTTTAAAATACTTGTTTCAAGATGTTCTATTAAAATTAAAAGAAAAAATACTCACAGTGAATAATTATAAAAACTTTTTTGTTGTTTTAAAAACATAACGTTATCAAGCCAAGTGGGGACCAAAAGGACACCCAAACTTTACCTGTACAATGACCACTTGTATACCTAATCCTGAATTGTCCTCCCATCTTTAAAATAAAAACAAATATTGGTGTAAAGAAATGCCATTGTCTTTTGCACATTTATTTTGTATCCTGAGACTTTGCCAAAGGCCTTTATCAGTGTAAGGAGGTTTTTGACAGATTCTCTTGGGTTTTCAAGGTACACGATCATATCATCTGCAAAGAGAGATCATTTGACTTCCTCTTTTCCTGTTTGGATATCCCTGATTGCCTTCTCTTCTCTAATTGCTCGAGCCAGGACTTCCAGTACTATGTTGAACAGGAATAGTATGCAGCCATAAAAAAGAACAAAATCATGAATTTTGCAGCAACCTGGATGGAACTAGAGCCTATAATACTGAGTGACCTCTCACAAAAACAAAGGTCCGAGTATCACATGTTCTCACTCATATAATGGACCTTGAACATCCAACCTAATACTATAAGAAAATGACTGACAGTAGTGGGAAACTATGGGGGGGGGAGGGAGATGGGATTAATGAGCAAATATCTGTCTGGGGATGGGGAAGCACCTCTTATCAATAGGGTGCCTGAATGAAACATATCTGTATACCTAACCCTTAACTGTACCCCACAACATCATAATAAAAAATATTGACTATAAAAAAAATAAAATAAAATAAAAAACAAATAAAAAAACAAAGTTTAGTATCTTAGCCATTTTTAAGTGTACTGTACCGTAGTGCTAACTATACTACCTTGTTGCACAATAGCTCTTTACAATGTCATCTTGTAAAACCAAAATTCTGTATCCAGTGAACAACTGTCGTTTCCCCCACTGCCCTTAGCCCTGGCAACCACCATTCTACCTCCTGTTTCTAATAGTTTGACTCTTTTATATACTGCATATGACTAGAACCACATAGAATTTTGTCTTTTTGTGGCAGACTTATTTGACTTAGCATAATATCCTCTGGTTTCATCTATGTTGTAGCATGATTATCACATTTTTAAATCAAACTATATACAGTAAGTCCCCTACATATGAACAAGTTCTGTTCTAAGAGCACATTTGTATGTCCAAAATTTGTTCATAAGTCTAATCAAGTTAACCTAAGTACCCAACTAACACAATTGGCTATACAGTACCAGCTACATCACCGCTGCTCTTACTCTTGCTTCTAGGCATCCTGGGCATGAAATAAAGATACTTTACTATTGTACTCTATACAGTACTGTTCAGTAAAGTACACACAAGCACAACCCCTTGTAGAGGATGCACACATGTGACAGTGTACGCCAGACATGTGAACTAACTTACATGATTGGGCATGCTAAAGCATGTTCGCATCTTTGAAAGTTCTCAACTTGAAGGATCATATGTAGAGGACTTACGTAAATAAATTTGATGGTTTCATTACATTCATGAAAATATGATTAAATCCTCATTAAATATATTTATAAAAATGAAATTACTCACAGTTTTTATCAGTCATGAAAGTGGGTCCCTCAAATCTCATTTCAAAGAGAGGTGACCATGGTGTGGGCAGTTGTCTATCGCTTCCAACTATGGTAACTTTAGGATTTACCAGAACGTTCAAGCTGAGGCTGTGCTCTTCCCCATAAGCTCTCTGTTACAGGCTGCAAGGATGGGGCACAAGGGTCTAGCCATTTTTTGCTCAATACAGAGTTCCTCTACTGGCAATCTTGGCACTCAAGATCCCTGCTGGGCTGGTTGACACTTTCTCAGAGACATATTGCAGTGTGAGGCTCCTCCTACCCCCTACTCCCTCCCTTCCCCATCTCCATTCACAAGTGTAAGACCTGCACTGTGGTCTGAAGGCTTCTCCTGCCCACTACCCCTCCCTCTTCCATTTATCTTTCACGGGCATTTTCCAAGTAAATCTCTTGCACTTCTGACTCTATCCTGCCATCTGCAGTCTGGAAACCCAAACTGGCATACTATTCCAGCATTCCAGAATTGACAGTGTAAAGAATTGGTATTGGACTTTACTAGTGTTACATCTAAATCTACATATATCCAAATGTAAAAGTAGTATGAATTAATATTATGAAATAATCGTTGGCAATCATATACAATTGTTGTGAATTCTGTTCTCTAGAACCACAAATTGGAACATGAAGAAAAGCAAGAAAATGAACACTTGGCACTACAGAAAAATATTTCATTGTATGTGAATCTGTTGCATTCAGGTTGTCTGAGGGGAGGCATTCAACAGGTTGATTGATTTTGTCTTCTCTTTCCTAATCATTTCTGCTACTGAAATCCTCACACCAAAACAATGTCTATCTGCAATGTCTGCAATGGTAAAACACGTAGACCTTCAGGGCATTCAGATGTCATTACCTGTGGTTTAAAAGGACTTAGGGCAAAAAAATGTGGATGAGTGTTTCCCACGTCCTGAACAGTATTAGCCGTAAGAGTCAATGTGTAGCATTACAAGTTGATCTCTGGATCCAAGTGACAGAGGACTTCATGTGTTCTTTAATAAATGTGTGGTTTTTGTGTTTGTGAAATACAGATGTCTAAAGCACAGGATTTGCGACAAAAATCATCTTGCCAGAATTGAAGGATGGTGCTGACACTATAAAGTGTGTATTCAAAGGATTCAAAGAGGGAGGCAGTCACAACAGCTCATGAGCACAGGGGAGCACTTTGTAGCCAAAAGTTCTCAACTGTACTTGGTCCTTAACTGGCTTCTGCCTGCAGAAAAGTCAGGATAACAAGTACTTGGCAAAAATTTTTGTTGAAGGAATACTTGCCGAATCAATGAACCCAGGCAAATCCAACAATTCCCCTGACATAGTATCTTCTTTCCTGCTTTCTCTACATTTGTTCTCCACTCTCTTTAAAAAAAAAAAAGTCCTATAAATCCCCTTCCTATGTGAAATTGAAGAAGTGAAAAGTACCTGTGCGCTAACACTAAGAACTTACTTCTAAATTATAAAAGTTCACAGTTCAGTTGGACCTAAAAGTAAATTATCCTGTATTCTAAAATTTTCTAAAAAGTACGATTCCATATTTATTTTGGTTTTATCATAAAAACCAAAAGTCATATTTACTCTTTTACTGTAAACAAATAGAAAAAATAAACAGAATAAAGGAAACTATTTCATACACTGAAGAACAGACAATGTAGGATCTTCCTCTCTGAGAGGAAGGTAACAAACAAGGGAAGCCCTACAATTGTACCAGTCTACTTCCAGGAGGTAGTTTCTAGGCTGCAGTACAAAATGAAAAAACCCAAACAGATCCCAGAAGTCTTGCCAGGTTGAAAAGCAGATATTGGTCAAGGCAGGTCGAATTTTTAAGATAAATTACCAGAAAAGAGAAAACTGCTGAGAAAAAGTAAACTCCACAGACCTACCAGGAATACCCTCGAGTATTTGGCTGAGTACTACTCTTCATGTGTGTGAAAGGAAATTCTGCAAGGCCAGCAAAGGAATCACTGGAAATAGGGAGGCGTAACAATTCCATGAGCTCACACAGAGCTGAGAATAGTTTTTGTTACACAGACCCGAGTGGAAAGTTTTTGTAATACATAGGCACTGGTTATGATCCTCAAAAGTGTGCCACTTAAAAGTAGGGCTAAATTATCCCTATATTGAAGATAGCTCTGGACCTGCCCTAACAGGTCCAGATTTAAAGAAACATTTGAAAGAATCCAACTACTTCTAAGTAATTGTGTGCCAAAAAAAAACTGTGACACTGTGTAAAGGAACATAACAACATCAGACATTCAAAAATGTAAAATTCACCGTGTCCAACATCCAATCATAAATTACCAGGCATGCAAAGAAGAGGAAAATGTTATCCATAACAAGGAGAAAAGCTGTGTATGAAGCACAGAGAGGAAAAAAGACTAAAAAATACACGGAGCATCAGTGACTATGAGCAATATAATAGATTCTAATGTGTAAGAGGACTTCAATTACACATGTGTTAGAAGAGAGGAAGCAAATTTGAACACATAATGGTCAACGTTTTTCCAAATTTGGTGAAAATCATAAACTCACAGATTTAAGAATCTCAATAAGCCCCAAGCAAAATATACATTCAGAAAACCATGATAAGTAAATTGCAAAGCATTATACTCAGAGAAAAAAGATGAGAAGGACGGCAAACTTCTCATCAGAAACCATGTGGGTCAGAAAAGGCTGGATAATATATTTAAAGACCCTGTAAGATTAAAGTACTGAGAAAAAACTGTCAAGTTAAAATGATTTACCCAAAGAAAATATTGGATAAACAAAACTGAGAGAATTTGTTACCAGTAGTCCTGCACTAAAAGAAATATTAAATGAAATTCTTTAGGGGAAAAAAAAAGGATCCTGGATGATTTTCTCATAGTATATCTTCTATTGATATAAACTCCTTGAGATTACAGTCATAATACACACACAGGTCTTACATTTTAGAAAGTGTGCATCACATTTAGCCTGATCTTACCAAATATACAATAAAATTAAATTCTCACAATGTAAAATTTACTTTCTGTTCATTAGTTAATCAAAATAAATTGAAAAAGCATAAATTGTTTAACTCACTGAAAGAGAATTTACTAGATCAAAGGTACTAAACCTATAAAATTTATGGAACCTATTTTTAAAATGTAGATTTTTATAGGCTTATTGCCTGCAAGTAGCTCATGAAACCTGACCTCCTATTAAGCATTTCCTAGAAGATTATCAGCAAATTTCTAATCTTACAGGGTCTTACTTCATTAGCAAATATCCAATATTAGCTATTATATAAAAACAAAATAATTTATTAAAATCAAGACCATCTGCCAAACAGTTATTTCAAAAATATTAAACTCCAATGCCATTGTTGTAGGAAACCTTGATGATAACCCCTAATAATCCCCAATGCCTGATATTTATGCCCTTGTGTAATCCCCCACTCTCCCTGAGTGTGGGCTGAACTTACTGGCTCACTCCTGTTTTGACTTCTTCCCTCCCTTCCCCTCCCCTCCCTTTCCCTGCCCTCCCCTCCCCTCCCCTCCCCTTACCTCCCTTCTTTCCTCCTCCTCCTCCTCCTCCTCCTCCTCCTCCTTCTTCTCTCTCTCTCTCTCTTTCTCCCTCTCTCTCATCATTGGGCCTATGGAAAGCCAGCTGCCACGTCATGAGGCAGCCCTGTGAAAAAACCCTACTGGCAAGGAACTGAGGCCTGCACACAACCATGAGTGGCCTTTAGAGGAGAGGCAGTACCACAACCAATTGAGCTGTTAGATGTGACTATACCCCAGTTAATAGCCCAGTTGTAGCCTCAATGGAGATCTAGAGGCACTCAACTAAGCTGGGCTCAGATTCCTGACCAACAGGAGTTATGTTAAGTCTCTAGGGGTTGGGGTAATTTGCAATAGATAACTAACACAGATATTATTTAGAAGTCTGCATATCTTATTTGTGAAGAAATCCTGATGACCCTTTCCACATAATATGGGGGAAAAGTAATTCTACTTGCTACTTTGTGTACCCTGGCATTTCATAGATCAACCATCAGGTCAATATATGACAAACTATGACATGAAGATTCAAAATTTGGCACCATGAATTAACCAACCGTTGTCTCCAATGAGCAGTGTGATCCAGGAATTAGATTTACTAGGAACCAAAGTTACAACTCCATGATCCAACTCTTGTTGCCACTTTATGATCTCAGAATTATTATGTTCTTTTTAAAGTATTTCAGAGTGGTATCTGAAGTTGCTGATGCTAGGTTCAAGTTAAACAACTTTCTACCCACACAAATGTTAAAATTACATGATGACTCATTGATTCTCCCACTGAACAGAGCTGCACACAACCCTTTGACCACCTGGCAAAAATAGCACTTTGAAAACTAATAACCTAAGGCTCCCTGGGACCTAATAATTATATCAGACTAATACATATAACTCCTGCCTGCTAAATAAAACATCTGTGCTAGAGCCATGAGACAAAGAAGACCATGATTAAAATAACATTGGCAGACAGTCTAAAGTTTATAATATTCTTTGTCCTTCACAACTTTGTTTCTCACCAAAAATTGTATGTGCCAGAAGTGATTTTTATGAGAAACCCCTTTCACCATACTACCTTCTTTGCCACATATCTAGGATAGAGCTCGATAACTCCAGAATTCAAGAACAGTTTGCCACAGAATAGTTGTTGATCCCTTAAGCCATGAAATGCTGCATGAAAAGTAAATAATTCCATCATAATGAGAAAAATCCTACCATCCGGCTGCCTTCCTAACCTATTCTGCATTGCCAAAGAAATTTTATTTTTTGGTTGCTTTAATCTGACTTAATGAGCCAAATTCTCCAAGTCAATGGCTACCTTTCCTACCAGTCCCATAAACAAAATTGACCATATTTGTTATATGAAAAGGCAGTCCCATGACATGGTAAATGAGGGTCGACAGTGGAATTTTCATCTTCTGCAGAAATTTATGGCCCCATTCGCTACAGCATCATCAACCTTCCAGAAAAACAAACAAACAAACAAACAAAAAGTCAGCAGTAGGTAGTTTATTCCTGCCTGGAAATTGATGTGTAGCCAGAGGTAGTGTGTATACATTGACATCTGCCTAAAGCAGGGTTGAAAATGTGGCCACAAATCAAACATACTCTAGTATTTTTAAATGACAAATAGTTGGGACAAGCTGCAAGAGACAGGCTTTTGTAGCAAGGCTGCACTTGGCTGAAATACGTGCCTTGATGTGTTGCAGCTCCATTTCTTGGATTAGATGTTCTTTTACGGGTTCTGTTGGCTTTGATGTGGACCAGCCGAGCTAGCTTAAGGAATCCTTGAATCTTGATGTCACCTGATATTATTCTTGGGTGCTTTGGGTTGAGAGACATAGTGTCCAAGGAAGAATATTACAGTATGACTGTAACCGGCAAGGACTCATCAAAACTCGTTGTGGGGGGGCAGGAAATGTTTGAGTGAATAAAGCAGGCTACAAAATAACATTTTGTCAGAGACCATGAGGGGTGTCTCAATTTCCATTCTCTCCTATTTCCTTGATATTAGAACTTCTGGCTCTAAGCGGGCACACAGCCATCTGAAACAAAACTATTTCTCAGTAATTCGTCAGCAGATACAATCATATATTTAAGTTCTGGCCAATCAGATGCAAGCAGAAGTTATGTTCAACATCTGGAAAGTATCCTGCTGGCTGGAACTCAGACAAGATGACTGGAGCATGAGTAGCCATCATGAATCATGAGGTAGAACTTGTATGCTGAAGATGGTTAAGCCCAAGCTAGAAGAGCCTTGATCCCTGACACCATAAAGTGCTAGGGCAACCCTGACTACTCCAAACCTCATTCAGATGACAGAGACTTAAATTGCCCTCTTGTTTAAATCACCACTAGTTCAGATTTCCTGTCACTCACAGCAGAATTAATTTCACCGACAAAGAGTATTTGAATTCTATTTTAATAAAGTTATATCAGTGTGTATACTACGTGTGTGTGTGTGTGTGTGTGTGTTGAGTCCAGCCACTCAGCATCCACTCTCCCATTTTAATATCATTCTGATTTCCTGTCATGGAATTGCCTCTCTCCCACGTGTGGTGTCATCGTGATGGTCATTACAGGCACCCATCCTCTCTCCAGAAGATTCAAGAGAGTCCCTGGGGTTCCTTTCATTGGGATATTTTCCTCACTGCCTTGTTCCAGTGGGAGGCAAGTTAGAGTTTCTTAAACCTCAGTCCTAAATTCTTTGCATTTCTTGACTGCTCCCTCACAAAGGAATGTATCATCTACATCGGCCTCTCCTACAGCTATAAATAGATGACTCACAAAATATCTCTTCAACCTGAGCCTCTCCTCTGAATTCTGTACCTATGTATTAGTTAGGACTCTGGAAGAAAGGGCAATACACTCTGATTGGGACAATTAATGATGGTAGACATGAAATAGGGAATTTTTTTTTTTTTGAGACAGTGTCTCACTGCTCACTGTAATCTTTACCTCCTGGGCTCAAAGTAAACTCAGCCTCCAGAGTAACTGGGACTACAGGGATATGCCAACACACCTGGCTAATTGTTCTATTTTTTGTACAGATGGGTCTTGCTATGTTGCCCAGGCTGTTCTCAAACTCCTGGGTTCAAGCGATCCTCTTGCCTCAGTCTCTCAAAGTGCTAGGATTACAGGCATGAGCCACTATGCCCAGAAGAAATAAGGAAATTATAAGGGGTTGTGCAGTGTTCTGGAACAAGCAAGAGTGCATCTAGAACCTGGAGGGAAGGAGAGATAGAAAAGATCACCTGACAAAGGCTATGACCTTGATTTGGAGATACAAGCAGCCTCCTACAACTCAGCAGTGAGGAAGCCAGGGAGATACATACCCACCGCTGCATGCCTTTCTCCTCTGATCTTCTGGTGCTTCCCACTGGACTAACCCAACCCAAAGCCAGAAGACCAAGGGAGTTTGTCGATGCAGGTCAGCCTCCTGGGGCCCAGAGCAGGGTGGAGGACGGTGACGGCAGGTGGAGATTAAGGCCTGCAGAGGTAGACTAAGATATGCCGTACAACCTGTGTATCCAATTGGCTGCTGACATCTCAAGGCACCTCAAGTTCAACTTGCCCCATATCAAGTCACTCATCTAATCCCTCCCCAGATTTGACCAACCTAGTCCTCTGTCATTGTTTCCAATCTTAGGAAATGGCCATTATCAATTTATTCATGCAAGCTGGAAACCTGGGAATTATTCCTGACCTCTTTCTTTCCCTCTCCATCAATGATCAGTCTATAGCCAGGTCCAGCTAATCTTATGTAGCCTAAGTTCAGCAACACAAAGCAAAAGACACTCTCTACTAGTACTTAGATTATTGGGAAGAGAGGGATTATTTGCAAGAGGCAAAGAAGACCTGGGAAGGCCTGCTCAGTGGTTCCTGCTGTCTTTCACAGTTGCAAGATCCTTATCTCTTAAAAACCTCTTCAATTTCCTTTCAATCTCATGAACACCCCTGTATTCTTCCAGTAAAGCCTCTTTTTGCTTAATTTAGAGAGTTCATTTCTGCTGTTTGAACAAGAGTCTTAACTAGTAAAGTAAAAATGTTAATTAGGAACCTAATTGAAAAAGTACTTTCCTCAAACATGTCATTCCTCTTCAACCTGTAGGACATCTGAAACTATTCTCTATTTTAAAAGTACCTTTACAAAGAGACAAAATTGAAGATAATCTTGTTAATTAAAGACTGTAAAGTTCTGCTGTGTATAATTCAACCATTTCACGTACCCCTGTGTTAGAACAGGCATCTCTCTGAGGAGGGATTAGGGGTGATTTGTACTCTCCTCTTTGGGTCTCTGCCCCCCATGTTTTCAACTGTGAGTCCATTACTCTTATAATTACGTTTTACAAAGTAAGTAAACATCTTAAATGAAATAAATTATAGTGTATCGATGCTGGAGGAATAATAAGGAGGTTTTGATCTTGCATACCAAGGTAAATGGCAAGAAAGCAACTATTACGGAATTGTATTAAAGAACAAAACAAAGGTTTGACTTTGCTTGGGTGTTCCCAATACACACACACATTCACAGTAGCTAATGTCATTCATTCAATAAACATGTCCTCATTTATTGACTGCCTATTATGCATAGGCACCTTGCAAGAGTTGGAGATACAATTGATGAAGCATGGCTTTCATTCTGGAAATGCTTAGAGTCTTGTGTAGAGCCACTCAGAGTATGGCCTGTGGACCACCTGCATCAGAGTCACCTGTTGTGATGGTTAATTTTTAGGTGCTAACCTGATTGGATTAAGGAACACCTGGTAAGCAATTACTTTGGGGTTTGTCTGTGAGGGTGCTTTCAGAGGAGAATGGCATGTGAGTCTGAGTGAACTAGGTGGGGAAGACCCACTTTTTTTTCGAGTTGGAGTCTTACTCTGTCACCCAGACTGGAGTACAGTGGCATGCTCCCGGCCACTGCAGCCTCGACCTGCTAACTCCAGCTATCCTTCTGCCTCAGTCTTTCAAGCAGCTGGAACTACATGCGCATGCTACCACGCCCGGCTAATTTTTGATTTATTGGAGAGACGAGGTCTCACCAAGTTGCCCAGGCGGGTCTCAAACCTGTGGACTCAGGCAATCCACTCGCCTCGGCCTCCCCAAGTGCTTGGACTACAGGCTGAGCCACCAAGCCCAGCCGGAAGACCCACTCTTAATGTGGGCGGCCACCATCCGATCTGCTGGGGGCCCAGAGAGAAAAAACAGAGAACATGCAAATACAGCTGTTGAAGCTAAGATGTAATTTTCCTCTCTTGTTTTGGATTCCAGGACTTACATCAGCGACTTTCTCCCCAGCCCCCCCACCCTGGCTTCTCATGCCTTTGGCCTTGGGCTGAGAATTATACTATCATTTCCTGGTTCAGAAACCTTCAGACTTGGATTGAGCCACACTATCCACATCCCAGGGTCTCCAGCTTGCAGGCAGTCTGTCATGAGACATTTCAGCCTCTAATTTCATGAGCCAATCCCCCTAATAAGTCCCCTCTTATCTATTTCTTTCTGTGTGTCCTGCTGGCTCTGTCTCTCTGGGGAACCCTGACTCATAGGCCTGTGATGACTGTTAAATGAAGATTCCTAGGTTATTAGGCTAGTCCCCAGGAGCCAGGAAAAATAACACATTGAAGATGAAAAGCCTGATTTTTAATGATACAAGGAATTCGCTGGGCAAAAAGACAGGAACTGGCATTCTACTTAGTATAAGACAAAAGCATTCAGGAACATAATTCTAGAGTGTCCTGACTTACTAGTTTATAAATAATGTGTCATTATAGCAATAGTATAGACGTATCGTTTTACTACCATAAGAGTTATACATGCTAAAGCTAAAAGTCGAATGCTGGCAGTGACCATAGCCTGAAATAATAATTAACATATTTATTAATTGTCCTCCTGCTTGTCCTTCAAATACGCTAATTATTTGACTAATCGATTGTACTTTCATTATAAGTCATCTGTGGCCAACAATAAGTGAAGCTGGATTTTTATAGTTATCTCTGAATTAGAACTAGCTTATATTTCATACCTGGAGCCAAGTTCAATGGACTCTACACTCATATTGCCATGAGTCATAAAACATCAAGAAAACTTACATTTGGCTCTTTAAATTGCCATGGAAATGTTAACAAAAGGATTCTTTTAAAATTATAACTCCCCACACTGCATTTACCTTGCCTTAATGATAGACAAGTCATTCATCCATTCAGCTACTGGTTTACGTATTCAGTCAGCCCATCGATCAGTCAATCAGTCATTCAAGCATTTATATACAGATCATTGTAGACAGGTGTGAGAACTGTGAAGGTTCATAAATAATTAAACCCCTTTCCTCAAAATAAAAATCTACAGATAAAACGTGAGCGAACAGTTATGAGAGATAGTGTGTAATCAGCACCACAAAATTAAAATGTACAAAGTACCAAGAGAGCTTAGAGGTGAGAGAGATGGCTGTCGTTTGGTTCATTAGGGCTACCTTGCGCTTGCAGCTCAGATCTTGAGGGATGAGATAGGGTTGGCAGTAACTTGGTTGTGAGAGTAAAAGAATCAGAGCTGCTTGGAGTCTGGGTAGATAATAGGAAATACAGGAAGACAGAAGTCAAGTGGGGAACAGTTTTTGGGAGGCAAAAGATGGATTCCTTTAGGACTGAATCTGATACACTACCAGGGTATCGAAGAAGTGAAAGAAAAGACTGTACTTAGGAAAACTGGTCCCAGGCTTGGAGAGGGCTCAGGTTCGAGGTGAATGCACAAATCAGTGATGTGCAAGTCAGAGTCAAAGCCTGACAACTGGAAATGTGGCCTCTGCTGTATTGTTTTGCCTCTTTTGTTCTAGTTTCTTCCTCTGCAAAGTGGAGATGCCATGCCACATCTGGGCTCCCATGGCGTGGTCCCTAAGATGATTTCAGTCAACCCACATGGACTCTTTTAAAATTTTTACCATTTGAATTTGTGTTGAGTTTTAGAAAAAAAATATTGCCCCCAAAACTATTGATTTCACTGGTGTTTTTTCTTTGACTAAGAAGAAAACCATGTTGGTTTTTTAAAATATTAAATTAAAAATGCCAGCAATATTAATTTTGATGGGATGGAAATTGTGATGATAGTTGCCAAGGATGAGCCTGGGAACCAACGTTTAGTTTGTCACAACCAATAGTCCTAAAATGATAGGTTTGATGGCATTTTCAGAGGTAGAGTCGGAAGAGTAGATTAAGACTATCAAAGGAAGAGCATGTGAGAAGGGAAAGGGACTTAGGCAGGAGCCTTGAGAATCCTCCATGAAAAAAGGAAGAAGGGACACAGGCACGGGACCGGTCAGTCCTGTCAGCAGCCTTGGATACAGTCGGGAGAGCTGTGAGTGGAGAAGGAGGCTTTGCTCTTGGAGATGGGATGCTGGGAGCCCGTCCTGTGTTGGGGGAGCTGAAGGTGGAGGGGATGAGAAATGGTCACTTGTACTTCCTGAAGACTTCCACATGCCCAGGAGAAGTTCTCTGATCCTATGATTCAGTAAAAAGGGGGAAAGGATAGGGACATTAACCACACACAGCAGGAGAGCAAACTAAATCAGTCACCCTTACGCCCCACACTCTGTGTCTGTGTCTTCTCTTTAACTACAGGCAATTCATTCCAACTGACATTTCACTGGTGTCTAGCAAGATCCAGACGCTCTTCAAGGTAGTGAGAATTCAGAAATAGTCTACATACAGTTACCGCCCTAAGGAGCCTACGGAAAAGAAAGCAGAAGTGTCTATAAATAAATTAGAATTCAATACGAATTCAATTGTAAAATTGAATGAGTCCAATTATAAAAACACGTGTAAGGATGAGGAGTAGTGAAGAGGAAAAAGTGAAAAACTGCTTGATGACAACGGAAGACAGGAATGGTCAGGAAAGACTAGCTAGATATAGATGACCCCAAGTCATATGGGAAATCTTATATTTTATATCATACACTCTGTATAGATGCATTCATTCACACAACATAGAGAGTGCAAAAAAATGTATACACATTTTAAGAAAGGAAAAAACCGTATTAAAATTGTAATACTCAATATATACCAATAACAAAAGATGAATGCAAGCTTGATTTCTGCAATTACAAGAGGTGCTCAGAGTGGTTGCCATCAGTGTCCAGACATTTCTGATTGTGGTGAACTTAAAGTAATGGATAGCATCTCTTCAAGTGTGTATACGTCTTTTGGCACTCCCAGTGTTTATTGAAATCCCACTATGTGCCAGGCACTATTCTAGACACAGGGGCTAAAGCAGCCAACAAAACTGACAACAATCCCTGTACTTATGAAGTTTGAAAGCTAGCGAAGGGAGACAGATAAAACATAAACAAATAAAGCATGTGAAATGATGATACATGCTATGGAAAAAAGGAGGAAGAGAGAATCAGGAAGATCTGAGGGAGAGTCGGTTGTTATTTGTTTAAAGGTATTTAGAGGAAGCGTCACTGAAAACAGTATTTGGGCATTTCCGTGCAGGAGGTAAGGAAAAAGTCATGTGGAGATACAAAAGTATTCCAGGAAGAGGGAAGAGCAAGAGCAAAAGTTCTGAGGTAGAGGCATGCCTGGCATATTTTGGGGAACAGGACAGAGTGAGTGGGGGCAAGGGGAGCAATGAAAATAAATTAGAGAACTAAACCACTTACAGTAAATAAGTTAGAAGTGGCTCGTGTTTGTAGTAAGAATGAGATGCCTTTGAGACATCATTGAAGTGGATAAGTCCAGTGGGCAGTGGGCTCTTTGAATCTGCAATTTACTAAACAGATACCTATTGAGTGTGTGCTATGTGCTAGACATTGTGATAAGTGCTAAAGAAATAAAGGTGAGCCAGACAAACACAGGTATCCTTGTCTTCAAGGATCTCAAAATTAGACAAGTGAGCAAATATCTACCTCACTGCAAGGATAAGATAGGTACAGTGTGTGAAGGAGGGTATAGACGGGGTGCCTCACACAGCTATTGGGAGTGAGGCAGGTGAGGGACGCTTTCCTACAGCAGTGACATCTAAGCTGAGACTTGAAGTAGAAGGCGTTAGCTAGACAAAGGAGGAAATTGTCTTCTGATTCTTGGACAAGTATGAGAACCCCTATGCTCCCAAATCATTACACAGACTTGGGATAAGAAACAAGCCAAACATATTCATAGGGTCACTTCTTTTGTTTTCACATTATTTTATGAAACCTTCACAGCAATCCTGAGAATTAAGCAGTGCAGAGTTACTTTCAGCATTTTATATGTGACCAAGTTGAAGTCCAGAAAGATCCAATGACTTCCAAGGGCACATGATGGGTACCTGTTGGAGCCAGGGCTTGAATATGGTTGATACATATGGAGCATTTACTATGTGCCTGGCAATATTTTAAGCACTTGACATGCATTAATCTATTTACTGCTGACAAAAATCCTGTCCACGCCCCTTTTACAGATGAGGAGACTGAGGCATAGATAGATTACTTCTTGCCCTCAAGGCCACACAACTAGCAAGCAGTGAAGACAGGATTCAAAATCAATAGACTTACACAAGAGCACACACGCATACCCTCCATACTGCATTGCCTATAGACAGAAGAATTTCAGTCATTACTGAGCCAAAGAGCGGTACATTTGTGTAGGTGTGTGTGTGTGTGTGTGTGTGTGTGTGTGTGTGTGTGTGTGTATGTGTGTGTTACATTATATGTTCAATGTTTTATACGTTTTCCAGATTCATCTATGTTGTAGCATGTGTCAGTATTTCATTCTTTTTTTAGTATCAAGTAATATTTCATTTTATGGATATACCATGCTTTATCAGTTCATCAGTTGATGGACATTGGGTTGTTTTCACTTCTTGGCTACTAAGAATATTGCTATTGTGAACTTTTGTGTGGACATATGTTTTCAATTCTCAATTCCCTTGGGTATATACCTAGGGATAGACCTGCTGGGTGATATGCAAACTCTATGTTTAACTTTTTGAGGAACTGCTAAGCTGTTTGCAACATGGTGATAACATTTTACATTTTCACTGGCAATGTACGAGGATTCCAATTTTTCCACATTCTTGCCAATATTTACTTTTATCTGTATTTTTTCTTGATAGCCATGCTAGTGGGTGTTGAATAAGGTTTGATCAAGGTTTTCATAAAATTAAGTAAAATTAACACCAAAACAAGATCAACAGTGAAATTCCAGGGATTGATAGCAAAGCAAAGAAGGAATTCCTGTGTGGTACATAATTTGACTACAAATAATTTTCAAATAGTTACTCTGTAAGACTCTAGAGAAACAGTAGCATTGTTTACCTGAACATGGCTTTAAGTATGACAACTAGAAGGGTGAAATTGATGGTACAGGGCTTTGGGGATTCATGTATGAGCACATATGAAGACAAACTAATATGACCCCATTTGAAGGGCAATTTAGCTATAAAGTTGCAGAAGCCTTAGACCCCACATTTTCAGCTCTTAAGAATTATCCCAAGAAATTTAGAATTTATCTCTGATTCCAAGAAATAATTTATCTCTGATAAGAGACACACTCAAAATTTATGCGCAAAGATGTTCATCACAATATTATTTATAAAGACAGTTGTAGAGACTTTAAATCCCTACATCTTTAAATCTTCTTTGTTCTTGTCTATGCTTTCCAAATATTCTAGGGTTCCCTTAGGTAATTAAACAATTCAGTATAATGTTATTTCTCGAAAACTCTATTTAGTCTCACATGTCTAGTTCAAGTCTGCTTCTTTCTTGATGTCTTCCTTAGTCATCCAGTAGTTCCTTCTGCCTTGGCAGATCAGGTGCATCTAAGGCTGGATCTGAGGAAAAGACAAGAGAAAGGTTGCCTGTAATGACAGAGATCTGTCACATATGTGACTTTTAAACTGGATTTCTAACTATTCAAGAAACTGATTATACTTCTGTTATTCAAGAGTTGTTTCTGAGATCATCAAATAGAAAAAAAATTCTTTTCCAAATTAGACTGTGGAAATTCACTTTTAACCAGCCCCAAAGGGGTTAATCACACCTGGGATTCCTTTTTAAAAAAATTCTTTTTTAATTTTAAAGATGTGGAGTAGGATTAGGTACAAAAATGGTCATCATACAGGTGGAATTTGGGCCTCCCATTGGTCCTCACTTTGCCTGGTTTGGGATCAGGTACCCTTATTGATGTTGTGTGTGTCCTTCCACCCCCAACCCCCCTTCACACACACTCCCCACCCCCACTCCCAGCAGTGTCCCACTTCATAAGAGCATGAGATGGCAACAACCCTGGGTTGAGCCTCTGGAGTTGACTGCTGGCTTACTCCTGTAGTCAAAGACAGTAGCTGTTAAATGCAGACAGTGATCTGCAGCAAAATCTCAGAAGAATCCTCTGTAGTGAGTTCATCAAATAATAACAACCTCGTAGTACTAGTTACACTCCAACAGCCACGCAACTTTCTAGAAACTGCTCATTAAACTTCACAGCACTACCTGTACTTCATAATTTCCATACCCAAATGAGCAGTTTCACTAATAGGTTTTATTTGATAAGGTAGAACATTTGTCTCATACGGGGAGGAAATCTGTCAAAAGCAATTAAATGTGTGAGTGTGTATACATATGTACATATATATGACTATAAAATTTGGCATTGTGGCATCATCTGCACTAAAATGGCTAGGCAGACAGCCAAAAACCTCTGAGTATGCTTGGCCCAAATAAATAATGATTGCTAATTTAGAAAGAGCTAATTATGTTGAATTTTAATTAATAATACCTAAGTACGGGGTTATGTTATGTATTTCATTCATTGTTCAGTCAACTGCTTTAATTATATTTTTGGTTGTGCTTTCTAAACTAATAAAAGAAAAAATATCACATGTACTACTGAGTTCTACCAAGAAGCATAGTAATGTCAAGAAGCAATGAAATTTTGAGTGTAAATTCATGAAAAAAATGCGCATATACCATAGTCTGAGAATATTTTAGAAAATACTGTATCTATATATTTCAATGGACTCATAATGGGCAATCAATACTAGCAAAAAAACCAAACATTACCTTTATAAAACTAATAATACAATGTCAATTAGCAAAATCATCACAAAACAAAAAATTTTATAAGAAAGAGGAAACCAGAGAAAGAAGAAATAAAAGAGAAGGGAAAAATTAGAAAAACAAATTCCTTGGCCAGGCTCGGTGACTCAGCCTGTAATCCCAGCGCTTTGGGAGGCCGAGGTGAGTGGATTTCCTGAGCCCGCGGGTTCGAGACCTGCCTGGGCAAATTAGAGAGACCTTGTCTCTACAATAAATCAAAAATTAGCTGGGTGTGGTGGCGCATGCTTGTACTTCCAGCTACTTGGAAGGCTGAGGCGGAAGGATCGCCGGAGCACAGCAGGTCGAGGCTGCAGTGGCCAGGAGCGGTCACTGCACTCCAGTCTGGGTGACAGAGTGAGACTCCAACTCAAAAAAAACCAGAAAGAAATAAAAACAAATTCCAGGTGTCAGGTCCTAGAATGAAATGATCTTAAAAATGTTCTTCCTAGATAGGCTTCACAGTTCATACTTATATTAAAGCACAGTGCCCCACACTGCTCTCTTTTGATTGCTTGAGGCCAAACTGTAAAGCCTGGGCAAGACAGTGAAACCTCATCTCTACAAATTTTTTTTTAATTAGCTGGATATAGTGATGCATGCCTACAGTCCCAGCTACTTGGGAGGCTGAGATGAGAGGATTGCCTGCGCCTAGGAGTTTGAGGCTGTGGTGAACCATGATCATGCCACCGCACTCTAGCCTGGGTGATAGAGTGTGACCCTAACTAAAAAAAAAAAAAAAAATAGTAGTAATCTCATGTGTCATGAGTGGCCCTCAATCGATAAAGACAAAGACCTGGGGTGTTTACTAAGCACACACACACAGAACAAAGATTTTCCAGATGTCAGAGTTTTTAAAAAATAAACAGGAAAGGGGTCATTCCTGTTGATTCCCTTACAATCATCTGGACATCGGGTTTAAAGAGTCCTAGAACGTGTTACTTTTTGAAGTCAAGAAACAGGACCTCAGGCCAAGCATGGCGGCTCATGCCTATAATCTAGCACTTTGTGAGACTGAAGCAAGAGGATTGCTTGAGTACAGGAGTTTAAGACCAGTCTGGGTAAAATAGCGAGACTTCGTCTCTACAATATAATGAACAAACAAGTAAATAAATGAGTTGAACCTCAAAATAACAAATGCCAGATGTACTACGTGGTGCCAGCACAGCTGAGGTCCCTACAAGAGCAGCTCTCCAAGTCATCCTGCAGCTGTGTCTAATGACTGCTCTACCAGTCCTGTGGGGGAGAAGGGCACTTACCATGCCACCTGCTGCTTCTGCACTGATGACCCCCACCTCCACTCCAGCCTATAGAAGAGCCATCCAGGGAATATGAGGGTCTGGGCATGAAGAAGGGAGGGGGTGGCTTGTCTAGGTCTTCGAGTGTCCCCCACTTTGCCCCTTAACATAGGCTTCTCATTTAAGGTGCAGATGCTAAGAGAGCTCCTTTCTGATGACGGTCTAAATCAAGACCTTCTACAATTAGGGAAACTGGGTGAGTTGTAGGGCTCCCCTAATGGAGATACCAGTATCAACATATGGGACTTGGCCTAGCCTGGAGATAGACTTTGGGCAGGTGGGAGAGAGACTACTTGATGTTCTCATGCAGACTGACCAAAGTCTCTTGGAAGTGGCCTGCTGTGTGCCAATCTCCCCCCGATCCAGCGTGGCTGACCCTCATGATCCTTCACAACTGAGGACACTTCTCCATGTTGCACCTCAGCTTCCTGGTCCAGGAATGATCCTTGAATGATCAGTTATCTCAAGCAGCTGTAATAACCAACAACAAAGAGATAATAAGAAGACTTCAGAGACCAAGTCCAGGTGGAAACAGCTTAGTCCATCGGAAGACCCTATGATTCTAAAAGACACAATGGATTAGCTCCTGAGCTATTTAATGTCCATCTTGTATTTGCTCAACACTCACCAAGGTGCCAGGAACTCAACTGTGCATGAAAGAGATAAAAATCCCTGTACTTTAATATAAATAAGGCAGGGAAGAGGAAGAAAGAAGGGGAAGATAGGGTAGGGTGCAGTAAAAAAAAAAAAAAGGTGGTCAAGGAAGGCTTCATTGAGGAAGTGCTATATTTGCGCAAACTTGAAAGAGGTGAGAGCGTGAGTCACACAGCACCCAAGGGAAGAATCCACACAGAAGGGACAGCGAGTACAAAGGCCCTGTACTGGAAGCGCACCTAGCTATGCAAAGAGCAGCAGGGAGGCCAATGTGCTAGGACACAGTGAGCTACAGAGAGAGAGAGCCATGGAGAATGAGGTCATGAGGGCCGTGTGGGGTTCACGGGGCCTGGAAAGGACTTTGGTTTTTGCTCTGGGTGACATGGGGACTCATGGGAGCTTTTTGAGCCAAGAAGAGAAAAGGCCTGGCTTGCATCCTGTTGGGAGTCCTCTGCCTATGACAGGTAGGCTCACAGCACTTGTCTGGTTGGCCTGGTGGCGCCCACACTGAGAAACACAGGTGAAGTCTCGGAGAAGAAAAAAAGGAGAAAGAGAGCGCCGTCAGGCAGAGCAAGTAGCAGTGATTACAGACGGTGAGGGAGGCTGTGACCAGGAGCAGGAGAAGAGAATGTGGGGTCCACATTTGCTGGCAGTGTAGGAGTCACAGCTGGCACAGTGATGGAGGGGACATGAACACAGTCTAGGATGGCATCCGTCTAAAGCCAAGCCCTGAATCCATCTTCATGATCCTGGAGGCCTCCATAACCCAGAAAAAATATGATTTTGACTCCTAAAGAAAAAGTTAAACTGTGGCCTAATGAGGGAGTCATTTTAACTTTCTTATACCACAAGGTTACACAATCTTGGGCACAGTCTGCCAGATATACCTTGCTGCTTGCATTACACATGACTTATACTGGTGTCTGCTTTTTATTAAAATGGTAAAGCACAGGCAACCCCCTCTGGTCCCCTCCTGCTCTGGGATCTTTTCTGTCCTCTCAATAAATCCTACTTTCAAAAAAAATGGTAAGCCACTTTCCAAATGGTCGTATACCCGTTTCCAGTGGTGAGCTATTAAACATCTATTTTATAATCAGTCTTTGGAATACCCAGGGTTTATAAGGAAGGGGGCAAGGAAATTCCAAAGGTCCAGTGCTGAGTAAACATGGAGAGCACAGAGGGATTTCTGATAAGTGCCATGGGACAGCCCCATTGGACACCAGGATAAATGACATAAAGCCCTGGGAGAGGCAGGTGATTGGAGATGTGCTGATGGGCGATTCTGAAGGGGCCCTTTACATCTTCTCTATTTGAGTCTCAAAGTGATGCTTATTCATTGAAATCCCCCAAAATTACAGGAGGGTATGACATTAAAAACCCTCCCTCTCTAATTCCTCTAATCACAAAAAGGCACAGTGAACAATATGATGTTTATCTTCTAGAGCTTGTTCTACACATATGTAATCCCTTACATATAGATATTATTAATACATATATATTCACATTACACACACACACACACACACACACACACACACACACACACACACACACAATTATTTAAACAATGAAACAGGAGTCATGCTTTACTTCTCTTTGGCCTTCTCTCCACATCAGGGTGAAGAGATCTGCCTCCTTCTTTTTTTTTCTTTTTTTTGAGTTGGAGTCTCACCCTGTGGCCCAGGTAGGAATGCAGTGATCACGGCTCACCACAGACTCAACCTCCTGGGCTCAAGTGATCCTTCCACCTCAGTCTCCCGAGTAGCTGAGACTACAGGTACACACCTCCGTGCCCAGCTATTTTTAAAATTTTTTTGCAGAGATGAGGTTTCACTATGTTGCCTAGGCTGGTCTTGAACTCCTGGACTCAAGCAGTTGTTCCGTCTCGGCATCCCAAAACACTGGGATTACAGGTGTGAGCCACCATGCCTGGCCTCTTCATTGAAAAAAAAAAATTGTTAAAGGGTTTTTTTTTTTTAATTGTAGTAAAAAGTACATAATATAAAATTTATCATCTTTACCATTTTAAGTGTACAGTTCAGTGGTAGTAAGTACATTCATATTGTTTGTGTGTCTCATTTTTCTTAAGAGAGAATGGCAGAGTAGTCAAAAATATGAGCTTTGGAGTCAAGCTGCCTAGGTTCAAATCCGTGCTCCTATGCATACCAGCTATGTGGTCTTAACCTCTGGATGCCTCTATTTAATCATCTGTGTGTTATTACCCCGATTTCTAAAATTGAGATAATAACACCATCCACCTTATAGGAATGCTGTAAAGATCAAACACATATCAACACTTAAATTACTCAGAACAGGGACTAACATGCAGGAAGTATTAACTATAGGACAGATTATATTTAATTATAAGGATGTATCATAATTTATCTAACCAATGCCCTACAAATGGCTAGTTAGTATGTTTTGATAGACAGCTGTTGACCATCCTGGAAACACCAATGCAAACTTGAACCTGCTCTTCTATGCTTCCCTTTGGACAAGTGATAGCAACAACCAGTCTGAAAAGAGAATCCCAAAGTATTTAACCTTTTATGAGGTAGACTATTTTTTATAGCTGAAAAGTCTAAATTACACAAAACATCCTGCCCTGGAACAAATTTAGTTTGAACTATATCTCACACAACACATAAGTTGTGTGATCCAAGACTTCAAAGTAAAACTGGAAAAAAATGAAACCATAAAAGTTCTAGAAGTAAGCATGAAAGAACTCCTTTATGACCTTGGAGATAGAAATACTTTCTAACTAAAAGGAAAGCAGAAGTCATAAGAGACTGATAAATTCAACTACATAAAGGAGGGGGAAATTACAACTACATTTATCTGCATGATGCGAACACTACAAAAAAATGTAAAAAGGATCAAGAAAAAATTGTGTAACCCATTTATTTTTTTTATTTTTTATTTTTGAGTTGGAGTCTCACTCGGTCGCCCAGACTGGAGTGCAGTGGCTGCTCCCGGCCACCGCAGCCTCGACCTGCTGGGGTCCGGCGATCCTTTCGCCTCAGCCTTCCGAGTAGCCGGAATTACAGGCATGCGCTACCACGCCCGGCTGATTTTT
This sequence comes from Cephalopachus bancanus, assembly GCA_027257055.1. NCBI lineage: Eukaryota > Metazoa > Chordata > Mammalia > Primates > Tarsiidae > Cephalopachus > Cephalopachus bancanus. The sequence continues at coordinate 6,746,277 of JAPVLO010000073.1, forward strand.
TGATTTATTGTAGAGATGAGGTCTCGCTGCCCAGGCGGGTCTCGAACCCGTGGGCTCAGGCAATCCATTCATCTCAGCCTCTCAAAGGCGCAGGATTACAGGCTGAGTCACCAAGCCCGGCTGTGTAACCCATTTAAAGACAAAAGGGTAATCCCCTTGAAACATAAGATGTGCTTAGAAATCAATTAAAAAACAAAAAACTCAGAAAAAAAGACAAAGGACATGAATAGACAACTCACAGAAAATGAAATATACAAGACTCATGAGTATATAGAAATGTTCAAACTCACACAAGAAGATAAATACAACTAAAGCTTGACTAAGATATCATTTTTCCTATGTCAGATTGGTAAAATCCAGAAGTTTGACAGCATACTGTTAGTAAGACTGTGGGGAACAGGCACTTGTACATCACTAAAGAAAGTATAGACTTGGTTCAAACTGTTTGGAGGACAATTTGGTGACACTTATAGTAGCAAGCCGAATGGTAGCTCCAAAGGAATGTCTGTGCCCTAATCCCTGGAAGCTGGGAATGTGATCTTATATGACAAAAAAATGTGAATCTTGAGGGGAAGAGTTTATCCTGGATTATTTGAATGTGCCCTAAGTGCAATCACAAGTATAGTAGTCACTTGTATAGTAAGATCACATGTCTAATAAGAGAGAGGCAGAAGGAGTTTTGAATCAACTCATAGAGAAAAGGAAAGGAATGTGGAGGTGGATGCAGACACCGGAATGACTGAGCGACATTGCTGCTAGCTAAGGAACATTTACAGCCACCAGAGCTGAAAGAGACAAGAAACCAATTCACCTGTAGGGTCACTGAAAGGAATGTGACCCTGCTGACACCTTGGTTCCAGTCTTGATTTCGGAGTTCTGGCTTTCAGAATTGTGATGGAATAAATTTCTGTTGTTTTAAGTCACCAAAGTTGTGGTCATTTGTTACAGTAGCCCCAGAAAACTAAGACATTATTCAACTCACAAAGAAAAACACAGCTATAAATACAGTAACTATCCTACATACAAACCTCCAAGTTGTGAACTTTCAAAGACATGAATGTATGTCTGCAAGTCCAATCACATAAGTTCACGTGTCTGGCATACATTGTCATGTCCCTGTGTCCTCTGAAAGTAGTTGTGCTTTTGTGAACTTTGTACAGTACTGTATAAAGTTCAGTATTACACTATCTTTAATTCAAGCCTAGGATGTCCAGAAGCAAGCATAAAAGTAACAACGCTGTACCTGGCACAGTATAGCCGACTGTGTTAGTTGGGTACCTAGGCTAATTTTGTTGGACTTATGAACAAATTGGACTTATGAATGTACTCTTGGAATGGAGCTCATTCATATGTAGGGAACTTACTATACCAATTACAAATACAAATGAAATGGCAAATATAAATGTTGGAAACACTACCATCTCTTCTCTTGTTTAGAGGCCATTGGAAGGTGAGAGAGCACACATTAGCTGTGACAGAGGGTGCTGCTGGCATTTTAGGGGTGAGGAGCAGGAATAGCAAACGGGCTGCATAAGAGACCAGACCCCACCCTGCATCTCACCAGCAGAGAAGCACTGCTGTACCTTTTAATATTGCAACCCCCCTTCTTGTCATATTTTTCCTATAGATCTATTTGCACACAAGCAGAATGATGAAGACTGAAGTTTATTCAATGTAGTTGTGTGTGTTACCTCAGATTGGAAGTAACCCAAATGTCCTTCTCACTATAGGACTATTAAGTAATAATTTACAGCACATCTACACAATGAAATGTGATGCAGTTGTTTTAACCAATTGAGACACTTCTCCATGGACTTATATGGAAAGATTTCCAAAACATGTTAAGAGGAGAGAGCAAGGTACAGGACAATATACGCAGAATGTTAACAGTTCTGTCAAAAGCAAGGGGAGACTACGAGGTGAGATTTATATACGCTTTTATAAGCATGATTATCTGGGAAATGGTTTGCAGCTGGGAGAAAGTGATGGATGAAGGGGGAGGCATTTAGGCCTTTTTCACTATTTGACTTTTTCTACTTTTTTTTTTTTTTTGGTTAGTTGTAGTCTCACTCCATCACCCAGGCTGGAGTGCAGTGACACGCTCATGGCCACGCCCTACCATGTCCAGCTAATATTTTGATTTATTGTAGAGATGAGGTCTCACCAAGTTGCCGAGGCTGTTCTTGAACCCATAGGCTCAGGCAATCTCCTCACCTTGGCCTCCCGAAGTGCTGGGATTATAGGCTTGAGCCATCATGCCTGGCCCTTTTTTTTTTAAGTTTCAGAATCATGTGGACATGGTTCTTTTGTCTTTCTTTTTTTTTTTTTGAGTTGGAGTCTCACTCTGTCGCCCAGACTGGAGTGCAGTGGCTGCTCCTGGCCACCACAGCCTCGATCTGCAGGGCTCCAGCGATCCTTCCACCTCAGCCTTCCAAGTAGCTGGAACTACAGGCGCCCACTACCACCCCCGGCTAATTTTTTTGATTTATTGTAGAGATGAGGTCTCACCAAGTTGCCCAGGCGGGTCTCGAACCTGCAGGTTCAGGCAATTCACTCACGTTGGCCTCCCAAAGCACGGGATTAGAGGCTGAGCCACCGGGCCCGGCCTCTTTTTTCTTTTTAAACTAAAGCATTGGGTTGGTTTTTCTCAAAAATTGGTGGAGCCTGGGGCCAAAGTATAGCTAGAAAGCCACAAAGTATAATTTAGACATTTGAAAGCTATAAACCAAGCTAACAGACAGTTAAGTAAAATACGTTCTCTACTCCTACTTTGACAAAATGGCAAAACAGAAAAAGATAAGTATAAAATGTGAGAGTTGTAAAAATATCAAACATGACAGAATTGAACCATTATTGTGCATGTCTAGGTGGCCTATTGATAATCTGGAGATATTGAGAAGAGTAATAATAGAGACCTGTCATTCGTAACATATTTTATATTTATTCCATACATTCTTTTTTCTTGCCTTCATCTCAATAAAATTACTAATGATGTAGTTATGTATGTTTGTATCTACGTATGTGATTATAATCAAGATGTTCATATAACTTGAGTCCTATTGACAATAATATCAATTTAGATGATACTTCTTGAGTAATTAAAGTTTTTAGTTTTTTTCTTAATTAGTTTCAATTTGAAGAAACTTCTCTGCTGAGGCAGAAACAACCGGAGTTGTCAATAATTTTTCAAAGCAACACTTAAATTGGAAACAAACCATAACATTTACATATCATGTTCAAAGATTATAGCAGGGTATTCATTGTAGAAATTATTACAAAAAATTTTATTTTCATCCTGTAAATCACTAGCACTCAATTGCCCTTGTCCTTATCTCTCAAAGAAGTATTTAGATCTATAGCATTCCTAAATTCATTTCATTTCAAAATTTTAATCCTGAGAAATTATAAAGAAAACTAGAATTAGCATATCTCCTTCAGAGTTTTTCTTTAAAAGATCCAGACTCTCAGAACTTACCCAGGTTTTCCTGAAGTACAAATATCATTGACTTTTTCCAATTGGGAGACTATGTAAATCAAAATAAAATAAATTATGAAAAAGCATCTGTAATTCTTGAAAACATAATCATTATTACAGTGATTGATAATGTGGTTCTAAAAAAGGAATTCTGAAGTAAATTGACACAGGTGAGAATGTGGTCAATCGAATGCAGTCAGCAACAAACCACTCTTCCTGCAAAATGTCTCAAATCATAACAGAATTGAAGAAGCAACAGCAAACAATTTTACAGAACTGCTAAGAGCACATAGGAAAATCTGAACCACGCATCCAAGACAGATGGAGACAGATGCATAAGACTAGGCAATAAAACTTTCTCTAAAGAGAGTTACTAGGGGAGGAAAAATCTTATGTCTCAGAAGAGAAGGTAATTAATCCAATTATTTCCATGAACTTGAGTTTCTCCTTGCAACAATGTTTCTGGAATATTTATGTGGCTGTAACCTTGACAGTGTGGTCATCATTTATAATATAGCAGCAAGGGTCGATACAAAATTATAACACCCCAAGAGTACTTCATTAAAATGCATTATATGGAGTAAGAATTTGATATTCTGATTACTCACTAAAGGGAGATATCTTAAAGCTAACTGGATAAGAAAAAGTGGTCATTAGGGAGCAAGAGAAAAAAGGAAACTGAAGGAGGTCAACTGTGGAAAGAGGGTTGGACGACGTGAGCACTGAGTGGATTGACTTATGAAGGTGGACTTACATTCTACATAACTCCTATGCTCACCCATTTTAGCATATAAATCACATCGTGCAGCTATGGTCTTTTTATCTGACTATCACCCCACTGTACTATGGATAAGGTGGTGACTTTTGTGTCTTCCATTGCGTGTCTAGCAACTATACGGGGTCTAACACACAGTGGTACTTACTGGTAGATGTTAACTGGATGGATGGATGCATGGATGGATGGATGGATGGATGGATGGATGGATGGATGGATGGACGGATGGACGGACGAATGGGTGGATGGGTGGATGGGTGAATGAGTGGATTGGCTCATGCATCTGTGGTATTGGCATTCCTTGACTACAGTAAATTAGGAAAGTTTCCTCATATCCATGGGAAGTTCAACGACTAAAGCCATGCCACAAGCATCTCTCAGACACCATTAACTTCTCCATAACAGCTTGCTCAAATTCCTAGTGTTCACCTAAAATATATTCCAAATATTGAAAGAGAATCTTAGAAATTCATGCCTAAAAAACGAATAGAAAACGTATCACCCTCTCATAAATGGCAATACCTTTCAGGGATAGTCCTGGTCAGGTCCAATGTAAAACAATATTTTTTTGGTGAAATATTTTATTATTTTAACAGCGTTATTTGGAAGCAATTCACATGCCACATGGTTTACCATTTAAAACATGCAATTCAATGGTTTTTAGTATATTCACAGACTTGTGCAATTATCACCACAACAAATTTTAGAAGATTTTCATCACCCCAAAAAGAAACTCTATACTCATCAGCAGTCACTTCCTTTTTCTCCTTTCCCCAGATCTTGGAAACCAAGATAATCTGCTTTCTGTTTCTACAGATTACCAAGTCTGGACATTTCTTATCTATGGACTCATACAATATGTGGTCTCTTGTGACTGGCTTCTTCAATGAGCACAATGTTTTCAAGGTTCATCCATGCTGTAATATGTTCCAGTACTTTCACTTTTTATTCCTGATGGTATTCTATTGAATAAATAAATTATGTATTGTCTTACCATCATCAACTGATGGACATTTGGATTATCTCCACTTTTTGGCTATTATGAAAATGCTGCTATAAACATTCATGTACAAGTTTTTGTGTGAACATATGCTTTCATTTCTTCTGGGTCTATATCTAGGAGTGCAATTGCTAAGTCATGTGGCAACTTTATGTTTAACCTTTTGAAGAACTGCCAGACTGTTTTCCAAAGTGACTTTGCCATTTTATATCCTCATCAGCAATGTGTGAAGCGAAGTTCCCATCAGCAATGTATCAGGGTTCCAAATGCTCTACATTCTTGTTCACACTTGTTTTTATCTGTTTGTTTGTTTGTTTGTTAACACAAGGCAATCTTGTAACATAGGCCAAGTCTGACTTCTAGGCACTCCTGTTTCCTCTTGCTCCCCACTCCTTCCTAACCAGGTCTTCTTCTAAGTACCCAGTTCCCTTCCCAGCAATCTGCCTTCCCACTCTCATATGCTACTGTGGCCCAAACTCTAACGGCGCTGGTCCTTCCTTAATTTCTCAGGCATCATACTTTCTATGTGGAGATTCTGAGGAGTGTCCCATTCAAGAAGCACAGGTAAACATGCCCATATTAAAACAACAATCTATTTGTGTGATTTCTGAACACTGAGAATAGTTTGGGGTAGACACATTGATGGGTGACCCAAACCCCTTTCAAAGCAGAACTTGTTTCCCAGCTCCGTGTGGGTGAGATGGATGCGTGCTGCTTCTGAGGCCTCTTCCTTCCAGGGCAGCCCACATGCTGTGACTGAACAAGCTGGGGGTGTAAAGGCATATTCATTCTGGCTGGCTTGGCACAGAACACTCGCTCCAGAGCTCTCTGCCTAATTGGCTGAGGCGACTTTGACCCTACATTGCCATATTGCAATTCTGCCTGATCCTATTTCCTTCTTCTTCCCCTCACAGGTATTGATTCTTTTTTTTTTTTTTTTAAATGAGTCAGGATCTCATTCTGTCTCCCAGACTAGAGTGCAGCGGGATGATCACAGCTCACTGCAGCCTTGATCTCCTGAGCTCAGGTGATCCTTCCTCCTCAGTCTCCAAGAAGCTGGGACTACAGGAGCATGCAAACATGCTCAGCTGATTTTTTAAATTTTTTTGCAGAGATGAGGTCTGGCTATGTTGCACAGTCTGGTCTCAAATGCCTGGGATCAAGCAATCCTGCCGTCTCAGACTCCTAGAGTGCTGGGATTTCAGGCGTGAGCCACCCGGCTCAGCTATAGATGTTGATTCTTAATAAACACCCTGCACTCCAAACTTCATCTCAGCATCTGCTTCCAGAGAACCCAAGCTATGAGAGTTGGTACCAGGAGTGGCCCAAGAGAGCAGGTCATAAGATGAGGTAGTATAGCAGTTATCAGTTACCTCTGGCTAGCAGTGAGAACTGGTAGCAGGAGAAACAGACAGCCCTGGAGCAAGGTGGCAGTCTAGTTGTTAAAACCTTGTGAGTTTGAAAGGTGTACTGATGGAAGGGATGAATAAGCTGGAAGGATTTCAGACCTTTAAGGTGTATGGAGAAAAAAGCAGCTGCTAGGATAAGGGTATTGAATGAAGACTGCCAGGTGCCGGTGATGCTTTACAGAAAGTCAAGGAACACTTAAGAACTGAGTGAAAGGCTATTGAAAGCCAGAGGACCTCTAGAGATGCATACAAAGAAGCCCCCATTCCTTCTAGGAGGGCAGAAAAAGCCAAGGACCAAGTTCAGAGGGTTGATTGTCCAGACTCTTCTGAAGTTACTGAGTCCATAAACTATAAATGTTGCTCACTTCCAACAAGGGTCCCCACCCTCCAACTCCAGAGCACAATACATAAGCCTCTCTGTCTTCAAGGAATCATGCGACATTTGCTCCCATAACTGTGCAAAGGAAAAAGAGAACGCCGACACATTTTGAGGACTGTTGGAAACAAGATCAGAGTAGACTTTGATACCCAGAAACCAGAAGCATCACCATAGCTCCCCAGTTATAGTGAAGGTATTTGGAAACCAGTAATAAATAAAATGTGGTCTACTGTGTCCATGAACCACCCTGAGATCAGTTCCCTTGTCATCAACTGTACCATTACAATTGACATAATTGACAGTTGGTACAACTTCCACATAGGAACTTGGTCTGTGGGTTAAGAGCTATCATAGCAGGAAAGATAAAGAGAAAGATTCTGGAACTCTCCTGCCCCTCACCCTAAGATGATACTGTGAGAAAAAGCAGAATAGTACTAAGGTACAGCAAAAAGATGTAAGGATAGTAGACCCTTAAATGTCTCCCCTTAATTTGCCCAGCTAGGCGTTGAGAAATCAGATGTATCTTGGGGGTTACTGTAGACAAAGAGTCAGCAAAGTTCTTCCATAAAGAACCAGATAGATGGTAAATATTTTAAATTTTGCAGGCTATAGAGTTTCCTGTTGCAACTATTCAATTCTGCTGTTGTAGCATGAAAGTAGTCCTGGATAATTTGTAAATGTGGCTGTGTTCTAGTAAAAGTTGCTTACAAAAATAGGCAGAGGACTGGATTTGGCCCTCAGACTTGTTTGCTGACCACTGCTATGTGTGAACTACAACAAACATAACCCATTAGTAACCCCAATTACAGCCACGGGGCAAGATATGGCACTATGGTTTGAATGTGTCCCCCAAATTTCATGTGCTAGAAACTTAATCCTCAGATTCATATGTCGAGGCTAGGCCTTTGGGGAGTAGATAGGATAATAAAAGCCCATCAGGGTAGGGCCATCACGATGCAACTGTTGGCTTTATAAGAAGAGGAAGAACGACCTAAGCTGCCATGCACACTCTTGCCCTCTATGTGATACCCTCAATCATATTGTGATGCAACGAGGTGTCCTCACCAGATGCCAGCACTGTTTTTAGACTTCCCAGATCCTAGAACTGTAAGAAACACATTTTTTTAATAAATTACAGTCTCAGATACTCAGTTACAGCTATAGAAAACAGACTTGAAGCATTGGTATCTTTGCTAGAGAAATTATATGGCTTTAGTGACGTGGTATGAAGACATTGATTTGCTGAATACATTCCTTTCTATCACAGTCAAGAAGAGAGGTTAGAAAAGGCCCACATTTGCATCAAATGGGCAACAATATACATATTCTGTTTTGTCTCAGAGCTCTGTAAACTTCTTCCCCGTCATAATGTACTATGAAGAGATCTGGACTACGTTGACATTCCACAGAACATGACACTGACCTATTATATACAGGGCATTCTGTTGATGACACCAAATGAGCAAGAGGTGGCTAGCATGCCGAAGGCCCATAAGACACAGGTGGTTCGCAGGTAGGAGATAAACTCTTTGAATATATAGAGTTCTACTGCATCTAGTAAAATGCATGGTCCAGTGGTCAGGGGCATGTGGACATCGCTTCTAAAAAAAAAACACATTACTGCATCTTTTGCCCCTGACCGCAAAGAAGAACACACAATGCCTGGGGGACCTCTTTGAGTTCTGGAAGCATCATATTCTACCACTAGCAATATTTCTATAGCCCATATACTAAGTGAGGCAAAAGGATGCTGCATTTGAGAGCTGTAAAATAGGAAAGGGCTCTGCAGCAGGCTCAGGCTGTAGTGCAAGTGACTCTTCTGCTCACATGATTCAGCAGATTTTATGGTGTTGCAAGAATCCATGGTGGGAAAAGATGGTATATGGAGCTTATGGCAAACCCCAGTGGGAAATTCATACCACAGGCCCCTGGGGTTCAGGAGCGAGGCCCTGCCTTTTGAAAAACAACTCCCAGCATGCCCTGGACCAGTAGAGACAGAATCCTAGCCCACAGGACAAGTGACCAAGCTTCTAGTACTGCCCATCATAACCAGGGTCCTGTCAGACTCACTATCATAATATCGGACTGGCCCAACCACAATCCTTCACGAAATGGAAGAGGTACAAGGGGGGACCCAAAAAATCCCAGAATTTATTTATTAAAAACTGTGTATTTATTTCTACATGTTTAAAATTTCAGTCACATTCAAAGTACTCTTGTTTGACGCCTATCGAGATACTTTTTCCACTGTTCAAAACAGTTTTGGGGCCGAGCATGGTGGCTCATGGTTATAATCCTAGCCCTTTGGGAGGCCAAGGTGAGAGGATTCTCTGAGCCCATGGGTTCAAGACCAACATGGGCAACTTGGCAAGACCTCAGCTCTACAATAAATAAAAAAACTAGCCATGTGTGGTGGCACATGCCTGTAGTTCCAGCTACTTGGAAGGCTGAGGTGGAAGGATTGCCTGAGCCCAACAAGTTGAGGCTGCAGTGGCCGTGAATGTGCCACTGAACTACAGCCTGGGTGACAGAGTGAGGCTCCAACCCCCCCCAAAAAAACCCAGTTTTTTAACTTGTCCATTTTGATGCTTTTAGTGCTTCTGACGTTTTTTATTTCACCTTTTCCACATCGGCAAAATGTTTCCCTTTGAGGGCTTTTTTATCTGGGAAAACAAACATACAAAAATCTTTCAGGGAGAGATTGGATGAATAGGGAGGGTAGGGAATGAAGGTCATGTCATTTTTGGTCAAAAATTGCCAAACACTCAGCACAGCATGGGCAGGTGCACTCATAAGTCACTCATCATGAAATGGGCAAATGCGTTCAAAGAATCTCAAAAAAAAAAATTACTGAAGCTGACTGCAGCGCCTCACAACACTAGCTGGTACAATGATGCTAATGGGTTCTTAGACCACTTCTCTAGCAGAGGAAGACTGTACTACAAGGGGCCCACTCTCCAAGAAAAAACTCAGTTTTGGGGGACCCTCCTCATATATCTAAGAATGAGCACGAACAGGACCAGAGGGCACAAGCAAGCTTCAGGGGGAGAAAGACCAGACCTTATGGCAGACACTGCTGTTGCATGAACACCCCTCTCTCTCAGCTCACCAGTCCCCCTCCCTCAGCTCACCCTTGTGGCTTCACAGGTGGTCCTATATGACCAAGTGAAGGAGGGGGAGAAAGCCCCAAACTTGCTTTATGGATGGGTCAGTTCGGTGCGTGTATGGAGTTTGAAAATGGAGAACAACTGTCCTTCAGCTTCTACCAGGATGGCCTTGAAAGACAGTAGCAAAGACAAATTCTCCCCATCGACACAACTTTGAGTATATTTGGTCATCTACTTTGGGTGGTAATGGCCTGAGGTTAGAATGTTTCTGAATTCACAGGTGGTACCAAATAAGCCAGCCAACTTGTCAGGGGCCTGGATGGAAAAGACTGGAAGGTCAGGGGCAAGGAGGTTTGGGGGGAACTTGTGGCTGGACAAATGGACACAAAGTGTGGAGGTCTTTGTGCCACCTGTTAGCATCCACCAGACAGTGTCCATCATAGAAGAGGCAATAAACAAAATGACCAGGCCAGGCCCTGTCGTCAGCTACCCCAATGCCGGCACATGAATGAAGTGTCAAAGATGGAGACAAGCCGAACGTGGGGGTCACACCTGTAATCCCAGCATTTTGGGAGGCTGAGACGAGAGGATCGCCTGAGCCCAGGGGTTCTAGACCAGCCTAGGCAACTTGGTGAGACCTTGTCTCTACAATAAATCAAAAAATTAGCTGAGCATGGTTGTGCTCACCTGTAGTTCCAGCTACTTGGAAGGCTGAGATGGAAGGATAGCCTGAGCCCAGCAGGTTGAGGCTGTGGTGGCTGTGAGCGTGCATCCCAGTGCACTCCAGCCTAGGTGACAGAGTGGTTCTCCAACTAAAAAAAAAAAAAAAAAAGATGGAGATGACACATGGGGACAGCATGGACTCTCACTCACCAAGACTGACATGCTACTGGTCCTCTACTTGGAGTGGAAGGAGAACTGGCCTATGGTTCACTGCCACCATGGCTGAATGTCCAGCAACAGAGACCAGCATGTAGCCACTGACATGGATCATCCCTCAGAGACCAACTGGCCAGCACGGCACAAGGTGCCTACACCAGGCCCCTCCAGTGCTGAAACAGTAGCAGCCCAGAAAAACACTTGCACTTTGGGTACAGACCTGCCTTTGCCACCTGCAGACCCCTGCCAGCACTACTGTCCAAGGGCTTACTGAGTACTTGATCCACTGGTATTATATCCAGCATAACATCACGTCAGACCATGGGACCCGCTTCCCGGCAAAGGAGGCACAGGAATGGGCCCATGACCACACTAGTCATCAACAGTAGCACATACCATACCTCCCAGAAGCGGCCAGCCCAAGGGAATGTGGAAACAGCCTGCTGAGGGTGTGGCTTAAGGACTGGGTAAAGGCACTCCTCTGAAAGGATAGGGTGCCCATCTCTAGGCTGCAATGTATTCGCCAAATGAAAGAGCTTTCTGTGCTCTGTCTCTAAGAGAAAGGACAGATGGGCCCAGGAAAGAAGAGTGAGGCAGTGGTGGGCCCAGTCACCATCTCTTGGCGACCCAGCCGCTAAGAGACTTTGTTCAGTTCTGGCTTCTGCAGGGTTAGAAGACCGAGTATTCAAAGGAGGTTCACCCACCAACAATTGACTGGGTAAGGAAAATGTGGTGTATATATACACCATGGAACACTACACAGCCATGAAAAAGAATGAAATATGTCCTTTGCAGCCACATGGATGGAGCTGGAGATCGTCATCCTAAGTGAATTGACAGAAAACCAAACACCACATGTACTCACTCTTACGTGAGAGCCAAATGGTCACAAAGATGGAAATAATAGACACTGGGGAAACCAGCAGGGGGGTAGGGGAAAGAGCACATTGTTCACGATCTCAGGAATGGGCCACCTGAGACCCAATCCCCACCACTCCACAATATTTCCATGTAATGAACATGTGTGTATCCACCCCCCCGCCGGAATCTAAAACTAAAACTAAAACTAAATAAATAAAGGAGGCACACTTTTCGTCACCCCTGACATTGCAAGAGTCCCTTGCATTATAAGGTTCCACCCCAGCAGTGTGGACTCCTTGTGTCCACAGACAGCAGGAAGAGAACTTACCACCTTGGCAGGAGTGGTTGTCTCTGATCTCAGGAGGAGGCAATGGGGACAGGGTGGCTCTGGGTGGAGCCCACGTGGTGTTCCCTGGTGACCAGACCCTCAGGCCTCATGAGGATAAAGCTCTGGGTCAGGGCACCAAGTAGGCGACTGAGGCCAGCAGAGGTGGAGGCTGAGGGTGAGGGGAAGTTGGAATGGACAGGGATAGAGTATTAGCTATGGCCTGAGACCTTCCACAGCAAAAGTCTCATGGGGAAGAAAAGCCCATGGAGCAATGGAGGAATTGCACTGCAAATGGGCTTAGAAAGGTGGGTCCCAGCCCTGTGCTGGGAGGATGCGGGGGTCCCAGCGAGGAGCCACCCCACCTGGTTTCAGCCACGGGAGGGCAGTCAGCAAACTGCCTCCAGCTGCCAGCATGCCAGCATCTCCCCAATGCTGCACAGATTCCCTGGGTCAAGGCCATGATCTTGCTGGGAAGCCCACACCCGGAAATGAGCAAGGCAGCGCAGAAAGGCAGCTTGCCTGCTGGGGTCCCTGTGAGGGGCGGAACCCATACCAAGCACCCCAGATTGCAGTTCTTCCTTCTGTTCCCTCCCACCTCTCTCCCAGGCCTGGTTTGCTCATCAACCTCTTGCAACCCAGACTCTGTCTCAGCCTGGGTTTCTGGGAAACCCAACCTGAAACAAGAAGTGTGTGAACCACAACAAGAATTCTCTAGAATCTCTTCCCCACCCCCTCTCCCATCAACTTTCTGCCTAGACTTTGACTACTCTAGTCAAATCATTTTAGGGCTTCCTCAAAGTACTGTGATTTTTTTCTCAGGCTACATTGTTGAAAGTCGCTAGACTTCACACCCACCTGACAGAGAACCATCAAGCACCTTGACAGAGTCAACATGTCTCTCTCTCTCTATCTCTCTCTCTCCTCTTGACAGAGTCAGTGTCTCCCCCGCCCCAGTCTCTCTCTCTCTCTTTCCCTTGGTAGTCAGTCAGTCTCACTCTCTCTTTCTCTCAACAGAGTCAGTCTCTCTCTCTCCCTTGACTCTCTCTCTCTCTTTCTCTCTCTCTCTCCTCTCTCTCTCTCTCTCTCTCTCTCTCTCTCTCTCTCTCTCTCTCTCTCGACAGAGTCAGTCTCTCTTCCCTTTAACAGTCAGTTTTCTTCCACATTCTCTATTCATTTCCAAAGGAGTAGACGCTGTGGACATGCAGAATTCACATTTTTGTCCCAAGCACATTTATCTTACCAGTGTAAATTAATGCTAATAGTAATAAAGTACACTCCCAGAGGTATTTGCACTTTCTAAAAATTTAATTATTACTTTTATTTTGAACATGTGGGATACAATTTGGGGTTAGGTACATAAGTGGTCATCGTGCAGGTAAAGTTTGGGTTACCCTTATTGATGTTATGTGCCCCCTTGTCCCCTGGCAGTGTCCCACTACTGCCAATCTCTTTCTTATAGTATTATGGTAAATGTTCAGAGTCTGCTTATAAGTGAGAACATGTGGCACTCAGATTTCTGTTTCTGTGATAGATCGCTGAGTATTATAGACTCTAAATCCATCCAAGTTGCTGTGAAGTCCATAATTTTGTTTTTCTTTGCTTAATAGTCTATTGTGTATATGTACCACTTAAAAAAAAAAAGATATTATCCCAAAGAGTGCCTCTCTAACAGAAGTTCATGCTCAATAAAATCATGAAAAAATGGCTGCAATGGTTTCTAATCCCAGCACTTTGGGAGGTCAAGGTGGGAGGCTCATTTGAAGCCAGGAGTTCAAGACCAGCCTGGACAACAACGCAGGACCCCCATCGCTACAAAAAATACCAAAAAATTAGGTGTGGTGACACGCGCCTGCAGTCCCAACTACTTGAGAAGTAGGATCCCTTGCACCCAGGAGTTGGAGGCTACGGTGAACCGTGCTGATGATCATGCCACTGCACTCCAGCCTGGGTGACAGGAAACCCTGTCTCAAAAAAAAAAAGAAAAAAGATTGCACCTTCCCTCTATTATTCCAAATAGCCTCTTTTATTTGCCTGCCCTTTGGCTTACACAAATACCAAAGAGCATTAAAGCAACAAAATAACATATGACTGAGTCCCTGTTAAATGCTCTTCCTTGGGCTGGGCCTCTTACATTCCTGCTAACCTCACACCAACTTTGTTTTCGATAAATAGCTGAGGCTTGGAAGAGCCTAAGTGACTCCCCAGGGCTTGCGGCTCGAAAGTGGTAGAAGGAGAAAATCCACTCAGCTGTTTTGACTCCAAGTACTCAGCCTGCAGGAAGCTGGAAGGGAAGGCAGGCCGCGACCAGCTGGAGCCCAGACGCAGGCTGATTAGCAACAGCTCCTCGGCACGTGTAGAAATCATCCTTCTTCCACTGCGGACTAATGGCCAAGGGCGTCGTCCACCAGTTAGGATTTGAGATAACATGCTGGACAGCAGAGATGGCAGGGTGGGACATACTGGGATCAATAGGGAGACTCCAAAAATTTTACCTTCATTGTTTACTCAAGCTTTAAAGCAATAATGAAGCCATCTATAGATGTGAGGGCTGTGAGCTAGCAGAAAGGCACCATAGGTGGTGGTGGAGAGCTTAGGAAGGGTCGGTTGTTTCAGAAGTGCACTTCGAGGCAGTGACAAGGAGGCTACGACCTCAGTCTTCCAAAGGCCATAATGCTTGAGCCCCAGAGAACAGGTTTGGTTCAGGGACTCACAGCGGGTGGAGGCAGAAAAATCTATGATCCAAGTCATCTCCGTGCAACACTGCCCTTATTTGTGAATTCCAGTTCATCTGGTGATAGCAGTTTGAGGAAGGTGTGGGGAAATGAGATCACAGCTCCTCACACACCATCAAGTACAAACCTCTGGTACCCCCCTGTGAGAGTGGCAGAGATTTTAGGGACAGGGGAGGGTTTTCGTGACCATAAGGATATTAAACATATGCCAACCTTATGGTCCACTAAGCGGCCATGCAGAGGTAATTGATTCCTGGAGGTGGGCAGCAGTCTGCTGCAGCCTTGCTGTGACGGGGCAAGCAATGGGCATGTTTCCCTACAGGATGACAATCACCACCCCTTTCCCCAAGGAGTGCTGGCATCCTAGACTGATCTGGCAGCAGTAGTGAGGGTGGGAAGTGGAGGGAAGAGGAGGGACCCACAGGACAGCCTCAGATGTGCAGGGGAATTGGCCAGAGTTGTTCCCCTTTAGTTACCTACCAGGGTTCCTGGGGCCCAGGTGGCTGGTACGGAGGTGGGATATTTAGGAAGCTAGGGCCAGTAGCTATTTACCAAATGCTAAGGAGCATTTAGTTTTAATAACGTGGTTGGGCACGATGGTTGATGGCTCATGTGTGTAATCCCAGCACTTTGGGAGGCAGAGGCGAGAGGACTGCCTGATCCCAGACTGAGACCAGATTGGGCAACTTGGCGAGACCTCATTTCTGCAATAAATCAAAAAATTAGTTGGGAGTGGTGGTACATGCCTGTGGTTCCAGTTACCTGAAAGGCTGAGGCAGACGGATCACCTGAGCCCAGCAGGTTGAGGCTATGGTGGCTGTGAACATGCCTCTGCACGCCAGCCTGGGTAACAGAGTGAGACTCTGACTCAAAAATATATAAGTATTTTAATAATGTACATGGCTACACTGGCAGCAGCCCTGGTTGTGACACATTGATACATCGTGGCTTCTGAAAAACACTGGAAGATCTTTGCATGATGCTGTCACCAGAAAATCTATGAGCTTCTGGTCATGTTTTGCAGGGTCGAGTCTTCTTCAAGAGTTTCCTGGACCCCTGCCGACTTGCTGCAAACACACAGCAAAAGTTCAAAAGCCTTCCCCATGGGCAGAGGCATTCCAGGGCAGATATAACCCAGGACTATGTGTTAATCTCCAGTGAACCTGAACTTTGTAGGGACCAAGTGATGACCTGCCATTGTGCCAGTTTCTTCAGAATTGGCCAGGGATAGTAAATAGGTATCATCTCAAAGGCCAACCCTAGTTAATTTCTGGTGGCTGTCTGATGCACTGTGTTGAGTAGGATCCTGAAGTTATATCCAGGCTCTGAGTGAAGTCTCACGATTAGAGTAGTGGTGGTGTCCCCCACTTAGACTGGGGTGTTCTGTTTTGTTTTTGTTTTTAAAGCTGTTTTGATTGTCCTGGGCCCCTTTGCCATCTGGTGAGGACTCTGGACAACTTTTCAGAATAATCTTTATTAAAAAATGAAATTAAACATAAAAGACATAAAATGTCAAAATGCACTCAAAAAATTTCTTAAAAATGTAAGAAACAGTATGTGTGTACATTTTCATGAATGTATTCAGCCACAAGATCCAGGAGTGGGTCTGTAGTTACTGGCACAGAGGTGGGTCTAGTAACTGCTGAATTTTGAAGTAGCAATGAGTGTAAATGATATTTTGAGAGATCTGCAACAGCTGAATGTGACATGGATCTATCTGTGGTTTCTGTCATCAAAGGCACTGCTAATTCTACCATGGACTGTTGCCTCAGTTCAGAGTGAAAGGAAATGCTAAATTCATGCCTGTTCATGAAAATAAAGATGTCATTTTCTTTCCCATTCATGATCACAGACCCCTTAAATTCCAATCATGGTCCCCTTGGGGAGGGTGGAGAGACCCAAGGCTAAGAACTCCTCTTTGAGACTGTAGCATACACCCATTCCCTTGTTTGTCCTGTTGTTTACTAAGACCTCCAGGACTGATGTCTGTTGAAGTTCAGAGTTGTACACAGCAGCAACTAATGCTAGTTATTCACCCCAAATACATATCATCCCATGGATCCCTTGAGGGTGATGAAGGGGACACACTCATGTCCCTCTGGTTTTCTTTCTTTCTTTTTTTTTTTTTCTTTTTTGAGTTGTATTCTCACTCTGTCGCCCAAACTGGAGTGCAGTGGCATGCTCACAGCCACCACAGCCTCAACTTCCTGGGCTCAGGCAATCCTTCTGCTTCAGCCTTCCAAGTAGCCAGAACTATAGGTGTGCACCACCATGCCTATCTAATTTTTTTTTTTTTATTGTAGAGATGAGGTCTTACCAAGTTGCCCAGGCTGGTCTCGAACCCCTGGGCTCAGGCAATCCTCTCTCCTCTACCTCCAAAAGTGCTGGGGTTACAGGTATGAGCCTGGCCTCCCTCTGGTTTTCATCATGGCCTAAATCGCAGTCCAATACCTGAGAAAAGGAAAAGCTCATCCTAGTGTATAAATTCCCTGGGAAGCTCAGGTTGCCCCTAGGGCCCACGGAATGAAACTGCAGATGCCATGGATCTAGGTACTCTGTGAAGTGACAGCTCCTGGGAGCAGTCACCAACTCCCTTGGGCTTGTAGAACTAGGAGAGAAGGCCGACTCTAATGGAATCCATCCGCTCTGCCATCGATGGCACATGTCACCGAGAATGACTAGCACCTGCTCCTCGACTATGTTGATGAGAGGTTGTTCGTTTGTCATTATCTCCTGGTAGAGAGTAGAACTGAAAACTGACCATTTTCCAGACGTGGACCTTTAAATACAAAAAATGTAGACTTTGATGATAGCATGAGTGAGTAAACTGAGCCTAACACTTTTAGAATATGAGATGAAACACACATTTGGTCTTTACTGCTTACTATATTTAAATTGTAGCTATTATTTCACAGAAGGAAAAAGTAAACAGCTTGCACCTGGGACATCAAGTAATGTTGCCCTGAGAGAATGTCAACCCAGCATTCTGGCATATTTGCCTGTAGATACTCAGAAATTGTCCTTGGCCCTTGCTAAACCCCTCTGAAACTCCAGAAGCAGTTGTAGCTGCAAGCGGTCAAAATATAAGCCCAAGCCTGACCTTAGTGCTGTCTGCCCAACATTGTATTCCTTGACCTCATGCCTGCTCTGAAATTAGGTGCACAGTAAAGTTCTCCTTAGACTGTTCATTTGACTCTTTCATTCTCTTCGCAGTCAGACATTGAAAGTGTACCTACCAGTGACATTCAAGAGTACAAGCCCTGATGGAACTCCCATACTTTGAAGACTATATAAACTTACTAGCAACAGCACTTAAGAATCCATAATTGACTTTGTGTGAGTTACAACTTTGCCTAAAAACTTGCTGACCACTGTTGTCCAGCCAACAACTCCCAACAGTGGGACAAAGATAGATTGCCTTATTTCTATTCAAAACCATAAAAGAAACCATAGAGATCAAAGACGGCCACCATAGAACAGCAGACCAGTGCTGTTCCCACCAAATAAGGCAGAGTAGGGATCAAGCCACCGACAGACAAAGATGCCCTGAACACTTTTGGACAGGTGAAGCATCCTTCATTCAGCAAAGAGTTCTTTGAACACATAGAGATCAGAAAGTGATGGCAGATGTGGGAATCTGAGTGCTCCATCCCCCACCGTGCACCAGGTTTGCATAGGAACTGAAGCCCTGCCCAGCGAATGAGAGTGGGTGAGTGTCAAAAAGCCATGTAGGAGTTGTTGGTCCTATGTCGGAGGAGTGCTGGTCAGAGCACAGCGTGGGGCACAAAACTTCAAGCAGAATGGAGAAAAAAACAAACATGCTAGGTCAGCAGTCATGAGTGCAGCTCCAGCTGGCTCCCAGGAAGGGAAAACCCACCAGCAGAGTGAACCTCGCTGGCACCTGGTCCATCTTTCCACCCAGATCAGGAAGAACCACCTCCAAGTCCTGCATGCCTAAAGGGTGGACTCCCTCCCCTCTCCCTCATGGCAGGGAAATTGCTCTTTTTAAAGAGCAGAGTGTGGACTTGAACAGGGAGGGAGCCACACGAAAGACACTTCTCAGTGGGAAGGCTTCTAGGCTACAAACGCAGACAGTAGGTGTGGGGGGCATCTCCCCACTCACTCTCCACAGACTGCTAGCAGCAGAGGCTGCTACAGTTGAGAAACCTTCCAAAGAATGGAGCAATGAGCAGAAATGAATGTCCCTCCCTCTCTCACTGAGAGACCTATATTGAACCACAGAAAGGGCCCAAGAACAGAGGGTCACTGACTAGCTTCAGATTAACAAAACACAAAGCCAAAAGGAATTACAGAGAGGGAAGACAGACCTGTCACAAATAAGGGGGAAAAAAATCAATGAAATAATATAGGCAACCCTCCGAGTACTAAAAAAACAGTGCCCCCAAAAAGCAGCTATCAGAGTACAAAAAATGGCAACCCCTGCAAATGACCTTTCCCAGATGACAGTTACAGAAATCAGAGATTGGCTGGCTAACAGAGAGAATGAAGAGAAACTAGAAGTGAAACTCACTGAAGTTATACAGAAAAGAAAAGTGGAGTTGGCCAATTTCAGAAAAGCTTATTTTGAAATAATGGAAATGAAGAACTCCATCATGGAAATCAAAAAACAAGTAACAATCATAAAAGGCAGGATCAACCAAGCAGAGGAAAGAATCTGAGAACTTGAAAAACAAAATATGGAATTAACCCAGTCTGTCAAAAACATTGAAAAAAATCTCAAAAAAGAAAAAGCAAAGCCTCTGAGAGATGTGAGACTATGTCAAGAAGCCATTTTATGCCTGATTGGTATCCCTGAAGCAGAAAGGGAAACTGAGAACATCATGGAACAAACATTCCTTGTCATACAAGAAAACTTCCCACATCTCACTAGAGAGGCAATCATTCAAGCACATGGGAGTCAGAGAGCTACCACAAGGTATCATAAGAGAAGACCATCCCCAAGACACTTACTAATTCTCCTCCCAACAAGAGGTCAGATTACCTACCAGGGAAGACTCATCGGAATCGCTCCAGACTTATCTGCAGAAATAATACAAGTTAAAATGGACTGAAGTCCAATCTTAAACACTCTTAAAGATAAGCAATTCCAGCCAAGAATTTCCTACCCCACTAAGCTAAGCTTCGTCAGTGATGGAGAATTAGAATCCTTCCATCCAATCCCTAAGAGAATATGCTGCCTCCAGACCAGCCCTTCAGAAGATGCTTAAGGTGTTGAACATAGGGGGAAAAAAAAAGAACAGTCATACCCATCACAGGCAAGCACAGAGTTAACAGAGTATACAGAGCACTCACAAAAATAAAAATGCTCACATTTATAAGTAGAAATGTAAAAAGAAAGCAAAACAACCCATCAAGAGCCCTATGACAGTGATAAACTCTCACATTTCAATAAATGTCAATGGACTAAATGCATCACTGAAGAGACATAGAGTAGCAAACTGGATAAAGAAGCATAATCCGACAATCTGATGCTTCCAGGAAACTTATCTCACTGCAAAGGACACCCACAGGCTCAAAATAGGGAACTGGAAAATGTAGTGGAACAGCACTACATAATGATAAAAGGCTCAATCCACCAGTAAGAAATATCCATCCTAAACACAAATGCAATCACATCATCTGCAAAAGGGGATAGCTTAACTTCCTCTTTTCTTTTTTGTTAATCTTTCAGGCAAATGGAAAACAGAAGAGTGAGGGTGTAGCTATTTTGATATCAGACAAAACAGTCTTCAAACTATCAAAAGTTAAAAAGGACACTACATAATGATAAAAGGCTCAATCCACCAGTAAGAAATACCAGTCTTTTGTTTGTTTGGTTTTGTTTTTTGAGTTTGAGTCTCACTCTGTCGCCCAGACTGGAGTGCAGTGGACGCTCCTGGCCACTGCAGCCTCGACCTGCTGGGCTCTGGCTATCCGTCTGCCTCAGCCTTCCGAGTAGCTGGAACTACAGGCGCACGCTATCACACCTGGCTAATTTTGATTTATTGTAGAGATGAGGTCTCACCAAGTTGCCCAGAGGGGTCTTGAACCCATGGGCTCAGGCAATCCACTCACCTCAGTCTCCCAAAGGCATGGGATTACAGGCTGAGCCACTGAGCCCAGCTAGAAATACCAGTCTTAAACATACAAGCATCCAACACAGGAGCACCAGGTTTTATAAAACAACTAAGAGAGGATATTGACTCTCACACAATCCTAGTTGGAGACCTAAATAGCCCACTAACAGCTCTAGGTAGATCACCAAGGCAAAAAAACAAAAACCAAAACCAAAAAACCAAAAAGATCCAGAATATTTACTTAACACTTGATCAACTGATTCAATATAAATATACAGAGTATGCCCCCAGGATCTGCAGAGTATACATTCTACTTATCAGCACATGGAACATACTCCAAGATCAATCACATTCTCAGACATAAATCAAGCATGAAGAAATTTCAGAATATTGAAATAATACCATGAATCTTCTCAGATCACAGTGGAATAAAAATAAATGTCATCACCAACAAGATCCCCCCAAAACACACAAATACATGAACATGAAACAACATGCTACTGAGCAACTTCTGGGTCAACACAGAAGTCAAGACAGAAATTTAAAAGTTCCTGGAAATAAATGACAACAAAGACACATCTTATCAGTACCTCTGATATCTGACAAAACAGTCATCAAATCATGAAAAGTTAGAAAGGACATGGAACAACACTACATAATGATAAAAGGCTTAATCCACCAGTAAGAAATATCCATCCTAAACACAAATGCAATCACATCATCTGCAAAAGGGGATAGCTTAACTTCCTCTTTTCTTTTTTTTTAATCAATATTTTTTATTATGATATTGTGGGGTACAGTTAAGGGCTAGGTATAAAAATATGCTTCGTTCAGGCACCCTTGTTGATAAGAGGTGTCTCCCCATCCCCAGACAGATATTTACTACCATTAATCCTATCTCCCCTCCCCTCCCCCCGATAGTTTCCCACCACTGTCAGTCATTTTCTTATAGTATTACATTGGATGTTCAAGGTCCACTATATGAGTGAGAACATGTGATACTCAGATCTTTGTTTCTGTGAGAGATCACTCAGTATTATAGACTCTAGTTCCATCCATGTTGCTGCAAAATTCATGATTTTGTTCTTTTTTATGGCTGCATAGTATTCCATCATGTATATGTACCACATTTTTTTAATTCAGTCCTCTTTTGATGGACAGCATGGTTGCTTCCAGGTTCTCGCTATTGTGAACAATACTGCGATAAACATATGTGTGCAGGTATCTTTTTTATAGAGTGATTTGAGTTCTTCAGGGTATATTCCCAGTAAGGGGATTGCGGGGTCATATGGGAGGTCGATATTTAGAGCTTTTAGGAATCACCATACTGTTTTCCACAGAGGTTGCACAAGTTTATACTCCCACCAACAGTGTAGAAGTGTTCCCTTTTCGCCACACCCTCTCCAGCAACTGTTATTTTTTGAGTTATTGATAATTGCCATTCTGACTGGTGTTAGGTGGTATCTCAGTGTGGTTTTGATTTGCATCTCCCTGATGATTAGTGAGGTTGAACATTTTTTCATGTGTCTGTTGGCTGCTCAGATGTCTTCCTTTGAGAAGTATCTGTTCATGTCTTTTGCCCATTTTATAATGGGGTTGTTTGTTTTTTTCTTTTTGGCACATTTGAGTTCCTTGTAGATCCAAGATGTTAAGTCTCTGTCAGACCTGGAGTTGGCATATACTTTTTCCCAGTCTGTAGGCTGTCTCCCTACTCTCTTGATGGTTTCTTTGACTTTGCAGAAGCTTGTCAGTTTAATGAGGTCCCACTTGTCTATCTTATCTCTTATGGCCTGTGGGTTTCAGGTTTTGTTCAGGAATTGGATGCCAGTTCCAATTTCCATGAGGGTATGTCCTTCATTTTCTAAGGTTCTTATGGTATGATGTTTTACATTTAGGTCTCTGATTCATTTAGAGTTAATTTTTCTGTATGGGGATAGATAGGGGTCCTGTTTCAATCTTCTGCATGTGGTCAGCCAGTTTTCCCTGCACTATTTACTGAATAGGTTCTCCTCTCCCCAGTAGTAGTAGGTGGTGGAGGCTTTGTCGAAGATGAGTTGGTTGAGAAATTGAGGTTTTGCTTCTGGAAACTCAACTCTATTCCATTGGTTTATATGCCTGTTCCTGTACCAATACCAAGCTGTTCTGATGATTGTAGCTTTATAGTAAAGTTTGAAGTCTGGTATTGTGATACCACCTGCTTTGTTTTTTTTTGCTGAGGATTGTTCTGGCTATTCTTGGTCATTTGTGTTTCCATATGAATTCCCGTGTTGGTTTTTCTATGTCTGAGAAGAATGTTGCTGGTAATTTGATGGGTATTGCATTAAATCTGTAGATCGCCTTAGGTAAGATGGACATCTTCACAATGTTGATTCTTCCAATCCATGAGCATGGGATATTTTTCCACTTGTTTGTGTCATCTTTGATTTCTTTGAGCAGTGTTTTGTAGTTTTCATTGTAAAGGTCTTTCACATTTCTGGTTAGGAAGATGTCAAGGTATTTCATTTTTTGTGCCTATTGTGAATGGAATTGTGCTTTTTATTTGGGTTTCTGTTTGTTTATTATTGGTATAAAGAAATGCGATTGTCTTTTGCACATTTATTTTATATCCTGAGACTTTGCCAAAATCCTTTATCAGTGTAAGGAGGTTTTTGACAGATTCTCTTGGGTTTTCAAGGTTCACAATCATGTCATCTGCAAAGAGAGATAGGTTGACTTCCTCTTTTCCTATTTGAATACCTCTGATTGCCTTCTCTTCTCTGATTGCTCTAGCCAGGACTTCCAATACTATATTGAACAAGCGGGGTGAGAGTGGGCATCCTTGTCTTGTTCCAGTTTTCAGGGGAAATGGTTCCAGTTTTTGTCCATTTAGGAGTATGCTGGCTGTGGGTTTCTCGTAGAAGGCTTTTACTATTTTGAGGTATGTTCCCCTTATACCTAGCTGTTCAAGGGTTTTTATCAAGAAGGGGTGTTGGATTTTATCAGAAGCTTTTTCTGCATCTAATGATATAATCATGAGGGTTTGTTTTTGACATCTGTTGATGTATCTAATTACATTTATGGTTTTACAAATATTGAACCAGCCTTGCATCCCAGGGATGAAGCTCACTTGGTCATGATGGATGATTTTTGAGGTGTGTTGTTGAATCTGGTTCACTAGGATCTTGTTGAGAATTTTAGCATCTATGTTCATCAAAGATATTGGCCTGTAGTTCTCTTTCTTTGTTGGGTCTTTACCTGGCTTGGGTATCAATGTGATGTTAGTTCGTAAAATGATTTGGGGAGAGTTCCATCTTTCTCAATCACCTGGAATACCTTCAGTAGGATTGGTATAAGCTCCTCCTTAAATGTCTTGTAGAATTCTACTGTAAAGCCATCTGGTCCAGGGCTTTTTTTTTTTGTAGGTAGTTTTTCTTATTACATAGTCAATTACCTTGATTGTTATTGGTCTATTTAGGGTCTCAATTTCTTCTTGTTTCAACCTAGGCAAGTTGTGTGATGACAGAAAGTCCTCCATTTCCAAAAGATTTTCAAGTTTGTTTCCATACAAGTGTACATGGTAGTCTCTAATGATCTTTTGTATTTCTTCAGGATCAGATGTGACTTCATCTTCTGTGTTTCTGATTGTGTTTATTTGAGCTTTTTCTCTCTTTTTCTTGGTCAGTCTAGCTAGGGGACCATCGATCTTGTTTATCCTTTTGAAGAACCAGCTTTTTGTTTCATTGATTTTTTTGTATTATCTTTTTGTCAACTTCCTCTTTTCCTATTTGGATACTCCTGATTTCCTTCTCTTGCCTGATTGCCATAAAAGCAGTGTTAAGAGAAACATTCATATCTTTGCAAGCACACAGCAAGAATATAGAAAAATCACAAGTAAACCGCTTAATGTCACACCTAAAGGAGCTGAAAAGGCAAGATCATCTAAATCCTAACTTTAGCAGAAGAATGCTGATTACCAAGATAAAATTAGAATTGCAGGATATAGAAGACAAAAATATCATATAAAGGATCAACAAGACAAAAAGTTGGTTCTCTGGAAAGATAAATAAGATTGACAGATCCCTGTCCAGATGAACTAAATAAAGAGAAAGTTAAAATAAACACAATTAGAAATAGCCAGGCATGGTGGGAGGTCAAGGTGAGAGGATTGCCTGAGCTCAAGGGTTCAAGACCAGCCTGGGCAACTACAATAAATCAAAAAATTAACTGGGCATGGTGGCGTGTGCCTCAGCTACTTGGAAGGCTAAGGTGGAAGGATTGCCTGAGCCTAGCAGGTCGAGGTTGCAGTGGCTGTGAGTGTGCCACTGTACTCCAGTCTGGGCAACAGTGAGACTCTGACTCAAAAAAAAAAGAAATGCAAAAGGTGAAGTCACAACTGACCCTTAAGAAATTCAAAAGATTATAAGAGATTACTGTAAAAGCCTGTATGCAAATAAACTAGAAAACCTAAAGGAAATGGAGCACTTTCTGACATTACACAACCTCCCAAAGTTGATACAAGAAGAAATTGAAACTCTAAACAGACCAATAACAATCCAGGAAACTGACTCAGTCATAAGAAACCTCCCCACCAAGAAATGCCCTGATCGAATGGCTTCCCAGCTGAATTCTATAAGGCATACAAGAAAGAGCTGATACCAATCCTACTGAAAGTATTTCAGGCGATTGAGAATGATGAACTTCTCCCCAATTCATTTTATGAGGCAAACATCATACTGATACCCAAACCTGGTAAAGACCCTGTAAGGAAAGATAATTACAGACCAATTTCCTTGATGCACATAGATGCAAAAAAATCTCAACAAGATTTTAGCAAATCAAATCCAAAAACACATCTTAAGGATCATTCACCATAACCAGATGGGCTTCTTTTCTGAGATGCAGGCTGGCTCAACATTCACAAAATCAGAGACATAATTCAGCACATTAACAAATGAAAAACCTAAAATCACATGATTATATTATTAGATAGAGAGAAAGCATTCTGCAAAATCCAGCATCCCTTCCTGTTAAAAACCCTTGAGCACCTAGGCATAGAAGAAGGAACATTCCTTTAATCAGTAAGCGCCATCTATGATAAGCCCACAGTCAGCATTTTGCTCAATGGGAAGAAGCTGGACGCACTCCCCCTAAGAATACAAACAAGGCAATGATGCCCACTCTCACTGCTCCTGTTGAACATAGTGCTGGAAGTCCTAGCCAAAGCAATAAGGCAAGAGAAGAAAATCAAGGGTATCCAAGTAGGAAAAAAGGAAGTTAAGTTCTCTCTTTCTTTGCAAACAAATATGATTCTATACCTTGAAAGCCTTAGGGAGTCTGTCAAAAGCCTCCTCGCACTGATAAATGACTTTGGTAAAGTCTCAAGTTACAAAATCAACATGCAAAAGACAGTTGCATTTCTATACATCCACAGCAATTAGGTGGAGAACCAAATAAAAAGCACAATCCCATTCACAATAGCCACAAAACAAATGCCATACCTTGGCATCCGCCTAACCAGAGAAGTGAAAGACTATAACAATAACAACCATAATATGCTGCTCAAAGAAATAAAAAATGACACAAACAAATGGAAAAACATTCTGGCCTGTAATCCCAGCACTTTGGGAGGCTGAGGCGAGTGGATTGCCCGAACCTGCGGGTTCGAGACCAGCATTGGCAACTTGGAAAGACCTCATCTATACAATAGATACAAAATACCCAGGTGTGGCAGCGCATGCCTATAGTTCCAGCTACTTGGAAGACTGAAGCAGAAGGACTGCTGGAGGCCACATTGATGCTGGAGTGACCGTGAGTGTGCCACTGCATTCCAGCCTGGGCGACAGAGTGAGACTCCAACTCAAAAAAAAAAAAAAATTAAAAATTTAAAAAAATTCCATGCTCATGGATTGGGAAAATCAGTATTGCCAAGATGTCCATTCTGCCCAAGGCAATCTATAAATTCAACGCAGTACCCATCAAATTGCTAACATTTTTCTCAGACCTGAAAACCACAATACAAAAATTAATATGGAAACAAAGGAGCACAAATAGACAAAACAATCCCCAGCAAAAGGAACAGTGGGAGGTACCACACTTCCAGACTTTAAACTTTATTATACAGCTACAGTAACCAAAACAGCCTGGTATCGATACAAGAATAGGCACATGAACCAATGAACAGGACAGAAAGATGGTCTGTCAACCAATGCATCTTTGTCAAAGCCACCAATAACAATCACTGGGGAAATGAGACCACATTTAGCAAATGGTGCTGGGAAAACTGACTGACCACATACAGAAGAATGAAACTGCACCCCTACATGTCACCACATTAAAAAATCAAAACTAAATGGATCAAAGACCTAAACATAAAACTTCAAACTATAAGAATCTTAGAAGAAAACATGGGAAACACCCTTACACACATCAAAGTAGGCAATGAATTCTTGACCAAGTCCCCAAAAGTGAATGCTGTAGAAGCTAAGATAGGCAAGTGGGATCTCATCAATTTGAAAAGCTTTTTTTTTACACAGCAAAATAAACCATCAAGAGAGTAAAGAGACAACCCACAGAATGGGAAAGAACATTTGCAGATTATTTTGCAGATTATTCATTGGACAAAGGCCTACAAGAAACTCAAACGAAGTGAAAGAAAAAAATAAAACAACAACCCCATTAAAAAGTGAGCAAAGGACATTGAACAGACGCTTCTCAAAAGATGACATCCAAGCAGCCATCAGACACATGAAAAACTGCTCAGCCTCACTAATCCTCAGAGAACTGCAAATCAAAACTACAGAGTGATACCACTTAACTCTAGTAAGGATGGCTATCATTAAGAAGTCAAAAAACAGCAAATGCTGGCATGAATGGAGAGAAAAGAGAATGCTTCTATACTGTGGGTGGGAGTGCAAGCTAATTCAACCTCTATGTAAAGTGGTGTGGTAATTCCTAAAAGAAATAAAAATTGTCTTTTCATACAATACAGCAATTCCTCTCCTGGGAATATACCTGGAGGAACATAAATCGTTCTACAAAAAAGATACCTGCATGCTTATTGCCACACTATTCACAATAGCAAAAACATGGACCAACGCCATTGCCCATCAAAAGTGGACTAGATAAAGAAAAATGTGGTACATGTACACTGTGGAGTATTACGCAGTCATGCTAAGTGAACTATCACAGAAACAAAGATCTGAATACCACATATTCTCACTCCTAAGTGGGCCTTGAACATGAGTCACATTAGCACAAGAGAGGGATCAGTAGTCACTGGGCACTGCTAGGGGAGGGAGGGAAGCAGGAGGGTGTGGGGGCACATGACAACACAAAGGGCACCAGGGTGAGTGAGGGTTCGGTAGAAGCTCACACTTGACCTGTATGCAGCCTACTTATGTAGTTAATCCTCACAAGTACCTAACATTCCTATAATAAAATAAAATTTTTTTAGATTCTGCCATAAGAAAATCCTGTAAAGTAAATCAAGCTCTGTGTCCTTGGGATCTAATAAGATTGGAGCCCGTTCTTCCTCCCTTAATCTTTGCCTAAATCACATTTCTTCTTACACTAGTCAACACTCTTGCAAAATTCAAAGTTTATAAAAAGTAGGAAAATTAACCTGAAATAGCATGACATCAGTATGCAATATTGAGAAGCAGGCTGGGAGAAAAACTGGTGATTATATTTAGACTTAGAGAGGATAAAGTTGATAACAATAATAACAGCACATTTATTAAGTGCCTCCTATATGCTGGAAACTATGTTATCTGGGCTTTCTATTTTATCCCATCAGTCTATATAGCTGTCTTTATGCTAGTAACACACTGTTTTTATTACTGTAGCTTTGTAATATGCTTTGAAGTCAAGAAATATGAGGTTTCTAACTTTGTTCTTTTTCAATATTATTTTTGCTATTCTAGTTTTTTGAGACTCCATATGTTTTAGGATAGATTTTGTTTATTTATGTAAAAATGCTGTTAGGGTTTTGATGGGGTTGTGTCGTAGAAACTATGTTATGCACTTTGGAAATATCCCATTTATTTCTTATGACACCCTGTAACATAAATACTATTATTCTTTCCAAAATACATATACAGTTTTGCGTAGTTGGCAGTATTTGTAGCCAATGAGGTCTATACAAGGTGCAAGTATTGCTAATCAAAAACTTTTCCCAATACCTCTCCCTTATGACTCGAAATATAGTCAGCAATGGCAATTTTTGACAGTTTCTATGGAGACTGAATTTTAAAAATGCACATAAGAAAAATAAGACACATAGATGTGAAGTAACTTGCCCAAGGCCACACAAATAATGAATGAAAGAACCGGGACTTGCACCCAGGCAGTCAGACTCCGATCACCGTCTACTTAACCATGATCACGCATAGCCTTCCTACTGATAACTTGGGAAACCTAAAAACTTCCTGTCCTGCTACTGTAGAAGTCTGCATAGAACAAATTCAGGTGGTTGTTCACCAACATCCATTCTCTCTAATACTAGGACTTCTGAGTTTAGGTTTGCCACATGTCCACCCAGCTGGTGACCACACATCCCAGCGTAAGTATGGCTATGTGAATAAAGTTCTGTCCAACAGGGTGTGAGCATAAGTCATGTGTGCACTTTTGTAGTGTACACCTATGAAAAAACACTCATGCACTCCTGTGCCTTTTCCCCTTCTTCTTCCCGGTTGGGTGGAAAGTCCTACCCAGAGGTGACCTAGCAGCCCCAGTGCCATGCATCACCAAGGACTGAGATGGGAGAGACAGACAGACTCTTGGTTAAGCACGTGTCCTTGGGTTTTTCTTGCTATCTTAGCTTAAACTCAAATCAACAGAATTCATTTTGGAGGGAAACTTCACTTGGAATTTTTGTGTCGGGAGTTCAGTATAAAGAGACTTCCAAATGCTTATCCAAAAAATGGAATTATCAACATATATATATATATAGCATTCAATGTTTGCTGGTGATTTTTTAGGTTATACTTTCCAACTGAGCATCCCCTTTTTTGGTCAGGGTCTTACTCTGTTGCCCAGGCTAGAGTATATGGTATGATTATGATGATCATGGCTCATGGCAGCCTCAACCTCCTGGGCTCAGGTGATCCTTCCACCTCAGAGCCACCACACCTGGCTAATTTTGTAATTTTTTTTTTTTTTTTTTTGGTATTGATGAGGTTTTGCTATGTTGCTTAGGCTGGTCTTTGAACTCCTGGGCTCAAGCAGTCCACCTGCCTCGGTCTCCCAAAGTGCCCAGCCCCCAGTCAAGTTCTTTTTTATAAAGATATTGGCATCGACCTGTGCATATTAGGGCATGTGCTTTGAATTTCTTTCCCTGAAGTCGTAACAAATATTCATCCATCCAAATTATTTTTACCTGTGCCTCTGATCATCTGCTTTTGCAGGTGAGGGTGCCTGCCTGGAGCTGGGAATTTGGCCCCAGTTCCAAGGACAGGGCCTGGTCAACTGGGTTATCCCAGCAGCAAGATCACAGTTGACCTGGAAACACCAGCTAGGACAGCTCAGACAAGTCGCTATTGTATGTACTGACATGGTTGATGTGCTTCTCCCAGAATGCCATGCTAGGGCCATGAGTAAGGCTCTTGCCTCATCCATATTGGTGTCACCAGCAGCTCTCTCAGTGACTCACATATGGTA
Organism: Cephalopachus bancanus; assembly: GCA_027257055.1. NCBI lineage: Eukaryota > Metazoa > Chordata > Mammalia > Primates > Tarsiidae > Cephalopachus > Cephalopachus bancanus. Next base: position 6,776,935 of record JAPVLO010000073.1, read on the forward strand.
GGAGTGGAAGAGAAGGTGCCTGAAATTCATTACCCAGGTGTAAATTTCATGTGATAGTCATCAGAGCCACCCTTAGGAAGCGTGTGTTTGGAGCAGTTAATGTGAGTATAAGACTTTTCAGAACTGTCTTATGAAAATTTTCAAATATTTTTAAGTAGAGAGACTAGTTTGATGAGGGTTCACATCCATTAAATGTTTTATATAGATAAAATCAAGTTAAAAAGAACATCGCCAGGCACAGTGGCTCACTCCTGTAATACCAGCACTTTGGGAGGCAGAGGCGAGACGATTGCCTTGAGCTCAGGGCTTCAAGACCAGCCTGAGTAACATAGCGAAAACTCATCTCTACAAAAAATTTAAAAAGTTAGCCGGGCGTGGTGGCACATGCCTGTGGTTGCAGGCTGAGGGAGAAGGATTGCCTGAACCCAGAAGGTTGAGGCTGTGGTAACCATGAGCATGCCACTGCACTCCTGCCTGGGTGACAGAGAGAGATTCCAACTACAAAAAAAAAAAAGAAGAAGAAGAAGAAGAAGAACATCAAGGTAAACTTGGAAGAGGAAGAGAATTTGAGAAAGAACAGACAAAAGAAGTATAATAAAAGGAAGGGGTCATGCTCAAACAAAGGCTCTTTACAAGAGAGACAACAAAGGCCACAGCTTACCTTGCCTGGAACATCCCTAATATTACACACGAGGTTTAAGAATAAGTGAATCATAATAAAACAGTTAATATTTCTCAAATCTTTCCTATGTGCTAAACACTTTCACAAATGTAAAAGGTAGCCAATATTATTTTCCCCATTTTAAAAATGAGAAAAATCAAGACTTTAAGAGCTTACAGTAATTTTCCGATACAGGGGCCTCCAGCCCCTGGGCCCTGGACAGATAGGAAGTGGGCTGCATAGCAGGAGGTAAGCAGTGGGTGAGCAAGCAAAGCTTCATCTGTATTTACAGCCACTCCCCATCACTGGCATCACCGCCAGAACTCCATCTACTGTCAGATCAGCCGTGGCATTAGATTCTCATGGGAGTGTGAACTGTATTGTGAATTGCACTTGCCAGGGATATAGAAATAAAGAGCACAATCAATGTAATGTGCTTGTATCATCCCCAAACCATCCCTCCAACCCTATTCGTAGAAAAATTGTCTTCCATGAAATCAGTTCCTGATACCAAAAAGGGGGACCACTGTTACAATTCCATGGCTGATGACTGGTAAGGATCAGAGCTAGTATCTGAGGTCAAGACCTTCTGACTCTTAACAACAACCCTTCAATAAATAATTTTTGTCTAATAAAAAAAGACCTACAGGCCAATATCCTTGATGAACATTGATGCTAAAATTCTCAACAAGATCCTAGCAAATCGGATTCAACAACACATCTCAAGAATCATTCACCACGACCAAGTAGGCGTCATACCTGGGATGCAGGGCTGGTTCAACATTCATAAGACCATAAATGTAACTAAATACATCAACAGATGTAAAAACAAAAACCATATGATTATATCATTAAACGCAGAAAAAGATTTTGATAAAATCCAGCACCCCTTCTTGATGAAAACCCTCGAACATCTAGGCATAAATGGAACATACCTCAAAATAATAAGAGCCATCTATGAGAAACCCACAGCCAGCATACTGCTAAACAGACAGAAATTGGAAGCATTTCCCCTGAAAACCGGAACAAAGCCAGGATGCCCACTCTCAACCCTCCTTTTCAACATAGTTTTGGAAGTCCTAGACAGAGCAATCAGACAAGAGAAGGAGATCAGTGGTATCCAGATAGGAAAAGAGGAAGTCAAGTTATCCCTCTTTGCAGACAACATGATTCTATATCCTCAAAACCCAAGGGAATCTGTCAAAAATCTCCTTGCAATGATAAAGGACTTTGGCAAAGTCTCAGGGTATAAAACCAATGTGCAAAAGACAGTCACATTTCTATATACCAACAACAAACAAACAGAAACCCAGATGACACAAAGAAATTGAAAAATATTCCATGCTCATGGATTGGAAAAATCAATGTTATTAAGATGTCCAAGGCAATCTACAGATTTAATGCAATACCCAATAAATTGCCAGCAGCATTCTTCTCAGACCTGGAAACAACAATACAGGAATTCATATGGAAACATAAGTAACCACAAATCGCCAAAACAATCCTCAGCAAAACCAACCAACCAAACAAAAAAACAAAACAAAAAAAAGCATGAGGTAGCACACTCCCAGACTTTAAACTCTATTATAAAGCTACAATAATCAAAATAGCCTGGTATTGGTACAAGAACAGGCATATAGACCAATGGAACAGAATAGAGGTCCCAGAAGTAAAACCTCAATTTCTCAACCAACTCATCTTTGACAAAGCCTCCACCACCCACTGGGGAGAGGAGAACCTATTCAGTAAATGGTGCTGGGAAAACTGGTTGACCACATACAGAAGATTAAAACAAAATCCCTACCCATCACCATGCACAAAAATGAACTCTAAATGGAACAAAGACCTAAATGTAAAACCTCAAACCATAAGAACCTTTGAAAATGCAGGAGATACTCTTATGGAAATTGAAACTGGCAACCAATTCCTGATCAAAACCCCAAGTGCCCATGCCATAAGAGATGAGATAGACAAGCGGGACTTCCTCAAACTGACAAACTTCTGCAAAGCCAAAGAAACCATCAAGAGAGCAGGGAAACAGTTCACAGACTGGGAAAAAATATTTGCCAACTCTATGTCTGACAAAGGCCTGACATCTAGAAACTACAAGGAATTCAAACGTGCTGAAAAGAAAAAACAATTACATTACAAAATGGGCAAAAGATATGAATAGACAGTTCTCAAAAGAAGATGTACGAGCAACCAACAGATACAGGAAAAAATGCTCAGCCTCACTAATCTTCAAAAAAATGCAAATTAAAACCACACTGAGATGCCACCTATCTCCTGTCAGGATGGCTATCACCAATAACTCAAAAAAATAACAGATGCTGGAGAGGACGTGGCAAAAAGGGAATACTTCTACACTGTTGGTGGAAGTGTAAACTATTACAGCCTCTGTGGAAAACAGTGTGGCGATTCCTAAAAGTTCTAAAAATTGACCTTCCATACGACCCTGCAATCCCCCTACTGGGAATACACCCTGAAGAACACAAATCACTCTATAAAAAAGATATCTGCACATTTATAGCATCATTGTTCACAGCAGCAAGACCATGGAACCAACTGTGCTGCCCATAAACGAGGAGTGGATAAACAAAATGTGGTACATATACATGATGGAATATTACGCAGCCATAAAGAAGAACAAAATCATGAACTTCACAGCAACCTGGGCGGACTTAGAGTCTATAATACTGAGTGATCTTTCACAGAAGCAAAGAACTGAGTATCACATGTTCTCACTCATAAGTGGACCTTGAACAATTATCATAATACTATAAGAATGATTGGCAGTAGTGGGAAACTGCTGGGAGGGAGGACAGGGAAGCGGGATTGGCAGTGGGAATCTGCCTGGGGAAGGGGGAGCACACCTCATCAACAAGGGTACCTGCATAATGAACCTAACCCTGAATTGTACCCCACATCTTTAAAATACAAAAATAAAAAAATTTAACAATGAGAAAAAACCAGACCTGTTTGTTAAGTCTTGTCCATGGACTTTTTGACTCAAAATCCATTGGAGCACATGTCAAAAGGCAGATTCCTTGTCCCCACCCTAGGCCCTGTGAACCAGAATACCATGCTGTGAAGCCTAGACATATATGCATTTGAAACAATTTTTTTAAAGTCCATCAAAGTTTGAGAATCATCGCTCCATGATCTATTGTGGAGTTGTAGACTCCATCAGAAGTTCTCTAAACATTTTTGATTAATATATCGATATCACTATTCTAATGGATTACACATACTATAAAGATACACAAAATGTTTTAAGTATCCCCTGGCCATGTACATGACACCCAGCTTTTAAGGAGACTGGTTATAGTCAATACAATATGATTTTGCCACACTGTTTTATCATGTCACAAATATCAAGAGTCATAAAGTGGAATTAGCCCTCAGAAATTAAAAATCAGAAGATTCCACATAAAGTTCCAGATTTCTGACTTCTTTTGAAAAACAGTAGATTTGGTCACTCGGGCCTGCATTTCTGCCATAAGAATTGCCAGGGACTGCTTAGGAAAATGGGCTAGAGCTGAACAGTGACCCCTTGGAGAGGGGGCACAAAGGCATTCCTCTGGGGTCACTGATAGCCCTGGCTAGCCCACCTCACTCACTAGTATTAATCATCAAGGAGGCAGGCATTCCAGGCTTTGCCATTAGAGCTACTGCCTGAAAAAGAGGATTTCAAACTCTAGCCTAACGTGAAGATGAGCTTTGTCTTGGCATGTGGTATGTTCCCAGGTAATTTTTACCCTCTTAACTTTTAAAATTAAGTATTTGAGTCTGACTCATACATGTGCCATTTTTGTGGACTTCAAATCCTAAAAACAAAGGAATTTTACATAGGTAAACCTAATCACAAGCCCATGATTATCATGTGCACTATCGTGACAGCTTGTTTTAATAACTTAACGCAGGTTATGAGAGAGGCTGGGGATAACAACATGCTACTAAAAGAAGGAATTTTACTAACCAAGGCATTTTTAAAAACATAATTAGCATTGTCACTAGTTTCAAGGGAGATTTAAAATAACTATGCTGTCACTTTCCAAGGAAGAGTGTGCAAATATAAAAGCAATCCTATAAATTAATAAGCAAGATTCTCTCCAGAGATTAAACCATTCATTGTTCATAAGGTAGGGACTTAGGCAGAAAAAACTATTACATTAGCACCTCCGAATTTCACTGGTAAAAGGAGTCACCAAGTTTTAACCTGAAGTTTGTGTTTATCTGTTTATAGCTGGACTACCATGAAACTGTCTTGTGAACCCATCACTTCACAGCACATCCAAAAAGAACAGAGACTTAAACTACAGAAGCCTCCACAATGAATTTTTATTGAGGAACTTTTTTCTTAGTCATAATGAAATTTTTTTTTTTTTTTTTTTGAGTTGGAGTCTCACTCTGTCACCCAGACTGGAGTGCAGTGGCCGCTCCCGGCCACCGCAGCCTCGACCTGCTGGGCTCCGGCGATCCTTCCGCCTCAGCCTTCTGAGTAGCTGGAATTACAGGCATGCGCTACCACGCCCGGCTGATTTTTTGATTTTTATTGTAGAGATGAGGTCTCGCTGCCCAGGTGGGTCTCGAACCCGCGGTCTCAGGCAATCCACTCACCTCAGCCTCCCAAAGGTGCAGGATTACAGGCTGAGCCACCGAGCCCGGCTTATAATGAATTTTATTAGAAAAAATAATCTCTTAAAAATAGAAGTGATAAGTTAAAATTTACATCGAGCAATTTGTCAGAGATTTTAAAAAAATAGAGATCAAACTGCCTTGATAAAATTTAGATCTGTAAACATATGACCAGGAAAATTTACTTTGATAGAAACAATGGCCACCAATGAAAATTCACGATGGCAGAAGTTATAATGGATACAATTTAATACATGCATTAAATCCTTCCTGTACAGTTTATACAGTGCAGAATTTAATTTTTTGAAAGTAATGTTAGTAAAACAAAAATAAAAGTAAAAATTATTGGAAACAAGTTTACTAGACAGGACAGGAAACTGATCAAAGAGTTAAACTGCCTTAACAGAACTCATTTCAGAAAATTTATTACATCTGCATTCATAAACATGAAGTCTGGCTGGGTGCAGTGGCTAATGCCTGTAATCCCAGCACTTTGGGAGGCTGAGGTGAGAGGACTGTTTGAGCCCAGGAGTTCAAGACCAGCCTGGGCAACATAGCAAGACCTCATCTCTACAAAAAAAAAAAAAGAGCTGGGTGTGGTGGCACACAACTGTAGTCCCAGCTACCTGGGAGGCCAAGGCAGGTGGATTGCCTGAGTCCACGAGGTTGAGGCTGTGGTGAGCTGTGACTGTGCCACTGCACTCCAGCCTGGGTGATACAGTAAGATCCTGGCTCAAACAAACAAACAAAAACCCATGGAGTCCAAAGCAACCATGGAGGAAATACTCATCCTGTGGGAATGGTCGGGTTCACACTTTGGGGACAGAATGCCCAGCTCCCACTTGAGGGGAGTGTCCTGAGCCCAGTGGAACTCAGGCACAGGTGTGGAGACAGTCTGGCTGAACCTGCTGAAATTCCACAGTCCTCCCATTTGCCCATTCAAAATGGTAAATGTTATGCTATATATATTTTGCCATGCCTGGGAACCATCCACTTCTTTAGGCCTCCACGCAGTTCCATTCAGACAGGGTGACTCTCCAGCTGGCCTCCCTTTGTTCTCACTATTTCCCCCTGCCTAGCAGTTTTCCCATGTCCCAATTCAATACTCAGGTCTGGTGATTCCTTGTTGCCGCCAGCCCTGACAACCCAGACCTTAACCTTCCTCATAAACTTCTCCTGCCACAGTTACTCATGACCTCCAGGTTGCCAAATCCATCCAAAACGCTCAGATCGCCTTCCCTGCCCATCACTTCGACCTTCTGGTAACCATTTCTTCCCACATTTCCATGACCCCCTGCAGTGACTTTCAGTCAAGGGCCAGACCCACAAAGGACCGCAGCTGTGGGCCATTACTAACCTACATCCAGGCCAGCTGGGGGAAAGAGTGCGTCAGTCCTGAAGGAGGGAGCTGGGCAGTTTCTACCACATGCCTCAAACTCAGCAGGTCCAAAACCAAACTTATTTGGTCCTGACCATTCTACTTCTAAATCGTTTCCTGACTATCACTTCCTTTCTTGAAATTCTCATCACCTCCTGACCGGATTTGTGCGCCAAACTCCTTCTTGGTGTGCTTGACCTACTCCAGTTTATTCTTCACACAATCACCAGTGAGCTAGCTGGTATTTTTCTGTGTGTGTATTTGTGAAAAAGTGTGGCAAAATATATATAGCATAACATTTACCATTTTGAATGGGCAAATGTTCTGAACAGATAATTCTCAAAAGAAGGCATACAAATGTCCAACAAATATATATGGAAAATAATGCTTCAACATTATGTCATCAGGGAAATGCAAATCAAAACCACCACGAGGCATCATCTCACCCCGGTTAGGATGGCTATCATTAAAAAGACAAAAAAAAAAAAAAAAATAGCAAATGCTGGTGAGGGAAATGTCTCACTGTTGGTGAGAATGTAAACTAAAACACACTAAGGATACAAAATTATGGCTAGATAGGAGGAATAAGTTCTGGTGTTCTATATTCCTGTAGGATGACTATAGGCAACAATAACATACAGCTAAAAGGAAGGTTTTGAATGTTCCCAACACAAATAAGTGATAAGCATTTAAGATGATTAATATGCTAATGTCTGTCTCTGATCATTATATGTACCCCATGAATATGTATACTTGTTATTTGTCAATTTAATTAAATAAAAAAGCACTAAAATATTGACCATTTCACCAACTTTGAATGTATAATTCAGTGGTATTAATTACTTTTCAATGTGTAACCATTGCCACTATTTAGTTCCAGAATGTTTTCACCATCCCAAACAGAAGCTCTGTAACCATTAAGCAGTCGTTTCCCATCCCCTTTCCCCCCAGTCCTTGGTCATCATTTATTTTCCATTTCCCAAAGAATTTTTTGTTAAGGAATTCCATTTTAAGAATTAAAAAAATTTTTGTACAACAAAATATCCTCCAGGTCCTCTTGACCTCTCCCCGACCCCCACAGTCTTTCTCCAGCCCCCTCACTGCCTTACTGGTCTCTCTCCCTCCCACCTCCAAACGTACCGTTTGGCACCAGCGGCCAGCATGGAACTGTCTCGATCCTCCATAGCAAAGTGCAATCTAGCTTTTCACGATGGCTTGATTCATGGAGAGAAGACTCCTGGGACTCTTGTGAATACAATTCTCCATTTACCTCCCCTCCCCCAATCTATTTGTGATGTGATGTCCTCACAGCTCTATTGTAACATTTGCTTGTGGCACCCAAGACGATTTCCAACTGACAGCCTGACCTTACCCGACTGCCACCATGCCCGACTTCTTTTTTTGGGAATTGCTGATTTTGAAAGAGCACTGGCCCTGAGCACATTAGTTTAGGGATACGCAGTGGGCTGGGTAAAGATGAGGAGATCGGTAAGCTGAGGCCTGGATGATAAGGAGACGTTCATGTAAACAGCAGGAACAAGAATATACAGACAGAAAAACATGCAACAACATGGAAGTGGAGAAAAGCTGTGGTTTTGTGTCTGAGGAGCAGGAGGCCTGGGTGTCTGAACAGCAGGGACTCAGGTGACTGGCACTGGATAGGCTTGGAGATGTGCAGGGCACACAGGAGGTTTCGACTTGCGTCTGGTTCACTGGGAAGACATTTGTTTTCATTGGGAAACTTTTACTGCAAGCACTGAAAACCCCACTCAAAACGCTCAAATAATAAAGGGGATTTTTTTTTTTAGCCTTAGTAAATGAAAAGTCCAGAGGAGCGATAGCCTGCAGGTGAGGGCTCTGGCTCCTTTCTCAGAAGATCTCTTCACTTTGCTATTCCTGAAAGTCCTTGGGCTAGTTTCTCTGGAGGTCACAAGATGGTCTTGGCAGCACCTGGGTGTGTTTTTTTAATAGGGAAAAGGAGAGTCCAGCTTCTCAAAGTCATTTAACAGAAACCCTCAGCTTCCCCATGATTGCATCAGCCTGGACCAGCCCCAGTGTCAGGGGCTTGCTGTGCACCTTTAGGTTAGGTTTGGTCACTGCCAATTGTGAGAAACCAAGTCACCTGTTCAAAATCAAAGGATGGACACAGAGACGTGGAGTGCAGCAGAAGCAAGATTTTAGCTGTGGTCTTGCAAGATTGGGTGTCTGGTGGGCAGGCACACCCAGAGCAGTTACAACAAGCAATTTATCTTCTAGTATGAAAGTCCCTCCCCCTTCTCATTAGCTGAGGACTGCCGGGTCACAATCTCTCCTGGACACTGCCTAAGCAGTTTTTGGCCCAAATAAGGTTAAAATAAGTTCTTGCTCTTCGATTGGAGAGCTTCATCTTCCTTGTTTCTAAGTTTCATTTTCCCTGAGACGACGTGGGTATTATCACGTCTCCTTTTCTAACGAGCTTTTGGTCAAGTCTGCTTCCTAATACATGCTCTCGGTCATGTTAGCATGCTTCTTTCCATTTTATGAAAATAAATCATCTATTGTCCTTCACACCATCTCTAACTCAATAAGCCAAACTCTGCAGAGAATGGGAGAGACTTCCCTGACCTGTGAAGCTAGGGCAGGTAGCATGGCTGCTGCTTAATGAGGGTGAGGTTCTTCCCCAAAGAACCTGGAAACTATAAGGAAAGAAAGAGGCTGAGCATGGCGGCTCCCACTTTGGGAGGCAGAACCGAGAGGATTGCCAGAACCCAGGGGTTCAAGACCAGTCTAGGCATCTTGGCAAGACTGCCATTCTACTATATATATATTTAGACAAGCATGGTTGCACACACCTGTAGTCCCAGCGAATCAGGAGGCTGAGGTGAAAGGATTGCCTGAGCCCAGCAGGTTGAGGCTGCAATGGCTGTGAGCATGCCACTGCACTCCAGCCTGGGTGACAGAGTAAGACTCTGACTCCCCCCCCCCAAAAGAAAGAAAGAAAGAAAGAAAGAAACAAAAGGAGAGTAGATGCTAGTTGAGTAACCAAGAAAGTCCATTACACTACAGAAGGATTTTTAAAAAGCCACCCTAGCTGCAATGAGGTGATACATTGGAGGGACCAGAGTGGAAGAAGGGAGGTCACTGAGGAAACTATCGCACTAGTTCAGGTCAGAGATATGGAGGTGGAGAAAGCTGTATTTTGAGATAGAGTTGACAGAGCTTGGTGATGGATCAGGTGACAGGAGGCAGTTTTTGGGACCAGCTGTTTCAAATGCCATTCCTTGGAGTTTTTCTTTTAGGCAATGATGGAGTTTTAGAGTGAGTTGCTTTGCATGATGGTAAGAGATTACTAATTTCAGTTTGTTTTTCACTTTTTTCTCTTTCTGAATTAAAAAATATATATATTTTACAATTTGCCACAGCATATTCCCCTGCTCTTCTAATGTTTCCCAAATGAAGAAAACACCAATATCACAATTAATATGTGGTATTTTCTTTCTTTTTTTTTTTGAGTCGAGGTCTCACTCTGTTGCCCAGGTTGGAGTGCAGTGGCATGATCACGATGATCACAGCTGATGGCAGCCTTGACCTCCTGGACTCAGGTAATCCTTCCACCTCAGCATCCCAAGTAGCTGGGACTATAGGTGTGTGCCACTATGCCCGGCTAATTTTTAGATTTGTTTTTTTTTTAGAGAGACAGTTTCTCACTATTTTGCCCGGGCTGGTCTTGAACTCCTAGGCTCAAACAATCTGGGCACCTCAACCTCCCAAAGTGCTGGATTACAGGCACAAGCTGCTGCATCCAACCTATGTATAGTCTTATTAGAGTTTTACTTTTTTTTTTTTTTTTTGAGTTGGGAGTCTCACTGTGTCACCCAGACTGGAGTGCAGTGGCCGCTCCCGGCCACTGCAGCCTTGACCTGCTGGGCTCCGGTGATCCTTCCGCCTCAGCCTTCCGAATAGCTGGAACTACAGGCGCGCGCTACCACACCCGGCTCATTTTGATTTATTGTAGAGATGAGGTCTCGCCAAGTTGCCCAGGCTGGTCTCGAACCTGCGGGCTCAGGCAATCCACTCACCTCAGCCTCCCAAAGGCGCGGGATTACAGGCTGAGCCACCGAGCCCAGCTTATGCTCACTTTGTATCCAAATCAATTGACCGAGAATACCTTCAAAAATCATTTCTTTGTAGTCTAATAAGCCAAAAAGGACACAGCTTCACTTGAATCTTAGAATATTGTGAAACTAATATTCACTTCACTGATTGTTTTCAGTTTGAATTAACATGCCATCCAACCTTGCAGATTGCTGTCAGCAGGAATTGCACATGCTTTATTTAGCCTTTCAGTATATCAGTTATAAAGCATAAGAGTTCAACTACAGCCACTAGTTTAATCCTCTAGCTATCCATCATCTAAGGCTTACTGAAGGAGTTCAAGTAAACCTCCAGGATGTGGGTGGTTATTTTTGCAGACTAAGCAAACGACAGCTGCAATTTGATGCTCTTGATGGAAGTGCACAGGGTGTATCAATTCTGCATATAAATTCAGCAAAATACATTAAAACATTCATTCTTGTTCTGATTGCATGTTCTACTCCATTCTCCCAAAAAGAATTGCTTTTCCTCCGTTCATTAAAAAAGTTCATGGATTGACTTTGTCTCATTTAAAGTTCCCACATATTATGGTGTTTGATATTACTTTGCTGTGCTTTTTTTCTTTTGGGCAAGTTTCTGTCTGTCTGAACTTGTTTCCCATCCTCTTTTTACCATTGATGAGGATACATTTCGTGGATAAATACCTCATAATATCGTGCTCTGACTGACAAGTGACATGATACGTGGGAAAGAGTAAGGACGGCTAAGCTCCACGTGAAGTTTTCTTTTGTGGTAATGCAACACCATTAGTTGTAGCAGTTACTGTCAGGAACCCGCCTGCATCTTTTTTTTTTGGCATTACAGTTCCCTCAGTCTTCATGTGAAGGGCTAAACTGATGTGCAAGGCAGGCTGGGAGTGCCAGGGAGTTTTTAATAATGACCCTGGGAGCAGCCCTCAGCCCATGACTGGTGGAGTTTGTGTGTAGATAGCCTAGCTTTTTGCCCCTTGGTGGTGGTGGAGGGGGTGTCGGGGGCAACTCTGAGAAGTTCTCTGTGTAATCTCTCAGAGGTGCTCAGTGGGATTAAGCCCCAGTCCTATAGCAGTAACTTCTGAATGTGCACTGTTTTGTGTTCCTTCCATTTTGTTTTTCACTTCTAGAACTGGTATTTCTTGGGTTTACCCCTTAAATCAATGCCCTGCAGGAAAATTCTTCTCTGGAGGTCTGCATCTCGTGGAACTCAAGACCCTAGTTCTGATGGATTTTCAAAGTTGATGCCCAGTCTGCTCTCAATGATATCCAAGCTTTATTCTCTGGCTTTATTGTCCCGCCTTTCCCACATGGAACAAAGACTGTTTTGCCTCTTGACTAACTGGATTCAGTGTATCTAGTGGTAACTTTCTGAGATGTGGTTTCCTCGGAATCCTGGCCACACCCACCAGTCCCTGAAGCTGTGTACCTTCTGTTTAGAGAGACCAGCTGGTAAATGGTCAAACAATGGAGACGAAATACCACTTTTGTTGCTAATTAAGATGATATTGGAGACATGGCTTACAGCTGTGGGCAAGAGCACTTTCTGATCCTGAATCCCCAAATTAGGCAGACTGATTCATGCCTTCACAATGCTGGACACCCCAGGCTTCTGGCTGCCCGGGCACAGCCTGCCTCGCTAACATTTGCAGAATGGAGGAGCCAGACAAGATGTGTGAAGACAGGCAGATCTCAAAGAGAAAAGAAGGAGAAAGAGGCTGAGCAGGCACCTAGCTCCTGTTCCCCAGATTTCCAGTCAGAAGATTCACTCCCTCTTCCTTGTAGGAACGAGAGAAGGGGCAGAGAGAAGCCAAGAATATGATTTAATGGATTCCCTTTCTTGGGAACAAGGTATTAGGAAGAAGGAAGTTCCCTTTTCTAACACTTCTTAGGTTTTTGTTCTCCTGCTCATTGGGTTTAACCACCAAGTTCAAGGCCAACCAAGAGTGTGGCTCTCTCCTTTGCAGATCAGCAGTCTATCAGGACAGTGCCATTCCCAGTTTCATGAGCGTACCAACCCACCCTCCCACTGAATGGCAACTTTCTTGGTGTCTTCTGATGCTGGTGGCGAAGAGCATAGCTACTGCCCTCAGAAGGCAAGGCATTGCTTGGAGAAATTCCAGGCTATGCTGAACCCCAGCTGAAAGTTCCCAATATCATTTTTAATTCCTAATTATGTCTTGTCATGTTGCTCAGAATAGTATATCAGAGGTTCTGCAAAGAGATAACGTGACAAGGTAAAACTGTTTCAGGCTGGATGCAGTGGTTCATGCCTATAATTTCAGTTATTTGGGAAGTTGAAGGCAGGATTGCTTGAGGCCAGGAGTTCAAGACTCACCTGGGCAATACAATGAGATCCCCATCTCTAACAAACTTGAAAAAAAAGAAAAAAGTTAGCCAGGTGTCGAATGCACCTGTAATTTCAGCTATTCAGGAGGCAGAGATGGGAGGATTATTTGAGCCCAGGAGTTCAAGGCTACAGTGAGCTATGATTGTGCCACTGCACTCCAGCCTGGGCAATAGAGTAAGACCTCATCTATGAAAAAAGTTGCTTCCCTTAAAAAAAAAAAAAAATCACAGTAGACTACTGATGTCCCAAATTTAAGATGTAAGTTATTGTGAGTTTCCCAGGGATAAATTAAAGTTCAAAGATTGAATTCTCTTATCTGAGCTAAACTTAAAAGACATTAAAATCTAAAATTCATCCTTCCCAGTTTCTGTTTCAGCTCATCCTGAGTGAGAGGGGTTCTCGATGTCTCAAGGGCACTGGGGTTCTTCTGACAGCCTGGGCAATGTCTCACTAGAGCCACTAGTGTGACATTTTTCATTTTGGAACTTGATGTGAAACACCAAGTTTCTGATATATCTTGCTTTTAACACCTCATCAACAAGGGTACCTGCATACTGAACAACTGTACCCATATCTTTAAACAAAAAAATTTAAAAACAGCTTATCATTAAAGCACTTAACACCAACAAACTTAAACAAATGAACTCCAAGATCTTCCAGTAGTTACCAATATAAAACAATGCTCCTAGAACTCTGCATTTCCCACAACAGAGACTCTGATATCTTGACTTCAGATTCTCCAGCATGTGTATCCATCTGTGTAAGTTATCACAGATCCTTGATCTGTAAACTTGACGCCATGAGGAGGAATCTCCCTCAAGACATAAACACGTCTTACCATTGCTGTGGGAAGAACCCATAGCTATTTCTCTCAGGGTGACATTTGCATTCTTGCAAAGTTTCGAACTATGGCAAGTCCAATCACAAGCTCTATTTTGAGAGGTCTTTCTTTCCTGTTCTGCGCCCTATAAGCCTCTTAGCTCTCATCTCCCCGTGAGCCCTCTGTCTCCAGCATCCCCCGATCCAGGGAGTTTGGGCTCTAAGTAATGGCACGGTTTCCACATGCTCCTGTGTGCCGGCTCCTCAGTTCTTTGCCGCAGTGTCTCCTGCTGCTGCCTTCCGTTGTGGAATTGCCTAGGCTGCTGAAGCCCGTTTTCTAAGAATAGTTGCCCTTTCAGTCCCCCATTTGCTTCAGCTGGAAGCCATCCTCCGCTGACGCCTGAACTAGAGCTGCTGTCAGTGTTTCCGCAGCTCGAATTCCTAGGTGTGTATTCCTAGGATAGTTTGGCTATGAATGCCAGAAAACCTTAAATGACAGTGGAAGGTAGAAGTTTCTTTCTTTCACATAAATGTCCAGTTCACCTTTCCAGAGCTGTTCTAGTCCTCCATAGTGTCTGGGCTCCAGATTCCTTTGGCACGGATGCCCCACCGTGCTTGACTTTGACCAGACACCCATATCCTAGGTAACAGGAGGTAGGAAGGGCTGAAAAGCAGAGGGTGCCTGTGTCCAGGATCTTAAGGGACCTCCTGCTTACATGTTATTCGTCACAATTTAGACACATGAGTATCTTGAACTGCAAGAGAGGCTGGGAAATACTGGCTTCTTTACACCCAGCTGAACTTTATTACTTTTATTGAAGAAAGAGAGAATGAATATCATGGGCAACTGACAGATGAGCTGCACTGTGACCTGGTGAAGACAGACACCTCTGCCTAGCCCCTGGGCACACCATTGTCCCTTGCTTGAGGTTGGTCACGGCTTCCAATGTGCTTCTCTCTGCTCTGCCTTTTCAGCAACAGTTGGGGGATTTCCCTCCACACCTTTTAGGTAGGAATAGCTGAGTTTGGTACAGTGTAACTTACTTTTTTAGTTGAACCCTTTCCTTCCCTACACAGAGGCCTAATGCTGTCATTTTTTTTTTTTTTTTACTTTTTCTTTTCTGACCCAGACATGTACTTATCTAACATTCTGTTCTAGATTTTGTCTAATGGGACCTTCAGTTGCGAGAGAGAACTCTCTAGATTTTCATCTGCCAAAAGCAACCATTGTCCAAAAAATATCTTGGCCACCCTCACTTTCCTGCGTTAGGTAATCCTAACCGGCATGCATTTTCTGATTGAATTAACAGCTCGCCCAAGTTTAGGATCCTTTTATCACTGTCCTGCCTGGCTCTCTTCGGTCACGTTTCATCCTTATTGTTGCCTTCATTTAAATCTTAATTCTAAAAATTTCTTAGGTGTGTTCCCTTTGGGGCACAGGCAGCACTTGCCTCCCTATCTATAATTACAATGACATCTGGAAACTCATTCAGTAATTCCTTGAATTGCTTACTTTTGTCTGACTGATCTTCCCCTTTCAAATTGTCCAGGCTTTCAGGGTACACTTGGTATCACTGTCCTAGTCTTTAAGGAGCAATTAGTTTCCCATGGTTCTTACCAAGGAGCCTCTGGGTTGCTCGAGGCTACATGGAGAGTCCTTTGCCAGTAGTGGTCTTGCTCTCTCTGGGAGTTGGCATATTTGCAGGGATTTTGCTTCTATTCTTGTTAGATTTCTTTGGGTCCAAGTTAACATTTCTGCCCCCAAATAAACCCCAAAATATCTACCCACTTAAAAAAAAGTAAACTTCTGGACGGGCTCGGTGGCTCAGCCTGTAATCCCAGCACTTTGGGAGGCTGAGACGAGTAGATTGCCTGAGCCTGTGGGTTTAAGACCCATTCGGGCAACTTGGCGAGACATCATCTCTACAATAAATCAAAAATTAGCCAGGCATGGTAGCACGCACCTGTAGTTCCGGCTACTTGGAAGGCTGAGACGGAAGGATCGCCAGAGCCCAGCAGGTCGAGGCTGCGGTGGCTGGGAATGTACCACTGCTCTCCAGTCTGGGTGACAGAGTGAGACTCCAACTCAAAATAAACAAACAAACTTCTAATATGAATTAAGCCCTAAGTACATCATATTTTCCCTTCCACTGTTGGTCTATCCTTTGTTTCCCTTTTACGTGTATCTATCTGATTTGTACTCTGGGATATCAACTTTTTCTCCAAAAATACTTTTTCCTTCTCAAGTTTATTCTGTTCTCATTCTTCCATTTCTCCTGTTCTAGAAAAACTCTCCAGATATTCCCCTTGATAAATCTGATTCCTAGAGACACAGTGTTCTGGTCACAGAACTAATTGCCTTCTTAACCTTTGGTTATAAAATAACTTGTGTCTTAAACTAAGGCATTTCTCATTATGCTATGGGCTCCCACATCTTTGTTGTTTGGTTTTCAACAAAAGACTTCTATGGGTGTCCACAGAGCTGAAGGCTTAGAAAGCTAAAGCCCTGGTCAGAGCCTAGGTAATTTACCAGTCCAGTCAAGTTAGGACCACACAGTGGAAGGAGGTGGCTTTTGAGTCTCTGGACAGGCAAGATTAGTTGTGGGGCACCACCTGCAAAGGCTAGCATTAATCATTGAAAACTAGTGCCTCAGACTCCAGTGCTCCATAGTACATTGCTGTGTAAAGAACCCACTTGTAAAGAAATGACAGAATTTGAAAACCCCTCAAAGTGCAGGTCAATTTTGGCATCTCTAAAAGTGGCACATCATGGCCCAATGTGATACAACAGGGACCACACAACCCTCATAGAAGTACTGAAAAAAATATTTTTGAACCTAAATTTAATGGAGCTTCTGGATCTTCTGGTTTGCAGGATAAACAGGTGTTATGGTTTGAATGCTTTTGTCTCCTTAAAAATCCCTTTTGAAACTTAATCCCTGCTGCAACAGTGTGAAGTGGGGCCTTTAGGAGGGTGATTAGGTCATGAGGTCTCTGCCGTTATGGATGGGATTAGTGACCTTATAGGGATGGAGGGAGCTAGCTAGGCCCTTTGGTCCATTCAGTCCTTTCACCATGCAAGGCAGCATTCAAGGAGCCCTCGTGGAAGGAGAGACTGAACCCTCACCAGACAGGGAACCTGCTGGCGCCTAGATCTTGGACTTCCCAGCCTCCAGAACCAAGAAAAAAATGTATATTGCTTATATTATTATAGTAGCATGAATGGACTGACGCAATGGGTGATAGTGGAACATGTTAAATAATATAAAGAAGATACAATTATCCAAATCAGAAAGTGAGGCAAATGATCCAGTTGCTTTACCAAATAAGTGGTGTTTTTTAGAAAAGTATGATGATCCTTAAGAGCCACTCTGACCAAATGCAATGTGTGGATCTCAACCAACTACAAAAAGACATTTTAAAAAATGTGAAATTTTGAAATAATTTCAGACTTTCAGGAAAGTTGCAAAGTACAAAGACTTCCCACATACTTTCTGCCTGGATTCCCCAAATGTTAACATTTTATCATGTTTACTTTATTATTCTCTATATACCCATGTTAGAACAAAATGCTCTTTTATCCCTAAATACTTTAGTGTACATGAGTATTTCCTAAAAACAAAGATATTCTCATGTATAACCACAGTACAGTTATAAAAACCTGGAAATTAACACCAATACCACCACATTTACTACAGACCTTATTCAAATTTGGCCAATTGTCCCATTAATGTCTTTTATAGCAAAATATTGGTCCAGCATCCAATCAAGAATCACGTTGTGCTATCACTAACCCTCTGTAATCTAAAATACTTTTTCAGTCTTTTTTAAAAAATGATTTTAAGATTTTTAAGGAGTAATGGTCAATGGTCAATTATTTTGTAGACTATACTTCAACTTGGGTTTGACTGTTTCTTCATTTGACAGGTTATATACATTTTTGGTATAAATTCACAAAAGTAATGTTCTGTTCTCCTCAGTGCATCTTATCAGGAGGCACACAATATTTATCAGTTATGGAGCTATAATATTGTAAAGAAGAAATTTTGATACAACTGGGGAAAACTGAAAACAGATGATATAAAAAAATTATTGTTAATTTTGTTAGGTGTCATAATGGTTTTGTGGTCATATTTTTAAAAGATGGTAATCTTATCTGCTAATGATACACTGCAGAGAAAAGTGAAGTTAATTGGCTTGATGTCCATTTCTAGGGAGTCTGGCAACTCTAGGCAGAAAGCAATAATGATAAATAGCTAGCTCTTGAATATTCTAAAATAGTGTCTGATTTGCTCATTATCAAGGTCTTTGACCATTTTTGTCTTTCTGCTGTGGCTTTTCTTTTGGTCACTACATTCACAGTTCACCTAATATGATACAGAAAGCACATTCAAATTTTGTAACTTGTTGGATGAAGAAGGCCTGCAGGAAGAAAACTGAATCTACTAGTTAAAAATCAGGTTGATAAATAATTTGAACACTTCATTTCTTTGTAACTCATTATAAGTTTAATGAGATGAGATTATTTAAGATGATCACACAATAACATTTTATAGCTCAAATACAAAAAGTCTTCGTTTTAGTTTTCTACTTTGTTTTTGAAGAGACATTCAGTTTTGAAAAGTTTATTTCACCAAGGACTAATCCTTTGCTGATGTTTAAATTTAAACTACTGTATTCTTTCATGTCTGTCTCATAGGAGAAAAACATAAAAAACTGCTTCTGTGGTAGTTTCTTCTAGTTTTTCAAGCATTCTCGTAGTAGTATCTGGTTCAAAATACTGCTTTGTTTCAAAGCATGCAGTTTAGATGTATCTTCACTGATGATGGGAACATTTTCATTTTGTTCCTGAGCTGTCAGGTCACTTTCACTGTCCGACAGTGTACACAGGAGAGTGTCATTTTCATAGGTTGGAAAATAATACCTGAAAACAACCACAGATACATAGCATTAAATACCCAAACTAACAAATTGTCCAGAAAATTCCAGCCAGCTGAATATACATACAATTTTGCTAGATTTTCTTGCCAACAATTCAAAACATTTTGCAAAGGCTATATTGGAGACAACATCTGAGTTTCTTTCACTTTGACCTTTACTGGCTGACACGAGCCTTACTGAATCTAATATTCTGGCTAGCTAGTCATTCAGCCTCTGCTTGATAAACACACTATCTTCAAAGGTAGCCTCCTCCAGTACTGGGCAGCTCTAGTTTTAGATAATACTTCCTCAAATGAAGCTGAAAATGGCACCCCTCTCACTTCTACTCAAAGGTCCTAGTTCTTCCCTATTGGTTAACAAAATTCAAATATAATTATATTCTCAAACACAGATTCTTCAAATACTTGATGAAAACAATTATGTTTTCCCATGTGTTTTGTTTTCCAATCTAATCATTACAGGCTCCTTCACCCTAGGTGATCACAAAATAGAACATTTATAGAAGCTTAAGTTTGTTATTCTGGTTCCTTCTCTGAATACACTATGGAGCTGCTTCTGGAGTACCACTAAAGATTTTAATCTCTGTAAAAAGGATTATAGGAACAGGGAACCAGTTCAATCCAGGGCTGACTTTTGCTCTCAGAAATTTGGGATTTTTTTTGAAGAGGTAAAGCTAGTCCTTTTTGGTTGGATTTATGGGGAGCCTGACTTCACATTCCCTAGGAACAGAGGAACCTTTGGGCAGCTATCACTCTATAATCTCCTGAGTTCCTTTGGCAGAGGTTATCCAGAATGATGTGAGAACTAGTCCAGAAGGGTTGGACTGACAACACCTCAGTGGGTACATACCAGATGACTAACTGCTTAATGTTTTTAAAGTGCCAGGATTCAAACTATATACCAAAAGCTCCAGCATACCCTTTGACACAGTAATTTTATTTCTAGGAGTTTGCCTAAATGAAATAATGGGATAAGTGTACAAAAATGTAGGCACATGGATATTCATTGTATCAGTATTTATAATAGCAAGAAGTATAAAACAAATTAGGGTTATAGCCATACAATGGGATTTGGCAATCATTAAAAATGATCCAACAGGCTGGGTGTGGTGGCTCACAACTGTAATCCCAGCACTTTGGGAGGCTGAGGTAGGACGATCGCTTGAGCTCAGGAGTTCTAGACCAGCCGAGGCAACATGGCAAGACCTAATCTCTACCAAAAAATGAAAAAATTAACTGGGCATGGTGGCACTTGCTTGTAGTCCCAGCTTCTCAGAAGGCTGAGACAGAAGAATTGCCTGAGCCCAGGAGGTTTAGGCTGGCATGAGATATGATTGTGACACTGCACTCTAGCCTGGGTGACAGACTAAGACCCTGACTCAAAAACAAACAAAAAAACCCCAACAAATATATATTGGCTATGAAAAGATATTTACAATATTTTGTTAATAAGATATAATTTAAAATCTAGGCCTATTTCTTTATCAACATATGTATCTATCTCCATGCCACAAATTCTAAAACAGTTGTTTTCATTTGTAAGAGAGGGATCATTTAAAAACTAAGCTTTTTGGAGAATTTTACTTTTAACTATATGTCTATTCATTTTTTTTAAGTTTAAAGAAATTAAATAAAGGGACAAAACAAGGGAGATGGAGCAAAGAAGTGCACATCTGTTTGAGCAATACTTACTCCAACTGATCCCACATCTTTCTTTCAGGAAGCAGCGAAGTGTGTTTAGTTTCTTCCATGTGAGTCCTTAAGTCTGCTTTGGATTTGAACTTCACATGACAGCCGTAACATCTACATTGGTGAACTTGTCTCCGAATGAAATTGACCAGTTTCACTTGCTGATAGAAATTTAACCCTAAATCACAGTATACAGAATCACTGTCTAGACTGGTCAGATACATTTTCTCACTGTTATAATTTCTTAAAGGAGCTACTTATCTTTATCAAACCCCCGGAAGAAGGGCAATCATAAAGCATAATAATGGGTATCAAACAATAACAAGCCGGGCTTGGTGGCTCAGTCTGTAATCCCGTGCCTTTGGGAGGCTGAGGTGAGTGGATTGCCTGAGCCCGCAGGTTTGAGACCCGCCTGGGCAGCGAGACCTCATCTTTACAATAAATCAATCAAACGAACAAACAAACAAACAAAAATCAGCCGGACGTGGTAGCGCATGCCTGTAATTCTGGCTACTCGGAAGGCTGAGGCGGAAGGCTCACTGGAGCACAACAGGCGAGGCTGCGGTGGCCGGGAGCAGCCACTGCACTCTAGTCTGGGCGACCGAGTGAGACTCCAACTCAAAAACAAACAAACAAACAAACAAACAAACAAAAACCAATAACAACTGATATTTATTTGGGCGTATGTGCTAGGTGCTATTCTAATCATTTTTCAATGTATTAATACACTTAATCTGAAAAAACCCTGTTAAATAGGTTGTATTCTCATGTCTACATTACATATTAGGAAATTGTTTAAGGTTGAATAGTCAGTAAGTGGGAGAGCCTGGATTTGATACCAGGCTGTTGGCTGCAGAGCCCATGCTCCTGACTACTAAGCTAATGTATCTATATGTTTATAATAGCAGCAAGATGACAAATTCAAGGGACTAGAAGGGTAGCAACTGAGTTGAGTGAGAAACCAGAAGTGGCCATTTTACTGTTTTAGATCTGTTTATGCCTTAATGCCTCAAGTCCTTCTGTTGTGGTGATACAGAATGATAGTTCTAGCTGTACTGCCAAGCAGTGTAGTAGGTGTTTTACATACATTATTCACTACTCATAACATTTTTCTGACCTGAGGCCCAATGTCTTATAGCCGGTGAGTGCTGGAGCTGGAATATGAACTCTAGTCTAACTTCGCAACCCATGCTCTTTCTAATAAACTTCTCCACTTTATGATAGATATTAACAATGAAATTGTATTTTACTTGAAGCAGTTATATATGTAAGAAAGAAGGAGTATATGAAACCCAAAACCATATTTGACTGTGATTGTTCAAAATCACTGCTTTAGAGAGTTCTGTTAAGATCATCTGCATAAAGTCACATTTTCGCGGTGCACTGTCCAATCACAATTGCAGAACATAGGCATAATTTACAGGGTGGTTTATAAAAATGCAGCATCATAGGAAAAAACCTTCAAATAAAACTTACCAAGTTCTGACTTTACTTTGAGAAGATCAAATTTGTGTGCATCCTAAAAAAGGAATGAATACATGTGTAAGCACATGCATTATTTAGTTGTTCAGGCTGAAGTTACAGTTTATTCAAAGGAATTTGAGTACTTGAGACACTCAAAGTTCATCATCTTCTGCTCTGGAAATCTTCTGACTACTTCCCTCCACATCCTACTTCTTTTTAAAGCACAATCCAAATAAGTCATGTTAATCAGTTAAACATTTTAACTATTCACAGCTTATATCTATAGTTTTTACAATTTACAATGGCTGATTCTGCTGTCTTATAAAAGTGTGGATGTCTATGTATGTACTCTGCAGTCTGAGAGAGGTGTAGGTAAGATGTGGCTCTATTGTACCAGGCCTCTGGGCTAGAGTGATGGATTCTTTGTTCTACAAGCAGATAGACAATTTGACAAATTCTGCTTTTTGTATTATGCTGTCAAATACACTGTTTAAACCCGAAAGCTTCTTCTCAATCAGTTCTTCTCATAAATCACACTTCCTTTTGATTTTCACAACGTAGAGACTTAAAAAATATTTTTTATTAGACTCCTGCAATTGTGTGCCTGTGTAAATGTTTCAATTTACAAGCTCACAGAGGTTAATGACCACCTAACTCACTGTGATGGCATGGAGTGTAGCACCATATGCAGGATGGTCAGGAATTCATTGTATGTCATCACTGACAGTGACTGAGTAGAGATTAAGGACACCTGTACCTGAGGACCCTAGACAGGATAGAGTGCTAAGGTTACCATCAATACAAAGACAGTAAGATATAAATTAAATTTAAACATAGGAAATTACACACACATACTAATGCTAACTGTTTCAGAGAAACTAAAATAAAGGTAAATGCTCATGGCCGTTGAACACCTTCTAGGTCCTTATTTTACTAAGAACAGTGTTTCTGAATGAGGGTGGAGTAACAGTGAGTAAAAGAGAGGAATACAGTCCATGACTGGTTGGGGAGTTGGTGGGGGCCGGGGGTGGCAGGGAGGGGAGGGAGAGATTATCAGAATTATCCAGGAATATTTTTCTATATTTCACCCTCTACCTCCAAGCTGAAATACTGTTATGAATCATTAAAGGTTCCCCTTCCTTCCCCCAGTGTCCCACATTATAGGTGTAGGGTATGTGGCATCTCTCAGGTATAGCGGGGTGAAAAAAGGTTTAGATTCCTAGCTTCAGGCTTCATTTAAACATAAAAAATGGTGCCTAGAAGGAAAAGCACAGACTAGGAATGCTTCAACATTTCTTCTCTCTAAATCCTAGTGCCTGAAGGAACCCTGCACCCTACCTACCCACCCACTCTCCACTATTCCCTCAGGGGCTTGTAAATGGCAACATCCTCCCTTCTTGCTCTCGTATTCATTGGC
This sequence comes from Cephalopachus bancanus, assembly GCA_027257055.1. NCBI lineage: Eukaryota > Metazoa > Chordata > Mammalia > Primates > Tarsiidae > Cephalopachus > Cephalopachus bancanus. The sequence continues at coordinate 6,800,394 of JAPVLO010000073.1, forward strand.
ACTGGAAGCACTGGAAAAAAGACCAGAACCTGTCTATATCCTGGGTACTGTTAATCATGGTTGCAAATCTGAGCCAGAATGCTTTTGTAAGCATCTCGAAGTGGGATGGCTTCAGTGGTCTGTGAGATCCCACACCAACAGCTCAGCAAGGACCAGTCAGTTGCACTAGTTAAATTGCCCCAAGCCCAGGTTCTCCCAGACAGACCTTGCCTGTCTCTTCTGCGATGCCTAGAGCATGTTTAGAATGGGATAGTGATAGAGGAACTCAAGTACAAGCAGATGAGGGTGCAATAATTAACCCTTCCTCCTGTCAGAATAAAATAAAATTCAAATGCATAAGAGTATCTTACCTCCATGTGGACATACAATTTCTCAATTGTTTCTGCTTGCTTTTCACAAAATAAGCAGACTGCAGAGGCAGGGTGCTCTTCCCAGTCAGACCAGTCACTGGATTAAAAAAGAGAGCAGAAAACAGATCCCCTTCCTTAAGAGAATGTACTACAGAGTGACTTGGAACTACTTTCTCCATCCTAGGAAACTCTGCTGATCTCTTTCAACTTTGACATTATGGTAAAGACTGTCACATCATATTATGGCTTTCTGATACAGCTTTTGGAATTCAAAGCAGTACCATGAAATTCATATAAATAGCAAACAGGTGCTGTTCCATTTTCTCCTATTTGCCTTTCTTCTGAGCACCAAATCAGAGCAATGGCATCCTGAGACAACAAAATTTAATTTGCAAAGATGTGATGTTCTCTCATTAGCCACAACCACTAAGTGCATATGCTGTGAGGTGTGATGATGGGAATGTGTTTCTGCAAGATAAACAGTTTATTTTAAAAAGGAAAGCCATGTATCTTTCATGAGAGAAATACTGATCATTTAAAATGGGGCAAGTGTTAAATCTAGTGGTAGACAATAACTCAAAAAGCACACACGATCCTTTTTTATCACTTTCCCCCTTCCTTGCATTTATTTTTTGAAATACTGCCAACTCCTTGTCATGCCCAGACCAGGAAAACTGCCAGTAGGGAAGAGATGTAGAGTTGAAGACTATCCATTCAAACTCCAATGAGAGAATTTTTCATGGCAAGTTTCATCATGGATGTGACTTTGAAGCTCAATCTAACGTGATTCATACAGAATTTTCCCTGTTAGAAAATAGGAAATACCTTCCCTAACCCTATCCATCCAGGAGGACGTCACCAGTTCATTTGCTCCAGGTCACAGCTATGACTATTCATAACCTTTTTGTTATTAAAACTTCAACATTCACTCATTAAATAATCTAACTAGAATGTCTTAATGAAAAAGGAATGTTTTCATTCTCATTTGGAGAACTCTGCTTGAATCTAATACACATCAAAGAAATATAACAAATGGCAACTTTCCAACTGTGGGCTTTACTTCACTATTAAAATAATAAAAATTCAAATCCTGGGAGAGAAAAAAGACTGGAGAGCTTTGACTGAAGGGGATGAAAAACGGGATCTTTGTAGGCCGAAAAGAACACTTCTCAAGCTTACAATGGATGTTTTAAGTTAGTCATTGGTGGGAAGAACACAGAACAGGATTAACTTCAATTCAGTTACATTCTCTATTCTGATGGCAGCACCACGGAGAGTTCAAAGATATCACTTCAAGGTCTGAGCATCAGATGAGTACGCAAAGCACTTTGGATTGTATTTTCTCTGAATTATATATTATTTGTGTGTTCAATTAGTAGCTTTAATTTAGCTGGTAACAGTACCTTCAGTGATTTTTAAGTCATAGTTTTTTTGAATTCAAGTTTTTGCCACATTACATGAAAGGATGGATGATTCAGAGAAGAGGTTTTCTTTCTTTCTGTGCTCCTTCTTCATAATGATAATTTTAAGCCAACCTAAGGCACTGTCTTCCTACTCTTGAAATACTGCCACTGTCATTAATTAGCAGCAATATGGCTGGGTGTACAGGCTCACACCTGTAGTGTAGTGACAGAGTGAGACCCTGACTCAAAAAAAAAAGGAGCAATAACAAGTCTTACTCTTCCTGATGGTCTAGTAATTCCCGATCATCTTCCAACTGAACTTCCTCCCATGATTTTCCAAGTTCCTTTGTAGAAAAAACAAAGGTATTAGAGAGATTGAGGGGAAGAAGAGAAAGAAGAGAGAAAATATACATAGAACTTAAAAAAAGCCCTCAAAAATTAACCCCCCAAAATAAACCAAAAAAATCCCTGAAATGGTTTAAAGTAACATAAGATATACAGATAGTTCCCAATGATGGTTTGACCCAATGATTTTTTGACTTTATAAAGATGTAAAAGCAATATGCAATCCACATGTTCCTTGACTTAAGAAATTTCTGATACACACATCATAAGTTGAAAATATCCTAAATCGAAACCTTACAATATTTTCAATTTATGATGGGTTTATTGAGACGCAGCCCCATCCTCAGCCCAGAAGCATATGGTATTAAATTTTTGATTTCAGTGATAAGGAAGGACATATCCCAAAATGCTTTTAATATGTTTTTCTTTTTGGAGAAGCAGCGATGTCCTTTCAATCAAGTTCTTTTCTGTTACATTTAAATCAGTGTTCTCAATTCTGGATGCATATTAGAATCTCTTGGGGGTGTTTTTTTGTTTTGTTTTGTTTTGAAATCACCTCTATCTACTGGTGGAGTCCCTGGACAGCCTCCTGATGGACTCTTTCTACTCAGTCCCCACACAGCAGCTGCACTGATCTTTCTGAAGGACACTTCCCTGTTTGTATGAAACCAACCCTGGCTTGCCATCGTTCTGAGAACACCATCCAGAGTCCTCGCCGTGAGTTAGACCTCCATCCTAGCCCTGAACTCCCTCTCCACCCTTATTTCCCATCACTTTTCCCCTTTATCAATTTGCCCCAGCCAGTCTGGTCTTTTTGCAGTTTTTCTCTAACTACTTCGCCTAATAAAACCTCCCTCTTCCAAGTTGCTTTTTATTCCTCTATCATGCTTTACTTTTCCTCAAAGCATGGATCACTACCTGAATCATTCTGCATATCTACTTGTCTTCTTATTTGCTATCCATCTCCCCTACTAGAATGACCGTGAGGGCATAGCCTTTGTTCACTATATTTCTAGCAATAACAAGCCTGGCATACCATGGGCACTAGAAAGTACTTTGAGTTTAATTCTAACTTTAAAAAATCTACACATTTGAGGCCAATTTAGATCCTATCTCAAAAGGTCTTTCTAAGGTGATTAGATTACAAAGCACATAGCACTGGCATAAGTAGGTACTACAATACTCACTCAAGTCCCTTTCATCCCTCCCAGTCAGTGGAAAAGTTCCACCTTTTGGGGGCTATGTCTGGCAAGCCTAGTCATGGTGTTAGCAAAATTTTATGGGATGATGACAGGAATGATTTCATTTTGCCCAACCATTTCTCTTCTCTCCCTAGAGTTATGTCTTCCTTCCTTCTTGTCCTGTCTTCTCTCTCTACCCAATCTTCCCACTGCGACATGCAAACGTAGACAGTGTATCAAAGAGAGGACATAGCAACATTAATAGACACCCTTTCAAGCAGCTAAACTATGGTTAGGATCAAGTCCACCTGACCTGCTACAAGTACAGATATCTATGTTGTTGAATATCCTTCCTTTGAAAAAACACAACCAAAATTCACTCAATTATGAACTTTTTTTCTAAATCAAGGTATTCATTTAGCTGAAAACAAAGAACTACGAGTGCCATTATGATTTAGGGAGAAAAAGAAAATCCATCATTCATCAACTTAATGAGAGGTTTTGAAGCTGTCATGATCTATCAGCTAAATGATGCATAAACTCAGACAGAGAGATCTAACCTAACGTCTTTAGAGACAGTTAATTTGGACTCTAGAATGTACTTCCTAGAGTCCTCATGAAGTGTCTGAACCTCATTACAGAACACCAAGAATAGCTTCAACACTTCCAACAGAATCTTTGTTAGAATTTTTGGCAATGGATGAAATATTTCATGCCTTGCTAGGTTTCTCTGACTTGGACTTAAGGTCATGCTTTTGCTGTTGCAAGATATTATTCAAGAATGGGCCTTCTGTGATTTTAGCATTCTGAGTGATAGGGGCAAATGTTGCTTATCAATAAATGTTTTGAGCCAAAAGTAACAAAAAATATCTTTCACTGTCAAATTCCTAAACTCAAAGCAGCATTTTATGACTTCCTCAGTGTTCAGTATAATATGTAGGGATTTAGCTAAGCAATGCAGCATACCCATTTAGCACACTTGAAAGGAAAATGGATATCTATATTTATTAGTATTTAGAAAATAAGCAATTTGCATGTGACAGTGGCCCAGACTTTTCTAGAGTGTTCTGCTTTAGTCCAGTTAAATACATGATTTATTGTAGGAACCAGACCTGAAGAGAATAAAAAAACAAAATAAAACAAAGCACAAAACTCTCTAATTAAGACACTGTGCTTGCTAATGAATCATGTCACGAAAGCAAAGAACACAAGAAAAACAAAGTTTGGAAGACATATCAGTAAAGATGTTCAGAACACCCCCTCAAGTCCCTGCATCAGATGGTTTTTGAGCAATGAGAGGGTGGAAAAAAACATGGACATAAAAGATTCCCCTCATCAAGCACCCCCTTCGCCCTGATACATACACACTAACGTGTGCTTACACAAAACCTCGTCAGAGACAGAGAAAGAAAAGTGTTTTTCAAAAGTAAATAAATCATTTCATTAGCAAGAACTATAATAAAACTATGGAAAATAAGTGTCTACTTCTGTTGTAAAGTAGCTTTGTATACTTTAAGAATAAATAAACTTAAATCAAAAAATGAGAATAAAAGAACCAAAGCAAAAGCTAGTTTCCTTTAGAAAAACTCAGGGTTTGAAACAGGAGCACCTTAGGAATCCATTACTGAAGCCTTTGGGATGCTAGCCAGCATGTTACCCTCTGAAGCAGGGGCACCTGGATGTGAAATTAACCGGCACCTTGACCTCTAACATCCCCATTCTCCACTGAACCCTTTTGTTTGTGAGAAAACAAATTAAGAATTTAGATAACCCAGATTATGCAAAAAACCTTTAATATATTTGCAAGTCTGTTATTCCTTCTGATATGAATTATTAAACATGGAAATTATCTCACCTATGAAGGAATAAGGAGTCTGTCAGTTTGCTGAGCTCAGAAGAAAGCCCAAAACAGCCTCTTTGCCCCAGGCTCTCCTGCCTTTGATGGTTGTTAGAATGCCTCTTCCCAAGAACTTCCTGGACACTCCCATCACTGCTGTCCTGGAGATTCTACAGGTGTTGAAGTGGCGGTGAGGAACTGTGTGTGTGGACAACTCAATTATTGTAGGTATCTATAGGAGGCGTCAAATGCTGACTTTGTATGCACCATTACAAGGTGCTCAGACTAGTGCGTTTACATGTCTGTCTCCCATACCACTTTCTGAACTGCGGTGACACAAATCCTCCTCCTGCCTACAATATTTTTCTTTCTGTTCCATCATCTGATACCTGGATGGCACTCAAATGTACACAGAATGTATGAAGTCAATGAAATGAATGTACAGACACTGACTACTGATAAAACAGTTCTTCTGTCTTTTCTCTCAGAGGAATAAGCAGTTAATCTATCTCATTCTTTTTTCTTTAAATAATAGAACACTGTCATTATTCATGGCTTAAATAAAGTTTTAGAATTTAGTCTTTACATTGATGGTTAATCCTTCATGTTCTTCATATTAAATATTATCCATTAATGGGTTCCGAAATAAAACTAACATGCTGAGAAATTACTGGCCTTTGTTTTTCTCTAACTATACACCATTAGTATTTGGAACAGTTTTTTTGATATCTTATTCTATGCATTACTATACTTTAAATATACCACATTATCCCTTAAAATATTCCTAGAACGGCATTAATGTTGGTATCTTTGGAAACACTCCTCTCGTGTAGGACATCTGTACATCTTTAGAGAAGTCAACAGTCTTTTTCAATCCTTTTCAAAGGTGTTTACATAATTTCCATAATGCTAAGGCATTATAAAACATTTTAGATTTTTTTCTGTTCATCATTCTTACTGTTGTTGCTATTTATCTCAGTGGGAACGTATACAGAATTAGGAAGGCTAAGTTGTGGGACAGATTAAAGTTGGCTTTACTTTGGCCTTGGCTTAGTCTTTGGTTTGTTACAAAGAAAATTGGCAAGGGAGGGTGAGTAGATCATTATGAATTCATCACCATTACTTGACCAAAAAAATCTAACCCTAAGCATAAAATGTAGGTACTAGTATTACCTCAACTGCAAAAATGAAGGAAAGTGATGCAGAGGATAAATAACTTGCCCTATCTTTGAGAAAATAACTCAACCTCTCTATGCCCCAGTCTCCTAATCTATAAAATGAATTAAATGATAATACCTGACTCATAAGAATGTGATTAAGATTAAATGGCTGAATGTAAATACCTAGGATAGTTTCTGGCCCCTACTAAGTCGTCAAATAGCTGACAGTTTAAAAAAATGACTTCTGTCAATATTATCCTAAGGTTGTAATTTAATTTTCATCTTATATGTTATTAAGGCCTTTATATTCTCTTGAAGCACTTCTCTCAAGCCATAATTCATACCACATCAAATCTGGGCACTGTGAGGGCACTCAAACCTTGCATGCTCATCTAGAGATAGCTGGCCCTGGTAGATGATTTCAGTTTTGACAGTTACGCTACTTGATGTCCAGAAAATGAAGTATCACGCTTTTCAAAAAGTGCCAGCAGAATAAGAGTGAGCAGACCCTTTGAAGTAGCCTCTAAAAGGTAAACACCTCCAGTTACATAATGTTCCGCTAGTCCACGCTCTTGAATACTAGTTTAAAAGAGACTCAGAAGGAAAACCTATTAAATTGCTACAGTGGCTGAATATTTCTTAGCGCTAACACTTGAAGTACACTCCCTACTGAACTGGGCTGGGCCCTGAAGCAGCACTTGCTCTAGGAAGTTGCATCATTTCAAGAAAAGACTGAAGGACTCAAAGGGTACTTTTGCCTTTAGCAGGGAGGGAAACTACTCATGTAAACTTGCTTCTCAGGGGAGAATTTTAGTTTAATAATGCTCAGAAACCCCAGTGCCTCTGTATATTAAAAATGCTTTGTAAACTAACCAATTTCTAGCCTCTGTGTATTACAAATGCTTTGTAAACTAACCATTTTAAATCTAGTGACTGCTTGAATGTGTCCCTCAATTACATTTTGATTTTTGTAATAATTGCTTATTCAAATATTAGTTGGCCCTTAGAAATATTATGTTTGCAGTACTGCAATCAAGTTTGATATTATGAAAAGAAAGTCTTACCAGATAATTGATGACATAAAATTGGTCATATTCTCTGTTTTTAGGATTGATCTTACGATGCTGTTTTTTCCTCATGTGATCTTTAAGTGTATTTTTATCCCTGAAGGTCTTCTCACAGTACAAGCACTGCAAACTAAAAGAAATACACAAATACTGATAAATTAAACAAGTCTCCTGGATAGTTCCTACAACATTCCTTTATTACTCTTGCTTTATATTTACTCATTTTAGGTCATGCAGAATCTTCAGAGGCGATGTGCCATCCTTGTCAGAATTTCCTCCTCATTTTATTCATTTGGGTTTGTAGAAGGCATAATGTGGTGTATTTTGGAGTGGGCTAAGGTGGCCAACTTGGACATTTACTTAAAACTATGACAAAGATAGCTAGCATTCAGGTTATTTTGGTGCTTTACTAAATCAAATTACATATTCTAAAATGAAAATGTAAGTATATTCTTCAAATAATTATAATGATGACTATCACTGACTGCCCTATCGTATATAATAATTAGTACATGGCTGGGTGTGATGGCTCATGCTGTAATCCTAGCACTACGGGGGGCCAAGGTGGGAGGAGCCCTTGAACCCAGGAGTTTGAGACGAGCTTGGGTCACATAGTGAGACCCCAGTCTCTACAAAAACAAATAAATACATAAATAAAAATAAATAGTCCATGGTTTGGTATATCCCGTGAGCTGATTTCCAGGGTTTGATTCCTTGCTCCAACGCCAACTGGCTATAGGACTTACAAAAGTAACTTTCCCCTTCTGTTATAATTTTCTGATTTCTAAACTGCAGATAATAACTACATTTTAGAGCATTTTGATGGTAATTTCATTTATATGTTTATTGAATACTTACTGTGTGCTATGAACTGTGCTAGGTATTTTACTCATGTATATGCATAAGATAAAAAGCTGTTATTATTATTATTCTCATATACCATCTTCTTGAATATTTCCACTGATTGAATTCATTACTAATGAAGCAGTGATTACCACCAGTTTTGAACAGAATACTAGCAAAGTATCTTTCTCATACTAACCTTGACTGTTGATACTACCTGTAACTTCTACCCAGTAGAAAGTCGAGAGTTCTACTTTTTGGAGTCACACAGAGTAAGTCTAATCTTTTTACATGTAAACTTTCAAATGAGTGCAATCTCTTACTGCTTCAATTTTCAATTTTTTAAAGTCTCTACTAAACACCTTTTCATCTATTTCTTAAGCCATGGAATTTATTCTTTAGCATAAGAATATTCTTCTATAGTGTATTCTTCTACAGTAAAGAATTTACGGGTGATAAGCTGATTATGGATATTCATTACTGCTAATCTTGCTAGAAAGTACATCTGGTCTTAATTTAAAAATAGTCATTTAACAAAAGGGTAAAGGGACTCATTTTAATACCACTGATATTGGAACTTAAGAACTTTTTATAATTGATCTATATCACTGGATAATTCTTTTTTTTTTTTGAGTTGGAGTCTCACTGTCACCCAGACTGGAGTGCAGTGGCATTCTCCCAGCCACTGCAGCCTTGACCTGCTGGGCTCCGGCGTCCTGCCTCAGCCTTCCATGCCCAGCTAATTTTTTATTTATTGTAGAGATGATGTCTCACCAAGTTGCCCAGGCGGGTCTCGAACCCACAGGCTCAGGCAATCCACTCACCTTGGCCTTCTAAAGTGCTGGGATTACAGGCTGAGCCACCGAGCCCAGCCAGATAATTCTTAAATTTAAAATGTTATTGCTTTAAATATTGTGAGTTGAGACATCACATTTGTTAGTATTCTGGTTTGTCAGAGAAAAAATCTTGGGCCCTTTCCTAGAAAGAAAAGTAAATCGAGTCTTGAGTCATTTTGGTGACCTAGAGAATTTTCTTTCTTATTTCAACAGGCTAAGTAAGCTCTAGATACCCAAGGCTGCTAGAATGTGACCTTGAGACAATGAAGTGTCATTACATATACAAATGTGAATACAAGCTAACAGGCAGAAGAATGCATATAGTATGCATTCTTTACTATGTCTCACATAAAACTAAATAACATACATTAATTTGACAATATATTTACTTTACTAAATATGTACAAAAATTATAGTGAAAAGCACTTTGGGAGGCCGTGGTGGGGGAGGACTGCTCAAGCCCAGGAGTCTAAGACCAGCTTAGGCAACATAGTGAGACCTCGTCTCCACAAAAGAATTAGTCAGGTACTATAGCCTCAGCTACTTGGAAAACTGAAGTGGAAGGATCGCCTGAGCCCAGGAGGTCAAGGCTACAACGTGAGCCATGATCACACCATCACACTCTAGTCTGGGCAACAGAGCACGACACCAACTCAAAATATATATATACATATATATATTTAAATATAATGAAAAGTAAAGGAATTATAATTCCAAAATTAAGAATAGCGGTTTCTATAGAAATACTAATAGGGAAAGGCACACAGGGAGGTTCAAAGGAATTAATAATGTCCTGTTTCTTAGGCTGGGTGGTGAGCATAGTCCTCATATCCTATATAATACACCTTATATGGTATGTATATTTTTGGTATATATAATACTCTATTTTAAAAAATTCTTTTAAACTAAAAGGCAGTATGATCTAAATAAAGTAAGGGTTGCCATACAAAATGTAAACTATTCCAGTATGAAAAATTTCCATTTCTTCAACTATTCTTGACTATTAAACTGATTTTAATTAAAAGAAAAAACATATATTTTTTGTAGATATGGGGTCTTGATATATTGTCCAGGCTGGTATCAAATGCCTGGGCTCAAGCAATTCTCCTACCTTGGCCTCCCTGAGTGCTGTAATTATAGTCATGAACCATCATACCTGGGCTAAATTAATTTAAAAAAATTTACAACAGAGTCCAAGATTAAAACAGTTTTAGGCAGTGTGTCATAAAACAATACATACTTGTCAAGCTTTTTCTGTAATGTACATAGAAATTCCTTGCAGTTTACAATGTTGTCTGGCAATCCAATGTTGAAAGCATGTTCTCTGGCCATGTGGTTCAAAAGAACAGATCTAGGAAGAAATTTGAACACTATGGATTATTCATAAATCTTCTAGGAACAAATCAGACTAGAAATAGCATTTGCATAATAAAAACACTAATTAGAGGTAAAAGCAAGTCTTAAACACTGGCACAAACATTTGAGCTATGAGTGACATGATATTAGGTACGTAAGTACACAGTCACATCAGTCCTATAAAGGGAGGTCACAGTTGGTTCTACTATCTGCCACTGGACAGGGCTCTAATCTGCAGAACAATCAGGTTCTACTAAATAAACTGTGCTTCTTCTAGTTCTCCTATTCATCATGGGGAAGAGTAAGAGACAAACTGCCTAACAGAAATACTCATATGACCTGCTATGATCTGGGATCATGGACATTTAGCCAGCTCATTATTAGACAGAAATCTGAAAGCCACAGTTAACAGGCCTAATTACATGCAGGGGCTATGATAACCCAGAACACAGTGACTAGACTGTTGATTAGTTTATGCAAAAAAGAAAATTTTAATTTATGTAATTTTACATAGCAAAAATGCATTCATGTACAATATAGACTACAGAGCCTTTATCACAAGCTTAGTTCATAGAATAAAGATGATAATTTTGGGGAAGTAATCAGTATATGAGAATATGACTGATAGACTAGACTATGCATAGTGTCATATTATAATTTATTTTATTTGGCTTATTTAGACACCTAGCTCCCTCCAAAAATGGTTTTTAGTGTTTTTTCCTTAAGACAGTGAAACAAAGCAACCATCTCTACAAAAATATTTGACTTTTTTTTTTTTACTATGTAGGAGATACATTTATTAATCATGCAGTTAATATGCCTATTTATCTACTGCCTATTATTGACAACTTTGGTTGAAGCTACTTGTTGGGTAGTTCAGTGTCTTATGGATTCTCCCAGGATCAGGCTAGAGCTGGACCTGCACAAGTGCTTCAGTCCTGAGGCTAAGTCTGGAAGAGTTCAAGTAAAAGCAGAGGTGGGAGCCTCTTGCAGGAAGTGAGGTGGGTGGGTGAGTGGGTAGCCAGGAGTATGAAGCAGAGGGTTAGAAAGCATCCACTCCTCCAATGCCATGTTGGAACAGGGTACATTCCCTCTGGATCCACAGAGGTTCTCCCTAGAGTGGCTAAGCCATGGTTATATCTGCCTAAAATTTCCAGGATAAAGATTAGACAGACCCTAGATTGTACCTGTATGCTGTCAGAGACAACAGTTGGCTCAAAGTGTTACAGTTCGAGTAACGCTTGGCTGCTAACCCTTGACACCAATAAATTGTCAGTAAGGGAATTGGTAGAAAGATGTTTATTTCTGAATTTGAATCCAGGGAGAAGAACCTGGCTCTTGGCCTTTCTAAAATGGTTTTACTCACCATTCAAGTTTTACAGTTCGCTTTTATAAGTGCAGGGTGCTTGGTACCTATACCTTGACTATGTGACTGGCAGAGCATCGTATAGAACTTAAGTTACAGCTACATTTTGCCAATAATGACTTTTATGGCCCACATAGTGTCTCTATATCAAAAGGATATCTGTAGGGTGGGAGGTTTCCTTCACCCCCAGGCTATATGGGATCAAAATCTCTAGCCATTAAGAGTCACACTGAATGTACTCACAGGAGCCTAGTCCTGTTTTCACCTCTCTGGTGCTAAAGAGTCTGGCATCTAGGGTTTGTACCCAGGAGACGGGAGTTAAGCCAGCAGGTGGCTTATGGAGTACGTGTGTTAGTAGGCTTCCCCCAGTCTCTAAATTCAGGAAAATCCCAGAGGGTTCTAGAATCTTAGAGGGTTGGCTCAGGAAGGCCAATACAATAATAAATCGTCTCTACAATTACAAAAAAAAAATTAGCCGGGCATGGTAGCATGCGCCTGTAGTTCCAGCTACTTGGAAGGCTGAGGCGGAAGGATCACCTGATCCCAGCAAAAATATGGTAAAGTAGCAAGGACATTAAAATTGTACCTTAGACAACACCTATTCACAAAATAAGGCAGTAATAGAGGAGAGTAATAACAAGACCCCAAACATAAAAAGTAAATAGCAAAATGGTAGAAGTAAATGTCATCTTATTAGAAATTACCTTAAACATAAATGGGTTAAACACTCCAATGAAAAGGTAGAGAATGGCAGAATGAATTTTAAAGGTGATCCAATTATATGCTGCCTATAAGAGATGCATTTTAGATTCAAACACGTAGATAGATTGAAAGAAAGAGCTTTCAGCCGGGCTTGGTGGCTCAGCTTATAATCCCAGTGCTTTGGGAGGCTGAGGTGAGTGGATTGCCTGAGCCCGCAGGTTTGAGACCCGCCTGGGCAGGTGAGACCTCATCTCTACAATAAATCAAAAAATTAGCTGGGTGTGGTAGCACGCGCCTGTAGTTCCAGCTACTTGGAAGGCTGAGACGGAAGGATCTCCGGAGCCCAGCAGGTCGAGGCTGCGGCGGCCAGGAGCGGCTGCTGCACTCCAGTCTGAGCAACAGAGTGAGACTCCAACTCAAAAAAAAAAAAAAAAGAAGGAAAGAGTTTTTATATTCCATAGTCAAGGGTGTGCATGGAATGAGAAAATATAGATGTAGGGCAACAAGAAAGTACCCTTTCCTTGATCCCTGTGCATTATCCATCTCCTTTATTTTTTTATACCTTCTATATCCCTATACTTGTAGAACATAAATGTAGGCCTGCAACACTGCTTATATAGTGCATAGCTGAAATCAGGTTGTATTTTGAATCTTACAGACTGACTGACCTTTTCATATATAAAAAGAACCACTGAAGGAAAGGAAACTTTTTATAAGCACTAGATGCTGCTTACCTTTCTCACTGGTTAATATTTTTTTTTTTTTTTTGAGTTGTAGTCTCACTCTGTCGCCCAGACTAGAGTGCAATGGCCGCTCCCGACCACCGCAGCCTCACCTGCTGGGCTCCGGCAGTCCTTCCGCCTCAGCCTTCCAATTAGCCGGAATTACAGGCGTTTGCTACCATGCCCGGCTGATTTTTTGATTTATTGTAGAGATGAGGTCTCGCTGCCCAGGTGGGTCTCGAACCCGCGGGCTCAGGCAATTCACTCACCTCAGCCTCCCAAAGGCGCGGGATTACAGGCTGAGCCACCGAGCCTGGCTAATATATTTTTTTTTTTAATTTCATTTACTAGAGAATAATGACATAAGTCAAGACTAATAAGCTAGCTTAATTCCCATGTGAACCTACTCAGTAGAGAGTGCAGATACAGGTAGAATAGAGGAACAGGAGATAATGTTAGGAACTAGAGAAATACCACCATTCAGTATGTTCAGATACAAACATTAAAAGAATTTAATATCATGTGGAGAGATATTTCAAATCTTATCAAAATCCACATTTATCATGAGAAAAATTACAGAAAACAAAAATATAATTTTTAGCTTCCCATATGTCAATATGAGGAACTCCTGACAATAATCACATACTTCTTCACCAGGTTAATAATAACCCTAACCTAAAACCTAAAATATCTTGCTAAAAAATTGTCAGTAGTAATGCTTGGTAAATTTTTTGTTAGTAAGATGGGTTTTGATTGATACATAACAACTTTTAAGACTGTTTCTCATTGTAATCCCATAAGGCCCTTTGAAATTAGGACAAGGTTAGAAATATAATCAGTGACCTTGGCACAGATTTTTCCCTAAGATACGGATCTTAGAATCAAATTGTTATCACTGATGCTTTCAGCACTAATATCACAGCCAAACTCTTTAATAAATTCAAAATAGCAGCTACCTTCTCTTTTTCAATGGCTTCCACACACTAGTCAGTTACTGAGTAAGGCTGTACATAAGAAATTTGGTCTTTCTCCCTGGTTTCACCAGAAAGACCAACCATATGATTAGAAGGTTGAGATTTTGAGCCAGCAAGACAACCAGAGGGGGAAGAAGCCTTCAGATTAAGTTCAATTATTTCATCAGTCATGCCTACATAAAGAAGTCCTAATAAAAACTGGACACCAGGACTTAGTGGAGATTGCTGGTTGGTGAACACATTGATGTGCCAGGAGGGTGACAGGTCCTAATTCCTTGGTGAGAGGGCACAGAAACTCTGCATTTAGGACCCTCTCATATCTTGCCTTATCTGTCTCTTCATTTCTCTGTTCCTTATCTGTATCCTTTACAGTAAAACTATAATCGTAATATAGTGCTTTCTTTAGTTCTGTGAGTTATTCTAGCAAATTATCAAACCCATGAAATTATCAGTGGGAACCTTTGATTTTGTAGCTAGTTGGTCAAAATTTTGGGTAACCTGGGAACCACCTGAACTTATGCTTGGTGTCTAAACTGGGGCAGTCTTGTTGAAGCCTGTACCCTTAAACCTGTAGAGTTTGGTGCTAATTACAAGTGTTTAGTGCCAGAACAGAATTGTAGTAAACTAGTTGGTTTTAAACCAGTGGGGAATAGAATAAGCAGTCCCCTAATTTCATTTTTAGGTTTTATCATTTTTAATAATCAAAAGTGAGAAAGCAGAACTGCCAACAATTTAGAGCAAACAAGTTAAAATAGAGAGATGCATCTGCTGTAGTTTGTTGCATATGGTCTTGCTGGTCTGCCAGTTTTAAAAGCCCTACAAGATTAAACATAAATCTACTTTTGGCATTTTAAGAATTAATTCCCTTGCTCTGCTTTGAGCAACGACAGTCCATCTCTGATGTTAGACATATAACAACAACAACAAAAAATAAAGTGAAAGGGTCCTAAGCCAATCCACAGAACTTAATTTATATAATTTATATAACCTATAGTTATAGATGTTTTGATGAGTTTTCAGATTAAAAACTAGAAGCATAATGGCAAACCTGTTTCCGAGGAATTCTGCATTGCAAAACATACAAATGCCATAAAAATTGATATCATTTCGTTCTTGCTGCTGTTGTTCCAGAATTTCTTTCTGCAAAGTAGAAACAGATTTATGGTATTATCTTTAATAAATGCACAGGTGGTTATTAAAAAAGTCACAGTCAGATTGGCAAGAAACTGAGATGGAAGCACAAAGGGAGTACGTGAAAGTTGCCAATGTTTTACATTTCTCCATTGCTGTCCTTGTATCAAAATTCCAAGTCTGTACCATAAAATGCCTATAGAACACTGCACTTGGATAGCTATGTAGAAAACAGGCATGTGGTGGAATCTCTGACTTGCTTGTTTCCCTAATTCCCAGTTTAGTTTGTAATCAAGTTCTGATACATTTTTCACTCAAACTTTCATAGGACTTTTTCTCCACCATTCTCAATGTCACCACCTTGAGTCAATTTTTATTCAGTCATTATAGGATTACTACAATTGCAATTCCTCTTCCATCACATCTATCCTCTTTCTTTGCTGCCAGAAGAACTTTTCTTTAATACTGTTTTCACATACAATTATCTTGTTACATTTCAACTCAAAGAATTTTAAATATGCTCTGGAGATGTCCTGCTCTACTCAGCGTGGTTCTATATCTTCTCTGTCGTTGTGGTAATTTTATTACCCTTTATTTTTTCACTATTGCAAATTGCACATGTTCATTCAACTTGATTCCCATTTCTATCCTGCAGCCACTTCTGACTACAGTTCAATATTTAAGAGCTCAGGCTCTGAAACACTGAGTAGATCTGGATTTGAAATATACCCCTCTTCTGTAATTGATATTTTATTTAGCTTCTCTATTCTCAATTTTCTCATGTCTAAGATGAAAACAAAAATATTATCTCACAGCATTGTTTACAGGATTAAATCAGATAATATATGGAAAGAGTTCAAACTGTATATGGGTCATTAAATGTTGGATATTATTGCTATCCAGCCCACATCAATTTCTACTATTTATTATATATCATTTCTTTGGTCATTGTAGCTTATTTTGTCAAGGAAGAGAAATAAAAACCTTTGACATTAAAATAAAGTCTCTATGCTGTTCTTACAGTATATTTGCACACTACTCTCCAGGTTCTCATAGCATGGTGCTAATAATAGAAACTTCATAAAGTTTATTGCTGATTCTATAAATATTTACAGAATAGCATAGAAATGAGCTAGCATTTAGAATCTTGCTAAATCCCATGTGACATTTCTGGAAATGCACTGCCAAACATCTAGAAATATTAACACATTCAAGAAAAGAAATAAATTAAGAAGTTACCATGATGAAAGTCAATTCAATGAACTTTTGGTTTCAGCCTTGATGGACTAATGAATTTCAGACTTACTCTTCCATAGACAACTACTATGAAACAAATTGTTTCATATATTTTATGTGTTTCCAGGCATTGGTAATAGCACAGGGCTGTGATCCTTGATACAAAAAAATATTGCTAGTTTTCTGTTGGGGGCTATTTTCTAAATAGCAACATAGGGAAGATAAATTCAAATGAATAGTAGTTACCCTCAATAAGCAGAGAAAAAAATGGCTGGAGTTCAGGATGCTAAAGTGAGTGGTTTTTTTTACAGGATAAGATCCTAGAGAGAAGAGAGCCACAGAGAATGAGCTCAAGAAACTTGTATTGGGACCCTTTTAATCTTAGGCCAAATACCTTTCCACACAGCAAGAACTCTGTGAGGTCTGACAGAAGAGTTTCTAGTAGATATGGGGCTCAATGGAATTTTGAAGTTACAGCATTGGAATATGTTGGGAGTTCTGACAAGCAAAATGGAAAGAACTTGTTCAACACTTCAGGCACATAGCAAATACAATATAGATTAACACTTTTTAGTTCATGAGGGTTAGGATTTTATGCTGGTAGCAAATGAACAGACAAAAGTTAAAGAAATAAAAAGGGTAAGATTAATGCTTCCAAATCTTATATCACAAAATAAGTCACCAGTCTGGGACTCAAGCTTTGATGTGTAGAAAAGAAAAATTTTTCCAAATTCAATAATGGTTATCCAAAGTATATGTATGTATGACTGCTAGAAAACCCCATTAATGCTATCATCTTTATGTAATCAACTCAAAATGTACTCTACCAGATTAGCTTGCTGAGGGCATACCACATAGCAAGCTTATCTGGTAGAGTACATTTTGAGTTGATTACATAAAGATTATTTGTGGTTACCATACTACGATGTGAGAAAATAAAACAGCTTTAAATTCTGTGCTTTCTTCTTCTGTAGCAAATATGTTGACAGCTGCTGATCAGGCATTGATGAGGAAGAAACTGGGTAGAAGACATTTGGACATGCAAGAAAAGTGTTTTTTCTTTTTCTGAAATTTTTTATTTTAAAGAGGTGGGGTACAATTCAGGGTTAGGTATACAAATGTTCATTATGCAGGTACCCTTGCTGATGAGGTGTGCCACCTGCCCCTAGGAGTTATATATATATTTTTCTCTTTATTTCCTTCTTTCCTATCTGTCTTCCCTTCTTCCTTTTCCCTACCTCTCTGTATTTCTTTCCTTTGTAAAGCTTGGCGTCTGATAGAATTAGTTGTGGCATATGTTTGAAGTCATTTAAGAACAAAAATATATATAGTATTAGGAGACAATCCATAGAAAGTACCACAAAGATGTGCAAATCAAAACCCATCAGTTTTGTTTGGAAAATTTGGAAATTTCTTTCTTTTCTACACACCAGGTTTTACTTTTACTTTTTCTAAGAAATATTTCCTGCAGAGCTATATACTAGGTTTTATTCATTTAGGTTTATTTTGAGCTACATACTAGTTTTTAGGAGTAGAGGAATGAAGAGAATGCTACAGATGTTATATGTTTGAGCTTCTTAAAGTAGTTGACGAAATCAGATAAAATTTTCATTACAAAATAGCCTTGAATAAAAACCATAGTTGTAAGAGTACCAGATCAGCTTATATACTAGGCAAACAGTCATAATAACAAGCTGTATGTTTTTCTAATTGGTATAAAATGTCAAGTATGGTAGCAAGGTCAGTGCATAGTCTCCCATCTTTATTCATAAGCTAAAAGCAGAGGAAATATTAATAAAACAGCAGATATAGCAGATGGCACTCAACATAGTCACAGGGGATTGACATATAGGTAGAAAATAGAGATGTGAGTTAGGTTGAATGCTATAAAAATCATTGAATTTAGGAAAGAGCAATTTAGAAAACATTTATTTAGCTAAGAATTTGTATACAGGAAAGCAAAAAAATGGGATTTGCTTAAAATGACAAATCCGATGGAAATAGTTTTTTTTAACACAAGGGAGTAAAGCTAAGGCTGATGTTAGTAACTACAGATATAAAAAACATTTAATGGATACTAACAAGTGATACATTTACAATACAGTTTCCTGGTTGAATATAAGTGGCTATCTGAGAAAACAGTATACACCTCAGTTTCCTTCCCAACCTAGGCGAAAGGCAGCAGCATGGCAAAACCTGCTAGGAATTCTGTCTAGGAGCCCAGTGGCACTCATCTCTCTACTAAAGTTATAGGAGAGGCTCAAAAGCTCCACCAGAAGAGAAGCAGCATCTCTTATTTCTCCTGCTTTCTATTTCTGGAACCCCGGATTACATTTGAGGTACTTGGGATTATTTCATTTGCACCTCCATCTTGTTACAATAAGTGTTTGTTCAGGCTGCTATAAAACAATGTAGCATAGAAATGGAAGTAAAAGAAGAAAGAAGAATTCGGTAGGTTGGACACATAAATTAAAAATAAGTAATTCAAGAATACATAAGTATATACATACAAATTAAAGCCTAAAGGTGGGCCCCAAATTTGGTTCTCATCTTTGATAGAAAGACAGATAAGACAGAGGGTTTGTGTGGAGAATTTGGCTGGCCTTTGTTATCTGTTCCTGGGAGGTAATTTATAAATCCTTGGAATTACCTGAGTATTGGAGTGTCTTTGTTATTCATAGTGGGCCCTTGGACCACACCTGATACTTTATACTAATGAGATGACTCAGGATGGGAACTAGCCAGGCCAGAAAGACCAACCTGGGATTAGTAGGTCGAGGCTTTGAGTCACGTATCAGCCTGACCTGGGAGGGGAGATGGAGACTGAGTTCAATCATGCGACCAATGATTTAATCAATCATGTCTACTCACTAAATCATCAGTAAAAACTCTGAACACAGAAGCTCCAGTAAACTTTCCCAGTAACCATTAATATTGTGATATTGGGTCTTATGACACTTGGATGTCCTAGGAGAACAACGCATTCCCCTATGGATGACGGTAACTTTAGCATTTAGGAATCTCCCAGATCTCGCTCTAGGTGTCTTTCTTACTTGTTCTGATTTGTATCCTATTGCTATAATAACACAGTAAATATAAGTATAGTGCTTTTCTGAGTTCTGTGAGTCATTACAGCTAACTATTGAACCCGAGGGAGTAGTGGGAACCCCTAAATTTATAGCCAGATTGTCAGAAGTGATGATAGCCTGGGGAATGCCCAACTTGTGGCTAATGTCTGTAGTGAGGGCAGTCTTGTGGAAGAGGATGCCCCTAACTGTGAAGTTTGGCCTAACTCTGGGAAGTTGGTGTCAGAGTCATTGTGAATATGTAATAAGTAAAGTATGTGATATAATGGACAATATACTTAATATATTCTATAGACCAAACAACATAGGGTTGTTTTTCATATAGATCTTAAAAAAAAAAAAAAAACTCATCTCATCCAAGGTTAACCTCATCCCAAAGCACATCCCCACTCAGTGAAAACAGTACATAGGGGTGGAAAGAATTGTCATGATGTGGTATAGATACTTACTTACTCCTGATCGGAAGTGGAGAGTTTAAGGCTATCTAGAAAAATTATGAACGTCCTCAAACAATCTTCCCTGAATATAGTTTTATAAGTATTGGTTGGTTAAAAATTTGAAGTTGTCCTCCTTTCAGTCAGGTATCTGGAATATTGCTTTTATAAGCTCATGGATACAGTCATGTGCCTCAGAAGACCATCAAGAAACACCTGGGTAGACTCTTTCTTTTAAAAACTGTATAGTCTTTGATGAGGTTTAAAACATGCCACTCCAAAATATGGCATTCTGGTTAAAGCAGCAGAAGCAGGAAGTTCACACTTACCCTTCTCCCATAAAACAGATCATAAACCTTCATTCAAGAGGCATTCTCCCTATATCTGGAGGAAAGGAACATCTTTATCTCTGAAGACACAGAGAAGAATCTGGCCAAATAGGTTTTGCTAAGTCCTTTCCAGTTTATTACCATTAGATCATAATCTATTTATCGAATCATATTTCCCCACAAATGTCCACTTCATCAAACTTAGCATAAAAATGCACAGGTTTCCCTGTTTCTTTAGGTCTTTCTTTCTTTATGAAGGTTCCTGTGCCAAATAAAACATATTAAGTAAATTCGCATGTTTTTCCTCTGGAAAGAAATCTTTCCTCCTCTACATCCTAAATACAGACAGGAACTTGCATGAAAAGTCATTTCATTCTTACTCAAAAATGACTCAAGAAAACAGTCACACACTAGACCAAAGTGTCCACTAAAAAAATCATTTCTAATCCCCACCTGCCTTCCCAACACCAACTATTAGCTTTCAAAGTTGTACTTCATACATCATGGTCACAATTTTTAATACAGACTACATTTTCAGTAAGGTGTGATCAGATGCCTGGCCCTGATTGGGTGGGTGTCAGAAAATTATCCAAAGAACACCTGGCAATGAATTAACATAATTTGCTGGCATATACTCCAAAAACAAAATTCTGGCAAAACGTATTTGAAGGTAACTAAATGTAGCAATCAATTCATTCATACAATTAACATTGATAAGTAAGTTAAAATACTAAGATTAAACACCGAACAGTAATAATAGGTTTTAGAAGTTACCAGCTGACAAGGTCAATTGTCTCTTCATGCTATACCTCATTTAGTAGACAAATACATATGTGTGTGTGTATCTTTTTGAACTCTGTGAAAGGAAGAAAAGCATCTATCTTAACCAAAAGTAGCACTTAATTGCTAAGATTAAATTCAGGCAGGGAGAGGAGTTCCATTTCTGCTTAGAAAAAAGGTGGACACAAGAGAACATCCTTACAATGAGAAACAGTATAATTAAAAAAAAAAAAACTTGACTGGGGATCCAACATGACCACCTTGAAGCAGCAGACCAGTGTCTCTCTTGCAGAGTAAGGCAGAGAGTAGGGACCTAGCTGCTGATAGACAGAGACACTGTGAACACTTTTGGACAGGTGAAGCACCCTGCACCAAGTAAAGGTCTCTTGGAACATACAAAGACCAGAAAGCAATGGCAAATCTGGGAATCCAGGTGCCTCATCCTTCACCATGTGCCAGGCTCACACAGGAACCCCTGCCTGGTGAAGGAGAGTGGGTGAGTGATTCTAAGACACTTTGGATCAGTTCACCCATTCCCAATCATGCACAAGTTGTTGGTCCCATGTGGGAGGAATCCTGGTCAGGGCACAGCAGTGGGCAACTGGAACCCAAGTAGCACAGGGTACAAAACCTGTGCCTGGTCAACTGCCATAAGCATAGCTTCCACCAGCGGAATCTGGCAGTAGGCTCTGAGACAGGAAAAGCCTGCCTGCGAAGTGAACTCAGCTGGTGCCCACTGATAGCTGCTGGTGGCCATCTTCCCAGCCAGACCAGAAAAAAATCACCTCCAGGCTCTGCATGGCTACAGGGAAGATTCCCCCCTCCCCCATGGCAGGGAATGTATTCCTTTTCAAGAGCAAAGTGTGGACTTGAACAGGGAGGAAGCCACACGAAAGACACCAGAAGGTTTTCTGGTAGGAAGGCTTCTAGGCTGCAAACTGCAGACAGCATACAGGAGACCCATTCCCTCACTCACTCTCTACAGAGTGGTAGCAGCAGAGGCTGAACATTAACTTGACTAGATTAACAGCAGGAGAGAAAAATCTACAAAAGAGAAATGTGCCACAGGGTGGAGCAATGAGCAGAAGTGACTACCCCTCCCTCTCTCACTGAGTGACCTATATTGAACCAGGGAAAGAGCCCTAGAATATACAAGCTTCAGAGCCACAAAAATAAAGAGGAATTATAGAAAAGGAAGAGATGCCTGTTATAAATGAGGAAAAATCAAAGAAAAACATAGGCAACCCTGAGAGTCCTAAAGAGATAGCACCCAAAAAAGTAGCAATCAGAGCACAAGCAAGGGATACCCGCCAAAATAAGCTGCTGCAGATGACAGTCACAGAAATCAGAGATTGGATGGCTAAAATGAACAGAGAGAATCAAGATCAATTACAAGTGAAACTCATTGAAGTTGTAAAGGAACTAAAAGCAGAGTTGGCCAATTTCAGAAAAGCTTGTTCTGAAATAATGGAAATGAAGAACTCCAACCCAGAAATCAAAAACAAAGTAACAAGCATAGAAAACAGGATCACCTAAGCAGAGAAAAGAATCTCAGAGCTAGACTAAAATATGGAATTAACCCGGTCTGTCAAAAATCTCAAAAAGAAGGAGCAAAGCCTCTTAGTAATATGGGACTATGCCAAGAAGCCAAATATATGCCTGACTGATATCCCTGAAGCAGAAAAGGAAACTGAAAGCACCACTGAACAAACAGAGACCTTGAGGTCTCAAAGAAAACTTCCTATATCTCACTAGAGAGGCAGCCATTCAAACATCAGAGAGCCAGAGAACTACCACAAGGTATCACATGAGAAAACCATACCCAAGACACATAGTAATCCACCACCACAAAGTAAACATAAAAGGCAGCCAGAGACAGAGGTCAGACTACCTATCAGAGATGATCCATCAGAATAGCTCCAGATTTACCTGCAGAAACACTTCAAGACAGAAGAGACTGGAGTCCAATTTTTAACATTCTTAAAGTTAAGCAATTCCAGTTAATAATTTCTCACCCCACTAAGCTAAGCTTCTTTAGTGATGGAGAACTAAAATCCTTCCAAGACATCCAATCCCTAAGAGAATATGCCACCGCCAGACCAGCCCTTCAGGAGACTTTTAAGGTGTCGAACATAGAAAAAAAAGGAACCCATCACAAAAGTACAGGCTAGCACAGAGTAAACAGAGCATACAGAGCACTCACAAAAGTGAAAACACACACACATATAAATAAAAAAGTAAAAAGGAAACAAAGCAAGCCCCCAGAGGCCTGATGATAGGAATAAACTCTCACATTTCAATGATCAACTTGAATGTCAACGGTCTCAACATGCCACTGAAGAGATAAAGAGTGGCAAACTGGATAAAGAAGCATGATCTAACAATCTGCAACCTCCAAGAAACTCATCTCACTGAAAAAGACACCTACATACTCAAAGTTGGAGGTTGGAAAATAATCTTCTAGGTGAACAGAAAACAGAAGAAGGTATACAGAAAACAGTATAGCTATTCTGATATCAGACAAGGCAGTCTACAAACCATCAAAAGGTAAAAAGGACATGGAAAGGACCTACATAATGATAAAAGGCTCAAGCCACCAGCAAGAAATATCTATCCTAAACATATATGCACCCAACACAAGAGCACCAGGTTTTATGAAACAACTGCTTAGTAAACTAAGAGAGGGCATTGACTCTCACACAATCATGGTTGGAGATAAACAGCCCATGAACAGCTCCAGATAGATCATCAAGGCAAAAACCAACAACGAGATCCAGGATCTCAACTTGATGCTCAATCAAATGGATTTAATAGACATCTACAGAACACATCACCCAACATCTACTGAGTATACATTCTACTCATCAGCACATTAAACATACCTCAAGATTGATCACATTCTCAGGCATAAATCAAACATAAACAAATTTCAAAAGATTAAACTAATACCATGCATCTTCTCAGATCACAGTGGAATAAAAATAAACATCACCATCAACAAGATCCCCCCAAAACACACTAAACAACATGCTACTAAATGACTTCTGGGTCAACACGGAAATCAAGACAGAAATAAAAAGATTCCTGGAAATAAACAAAAACAAAGACATACCTACTAGAACCTCTTGAATGCCATAAAAATAGTGTTAAGAGGAAAATTTATAGTACTGCACACACACATCAAAAAAATGGAAAGATCACAAGTAAACACACCAACATCACACCTAAAGGAGCTGGAAAAGCAAGATCATCTAAATCCTAACTTCAGCAAAAGAATACCAATTACCATGATAAACTCACATTTGCAGGATAAAGGAGACAAAACTATCATAGAAAGGATAAACAAGACAAAAATCTGGTTCTTTAAAAGGATAAATGAGTGATGGATACCTGGCCAGATTGACTAAAAAAGAGAGAAAGCTCAAATAAACATAATTAGAAACACAAAAGGCGAAGTCACAACTGACCCCCAAGATATTAAAAAGATGATAAGAAATTACTATGAACACCTGCATGCAAATACACTAGAAAACCTAAAGGAAATGGAGCACTTTCTGACATGACATAACCTCCCAAGGTTGAACACGAAATTGAAATTCTAAACAGACCAATAACAATCCAGGAAATTGACTCAGTCATAAGAAATCTTCCTGCCAAAAGAAGCTCTGGAACAGATGGCTTCCCAGCCAAATTCTACAAGATATACAAGGAGGAGCTGACATTAATCTTATTGAAAGCATTCCAGGCGATAGAGAACAATGGAATTCTCCCTGACTCATTTTGTGAAGCTAGCATTATACTGATACCCAAACCTGGCAAAGACTCAACAAGGAAAAAGAATTATAGGCCAATCTCCTTGATGAACATAGACACAAAAA
Source organism: Cephalopachus bancanus (assembly GCA_027257055.1). Lineage (NCBI taxonomy): Eukaryota > Metazoa > Chordata > Mammalia > Primates > Tarsiidae > Cephalopachus > Cephalopachus bancanus. The sequence goes on from JAPVLO010000073.1 coordinate 6,825,410, forward strand.
TTCTCAACAAAATTCTAGCAAATTGGATGCAACAACACATCTCAAAGATCATCTACCAGGACCAGATGGGCTTCATTCCCGGGATGCAGGGCTGGTTCAACATTCACAAGACCATAAACATAATTCAGCACATCAACAGACACAAAACCAAGAACCGCATAGTTATAACATCAGATGCAGAAAAAGCATTTGACAAAATCTAGCATCCCTTCTTGATAAAACCCTTGGGCACCCAGGCATAGAAGAAGCATTGCTCAAAACAGTAAGAGTCACTTATGATAAACCCACAGGCAACATTTTGCTCAGTGGACAGAAGCTAGACCTCCTAAGAATGGGAACAAAACAGGGATGCCCACTATTACCCTTCCTGTTCCTATACCAGAGGTGCCAGAAAATGTATACACATTTTAACTGATGTTATCTATATATTACTTTTAGTTTGCCATAGTCATAAGTGTCTAGATGTTGATGGTAACCAACTTGAGCACATCTTGCAAATGTAGAATTCAAATGTGACTTGTATTCATCTTTTGTTATCAGTATATGTTACCATTTTAATACAGCTTTTCTTTGCTTAAAATGTGTATTGGTTTGGCGTGGTGGCTCAAGTCTGTAATCCCAGTACTTTGGGAGGCCAAAGTGAGGGGATTGCCTGAGCCCACAGGTTCGAGAACAGCCTTGGCAACTTGGTGAGACCTCATCCTTACAGTAAATTAAAGAAAAAAAAAAGCCAGGCGTGGTAGTGCACTCCTGTATTTCTGGCTACTTGGAAGGCTGAGGCAGAGGGATCACCTGAGCCCAGAAGGTTGACACTGGGGTGGCCATGAGTGTGCCACTGCACTCCAGTCTGGGCAACGGAGCGAGACTCCAACTTAAAAAAAAGTATATACACATTTTTTTTCCTTTTTGGCACCCTTCATAGGACTGGAAGTCCAAGCCAGAGCAATCAGACAAGAGGTATACAAATAGGAAAAGAGGAAGTTAAGCTATCCTTCTTTGTGGTCGATATGATTCCACACCTTGAAAACTCTAGGGACTATCAAAAGCCTCTTAGCACTGATAAATGACTTTGGTAAAATCTCAGGTTACAAATCAACATTCAAAATACAGTTGTATTATCTTTACACTAGCAATAGATAGATATCCAAATAAAAAGCACAATTTCATTCACAACAGTCACACAAAAAAGAGAAATACCTTGATATCCACGTAACCAGAGAAGTGAAAGACCTTTACAACGAGAACGATACAATGCTGCTCAAAGAAATCAAGTATGACACAAACAAATGGAGAAACATTCCATGCTCATGAATTGGAAGAATCAGTATTGTTAAGATGTCCATCCTACCCAAGGCAATCTACAGATTCAATGCAATACCCATCAAATTACCATCATAATTTTTCTCAGACATGAAAACAACAATATAGAAATTCATGTTGAGAGAAAAAAAAGTACAAATAGTCACAACAATCCTCAGCAAAAGTAAAAAAAAAAAGGGAGGTATCATACTTCCAGACTTTAAATTTTATTATAAGGCTACAGTAACCAAGACAGCCGGGTATTGATACAAGAATAGACAATGGAACAGGACAGATTCTGAAATCAAAAACATGGTCTCTCAACCAACTCATCTTTGTCAAAACCACCAATAACAATCACTGCGGAAAGCAAATGGTACTGGGAAAACTGGCTGACCACATGCAGAAGAATGAAACTGGACCCCTACTTATCACCATAAAAAAATCAACTAAAAATGGATCAAATACTTAAATGTAAAACCTCAAACTAAAAGAATCCTAGAAGAAAAAAAAAAAGTAGGAAGCACTCATGCAAATTCTTGGCCAGGCCTCCTAAATAGAATGCCATAAAAGCTAAGCTAGAAAGGTGGACCTCATCAATCCAAAAAGCTTTTGCACAGCGAAAGAAACCATCAAGAGAGTAAAGAGAAAACCCACAGAATGAAAAAGAATGTTCACAAATTATGCATTGGACAAAGCCCTAACATCCAGGATATACAAAGAAATCAAACAAAGTGAAAGGAAAAAAACAACTCTATTAAAAAGTGGGTAAAGAACATGAACAGGCACTTCTCAAAAGATGACATACAAATATCCAACAGACACATGAAAAAATGCTCCATCTCACTAATCGTCAGAGAAATACAAATAAAAACTACAATGAGATACCACTTAACTCTGGTAAGGATGGCTATCATTAATAAGCCAAAAAAACAACAGATGCTGAAATGGGTATAGAGAAAAGGGAATGCTTCCTATACTGTTGGTGGGAATGCAAGCTAGTTCAACTTCTACGGAAAACAGTGCGGAAATTCCTAAAAGAACTAAAAATTGACCTTCTATATGATCCAGCAATCCCTCTTCTAGGAATATACCTAGAGGAACATATATCTTTCTATAAAAAAGACACCTGCACATGCATGTTTATTGCCACACTACTCACATTAGCAAAAACACGGAACCAATCCTCCTGCCTATCGAAAGTGAACTGGTTAAAGAAAATGTGGTACACGTATATGTTGGAGTATTACACAGCCATAAAAAATAACAAAATCATGGACTTTGCAGCAAATTGGAAGAGGTTGGAGACCATCAAACTAAGTAAACCATCACAGAATTAAAGAAATGAGTACTGCATGTTCTCACTCATAAGTAGGCCCTGAACATTATTCATATTAGCACAAGAGAGGGATCAGCAGTTGCTGAACTCTGCTGGGGGAGGGAGGGAGGACAGTGAGGGACATGTGACAATTCAAAAAGTACCTCGTCCACTACTAGGGGGAATGAGGGGCAGTTAGAAGCCCAAACTCCACCTGCATGGAGCCTACTTATGTAGTCAATCCTCACTTGTACCCCACTTCTCTAATTAAAACAACAACAAAACAAAACAAACAAACAAAAACCCCTTATTTTGAGTCCAAAGAGCTGAAGTCACAAGGCAACCAGATAAATTGAATCTCCAAAAGTGATAAGCCTCTCAGGGGAGAGACGTCTTACTTTTGACAGTAAGATGACATTTTCATTTTAATCACACTCGGTGTTATGGTGAACGTTTACTTTTTCTATCACACCCTTTACTCTGAAGTAACATTAAATATGAAGAAATTAAAGTATAAAAAGCTCAGTAAATTTCTGCTAATTTAAGTGACAAGTTTGGTTAACAAAGTAAAATGGAAACATGAATATATTTTCTGTATAGATATTGATGTATAGCTTCAACCACTTTCATAATGGAATCTGCCTGCAATTCTCTTAAATATTTTAGAAGTCTTCAGACCAGGGGTAAAAAGCTACTCCTCCCCACCCCGTATTCTCCAACTCCTCATTCCCCAAAGAATTTCTTATAAAAAGGATCCCTGGGTAGCACTAGAAAAGACCCATATGTTTGCCAGAATCTGATGACTTAAGTATTTGAATTTATGCGAGCAACATACTCATACTATATACTCTATATACATAAAAAAGTAAAAGGCAGAAATAATTTATTGAAACAAGGATTATCAATGGCACAATACCATTTCTTGAAAAAAAATTAATAAAATGTACCATTCTCAGCATTTTATGAGAGATGATAGAAAGTTAACTTTGCGACAATATTAAGGATCTTAATTAATGAGGAAACACCATCCATGTCAATCCCTAAAAAAGAGATAGTAAAACAAAAGCCAGAGAGAAATTTCTCAACTGGATGAGGATATACTCCCCCAAATCTATGAGATTTGATCTGACTAATATCTCACCTTCTTGAAAGATATCAGTACCTCCCACCAATTCAAAACCGCAATGATACAGGCAACAACCATCTGCTTGCTATAAGAATACAAAGATGATATTTTCCTACAACTTTGAGTCTCACTGAGATAGCTTTTGAAGAGTATCTTCAAAATAGAACAGACAGAACATCTAAAAAAATAAACAAGGAGAGAAAAAAATGAGATTAATTTAATCATTCACATGGAATAGATCATCCCAATGAAAACAGACAGGTAGAAGTACAGATCAAAAAGAAAATTGCAAGAGTTAAACATATGAGAAACTGGAAAAGCCAAATTCCTATTTGTATTAAGTCAGAGACATAAGAAAATTTAGCTTAGACAAGAAGAGAAAGACTTTAAAAAATTTAATAGGTGGCCATGGGAGATGGCAAAATACTCATGTTTTCAACTGAAAAAGAAAAAGAAAGCTATCAGCATGGTATGGCTCAGTATACTCCTACCTGCCTGAGGAAGGATTTTCCTGTATAAACTTAAGGTCAGATACAGAGCCATGTTATTCTAAAGACAGAGGAAACTCTGAAAACACATTTTATTTATTTTTTTAAGCTGTAAAACAGAGTTCATTACCAAGAAGAATCTGCCATGGGCACATTTCTCAAAAAATAAAAACCACTGAAATACAAATTTTAAGTTAAAAAAATATGTATATATACTTATAAATAAGAAACTCACATTCAAGGGAATAAGAAATTCCTATCTACTACAGACTTTAAATAATAAGAAATCAGATTTTCTTTAAAAAATCCTTAATAATGAAAGCAGGTTAGTATTTATTTATAGCCATTCTTATTAATTCTAACAAATGTCAATTGGGAAAATGTCACATTTGCTTAGAAAGGAAGATTAAATTTAATAAAAGATCTTGGTACAATTAGAAAGCAAATGATGTTTGCGGTTTCCTATGTAATACAACATATAATCATGGTGTGTACATGTTTCCTATTATCTTTGACCTTGCTTTTCCATCTGAACAGTGGTAATAATATTTCCTTCCTGATTTCACAAATCCAGTATATATAAAACACGCTATGCAAATTTTAAGTCCTTGTTGAAGATGCTCAAATTGGTAAACCTTAGGATTCAGATTAGTTTCAGACTGTGATTATATTTGTTTCTCAAATGCAAACATTAATCAATTTGAAGGTTAAAATCACTGAACGATCATTCTAGCTAACTGGATTCCTGCTGTATTGTTAATAAAAATGTTACATTTAATGGGAAGTATCATCTCATATTTGGGAAACAGTCATTCTATCTTTGAGACACAACTTGTATTGTGACTCAGTATTGTGTCTTAAAGATAGGAATGAAGTAAGACAGGTATAAATGTAAATTGATTTTTTACTTTGAGGTGACTGGCATATAATAATTTGATCCTTTACTAAAAATCTCTAAAATCCATAAAAAAATGACACAAGGAAGAAAAATCTTTTCCGCGGGAATATGCAATTTCATTTTGTTGTTGCTTTATTATAGGGAAAGGTGAGATATATGAAGTAGCATTAAAAAACAGAAAACATTGTTTCTCTCCAGAGGATCAAACTATTACACAGGTAAAAATTTTCATAAAATATTTACAGTTGTCATAAATGATGTCTCAAGCTGACATGAAAAAAATATGTCAAGTGATTAAAAAATATCTTCTAGGCTGGGCACAGTGGCTCAGGTCTATAATCCCAGCACTTTGGGAGGCTGAGGTGCCAGGAGTACTTGAACCTAGGAGTTCTAGTTTGACCTGAGCAATGTAGTGAGACCTTGACTCTAGAAAAAAATCAGCAGAGCGCAGTGGCACACCTGTAGTCCCAGCTCCTCAGGAGAGAGGCTGAGGTGAGAGAATCCCTTGAGTTCAGGAAGTAGAGGCTACAGTGAGCCATGATCATGTCACTACATTCCAGCCCAAGTGATAGAGTGAGACCCTGACTCATAAAAACCAAAAATCATAAAACATTTCATACAGATACATGTTTTCCTTTTTCCTAATTTAGTTAAGTTGCATCTTGCTAACGAGAGCTTATGGCAAGTCACACGTTTTCTCTTATAGGCAAAAGGAGAACTGAGTATTTTTTATGTTGAAGTGAAAAGTACAATCCAGTGATTAAAGATGTCTGCCCTGGTTTTTTATATCTCTTTGTTAAATCAGAAAAATCTGACTATATGGCTTTACAGAAATACCAAGAAAATACCTCATGATTAAATTTAAGTTAATATGTTATGAGCAAGTCTCAGAGAAGAAACAAAAGTGGATATGACAGTCCTAACCCTTAAGAGATATCTATTCCAGTAAGAAAGACAGATTTTTAAACAACTAACTATAATAAAAAAGCCAAATAAAGTAGTATGTAATAGGGCTTAGAAGAGATTATCAATTTTAACAGGTGGCATATGGGAAACTTCTTTGGAAAATGTGGCATTTGAGCAATGTTTTGAGAGATAAGTATGTACCCAAGTGGAGGAGGCTGCCATTCTTGGTTCATGAAACAGTATCCTGAAGACACATAATAAGTTTAATAAATGTGAGACAATTAATGTTACATTAACACAACACAAAGACACGGACTATGGCCTGTTTCAACCACTGCTGTATCACTAGCATTTAGAACAATGTCAAGATAAATATTTATTGAATAAATGAATGCATTAGTCACTGAGCAATTGAAAGAAAGAGGAGGAAAGGCACTAGAAATGCAGTTTGGGCCTAGAAAAGCATAAAATATGAAGATGATAAAGGACAGTGCAGGCTTTTTGAAGAAGAGATTAAAGTAATCTACTATTTATTTTCTAATGTTAAAATTCTGGAGGCTGAGAAGAGTGAGTCTACAGACAAGGTATGATAAGAGTATGGATGTGGGACTCCTGTGGAACTAACAGAACTTGACAAATGACTTAGGTAGAGGGGTGCAAAAGTGGAATGAATAAAGATGATTCTAGATATTCCCAAACTGAGTGACCAGAAGGATGGAGGTATCACTGTGTAATAAAAGGAGAGCAGGCAAATTGCAAATTTTGGCAGAGAAAAAAATAAGTTCAATTTTAGGCATGTTAAACTTAAGGTGCTGACTGGAAATCTGTATGGAAAAATTTAACACGAGGAAGTTTGGATTTGGGGTTCAGAAGTGAGTCAAGATGAAAGTTGTAGATGGACTCAATGAATAACTACTCTGACTGCCTACTCTGCACCAGCACCAGAACGTAAGTCATCAACATAGTAGTGGTAGTTATAAGAGTGTATGCCTCGAATGGCAGACAAGACCTTGGGATATATACATGTACACATTTAAGAGAAAAAGGAGGGAAAAGAACCACTGGAAGAGATTAAGCTACACTAATGAAAAATAAGAGAAGCCGGATTCGGTGGCTCAGCCTGTAATCCCGCCTTTGGGAGGCTGAGGTGAGTGGATTGCCTGAGCCCGAGCGTTCGAGACCCACCTGGGCAGTGAGACCTCATCTCTACAATAAATCAAAAAATCAGCCGGGCGTGGCAGCGCACACCTGTAGTTCCGGCTACTCGGAAGGCTGAGGCGGAAGGATAGCCGGAGCCTAGCAGGTTGAGGCTGCGGTGGCCGGGAGCCGCCCACTGCACTCCAGTCTGGGCGACAGAGTGAGACTCCAACTCAAAAAAAAAAAAAAAAAACAGAATAATGCACAAGGATCAAGGGAAAACTTTTCTAAGAAGGAAGCTAAAGGGAAGAGGGTGTACAAACTATTTAAAACCTAAAGAATCTTCCCTAAGTCTGTAGCTCCCTTCAGAATACAGATGAAAAGATTCAAAGAAGTGGCAAGAAGGACTCAAGCTTTCAAAAAGAAAACTGGAAACATACATAAACCTCACAAATATCAAGAAACCAGTGAGGTCTTGAAGAAAGGAAAATGAGAAATATGGTTCTAGTCTTAAGTCTGCTACAGCAACTTTTAGTGAATCATTTAAACTCTATATACCACCAGCCACTCACAAAAATAGAGATTAAAAAAAAAAGTTTGGGGACAAGGATGTTTAAATATAAGACACAGTTCCTGCCCTCAAATTACAAAGTCATTTTTAACTAAGAGCAAACCCTACAAATGTACTGAAAGTAAATACTTCACTTACAGTCCCACACGAGAGAATGAATATTAAAGAATGACACACATGCAAGCCATCATTAATGCAGATCAAGTGAGCAAATGTCTCGATAATACTCTAGTTGGAGGGTTCTCTCTCATGGACTTGAGTTGAGAGCCTCAAGTTGAGATCAAGATTCTCTCCAAAGATGCTTGACTTGAGATACTGAGCTGAGTTCACTCAAACATGGAATAGATTATACACCCATTGCTATAAAGCAGTTTAATTGACTTAAATTACATCTTCTAGAAGCCAGACTGAAATTCTGACTAATAAAAGATTGTTTGATAAAGTATAACTAATAACAACGTAAGGAAAAACCAACCAAACTGTGGTAGAACAAGTGACTTTACAACCCTCTGGGTGTATTATTCTCTTAGGATAACTTCTCAGAGGGAGAATATGAGTCAAAGGCATAAGCATCTTCAAGTGTTCCAATACATGATGACACAGCACCTTTCAGAAATGGGATACCTGTACACATTCTTAAAAACAGCTTAAAGAGAGCTCATCTCTTAACATTCTTGCCACCATTTAGTATTATTATTTTCAAATTCTTTACCATGACAGAAAAAAAAAAAATGTATTGTTACTTTGTTTCACTTGACAGCATAACATTGTGATGAAGTGGCCATGGCAAATTCAACCTGACTTCCTGCTGCCTGGTGAATCTTTTTTTTTTACTTTTTGTTGTTCCTCTAGCCATATTTCCAGCAGCTGGCTATTACAAACCTCCTCTGCTTTCATTAAACTCCAACCTAAGCCTTAGTGCCCTCCCTACCCACACTTTTCAGACCATTAACACCCAAGACAGGCTGATTCCTACAACCCTGAAACAACAGTACGTGGCACGAGGGAGGCCAAATAAATAATGACTAGACTGGCATGGCATGGCCTAAAGTGGCTTGTATCAGGCATATTGGATTTGAAATCCCAGCTCTGCTTTTCATTCACTATGTGGTCCTGAGTAAATTAATCTTGCTATGCTACAGTTTCCTCTTCAATAGAATGGCATTGAATAGCCAACTCACAATGAGGTGCAAGAAGCTAGGATCTGGTGCAAGGAATGGCATATGGCTGTTAGCTTCTTTCTACACCATCACACTGGTCTGCTCTTTCCTATGATTTAACAGCTTTTTTCTTTCTTTCTTTTTTTTTGAGTTGGAGTCTCACTCTGTCACCCAGGCTGGAGTGCAGTGGCACAATGACATCCACCCCAAGCATCGATCTGCTGATTTCAGTGATTCTTCCGCCTCAGTCTTCCAAGTAGCTGGAACTACAGGTGTGTGCTACCACACCTGGCTAATTTTTGATTTATTGTAGAGATGAAGTCTTGCCAAGTTGCCTGGGCTGGCATTGAACCCACGGGCTCAGGCAATCCACTCGCTTTGGCTTCCCAAAGTGCTGGGATTACAGCTGAGCCACTGAGCCCAGCCGATTTGACAGCTTTAAATGGATTTTTATACAGCTACATTTACAATCTTCTTTTCATGTCACTCTGATGCACAATGAGGACACATTAATGGGTCTTTATTTATCACTACAAAATCAAGTATCTGGCACTGAAGGATTTCCAAAATTTAGCTCCATCTTACCTTTTCAAATCTATTTCATACTCCTCCCTATAAAAAATTTTCTAGCTTAGCCAGACTAGACTTGCATCCATATGCATTTTTCATCCCTCTCTACAATTCTCTAGCTACCCAAATCCTTCTTATTGTTAAGACACGGTACTGTTATTGTTATTTTTAGTGGCTAATATTTATTAAGTGCTTTCTATGTGTCAAGTACTATTGTAAGTATATTATGTTTATTATTTCACTTTATCTTCATAATCCCTGCAAGATAGCCTACCATTATTTCTAATATTGAGACAAGAATACACGTCTTCCTTCTCTAAATAGTATGTACAATCTTTTATGATATAAACTATACCTTGTACTTCTTTGTATAATTATCTAGTTAAACAGAAATTCAATAAGCATATATGGATTGATTGTATTTTCATTTTTATTTTGTTTTCTTAAACTGCCATAATGCTCACTTTCATTAAATCTAGCAGTTTGTAAGATTGTAAAGTTAAAAAGGTCATCTAAATGTTACAGATGTAGATATTTTTAGGGATCTGAGTCTATATTCAGTCATAAAGTAAAGATTCTGCATGCTGAAGAATGGGAATGGTTGTAGTAATAGGGTTTGAGTTCTTAGAAAGAAATCCCTGGGGTACTAGGATCATGACAGCATGATCATTCTTGATTAAAACCATTGTGTAAAAAATAAAAAACCTTCATCCCTGGTCAAAAAACCCAAAAACAAAACCCAGAAACTCAGAAGTCCCATTTCTTCACTCATTTGTTGTAAAAAAAAAAAAAATAGCATAATTTGCTGAGCCGAGAGGATTGCCTGAGCCCAGGAGTTTGAGACTAGCCGAGGCAACTTGGTGAGACCTCGTCTTTACAATAAGTCAGAAACTTAGCTGGGTGTGGTAGCACGCTCCTGCAGTTCCAGTTACTTGGAAGGCTGAGATGGAAGAATTGCCTGAGCCCAGCAGGTCAGGGCTGCGGTGGCCATGAGCGTACTACTGCACTCCAGCCTGGGTAACAGAGTGAGATTCTAACTAAAACAAAACAAAAAGGAAAAAGCATAATTTTCCTTATATATTAATTGACATCCAATGATACCATCTTCCCTTCCCAGAAGAAATGATCATTTGGAATGTCTACAGATAAAATGTGCTTTAAGGGACTTTCTTAAATTATATGACTATGGTAAGCAGGATTTATTTTTCTCTAAGATCTCTTAAATATGTAGCACAAACTTTTTAATCACACCTCCCTCTCATAACCTACCTAAGTTCAAAGATACAAGGAACACTTACAAGAAGCTATTAAAAGGAGAGCAAATCAATCTCAAATAACAGTTGAGATTAAAATCAAATAATGGGAAACTGTATACTTTTAAAAATTTTTATTTTTACTTTTTTTGAGGCAGTGTCTCACTCCATCGCCCAGGCTGGAGTGCAGTGGCACACTCACGGCCACCCCAGCGTCAACCTACTGGGTGATCCTTCTGCCTCAGTCTTCCAAGTAGCTAGAACTACAGGAATGTGCTACCACACCCAGCTAATTTTTTGATTTATTGTAGAGACGAGGTCTCACCAAGTTGCCCAGGCTGGTCACGAACCCCTGGGCTGAGGCAGTCCTCTTGCCTCGGCCTCCCAAAGTGCTGGGATTACAGGCTTGAGCCACCATACCCGGCTGAAACTGTACTTTTAAACAAAATTAATAACTTAGTTTTTGACTAACTTATGAAAATAAAAATTTTTGTACTTGTATGTGCTGTTTTTTTTTTTTTTAAAGACAAAAGATGCTGAGGTTTTCAAATTAGCTTCCTTATGGTTAAGGCTAAAAACAAGAAAGGCTACTATGTTGATCAAACCATATGCTTAATTCATAAAGTGGAAGAAAAGAAATGCTACTACACAGCACATTCCAGTGAAGAGGAGAAAAAAAGGTTAATCAATTCAACTCAATTTTAGCTGAGGGCATTTTTCCACGACTACTGAACCCTAGCATGTGTCAGGCAGCTAAAATTACACTAAAATGTGTAAGCTCTGTTGTTATTTTAGAGATAATCCAGGAAGCAAAACAAAGCCAGAAATTCTCTGTATTTTTAACATGAAATGCTTTAATTTTCAGTCAAATATATACTTTTTTGTTTTAAGATACTTCTGTATTTTCTCCTTTCTTGTGTATATTTAAAAGTTTCCACAATAAAAAGGTAAATTAAAAAATTATTTTGTATGTATTTCCAAAACACTGATCACCTTTTAAAAACAATTCTTACCAGCCTCTGTTTCTGAAGCTCTTCTCTAAGAATTCTATCTTCTGGTAAAACATCACACAATAAAAAATAATTATCTTGTTCTTCTGTTGAGAGATTAGGAAAACAAATGAGAGAAAAGATATTTATCATTTTTTACAGGACTTATTTCTTTAAAAGTGTGTGTGTGTGTGTGTGTGTGTGTGTGTGTGTGTGTGTGTGTGTCTGTTAGGATCTCTTCTGGTATACAATTCTATTTTAGCTTTATTTAGTTAGGCAAAATAAGCACATCAATTCAATTTTAGTTATCATGAAGCAAAAGCAATTCTAATGTAAGACAGTAAGATTATTCCTTTGAATTTTTGGATTGTAGGGAAAAGACGGTAGCCAAGATGTACACTTACCAAACGGAGCTGTGGAATTAATTCTTATCACACTGCAAAAATCTGTGATGGGCTGTTCAGTGAACCTTTTCCTCCAATATAAAATGTACCTTAGAACAATCAAAAATAAAGGATGGTGAGAAGACTTAATATACCACTCTCTTTAGAATGACAAGGTTTTATAAGAACATTCAGCTATCCCAAAACAACAAATCAAATGTTACCTGAAAACTGCTTTTCTAGCAGTTTTTGTGAATACAAAGGCAGCAGAGCGTTTTTAAATATATGAAATAAATATTTAATAAAAAGAAGTCACTACATAAAGGCATAAACATAATTAAACTTTACTGTCCCCAGATTCAATAAACAAACATACAGGGAAGTCAAAATGGATTATGACAATGCTGTTTTCTAACGTAACCTCTAAGTTTATATGTCTTTAAAATGCAATGATTAAATAGGCTATGACACCTGTTCCAACAAAAAGAAAGTTAAATGGTCATCTTACATATCAAAAGAACAGAGGTCAGAAGAATAATACAATGAGAAATTAGTCTAAATTCAATATCTATATAACAAGATAGAAAAATTCAGTATGCTCACACTGTGTCCAAATTGAGACTGGAAAAATAGCCTAACTTACAATTCTTGTACCTAATGAATAGAGTTAGAAGCCGCACTCAGTTAAATTTAAAAACAAAACACAGCTCCCACACCTGTGTATTTGATAAAAGAGGAAGTAAGGTGATAGGATGTAAAGTGCTGTTCATTGCTACATTTATCTAACAAGAGTTGTATTGGCAATTGCAATCTCATTTATTAAATGGCACCAAGAAAAGAATGTGGTCTTCACAAGAAGGAAAAAAACCCATTTGTACCCCTAAAGTACTGACATTTTAAAAATATTTATTTATTTGTTTTTTGAGTTGGAGTCTCACTCTGTCGCCCAGACTGGAGTGCAGTGGCCGCTCCCGGCCACTGCAGCCTAGACCTGCTGGGCTCCGGCGATCCTTCCGCCTCAGTCTTCCGAGTAGCTGGAACTACAGGCACGCACTACCTTGCCTGGCTAAAATTATGTATTTTAAATAAAAATTTTTTTTTAAAAAAGGAAAAGTTAACTCTATGGTTGACAATTTATCAGGCTACATAACTTATGGAGAAAACAAGCAACTTACACCAAAGAAACAAAGCCTAGTAAAAGAGATGGGACTTACTGTATTGAACAGATCAAGTTTATGGAAAGAGCAGGGATCTGGACATTTTAAACGACTCGATATAGCAAACTTAACAGCGTTTTGGACAAAGCAGGCCCACAATAATTGTAGGGGAGCATCTGAAGATTCCTGTAGAGTTAACACCTTACAACTAAATAGCCCCCAATGTACAATATTTTGTCTTGTTTTTGTTACTACTTTTTTTTCTTAACATGATTTCTCAATTCCGTGGTGCTCTATAAAAAGGGCATTCAGGCAGTAGAAAAAAAATCTGCACTAGAGAGAGGCCTGAGAGAAAGCGAGAACCATGACACGAGGGAACATAAAATATAAGTAGATGTCAACACTGAATGAACACAGAATAAATAAGGAAAAGAAGTCAATGAATAACGTATAAAAATAGAACCACATGTTGTAGTTTTTCTTCTCATATACAACCATACGGTCAATCTGGATGGGTAAGTAAAGTGTATAAAACAGTGCTGGATCTTATTCTAAGAGATCTGAAAATGAAAATCTTAAGTTCCCACTCAAACTACAAACATAAATGATGCACAATTACTCTATGGCTAACTCACTGGCTCAGATGAAGGCAAGTACGTATCAGATCCATCACAGCAGACATAAAAAGAAAAAGTATCTACAAAATTATTTCCATGGCCAGCCTGGGCCAGTTTCAGCACCTTGCACTCCTCAGTATCCTACACAGCTACTCCTATTCCGCACTTGTCCCTTCCTTGCTAGCTGCTTGTTCTCTTGCTGGGGGAGACAGGAAAAAGGAAGTAAGAGAAGGCAAGTCTCATCAGGAAAAAAGTAAAAGAAGGCAAGAGAAGGCTTAAGATAATAAAAATGACAGTCCTTTTCTTATTCTCCTCAAGCACATTTTCTATTACAAAGTGGTGACAGGGATGAAGGAATACAGTAGAACCTGTATTAGAGATGTCAGGAATAGAAGATGAATTGTTCTTCAAAACTGAAATACAGAAACATCTGTTTTCATGACTAATCAAATTCATATATGGCAAAACCAGTTACTGAGAAAACCAACCAAAAGGCAGGAGGGCCAAGTTCTCTCTGGAGGTTCCTCTTGGCTACTACTTGAATAAACCAAGGAGAAGTCTGTCAATCCTGGTTGTCACTCCATTGAGGACTACTTGGGCAATATCCTCTAGATAAAACTGAGAATAGTGGTCAGCCCTAAATAATATAAGTCTACTTTGGGTCTATAGCCTGTTAAAAGACAGTTATAATTCCTTGAATAAGCAGGCTGCATACCTTTGGAAAATGTTCACAGACTTAAAAAAGTATTTGGGCAAAATTATGTGAAACAGATAACCAGGTAAGAGCTATGTCTTCGTGGCCAGATTGCCCTTTGAATAATCAATGATTTATTTTGTAATGGAGAGTCATCATTGTACCTTGCTTATGTGCACAGATCATATGCCAGAAGCAGTTTTGCTTTTGAATTAAGATAGTGGCCAATGTATTAATAACTGACTGTACCAGCCCGGAGGCAAGGGTGAATTCAGCAAGGACTTTGAATTCAGAGATATGAACCCAAATCTAACATTATTTAACTTTTATAAAACTCAGTCTACTCATTTGCAAATGACACTGATAATTAAACAGAATGACACATGTGAAGCACAATGTCCAACATCTTGGGCATTTAATAAAAGATAGATATTACTGTAATAAAAAGAAACATATTAAGACTAAGGTGGTAAAAACTTTATGCTTATCCCAGAGAATTAAAGATACTGAACATACAAAAAAAATTATATTTTGTCAAATATTTAATGAGGAAGATAAAATAATTATATTAATAGTGTCAGAGGGCACATATAGGTGGCTAAGGTGATAGAAGAATAGAATGCTGATGATGGCAATGAGGAAAATGATTAGGAGCTACCATTTTTTAATGAGTTCTTACTTGCCCAAGGTTGCACAATTAAAATGTTAGAATTGGGATGTGAACTTGATCTCTCTGGCTCCAAAACCAAACTCAGTCTTCTAAAATACAGTGCCTCTAGTGTCAAGTGGGGACCAATCTGTACAAAAGGGAAGGCAGGGGCAGGAAAAAGTGCCGAGCATTATAGTTGCAATGGATTCTTGAAGCATTTTTTTCTTTCTTTGGAGACCAAAGAGGAGACCAAAAAACATCAAATGTTTTTTGCCAAGGCAGAAACAAGGACAGAAATGAAGTCTGAATTCTTTTCGGAGGCCTGAATGAAGAGGAAATGTCTTCCCTTCTCTACATACTATTTCACAGCAGCCCTTGTGTGAACTGCTCCTATTCTTCTATCTAAGGATTTAAAGTTGACACCAGGTTTTGGGGCTGTTGATTTGGAACTGCTTGTCTAGGCAAGCAAGAGGTGCAAAGAAATTCCACTATAAAGATAACAGTGACCTGATTCCAATAGTCAATGGGTCTCAGTCTCCTTCTGCGTTTTGAGTATTGTCTCCTTGATGTTTGAAAAGAATCACACAACATACTTACTTTGTATCAGAGTTTACTTCAAGGCAATAAGCACAGGGAAGCAAATACATTAATTGACTTAAATCACAAGGAGATTCTGTCTAGCAGAACTTCAGCTGCCCTCTTCAAACAGGGAGGGAGGGGTTCCCATGGGATAGAGGAAGAGAAGACTGCTGCATGTTCATAGTCTGCCAGTCTTTACACTGGTTAGACATTATTTTATTGCTTCATTAACAAGTAGTCATGCATTTTGGAAATGATGTTTTCCAGATGCCATTTCTAGGAATATCTCTGAGACGCTATTAGGTAGCTTCTAAGGGCAGAAGGATGAAGCAGGTAATAGGATGGCTCAATAGGAACAAAGTTGTCATTTAAGTGTTCTTTTCCTGATCAAAGATTGGGTGATAACAACATCAAAGAAAAAAATCATCTATCACAAAAGCAAAATATAACCATAAACCACTATACAACGTAAATATAAATAATCATGCATCATATCTATAGTGACATACTATAAAAATAGACCTTGAGTGCAACATACATTTGACTCAAGTCTAAATTTAAGTTAAGAAACATGCTAGATATTTAATAACAGCATTTTTTTGTTTATAATTAGAATTAAGAGGTGTCAATATATACATTTCCTTGTGATTGGTAGAGACATTCAGATAAAATACATTCAATGGAGAACAGCTTCAAGACAGCAGATCTTCAATACATTCTTGTGGTATTTTTTCCCATCCACTAGAACATATTTTTCAAAGTTAAGCCTTCATTTAGAACGTCTCTTCTGCATTTTTTCCTACTTCTCCAGTTTATTCAATGCTACAATTGCAGCTATTCAATAAACGAAGGCCTCCAAAAAAATAACATGTGGTAAGAACTCTCCTTGGTTGAAGTTATCAAAGCATTTCATACTTAAGTAATTACTAGACCAGCAGCAAATACTTGTTTCTTACTCAGGAACTTCAAATAATGCCTGACAGATCTGTCTCACAAAAAAGGTGTTTGGCAATATCTTGCCTGCTCAGCCCCCCACTGTAACTGATGTGCTTGTTGACACAGGCATTAAGGTTTGAGATACAGTTGTTAATTAAGTAGCACTGAATGAGTGGAATTTAATATAGAAGGGGGCAAGAATTAAGGACTTAACATTTATCTTCTCGAGCAATTTTATCTACTGAATAAAGCTAGCAAGTACCTCAGGTATAAATAAATATGTTATGGGCTCAAAGGAAAGATTTTTATTTTTATTTTCTCCACTCCAAGTAGTTTTCCTGTTACTTTGTTTCAATTTTAAAAATCACATATATTTAATATAAAAGCTTATAGCTTACTTCTTGTAAACCACAAGGAGAGTCCATCTCTTATTTATTACTCATCATCTTTATTACTCATTGTACTCAGAAGCAATGCTTCCTCTCTGAGAAGCTCTGCATGAATGCACTCAGTCCAGTGGAACTGCTACTGTTCCCTCCTCCCTACTCCCACTGCCATCCCTTATAACTTCTCTTCTAAAGTTAGGAACAAATCATGCAATAAGAAGATTCCAACTTAACTCTGATCTCAAAATCATTACTTGTATCATTTTGAAGAGGAATGTATAGCTTCCCTAGATAGTAAGAGGTTATTATTTAAAGGAGACTGGAGATACTAAAAGGCATTTAAAAGCAAAAGAGTTTACTCAGATACATTCCTGGCCAGTTTGAATGTATCACAATTTTACTTGCTGAGAGTGAAAATTTATCTAATTAGAAGGACAGTTGACATGGAAAATCTAGGTTTCCAAATTTATTATTATTATTGGAGTCCAGGTCTCACTCTGTCGCCTGGGTTGGGGTGCAGTGGCATGTTCACAGCTCACCACAGCCTCCACTCATGGGTTCAAGTGATTATCCTCCCAAGACGCTGGGACTACAGATGTGTGCCACCATACCCAGCTAACACTTTTTTGGATTTTTTTTTTTTTTTAATGGCGATGAGGCTTTGCTATGTTGCCTGGGATGGTCTTGAACTCCTGGGCTCAAGTAACCCTCCTGCCTCAGCATCCCAAAATGCTGGGATTACAGGTGTGATCTATCACGCCTGGGTAGGTTTCCAAATTTAAAATACATGTTAACTACATACTCTAGAAAGCACTTATATCAGATATGTATCTTTTTCTTTTTAACTAAAGCATCCATTTTATCGCATTATGTGCATTTAGAGCATGATTGATCCCAACATTTAATTACTGACTCCTAAGCCCTAAGACCTAGTAAATCATTTGATTTTCCTGCCCAGATAGGAATAATGAGGTTAATAACATGACAAAAGTAGATTGATTAGTACAAATATAGCTAGTTAACTATCATATATAAGCACAAAGGAAAATATAAACTCTGATTCAGATATTCCTCACATATTTTAGAGGTAGAAGAGAAAGAAAAATCTTAACTATTCAATTATCAACGGTAGATAATCATATTTTTCTGCAATTCCTGAGGAAAAATTTGATAAAAGAGAGTAAAGGAATAATTTCACATTAAAGAAAAGTGAGCAATAGAAGACTTATAAAAGAATAACCCATTTAATAGTCCGGTCAATGGTTATGTGAATAACAACTAGAAAATCTCTAGCCCAAGAAGTGTCTGAAACAAAAATCAACAGATCTGACTACACATAACTAGCTAGGTTTTATATATGAGAAATTTTCCAGAATACTCAGAATGAACACACACACACACACACACACACACACACACACTCACACACTTTAATTGAAAATAAAGATAACAAATGAGGATCACAGTACCTCCTCTGAAAGAGCGTAAGGAATTAGCTTATTTTACATACATCATTCATATAACTCTCCTTCCCTACTGAGTTCTATCTCTGCCCCTAAACAGGCAACACCAAAATCTACTAACAAGTAGCAATGCTGAGCAGACATAATGGGCCATACAGAGAAGGCACACACCAGATATTCAGTATTGGTGGTAGGCAGTTGGGTTGCATGAAGGATAAAGATCAGGTCTAGAGAATAGCTAATATTACCCCTGTGGGCATGCTTGCTATTCAAACTTAAAAAACAAAGTCTTTCTAGAAGTTTCGGTTATTTAGAACCATGAATGAAATTTTCTCAAAAATTAAATTTTACAAATGATAATTAAACTTTTAGACCAGCATAAATACGTATTAAAAACTCCAGCTACAGTTACAGAAAACTAAGATTTCATATATATCTTTGGTAGTCAAAATATAAATAAAATTTTGTTTTTTGGCTACCACTTATCAGGTATACATTATGTCTCAGGTGCTATACATACCCTGTTTTATATAATTTTCAACAACTTTATGAGGGCTGGCATTACCTCCATTTTATAGATGAGGAAACCAATGCTTAGAGTATTTTAAGTAGCCAGCAGGAGTCACCAGGTTAGGAAGTCCTGATGGCTGCATTCAACCCTAGTCCTGGCTGGTTTCACAGTCAACTCTTAATACAGCTTTCTGCTTTGCAAGACCCATCCATCATGAGAAAGACGTTGCTTGCTAGCAATGATTTATGTGGTCTGGGAGATACAGTGTTTAGATGCAGAGATATTACAATGTTTGGGTTACTCTGACATTCTTGTAGGGAAATCAGGACAGAAACCTCAAAATGGGATGTTACCAGATACACCAAACAGTATGCTTTTAGTATCTGGACAAACCTGTAACCATTTGATGTTGCCTCCATGGAAAATTCTTTCCAAGTCTCAACTAATCATGACATGAAATAACTACTCCAGCACAACTGCTAATGGGAAGGTATTCCTCTTGGACAACTACTTTCAAAAATTGTAAATAGGGGGGGAAAACTGCCTATATTACTTGTCTGCTGGTATGAATCATTCTAAGTCAGGTGACCATAAATTGGAGTCTAGGTCACTTTAGGGCCTGGTTGTATAGGTTAGGTCCCATACAAAAAGAACATTTCATACATGCCCAGTATCGACAGTTCTTCAAGTACTCATCTCTATCTGCTTTTTCATCTTCCTTGTACTCTTCTTAGTACCCCAGTCACTGACCTCAATAGCTATCTATTCCCATACCCTTTAGGCTTGTTGAATGATTCAATTTTGGGGGGTTTCAGAAAAGGATATTGCCCAAATAAATATCAGTTTAAGTATTCACCATAGCGCTTAAACTGATATTTGCTTGGGCAATATCCTTTTGGCTTGAAAGGTTCCAAGGATTCCTGTTTCCAAACACTGCCTTTTGGGTGGCCTGTTACCAAGTCTATTCTGGGCTTTCCGGAAGGAGTCACTCAGTTAGAGAATGCCTATGATGTAAAACATGAAAAGAATATCCTGTAACCCCAGCACTTTGGGAGGCCGAGGTGAGTGGATTGCCTGAGCCCATGGGTTCGAGACCAGCCCAGGAAACTTGGCAAGATCTTGTCTCTGCAGTAAATAAAAAATTTAGCCAGGTATTGTAGTGCATGTCTATAGTTCTGGCAACTTGGAAGGCTGAGGCAGAAGGATCATCGGAGCCCAGCAGGTTGATGCTGGTGTGCTGTGAGCGTGCCACTGCACTCCAGCCTGGATGATGGAAGACTCCAACCCCCCCAAAAAAGAACAGCAATCTGATAGACATCAATAACAACTACAATATCATGGAATGTTGCAAAGGGAATATTATCTACTCTTGGGGAATTGGAATGTTTACAGAACTTGTAGGAAGTGAATTATTTTGTGACATTCTCAACTACAACTTACACATTCAAGAAAAAAGTGCAAAGATTTTTTTCAAAGTCTAAGGAGTGCAAAATAGTGTAAATTAAAAAAAAAGTCTAAGGAGAAATGTGAAACAGAATATTAATTTTCATATTTGCATAGGAATTATTATATACATGCATTATGTCATTCCTCTAATAAATAACAAACTTTCATCTTTTACGGACAAAAACAAAACTTACCTTTGGAAATCAGCAACCAACCTGACATCAGCTATGACAATCTTATGCTCAATAATCATGTGCTTTAGAAGTTTGTCTTGTTCAACCACAGGAAAATGTTCTTCACAGAAAATACAAGGCACAGATGGAGAACCTTTTAAAGTGGTGGTGCCACCTGGATTTTCTGGCAGGGAAAGCGGCTCCAGGATACAATCCTTACTGTCTGAAAGACACAAAAAATAAAAAATAAAAAAGAAAGAAAGAAAGAAAAGCTGAAACCAACTCTTTAGATGGGTGATTTCTCACCTGCTGCATTAAAAGCATCCTAAAGATATTTACATGTCTCCAAAAAGAAAAATACATAGCATCAAAGAGCAGGATACTTTATTATCATTTTAAACAGCTTTTGCAACCCAGAGGCAGGGAATACTGCAAAGCAGCTCAAACTCCCCATTTGCTTGCTTTGAATAGGGAAAACCCATTTGTCAGGGCAGCTGTTCAAGTCTTCTTCTTGGACATTGGCCAATGGCAGCAATTCCTGGGGTACTTGCAAGGGGAAAGGCTGTATCACTCTGGGTTAAGGTTCTGAGGCTCAATTGTGACCTATGGCAGAAAGTCATCACATTAAGGGAAGTGAATGGTTTATATTAAGGCTACAGATGATGACTGCCCTTTCTTTGAAGCTACTTCCTGTCACACCTGCAAATTCTTTTCTCTTTCTGATTACTTGTCATGAACAGAGAAAAAGCTCTCCCACTGGCTTGATGCTGAGTGACCCTGGTGGCAAATTTCTATGTTGATTTATGTTTAACATTTGTTTATTACACAAGTATGTATCACAGTTCAGGCAGCTATAAACCAAGAGATGAATACTCTATTATTAGACATATGTGATGTGATGTTTTTCCTGTCTGTACTATTCCTTTTCCTAACATCACCTATAGTATCTTTAAGAATTAAAATGTGTAATGTTTATGCTTCTGATTTCAGGGCCTGAAACTGCAGCCACTTGTGTCAGAATTCCACATTAGTGTGCCAAAGTAGAAGGCTGGACTTGTCACCTTACACAGGCTATCAAGTAGTTAGCAGTTACCCAGGAAACTGGGGTAAAAAACCTAGGGTACCTTTGGCATTTGCAGAAGGGTAAGTAACCTTCTTCAGAAAGAAAGATGGCTACTCCACAGACAATAGTTTTTGGATCAGGTTAATATTTGTTCTCCTGGTACAATATTTTTTTCTTACTTTATTTTTTAATGTATTAATTCTTAATTTAGTAATTAACTGAATCAGTCATCATTACACTGCTGACCGTGGCTTAAGAATTAGATAAGTGATGTAAGAGGGCAGAATTCATTCATTCAATTAAAAAAAAATCAACAGAGTATCTATTGGGTGCTAGTCTTTCATGACATGGCATGGTCCTTACCATAGATATTAGAATGCTCATAATTTGTTTGAAGGTATAAATAAGCTAAAGAGATAAAGAGATGGAAAATGTATAGTGTTTATGGGAGCAGGAGGGCAGGGAAGTCACCTAACTGAGCTGGAGAGAAAAGGTGTCTCATAGGAGAGAACCTCTAACACATCACTCATACTTACTTTACTCATGATAAATCAAATTATTTATCTTTGTTTATAAGATTATTTATTAATACCAGAGAAGGTGAAAAGCACAGAATGATAAGTGTTGATAAGGATATAGAGAGACTGAAACTCTTGACTATTGGGAAACATAAAATGGTGCAGTTGATGCTATTAAAGACAGTATAGAAGTGCCTCAGAACTCCATATGATCCAGCCACCCTATTTCTGGGTATTTATCCAAAAGAACTGAACACAGGATCTCAGAGAAGTATTTGAGACCCTATGTTCATTGAAGCATTAACCAAGAGGTGGAAGCAATAGAATAGACAAATACAATGAATATTATTCAGCCTTAAAAAGAAGAATATCCTGTCATATGCCACACATGAATGAACTTGAGGATATTATTGTATGTAAAATAAGCCAGTCACAGAAAGACAAATATTACAACATGATTCTACTTACATGAAATATCAAAAGTAATCAAACTCACAGAAGCAGAAAGTAGAATGATGATTGCTGGGGCTGGAGAGAGGGCCAAAAGGGAAGTTGCTGTTCAGTGGGTCTAGGGCTTCAGTTATGCCAGATGTAAAACTACTAGAGAGCTGTTGTATGACAGTGTGCATACAGTTAACAGTACTGTATATTTAAAAAATTTTTTAAGAGAGTAGAATTCAAGTTATACATATTTTTACCATATTAAAAACAAATGGAGAGGAAAGAGTTCAGTGACTAAAGTCAAGGGTAGAGGAATCATGCTCCCATTAACTACCATTAATCAACCTTGACCAAGTTACTTCACCTCTCTCAGCCTGCTTCCACAGCATAATATGGACTAATCATAAGTAGTCACCTGACAGAGTTGTTACAAGTATTAGATGAGGAAATTAGTAGAAAGTACATGGGTACCTGGCACACAAGCTCAATTAAACTTTAGTTTCTATTATTACTGATAATAACAAGTATAGTTGTATGTTTGAGGATGAAGAGAGATGGGTATCATCTGCACTGGTGTGTATTAGAAATTCCTGTGGGTTAATTAAAAATACACATCCAGGGCTCCAACACAGAACTACAGAATTAAATCACATGAGAGTGGAGTCCAGGTTTCTAAAACAGAATAAACTCACATCCCAACTATCTACTTTTGGGTCATGATTGTTTTGTTGAAATTTAAAGGCTTTTGCATTCCCTTGATCACTTTGCTATTTCTGTGGCATATTAAGAAACAAGGGAGAAAAATACAATATTTTTGATACAGATAAGGAAAGTTGAAGAAATTTATATTGATAGCCTCAGTTTTCTGAGCACATAAGGTAAGCTCCATCCACACTGAAGACAAGGGCTTACCTAAAAGTGGAAAAGATTTAGAACTACTACTATGGAGAATGCAATTAAGATACAAGATAAAAACAAAATGATCATGAAATAGTCCTAAAGGCCTAACTGAGGTTAGCCTGCTGCCTTAATTTTAGTCATACTTATGTTTTAGCAACAGAGTATTTGCCTAAAAGAAACTGATTTTCTCACAAAATATGTTACATGTTCTGGGTTTTCAAATTATGCACTTCTACACAAACACATATACACGAATATACACAATGACAAGATTCATGAATAGAATATTTTAGAACCATCTACTCTAGAGCTAATAGATGGTTCTGCTAGAACCTTCTGTGATGAAGAAAAAGTTCTATATCTGCTCTATCCAATAATGGTAGCTATTAGCCACATAGAATGTGAATTGTGAGAGTGGGGAACTGAATCTTAATTTAACCTGGGGTCAGTGGGCACTTAGGTGATTCACAGACTCCGGGGCTTGTGGAGTTCAATGTGAAACTATATTCAATGACATGTGTATGCAAATTTTCTGGTAAGAAGGCATTTGGACTTAACTCTTAAAGGGAGGCAACTCCCTTAGGTCCCCTCCCACTGTGGGAGCTTTTCTGTCCTCTCAATAAATACTGATTTCTAAAAAAAATAAAAAATAAAAATAAATAAATTAAATACATTCTTCAAGGGTTCTGGGGACCCAATGAAAGTTTAAAACCATGTATCCTGTTTCTTATACTATATTTTTCTGTCATTTGGTCTACCATTTTTATTTATGGCATGTAAGTAAATAGTGTCATTCTATTTGGATTTCAAGCAACTAAATAACTTACTAAAATAAACACCATTCTGGAGTAGAGTTTAAATTCTCTCACTTTGTAGCCAGAGCAGAAGGAGGCAGCCTGAAGACAGAATAGGCAATAATTAAATGGGGCATAATACAGAAACTATAGATAAACTTCCTTGGGAAAACTATTTTTAAAAATATGTTTATCACAGTGCCTGAAATCTCCACTAGTCTAAAGATAAACCTTTAGACTACTATTTCTGGAAATAATATGTTACCCTTATAAGCTTTACATAAATATAGCAATTTACTACTAATAATTGCTATAATTAATTTTATATAATTTACTATAATTAATAGGAGAGGATTCTTAATTTATGGGGATATGTATTCTGGAGACTCTCTAATAGGGTTAGATTACTGCATTTTTCTACAGTAAAGATTTACTTGAGAAAAGGCAATATGTTTTTCCACACAGAATCAGGAAAAACAACTATTATGCTCCCCTCCAAATTTTGTTTTTACATTCTCATTCTATTAAAAAACTGTTTTAGGTGTTAAGCTCTGTATCATCTTTTATTATCTGATAGTTTCTAGTGAAGCAGATTTGTTCAGTGTATATGTAAGCACAAGCAATAGCAAAGATGAGGATGGTAGGGTAGACTGTGAACAGGTAGTAATTATCCTACAGTAATATTAAAGCTATTAACATATCCAGCCTTCCTAGGAATAACCAGGCATTTCTTTCTAATATGTTCCCAAAGCACTGTTCATCCATCAAATTCCCCCAGGATGGGCTGGGAAATTGATTATCTGTAGCTCTATTCCTTTTGTCTAGAAAACCCTCAATGACCTCAGGAGATACTAAAAAATGGACTCAGGAGAAAACCATTTAGTAGACTAGAGTTGGACCTCTTTGTAGAAATGGCATGATTTCCCATCTACATTACGGGTGGACTGCATGGCTAATGAAACAACACCGATCAAGCTCTTTTCCCTAATTATATCAGCAAAGCACTGCAGAATTCAAAACTATGTCTGCTGCCTTTTTTCCATGCAGCATTTCACACTTTCAAAGCTATCTAATGGCAAAAATGTTGCCATTAAGTTTCCTTTCTCAGGCAACTTCAGTAAAACATGGGAAACTAATTGGTACATTGGTTTCATTTCTTGGTTGTTGGTTACATATATTTCTGGTTTATACATGATACCTTCTTACCTTAACTTAATAAAGAGAAATTCGTGGAGTCTACTCTAATGATGTGGAAGTAGCAGCTGTTTGAAATACCATAAATTCATGACAATTTTTAGAAAGAAATAAGTTTCTAGAAAGAGTAAATGAATAAAAACAAATTCTTCTTTATTAATATGATATACTGTTGATTTATTTTTAGATTTAAATCAGACCAGATTTCTGCTATAAAAAATATGCTTTAATATATGATTAAGTAAATTCAGTTCTCCAGAAATATTTTCTATAATTCTAATGCTTAATGTCAATGAGATTTAGAATCTAAAAAGGAGATGAAATGAAGGATAAAGGACTATATTGTTCTTTCACTTCAAAGACATTTCATTTCCTCTACTGCTCTTACTCTAAATTATTGAAGAAACTTCACAGTACTTAAATTAAGACTACTATGAGTACTTACTTATTTTTCACAGAGCCAGGACCAGAGATGCTGGAGTTCTAAATAGAATCCAAGGCTGGATATATATTTTGTTCTAAGAAGTAATGGATACTATAGTCCTCAACTTTTCTTTTCTATCAGTAGAAGACAGTAGTCAGGCTGCAGGTATTAGGGATTTGAGAATATAAATGCAGAATGATTTGCAATGGTAGAGCTGGTAATAGCAAAAAAAAGACATGAAAATCTTAACCTTAGTTAATGGTAAATTTAATTAACCAGAATAACCTATTGCAAACAATGCTGGGGTTTTAACAGGTGGGCCAATGTAATGAAAGACATTGATGAAAGTCTTTTTGTCAAGAATGAGGAAACAAAGTGATTAGTGAGTGCTTTTATTTATTCAATTCTATAGAGGAAAAGATGAAAAAGAAGGGAAGGTAAACTCTGACTCAGAAAGATTTAATTGGTTATTGATCTGCCTTATGCTTTCTAAATAAACAGCATTCACAGGGTTGGGTTTAACCTAATTCAATTCATTTGATTTAGTTAGTAAGTCTAGTCAATATTTTAATGAAATGAGTTGGCAACTAAAAAATTGTAAATCACCTATCTGATGCTCCCTATTAAGTATAATTAGTGTTTTTAATAAGATCATACATTTCTGAGTTTTGGGACTAAGATATTGCAATTTACAAAATTAAATAACTATGTCAAATTTTTATTTTAGAGGCTGGGTGCAGTGGTTCATGTCTGTAATCCCAGCACTTTTGGAGGTTGAGGCAGGAGGTTGCTTGAGTCCAGGAGTTCAAGACCAGCATGGACAACATAGTGAGACCTTGTCTCTACAAAATAATAATAATAATAAAAGCTGGGGTGTGGTGTTGTGCACTTGTAGTCCCAGCTACTCAGGAGACTGAGACAGAGGGATCATCTGAGCTTAGAAGGCTGCCTTTAGCTGTGATTGTGCTATTGCATTCTGACCTGGGCAACAGAAACCCTGACTCAAAAACACTTATTTTTAATTTTAGTATTGGATGTATTAATTCATTAATATGACTAGTTTTTAATACAATAAGCAATTTTGTTTTTATAGAATAAGTAAAGAATTATTTTTTGGTATAGGAAAACACATTAATATAATGAATTTTCAAAAGCACCACAAACCCACTGATTTCAATTTTTGTTTTTGAACAATTTAATTTCTCAAACTTTTCAACTATATATATATAAAATATATAACCTATATATATATATATAAATCTCTCAAACAAAAAAAAATATAGTATATGATACCAATTCGTTCCTAAAAAAATGTATTTTTTGTCCTCCTATTGAATGGAAAGTATTCTGCTTTGTTGACTATTCTACAAATGTATTTCTCTCTGTACTTTATGTCTTAAACATACTAACAATTAAAACTCAAGTGATACTTTCATATATCAGCGTCATTTACAGGAATGTACTAGGAATATATTTTTTGTTCTTTTGACAATCAATTTTGGCCATTTTATTTATTTTTTAATTTTTATTTTTATTTTATTTTTTTGAGTTGGAGTCTCACTCCGTCGCTCAGACTGGAGTGCAGTGGTTGCTCTTGGCCACCGCAGCCTTGACCTGCTTGGGCTCCGGTGATCCTTTAGCCTCAGCCTTCCAAGTAGCGGAACTACAGGCACGCGCTACCACACCCGGCTAATTTTTTGATTTATTGTAGAGATGAGGTCTCGCCAAGTTGCCCAGGCAGGTCTCAAACCTGTGGGCTCAAGCAATCCACTCACCTCAGCCTCCCAAAGCGTGGGATTACAGACTGAGTCACCGAGCCCGGCTGATTTTGGCCATTTTAACCAGCAAATACCACACCTAACACTAAAATTAAGAAAATGTGTGCCTGCCAATTCTCTTTTGAGAATCTGTTGTTGAGGTATTAAAGTTAACAATTACTCATTTAGCCTATTATTAATAAAGTGACGCTTGGCTATCATAGTAGTTACAGGAATACTCAGTACTGGGTATGTCAGCTGAGACTGTATTTTAAGGATTTTAATTTTTGAAATAGTACAAGACCTCCTTATGACAGCTTCCTCTGTATAGAAAGGCTCTATAGGATTTGAAAATGAAAAGTAATAGACTGTCTTTTAGTTCTGATATATGAAGTAGAAACTTTCCTAAAGTTAGGCAAAGTCTTAGCTGGTATTCATTTTATATCACAATGTTATGCACTTATTTTTCTAGAAAGTAATTCTCCCTTTTAGCCCACTTTCCAGCAACAGACTGAGCTAGATACTGAGGAGCAATTGAAGAAAAAAATTAGAACTACCCTACCCTCAAGGAACCCACATCATTCCCACCAGAGTCTGGTCATATTCAGACACATCTAACACTACTTAGAATGTCAGAAGCATCAGAGGAGAGAAAAGAACAAACTGTAGTTTTGATATAGAGTGTATCTAGAAAGTAAGATACTAAACCATCAGATTTATTTCCTCAAGTTCCAGTCACATGCCAGCCTGGCAGATGTTTTGGTCTTACTTTGGGGCATTTAACAAATTCTTTTGCTTTAAACTACTTGGATCTACAATATCTGGGCTGCTTTTATAAAGACAGAGTTATAGGCAGTTTTTAAAAGCGTCTGTAAAACACTTGAGATTCAGTATGTTCAGGACATTTAAGAAATACAATTCTCCAATTTATTTGTCTACTGACAACTACTCTTGCGTCTTCAGTGTCATTAAGTATCATAAGTCCTATCTCCATGACCTAGTTAATCCTCTACAAATATGTGACCACATCAGAAAAATAACTTGACTTCTAAGAAAAAGGATGAGGGTATAAAATGATGCTGGACAATAAAACAAGACACAACAAATCTTAGTCCTAGCATTTCAGATATAGTATTAAATGTCCTATGTTTTACATCACAATTACAAAAATGAATTTAAAAAATGATATACATTTCATAACTTTAAAACAGGTAATCTAGTTAACATAAACAGTACATTTTCCAAAATACTCTTGTAACAACAAACACGGAATATTGCCAGCAGTTAATCTGACTAGCACTAGCTACAGAGGAATGTCTAAATGTAAATTTTACTAAAAAATGACACCCTAATGAATAACTTTAGCTATTTGTATTTTCAGGTAGCAGTTCTCGATCCTGACAGTACATATGAATCAACTTGGGAGCTTGCAAATATGCCCTTTTTTATACAGAGATTCTAATGCAATTTCTTGATAGTAGCTGGGACATATTTTGTGTGAATACAAACCATTTATTCTACTGAAAACCTAATATGATCAATTCTATGACTTTGCAAGTTAGTAAAACAAGACAAACATTTTCTGGAGTAAAAAAATGGTTTTTGCTTTTGGGAAAAACAAACTTTTTGACAGGCTCTAGGAGAAGGAAAATTTTGTAATTAATATATTTTGTATATAGTAAGCTGAATAAAGAGAAGGGACTATTTATGAAATGTAATTAGATTACAGTCTTTATACAATATGTTCCTTTAATGTGAGCCCGCTCATACACATTTGATAAATCGAGGAATAATGTCAGCAGAAAACAGAAGTTGTACTGATTCATATGTATTTTTCTGAGCATAATAATGGTTTTGAAGTAATCAGGGCTAAGCTTTCTCACTATTAAAAGAGAGCCTGAGCAATACATAAAAATCTTTAACATAACCCCTGAAAATTCTAAGTCCTCCCTTGCAGCGTATAGAGGTACTACTCAAGGAAGCCAAGAATGAAGATAAAAAAGGTGCAAAGGCATTTCTTCCTGTTTAAAAAAACACCTGATTGATAAAGTCCTATACCCTGAGTCAGATATTTAATCTTGATGAAACTGATCTTCATTGGAAGCAAATGCCCCCAAGAATCTACATTTTGAAGAAGGAAGCATGACTACCAGAATTCAAGAATGCAAAAAATCAGTCAGGCTCGGTGGCTTAGCCTGTAATCCCGCGCTTTGGGAGGCTGAGGTGAGTGGATTGCCTGAGCCCGCGGGTTCGAGACTCGCCTGGGCAACTTGGCGAGATCTCATCTCTACAATAAATCAAAAAAATCAGCCAGGCATGGTAGTGCACACCTGTAGTTCCAGCTACGTGGAAGACTGAGGTGGAAGGATCGCCGGAGCCCAGCAAGTCGAGGCTGCGGTGGCTGGGAGCGGCCACTGCACTCCAGTCTGGGCGACAGAGTGAGACTCCAACTCAAAAAAAAAAAAAGAATAAGAATCAACTGGAGTATGATTTGGATGCAAATTCAGTGAAAATTTAACCACGCTACTCTTTTTTTCTTTTTTGAGTAGGGGTCTCACTCTGTCACCCATGCTAGAGTGCTGTGGCATACTCATGGCTACTGCAGCCTTGACCTGCTGGGCTCAGGTGATCTTTCCACCCTAGCCTTCCAAGTAGCTGAAACTACAGGTACATGTTACCACACATGGCTAATTTTTTAAATTTTATTGTAGAGATAAGGTCTCACCAAGTTGCCCAGCCTGGTCTCAAACATGCTATTCTTTTCGTTAGGATTGTTCTAGTTACAGAGTTCTACTGGCTTTGAGAGATCTCTCCCTAGCCCTCTTTCCCTCACAAGATCTAGTATTTTCATTGTGCAATTTTGTAATGTAAGGCTTTTCAGGAATGCAAATATGATATTAGAGCAGAAGTACTTATATATAACAGAGTACTTTCAGGGTAGAATACATTGGGACAGACAAGGGTATCTACTGGCTTCTAGAATTTGATAAGCCCTTGATAAAAGAGGGTGGGCTTAGGGAATGAAGGTATCCTATATATTGAAAAAGTGCTTCTGGTATAATATATCCTTACAGCTAGGAAGTACCTAGAATCAAAACCTCACTTTAGAGATAAGAAATCTATGCCCCAAACCTTTTTTCTATCAAGCAATCCTTCTTTGTGAAGTATTACAAGTCTTCTTATATATGCTAGTGCCCACTATGGCAAATAACTGGCTATAAAACTAAGTCAACAAGGAGGCTTCCCTCCCCCATTTTTAAAATGTAAAACAATGACAAAATAGTATTTGGTTTACCAAAACATACTCTATAACTGATTTTACTGAAACAATTTATTCCCCCAAAATTCAGACATATAAATGCCATACAGTGAGATAAAATACTAAGTGGACCAAAATAACATAGTATCAGTCAAGATTCTCAGTCTCAAAAGACTTGGGGTATTGACTCATGGAAGAAAACACTGATATAAAAAAGATGCAGTCTTTTTCCATCTAGCATTTTGTAGAAAAATAATCCACTGTATTTTTAACTTAATTTAACACCACATCCAAGAATAGGATTATGAATATGTTCAAGGTCTTGTTTTTCTTTGTTCTTATGCTTCTAAACTTATGATTAGCAAGATGCAATTATGTTTAAATTTTGAAAAAATCAAAATTCTAAGTCAGGCATTGTCATATGAATCCCATATAATAATCTACCCAAACACACAGTGGCTTAAAACAGTAAATAGTTGTTTAACTTACACTTTTGTCGGTTGACTGCATAGTGAGATGCAAAGTCTCAAAAGTAAAAAAACTTCTCAAGAAATCAGGATTCAGCCTGTAATCCCAGAGTTTTGGGAGGCTGAGGTGAGTGGATTGCCTGAGCCCGCAGGTTCGAGACTCGCCTGGGCAACTTGGCGAGACCTCATCTTTACAATAAATCAAAAATTAGCTGGGCGTGGTAGCGCACGCCTGTAGCTCCAGCTACTTGGAAGGCTGAGGTGGAAGGATCGCTGGAGCCCAGCAGGTCGAGGCTGCGGTGGCTGGGAGCGGCCACTGCACTCCAGTCTGAGTGACAGAGTGAGACTCCAACTCAAAAAAAAAAAAAAAGAAAAAGAAAGAAATCAAGATTAAACCAAAATGCTCAAGTGACTATTTGACATTAGGTGGCAAACCCAAACCAGATGTTTATACAAACCACACAAAACAGATAAACAGTAATTATCTTCAAGAAATTGAGCATAACTAAAGGTAAGCAAGCCTAGAGGTGATTATATGGACCAAACAATACGGTAACACATCCATGGCTTTGGTACATTTTACTTCTGAAGGCAGTTATCTAAATTTTAATTTTGAATATGCAAAACAATTCAGAAACAATGAACTATCAACTTTGCTTTGTACTTCTTGGTTTTAAAATCATTTTAAATTCCCAATGTTCACCAAATGATCATATTTGGGATGTGTTGCTGTATAAGAACAGGGAAAGACAAACAAGTGACACTGTAAATCCTTAATACAGCTAATACCAATTAGGTATTCCAAGCTTCTAAGGAAAATTGCTCTTTACCTGATGGTAAGTTCTATTCAAATTAAATACATTTTTGAGAAATCACTTAATCCCTCTGACTTTTAAATGCAAAAAAAAAAAAAATTCCAAAATACTCAGCTACTAAGCTTTGTGCATATGTGCCTGTGTGCGTGTGCATGCACGTACACACAAGCATGTAGTATAAGCTTTTCATGCCCGTTGGCCAACTTTCCTTCCTTTCCATTTCTATGCTTCCACACATGGTCACTTTCTCTGGTCCGTAAGTGAAAGGCTGTGTCTCAATGAGAGTCATTTTCCTTGATGGATTTGATTTATAGGAAAATTAAATTCACCTTCACAGCAAATTGTTAGGGACACCTTTGACTTTATACAAAAGGCACTCAAAATCATTCAGATTCATTTGAACAGGTCCTACACTGGGCCAGAGTTAACAAAATTGCTTAGTAGTCCCTATGAAAGGACAGGTTGAGTTTCTATTGCTTGAGAATTTCAATCATCTGTGGGAGCCTCCAGAAAAAACTTAGGCAAGATCTCGGTGGGGGCAAGCTGCCACCACTGCTATTTTGAAAGTTCAATGGGCTCACATTCTTTTGCAGAATAAGGATATGTCAAGAATAGAGAAAACCTTGTTTCCCTCTATGTCCTTCAGGTCTAAAGCTTCAAACTTCCTAGTACTCTGCTAGTGACCAGAGATTCCCTAGTAATGAGAGGCACAAAAAAGAATTAAAAAATGAAGGGAACTTTTAAAGGAGGTGAGTGAGAGAGAGAGAGAGGAGAGAGGAGAGAGAGAGAGAGAGAGAGAGAGAGAGAGAGAGAGAGAGAGAGAGAAAGAGAGAGAGAGAAGAAGCCAGCAAAAGCTAATGTTACCAATTATTATTATTATTTTTATTTCAGTTGGAGACTCACTCAATTGCCCAGGCTGTAGTGCATAGGTCTATTGACCTGCTGGGCTCCGGCGATCCTTCTGCCTCAGCCTTCCTAAGTAGCTGAAACTACAGACACACGCTACCATGCCCGGCTAATTTTTCTTGATTTATTATATAGATGAGGTCTCACCAAGACCCAGACTGGTTTCGAAAACTGGCTCAGGCAATCCTCTCACCTCGGCCCCCCAAAGTGCTGGGATTACAGGCTTGAGTCACCATGCCCGGCAGTTACCAATTAAAAGACCTGATCATTGTCCTTGTTTTCGTCCCTCTTTTTTGCTCAACTTCTCATTCTCAACTCTGATGTTATAGAGCTTATAGGATTTAAGAAATAAGACCTTTCAAACAGAATGTGATAATTTTCAGTAAGATATTAAAGTTAAAACATATTCGGGAAATGTTTGCTGAAACTGATAAAGATATGATCAGCATTAAAAAAAATTAGGTTTCCTAAATCCCAGCATTTCACTGAATATTGATTATTGATTATGCATGATAGCCAGTAAATAAAGTACAGAAATCTAAAATAAGTTATTTGGGCTGTATAAAATAAGCCAAGGAAACAATAATTCTATTCAACATATCCAACATATAATAAGAGGGTATAGGAGTGGTCAAATAATTTTTCAGAGCAGAAAGGTGCTTTGCTCCAAATCCCACTGCCAGCTGTAACTTCTGCTATGTTCTAAATCACAGTTGGGGCAGGATATTGCTAATCAAAGAGATATTTCTTACATTTTTTAAAAGATAAATATGTATCTTTTAGTACATTCAGGGGTTATCTAGAAACTTCAAGAATGGGCCAGGCTCAGTGGCTCAGCCTGTAATCCCAGCACTTTGGGAGGCCGAGGTAAGTGGTTGCCTGAGCCCGCGGGTTCGAGACCCACCCGGGCAACTTGGCAAGACCTCGTCTCTACAATAAATAAAAAATTAGCCAGGCATGGTTGCATGCGCCTGTAATTCCAGCTACTTGGAAGGCTGAGGAGGAAGGATCGCTGGAGCCCAGCAGGGCGAGGCTGCAGTGGCCAGGAGCATGCCACTACACTCCAGTCTGGGCGACAGAGTGAGACTCCAACTCAAAAAAAAAAAGAAACTTCAAGAATGATTTCTTTGCCGGGCACAGTGGCTCACGCCAGTAATCCCAGCACTTTGGGAGGCGGAGGCGAGAGAATTGACTGAGCTCAGTGGTTCAAGATCGGCCTGAGCAACATGGCGAGACCTTGTCTGGACAATTAAAAGAAAAAAAAAAATGAGTCGGGTGTCATAGCGTAAGTCTGTGGTTCCAGCTACTTGGAAGGCTAGCAGAAGGATCACCTGAGCCCAGCAGGTCGAGGCTGCGGTGGCTGTGAGTGTGCCACTGCTCTCCAGCCTGGACGACAGAGTGAGACTCTGACTCAAAAAAAAAAAAAAAAAAAAGAATAATTTCTTTAAAATGCAACATCTGTGTGACATCAATAACTCCATAAGAGAAGACCCAGAATTATAAATAGTTAGGGATATTTTGAAAATGAGGAAAACACAACATTACTGGTACTGCTGGTTTTCAGTGAAGCAATTGTTTAGGAGTAAAAATAAAACTTTAGAGTTTTTGTAAGGTTAAATAACCTAGGGATATTTTGAAAAGTAGGAAAACACATTACGGTATCACTAGTTTCTGGTGAAACAATTGTTTTTGGGAGTAAAATAAAACTTTAAAACTTTCAGTAAGGTTTTCTTTCAGAATTCCACACACCTACGTTTTATAATTATTTTCAAAAGTCAGTTTATGCCATTGAGATTTTCAAATATCTTAGTTGAAATTTCAGAAATTGTCACAGGTCTTATCCCGCTGTGAAACAAAAAGTATTCACTTTTTAGTATATGATTTTATATCTAGTGATAACCCTGGATCATTGTTGATGACACACTGGCCAGAAAGTAAGTATACAGCAATCTTAGGAATTAAAAAGTAAATGTAAAAATGTTAATCATAGGAAGCAGAGTTGCCACTCTCTGCGGGAAGATGAAAATACTAATCACAGCTTCTATTCGTCTTTATCATTTAAAGCTTAACAGAGTAGAACCAACAAAATATCTGCCTCCGTAGCTTCCTTCTGCATCTTTCCTCTCCAAATGCTGATCCTTCTTTTCTACAGAGAGGTATCCAGAACTGCTCTGGCTGGGTCTTTCTCCTTTCCTCATTCAAAATGAAAGGAAAAGCTCTCTTCTATACCAAGTTTTGGTGGACCACTGCAATATGAGGATTAAAGTTCTCACTAACCCATTCTGACTAAGCCCTATAGTGTTTTAAAACAAAATTTTGTGAATACAAGAATGAATACATACTTCACTGAAAAACTTTCAAGAAAAATGAAAAGAAAAAGACCCATTCAGAAATAACCATTATTAACATTATGATTTTTCTTCATATACATACACATCTCACTTATTGAACTTAGCAGATATTATGGTTTTTACAAATTGAAGGTTTGTGGCAACTCTGCAAAGAGCAACTCTATTGGAGCCATTTTTCCAATAGCACAGGCTCACTTCATATTTGTGAGGTAATTCTCCAGACATAGACTCTCTTACTCCTACACCTGGATTCTTTCTGCCCCTCTCCCAGGGAGCAGCTTCTGGCCAAGTCTCTGAAGGATATGCATATTCCCAGTAATGAGTCAAGGGATGCAGGTAATAAGCAGAGCAGATTACAATGTGGGTGGCACCCTTACTCACCATAATTGTAAACACTGTATAGTAACTAAATAATTAACTGGCTTCATTATAAAACTGCTTGCTGTACAGTCCTGAGACACGAATTCTTTCTTCACCAACCAGCTGCCTTCAGTGCCTCCTGTAAGTTCTAATAAACCAATGTGTTTCCCTGCTGGACCTCCAAATGACTTCTTTGAGATAGATAAAGAACATTACACGTAAGCTATCTCAGATTTGGGGTTACTGTGTTACAGTACTTCTGTGTCATGTTTCAGTAATTCTTGAAATAGTTCAAACTTTTTCACTGTTACTATATTTATCATGGTGATTGGTGATCACTGACATCTGACTATTGTTTGGGGGCATCAGCTAAGTGCACCCATATTGGACAGCGAACTTGTTGATAAATATTTTGTATTGTGTTCTGACTGCTCCACCCACCTGCTCTTCTGTCTCTTCCTCTCTTCAGGCTTCCTCCTATTCTCTGAGACAAAGTGATATTCAAATTAGGTCAATTAATTCCACAATGGCCTCTACGTGTTCAAGTGAAGAGTGGCATGCCGCTCACTTTAAATCAAAAGCTAGAAATGATTAAGCTTAGTGAGGAAGGCATGCTGAAAGCAGAGATAGGTTGAAAACTAGGCCATTTATGCCTAAGAGCCAAGTGCCGAATGCAAAGAAAAAGTTATTGAAGGAAACTAAAAGTGCTACTCCGGGGAACACACAAATGATAAGAAAGCAAAGCAGACTTACTGCTGATAAGGAGAAAGTTTTAGTGGTCTGGATAGAAGATCAAACCAGTTACAATGTACCCTTAAGCCAAAGCCTGATCTAGAGCAAGGACCTAACTACATTCAATTCTCTGAAGGCTGAGAAAGGTGATAAAGTTGTAAATGAAAAGTTGGAAACTAGCAGAAGTTGGTTCATGAGGCTAAAAGAAAGAAGTAATCTCCATGACATAAAAGTGCAAGGTGAAGCAGCAAGTGCTGACATGGAAGCTGCAGCAAACTATCCAGAAGATCCAGCAAAGATCATTCATGAAGGTGGCTACAGCAAATAACAGATTTTCAGTGTAGACAAAGAGCCTTCAAATGGAAGAAAATGCCATCTTAAGCTCTAATTGCTAGAGAGGAGAAGTCAATGCCAGGGTTCAAAGTTTCAAAAAATGGACTTTCTTGTTAGACTCTAATGCAGCTGGTTACTTTAAGGTGAAGTCAATGCTTAATTCCCATTCCAAAAATTCTAGGGCCCTTAAGAATTATGCTAGATGTACTCTGCCTGTGCTCTACAAATGGAATAACAAAGTGTGGAAGACAGCACATCTGTTTACAGCATATTTTAAACCCATTGTTGAGACCTACTGCTCAGAAAAAAATTCCTTTCAAATATTACTGTTCATTGGCAATGCACCTGGTCACCCAAGATCTCTAATGAAGATGTACAGGAGATGTAGCCTGAACCCATGGATCGAAGAGTAATTTAGACTTTCAAATCTGATTATTTAAGAAATATACTTTGTGAGGCTATAGCTGCAATAGATAGTGATTGCTCTGATGGCTCTTGGCAAAATGAATTGAAAACCTTCTAGAAAGGATTCACCATTCTAGATGCTATTAAGAACATCTGTGAGTCATGGGAGAAGGGCAAACAATCAACATGAAGAGGAGTTTGGAAGAAGCTGATTCCAAGGCTCATGCATGACTTTGAGGGATTTAAGACTTCAGTGGAAGAAGTAACTTTGAGGGGTTTAAGACTTCAGTGGAAATAGTAAGAGAACTAGAATTAGAAGTAGAGCCCGAAGATGTTAATGAATTGCTAGTTTTTTTTTTAAACATGTGGGATACAATTCAGGGTTAGGTACATAAGTGGTCATTGTACAAATTGCTGCAATCTTATAATAAAACTGGAATGGAAGGGGAGCTGTTTTTTGTGAATGAGCAAAGAAAGTGCTTTATTAAGATAGAATATACTCCTGATGAAGATGCTGTAAACATTGTTGAAATGACAACAAAGGATTTAGAATATTATGTAAACTTACTTGATAAAGCAGCAGCAGAATTTGAGAGGATTGACTCCATTTCTGAAAGAAGCTCTACTGTGGGTAGAATGCTATCAAACAGTATTGCATGCTACAGATAAATCTTTCATGATAGGAAAAGTCAATTGATGTGGCAAACTTCACTGTTGTCTTTTGTTAAAAAATCACCACAGCTACCCCAATCTTGGGAACCACCACCCTGATCAGTCAGCAGTCATCAAAATGATCCTCAATCAGCAAAAAGATAAGGACGTGCTGAAGCCTGAGATTACTGCTCCCATTTTTTAGCAATAAAGTATCTTTTAATTAAGGTATGTACATTTTTTAGACATAATGCTACTGCACACAATAAACCACAGAATAGCATAACTTTGATATGCACTGGGAAACCAAAAAAATTCATGTGACTCACTTTATTGTGATATTAATTTGCTTTATGGTAGTGATCTAAAACCAAACTCTCTATATCTCTGAGGTGCGCCTATATACTTCAACATACATTTTTATTAAAAATTCAAAAAAATTTTCTTGATTCATGCTCCCCCCCACTTAATATGCCACAGTAACTTTCCATACTATGGAAATAACTCTCTATAAAATTACTTAAAATAACCACTGTATTCTAACATTGGAACCAATTTATTTAACCAATTTTCCCTGTTAGATGTTTGGTTGTATGCATTGCTTGTTACCATACAAAGTTGTAATAAAAACATCTGTACCTAAATTTTGGCCATTTTTAAATGATAATTTTCTTGGGAGTAAATATTAGAAGTAGAATTTCTAGGTCAAACAGTATGGACATTTTAATGGGGATCACTTATATATTTATTTATGGAGTGACTAAACAAAGTTTGGGCATTAGCAATTAGAAGGCTGAGGTTAGTAGAGGGTACTAGCTATAAATATGATTTCTTTCTTTCATTCTTATATAAAGAGAGTCAGAAAGGATGGTCAACAATCTCTCCAGCCTTAGGAGGTCCTTATTTTCTTTCTAAAGAGGAATAGACTAAGTAGAGTCCTATAGCAAGGGCAACCTATTCCCAGGAAAGGATACAGCCTCTCTCAAAAGCTTCTTTCAGCAATGGGCAGGATACGAATAGGAATAAAAAAATCTGTATTTTACTAAAGTCAGGGTTTTTTTTGTTAACTCATAGCCAAATTTGTTCAAAACTTCTTTCTGTCCTTATTCCATTCTCTCAAGCTCAAAGACATTTCTGCAATACTTTTATTGATTATTAGAAACTAACAAAAGGCAATTGACTCTGATACCTGTCCTAGAGTGATTATAAATAATTACTTGAAATGACTTAAATTACTAAGTTTGAGTACCTGGTATAAATACATAATCTAGTGTTTGTGACCAATGGCAAGTAGGCCTGTAGAACCAACAGTGTATCAAGGCCTCCAGTGATAGTTCTCTAAGTGTGGCTCTAAATCAGCAGCCTCAGCATCATCTAGGAACTCAGAAATGCAAATTATTGGACTATGGCCTAGGACCTAGTAAATCAGAAACTCTGGGAGTGGGGCATAGAAATCTACATTTTAAAAAGCTGGCCAGGTGCCACACCTATTTAATGTAGTACTGGAAATCCTAGCCAGAGCAATCAGGCAAGAGAAAGAAATAAGAGGTATCTAAATGGGAAAAGAAGAAATTAAATTATCTCTCTTTGCAGATGATACTATTCTAAATCTAGAAAATCCAAAAGATTCCACGAAAAAACTCCCAACACTGATAAAAATCATTAGCAAAGTTGGGGGATACAAAAATCAACCTCAGCAAAGTCTTATGATACAAAATCAAAGCTCAAAAATCAATTGCATTTCTATACACCAACAACAAACAGACCAAGAACCAAATAAAAACACAATCCCACTCACAATAGCTACACACATGTGTGTGGCACATGCATGTGCATGCGCGCGCGCACACACACACACACACACACACACACACACACACACACAACTTCAGAATACTTCTACCAGAGGGGTGAAGGATTTCTACAATGAGAACTACAAAATGCTGTTGAAAGAATTCAAAGATAAAACAAACAAATGGAAATATATCCTATAGATTGGAAGAACCAACATCATTAAGACTAAAGCAGTCTACAGTGTCAACGCAATCTCTGTCAAACCACCAGCATCATTTTTCACAGACCTAGAAAAGACAATACTTAAATTTATATGGAAGCAAAGAAGTCCAAAAAGCAAATGCAATCTTAAGCAAAAAGAACAAAGTTGGAGGCACCACACTGCCAGACTTCAAACTTTACTACAAGGCTACAGTAACCAAAGCAGCATGGTACTGGTACAAAAATAGACATATAAAACAACATAACAGAATAGAGAACCCAGAAATAAAATCACTGATGTACATCAAACTCATCTTTAACAAAGCCGATAAAAACAAGTATTGGAACAAGGCTACCCTATTCAACAAATGCTGGGAAAACTAACTCACAATATGCAGAAAGAAGTTAGACCCCTGCCTATAATGATATAGAGAAACTAACCCAAAATGGATTAAGGACTTGAACATAAGACTTCAAACTATAAAAATATTAGGAAAAAAATGAGTAAACACTCTCAGGGATATCGGCTTAGGAAATGAATTCATGACCAAGTCCTCAAAAGTGAAGGCAGCAAAATCTAAAATTGTCAAGTGGGGTCTTATCAAGTTAAAAAGTTTCTGCACAGCAAAAGAAACCATCAACAGAAGAAGACAACCCACAGAATGGGAGAAAATATTCACAAATTATGCCGACAAAGACCTTATATCCAGAATCTATAAGGGACTTGAATCAACAAGAAAAAAAAACAAATATCCCATTAAAAAGTTGGCAAAAGACATGAGCAGACAAAGGAAGACACACAAGCAGCCAGCAAACACATGAAAAAATGCTCAATATTAGTAATCATCAGAGAAATGCAAACCAAAACCACAATGAGATATGATCTCACATCAGTCAGAATGGCTATTACTAAAAAGTCAAAAAACAACAGATGTTGGTGAGGCAGAGGAGAAAAGGGAATGCTCATACACTGTGGGAATGCAAACAAGTTCAACTTCTATGGAAAGCAGTTTGGAGATTTCTCAAATAACTAAAAATAGATTTACTATTTGACCCAGCAATCCCACTACTGGATATGTACACAAAGGAGCATAAATCGTTCTAACAAAAAGACACCTGCACTCATATGATTCATAACAATGTTTGGACTTCATGAGGTAATTCAGCTTTTCTCAAAGCCTGATTAGAATCAGAATAAACTGCCCAGGCCCAGACCTAATTAATCAAATTCTGGGGAGAGGGCCCAGGAGGATCTCCAGGTATGGCTTATATACACTAATAATTTTTTTTGATTAATTGAGTTGGCGTCTCACTCTGTTGCCCAAGTTGGACGGCAGTGGCACGACCACAGCTAAACCATAGACTCGACCTCCTAGGCTCAGGCAATCCTTCTGCCTACCCACCTCCCCGAGGATCTGGGACTACTAGCACATACAACCACAACCAGTTAATTTTTT
Source organism: Cephalopachus bancanus (assembly GCA_027257055.1). Taxonomy (NCBI): domain Eukaryota; kingdom Metazoa; phylum Chordata; class Mammalia; order Primates; family Tarsiidae; genus Cephalopachus; species Cephalopachus bancanus. The sequence goes on from JAPVLO010000073.1 coordinate 6,866,941, forward strand.
TGGATTTTTTGTAGAGATGAGATTTTGCTATGTTGCCGAGGCTGGTCTTGAACTTGGGCTCAAGCAAACATCTCACTTTGGCCTCCCCCAAATTACAGGCATGAGTCACTGTGATTGCTGGGATTACAGGCATGAGTCACTGTGCCAGGCCACACTAATATTGAAAACATTCCCTGGCCTACACTTTAGCCTGGAAAACCTCACTGTGGTTGCTAGGATTTGGCACCTTCTTGTGGAATCCATTTCAACCTTTGCCCTCAAACTCTAAGATACATTGTATGTTTTCTGTCACAAATGGCTATTTTTATTGGTATTGCCCAGCATCCTGTACCAGAAACCTACGTTTGGGGAGGTAAAGATTCTGACAGAGAAGTTATCTTTTGAACAGAGGTAGCTCTGAAGAGCAGGGCCTGAACTTTCATGAAGTATGAGAAACCAAGAAATTGTATACAAAAAGTGTGCATACGCACATATACATTTCTCAGAGGACAGTGTTCACAGCTTTCAACAGGTACTCAAAGGGATCTATAATGCTCATAAAAAGTGAAAAACTAAACCAAACCCATATAACGCTACTGATCCAGAAAGCAAATAATATCTATTTAGATGTAAGATAAACACTGCGCAGCACGCAGACGTTGCAGAGCTATGTATGAAGCAGACAGGCGTGCAAATGTTCAAATGAATAGCATGCACTAACACTGGCGAGACAAACTCAGGAACCACGCTGCCCAGTGTGATGATGACCTAGAGCTTTAAAAGCTGACACTTTCGTAGTCAAGGGACTTTATTTTCTTCAAGGTCAGACTGATGAAGAGGAGCAGTTTTTATATGGCAGCCTGCTAGGAAGTTTACAATATAATCTCTGATTTAATGATCAGAAACATTTTATGATAAAGGCGGTATTGTTACTGTTAAGTGGTAAGGATCATAAACAGTTTTAAACTCGTCTCAATGGGTCAGTGACAATTCAATTGCATTACCACGTTTGTGAAAATCAGTTAACAGGCAAGAGCCTCATTCAGAAACTATACTTGCCATGGCCAAAGGTTCATCGATCCCCACACACTCCTTGAGCCTGTCAGGCCCTGACCTCTAATCTCCCAAAGCCCTAAATAAGGTCAGCAGTCTGCTCTTTTCAGAAAGACTGTGCACTGACTAGCAACAGTTAAATCCAACTCTGTTTCAGAAACAAGAAGTGGCCTTTTCCTTAACAAAAAGGTTATATAGGCCGAGGTGAGAGGATTGCCTGAGCCTGGGGGTTCAAGACCAGCCTGGGCGACTTGGCAAGACCTTGACTTTACAATAAATAAGAAAAATTAGCTGGGCGTGGTGGCACACACCTGTAGTTCCAGTTACTTGGCAGGCTGAGGCAGAAGGAGTGTCTGAGCCCAGTGGGTTGAGGCTCCAGTGGCTGTGAGCATGCCACTGCACTCCAGCCTGGGTGACAGAGTGCGACTCTGACTCAAAATGAACAAACAAACAAAAAATCCCAAATTATTCTGAGAGGCAATCCTGCAGAATAAAATTTCTGTCATTAAATTACCTTTGTTTATAATTAACTTTTTAGTTTTTAACATATCAACACAGAAAATAGGTCATGTACTTTTTTCATAAGTAAAAAAGGAGTTAAGGCAAAAAGACAAAAAATACCTAAAAAAATTGAAACTAAAAATATTGTTTGCTATGGGAGTTTGAAGTCCACAGTTCTCTTTGTAATGACAATATTCCATACAATGCTCTCTCTCTGACTTTCATTTTGAGCTTTAATATAAACCTGAAAACTTCTGGCCAGCAGCTTGACCACTTTAAGATCCATAAATCTGCACAAGCACATGGCTCAACAATCTTTTTTAAAAAAATTCTTTTAAAAAATGTCTCAGCAACTTGGAAGACAGAACATGAAGAGATGAAATCTATTGAGGCTGCAGAAGTAGAAGGGCAGACTGTTGGAAGGAGGAGAGCTATGAAGTGCAGGCTGGCTGAGAGTGGTATGAAGAACTCATCGTAGAGGAATAGAAGGTAATGAGTTAAGGAATATCAGTTTCTATAGAAAATGACTACACCCTTGGTACTCATTGCTACAAGACACTGAAGAATAAATGTTTAGCAGAGAATAATACTCTAAATCTTTAGCACAGTGCTTTAAAAATTAAATAGAATTCTAAGATGTTTACTGCCTTTATATAAGTTAAAAGACGTTATTCTTTTTAATTTTTTTTTTATTTTTATTTTTTGAGTTGGAGTCTCACTCTGTCGCCCAGACTGGAGTGCAGTGGCCGCTCCCGCCCACCGCAGCCTCAACCTGCTGGGCTCCGGAGATCCTTCTGCCTCAGCCTTCCAAGTAGCCGGAATTACAGGCATGCGCTACCACGCCCGGCTGATTTTTTGATTTATTGTAGAGATGAGGTCTCACTGCCCAGGCGGGTCTTGAACCCGCGGGCTCAGGCAATCCACTCACCTCAGCCTCCCAAAGGCGTGGGATTACAGGCTGAGCCACCGAACCTGGCTAAAAGACGTTATTTAAGAACCAAATAAATGACTTTATTTGGAACAAATGGTAGTTCAGATCTCCTTGCTTTAAAAAAAGTTTTCTATCATAGAGTATTCAAGTGAAAGCAAGCAGAAAAGCAAAAGAGCTTTGACAAGAGGTTTTGATATTCACAAGGATTAAGCAAATGAGCAATGGTATCTTTTAATGGAGAGAAGATAATTTAAAAACTCAAAAAAACAGACAAAATTCTAAAGGGACTGTAAAAGATAAAGAATTTAAAGATTTGGGGTGAAATGTTACATGTGATAATATTTAGATAAGAAGAATGAAAGTAGATTAGGGGAGAGGTTAAGACTAAAAAATGAGATTGTTTTTTCCACCATCAATTTAAGTTATAATTCTTTCTTCCTAGAAAAAGCAAAAAATGATTACCCATAAGGGCTCAAATGAAGTAATCACCTTTCTTAATCTGAAATACAAAAACACAACCAGAAAACAGATATAGCTAGGCATATAAAATGTCATCCATTAGCTTTTTATGAGATGTTACTAATTTACTTTGCATTTTCTCATTTTTCATAGGCTGAAAACCAAATTGTTGTCTGTTATATAAAACAGACTATACATGGTAAAAGGAGTAATCTCCAAGTATACATGCTATTACTAGTTTTGAAGGAAAACATTAAAGCTGAAACTTTTTTTTGAGTCGGGGTTTTACTGTCAACCAGGCTGGAGTGCAGCGGCCTCCTGGGTTCAGGTGGTTGTTCTGCCTCAGCCTCAGGAGTAACTGGGACTTACAGGTGCATGACACTACGCATGGCTAATTTTTTTGTAGAGACATCTTGCTGTCACCTGGCTAGTCTCAAACTCCTATGCTCAAGCAATCCACCTGCCTTGGCCTCCCAGAATGCTGGGATTCTAGGCGTGAGCCTCTGCGACCGGATTGAAGCTGAAACTATTCTCATCATCCAAGCACCTGACTGAAGCTGCTGACCCAAATAAACAGCATAAGGAAAGCTAAGTAAGAGATTCAAATAATCTAATATAGTGCCCAGAATGATCTCTATGGAATTTATGAAGTTAACAGTGGCTGAAGTTTTTATGGTTGCTGGGATTTTCTCAAGCTGTCTGAGTAAACCCATAAACAGAACCACTGAGCCAAGATCTAGTAGAAACTAATTAAGAGTTAAGTTACTTATCATCACAAGTTCTAAATCTCTTTCTTACACACATTTCTGTGATTAGCTTTGAGTGACATTAACAATTCTACCAAATCCTGAAATAACTGCTAAGACTAAAAGAAAAATATCGCAACATTTTAAGAAGTGAACCTCAGATGAAAAACACAATCATGCTATGTTGTAACTATCCATCTGAGAAGTCAGAAAAGATAGCACATACACCAGAGTAGGCACAACTGTGCTTCTGTCACCTGTGCTCTCTGCCTGGCCTCCCCTTCTGATTTCATTCCCATCTTGCCCTAATTTTAGGAAACTAATACATTTGTTACACTCTGAAATGTCATTTGAAAATTAAAGTTTAACTGATAACTAAGCCTGATCCCTTGCTAGAAATAATGCCCTATAAAAGCAAGTCGGAGGGGTTTATTCAGGAATAATCATTGGTGTAGGGAGATCCTGTCTCCACAAAAAATAGAAAAACTTAGCTGGGCATGGTGGTGTACACCTGTAGTCCTAGATATCCGAGAAGTGGGAGATTTCCTGAGCCCAGGAGTTCGAGATTACAGTGAGCTATGATCAAGCCACTGAACTCCAGCCTGGGTGACAGGATGACAGAGTAAGACCCTGTCACAAAAGAAAAGAAAAGAAAAGAATACACCAATTGATGTTAATTTAACAATAGAAGAAAAATGATCCATTATTTAATAATAAGAGAACAATTAATTGAACTATATAAATTAAGTCAGTCATTAAAACGTGTTTTGAGAGATTTTGTGGTATGGGAAAATACTCAGGACATACTGTTTTACAAAGTCACCTTTATAGTATGATACCTTTTTTTTTTTACTATGACATTATTTTTAAACAATAGAAACTATAAACAAAGCAAAGAAAACTAAACTAGAGGGGGAAAAGAGATTACTTCTGTCTTCTTCCCCCTTTAATCTTTTTGATGTCCATATCTCAGGAAGTTTGCCTGAAACAAACTTACCCACTCAGTAAATGTTTTAATAGTTCCTTTTCCCTAACGTACTTGTACATCAAAGATTACTAAATATACATTACCTATTGATAATTTATTACCTACATTACCTGCCTGGGACACTGCACAAAATCCTTTTATTCCTTTTCTAGAAGGAGCATATTAGAGGTTGAGAATCTAAAACTGAGAGGCTTAGTTTGTATGAACAGTTACTTTTGTGCCTATAGTAACACATATATAACTTTCCCTCCCAATTTTTCTCTAATAAAGCCTTGACTATTACAAATCTCTCTTAGAGCTACCCTTCTACTTCTTTTTCTTTTTTTTAAAATAAAAAGTCCCTGCAGACACTGCAAACAAAGTCAAGAAAAGGAAACAGAAAAAAAAGTCACAGTGTCTCTGAAATTGAGTTCTTAAGCAAAGTTTTTAGGGTTTAACTAATTTAGAAAATGCATTCCCTATCACAAAAATATTTGGGATACATTTGCAGCTTAGTTTCCTTTCTATAGATTCCTCATTCCTAGATTTCACTCTTGTGCCAATTAGAGTTAGGTGAGTATTTTAAAGAGAAAACTACTTTTCCTTTTAATATTTGGGATACATTGGCAAAAAAACTCCATTAGTTAGCCTTTAATAATATGCAATAGAGTAAAAAATCTTCATTAACTTTTATTTATGTAAAAATATAAAAGTTCATTGTATTTTGTTTTATTATATTTGGGGAGAATGAAACAAAATCAGAACATCTGCTGGCATGTTAAATGTCTTTCTAATTAAATCCTGCATTGAATGAATCAATTCATTAGCAACAAGTCTGGTTTATTATCTCATTAATACAGATGGTTAATATCAGGAAGGGAAGGAAACAAGAACCTCAAACAGTACAAAAACAATTGCAAAGTGACATGGGCATCAAGGAGAATGCTATTTGAAGCAAAGTACTAAGAATGTAGCTACTCAAAGATTCAAACGAAAATCAATTGCTAACATGGAAAGAGAGACAATTATAAAGATATGTTTTTAAAAAATGCCACAAAGGCAAGTGGTAGTATGGGCATAAGTAAATAAATGTTCACGTGAACCACAAAAAGACTGCCTTTTGTGCCAAAATAATAAAATATGGTAAGAACAATTTAGAAGTTTTGTATATAAAGGCTAAATAAGGAAATTTCCATGTAGATAGCTGGATTTTTTAATTATTATTTTTTACTTCCTATTTGAAGGTTTGGTCATCTTGGTAAACAGCAATCACTCAATGAAAAAGTATATTTTTAATTATTTAAAATTAATTATTGATAGGAAAAATGATTAAACAATTTACCCATAGGCCACTTATTTGGCAAACTTAACTTCAAAATAGTAGCACAGTACTAGGAATAGGGTTGCCATATAAAATACAGGACATCCAGTTAAATTTGAATTTTAAATAGACAACAAATACTATTTTAGTTTAAGTATGTCCAAATACCATATGGTATTACATAGTATAAGTATATCCTGTGCAGGACTTGCAACATACACAAGGTGTATATTAAAAAAACAGTATTTGTTGTTTATCTGAAATTCAAATATAACTTGGCATTATTCTTTATTATCATTTGCTTAATCTAGTAATCCTAATTAGGAAGGAAGCAAAAAAGGCTTCTGTGTATCCAAATTAGATGCCAAAACTCATGCATTTACTTCACAGGGGCTTTAGACTCTCTCAGGGACTACAGATTGGTAACCCTCATGCCAAATTTACCTCACTGATATATTTTATTTGCTATGCAAAGTATTAATTTCAATTAGTTACTATCATTACAAAGGAAAGAGTAGACATAAAAAAATTCCAGATTCTGGTTTTAAAAGTTAGAAATTATTTTATTATACTGGGAGTGCTTTTTCACTTGTCAAAAGTATGGATCTAAATGGCTGCTTCCTTGGACAGGGTATGTTCTTGCTTGCCATGGTCCTTACCACTCTCTATAGTTGTCACATCAAGCTAAAGGTAATATTAATTCAAAGTAGTCATGATTGGATAGAGTCTAATAATAGCAGGTATTACTAACTCCTAAAATCTGACAATGAAGTCTACCTGACTCCATCTAATCCTCTTTTGCATCCCACTTCCCTCATTTCTGTTGCCTGAGTCCCTTGCAGGCCCTGAGTTCAAAGCCTGACTTCTGCTATATACATTCATTGTATACACAGTACTCTCTACCACACATTAGAATATGGATAGAGGCCGGGCTCGGTGGCTCAGCCTGTAACCCCGCGCCGTTAGGAGGCTGAGGTGAGTGGATTGCCTGAGCCTGCGGGTTGGAGACCCGCCTGGGCAGCGAGACCTCATCTCTACAATAAATCAAAAAATCAGCGGGGCGTGGTAGCGCGCACCTATAATTCCGGTTACTTGGAAGGCGGAGGCGGAAGGATCGCCGGGGCCCAGCAGGTCGAGGCTGCGGTGGCTGGGAGCGGCCACTGCACTCCAGTCTGGGCAGCAGAGTGAGACTCCAACTCAAAAAAAAAAAAAAAAAGAATATGGATAGAGGCTGAAATACTGCTGAAATTTATTTCTCCTACCAGTTTTTAAATTTTATGAAGACAGGAAACTTGTCCGTCTTGTTCATTTTTCTGGCTCTAGCACCTTCCACAGTGCCCGGCACACAGCAGATGCTCAGAAAATATTTGTTTGATTAATAAATGAATTGTCACCAGGCAAAAGGAGAAGCAAGAATAACTATGGAAACAAAAATAAAAAAGAAAAGAAAGCTATTTAGGCATATGTTGTGTGGAATCAGTAAGTAAAAATGTGTTAATGGTTCCAAGACATGATGTCTGCAGTCAGTGAAGTATGTAATCCCTGTGAAAAATAACTACTCAACATAATAATCTTCAGAAATCTGATAAACTCCTTATATAAAACATCATATTGTTTTCTGAAATGTTTCCACATAAATTAAAGGTCATTATAATTCATTACGCCATGGAACAAACCTAGGAATGTTTTGTATTTTCCAATTCTAACCAAATTTCCCCAGTAGTCTTAAATTTTGGTTGGGTATGGAAATACAAAGAGAAAAAAGAAAAGATTTTCTATATAGTCTGAACAATTAAGTACAAAAATGATGGCACTAAGCCTCTCAAACAAGCACAGAAACAGTCTATGCCATTCCCCCAGCTTGAAATTCACTATTAGGCTTCCCTGGGGATTTTCTTAAATGGCTAACATATCTTTCCTCAAGAGTGAGATAGAAGCTTCCTCCTTCCAGGCCCCTGGTATATAGTAACTTTAAAAGTATTTTTGTTATTTCTGTGTATAAGACAGTCAGGAGATAAATCTGGGACACAGCAATAGTTGAATTTCAAAATTACTGATAGATGAAATAAAAGGACTAAATATTTTAAGTCAAAATTATTTAAGAAATCCATGATTTGTGTTTGTCATGCCTGTTATATGTAGAAATTTCTTATACATTCATTCAAAAAATATTTTTTGAAACCTACGGTGTGCTAGGCATCAAGCTAGGAGAAAAAACTAGAGAGATAAAACATGGATTCTGATCTCAAAGCATGGGTAGAGACACAAGCATTTACAATGCATGGCATTTGTTATAAGTAAAGGTATGTGCAAGGTCTAGAAAAAAATCCAGGGTTAGGAGAGCACCTGTTTGCCCATCAAAGTGGAAGAAGTCAATCATCTGAATCACAACTTTTGGGGAATGTAGAAGTATATGAAAGGAGCAAAACGTTGGGGAGAGCAGGGCACTTCAAGAAGCATCCAGTCGGAGGGCAGAGACAGCATATTCAGGGAACTATGAATGCTATTAGTATTCAGTGATCAGATCCCAACAGGGAAGCAACTGAACAGTACAGATGAAGTATAGAGAGGGTGGGAATTAGGGCAGTGATGATCAGAAGGAAGGAGCTGATGCCAAGCACCGATTACATCAGACTTAAGTTGGTGATTGGAATTACTCTGTTCCTACTATTTCCTTGGACTAATTGACCTCTGGATTCCTGACTAGGTGAATCTTTCTTATCCTGACTTCTGGATTCTGTCTAGCTCCTAATTACAGCCTGACAGTTGGGTCTCTAGGTCCAGTTAGACTACCAACAGAGCAACTTTTTAAGGCTTTGTTCCAGCATACTATTATATAGGTGGTTTTGGTTTTTGTGATGACCAGCAATTTTAAATACCTTAACTCTCAGACTGTCTTTCTCCAGTTCAAATTTCTGCCCAGATCTTCAACTTCTGGAGACTACCTGCCTTGTAAAACTTTAGATGATAGGATTAACTTTTTTTTCTTTTTGCAATTTTGTATTTTATCTGCTTCCTATTTTTTGTTCTCTAAGTCATGGCCTCCAAAAGATCCCATTTTGTTTTATTTTAGTGTATACTTCTGATGTGTTTAAGAGAAAAAGAATGAATTACTAACCACAAACAGAAAAAAGCAATATTCAAAACACTTATTTCAAAAAGGTGAATACCTTAGCATCTATACATCAAAATATATTAGCTTTCCCTTTAAGAAACAAAAACAGAAAAAAAATACATGATTTTATAGTTGGAGTCATTACCTATTATCATAGACTTAATGGCAATAACTTGGCTTTTTCTTATGCTTGATAATAACAGATAAATAGGAATTAAGAAACATTTCTTTCCAGTATCTAATCAGACATTCTCCAACACCATATTTTATTTTAACATGGATTTTTTATTCAGTTAATATTTCATAGCATAAATACATTTAGAGAATATAAAAAACAAACAATCCAGGTCTCATGCCTATAATCCCAGCATTTTGGGAGACTGAGGAGAAAGGACTGCCTGAGCTCAAGGGTTTGAGACCAGCCTGGGCAACTTGGCAAGACCTCGTCTCTACAACAAATAAAAAAATTCGCTGGGCATGCCTGTAGTTCCAGCTACTTGAAAGGCTGAGGTGGAAGGATCACCTGAGCCCAGCAGGTCGAGGCTGCGGTAGTCATGAGCATGCCACTGCACTCCATCCTAGGTAGCAGAGTGAGACTTGAACTGAAAAAAAAACCCAAACAAATAGTAAAACAATTTCTAGTCATAACCCAAGGAGAAACACAAACTGGATATGATCTTGTTGCCTACTGTCTATCCTGTACACCCGTGGTTCTTGAATTTTAGCATGCATTCCAGTCACCTGGAGGACTTGTTAAAACACAGAACACAGGGCTCCACCCTGAGAGTTGCTGATTCAGGAGGTCTGGGGAGTGGCATGTGAATTAGCATCCCTAACACTTCCCAGATGATACTCATGCTGCTGGGGAACCATACTTTGAGAACCATGGCTGTACACCAACACAGGGCATTAATGTAGGGGAGGAAGTGGTGTTCTGATTGTGGTTTATTGCCTTCTAAAAAGCTTCTCTAAATTAGAGACTCCAATTCTAGTCAGGCAGTTTAGGAAGTTAAAGTCTTAATCATGGGAGAGATTCCAAAATACTGATTTCTTTTACAGAAAGAAAATAAGAAATGCAACTGTGTTTCATGGCTATTTTAACAGAGATGCTCTGTGGGAGAGCTTAAGATGTTGCAGTTTCATTAGCATTATCCAGTGTTGCTATGGGGACCAACTGGAGAGGAATCATAAGTACACAAGTGAATGGAAAGAGAGGAACTGAATAATGATAATAATAATAAAAGAGCTTTCACATTTCTGAGAAAATGAAGCAAAGTCACATAGCACATTTTGTGGTATTTATATAAATTAAGGTATAAATTCTCCTTTAACAATGAAATACAGTCACATATAGCTATCTTCATCTTAGAAGATGCAAAATCTCTTGTAATTCAGGGAGGAAGACAGAAACAAAACAAAAGCTTGCTCAAAGTATGAGAAGGAAAAGTGGCAGAAACCACATTGTGGGATTTTTTTTTTTTTTAAGAGTTAGCGTCAGCCAGGCTCAGTGGCTCAGCCTATAATCCCAGCACTTTGGGAGGCCGAGGCGAGTGGATTGCCTGAGCCTTCGGGTTTGATACCCACCCAGGCAACTTGGCGAGACCTTGTCTCTACAATAAGTCAAAATTTAGCTGGGCATGCTAGTGCGCGCCTGTAGTTACGGCTCCTTGGAAGGCTGAGGAGGAAGGATCACTGGAGCCCAGCAGGTCAAGGCTGAGGTGGCCGGGAGTGTGCCATTGCACTTCAGTCTGGGTGACAGTGAGACTCCAACTCAAAAAAAAATTAAAAAATTAAAAAAGAGTTAGGGTCTCACTCACCCATCGTGGAGTGCAGTGATGTCATCATAGTTCGCTGCAACCTTGAATTCCTGAGCCTCAGCCTCCCAAGTAGCTGGGACTACAGGCACATCCTACCATGCCTCCTAATTTTTTAATTTTTTGTAAAGACAAGGTCTCGCTATGTTGCCCGGGCTGGTCTGAAACTCCTGGGCTCAAGCAATCATCCTGCCTCAGCTTCCCAAAGTGCTGGGATTACTGGCATAAGCTACGATGGTTAGCCCTACAGGGAGACCCTTTTGCAATATAAATGTTTCTTTTTTATTTTGGGGGATGTTATTAAGTACAAATAGGTATGATGACCCTGAAACTGGAGGCTGTATGGCAAGGATGAGCTATTGGCCCAACTAGACTCTTTTGCATTATATGGGAGATAGAGGACTCAAGCAGGTAAGAAACACAATTCAGGGGATAAGGACGGATGGATGGTTTGCTCTCAGTTTCTTAAAAAATGAAAGAAAGCAGAGTCAGAGAGAATGAAACAACCTGAGAGGCAGATTTAAATGAGCAGGGGAGCAAGTATCATTAGAAATTACTCTTTGTGGCACAAGATTGTGTGTATCACAGTTTATGATTTAGGATGATGCTTACATTAGAATTTTAGATTCAATTATATATGCTATCTCCATGGAAGCTTCTCCACATTTTCCATTTCAAATTTCAGTTCTTTGATTTTAGAAGTAAATCGATCAGCAAAAGTTCTAGATTATATTTGTACAACACAGGATCAAGATTTATCATACCTGAAATTACATGTTGAATACCTAGCAAGAGACAATCTTCAAAATAATCCCCCTCTGAAGCTTTCTCTGTTGCAGCCTCCTCTCTGAAGCCTTCAAAATCACATTCAACCTTTTCCTGAGCATTCCTTGTTAAACACATTTGCCTATCCACTCCATTCATAAGACACCATTTATCAAACCAGATTGTGATTTGTCTATTTTCAAGCCTGCTTCCTCCCTGTGACTTTCTCAAGGACAAAAACCATGTTTTATTCATTGTTCTAGCCCCCATTAGGCAGCCCAGTTCCAGAGACACTATACTAGATGCTTAGGAAACACTCTTTCATTTATTTATTTCTTTGTTAATTCACTCACTGACACTAAAAAGCCTGAAATGCTGAGTACCTTTAGTGTCTTTTACTGGATATCGTGGGCCACAGATATCACCGCACTTCAGCACAAAGGTCTAATCACTTTTTCATTTGAGGAATGCACTTTGTTACTACTTTTCAGATAAGGGAACAGAATTAGGAAAGCATCAAATACTTAGCCTCTGGTCCAAGACTATCACTTGGTAAAGCACACTGCAGGTGCCTGGACTCTAGGTTTGTTGATCCTACCCTGACAGATTTCAGGAACTGAGCAAAGTTGCTTTTATCCTAGAGACACTATGGGTATATATGCGCAATACACCTTTTCACCAGAAAAGTGTTGTGTTTTTTTTTTTAATTAAAGTTTTCTTTCTATCTTTCTCAGTAACTTAAGAAAAACATAGCTCTACCCTGGTACTGGACACAGGGACAATATTACCATGCTATCTGCTGTTCATTCACTCTTTTAAGGAGTTGCTTAAAGAACAGCAGAACTTTATGGTGACAAAGACACTTCATTCTCACTTCAGTACTCCACTCATTGACCTTATTTTTCTACTTCTTAATTGCAATTAACTAACCTCTTGCATCTCAAATGTAGTTGAATACAAAGGAAATAACTAAATTAAAGAATTTCTCATTAATTGTGTATTTTTTAAATGAGATAAGAAAAACATAAATAATAGGTCTTTGCTATACATGTAGTACAACAAAATGTACCAGATCATATATTTGTGTGCCAATGTACATGTTATGAATGGGATGGAGAAGTTATGTCCCAAGCCTAGGCCAATCACAGATTAGTTGATAACTAAAGTGGCATTCCTCAAAAATCTATCCTTCTGGCTTGCAGCTGATGCACAAAATCATATGTTTATCAATCCATTCCTTTGTGTTATATTCTGTCCTCTGTTATAAGCTATTTTTAAAAATGAGAGAGATTACTGAGAGGAGCAGTACTTGTGTCATTTAAAACCTCCATATGAACCAGGTGCAGTGGCTCATGCCTGTAATCCCAGCACTTTGGGAGGTGGAGGTGAGAGGATTGCCTGAACCCATGGGTTCAAGGCCAGCCTGGGCAACATGGCAAAACCTTGTCTCTACAATAAAATAAAATAAAATAAAATTAGCTGGGTGTGGTGGCATGTACCTGTAGTTCCAGCTACTTGGAAGGCTGAGGCAGAAGGATCGCCTGAGCCCAGTAGGTCAAGGCTGTAGTGGCCATGAGTGTGCTGCTGCACTCCAGCCTGGGTGACAGAGTGAGACTCTGACTCAAAAAAATAAAAAAGAAAAAAATGAATCAAAGACACTTTGCTCAGCACTGAGCTGAATACAATGAGGAAAGGAAAGATAACTAATTTCAAGGAGATTCCAGTGTAATTGATGTGATAAAACATGTACCCTTAAAACAAAAATGCAAGCAACAATATTTCACCGAATTATACAATTTGGTTTTAATATTAGGTAGCAACATTTCTCAAACTTTTAAAAAAGTTATGGAACTCTCTTCCAAATTATATTAAACAAAATCCCACTATATAAAACCTATACAAGCAGAGACTCTTTGGCTATAGAGGAAAGGGGGAGGCTAAGGGTATAATCTTTTCTGATTGTCCCTCGTCCCCAATGGGGAGCCTTGGGATCTGAGGCATCGAGGATTACAATTAAAAATCAAGAAATTTAGCGCATAAATATAGAGCAATTTGACAGACGAAAAAATTCACTGTGGGTATGACAAGTAGAGGAAAGCTCCAAGCATGGATTCTTTCTCAAGTTAGTTTTAGAAGACTGGGCAGGAAGAGAAGAGGAAATAAGAAATGCAACAAAAAAGGACACAGGCAATACGAGGGATAGTGAGGAATAGAGGTGGGTAGAAATTAAATATAAGCTAGAATAGTAGGCATAAAAGTTGAGATTTATTGAAAAAGGAAATAAGGAGGTGTTAGGTTTTTAATCTTGGAAGTGATGTGATGACAGCTGACTTGAAGAAGGCAGGTTGGTAGCAGACTCAAGATGGTTTTGACAGAGAACTGATGTTTATTGCTGAGAGAGAAACTCTTCCCTTTGCAATTCACACCAACATTTCCATTTCAGAGAGTTCGGGCATAAGTTATGTCCTTCTCTCTATTCTCTTGCTTACCTCTCCCCACAAGAGGGGTTGAGGTTGACAAATGAAACATTATCAGGGAAGGGTGCCTGAAAAATACCACAGTCTCGACCTGGTCTCCCATTTCCTTCTCCTGGATCACTTGTGTTCAAACGCATTGTCTAGGTCCCTCTTTTCAGGGCTCTCTCTCTCTTTCTACTATCAACTGGGTTTGTGAAGCTGTTATTATGCAGCTGTCTGTTTTAAGTATGTACTAAACAGACTCCTGTCTTCCAAGCCCTGAGGTAAAAAAGGGTAGAATGGATTTATTTAACACAGTATAAAGTCACATCTATCAACACAGTTAAAGAAGGAACCCTCAGTTTTGAGTATTAAAACCAATATTTAGCTGGGCTCGGTGGCTCAGCCTGTAATCCCACGCTTTGGGAGGCTGAGGTGAGTGGATTGCCTGAGCCCGCAGGTTTGATACCCGCCTGGGCAACTTGGCGAGACCTCATCTCTACAATAAATAAAAAAATTAGCCAGGCGTGGTAGTGCGCACCTGTAGTTACAGCTACTTGGAAGGCTGAGGCGGAAGGATCGCCGGAGCCCAGCAGGTCAAGGCTGCGGTGGCCAGGAGCGGCCACTGCACTCCGGTCTGGGTGACAGAGTGAGACTCCAACTCAAAAAATAAAATAAAATAAACCCAATATTTTATAATTCACTTATTCACTGGATCTATGTATTTACTGGCTAAAACTCAAGAGGGAGTCAGTAATTAGGTGCCCTCCTGCCTTAGCCCATCCTCTCAACCACAAATTACTTCACACAAAAAACTATGGAGACTCAAAGCAGCTCAGAACAGTTGAGTCTTTGGTCTGTGGATATAATGACAACAGTTTTTGGATTACAAAAAGAAAAGAATGTGAAGTTCTGTCTAGACATGCAGAACTTAGGGTTAACAGTCCATAACAGACAAGAGAACCAACAGAATGAAAGTGATGAACAGAACCAAAAAGTTCAGATACATTTGTAAGAAAAAATACATCATTCCAGAATGTGTTTTATAAACCAAACTTCTCCCGTGATGTGAGAAGTCAGTCCATGGTGAGAAAAAGGAAGAAGGTGACCCATGTGCCAGATAGAGAAGAACTAAGAATCCAGGGAGCAAGAGCCACCAAAAATGCTGACTATCACTTTGAATGCAAAATCTACAAAGCTATATGAGATTAAACTTAAAACAAGAATTTATGGGATGATCCCACTAAGGAAATAAACGTATATGTATATGCATATGTATAAGTACATACACACATAAACATATATACATATGGGTTCATATACATGCATAGGACAGTCTGGAAGGATAGATCTTAAAATATTAATAGTGATTATATCTGGGTGGTAGATTTATAGAGTGATTTTCTTTCTTATACTTTTTGGTGTTATGTAATTTTATTTATTGATATGTTATTAGAGTTCCACTATTATAACCTGAAAAAATAAAGCTATTTCTATTTTTTAAATCTCTCTTGGTCAGGTGTGGTGGCTCACGCCTATAATCTCAGCACTGAGGAAGGAGGATTGCTTGAGGTCAGGAGCTTGAGAACAGCCTGGGCAATATGGCAAGATAGTGTCTCCAAAAAAAATTAAAAATTATCTGGTCATGATGGTGTAAGCCTGCAGTCCTAGCTACTCAGGAGACTGAAGTGGGGGGACTGCTTGAGCCCAGGAATTCAAGGATACAGTTAGTTAGGATGGTGTCACTCCACTGCACTCCAGCCTGGGCGAGCCAGAGCAAGACAATATCTCTACCAAAAAAAACACAAGCAAACAAACAAGAAAAACAAAAACTCTCCTGTTTTTGTTGTTTTGTTATTCTAACTGCTCCTCCCACTCCCCATGTTTTAGTACTTGTTCCTTCTTCTAATGCTGAAGTGAGTTTCCAAAACTGTGTTTTAGCACTTGTTCCTTCTTCTAATCCTGAAGTGAGTTTCCAAAGACTTTAGCAGTTCTGTTTTTCTCCTTATGAAAAAACAAAACAAAACAAAACAAAAAAATGTAAAGCCAACCAACCAAACAAAAAACCCCACTCACCCCATTCAGAGTCACATCCACACTCCTGGCCTTATAATAGTCGATGAGTCAATATCTATCTGCAGTCATGAGCAAGAGGCCCAGCCTGAAACAACCTGCATGCAATGCAGCCATCTTGGAAAGGTGGCTACATTTTCTTATTTCCCTCACAAACAGCAGGACAGATTCTTGACCTCATACTTTTCATAAAAGATAAATCATTACCCCACTCTCCAAGCTAGAAATTGAACTTTTACATCCTTTACTTTCTTCTTTGTCCACAGACACCTATTAAGTATCTAAAAAAATAATAAAGGCACAATTTGAGGCTTTTTTATTCAAGGTCTTACAAAGGATATCCAATTCTAAATTATAATAAATTAAAAAAATTCACAATCATATGACATGATAGGTGTTGAACAATTCAACATGTCTCTTGGATGTGTCCGTCTTCTGTTTTCAACATCACACCTTCATTGTCTCATACCAAGATTATTTTCAAAACTTTTTAGCTTATTTACGCCCCTAGGCTTCTGGTACTTCCACCTTGACTAATCTTCCCAATACAATGTGCTCATGTCAATCTCATGTCTCAAAATTCTATAGTTGTACCTATTCTCATGTTCAAACTCTTCTGCACCTATTTTAATCTGACACTACCCTACTTAATGTTGACCAAAAACGAAGGCGCTAAGGCAAAATTGATATGAGAGTTCATTTGGGCTAAGTTTGAGGACTGCAACCCTGGAGCACAGATTTAAACTACCCTGAATAGATACTCCAATTAGCAGAAGTTACAAGTGAATTTTTAAAGGCAAAAAAGGAGAACAAGGAGTGGACTGATACAATATTGTTTGTCATAAATTCTCATTGGTTTACAGAAATAACATTGATTAGTGATTGGCTAAACATTGGAAAGCTATAGTGTGGGCAATGGTGTCTCATGTAGCATTACTAGGTTAATTTATAGTTACTTGTGACAAGAGCAAGCAGGTTCAAGGGATGAATACATAGCTCAAAGAGGGGAGTAGGGCATGACTGGAATCTCATGTTAATGTCTCTCTAGGCCCAACAATTAAAAGGACTTGTATTCCTCAGGTAAAAGTTATTTTCTGTTCTCACTAACCAGCCTTGACTGTTATGCCTTTCTAATAGTCATTTATTAAATTGGTATTTGTTCAGTGCTTACTGTGTGCCAAGCATTTGGATGAACGTTGAAGATACCAAGGGGAACAAGACAGACAAGTCCTGCTTGCACATAAATTTATTCCAGTCAGTGTCTTCACTGCCTACCTCTTCCATGCAAACTGATGCTTCCCACAGATTTCAGACTCTGCTTTCACCATGGGTCTTCCCTCACTTGTAATGTTGTTCCTTTCCTATGCATCATCTATCCCCACATGAGGCCTGAGTCCTTCCTCCTCCAGAGCTGGCTCTCTTAAGTCCTCATATGTCTTATTTCTTACCTACTGTTTTACTTTTGACCTGCTTCCCTCTTAGCAGGAGGTTTCACACTCCCAGACTTTAAGCTTTATTATAAAGCTACAATAATCAAAACAGCCTGGTATTGGTATAAGAACAGGCATATAAAACAATAGAACAGGATAGAGATTACAGAAGCAAAACATCAATTTCTCAACCAACTCATCTTCGACAAAGCCTCCACTACCAACCACTGGGGGGAGGAGAACCTATTCAGTAAATGGTGCCGGGAAAACTGGCTGACCACATGCAGAAGATTGAAACAGTACCCCTACCTATTCCCATACACAAAAATCAACTCTAAATGGATCAGAGACCTAAACGTAAAACCTCAAACTATAAGACCTTTAGAAAATGCAGGAGACACTCTTATGGAAATTGGAACTGGCAACCAATTCCTGATCAAAACCCCAAGGGCCCATGCCATAAGAGATAAAATAGACAAGTGGGACCTCATCAAACTGACAAGCTTCTGCAAAGCCAAAGAAACCATCAGGAGAGCAGTGAGACAGCCCACAAACTGGGAAACAATATTTGCCAACTCTATGTCTGACAAAGGCCTAACATCTAGGATCTACAAGGAACTCAAACACGCTGAAAAGAAAAAAACAAACAGCCTCATTACAAAGTGGGCAAAAGATATAAATAAGTCTCAAAAGAAGACATACAAGCAGCCAACAGATACAGGAAAAAAAATTCAGTCTCACCAGTCATCAAAGAAATGCAAATTAAAACTACACTGAGATACCACCTAACTCCAGTCAGAATGGCCACCATCAATAACTCAAAAATAACAGATACTGGAGAGGATGTTGTGAAAAGGGAGCACTTCTACACTATTGGTGAGAGTATAAACTAGTAAAGTCTCTGTGGAAAACAGTGAG
Organism: Cephalopachus bancanus; assembly: GCA_027257055.1. NCBI lineage: Eukaryota > Metazoa > Chordata > Mammalia > Primates > Tarsiidae > Cephalopachus > Cephalopachus bancanus. Next base: position 6,885,469 of record JAPVLO010000073.1, read on the forward strand.
CGATTCCTACAAGTTCTAAAAATTGACCTTCCATATGACCCCGCAATCCTCCTACTGGGAATATACCCAGAAGAACTGAAGTCCCTCTATAAAAAAAGATACCTGCACACATATGTTTATTGCAGCATTGTTCACAATAGCAAGAACATGGAACCAACCGTGCTGCCCATCAAAAGAGGACTAGATTAAAAAAATGTGGTACATATACACAATGGAATATTATGCAGCCATAAAGAAGAACAAAATCATGAACTTCACAGCAACCTGAATGGACTTAGAGTCTATAATATTGAGTGATCTTTCACAGAAACAAAGAACTGAGTATCACATGTTTTCACTCATAAGTGGACCTTGAACAACTATCGTAACACCATAAGAAAAGGAATGACAGTAGCGGGAAACTGCGGGGGTGTGAGGGGGCAGGGAGGCGTGATTGGTAGTAGGGGGAAACTGCCTGGGGAAGGGGGGCACACCTCATCAACAAGGATACCTGCACAATGAATATTCATATACCTAACCCAGAATTGTACCCCACAATTTAAAAATAATAAATACAAAAATAAAAAATTTCTCACTAAGCTCTTTGAGCACAGGTATCACCATATACTTATCTTATGATAGCAATGTAGTCCATGGACCATTATATCTGGAAGTTCTTTAGTGAAGGCACAGGGGACAAAGCAGGATAAGAGAAGGCTTTCCCTTCCTTCATTTGTGGGAACATGCTTATCAAAGAGAGAAGGTAGGTAGCTCAGTTTTGAATAGTCCATTGTTATGGGTTGAATTCTGTCCCCCTAAAAAGATAGGTTAAATTCCTAATCCACTATACCTCAGAATATGACCTTAGTTTGTAATAGGGTCTTTACAGAGGCAATTAAGTTAAAATGAGGTCATGAGGAATCATAATCCATTATGACTGGTGTCCTTGTAAAAAGGGGAAATTTGGACACAGAGACACATACAATAAAAAAAGCACCAAGTAAAGGTAACAGCAAATGCAGGGATGATACACAAGGAATGCCAAAGGTCGCCAGCAAATCATTAGAAGATAGGAAAGAGGCATTGAACAGACTCTATCCCAGAGCCCTCAGAAGGAAACAACCTTGCCAACACCTTGATCTCAGACTACTAGCCTCCAGAATTCTGAGACAATAAATTTTTGTTTAAGCCACCCAGTTTATGGTACTTTCTAAAGCAGCCCTAGAAAACAAATGTATCCACACCAACTATGGCCAGAAAAAAACTAAGAGGATCTAAGAGGCCACAATAATGTAAAGCCCAAGTTCTTCTTCACTTCCTCCTATCTGCCTGCTATTCCTCATTTTCTTCTTCCTTGCTCCCACTTCATCCTGTGTGAGAGCCCCAGTAAGGGAGAATAGTGGCTGCAACTTTACCCAAATTCCCTGGCCCTCAGAATATATAAATCAATCCTAAAACAATGCATATGCAGACTGCTGTCAGTGTCTTGGGGCAGGGGTGAAGGAAAAACTGAAAGAAGGAAATGATGACTTGAAGGTACATGATTCAAAATGACTGGGAGAAGAGTAGTCACTAAGAAATCAGAAAGCCAAGAAGAGGGATTAGTTTCTGAAGGGAAGACTAGAAAAGAGGAGTAAACGTCAAAACAAAACAAAACACAACAAAACCCCACAGGTTTTGGACACTGTAAACAAACATTTATTCAAAAGATATATAATTTGAGCTCTTGTGTGCCAGTAAACTAGGTACTCAAAGTAGAAATAATAGGATTTGTGCTACTTTCCCTAGCTTACAGAGAGTGAAATACATTACATTTCATTTGTGAAACTTGTTCATATTTGCCTTGTAAACTTTTCCTAATCATATAAAAAATAGTGCCTGTAATCCCAGTACTTTGGGAGGCCAAGGCAGGAGAACTGCTTGAGGCCAGGAGTTCTAGACCAGTCTGGGCAACATAAGGAGACCTCATCTCTACAAAAAAATCAAAAAATAGCCAGACATGGTGGCGCATGCCTGAAGTCCCAGCTACTCAGGAGACTGAGGCAGAAGAATTGCCTGAGCCCAAGAGAGCATAAGTATTTCTTTTTTCTTTTTTTTTTTTTTAAGTTCTGTGGTGAGCTGTGATTGTGTTGCTGTACTCCAGTCTGGGGGACAAAAAAAAAAAAAAAAAAAGCATATTATGAGGCTTTAAACTACTATAATATAAAAATTATGCTTAACGCATATATCAAGTTTATAAATAGAAAGTAGAGGTTAGTGCATAGCAACTAATCACATGGTCATAAATGCTGCTCTAGGTATTTTAATGAAATTAAGCAATAAGTGACATCATAAATAGAAATGCTCAAGTATTGTAACAGAATGAAGAAAACCATGTACATTTCATATGATTATTTTATAAAAATGCTGTCTCTGTGTACAATTTAATCCATATCTACTACTTTGGCATTCCTTGTGGTGTATCATCCCAACATTTGCTGTTACCTTTACTTGATGCTTTCTTTTATGTGTCTCTGTGTCCAAATTTTCCCTTTTTACAAGGACACCAGTCAAAATGGATTATGACTCCTCATGACAATGGTATCCACAATACTCACCTTGGCGAACAAAAGTATATTATAATTTAAATGACAATAAAATAAAAACTGTACTTACCTGGGCTCGGTAGCTCAGCCTGTAATCCCACACCTTTGGGAGGCTGAGGTGAGCGGATTGCCTGAGACCACGGGTTCGAGACCTGCCTTGGGCAGCAAGACCTCATCTTTACAATAAATCAAAAAATCAGCCGGGCGTGGTAGCACGTGCCTGTAATTCTGGCTACTTGGAAGGCTGAGGCAGAAGGATCACCGGAGCCCAGCAGGTCGAGGCTGCGGTGGGCGGGAGCGGCCACTGCACTCCAGTCTGGGTGTCAGAGTGAGACTCCAACTCAAAAACAAAACAAAACAAAAAAACGAATGTGGGGGTACAAGTGCAGTTGTGTCACATGGATATATTGCATAGTGGTGAAGTCTAAGCTTTTAGTTTAGCTATCACCGAAATAATGTATATTGTACCTATTAGGTAATTTCTCATCCCTCACTTTCCTCCAACCCTTCCAAGTCTCCAACGTCTATTATTCTACTCTCTGTCCATGTGTACACATTATTTAACTCCCACTTGTAAGTGATAATATGCAGTATTTAACTTTCTGTTTCTTTCACTCATAATAGCCCCTAGTTCCATCCATGTTGCTGCAAAAAAGCATGATTTCATTCTTATTCTTTTCTTTATCCAATTGTGCATTGTTGGACACTTACGTTAATGCCACATATTTGCTACTGGGAGTAGTGCTGTCATAAACATACAAGCGCAAGTATCATTTTGAGGGTAAATATTTAGTGATGGCATCACTGGAGAGAATGGCAGTTCTATGTTTAGTACTTTGAGAAATATCCATACTGTTTCCACAGAGGTTGTTCTAATTTACATTCCCACCAACGGTGTGTAAGCATCCCCTCTCCTCCACAGCCTCACCAACATGTTATTTTTTGACTTTTTAATAACCAACATTCTGACCGCTATAATATTATATATCACTGTGGCTTTAATTTGCCATTTCTGAAGATTAGTGATGCTGAACATTTTTTCATATGCTTGTTGGCCATTTGTACGTCTTCTTTTGAAAACTCTTCATGTCCTGTAACTGCTTTTTAATGGGGTTATTTATTTTTGTTGTTGTTTTCTTGCTGAGTTTCTTGTTGATTCTGGATGTTAGTTCGTTGTTGGATGCATAACTTGCAAATATTTTCTTCCATTCTGTAGGCTGTCTGTCCACTCTTTGATTACTTTTTTTGTGGTACAAAAGCATTTTAGTTTCATTAAGTCCCATAAGCTTTTCTTTGTATTTGCCGCAATTGCTTTTGAGGTCTAGTCATAAATTCTTTGCCTTAGGAGAATGTCCAGAAGAGTTTGTTCAAAGTTTTCTTCTAGAATTTTTATAATTTCAGGTCTCACATATAAGTCTTTAATCCATCTTGAGTTAATTTTTGTATGTAGTAAGAGATATGGGTCCAATTTCATTCTTCTGCATACGGTTATTCAATTTTCCCAGCACCATTTACTGAATAGAGTATGCTTTCCCCAATATATGTTTTTTATCAACTTTGTGAAAGATCAATTTAATGTAGATATGTGGCTTTATTTCTGGGTTCTCTATTCTGTTTCAATGATCTATGTGCCTACTTCTGTGCTATTACCTGGCTGTTTTGGTTACTTAGTCTTATAGTATAATTAGAAGTTAGGTAATGTGATGCCCCGAGCTCTGTTCTTTTTGCTTAGGATTGCTTTGGTCATTTGGGCTCTTTTTCAGTTCCATGTGAATGTGTTTTGTTTTGTATTTTAAATTTTGTGAAAAATAGCATTTGGTATTTTGATAGAAATTGCACTGACTTTAGAAGTTGCTTTGAGCAGTATAGTCATTTGAACTATATTGATTATGCCAATCCATGAGCATGGAATGCTTTTCTATTTGTGTCATTTACAATTTCCTTTATCAATGTTTTAGTTTCCCTTGTAGAGATCTTATATCTTGGTTAAATGTATTCCTAGTTATTTTACCTTACTTTTTTAGCTATTGTAAATGGAATTGACTTTTTGATGTAGTTCTCAGCTTGATCATTATTGGTGCATAAAAATGCTACTGATTTTCGTATGTTGATATGTGTATCTAGAAACTTTACTGAATTAATTTATCAAATCGATGAATCTTTTGGAGGAGTCTTTAGGGTTTTCTAGGTATAATATCATATCATCAGTAAATAGAAATAATTTGACATCCTGTTTCCCAATTTGGATGCCTTTTATTTCTTTCTCTTGCTTAATTTCTCTGGCTGGGACTTCCAGTATTATGTTGAATAGGAGTGGTAAAAATGGGCATCCTTGTCTTTTTCCAGTTCTCAGGAGGAATGCTTTCAACTTTTCCCTGTCCAGTAAGATGTTGGCTGTGGGCTTGTCATATACTGCTTTTTTTTTTTTTTTTTTTTGAGTTGGAGTCTCACTCTGTCGCCCAGACTGGAGTGCAGTGGCCGCTCCCGGCCACGGCAGCCTCGACCTGCTGGGCTCTGGCGATCCTTCCGCCTCCGCCTTCCAAGTAGCCAGAATTACAGGCATGCGCTACCACGCCCAGCTGATTTTTTGATTTATTGTAGAGATGAGGTCTTGCTGCCCAGGCGGGTCTCGAACCCGCGGGCTCAGGCAATTCACTCACCTCAGCCTCCCAAAGGCGCGGGATTACAGGCTGATCCACCGAGCCCGGCTCCATATACTGCTTTTATTATTTTGAGGTATCTATGCAAATTTGTTTGTTCAAGATTTATATCGTGAAAGGATACTGAATTTTATCAAATGTTTTTTCTGCATCTATTGAGATGATTATATGGATTTTGCTTTTAATGTTGTTTATGTGGTGAATCATATTTATTGATCTACATATGTTGGACAATTCTTGCAACCCTGGACTAAAACCCAATTGATTGTGATGTTACCTTTTTGATGTGCTATTGCATTGGGTTTGCTAGTATTTTGTTGAGGATTTTGTATTTCTGTTAATCAGAGATATTGGTCTGTAGTCGTCTTTTTGTTGTGTCCTTGCCTGGCTTTGGTATCAGAATGACACTAGCTTTGTAGAATGAGTTAGGGAGAATTCTCTTCTCCTCAGTTTATTTGGAACAGTTTCAGTAGGATTGGTTCCAGATCTTTTTTATCTGTCTGGTAGAATTCAGTAATGAATCTTTCTAGCCCTGAGCTTTTGCTTTTTTGTTGTTGTTGGGAGATTTTAAAATACTGATTAAATTCCACTGCTCATTATTGGTGTTTTCAGGATTTCTATTTGGTCCTGGTTCAATCTCAGGAGGTTGTATGTTTCTAAAAATTTATCCATTTCTCCCATGTTTTCTAGTTTTTGACCATAGGGTTTTTCACAGGAGTCCCTGATATCTTTTGTTTTTCAGTAGCGTCAGTTGTAATATCTCCTTTTGCATTTTTGACTGGGCCTATTTGAATATTCTTCCTTCCTTTCTTGGTTAGTCTAGCTAATGGCCTATTGATTTTGTTTATCTTTTCCAAGAACCAATTTTTGTTTCATTGACTATATATATATATGGTTAGGGTTACACACACACACACACACACACACACACACACACAATACATATATATTTGTCTCAATTTCTTTTAGTTTTGTTTTGATTTTTGTTGTCTCTTTTCTTCTATTAGCTTTGGGTTTAGACTATTTTTGTTTTTATAGTTCCTTGAGGAATGACATTAGGGTATTAATTTATGATCTATGTTAAAAAATTATTTTATATATAGGCATTTAACGCTATAACTTTTCTTCTTAGCACTGCTTTATCTGTATCCCAGAGATTTTGGTATGCTGCAGCTCAATTTTCACTCCTTTCAAACAAATTTTTAATTTGTTGTTTGTTTTATTTTTTATTTTAAAGGTGCGGGGTACAATTCAGGATTATATAGATAAGTGGTCCTCATACAGGTGAAGTTTGGGCCTTTCTTTGGTCCCCACTTTGCCTGGTTTGAGATCAGGTACCCTTATTGATGCTATGTGTCCCTTCCCTCCCCTGGCAATGTCCCTCTACTGCCAATCCCTTTCTTACAGTATTATGATAAATGTCCAGGGTCTGCTTATGAGTGAGAACATGTAGTACTCAGTCCTTATAATTGATCTAAGGATCATTCAGGAACAGACTGTTTAGTTTCCACTTATGTGTTTAGTTTTGGGAGTTACTCTTGGAATTGATTTCTAGTTTTATTCCACTGTGGTCTGCAAAGATACTTGATAAGGTTTCAATTTTAAAAAATTATTTAAAATAGATCATATTTTGTGGTGTAACATACGATCTGTCTTGAAGAATGTCCCACACAAAGATGAGAAGAATGTATATTCTGCAGTTTGGGGGTAAAATGCTAATATCTGTAAGGTACATGTGGTCTGAAGTACAATTTAAGGAATTTTTTAAGTTCTGTGTTTCTTTGTTGATTTTCTGTCTCGATAATCTTTCTAGTGCTGTCAGTGAGGTGAAGTCCCCCATTTTACAGTAAGTTTTTAAAAATTGCCTTTTGTATTCTAATTTAAGATTATTAAGCTTAATTTTTAGCATAAATGATTGTTGGTGAAAGACAACGTGTTGAAATTTATAAGTAACCCAAACTCAAGTTATTTACCATAGTATTCCCAATTATTCTAACACTTTCCATTCTTATACTTACTGTAAATTGTACAACATAGGTGCTTTGCTAATACTGACTCACCAGGAAAGTTTCCTTCTCTCCTATACTTCACTTACATGTTCAACTACAAAAAGAAGGAAGGAATGAAGGAGAGTTACTGAGCCTAAAATTTTAGAAGCTACCAAAAACTTCGAAGAGCATCTCATGGACTCAACCTCTAAACACAAGAAAAAACTAAAACCCAGCTGAGCTCAGTGGCTCAGCCTGTAATCTCAACGTTTTAGGAGGCTGAGGCGAGTGGATTGCCTGAGCCTGCAGGTTTGAGACGAGCCCGGGCAACTTGGCGATACCTCATCTCTACAATAAATCAAAAATTAGCCGGTTGTGGCAGTGTGTGCCTGTAGTTGCAACTACTTGGAGGGCTGAGGCAGAAGGCTCATTGGAGTCCGGCGGGTTGATGCTGGCGTGGCGGTGAGCATGCAACTGTATTCCAGCCTGGGCAATGTAGTGAGACTCCGACTCAAAGAAAAACAAACTAAAAGCCAAGAAAGGTTCAGACACTACAAGACCAGATTAATACCTAAGTCTAGTGTAATCATGAAATAGTACCTAAAAATAGCCCATTAACAACAAAATTTAAGAGATGGCTTATTAAATATGAGGGGGGACCAAAAAAAGCCCAGAATTTATTTATAAAAACTGTGTATTCATCTTTACATGTTTAAGCTACAGTCACCTTCAAAGTACTCTCTGTTTGACATAATATACCTATCGAGACACTTTTTCCATTGCTCAAAACACTTTTTATGCCTTTTAATACTTCTACCATTTTTTGTTTCACCTCTTCCAAATTTGCAATATGCTTCCCTTTGAGGACTTTTTCATCAGAGGAAACAAAAAAAAACTTGTTGGGGGCAAGATCGGATAAATAGGGATGGTAGGGCATGGGGGTCATGCCATTTTTTTGACTCAAAAACTGCTAAACACTCAGCGTGGTGTGGGCAGGTGTGCTCATAAATCACCCATCATGAAATGGGCAAATGTGCTGAAAGAATCTCTAAAAAAAATTTTACTGAAACCAAGTGCTGCCTCTCACAATAAAGCTAGTTGGTACACTGATGCAGATGGGTTCCTAGAACACATACCCTACTGGACGAAGCCTGTACTACAAAGGGCTCACCCTCCAAAAGATAATTCTGTTTTATTTTGGGGTCCTGACAGTATATGCTAAAAACAAAGTTGTTTTTTTTCTGTTGTCTTTTGTCTTTGTGTTTGACAGCTGCTATCTGTCTTCTGATGTGTTCCGATGCTAGAAAAATCAGCAGTAAGTCAAAGAAATCTTGAAAATGAAAAACAAAGTTAGAGCTCTCACAACCAATTTCAAAACTTTCTAAAATGCTACAGTAACTAAGACAGTGTGGTATTGGTATAATAAAAGACCAATACAGATCTACGAAAGAGAGTTCAGAATTCAGATACAAACTCTCACATTTATGGTCAATTGACTTTTGATAAGAATGCCAGGAAAACTAAAATGGGGAGTGATAACCTTTTGAACAAATGGTGCTGAAACTGAATATCCATATGCAAAAGAATAAAACTGGACCACTTCCTTACACAATACACAAATTAACTCAAAATAGATCATAAATCTACATGTAAGAGCAAAACTATAAAACTATTAGAAGAAAATAAGAGTAAATCTTAATTACCTTAAGTTAGGCAGAACCTTCTTGGTTAGGAGATGAAGAACATAAATGGCAAAAGAAAAAAACTGATAAATTTGGTATAATTAAAAAAAAAAACCCCAAAGCCTTTTGTTCTTCAAAGGACATCATAAAGAAAGCAAAAAGACAGCCCACAGAATGAGAGAAAATCTTTGCAAATCATATCATTGATAAAGAACTTGTAACAAAAATATATAAAGAACTCTTACAAACTTAATAATTTTTTTTAAAAAACTCAATTTAAACATGGGTAAAGAATCCGAATAGACATATTCCCAAAGAAGATATACAAATGGCCTGTAAGCACACAAAAAGATGCCCACTGTCATTAGTCACTAGGGTTATGCAATTCAAAATCACAGTAAGATACTATTTCATACCCACTCAGCTAGCAATAATAGAAAAGGGCATAACAAGCGTTGGTGAAAATGTGGGGAAATCAGGACCACGGATACTGCTGGTGGGAATGTAAAACAGTACAGCTGCTATATAACAGTTTGATAATTGCTCAAAATTGTCAACATAATTACCACAGAACCACATAAATTATATTTCTAACTACATACTCAAATGAAAATATGTCTACACAAAAACTTTTACATAAATCTTCATGGAAGCATTATTCATAACAGCCAATATATGTAAACAACCCAAATGGCCATCAATTAATGAATGGATAAATCAGGGTACATTCACACAATGGAATAATATTCAGCAATAAAAGGAATAATCTTCTGATATATGCTACAATGGCTATCTTGAAAACATGTTAAACGAAAGAAGCCAGTCATAAAAGACCATATATTATATAACTCCATTTATTTCAGATGTCCAAAACAGGCAAATCTACAATATTCACTACAGATGAAAGATTAGTGACTACCTAGAATTGGGGGTTTGTGAGGAGTGTGTGTGTGTGGGGGGGATGGGGGTGACAGCTAATGGGTATAGGGTTTCTTTCTGAGATGATGAAAATGTTCCTAAATTGATTATAGTGATGGTGGCACAACTCTGTGATTATGCCAAAATCCAGTGTACATATTAAAAAAGTGAATTTTATGACTTACAAATTATATCTCAACAAGTTTGTAAAAAAAAAAAGAAAGTAAAACAACAGAGACACTAAAAAGAATACCAAATGTGTATGAGAATTTCCTATGTGATAAAAGCAGCATCTAAAAATAGTAATAAAAAATGTGATATTCAATTAATGGTGTTCATGGTAATGTGCAGAATCTAAAAAAATTAAAACTGGATCCTTATTCCATCAACCCCCAAAATTTAAGGCAAAATAAAAGGCTAAACAAAATATCAAAACATAAACATATACTGAAAGAACATACTGAGAAATTTAAAAATAATACTGGAGTGAAATTGTTTTTCTAACTGTGACACAAAAATACAGCATCACAGAAAAGATGGATAAAAAAGGAAAATAAATTTGGGCATGGCCAAAAATATATGGCCATTAATAACTATTGTCAAATGATTAGTAACAAACAACAAACTAGCTAAATTACTTGCAACAAATAAAAAAGGGCCAATTTCCTTAATATATAAGTTTCTCCAACAAATCAATGTTTATAATTTAACAAAAAGTGAGCAAAGGACATAGATTGGTTAAAAAAAAGAAAATACATAGAGGCACACGCATGTAATCCCAATGCTTTAGGAAGCCCACAAGGGAGGAAAACTGGAGACCAAGAATTGGAAACCAGCTCCAGCAAAATAGTTAGCCTGTCTCTACAATAATTTTTTTTAAAATTAGCAGGTCAAGCCTGTAATCCCAGCAGTTTGGGAGGCCGAGGTGACGGGATTGCCTGAGCCCACGGTTCGAGAACAATCTGGGCTACGTGGCGAGACCTGTCTCTACAATAAATCAATCAGTATTTCCGGCTACTTGGAAGGCTGAGGAGGAAGGATCCCCGGAGCCCAGCAGGCCGAGGCTGTGGTGGCCGGAAGCGTTCCACGTTCCACTGCACTCCAGCCTGGGCAAAGGAGTGAGACTCCGACTGACAAAAAAAAAAAAAAAAAAAATTAGCTAGGCTGCTGGCGCCTGGCTCTCCACGGGTGTCAGTTCGTTCGGTAATCTTCCCGCTTCCCAGCATGCTTTCTGCTGCCTGCCTCTAACTGTGTAAGTATCTCAATGCAACAGCTTCAGCTCGGGGAAAACATAGGAAAATCGTGCCGAGGAGGGTGAGCACAGGCCGGAGCCCTCTTCACACTGCCCATCGCCACTCTTGCAAAAAAAAAAAAATTATTTCACCCTAAAGTTGATTTACCTTTTGGTGGCAGGAGTAGTCATTTGGCTGAGTTTTTGTTTTGTTTTGTTTTTTAGTAAAGAAAATGAAGGGGAAAAAAGAAAAAAAATTAACTGAGCCTGGTGGTCCTAGCTACTATGTGCCTGTAGTCCCAGCTACTTAAGAGGATGAGGCAGGATAATCACTTGAGCCCAGGAGTTCCAGACTGCAGTGAACTATGATCATGCCACTACACTCCAGCCTGGGCACTGCAGTGAGACTCGTCTCTAAAAAATAAAAGAAACAAATAAATAAAACAAATAAATCAATAAAAACATAAATAAATATAAAATAGAAGTGGTCCTTAATAAGATGCACAGTTTTCCTTATAACAAAAATGCAAATTAGATATAATATATACTATATAAGTACATACATATAATATAATTTTTATACTATGAATAATAAATATAAATAGAGATATAAGATTATCTTCCAACCTCTGGACAAACACATATCAAAAAGTTCAGTAATATACTGTATTCTCAAGAATGAGTACCTCCATGCATTGCTGGAAGAATAAATTAGTACAGTTATGAATAATAGAAACTTGGCAATTGCTATTGTCTGAATGTTTGTATCCCCCCTAGATTCATATGTTGAAACCTAGTCACCAATGTGATGATATTAGGAGGCAGGGCCATGAGGACAGAGGTCTCACGAATGCAATAGTGTCCTATAAAAGAGTAACCCATAGGCAGGGCTTGGTGGCTCTGCCTGTAATCCCAGCACTTTAGGAGGCCAAGGCGAGTGGATTGCCTGAGCCCACAGGGTTTGAGACCAGCTCAGGCAACTTGGCGAGACCTGTCTCTACAATAAATCAAAACTTAGCCGGGAGTTGTATCAAGCGTCTGTAATTCTGGCTACTTGGAAGGCTGAGGCAGAAGGATCACTGGAGCCCAGCAGGTCGACGCTGGGGTGGCCATGAGTGTGCCACTGCACTCAGCCTGGGTGACAGAGTGAGACTCCAACTCAAAAAAAAAAAAGTACCCAGACAGCTGCCTTGCCCCTTCTACCATGTAAAACACAGCTATAGGGAACCATCTATGAACCAGAAAACAGGCCCACATCAGACACTCAATCTGTTGGTATCTTGATCCTGGACTTCCTACCCTCCAGAATTGTGAGATAAATTCCTATTGTTTATATGCCACCCAGTTTATAATATTTTGTTATAGCAGCATGAAGTAAGACAGCAAATATTTACCAAAATTTAAAAGGCACATATCATTGAACCCAAAAAATTCACTTATAATACAAGGATGGTTACTTCAGCATTCTTTCAAACTTCAAAAGGAACTGAAGGTAATAATATCAATGCCTATTAATAATGAGCTGGCTAAATAAAGCAGAGTACAGTAGAAAAATCTTTTTAATTAGCAGGTTTTGAAAGATATTAAGTATTTGTAACTACCAGTGAGGTAATTGTAAAAAATCCTTGCATTTGGAGTTGTTAAAAATACCCAAGTAATGGGAAAAAAAAACCCCAAAAACAAAAAACCAGCAAGACAGCAGTTATTATGCTAGAAAAAAAAAAGTAGCCAGATAAGCAATAAGAACTTTTTACAGTTTCATATGAGATACTTATTGTAAAATTTTTAAAAGGAATACAACTGGAAAAAAAGATTGGTTCTTCAAATGAGAAAACTGGAATTATGCTTTAATATTTAAAGATAAATTCTCAGAATATTTTGTACAGTAAACTGTTCATCAAAATACAATATTCAGGTATTATTGTAGTTGGTTTCAAAACCAAAACAAACTGTACTATCAATTTAAGTGCCTCTGTTTGAAGAGACCTGCACTGCCAGTGCTGCTGGTAAGGGGATGGATGACTGGTGCTGTATGAAAACATACCAAGAGTAAACAGATCTAGGAGTTATAACGACAGTGCTGCTGCTAGAAACCAGTTTTGTGACCTATGCGTTTTACCTTTTAATTTGCTTATCTGTTAAATATAATTGAGGTGATAAAACAAGATCAAGCATGGAACAATGCTCATTAAAATATAACTTGCTAATAATGTGGGGAGGACTATGGAGGAAAGCCAATTTAGCCTGGCTCTGCGAGGACAGTGTCCTGCAACGGCTCTCAGGTAGGCAGGAATAAGACAGAACCGGGGTGTTGTAGCTTCAGCACTGGACATATACTAGGCAGATGACTAATCTCATCTGAGTGGCAAGTGCCAATCAGAAGTAACACTGACATCATTTACTGGACATCTAAACATAGAATAAAAGAGCAAAGTGCACCCCAGACACAATTCTAATATGAAAGCCGAAGTCATAAACTGATAATGAAAATGAAGAGAAAACTAGGAAATTATGGGTAGATGGTTATATTTTGGGTAGAGGCAAGGAATCTGCATGAACATTTCACAAAAAAGGTGAAGGTAATATCTAAACTAAATCTTGAGAAATCAGTAGGGGTTGGTGAAACAGACAGATAGGGAAAAGATCTTTCAAGCACAGAGCACATATGAGTTAGGGTTAGATTGGTCAGATGATAAATAAAAACTTTTTCAAAATATGCAGAGATGGCCAGGCATGGTGGCTCATACTGTAACCCCAGCACTTTGGGAGGCTGGCAGATTGTTTGAGCCCAGGAGTTTGAGACAAGTCTGGGCAACATAGCAAAACCTCATCTCTACAAAAAAAATCAACCAGGTATGGTGGTATGTGCCTGTAGTCCCAGCTACTTGAGATGCTAAGGTTGAGGCTGCCATGATCCATGTGGTTGTTGTGATCATGCTACTGCACTCCAGCCTGAGCAACAGAGACCCTGACTCAAGAAAAAAAACAAACCCCCCAAAACACAGAGATAGTGGGAGTGGATCATTCAGATAACCTTTGGCTTTTAGAACCACCAGCCATCACTTTGAAGAGTACAGGCTTCTCCATTAGCCACAGACAAAACATCAGCATATTACTATATGCTCAATGAGTAAGACCCACATCACCATATACTTGAAGTAGATACTGCACAAAACATTTGATACACAACTGCTCTAACACAAAACTGCTATTAAATTGCTATCCAAAGTCAGGATTCAATGGATCTTGAAGAAAGCTCATCCCAGGGAGTAGTTTCAACCCTTGCCCATCCCTTTCACAATACCTAGATTATCATCAACTGCTAATGTGTGTTACAGTTTGGGTATTTACACATGCTTAAACTTTCAGTGATCTCAGAGAAGTGGCCTCAGTTCTTAGTACTTCATTTGTAATCTGTCTTTCAAATGAATTCAAAGTAGGTATATCAATTCAGGATAGGTACTGTAGAGGACACTTATGCTACATGAAGTGTTAATCTGCAAGTGATTTCAGACAGACTACTTTGTTCTAATTCTCCAAACAGACACATCTTATTTCATTTCACAAGGTTTCTTCTGTTGCCTACTTGATATCTTGTTCCTTTTTTCTTGCAATTCACTTTCTGCATCTTCCCCTGAGACTTTAATCCCAATTCGATTGACTCCTAATCCCTATTTTATTTCCCCAGATCATATTATCTACTTTTAAAATTATCTGTTCAGTTTTTAATACATCACACTTATGGGAGAAAGGCTTTGAGATCACTTTTAGTTAAGGGGGATATTTTTGTTTTGGTGGCAGTCCCCAATACTGCTGCTGTTTTCACCAAGGGAGCTAATTGGAGAACACACTGAATACTTTAAATTGATACCAATCTTCTTCCCTAATGAAGTGGAAACTATTTTATCTGTGTTTTGAAATAATAGATTGGATTTTTTTCTCTCAAATGATCTATTTGAGGTGAATACACTTGCTAGTAGGAATGAATAGATAAATAGTACACTGATCAATGAAATGAGTCTTTGAATTAGGAAAGTCCTATAGTTGTCTTGATATCAGAACTCAATGTAAAATAGTACTGGTATGCTTTCTTATTTTCAGAAATGAAAGGAGACATCATTCATGTTAGAGAAAAGTTCAAGAAAAAAGATTCACAGGCAATGAAGTAACCTATAATAATAAGTTACCAAAATAGGAAAAATAGGGAGATGGGGAGATGGAAGGAGCTGGAAAACAACCTGTAAAATTGCAATCCAGCATTATGACCAGATGGCATTCATTGGAGATGTCAGTGACAACTGAGCTACTCACAAAACATGCAGTTTATCATTAAAAAGAAGTACTGCAGTAGAAGATGAAATACCTTTGAAATTTGGATAAGGGTGACCTTGGACTTATCAGTTATTCTAAACCAGAATAAAGAATTAGCAGCAGATATGTAAATAAATTCCCAATGAGAGAAAAATTATACTGATAAACCAGCATTTCCCCTTTCTGGTTTATCATACTTACCTTCACTCCAGTGAACACACTGACACTTTAAAATAATTTTATTTTTTAAAATTTTATATTTACACACCTGCAATTTTAAAGACACAATCACTTCCTTACTCCAACACCCAGTTTTAAAGACACAATCACTCCTTTACTCCAATACCCAAATACCTTACTCCAATACCTAAAAGGTCATGTTTAAAAGTTCTTATAAGTTTTGTACAAAATCTAGAGCCTAATTAGGAATATCTGGTAAAATTTGTCATGGATCAGAAGAAAACACAGAGTTGCAGAGGTATATGGCCATTTTTAATTATGGAAAGTCTATCGGCTGTAAAATTCCTTAGAAATAAGAAAGTCATGAATTTGAAAAATGTGCTTTCATCTAGAAAATAAAGAAAATTTAAAAGTGTAGATTTCCACACAACAAAGTCAAGTGTGCACTCAATGAACAGACTAAATTCTGTGATCTGGGCCTTTTAGATTATTCTTCTAATGTGAGCCTCACACCTGAGGAATGTAAGGGAGAAGAAAGCCCTCAGCTATCTCTGTTGTTGAGAAGCAGCAGGAGATTAAGTTAGATTAAGGTATGGGGCCAATTCAAGGAGTCCAAATGAGATATGCTTACATTTGGGGTTTTTCCCTTTAACATGGAGAAAACCATGGCCGTTTTTGAGCTGGAAGGTTACATAATGGTTTACACATTTTAGAAAGACTCATTTAGCTTGGCATCCAGTTTGGAGTGTATAAGGAACATGTTCTCCAGCTGGGCGTGGTGGTTCATGCCTGTAATCCCAGCACTTTGGGAGGCTAAGGTGAGAGGACTGTCTGAGCCTGGGAGTTCTAGACCAGTCTGGACAATGTGGTAAGATCTCGTCTCTACAACAAGTCAAAAAATTAGCCGAGTGTGGTGGTGCACACCTGTAGTCCCAGCTATTTGGAAGACTGGGGCAGAAGGATCACCTGAGCCCAGGAAACCGAGGCTGTGGTGATCTGAGATCACACTACTGCACTCCAGTCTGGGTGATAGAGTAAGACTCTGACTCGAGTCTGCCGACTACCTGCCCTGTGTCTGTATCCATGCTCACATTAGTACTACCACAAGGCTTTTTCCAAACAGCAAATCTGATTCCTATTACTCACTCATCTAAAACACTCCCCATCAGGTAGGAGAAAATCCAAGTTCTTGTGCATGGCCCACAAGGTCCTTTTTAATACAGGCCTTCCCCATCTCCCTAGCCATGTCTCTTACTCCTCTGTTTTGTTTCAGGCTTTGGTAGAAAGCAGGTGTAGGGCATCCCAAGCCTTTTCCCATGCCTTTTCTGTTGAGGAATATCCACTCCAGCAAAGACTTCCACCTAGAAGTTGCCTCCTTGGGAAGTCCACCCTAACCCCCCCAGACAGGTTAATAACACAGAAGTCTGAGATAAGTTATCTTGCTACGTTAGGATGACTCTTTTATGGCACTTCTGCATAATTTTCCTCTACTAGACAAGTGGCTCCTTAAAGACAGGAACTTTGTCTTGTTCTTTTTGGTGCCTTCAGGGCCTAGCACCTAATTAGTACTAAATAAATGCTTGCTGAGAGTCAGAGCCTGAGAAGATCAAAGGTGTCATATTTTTTTCTGTATGCTCTTATTTTGTACTGAAAAGATTCTACTAACTCCTTTTGGAGACCATTTGGCCTGATGGAGAACAAAGATCCAAATCTGAAACATTCACAGTCACATAAATAAGGGATTAAAGCATTGGACAGTTTCTTGTAAACTGGTTATCAGATGTTGTATTTTGTTCCATTTTATCTCTTACCACTCCTCTTTGAAGTCTGTAGCTCTAAGAAATTTCTGAGATGTCCCTGGATGGGATCTGGCTCTTTTTTTTGCATTGCTGTATGCAAGCTGTTTCTCTAGGCTAAGGTACTCTGCATCCATCTACATGCCTGCTAGAGCCTTTCCCGGTCCTCTGATCTCTTTCACTTCATCTGTGAAGCCAACCATAATTAGCCTCTTTCAAGCAAATATGTTCTTCTTCCATTTCTGTATCTATTACTCAGAGCTTAACCTAATTACAGGTATGTGTGCCTCTTCTGCATTAGACTATAAGCTCAAGGAAGACAAAAACTTCCTTTTAAAACATTTCCCAAAGTGACGTCTTTCCATGTCACCAACAAACACTTTATAAATATTTATATCAAACGATGTAAATACAAAGACAGTCTTTTTATGCAGGATATTAATATACCACTGCTTAACTTACATAACCCTTTAAATTTTATAAAATCATCTCTTAAACACTTCACATCTCACTATATCCCTGTAAGGTAAGGTTATTATTTCTGTTTTAGTTATGAGAAAAAAACATTCAGGGAGTGGAATTTATTTAAGGTCACATAAGTTCAGTGTTTGTTGCACAGCACTATGCTCTCAATCGCAGGATGAGACCAAATTTCAAGGGCTGCATGCACAAATGACAAATCTGTCAACAAGCAAAAGGATAGTGTATACAATATATACTCCAAGTACCTAAAACAATAAAAGATAAGGATAATAAAGCATAACAGTGATGGGAAAGCCCCAGCATAAAAAGACAATACATATTTAACAAGCCCTATTTAAATCCTTGGGGGTGACTTTCTAGTAAGAGTTTAATATTCTTGGGAATAAGGTCAATGCATAAGTCTCAATGTCCATAAAGTCAAGCAGTGGGCACCATCTGCTTGAGAGCTTAAAAAAGAAAAGAAAAAGACAGACTCTCTTCTCTCCCCTCCCTGCCAACCCCCAAGAACATGTAGTTACCAGGTACATCCCTTGGCCACATTGAAATGATTATCTGGAATCGTGAGCAATACCAAAAGAGGTAGTTGGTTAAATGGTTCACCTATTACCTCAAAATGTGACTTTGTTTGGAACTCGGGTCTTTGCTGATGTAATTAAGGTAAGGATCTCAAGATTAGATCATCCTGAATTAGGTTAGACCCTGATCTACTATCAGATGTCCTTATAAAAGACAGAAAAGGAGAAGATAACGATGCAGGGAAGGAGGCCATGTACAGATGGAGGCAGGGACTGGTGTTATGCTGCCACAAGCCAAGAACCCCTGGTGTCACCAGAAGCTGGAAGAGGCAAGGGTCTTCAAAGAGAGTGCAGCCCTGCTGATATCTTGATTTTGGACTTCTGGCTTTCAAAACTATGAGAATAAATTTCCTTTGTTTAAGACATGCAGTTTTTGATTATTTGTTTACAGGCAACCCCAGGAAAAAAATATAGTATACAACAACTAAACAGTTAAAATCAAAATGTATCTCTCTCCAAGCGGATATTGAGATTCTCTTAGATAACCATATAGCATAATTTGATTAAGGCTACAAAGAAGTATGTAGCTAATTTAGCCTAGGGTTTAGGAATGGCTTTACATAAAAAGTGACATTTATGTTAAGATCTGAAATATGAAGATAAAGCATGGTGGCTCACACCTGTAATCTCAGCTCTTTAGGAAGCTGAGGCAGGAGGCTAGCTTGAGACCAGGTTTTTGAGACCAGCCTGAGCAACACAGTAAGATCTTGCTTCTACAAGAAAAATTTGAAGAAAAAAAGAAGCTGGGTGTGGTGGTATGTGTCTATAGTCCTAGCTACTTGGGAAGCTGAAGTGAGAAGACTGCTTGAGCCCAGGAGGCAGAGGCAAGAGGATTGCCTGAGTTCAGGGGTTTGAGACCAGCCTGGGCAATTGAGTGAGACCTCGTCTCTACAATAAATCAAAAAATTAGGCAGGCATGGTGGCATGTGCCTGTGGTTCCAGTTACTTGGAAGGCTGAGGTAGAAAGACCACCTGAGTCCAGCAGGTTGAGGTTGCGGTGGCTGTGAGTGAGTGTGCCACTGCACTCCAGCCTGGATAACAGACTGGGACTCTGACTCAAAAAAAAAAACCAAAAAACTGAAGTGTGAACATGACTTCACCAGAAAGAGAAAAAGGTGAGATATATACTTATAATGGGAGTTATAATATTTACAAAGTATAATTTATGAAGGATAACAACAAAAAACCCAACATGTAGCAATAAGCATATAAAAGTATATTTGAATTTCCACAAGTATGAGTAATTTCGTTGCAGGATCTAAGAATCAACTAATATTCATAAGGTTATAATTCTTTTTATTATTATCCATAAATAATACGCATTCAGAATCTAATTCGTGAATGTATTACCACAAGAGATATCAGCAAATGTAATTTCAGGAAAAGGTAATAAGACAAAGAGGGCAATCTGGTTGTCTCATTTATGCCCTGCTTGCCTAAATCAGTCTACCTTGAACCCACATTTAATATAAGTGAGAATCCTGAAGAAAGGAAGATCTGCCAGTTGGCTGTGAATACTGCTAACTAGAAGTGAATAACAGTGGGTCCATGAATCATTTTGAAGCTATTTTAGAAAGCCTTTCACTAAAAAATTTCCCTACATCATACAAGTTGTAGATTTTACATCAAAGGAATGCCTGGATTCATCAGTTAATTAATAAACAATAATTCAGAGACTGACATTTCTGACAATGATGCCACACGGAGAATTAAAAAAAAAAATGCAACTAACCTACATTCTTAAAGTTAATGAAAGCTGATAGAGGAATGTGAATTAAATTTTTATAACCTTAAATAATGCATTAAATAGCTATGGTTACCTGATTTAATAAGAACAGGCTTGAGTACTATGGACAGTAGGTCAGAAATTGGTTACTTAGAAAACTTTCCTTTTTTAATGCAATATTCAAATCATAATTCAAGTGAAAGGACACTAAAGAAAGGACACTAAATAAAGAATCAAAGACACCGACCTGAAGAACTTACTTTCATATTATGCTAAAGTGGTACATTTTTTATAATACAAATATTAATTTCAATGCTATCATGAATATTTTCAAAAGAACTATATAGCAACACAGATGGAGTATCCTAAGTAAGCTGAACCAATCAGAAAACAAAACACTGCATGCTCTCACTAAACGATGACAAGGATGGGAATAATAGGTACTAGGGATACCAAAAAGAAACTACCTACAGGACACAACGATCACTGTCTGGGGAATTAGGCCATTTGAGACTCAATTCCCACCACTGCACGATATGCCCATGTAATAAATATGCATGTGCACTCCCTGAATCTAAAATTAAAAAAAAAAAAAAGAACTCTGGCTTCCTGGATATAATAGAAAAAAATGTTTCTTGTAGGATGCCAGGAAACAAAAAAGTATTTACGTTTTCTTGTGTTTATTCTGTGTTTAGCATCTTATACTTATTTTCTTCCCATTAAGGGTATAAAGTACACAAGAAAGCTGTAAAGATGAATGACAACAATTATTACTGCAGACACAGAATGATCTCTTCTTGGAGATATTTACCATTTTTACAGATGGAACTGTTTGGGATGGCTAAACTCTTAATAAATAAGGGAGTGATAACTCTGATTAGCATTTCCCAAATTAAATTCCATGGAACACTAGCATCCCATGAAATGTTAATAGGTGCTATTTGAGAAAAAGGTAGTGAGAGTTAATTATTAGGGGAACAGCGTACAATATTTATCTCTTAAATGTCACAAAAAATAGCATACTAAAATCATGAAGTAAAAAAGCTATATAACTTTAACTTAGTATTTGAAAATTAATTGATTATGAAATTCTCTTTATGGAAAAAAGATGCTGTAATACTTTTCTACCCTATAATTCTATGAAGTTCTGGAATATTGTTCCTAAATATATAAACAGCATATTAAGTTTACATCAGCACCTACTTTAATAGCATAATGAACAAAAACAATGAGAACATAAATTTCTATAAAACATCTCAAAAGCATGATAGCAGACAAATGAATTTCTTTTCAGTCCATTACCTAAAGGTCTTAGATTATTTTTAATTCATTCAGGCTCTAAGAACATGTAAATGTGTATAGTTGGATATTTTCTGGGTATTATGTAAAGAAAGGAAAACATAATTGTGTTCTATTTATAGAAACAACTATACCTACTGATACCTAAAAATATCATATGAACAAGGTAAATTATTAACATTATAATTTAATCTGCTCTGTCAATAATCTCTAAGACATTTCACAAGGAAAAGAATATCAAGAACAGGAATCTATCTCTGCAGCAGATTCCTTGTACTCTAGGGGGTCAGGAAAAAGAAATCACCTTATACTTGAGAATTATATTACAAGTGGCTAATTATTTAGGATTAATGAGCTCAGGGTTAGAAGTTCAGTGGCCATAAGGACAACTGTAATGACTTGCCTGGTGCTAAGCTCCTGCCAATGCCACTAATCAGCATAGCAGGGGTCCCTTAGCCCACCATCAGTTTGGCTCTGTTACAGCAGGAGACCACCTTAAGCCAATGGCTCAGCATCAATCCAGTCTTCTTGGCCTCATCTCTACCTGGTTCTGGGATGCTAGTCATTGGGCACAGGACTAATTTCTTGAAACCAAACCTCAACTTGAATTCCTGTTCTAGTAATTGAGTCCTCAATGTGTTGCTCCGACTCCATACTTGTCTGACTTGATGCTTCACCCAAAAACCATGCTCCCTTAAATTTGTTTCTTTAAAACATTTTAATGACTTGAGTCCTGTCCCTAAAGTCCTGCTTACTTGCAGCTCTTTCCTTGCTACTCACACAGACTCTTTCCTTGACCAAATTTCAGTCAGGCTTCCTCCTTTTTCTTTTTTTGAGTTAGACTCTCACTTTGTCACCCAGGCTGGAGTGCAGTGGCATGCTCACGGCCACTGCAGCCCCAACCTGCTGAGTTCAGGCAATACTTCCACCTCAGCCTTTCAAGTAGCTGGGACTATAGGTGCACGCTACCACACCTGGCCAATTTTTTTAATTGTAGAGATGAGGTCTCACCATGCTGCCCAAGGTGGTCTTGAACCTGTGGGCTCAGGCAATCTTCTCACCTCTGCCTCCCAAAGTGCTGGGATTACAGGCATGAGTCCACTGCACCTGGCACACTCTTCCTCCTTTTTCCAACTGGGCTATCCTTGCCAGACCTGCATAGCTCAATTTTGGCAAGAATCCTACCAAGTCAGTTTAGAGATAATCCCCCATCCTCAGTATCTCCCCACACTCAGTATCTGACCAAACTCCTCATCTGCCATCATTCCCCAGGATATCTGATTATCCTGGCCTGTTTTCAGCAAGAATCTCCCCTTACCCCTGATATTCCTTAGTAATTTTCCATCTCCCAGCCCCTCCAACTTACTTCTTGGCTATAAAATCCTCAACTTTTCTTTGTTGTATTAGGAATGGAGCCCAGTTCTATACTGAGGTCTCTTTTCCTCTGTTGCAATAGTTTCTGAATAAAACCTTTTCCCCGCTGTCCAGCTCAGGTTTCCTTTAACACGACTTGCAACCAGATCTCTCCACCTACCTGTACTTTTAATTGACGGCTGTCTTATCTTTATTGTGTTCTCTGCCTGCGGCTGGCTGGGCATTCCTCATGACAGAGCTCAAGCAGAATGCAACTTATCAAAGGTAGACAGAATCTGCATATACAATCTGCTCTGTCCCAGCACATTTTTCTTTCTTTCTTTGTTTTTTATGGTAGCAAGACAAGCAGCAAAGCTGGCTCATCTGTTCACAGACTGTCATTATCATGACTAAGTTTACTAAACAAAGTTAAGGATGATTATTTTAGGGTTCTTAAAAATATACTTTTATTTTATTTTATTTTAAATTCAGGGAGTACATGTGCAAATTTGTTATGTGAGACTAGTGTGTGATGGTGAGCTTTGGACTTCTATTGAACCCATCACCCAAATGGTGAACATGGCACCTAATAGGTAGTTTTTCAACTCTCCCCCACCCAACTCCCTTCTTTAGGAGTCTGCAGTGTCTGTTATCCTTATCATTATGTTTGTGTGTACCCAGTGTTTAGTTCCACTTATACGTGAGAACATGCGGGATTTGGTTTTGGTTTTGTGTCAAATCACTTAGAATAGTAGCCTCCAGCTACATCCATGTTGATGCAAAGAACATGATTTTGCTTTTCATGGCTGCATAGTAGCCATGTATATATATACATTTTCTTTATCCAGTCCACCACTGACGGGCACCTAGGTGGTTCCATGTCTTTGCTATTGTGAATAGCCAGCACATTTTTCTTTTCTCAGGAATTTCCTTACAGGACTGACCTATCACCTGCCTTCATTAATAAGGGCACAGTTCTCTCCTTTTGGATATGACAAGGAAGATTGAAAATCCAATTGCGTCTGAAAGCCTTTCTGAGACTTAAGTTGTCTGTGATTCCTAGTTTAAAAAATTCTCATCAGAAATTTCTGGGTCAGCAAGATGGTGGAATAGGAGGTTCCCTGCTCAAACAGTCCCACAACAATATAATTTTGTAGCCATCTATAAACAAAAATGCCTTGTGGGAACCTTGGGATTCCAGTAGGAGTTTGAGAAACCCCAGTGAAGCTCAAGGTCTAAGAGGTTCGTTTTGAGAAGACAGACCCACAACCAAGTGGCAGACTCATGGACTGTGGTCTTGGCTCCAGACCTGGAAATAGCCCTCTCTCCCTGCAGACTTGGCTATAGCTCCATTTGACTTTTGGCTCTACCAAAATCATCTGCCAAGAGGCCCAGGAGGAGTCATGCATACCACTGCCTAGGGAGACAGACCTGCTGACCGCTGTCTTTGTTGTGGACCTTGAAAGAATCCTCTAACTTGGCTCTAGCCTCTCTCAACTATGGTCCTAAATCAGTCTTGCTGGAACAAAGACACAGGGAGACATGCTCATCTGAGTCCCCTGGGCCTGTTTACAAACTTCAGTCCCACATCAGGCCCTGAAATGACCCTGAATCTCAGCCCCAGCTTCTCTCAGCTGTGAACTGAGACCAGTGCTACCTAGTCAGGGACCAGATGGGAGACATGCCTGTCCATGTCCTCAGGGCAAGATTGCAGAACTTCTTCATTCCACAGAAACAACTAGAAAAACAATAGAAAAGATCAACAAAAACCAAGTGGTGGTTTTTTGAACAGATACACAAAATTGACAAGCCTTTAGCTAAGAAAAAAAGAGAAACTCTTTGTCAAATATAGAAAATTAGAAATGAAAGAGAAGATATTACAACTGACATTACAGAAATACAAAGAACCATGAGATTACTATAAATAATTATATGCCAACAAATTGGATAACCTAGGAGAAATGTATAAATTTTATACACATACAACCTAGTAAAACTGAATTAAGAAGAATGAGAAAATCTGAGCAGGCCAATAAGTGAGGAGATTGAATTGGTAATAAAAAATTTCCCAGTAAAGAAAAGCCAAGGATCTGATGGCTTCACTGCTGTATTTTACCAAATATTTAAGGATGAACTAATACTACTCCATCTCAAACTCTTCCAGGAAACTGAAGAGGGAACACTTCCAAACTCATTTTACATAACCAGCACTATCCTGATACCAAAGGCAGATAAGGACACTATAACAAAAGAAGACTAAGGCCAATATCCCCGATGGACATAGACACAACAATCCTCAGCAAAATACTAGCAAACTGAATTCACCAGCACATTTAAAGAATTATTTACCAGAATCAGGTGGAATTCACCCCAGGAACGTAAGAATGATTCAAAATATGTAAATCTATAAATGTGATACACCATATTAACAGCATGAAAGACAAAAACCACATGATCATCTCAATAGATTCAAAAAAGCATTTGACAAAATTCAGCATATCTTCATGAGTTAAAAAAAAAAGATTCAGCAAATTACATACAGAAGGAATATACTTCAACACAATAAAAGCCATAAAAGACAAGTACATTGCTAACATCATGCTTAATGGTGAAAAGTTGAAAGTTTTTTCTCAAAGATCAGGAAAAAGACAAGGATGCCCACTCTCACTATTTCTATTCAACATTGTACTAGAAATCCTCACCTGAACAATCAGACATGAAAAAATATATTTAAATTAGAAAGGACGAAGTGTAGGTGCAGTGGCTCACGCCTATAATCCCAGCACTTTGGGAGGCTGAGGTGAGAGGACTGCCTGAACCCATGGGTTCGAGACCAGTCAGGGCAACTTGGCAAGGCCTCATCTCTACAGTAAACCAAAAAATTAGAGGGGCATGGTGGTGCCTGTAGGTTCCAGCTATTTGGAAGGCTGAAGTGGAAGGATCACCTGAGCCCATCAGGTCGAGGTTGTGGTAGCTGTGAGCATGCCACTGTACTCCAGCCTGGGCAACAGAGTGAGACTCCAACTCAAAAAAGAAAGAAAGAAGTTAAATTGTCTTTGTTTGCAAACAACATTCTCATATAGAAAATCCTAAAGACTCTACCAAAAAACTATGAGAACTGATAAACAAATTTAGAAAAGTTGCAGGATACAAAACTAATAGACAAAACCATTAGCATTTCTATACACTAATAACACTCTAATTGAAAAAGAAATCCCATTTACAATAGTGCAACAAAAAATACTTAAGAATAAATTTAGCCAATGAGATGAAAGATCTGTACACTGAAAACTATAAAACACTGATGAAAGAAATTGAAGACACAAATACATGAAAAGATATCCCATATTAATGTATTGGAAGAATTAATACTGGTAAAATATTCAGTGCAATCTCTATCAAAGTGATCTACAGATTCAATGTAATCTATATCAAAGTGATCTGCAGATTCCATGCAATTCATAGATTCAATGCAATCTTTATCAAAATTCCAATTTCATTTTTCACAGAAATAGGAAAAAAAATCCTACAATTCATATGGAATCACAAAGTTTCAGATAACCAAAGTAATCCTTAGCAAAAAAAAAAAAAAAAAAAAAAAAAACCAAACAAACAAAGCTGGAGGCATCATACTAAGCAATCTCAAAACATACCACAAAGCTATAGTAATCAAAACAGCAGGGTACTGGCATAAAAATAAACACATAGACCAATGAAACAGAACAGAGAACCAAGAAATAAATCCATAAATTATCTCATCCCAAATGTAACAGTCAACCCAAAGTGGATTAAAAACTTAAACATAGGACCTGAACTGTAAAACTCTTAGAAGAAAACAGGGAGAAACTTTCTTGACATTGGTATAGGCAAATATTTTTGTTGCCAAAAACAGGCAACAAAAGCTAAAAACTAACAGGTATATGAAAAAATGCTCAAATCAATAATCACCAAAGAAACCCAAATTAAAACTATGAAGAGATATCTCCTCACATCTGTCAGAATGGCTATCGACAAAAGATAAGCACTGGTGAGAGTGTGGAGAAAAGGAAACCCTTGGACAGTACTGGTGGGAATATAAATTAGTACAGTCACTATGGAAAACAGGATGGAGCTTCCTAAAAAAATTAAAGATAAAATTACCACACGATCCAATAAATCTACTTCTGGGTATGTATGCCAATGAAATGAAAGCAGTGTGTCTGCAAGATAACTGCAATCCTATGTTCTTTGCAGCAGTATTCACAATGGCCAAGTTATGAAGTCAACCTAAGTGTCCATCTACAGATGAATGGATAAAGAAAATGTGATATATATGTTAGGTATATAAAATATATAATATATTTAATGGAATACTATTCGGCCTTAAAAGAGAAGGAAATTCTGACCATTTGAAACAACATGGATGAACCTAGGGAACATTATGCCTAAGTGAAATGATGCAGGCGCAAAAAGGTAAGTAAGTGCTGCTTGATCTTACTGATACATGAAATCTAAAAGTCAAATTCAGAACAGACAGTAGAATGCATGGTGGTTACCAGAGGCTGGGAGGGTATGGAAAGGGGAGTGGAGGGATATTAGTCAATGAATACAAAGTATCTGTCAGGAGTAAGTTCAGGAAATCTTCTGTACAACATGGTGACTATAGCTAATAACAGTATATTGTATATTGAAAAATTGCTATGGGTAGATTTTAAATATTTTCACCACAAAAAAATGGTAAGTATGTGAGATAATAGATATGTTAATTGGTTAAATTTAGCCACTCTACAATGTATACATATATCAAAACATCATTTGTATATGATAAATATATACAAATTTTTAGTTGCTAATTAAAAAAATTTCTCAAAAGCAAAACAAAGAAACAAGGGCATATAAGTAAAATTCAGTACGGGTCCTCATTATCTCTTGCTTTGGCAAGTACTCCTGACCTAATTTTCCCTCTCCAGTACATTGTTACCTAATTAAACTTTTATTTTGTCATTCCCTTCCTTCAAACCTTCAAGCCCAC
Organism: Cephalopachus bancanus; assembly: GCA_027257055.1. Taxonomy (NCBI): domain Eukaryota; kingdom Metazoa; phylum Chordata; class Mammalia; order Primates; family Tarsiidae; genus Cephalopachus; species Cephalopachus bancanus. The sequence goes on from JAPVLO010000073.1 coordinate 6,913,246, forward strand.
AGTCTGCTGAATCAACTTCTAACATCTGAGACAATTTGAACTAGTTTCAATTTGTTTCCAAAACGTCTTTTCCATTGCTTCATTTACTTACCATTTTCTCTAGGCAAAATGAATTGACTAGGTACTTGCTGTCTATGCCTTTAGTTTTTCTACTGATCCCTCCTCCCTTTGCCTAGGCCTAGAATGCTTTTTCCTTGTTTTTGCACGTCCAAATCTTATTAAACTTCAAGGCTTAGTATCACCTGCTGGGAATGATCTTTCTCACTTAACTCTATCTATATCATTCTGATGCTCTCTAGCACTTTGTACCTTGTAATATAGTTATTTACATACTTCTTCTATCTTCCCTATTAGGGGATAAGATCCTTGAGGGCAAGATCAATATTATTTTTATCTTTGAGTTCTATGGCATCTAGAATAAAGAGACTTGCACATAGCAGATGCTTAATAAAAACTGTGGAATGAATAAAGCCTCAGTTGTATCAATAGCTCTTTCAGATTCGCACTGTTTACTACAAATGGAGAGGAATGTGGATAGGCTGAGAAGAGATGAGTCTTAATGATCTCATCTATATTTTCTTGGAGTAAAGTACTCCAGAAGTCATCTACTGCAGTGGTTCTCAGCTAATTTTCTAACTTGATAACCTGATCAATGACACTCACACTCACATATGTAACTAATTCTTCAGGAACTACCCACATTTTTCTTTATCTTTTTCTAGACTGTAGGCTATTAATAATGTGGCTCCCTATCTGTAAGACTGTCTCCTCTTTCTTTCACTGATGCTCGGAAGATGCAGTTATGCAGTTGAAAGGATGCTAGTATAATCTAACTTCCTCATTTACAAACAAGGAAATCTTAACCAGGAGTGCAAATGACATCTCTCAAATCAGAGTCTGTCAGAAGCAGAAGTGGGATTAAAACCTAGATTTTCTGATTCCTTGTCCAGTAAGATTTTCACAAAACTGTACTGTCTATGATCATTGCTGCTGGAAAAATAACTTAATGTCCCAGTAGGTTACTAGCATAACTTTCCTTCATGAGTGGATGCATATTTAAAAAGCTTTCAAAAGTCATTCATAAACTGATTTCAAAGAAATTCTACTGAGCCTATAGCCTCTCTCACCTTCCTTTCCTTCGCCTCCCCGCCATCTTTTAAGCAAATTAGTTGTATGGCGCCTTAGCAAAAATAGCTTGATTGATGTTGTGTTATAGCTCAGCAACAGTTCCTGCTATTAATTGCTTTAGAATGGTAATTACAATTAGCGGGTACAAGATACTTTCTTTTCTAATTGGCTATCACTGGTGAATAGCAGCTTGTTACATAACAGTAGACTGTGTTAAATAGATAATCACAATTCCAATTCTGCGGTCTTTACTGGAAAAAACAAATCTCTAAATATTTGCATAAACACACTAAAAAAAGTTTTTAAAAGGCAGGGCCTCTGTGATTACTTGGTGGAAGGGAAAAGTCCATCTTTCAGTTAAGAAAAAACAGGAAATGAGGACAATGTTAGAGAAACCAGGAGACATGAATTTCCTTTCTTTCAAAAATACACAGTACAAAGCTTTAATACACACAGCTCCTCGGTCAGTGCATGCATATCACAGATTCAAACATATCCACTTCTTCCTACAGTGTTACACGGGACTAGAAGGGACTCTTCTATGAGCTCTGGTAGGATTGGAATGTAGAGCCCACCAACTACTTCTGAAATGTCCCCATGGATAAGGACAGGGGTTCTTCATTTGTGTTCCACAGAGCAGCCAGCACGGAGCTGATTCAGTCACCAAAAGACACCAAATGCCATCACAGCATGGCAGTGTCCTAGAGGATGAGGTCAAGGGTATAAGTAACAACCCTGTCTTTAAAGGGTTTACATGTTATGTAAGTGGGGATTTGTCTTGATTCCAGCTTTAATGTTCTTTGATTAGTCTGTAATCAATTTAAAGTTATATCCAAACTTCTGTAGCAGTAGCAGTTGTCAAAATAATAGTGAGGTCATATGACTTTGCCCAAAGTCACAGTTTTAACTGACAGCTCCATTTGATTCCAGTTTGTCTATGTCTAAAGCTTACACTTGTACCCACTACTGTCCCTTGACATAGACTTTCATCAGTAGCATCATTCGTGCCTCAAGATTTTACAGAGTGCTTTTACATACACTGCCTCACTGAAACTCCTCCCAATAATATCAGTATTTTTCTGATAAAATTGAGGTCAGGCAGGTTAAACGGCTTTTTCCCAAGTTCATACTACTACAAAGCAGCAAATTTTGACTCAGAATCCAGGTCTTCTGACTCCTATTCCACATATACTACTTATTCAATACGGCATATTGATTATTTTAAGTATGTGACACATGGAAAAAATCCAATAGTATCCCACATTATCTCACATTACTTAAAATATTTTACCACTTGTCAATTGTTGATTCTTTCCTTCCTGCTCACCCTGAGCAAAAGTTCAGATACTGCTTAGCTCTCAGAAACTTTACTTGGCTCCTACAGCCAAAAACAGCATCCAACCCCAGTTGGCTATCTGGCAAATAAATGCCACTGGTCACTCAGAGAATCAGCTGGGATGTAAAAAAGAGCAGACGATTAATCAGTCACATCCATTACCACTTCCGAAAAAAGCTGCCCATCTTTGGGTCAAACAGTTCAGTAGAACATACTTGTTTCAGGATGAGGTGGCAAATCTTTAAAGCACTGTCAGTAAAATGCCATTCATTCAGTGTCTGATTAGTTTATCAAGTAAATCATAGCAAAAGTGAATCCTAAGTCTTTGACAAAGTTCTCCAAGATCATCAAATAGAAGCATTTAAAGATGTGATGACTGGAGATGGCAGTTTAAGCACACTGCTTCTTTATATATATATATATATATATATATATATATATATATATATTTAGAAAAAAGTATGATTTCTATCATATTAATCTGATCAACTTTAATCTGAAGTATATAAGGGTGTCTTGTGAAGGGCAGCACTATTCTTTTTGCATGAATGGAAATTCGATATCAACACAATGAGAAATGTGTGCAAATTCAGTGTCTGACCCATCAAGTCCCTCAACAGAAACCTGGTCTTGAAGAGGAAAAGATAGATCATCACTTGTCTCACTCTGGCACACATGCCAAATATGAGCCTACATATATGACTGAAATAACAGTCACCATTATTGAGCATCAGAATATGTGTGGAGGTAAGAAGGTGGATTTGAGGGGGGCAGCACTGTGTAGGGGGGTAAGGAAGGATATAAAGATAATATAATAAGAACTTTCAGAGCACACAGTTGCAACACTAGGATGTGGCACTGACACTCTGACAACCCTAAATTCCAGAAGAGCACTGACAGCATAAGCAGTTATTGCCAACACATTCCTAAGATTCCCTTGGGTTACACCACAATCTAGACTGCTTCCTAAGTAAATATGTATCAGGCAGCAAGCAGTATTATAGCTCAATTGAGACTATCTTTACAACAAAAGCAACTAATATTTACTGAGGTCCAATTTTATAAGAAGAAACATGCTGGGCTTTCATAAATATATAACAATAAAAAATTATAATAACTCTACAAGAAAGGTATTATATTTATACTTTCATAAATGTGGCAGCACATACAACCAGCCTATGTTACATAGCAACTCAATGTCAGAATCACAATTTAAATACAGCTTTTCCAAAATAGGGTCTAGTCTTCTTTCTCTGTCATGTCAAATACTTTACTGGACTTACTGCTATGGAAATAGATCTATGGAAGTAGGAAGACAGTTTGTGGAAAACTGGTTAAGAGCCCTTTAGATGATGAAAGACAGATTTCAAGGTTCATGGGCAGGTCATTCAGTTATGGGTTCAAGGTTATAAAGGCTAGATCTGAAGGATTCTTGTAAAAAATTTAATCATTATCTGCTGGGAACAGTAGCTAACACCTGTAATCTAAGCATTTTGGGAGGCTGAAGTGGGAGGATTGCTTGAACCCAGGAATTCAAGACCATCCTGGGGAACTTTGTCTCTACAAGAAAAACAAAAAATTAGCCAGGCACAGTGATATGCGCCTGTAGTCCCAGCTACTTGGGAGGCTGAGGCAGAAGGATCATCTGAGCCCAGGAAATTGAGGCTGCAGTGAGCTGTGACCATGCCACTGTACTCCAGCCTGTGTGACACCCTGACTCAAAATAAATAAATAAATAAATAAACATTCTCTAAACAACATTAAAACTATTTTTAAAAAGATCGAGCCAGGCTCGGTGGCTCAGCCTGTAATCCTGCGCCTTTGGGAGGCTGAGGTGAGTGGATTGCCTGAGCCCACGGGTTCGAGACCCGCCTGGGCAGCGAGACCTTATCTCTACAATAAATCAAAAGATCAGCTGAGCGTGGTAGCGCATGCCTGTAATTCCGGCTACTCAGAAGGCTGAGGCGGAAGGATCACTGGAGCCCAGCAGGCGAGGCTGCGGTGGCCGGGAGCGGCCACTACACTCCAGTCTGGGCGACTGAGTGAGACTAACTCAAAAAGATTGAAAAGCTATCCCAAAATGCTAACTATGATTACCTCTGACAGAATATCATATTATCAGTTTCCTGATAATATTCTGCACTTCTAGTTGGTATGTATTCTTTTTCACAAGTATAAAACATCTACTCAGTTTTTTATTTTATTTCAGTTCCTCTGCTTTAAATAGCTGTCATTCTAAATACATTTTGTAAATTTCAAACAGATTCTAGCATTAAGCTCTTATACAATGTTTACTACATGCAGCTCTGATAAACACTGGATGTATAAAAGTGAAGTAAGATAACAGTTGCCCTCAAGACATTTACAGTCCACTGGGGTAGATGAAACTGCCAATAAATAACTACAGTCTGATGTGGTGAGTAGATAATAAAGACATGGGAAGGGAAGCAGGGACTGCAGGTGAGGCTGGAAACGTAGATTAGAACCTTAAATGCCACACAGACAATTTGGACCTAATTATACGTGTAGTAAGGTTACACTGAAGATTTCAAGTGAAAACCCACTAATGTATTTTTTTTGGAAAGGAGATTAAAGGAAGTAAAATCAAGAGTAAAGAAGATCAACAGGAAGGTTTTGCAATCATTCAGGCTAGAATTCCATTCTGGTCAAACATTTATTAAACATTGACAATGTGCTAAGAACAGGACAGGGCTGATAAAAACAAATATGACAAGATTTTGGTCCTTAAGAGCACCGTCGGGGGAATGGGGGACACAGACAGATAATTCAGCAGTGATGGTGTGGATTAGAAATGGAATTAGAATAGTGGTGTAGAGGTAACTAGAAGGAACAAATTCAGAATATACTTCAAGGCCAGGCACAACAGCTCATGCTGGTAATCTGAGCACTCTGGGAGGCCCAGGCAGGAGGATCACTTAAGTCTGGGAGTTTGAGACCAGCCTGGGCAAACAGAGAGAACTCATCTCTACAAAAAACTAAAAATTGGCTAAGGGTTGTGGTGTGTGTCTGTAGTCCCAGATACTCAGAAGGCTGAGGAGAAAGGGTCACTTTAGCCCAGGAGATTGAGGCTGCAGTGAGCCATGATCATGCCACTGCACTAGAGCCTGGGTAACAGAGCAAGTCCTTGACTGCAAAACAAAACAAAACAAACCAATACACACACACACACACACACACACACACACACACACACACACACATATACACACATATATATGTATATGTATATACACACACAAATATATATAAAATATATAATACATGAATATATATAAATAATATATATTACATATAAATATTTATATAAATATATATATATTTTTTTCAGGCACAGAAAAATAAGGTTTGGTAACTGATCAAATTCAGTACCTGAGGGCAAGATAGGAATCAAGGATGCTTCTTATGTTTTTAGCATACATTTGATGCCATTTAGTAAAACACGAAACACAAGAATGAGGAGTTGGCTTCACCTGCCCCCTTTTCTTCCAGAGATAACACACATGAGATAATAAGATCTCCAGAAGACAAATGTTATGAATCCAAACATTACCATGATCATCATCTGCTGAATAAATATTTGGAGGAAAAAAAGTTGACTTTGCCAGAGTATTACAAAGTGGAAGTACAAGTTAATACTGTCAGAAGAAATCACCTGTCAAAAAAGCCCCCTAAAAGTTCTATCAATTAATAAACTATGTCATCTTATTGACTTCTAACTAAAAACTGGAAAAGAACAAATACTCAATAACAAAACTACAAATGTGAGTGATGTTCAATCTACTGATTACCTGTTCTTAACATTAGGGAACAATTTGAAATCCTAGTTTCTGTTCAAACGATTGGAAAGCAGTGTCCTGCACGATTTGACCTCTTTTGAAGAGGGATGCAGCCACAGGAAGTCTAGCAACACAGTGGTGTCGGTCCCATGAAGGTGGTGTACCTGCCTGCACAACCACAGTGACTCATTCCAGCAGAGATTTTGAGGAACTACAAGGATTTCTGTAAAAAGTCTCCCTAGTCCCCGGTGTCCCAGGATATTAAACACACATTGACATTTTAATAAGAGTTAGTGGGAAATCCCTTTAAAAAGGCAGTTTTCAAGAAATCAAAAGATGTCTGATTTTACTGGGAAAGACATACTTAATAAGTGGCTGCCTAACAAAAAAATATGAATATGCTTTTAATATAATTATTTCCACCTAAAATTTGAATCACATTTCTCTGACTTTGAAAAGAATTTGGATAAAGTCACAGAATAATACACAAGTTATTATGGGGAATTTTAAATGACAACTTCATTTTATAAGAATGACACAAAAATCAACGATTAAGCTCTCCTATTGACACTACAAGTCAATGAAAATACTTGGTAGTTCTGAGCCATGGTAGGAATTTTTTTTTTAATGTTAAAATACTGCAAATCCACTGCTACTCAATTCTTTGGTTGAAAACAAATTGGAAGCAAAAATTAAGCTTTCTATCAGTTACTTAATCCAACCCTATGTTTAAATGTCATTTAAACATTTAAACATTGGTCATTTAAACAATGTCATTTAAACACTGGTTCTGGATTAATGATTTCCTCAAAGTTGATGACGATAAGGAGAAAGAGACACATATATTACTAGTGGAAATGCATGCTGAATACCTATGAAGAGGAAAATCTGGCTTTTATCAAAAGTTTATATTTGCATAACCTTTGACCTAGCAATCCCCGCAAGAAATACACACCCAGTGGTCAAGGATATATGTATATAACATATGGGTATATGTCCACTGCAATACTATTGAAAAACTAATGTCACACTATATATTCATTTATAGGGGAATGGTTAAAGTATGGCACGTTCATGTTGTGGAATATGATGATGGGCACAGTCCTTAAAAATAATGAAACAACAAATGTACTCATAGGGAAGAGTGTCTATGGTAGATCACTAAGAAAAAAGAAGGATGCAGACCTGTTAGTTTACATAGAATTATCCATTTTTTATTAAAAAAATCAAAACAAAACAGATGTGTGTTATATAAGAATATGTTAGAAAGAAAGGTGGGCGTGGTGGGGTATATCTGTAATCCCAGAACTTTGGGAGTCTGAGGTGGGAGGACTGCTTGAGCCTGGGGGCTTGAGACCAGCCTGGGCAATAGTGAGATTTCATCTCTACAAAAAAAAAAAAAATTCAAAAATGAGCCGGGCATAGTGACTTGCACCTATAGCCTCAGTTGCCAGCAAGACAAAGGCCTGAGCCCAAGAGATTGAGGTTGCGGTATGCTGTGATTGTGCCACTGCACTCCAGCCTGGGTGACAGAGTGAGACCCTGACTCAAAAAATAAGAACAAAAATAAAAAAAGAAAGAAGAATAGGCACCAAACTCTGAACTGCTTAATACTATGGGAGTGGGACTATGTAGTGCAGAAACTTACATTTTTTACTTACACACCTCTGAAGGATATGAAATGTTTATGACAAAAAGTTTTACACTTTTGAGTAACTGAGAATTTTTAAATGTTTAACATTTTTGATAGGTATAGCCTTTTAAAAAAAATAAGCTAATCTATGCGATAAAGTTACCAAAGCTTCCATCTTTAGATTTTAAACTGGTAGCCCTCTGCATCCTTGAGAATCTGGGAAACCTTAATAATCCTTTACCATCAGATGAATCCCCGTATATAGCCAACCCACTGATAAACCCTTTAGGATATGGGCACAACTCAACATTTAACTTAGAAGACTACCAAATATTTATTTGGTAGAGGTACCAAAATAATTTCTGAGTAGGGTGTTCTATCGATGAGAAGTGGGAAGAAATTGCACTTCATCTCTGCGCTGCTGAGATAAAAATGTAAGACTAAATATCCACTTAACTGTAAAAACAAAAAGAAACTGAAAAGCAAACATACAAGCAAACAAACCTCAACAAGGGCTGAGAACCACATTTCAGCCTCAAGCCATGTCCATCAGAAACAAATAGCCTGCTGTGCGAAATTACACACCAAGGACAAAACAGGGGCTGGGGGAGATAGACTAAAGGTAAGAGTCCTAATAACACTCCACCTGCAGCTTTCAAAATCTGGCTTTTGATCCTTACGGTGGATTAGAGGACAACTTGAAAGTCAGGTAGAGCCAAAGTAGCTGTGATGATCTTCATAACCCCCTCCAAACGTTCTCTGAAGCCAGAGTGCAAATTACCACTTCCCTCTTAAGGACCCAGTGCCTGGGAAGATCTTCCAGGCTCCACGTTCAAATCTGGAGAACGCCCAGGGCAGTCAGCCCTCCACCAGGAAGTTGTGGGATGCACACACTTTCCCTTCAGAAGTCAAATAAAACACGTCTCCGAGGTCAAAGCAAGACAGCTGGATATCTGCGAGGCAAAAAGGCTGCTAATCCCAGAGTTATGATCACACACGCGCGAACTTGACCCGACCCACTCTCACTCAGTAGCTAGAACCAAGTTGGGAGCTCTAAACCGGAAGGCAGACGCTCAGGGCACTTCCCCTGTTGCAGGAAGGGCCATTCCATCCCATTTTCTCCGCCCTCCCTGGACAGCCCCGGCCAAGTAGCCGCCCCCCGCCCCACCTAAGCCCGCTGGGTCCCGCCCGTGGCCCCCTTGAACCCAGGTGGCCACAGACCTGAAAGAGGCTATTAGGGTCGGACCCGAAGTCAGCGCCCCTCCTAGTCGTGCAGAAAGGAAACAAATCACCTAAGCCTCAGGGGCACCGTACTCACCCTCATCACTGACACCCCCGACTCCGCAGCCGCTCCCACCGACATCCTCCTCCAGTCGGGCTGCAGCCCCCTGGGTCTCGGGAGCAGCCATTACCCGCCTGAAAGAAAAGGGAGGGCCGCAGGGCGGGGCCGGGGCGAACCTGCACCAATAGAAACGCGACTGAAGGCACACTCCCCATCGGCCTGGTGTTTTCTCCACACCTACGTCGTGTCGTCACGCCCCCGACCGCTATTGCCACGCCCCCTTCCGGGATGGCGAGGCCAAGAACTACATTTCCCAGCGTGCCGCGGGGACTCTTGGAAGGGAGGGCTGGACGAGGCGCAGACGGGCGGGGGTGAGCCCGAGAGTGCCCCGGCGTGTTCGCTTAGTTCAGTGAATCAGAACAATGACTGCGCCGCCGGGTCTCCGGGAGCGCGTCGGAGGACTGTAAGCAGCCGCCGCCGAGAGAGCGGCGGGCGGCGCAGCCTCGGCGACGCGGTGTCAACGCTGGGCTCGGGAGCCTCCAGCGGAGATCTCTGCCCGGCGCCCGCAGCCGGAGCGAAGCCGCGGGGCTCCAGCGCTGCAGCCGCTACTCGGGGACTGTGCATTGTTGTGATCCGAAGAAGGGGCTCGGGGATTACAAAGCCCGAAGACCCCGGAGCCCCCTTTAGCCATGTGGATACCTACGGAGCACGAGAAATACGGCGTGGGTGAGTCTCCGCGGGGCGAACTTTTATTCTGCTCTGGCCGGAGCGGGTGCGCATTTCTCGTCCTTGCCCCCGCGCCCCTCTCGCTCCGCCCGGCTGGAAATGCCTCCTTCCTGGCATCGCGCAGCGGGTTCGGAGCTTCACCGAACCCGCCCGGGGTAGTGGGGTGAGCACCGGGGTCTCGCTCCCCACCGCCCGCTCGGCGCGCCCCGCACCGGCTCCCGGAGCGCGGGGACCGCTGGGGGAGCGCGCGGTCCGCCCGCCCGCCTGCTCCGGGTTCTGCCTGCGGAGTTTGGAGCCGCGACGGGGCGTGTGTGTGCGTGTGTGCGCGTGTGCGTGTGTGTGTGTTTTGGAGCCGCGACGGGGCGTGTGTGTGTGTGTGTGTGTGTGTGTGTGTGTGTGTGTGTGTGTGTGTGTGTGTCAAGTTGGAAGAAGAGGCGAGTGAGGTCCCTCGCTCTCCTTCCCCTTCACCGCAGCAACGGGGACACGGCAGGCAGCTGCAGCGATTTCCCAGGGTGGAGCGGGAGCCAACGACAACCGGGCAGGGAGGACCCCCCGAAACAGGAGGAAGGTGCAGAACCTTCCTCCAGCTCGGGTCGACATGCCCAGAGCGCGGAATGCGCCGCGGTCCTCGAGAGCCACTCGGATAGAGGGAGCCCGATCCGACCCTCCGATCCGACCCTCCTCCCACCCTCCCATCCCGGCTTTACAGTGTGTGTGTGTGTGTGTGTGTGTGTGTGTGTGTGTGTGTGTGTGTGTGTGTGTGTGTGTTTTGTTGTGGGTCAGGGGTATGGGTAAATTTCAACATCTGCGCAGCTCCGCTCTTTGGTCTTTGGAGGGGAACGGCTATTTCGGCAGTGTTTTTACTTCTGGCCACTCTCGACCCGGGGTGAGCGCATGGGGGGTGGTGGAGGACGGCTGCGGAGTGATCGCGGGGAGGTGGATGGGAAAGCCTGGGTCTTCCAGGCAGGGAGATGGCTTTTAGGAAAAGACTACCCTGGCACCAGCGTTCGGAGAAAAAGGAACAGGATAGCGCTCGCTGTTGCGTGCAAAGGTGAACAACAAAGGACATTAATGTTGACTGATGAATACAGGAGGCTCCCTTCCTTTCCTCCTCCCATTTCAGGCGGGTTACAGTTCCCGTTTTTGTTGTTTGATTTCAGCTGGGTCGCCCCTTGACAGTTACTCCTTTAAGGGTTGAGACTATTAAGAAGCCAGGCACTCTGACAAGCCTGCAGCGGCCAAATGCAATTATAACCCTCCAGAAGGTCTAGCAGAGAGAAAGCATTGTGGATTTTACCACTCTTATTTCCTATAACGTCCTGTCCTGCCCACCGGTGTACTTAAAAAAAAAAAATTGGGGACAGATCTAGTGATTTAGATGATGTGTAGATATCTGCTTATGCTCTCATTTTCCTGCAATTTAAAAAATCTGGAAAGCCTTTCTAGGGAGTCACAGTCATGGGGGATTGCCTTTTTTTTTTTTTCAACTTTGCCTGGGGATAGGACTTTGGAGTATACTGAAAGAGATGTATGATTAAACAAAGTCATTCCCATATTTTACATTGGCTTCTATTCTGGATTGTGACTGGTTAGGAAAACAAGTTTGTCTGGACCCACGTTTGGGAAAGGTTTCAGAGTATAAGAGGAGCCTTTGCCTAGTGCTCTACTGGCAAGGAGTAAATATTAGTGGTTGTTATTTTCCTTCTCATTGTCCTGTTTTTGGGGGGCAGATTAACCCTTGCTAGGAAAAAGACGTTGCTATTGCTGAACTGGTGAGGAACCAGAGGGCATCGCCTCCTAGCCGGCTTTAATACTCAATGCAGGAAGCACAGACTCATCCAGGCAACACTGTCCCGCTTGGAGTCGATCCCAGATGTTGCTTTCTTCCAAGTGTTAAATTATACAGATTATGGATGGGATTTATTTTCTTGATTTCTTTATGTGCCAGGTCACAGCTGGGGTGCTGGTATCGATTAGCTCATCTCTCGCCTTTCTTTACAAGCTGTGGGCAGAGGCTTAAAAACCACTCTGGGATTTCCTGGAATGGCAAACCGGATATTATCAGTCAAATGTTTTGGGCTGCAGCAGACACCTTGGTTTTGTGTGGTTGTGATTTGGTTGCAGAGCAGGGAGAGGTAAAAGGGTTGTGCACATGTCTGAGAAAAGCAGGTTGAGTGAGATGAAAGGCAATAGCAGTGATGGGTCTTCTGAGGGGTCTTCTGCCCAAAAGTATTGCTGCTGTCATTCTCATGTATACAATATCACACATACAGAATGTTAATAATCTTTATTATTAATTTTGGAGCATTTGGATTGTGGAATGCTTAGCTGTTTTTTAGAATCAATCTGGTGTGTGTGTGTGTGTGTGTGTGTGTGTGTGTGTGTGTGTGTGGTGTGTGTGGTGAAATTTTTGCTAGGATACTTATGTGTGGACTTCATTTTTCACCATGGAGAGCACTATCTGTAGCTGCTTATACAGCAAGTTTCTTTTTTTAACCTTGGTTAGTTATATGTTTTTCTCATTTAGTTCTTACAAATACTAAAGAAAAAATTTTACAGGCACAGATGTTTGACTGTTATTGGGTGTAGTAGTAATTCAATTTCCTCATTCTTTGAAATAAATCAGTCTTTGTAACTTAAAATACCTGATGTTTCAGTGTACATTATATATTTCTGCAATGAGACTTCGCATGTACCATCATTTATGTATGAGATAATTATGTCTGTGTTTTTATGATTCAATTTCCAGCAACATACTATAAACATGGATAAAATTACTTAAATTTTTATACCTGTAGTAAGCTGTATCAGAGATAGAAATTCCTTTTCAAATCTGATGTGTGGTCACTATTTATATTTAATTAATGAATGATCTTAAAACAACATATACTCAGTCATCTACCTAGATTTTCTGATTCTAGGGAAAGGCGTAGTGATAAAGTTATAGTCCTGAAGAATAGGGAACCTTGTCTTTTTAAAAGCATGTTAGGCCAGCACAATGATAGGCAGATTTTTGTCTTAAGAGACTCTAATTGATGCCTGGTCCTAGTCTAGACATTGCTGCTAGCCATGTAACCTTAGGTAAGTCACTTAACCTTTCTGGATGCCAGCCTCTGTCTCAAATGCTACCTAACATCCTTCTTAGTACTAATTTTGTAGAGCTCTTTCAACCAAATGTATCCTTTGGTTAGAAAAAAATTTCCATGGTGTGGATAGTACTATGAGAGAGACACTTTTGTTGTGACACATCCCACATGGCTTTTAAGAAAGATCAGAGGTAAGCAAAAGCTACCTGGCAAGCTGCCAGAAACCAAGGTGATGGTTAACTCACTTTTTCAATCTGTTTGAGTCTTTCACTCTACTAAAATTTTATTTTTAATTGTATATTTTAGTAATAATTATATAGTTTTTTAAGACTTTTAAAAAAATAATTTTAGAGACAGGATCTTGCTATTTTGCCCAGCTAATCACAGGCATAATCATAGTGCACTATAATTTCACACTCCTGGCCTCAAGCAGTCCTCCTACCTCAGTCTCTTGAGTAACTGGGATTATAGGTGCATGCATCCTTGACCAGCTATATAAATGTATGGTGTACAATGTGATGGTTTGTTATAAGTTTACAGTGTAGAATGATTAAATAAGGCTAACAAGTTCATCACCTCACATAATTACTATTTTTGTGGTGAAATCATTTAAAATATACTTTTCTAGAAATTTTGAAACATCCAGTGCATTATTTATTGTGGTCACTGTTCTGTAGATATAACTGTTAGAATGACTCTATGAAAAAGAAAAGAAAGATTACAAGTGTTGGTGAGGGTATAGAGAAAAAGAAACGCTTGTGCATTGTTGGTAATGTAAATTAATACAGCCATTATGGAAAATAGTATGGAGGTTCCTCAGAAAACTAAAAATAAAATTACCATATAATCCAACAATCCCGCTACTGAGTAGGTACCCAAAAGAATAGGAATCAGCATGCTGAAGAGAGATCTAGCTCCCGTGTTTACTGCAGGACTCTTCACAACAGCCAAGATGTGGAAGCAACTTAGGTATCCATCCACAGGTGAATGGGTAAAGAAAAGGTTCTATATGGACACAATGGGAGACTGTTCAGCCCCCCAAAAGGAAGACATTCTGTCATTTGCAACACCATGAAGGACATTAAGTGAAATAAGCCAGGCACAAAAAGATGAATACTGCATGATTTCACTGATATGTAGAATTTAAAGAAGTTGAACTCATAGGATGTCTGCCGGAGTCTGGGGAAAGAGGATGGTTGGGAAAGGGGGGATGTTGAACAACGAGTACAAAATTTTAGTGAGCGTTAGTGATCCACTGTGCAGAATGGTGATGATAAGCATTCTTGATTGCCTCCTGGCAAACTTCCTCAGATCACTATCTGCCTCCTGCATGCCCTGGTCTGTCACTCCATCCCCCACCACTCCCCACTTTAAAGGGTTAGGAATTATTCACAGAGAAAGCTGAGACCATTGCAAATATGTTTCTGTGTTCATTTGTCCAACAGGCATTTGTGCATGGATTCCCAGGTAAACCATTGAGTCTTCCTGAGCTGCAGACTGCACCTCTCAAACAACCAGATGTTTTACGTGGGTGAGCCCAGTTAAGCTTTGTGGAAGAACATGGGCTGGATTAACCACTGCAAAAAAATCCATGATCCTTATAAGAAATAAAACTTACAATGGGCTGATCTGAAGGTCACAACTATCATTTAAAAAATAAAGTATATGGCACTAGTATCACGAACTCATCACAAATCTTCCTGTCCTTTATTTCCCTTGAAGGGGTTTTTGAACTCATCTGAGTGGGAATTATGATTCTTTTAGAGGCCCTTTCTATTATATTTTGGGTGAAATCTACAGATGTATCTTCTCTTATTCTTATAGGAGCTTTAGCGTGCTTTCCCCTCAAAAGGGTATTTTTTTTTTTTCTTTGAGCTGCTGTCTCACTCTGTCACCCAGGCTGGGCTCAGGCAATTCTACCTCTCTCATAACACCAAGCTAATTCTGTTTTTTTTGTTTTTTTTGTTTTTTTTGTAGAGATGAGTTCTTGCTATGTTGCCCACCCAGGTTTATCTTGAACTCCTGGGCTCAAGCAATCCTCCCGCCTCAGCCTCCCAAAGTGGGAGAGCTGAGATTACAGGGGTGAGTCACCGCATCCTGCAGAAGGGTGCTTTAAAGGTAGCTTACATGAGAGAGTTATGAGAATGTGTCGCCTTTACTCTTAACTTTTTGTAGTTTTTTAGCTGATAGTTCCTTAAAATATTTCCTATTGTGGTATCAAGATGCATCTTGGTAACGTATGGTGTTAAATAATGATGGGCTGCTTGGGATTGTTTGTGCCATTTAGAGACTGACATAGGATTCTAAATTTTATATGGGAAGAAAAGAGGAATGATTTATACCTCCCAGTAAAATACCTCTGAAGGGCTATGTAGACAGTGGGATAGCAGTAGATGTTCTTGATTTAGCCTCCTATGGAAGTAGCCTCCTTTTGGTTCTTCTCCTAAGCGATGATTCTTTTTTAAGACCCCCACAGCCACATAGAAATGTAGCTCTTCTTCTTCTCTGGTCTTTTCTCCAGACATTGGTAGGGTAGGTACTACAAGGAAGAGTGTAAACATTTCAAAAAATTTAGGTCTTCTTGCCTCTAGCTCTACTCTTTACCAAAAGAGACAATGTTTTCAGAATTATTTTTGATATGGTATGTCTAAGTTTCTAGCATAGTGACTTTATGCTGTGAGTATATATGTCAGAGAAATATTAAGCTGTAAGGAAACCCATTCAAAATGCTGTAATTTTGACATATCAATTCAGTGTTTTATAGGAATAAAGGTTGTGACAATTATTTTATTGGAGTCTGTCCTTTGAAGTGGAATGATAATTTCTATTTAAGAGATGAGAGAACAATTTCATAGTTTAAGTGATATATTATAGATTATTAGCTTTTAATCTTTTTTGACAATTATCCATAATAAGAAATACATTTAATTTCCTGGCCTAATATATACACAAACAACCTCTAGTACCACCCCAGGTACATGTAATTGAAACAATACTTGCCCATACTCTGTGTGACATTCTATTATTTTTTGTTTTAAGAAATGCTGGTCACTCAATTGACTTATTAATAGGTACTAACCCCCAACTTGAAAACATTGCTGTAAATGCCACATTTGTGATACAGGAAGGACCACGTTGGGTTTTTCTGTCAAGTTCCTTTCATGACATTAGCAAGGAGTTGATGTTTTCTAATAGTCAGATATGTGTGTTTATTTTGACTACGTAATTCAAAATCTGCCTTTTTATATGTTATTTCTCATTAAAAATGGAACAAATATTCAAAACCATCACATATATTATGTAAGTTGTCTCTTTAAATTCATGTGTGTCTTCCTACTGGAACCTTTTTCTCAAGGATTGGGGTCAACTACATATTGTACATATTGGGGTCAACTACCAATATTGTACTCTTCTGTTTCATTTCTTTTGACAACATTTTCTGGGCACTATAGCAGAAGAATAAAGATAATGTGTCTACTGAGGTGTATTGCCAATTGTAGGATTACCACCCACCATTCTTTATCACCTTTTTAATGCTGTTGATCATTATCAGAAGGACAAGACAACTTGTATAACTTGTCGTAAAAAACTGAACTGGGGAACTCCCTTGGTCCCCTCCCACTGTGGCAGCTTTTCTGTCTTCTCAGTAAATCCTGCTTTCAAAAAATTTTTTAAAAAACTTATTTGGCCAGTATAACAAAATAATAAAGATGTAAATTTCTCCACGCCTATCTTCATTTAAGTAATTTAAAGTTACTTAAGGAACAACTGTTATACTCTGCAAATGCTAAGATGTCATTGGATACCAACTGAGTAAATAAAAATCACCAAAAATGTGTTAACACCTTTTGGTAATATAATTGCAATAAAACTGATATGCAATACCTTGCTGGTTGTATTAGAAATTAACATGATCATTTTGGAAACTTTTATATAAAAGCAATACAAAATAGCCATTATGGAGTGCTTGCAAAATGTCAAACGCAGGCGGGGCATGATGGCTTATGCCTGTAATCCCAGCACTGGGAGGCAAGAGGATTGCCTGAGTTCCGGGGCTTGAGACCAGTCTGAGCAACACAATGAGATATTGTCTGTCAATAAATAAATAAATAAATAATCATTCAGGCATGGTGGCACGTGCCTGTGGAACCAGCTACTAGGACGGTTGAGGTGGAAGAATCACCTGAGCCCAGCAGGTCAAGGCTGTGGTGACAGTGAGCATGCCACTGAATTCCAGCCTGGGTGACTGAGTGAGAGTCTGACTCAAAAAAAAAAAAAAAAAAGTCACACACAGTTCTAAGTGATTGTCTTGTACTGTCATTTAATCCTCCATGAGGGAAGCTTCAATTATCACTCACATTTTACAGGAATCTGAGTCATAGAGTTTAAGTGACTTGCTTAAGGTCACACTGGAGATGATTGAGTTAGGACTGAAAACTAAGACGTCATGTATGGAAACTGCTGTCTTAGCCATTATGTTGTATTGCCCAATATTACAGTTGCTGGCAGCAGTTTGAATTGGTAATTCCGCTCCCCAAAGTTTATACACACAAAAAAATCAGTAGCAGCAAAACACCTTATACATAGAGTTGTCCCTGCCATGTTGTCTGTGAAACAACATACGTGACCGTATAATAGTTAAATCAGTTTTGGTTATGAGGACATCAGAATATCATACAATCATGAAATAGGATAATTTTATAAACAACACTATTTCAAAAACACCATGAATAAAGAGAGGCTATTGAAGTAACAGAGTTGAGAGATAAATACTTGAACCAGGTTAACAATACTTTTCGTGGTGAAATGTCAGTGGACTTGAGAGATATTTAGAGAATAGAAGCAAAATATGGCTTGGAATTGGATGTGAGGAGTTAGAGAAAGGTAGAAGTTTAGGATGTTGTCTAAGTTCTGGCTACTATAACCAAATATCATAGATTGGATGCTTAACAGAAATATATTTCTCACAGTTTTAGAGGCTGGGAAATGCTAGAGTCAGTTCTAGCCAGGGCCCTCTTCCTGATTTTGCAGAGGGACACCTTCTGGCTGAACCCTCACATGGCATATGGAGGTAGCCAGCAGAAGAGGAAGCAAACTGTCTCTCATCTCTTCTTATAAGAGCACTAATCTCTTCACTTAGACTCCACCCTCACGATCTAATTACTTCCTAGAGGCACTACCTCTAAATGCTGTCATACTGAGGAGTAGGGTTTCAATATGTGAATTTTGGGGGCGCAAAGACATGTAGTTTATGGTAGATGTCTTCTTGATTTCTGGCTTGGGCAACTGGATTAATATAGATGCCATTCAACAAGAGATATTGTTTTCTAGGCAGGTCAGTTTTATCGTGTAAGATTAAGAGTGAGCCATCCGGCACTTTGGGAGGCCGAGGTGAAAGAATTACCTGAGCCCATGGGTTCGAGACCAGGCTGGGCAACATGGCGAGACCTCATCTCTACAATAAATCAAAAAATTAGCTGGCTGTGGTGGATGTGCCTGTAGTTCCAGCTATTTGGAAGACTGAGGCAGAAGGATCTCCTGGGCCCAGCAGGTCGAGGCTGCGGTGGCCCTGAGCATGCCACTGCACTCCAGCCTGGGCAACAGAGTGAGACAGCAACTCAAAAAAAAAAAAGTTTGGTTGGGCCACCTTCAGTTTAGATGCCTTCAAAACATTCAGGTGACAATGGCTCATAGGAAGTGGGTCTAGAATAAAACAGAGAGGTTCTGGGCTGAGGAGCATGATTAGAGAACATGATTAGGTTTATTTGTGATAACGGAAGCAATGGACCTAGAAGAGACTTCACAAATTGTTTTAACTTTGATTCTGTCGTCTGCCTTTCCATTCTAAGTTTTAAAGTGACAGACCCAGCCAGGCATGGTGACTCACATCTGTAACCCCAGCACTTTGGGAGGCCTAGGTAGAAGGGTTGCTTAAGCCCAGGAGTTCAAGATCAGCCTAAGCAACATAAAGAGACTTCACCTCTATAAAAAATAAAAAAACTTAGCCAGGTGTGATGATGAGTGCTTGTAGTCCCAGCTACTTGGGAGGCTGAGGCAGAAGATCGCCTTAGCCCTGGAGGTCAAGGCTGTAATGAGCTGTGATCAGGCCACTGCACTCTAGCCTGGGTGACAGAGTGAGATCCTGACCAGATAAACAAACAAACAAATAAATATCAAACCATGAATTCCAAAGAGTAGCCATCTTGAAGCATTTTATTAATATGGCACAGAAGACTCTGAAATAAGAAATATTAGCTGTCCATTTAGAGTTGGTAGTAAACTAAATTTTATGGTCTTTTCCTGCTTTCCACTAGTGCACTGCCTAGCTAAGGCATTAGTTATTTCTATATCTGTGACAGTTTTCTCCCAAACAAATATTTCTTGCCAGATAGTGCATGTTTGTGAGATTTCCCCAAAAGGATGTTGAAAAACAGAATGCACAAATAATATTTCAATAAACAAGATTTATGTATCTCTCAAACAGCATTTAAGTATGTACACACATACAAAAATAGGAAAATGCTCAAATATCTAAAGCAATAGATTTGTACATATAGGGATTTTTGTGTGTGTGTGATGGGAGAGGCTAAATATGTAATACCACTTAGGAACCACAGGTCAAATTTAGAATTCTTAGAGTTCTAATACCGCCTTCTGGAAAAAATATGTGATTTTGAAGTAAGGAGTTCCAGCTTACAATGGCATTAGGCTGCCTTTTCCTAATATAGATGCTCATAACTAACAACTGAAATGCCCATAAATGCACAGAAAGTGGCAAACAGTAATAATATTAAAAATCAAGTCCAGCAGAAAGTCTGTTGCCAAAATTGGGAGGAAATTCCCCAAGGCAAGTTGAGCTAGATTAAGAAAACCAATCGGTGATACACCATGAGGACTATAGTTAATAATAATAAATTGCGACTGGGTGCTGTGGCTCATGCCTATAATCCCTGCCCTTTGAGAGGTTGACATGAGAGGATTGCTTGAGGCCAGGAGTTCAATACCAGCCTAGGCAACATAGTGAGACCTCATCTCTACAAAAAATAGCAAAATTACCTGGGCATGCTAGTGCACCCCTGTAGTCCCAGCTACCCAGGAGACCAAGGTGGGAGGATTGCTTGAACCCAGGAGGTCAGGACTGGGGATGAGTTGTGACATTGTAACTACACTCCAGCCTGGGTGAAAGAGTGAGACCCTGACTCAAGAAATAAAAATAAAATAAAATAGTGAATTGTATACTTGAAATTTACTGAGAGAGAAGACCTTAAGTATTCTCACTACAGGGGGAAAAAAGGTGATTGTATGAGGTGATGATGGCTATGTTAATTAGTTTGATTGTGGTAATCATTTCATAATATATGCATATATATTTAAGGTGATATAAACATCAGTTCATATGTCTTAAGTATACACAGTTTTTGTTTGTCGAATATACTTCAATAAAGCTGAAAAAAAAAGAGAGAAAGGAAAACCTACTAGTGGCTTTTGTCTGCCTTCCTTATTAAGCACAGCAGCCTCAATGACCTTAATGATAGAAAGCTGGAGGGAGAGCCCATTGCCCCTCACTGTCACCAGCTTAGAGGCTGGGCCAATGGATCTGACTTGGAACATGTCCTTTACTGCCTGAGGCATCTGTGGTCTTCATCTTGTTACCCCATCCTTCTACTTCCACTGAGAGATGACAACTCTCAGAAACATCTGAGACAGGCGGTAGGTGGGTGGGTGGATGGGCGCAAAAGGGTCTACAGAGAATGCCACTTCATCTTCAAGAAATGTACCATGGTCTTCCTAAGAAAAGTGACTTCGCGGGGACCCTTCAATGAACTGCAGAAACAAAACTTCCTGGATATGGTAGTTTTTCTTGCTGTCTATTGGTGACAGAGAAGGAAGCAGTAGGATAAGATATAATCTTACCTGAATTGCTCGAAAACTATGGTATATGGTATGTGATGACTTACAACTGGGAACTTACTTGGTTTGGAGCTGTTCATATCAACTAGACTTTGAACGAATACCTGAAAGGGGAATTGAACACACGCTTTTATTCCTAGCCCATCCTTAACACCTTGGAGAGGTTCAAGACCCAGGTTGCATTTGTCAGTAATCACATTTGCATTTCTACGGAAGAGGAAAAGCAACTAAATCTGGAAACAGGCTTCTGTCATCGCGTAATGAACTGAAACATGGCTGTTTTCAGGAAAACAAGGGAGAGCACAACATTTATATGGGAGGCTTTTGAAAACTACCAACACATGTGTATTTGTGTCTCTCTCCCCCACCCCCCGTACATTGTTCCCTCTGTGTCAGAGAGAAGGTTGGTGGGAGGGTGGTTGGTGGGAACCCTTCTGGATATGAAATTTGAAAGTCTTCCTGGGGGAATTTGATAACCACCTCTCCCCCAACTTGCAAACCACTTTTGTAAACCAAGTGATTTATTGTTCAGTTTACTTTTTGTTGTTATTAGTTTTTGTTTGTTGTATGTTTGTTTTTTAAGAAAGACAGAGTCTCACTCTGTCGCCCAGGCTGGAAGTGCATGATATGATATCTTGGCTCACTGCAGCCTTAAACTCCTAGGCTCAAGCAGTCCTCCTGTCTCAGCCTCCCAGGTAGCTATGTGCTACCCACGCCTGGCTAATTTTCTTAAATTGTTTTTTATTTTCAGAGATGAGGTCTTGCTGTGTTGCCAAGTCCGGCCTTGAACTCCTGGGCTCAAGCAATCCTCCTGCCTCAGCCTCCTAAAGGGTTGGAATTAGAGGTGTGAGCCACCATGCCCAGCCTATTGTGTAGGTTTTTTTTAAGAGTATCATTATCTCCTTGAAATCTTTAAGCAGAAATGTAAAGGTTTGGTTCTATGTCTTTTTTTTTTCCTCTAAAATGGGGAGATCCTCTCTAACATTGGCAATCAGAGGTAGACAGGTTTGGGAACATGGTTATGTATATATATCAAGTAAATGAAAACGACCCCAAGCTAGGTCCTATATGAAACACTATTCACCATCCTGGGAAAAGGAGAAAGTCTGTTCTCCATTCTTCTGAGATAGACAAAGTTGCCTGAGGAATGTGTGAAGCCTCTTAATAACAGGCTCAGATCTTAGCCAGACTCTTGAAGAAACAGGAGAACCCAAAACACAAATAGGTAGTTCTGTCAAGAATGAAGAGAGGAGAAATATCTGAAGTTTTCTCCAGAAGTCTGGATGAAAAACATTAAAAATAAAATCTGAGGATTTCTACAAAATTGCATGTATAGTAAACGTTTGCCCCTTTTCCATTTTATTTTTTTAGGAGAACTATATTTGTATTAGTTGTATGCAAAGTTTCCTTTAATACTCCCATTTGTAGTTATAGCAATTGATTCAGAAGACTATGTTTTTGGCCCCAAGTTAGAAGAGGAAATATTATATATACATTATGTAAAAATTATTGTAATGAGTTTTAAAATGGGAAAATACTTAGGAGAAGTGAAGACTTGGAATACAAATTATATGTTGTAATGTTGATACAACCAATTGTTATAATTGAGGAGGTGGCATTATTTTGCCTTTATACTTTTTAGTCATTTGCAATATTAGCATGAGGTTTTTTTTTTTTTGAGTTGGAGTCTCACTCTGTCGCCCAGACTGGAGTGCAGTGGCCACTCCCGGCCACTGCAGCCTCGACCTGCTGGGCTCCGGTGATCCTTCCGCCTCAGCCTTACGGGCAGCCGGAATTACAGGCATGCGCTACCACGCCCGGCTAATTTTTTGATTTATTGTAGAGATGAGGTCTCGCCAAGTTGCCCAAACGGGTCTCGAACCTGCGGGCTCAGGCAATCCTCTCACCTCGGCCTCCCAAAGCGCGGGATTACAGGCTGAGCCACTGAGTCCGGCCTTGAGTTTCTTTTATAGCCAGAAAAAAATTACATAAACACTTTTATGAGCTGAGCACTATTACCTATGAAGGGTTCTTTTCAGGAGTAGAGGTCAGACTGGTGGAAGTTGAATGTGGATAGCCCGAATTTAATTTTCATTTGTACCCAGGAAGTACTCTGTTCCAAAGTTTTAAAGTGGCTTCCTTATTATAGCAGTTTGATTACTTGTGATATTGCTGCCTTGGTCAATTTTTCAAAAGTCACAGTGAAGATGTGTTTTCAGATGGCCTTGGTGTATAAGTCTTTGAAAAAAAGCCCTAATCCCCTTTTTGTTTGTTGAAACAGTTTCAAATGAATTTACTTAAGATAAAAATGCTGTTGCCTTCATGAAGTGTCTGCTCAGAAGACCAATGTAGCTATCATTATTCACTTTCCAATGTTCGGTAAAACTGTGTCCTGTGAGACTGTGGGCTCAGGGATAATTTACACAAGAGAAACCTTTCAACTGTGTGAGTCAACAAGTTGAAGAGGAGGTTTTACTTAATAATTATGGAATAATGGGAATAATTGCTTATTTATGGATGCTATAGACTGAATGTTTGTATTCCTCCAAAATTCATGTTGAAGCCCTATCCTCCACTGTGGCTATATTTGGAGTGAGGAGGTAATTAAGATTAAATGAGGTCTTTAGGGTGAGGCCCTGATCTGACAGGATTCATGGCTTTATAAGAAGAGGCACTAGAGAACTCACGTGTTCTTTCCACACTGAGGAAAGGCCATGAGAGGATACAGTGAGAAGGTGGCAGTCTGCAAGTCAGAAATAAAAGTCCTTACCAGGAATAACCCTGCCAGACCTTGATCTGGGACTTCCATCCTTCTGAACTGTGAGAAAATAAATTTATGTTGTTTAAGATATCCAACCTGTGGCATTTTGTATGGCAGCCAGGGCAGGATAGTACGATGAGTTACAGCAACTTTAGGCACTGTAAGAAGAAGGACAAAGAAAACAGAAGCAGGACTCTTGATGTCAGTGTAATCGATGTAGTTAGGGTAGGCCCTTTCTGTGGTCTGAGATCTGACTCCTGGCCTACCTCTGGAAGCACAAGCTTGATTGAGTTCGACTTTCTGATGATGATGATCAACTAATAACCCCAGGCGTATACTTATTTGAATAATGGCATTTTTACAAAGTTGTTCACATTGTCTTGATCACTTTGGATGCCTTCAAGACAACCAACAGAGGCAAGGTCTTCAGGTGCTTCGTTTTTCTCTGCTACAATTATTTATAAAAACCTGGGATGACAGGCTTAGCCATCTGGGTTAGCACTGCAAGCAAGTAGTTGAAGTTTTATTAGATGAAACCTTGGTTTGGAAGATCAGGTCAGGTGTACTTTGTTTTTGAAAGGCATGGCTGTTGAATGCTGGGTCCCTGAAGAGAATAAAACATTATTTTGGAAGGAAATTTTTTTTTTCATTTTCTATCATCTTCGAGTATGTGTTTCCTGAGAGTAGCTAGTACCTTCCTCTAAAGGCTCACTTGCTGCATACTTTTTCCTTTTTGATAAAGATAAAAGCATTTTATATTACAAAATGTTGGTAGAAAAACTGTTGTTGCATGATTATTTATAGGCTGTGCCTACTATGTATAAGGCATTGTGCTAGCTTGATGGTCATCCAAAGAGATGTAGAACTGAATCCCTGGACAATGGAAGGTGCTAGAAATGTTTTATAGTTTTATCTCATTTAATTTACACAACAATTCTTACTTGTGTTACCTTATTTAAGGCAGTATATAAGTGTATCACAGAGAAATCAGTGTGATGCTTATGACAGATATTTCCCCCTCAAGCTTCAAAATGAAGATAAGGACTTGGGATGGTGATATTATTCACTTGTGTGCCCGAGGAAACAGTCCTGAGGAAGAAGGAGTGTCTCATATCCTGGAAAACTCAGAACTTGCACAATAGAATAGAAGTTATATGTTGGGATATTCTACATGAGAGTGAGTCACCAGCTGCTGAAATTGTCCAATATAAACAGCCAAGTGGAGTCATACTTTACATATCTGGAAAACCTTCTTCCTTTTCCTCATGGGTAATTTCCCCCTCCCCCCCTTCCCCCACTTATTCCTGTCACCTGACTGATGTTACATATCTTCGGCATTTTTTTGTGTGGTTTCCTTCTAAGACTGGGCAGAGGAAGAAAGATGGATTCAGGGTTGATTATTCTCTTTCAAGAGATTTTTGGGAGGATAAGTAAAAACCATAGTATATGTTTAAATTACAGAAAATGAAGAAGGGGCAGGCAGAGGTAAAACTAGCTTTAAAAGGTGCCTGCTGGCTGGGCTCGGTGGCTCAGCCTGTAATCTCAGCACTTTGGGAGGCCGAGGCAAGTGGATTGCCTGAGCCCACGGGTTTGAGACCAGCCCAGGCACCTTGGCAGGACCTTGTCTCTACAATAAAATAAAAAAATGAGCCGGACATGGTAGCATGCGCCTGTAGTTCTGGCTACTTGGAAGGCTGAGGCGGAAGGATTGCTAGAGCCTAGCAGGTAAACGCTGGGGTGGCCATGAGCGTGCATGCCACTGCCTCCAGCCTGGGTGACAAAGTGAGACTCCAACTCACCAAAAAAACAAAAACAAAAAAAGGATGCCTACTTACCTGTGCAAGCCTTATAGCAAACCTGGAGAGGATGAGTGATTTGTTGCAGGAGACCCATCTGGGGGGGGGGCTGAGATTCAGACTCACCTGTACCCATCTGAAGCCTGTAGTCCTTTCATGGTATCACACTCTTGTACTTGAGACGAAGGGCCAGAATCTGGAGGTACAGGCCCAGGCTTTAGGGGTCTGTGGACAGTGGTGAAGAAATTGATCACCATACTTTACTTTTTAAATAAGAGGCTGGTATTAGTACTAGTGTTATGTAAAATAAGTCCCACGTTGTCTTTTTGTTCTAGCATGAATCTTGTAGTCACGTGCTAACTGCCGGCGGGTGGGGTATGGACCAAGGTGGTGATGGATAGGCCACTAGGTGGCTCAGGAAATGAGGATGGATGCCAGAGGCAAGTAGGAGAATGAGGGCCAAGGACCAGACATGCAAATGACCTGAGGGAAATAAATGTGTGCCATATGGAATGAGAATGGGCTAAGCCCTGGGCTAAGCCAGGCCTGACCAGGAACAAGGAGGAGTCCTATAGTGAAAATCGAGTCCGATCCCGGTCATAGTCCTAGCTACTCAGGAGACTGAGGTAAGAGGATTGCTTGAGCCCAGGAATTCGAGGCAGCAGAGAGCTCTGATCTTGCCGATGAATAGCCACTGTATTCTAGCCTGGGCAACATTGTGAGACTCTGTCTCAAAAAAACCAAACAAAGTAAAACAACAAAGTCTGCAGGGATGGGTGACTTGGGAGAGGGGATCTGCATTGATTGTAGGAGCTGTGGAAACCCTGAGGTCTGAGGCTTGTGGTTCCAATATTGGAAACCCTTACTCTACTGGTACCTGGGCCTTCTCACTTTGCCCCATCCATGCTCAGGGAAGCCTTGTCCTGCATGGCCAAGGAGAGCTGGTATGCTCCTTCGTGTGCTGGATAAGTACCTCTCTGGAATTACTGCTGTTCCTCCTAATTTGTTTCTGTCCTACAATCTCCTTTCTCTAGTATGTGTTTAGCACTTAAGCCACAAGTGACCTTTTTCATAGAGCAAACGTGTTGATGTGGTTCACCTGAGGAAAAAACAAAAATAAAACTTTGAATGTTTCCTTTGCAGTCAAGATAAAGTCCAGAGTCATTTCTTGGCACACAAGGCCCCTTCTAAATCAGCGCCTGTCCTGTGTAGGCAGTTCTTCCTCTTGCACCATGTCCTCCATCCTAAAGAATCACTACGACTCCTCAGTGGCACAAGACTGCTTCAGGACTGTTGGCTTCTGCATTTGCTGGAATTCTTTCTGGGCTGACCATCCACCTCCCCATTCTTTACCCGGAAAACCTAATTGCAATGCCTCTTTCAGAGTTTCCATTTCTGACTCCTCCCGGTAGAAATGAAAACTGCTCTCCACCTCTGTGCCACCTCTGTTCCATCTCTGTGCCCTGCAGCTGCCTCTCTCAGGGTCCTTGCCGCTGCTTTTTGGAACTGCCTACCTTTGCTACAGAGATGTTCTGTTGTTCAGCTTTGATTTCCAGGAGGATAACATGAAGCTAACCTGTAATAGGCTCAGTAAGGGCTGGATCAGTGGATGAGCAGGTTTCTTGAATGAGAGAGGCAGTTCAGTGTGTTGTAGGTATTTGTTGTGTTTATATACCAGGTTGTCCAGAACATATAAACCAGGCTTTGTTTGAGTCGATGATGAGGTGACTGGGGTGGGGCAACCCTTCTATCCCAAAGTGTTGACTCAGAGGAAGACAGATATTTGTGAGAGAAGTGATAGAATTTGTCAAAAGTAGATGAAATTAGTTATATAAAATCTGAAACATATACTGTGGTTCTGTTTGCTCTGTGACCTTGTAAAATTGCCATTGAAAAACTCCAGGTGGACAGTAAAGACAAGAAGCCTGCTTCATGATGAAACCCAGCATTTACCACTGAACTTCTTGAAATCAGGACTGAATTTTCTTTCTGTTGTATCCTCTCCTCTTAATATAATATGTGCTACATAGCAAGTTGTAACTTACACAAAAATAAAAAATTTTTTTGAGTCAGTGTGTATACATGTTCAGTAGAGTATTTACAAATGAAGTCTCTACAACATATGACTGGGGGATTCCACTTAAATGCCAGAGGATGCTCAGACACATCTGCTTGTCATATGCTCTGGCCACCGTGTAATGGTCAATTATAGAAAACCTGACTGATACAGGACATTTTTAGTATCTTGCAAATTTGGGGTACTTTTTCAACCTTTTAGTGATTCAGCTTTGTAATAGAAAATTTTCTACCACTGTTTTCTTCCAAATAAGAATATCCTGAGATAGTAAGGCAAGCTGTTATCAAAAGACAGAAACAAAACTCCTACCAAATATGAAATTAGCCATTGGTGAGAAATAGCATTTTCACTCTACTACACAACCAAAACTGAATATAGAAATATATGGTATGCTGGAGAAATAGACTACAGTTGTTATTTATGGCTTCTCAGTTTTTATATATTTTTTTCATTAGAAATAGAATACGAATGAATGTTGTAGAATAGAATGTAATGAACAGTAACATTTTATTAGACCTGATCATTCATACACATGTATGGTGTTGCAGGTTGTGCTTTGCACATGATGGCTGGATTTGGGGTTGTCTCCAACCCCAAAGGGACACCCTCTTTCTCATTTACAGTGGTGTTACATGGACTACCAGGAACCCTGATGATCGTTGGTCTCGCTGGCTTGGTACTGAACAAGTACTAATTTGAAAAGATATATACATTTATTAGTATAAAATGCTGCTTTTATTGGTTTTATATTTTGAGGTTCTATATGAGAGTTTATCTAAAAAACAAACAAAAAAAACTTTATTGTGAAAACCAAAGTTTGAAAACCACTGACTTGGCAGACTGCTTTGAAATTAGATAGAAATATTACTGGTAAATTGTGTTACAATAAGCTTTGAAGTTACTGTCTAGATTATCCTGTCAAGCTGACATCTTTCTGCTTTAAGTGGTGGTGGAGAAATCTTCTGCTGGGGGGAGCAGTTTGAATTGTCATGGAATTATTGCATTTTCCAGAACATATATGTCATGAGGCAGTTTGCACCACTGTTGTAATAAAGCTATTCAGGTCTGAAAAACATTTGTTTGATGGCATATTTCCTTAAAGCAGGGGTCCTCAACCGCAGGGCCAGACCAGTACCATTCTGTGTTCTGTTAGGAACCTGACCACACAGAGGGAGGTGAGCGGTGGGAGAGCAGTGCTCCATCTGCTGTCAGATCAGAAGAGGCATTAGATTCTCACAGGAGCGCGAATCCTATTGTGAATGGCTCACACGAGGGATCTAGGGTGTGTGCTTCTTATGAGAATCTAATGCTTGATGATTCTGCCCCCACCTCCCCATCCATGGAAAAATTGTCTTCCAGGAAACCAATCCCTGATGCCAAAAAGTTTGGTGACCACTGCTTTAACGTACCTATTTGCAAGAGTTAACAGGAGTTTATCTGATGAAAATAAGAGGCTAAGTTTCTAATTTTGGTTCTTTCACAACTGTGTGAATTCGGATGAAGCATTTATCTTCGCAGGGCCTCAGCTGTAAAATCAGAGTTAGATGAAGTGATTTCCAAGTTTTCTTGAGATTCAAAAATTCACTGTAAGTTAGAGATTCCCTTGGGCACTCTGACTAGATGTCAGTGGAATTTGTCTGGAATATTCTATGTCTGAAACGTTTTGGTTTGTGTTCAGGTAACAGAAGGTAAAGTGTGTGAGATCTTGATATCTACTGTGTGTGCTGATCTGTTCCACCAGACGATTACATTTACTACATTGATAGTTTTTTGTGTTATCTTGAAACTCTTAGGCAATTCCTTGTAGAGTTTGGTTCTGTTAATTTTGGTATTTGATACATTTTATATAAAACCATGTTCATTTCCTAAATCTTTCATCCTTAACAAGGCATGCCAGGGTTATTAATTTATTTGGATAATTAAACACTGTATTTTTGAGTCACATTGTACCAATTCAAAGAAAATGTATTGGTTGAAGGGGTCAGATTTGGAAATATTTTTTTTCTGTAAGACTTCTTTTATTTTTTAGCTGTGGAGAAAAGTTCAGAGCTGGAAATATATTACACTTAGCTGTCAAAAAAATCATTTTAGAACTCATTTTACATCCAAATTATAGCACTCACTGACCATACCGTGCAAGATTGGTCAGATTCCACCGACTGCTTGCGTTACTCCCCTAATTGGAAAAAATTAGGACTATTAATCATTATGACACAAGGCAAAATGTCATCATGACATGACATTCTTATTTTCCACCTGAGAAATGGTGGCTTCTGAAAGCAAAATCAAACCCTCCTTTCCCACATTCCCTTGCCATTTCTCTTTTGGCTGTAGTTCTTTGGAATAGATCAGACAAAGACTTGTAAAAAGTAGGGGACCCCGAGACGGAGCAAGAAAGCATTGCTTCACTTTTATTCCACAGAAATAGCTATTAAAATGAAAATAGGGTGGAGACAGAGAAATGACCTCATAAGAGGAGAAAACGTAGACATTTAAAATTATTTGCATGTAGGTAATTGATGGAGACAGTCTTTTTAGGCATGGGGACTTCAAAGTGACTGACTCTGAATTTTCATTTTCCCTCCTAGATTAACTCAGAAGGGAAATGTTTTAAGCAATTTGCCAGAATTTTCTTATGAGGATAATAATTTTCTAGCTACAGAAGTAATTATGGTTGTAACACATGAATTATTTTGGTATTGAGTTCTGTAATTTCTTAGTGTTTTGGTATATTTAAAATTTATTTGAGCAATTGCATGTTTTAAGGAGGATTTAAAAGAAAAACTAACTGACAAATGCTAGTCTAGCTCATGCTTGGCTTTAGAAAATATCTCTGTTTTTATTTTTTTTTCCAGGCATCAGTATTAACGGCTTTTTAGAAAAGAGAAACAAAGATGTGTGTATAAAAAATTTAACTAGGAATCCCCTCCTTCTCGTCTTACCATTTTCAATAGCCATGGCATATTTGCTGGATGACTTTTATTTCTCTAATAAAAGAGACTTCTTTTATACGCCCCTTTTGTATCACCCTCCAAAGAGAGTTCTTGCAGTACTCTAAGGGGGAACTGACATTTTTTGTGTGTTTACAATATTTCTCAAAAGGAAATCTCTTGTGGCATATCTGGTGAACATTAGGTCCAAATGCTATGGTTTTTCTGTGAGTGTCTCATTAAGCACAGTGAGAAGATTCTTGTGTTTACATTTCTTCCTTAGTACTAATGCTAATTTTATTTCAGATTGTTAATGCTACCATATCTAGTGATGATGTAGAATATTATAGGCAGTACCTTGTGTTTCTATCACTAGTAAACATTTACTGAACTCTTACTCTGTGTCAGGCACTCTGCCAAGGTTGTGTATGCATTGTTTCACTCAGTGCTCATGACACCTACATGATGTGAATACTAATCTTATCCACATTTTATAAATGAGAAACTGAGGCACAGAAATGTTCTGGCACCTGTCTGGGATCACAAGGCTGATGAGTTATGGAGCTGTGATACTTGGTACCTTTAATCACTATGCTATAGTGTCTCTCCAGTCATGTTTTGGTTGCTCGTTTGTTTTGTCTTGGAGGAGGGGCGGCGTGGTGGTGGTGTGGGACTAGGGGGTGTCCAATACTATAAAACTAAGTGACTGACAAAATTCACAGCAAGTTAGCTGGGCGTGGTGGTACATGCCTGTAGTTCCAACTACTCGGGAGGCTGAGTCAGAACGATCACTTGAACCCAGGAGTTGGAGGTTGCAGTGAACCATGATCTGCCACTGTACTCCAGCCTAGGTGACAGCGTGAGACTCAGACTCAAAAAAAAAAAAAAATTCACATGTACTACAGCACATGTTCCCTCTTTTGAAACCAAGCTACCTCACCAGGATGCAGGGCTGCGGGGCGGCTGTTGATGCACAGCAAAGGTGAGTGGTTGGCAGCCTGTGATCTTGAAACCTCTGTGCTGAAGTGAGTCCTTGACCATCTGCTCCCTGTTGAGAATCCCAAGGATGTCCCAGAGAGGTTGCGCAGCCCTGTTGCAGTGCTCATCAGGCAGGAGCGTGGGCTGAGACTCAGCCAAGCAGAATATGCTTCCAGGAGGATGGGGCTCGAGATACCTGCCCTATGTGTGCAGCTTGGACAGTCCCCCCACCAAAGTGACTTCTCCCCTCAGCTGCAGCCAGTGATGGCAGGTACCTTCCCACCTTGCAATAGTCAGCACTGGTCAAGTGATCTATGAAAGACTGAATTCCACTTAGGAAAGGCAGTCTAGGAGTGACTTCATAATCTGGGGAGGAGCAGGTTGTGAAAATAGACCCCATGAAGGTGAAGAGACCTGCCTGTCATTTAGCGATGGATCTGGGGTGGTGCCAGGGAGAACTGATGATAACACCATTGTGTAATTTAGCGTTGTGGTCAAACTGAGTGTCATTTTTCTCAGGGGACTTTTACCCTAGATAGCTTCCTGATGGTGACCCACGTTCTGACTCCCTTGCAAAGTCATCAGGTCTCACAGAATAAGACTTGGATGCTTAAGTCATCCCTTCCTGTGTGTAAAATGATAATGCCCCATTCCATTTAATGGGGCTTTCTACTAACTGGAATGCTTTCCTGCTGGTCCTCTTTGATCTGTTTAACTCTTTCGAAGTAAGCAGAAAGGGTTGTTCCCATTTTAATGACACAGTTAAGACACAGCAAATGAAGTGACTGGTGGAGTTCAGTTCTGCTGTTAGTTTGAAGGACTATCTTAGTTTGTTCTTCTGTGTACTTATTTTCCACATCTGCGGCAGCTTGACCATCTCCCACATGGTTTGTACATACCTGGGTCCATATCAAGTAGCAGATCAAACCAGATCCTGCCAGGCAGTCACTGTCATCAGATGAGAATAGCAGTGTGTGGCCTGTACTTCAATGCTGCATTTCCCAGGCCAACTGTGACCTCCACACTGCCGTGCTGTGTATACTGGGTGCTCTACAGTTCAGTACTATTGTTTTTTTTGGTTTGTTTTTGTTTTTTTAAGTCAAAGCTTACTCTGACACTTAGGCTGAGGTGCAGTGACATGATCATGGCTCACCACAGGCTTGACCTCCTAGGCTCAAGTGATTCTTCTGCCTCAGCCTCAAAAATGGCTGGGACTATGGGAACGTGCCAACACACCTGACTAATTTTCTTTTTCTTTTTTGTAAAGATGAGGTCTTGCTATGTTGCTCAAATTGATCTCAAACTCCTGAATTCAAGCAATCCTCCCACCTCGACCTCCCAAAGTGCTGGTATTATAGGCGTGAGCTACCATACCTGGCCGGATTCTTTATCATTTTTATAAAATAACTATGTAGGTTTTTCTGTAAGTGTGGGAAGGGTCCTAAGCTTTAGTTTCTTGCTCTGTAAACATGGACGATATTATTTGCCTTGTTTATCTACCATATAATTATCATGATCAAGTGAGATCATTTTGGTGGAGCCATGTAAATGATAAAGTGCGTCACAAGCATGAGGGATTATTATGAATGCCCTTGAGTTCAAGATGGAAGTCAGCTCCAGTTAAAATAATTGGTCACGATATCATCCATAATCCCTTCTCTCAAGACCCTCAGCAAACTCTACCAGGATGATTGTAGAGGACAGACAGATGTTATTGCTAAAGACTTTGAAGGGACAGAAAGGCTTCTCAAGTCCCTTGAGAAGAATCTGGCCCACACTCTGGGAACCTGTGTCCAAGGCATGTAACTATAGGAACAGAGACCTATTGTCAGGGAAGACCTCTAGGGAACTGCATTTTTATGAGGAGAGTCCTTGCTATTCTGTCTGGAACTCACCAAAAGAAGGATAGTAGCTTATACCTTTTGCTGCAAAAGGAAAAAGAAGAAACATGAATGACAAATTGGAGGGTAAGCGCTATGAAACCTCACATCAGTTAGAGTTAGCCAAGGACCATATTGGAACATTCCTGCATGAGGGTGAGATGGAGGTTATAGAACCAGGCTGTGAAGACATTGCCCAAGGCAGCGCCCACGGGAGGTGCCTGCTGGTTATACAGAGGGGAACATTTGGGAAAACCTGACCCTGCCTGGTTATATAAGCAAGTGGTGGTCACCTGTGCAGCTGTGTTTGTGCAGTTTTCACTGATATATGAGTTCCTCCTTTATGCCGGGCACTGTGCTAGGTGCCAGGTCTACATTGGAGAGTGGAGGATTTTTAGACTTTAAAAAGCTTAGAAACTCACTCATCTGTTAAATATGCGTTAGGTTTGTGTGTGAGGCACACACAGTGTGCTGAGGGCACAGAGATTGAAGAGTGAATCCCAAAGATCTCAAATTTGCATGGAGAGGACCGAGCAGGAGTCACTGATTATGGTCCTAGGAGAGGCAGGTTGGTTGTGACAAAAGTCTGCACAGACCTGGGCAGTGCATCCTGGAGAAGGTGATATCCAAATAGAGTTGAGAAGGTATTGTAGGAGTTGACTAGGTGGACAAAATAGGAGAGGGCATTCCTGGATAAAGACACAGCATAATAACTGGGGAGATGACCTAGATTATTCCCATAAACATTGTCATCGTCATAATACTACCTGTAGCTGACACATTACCTTACTCTAGTATCAGTGGTTCTCAATCTAATTGAACCACCTACCCCTCACTCCTGGGGTGTTTGGAAATGTGTTGTTTTTTGATGGTTAGAGTGATTGGAAAGTCCTGCTGGCATTTATTGGACAAGGCTGGATATAATACATGGCCTTCAATAGCAAAAACTGCCTGTCACACATGCCCATGCACCCTCTTTGAGAAACCCAGGTTTAAATCCTAGTAGACATAATCCCATGAGGTGACGAGGCAGTGAGCATGCCTACCGTTTTCAGTGAAGGCATGAAAGCCACAGTCACACAGTTTTCAGACCATCAGTGGAGGCTGGAATCCTTTTCTTATCAATACCTTTTGTTTGAAATTTCTTTTGTCCTTTCTGGTTTCCATGTCTCACTGATGTCTTGCTTTATAAAATTGTAGGTAATACCTTATGTTGATAATATCTTTGTTAAGAGCTAACACTTGGCTGCTTGTATGTCTTCTTTTGAGAAGTGTCTATTCATATCTTTTGTCCACTTTGTAATGGGGTTGTTTGTTTTTTTGTTTTCACGCATTTGAGTTCCTTGTAGATCCTAGATGTTAGGCTTTTGTCATATATGCAGTTGGCCAATATTTTTTTCCCAGTCTGGTGGACTGTCTCCCTGCTCTCTCAATGGTTTCTTTGGCTTTGCAGAAGCTTGTCAGTTTGGTGAGGTCCCACTTGTCTATCTTATCTCTCATGGCATGGGCACTTGGGGTTTTGACCAGGAATTGGTTGCCAGTTCCAATTTCCATAAGAGTGTCTCCTGCATTTTCTAAGTTTCTTATATGAGGTTTTACATTTAGGTCTTTGATCCATTTAGAGTTGATTTTTGTGTGTGGTGATAGGTAGGGCTCTTCTTTTAATCTTCTGCATGTAGTCAGCCATTTTCCCCAGCACCATTTACTGAATAGGTTCTCTTCTCCCTAGTGGTTGATAGTGGAGGCTTTGTCGAAGATGAGTTAGTTGAGAAATTGAGGTTTTGCTTCCAGGATCTCTAACCTGTTCCATTGGTCTTTATGCTTGCTCTTGTACCAGTACCAGGCTCTTTTGATTATTGTACCTTTATAATAAAGCTTAAAGGATGGACTTAGAGGCTATAATACTGAGTGATCTGTCACAGAAACAAAGAACTGAGTATCACATGTTCTCACTCATAAGTGGACCTTGAACAACTGTCGTAATACTGTAAGAAAGGAATTGGCAGTAGTGGGAAACCACCAGGGGAGGACGGGGGTGGGATTGGCAGTAGTGGGAAACTACTGGGGGCTGGGGGGGCACACCTCATCAACAAGGGTCCCTGCATAATAAACATTTGTATACCTAACCCTGAATTGTACCCCACATCTTTAAAATAAAATTTTTTTTTAAATGAGCTAACACATAGGTCCCCTCTTCCTGTTCCCGAATAGAAGACCTTCCATTAAAGAAGCAGTTATGGGCCTTTCTCTGCCTCTGTTCCCTCTCCCTGCCTCACTTGATTGGCAATTGGCTGGTGAGTTTGAAAGATCAGACTGGGCTGGCCTGGCTCAGTCCCTCCTGTCTATGGACGTCATCCCTCTGCAGAGAGGCTGCCTTCTGATTTGTGAGGTTAGTGGCAGTGTGGGGAGCCTGCATGTTTATGATCTGAACTTAGTCTAGGGCAGTGTTAGCTGGGCCCCGTGTACAGGGATGTGGTTTGTGTACGGCACAAGTGGCAGCTAGAAAGCAGCCAGACCTCCATTCGGCCCAGTCAGCTGTGCTGTGGCCCAGGCAGTTCCTTTTGATCTTTTGAACAAGGGCATTGTGAAGTCCTGTGGTCACCCTGTTGCACAACTCCAGAGGGACATTATTTTGTTTTCTCATTGTATTCTGTGTCTAGTGTGCCTCAGTAGTGAGCCAAATATCTACACACCTAGCCATGTCCTTCCATGGGGAGTTTACTGGCCATAAAGCTGACGTTTCAGTTTGATCTACTTCCTCTGTCTCTTCAGGGGGTGAAAGGGGTGGTATTTATTATTTTGCGTGAACCTACAGTTTCCTTAGTGAAAAGAGGCTTTGCTCCTTGTTCCTTTGTGTACTCTTAATTAATTTTATCTGTCTCACACACATACAATTTATACTTAAAAGTTGAAACGGGAGCCAGGCATGGTGACTTGCGCCTGTAATCACAGCATTTTGGGAGATTAAGGCAGGAGGATTTCGAGTCCAGCCTGAACAATAGAGTGAGACTTCATTTCTGCAAAAAATAAGCTGGGTGTGGTGGCATGTGCCTGTAGTTCCAGATACTCAGGAGGCTAAGGTGGAAGAATCACCGGAGCCCAGGAGGTCAAGGTTGTGGTGAGCCTTGGTAGTGCCATTGCTTTCCAACCTGGGCAGCGGAGTTAGACCCTGAGTCAAAAAAAACCAAAAAAGTTAAAATGTGACAGAAAAATGCAGAGTATGAAACTCTCCTTCTTGCACTCTCTCTTTTTTTTTAATTAAATTTTTAATCTTAAAGATGTGGGGTACAATTCAGGGTTAGGTATACAAATGTTCATTATGGGTCGGGCGCACTGGCTCAAGCCTGTAATCCCAGCACTTTGGGAGGCCAAGGCAAGAGGATTGCCTGAGCCCCTGGGTTTTCAACCAGCCTGGTCAACACAGTGAGACCTCATGTCTACAAGAAATCAAAAATTAGCCAGGTATGGTAGCGCATGCCTGTAGTTCCAGCTACTTAGAAGGGTGAGGCGGAATGATCACCGGAGCCTGGCAGGTCAATACTGTCATGGTCGTGAGCGTGCTACTGCACTCCAACCTGGGCGATTGAGTGAGACTCCAACTCCAAGGAACAAAACAAAACAAAACAAAACCCAAATGTTCATTATGCAGGTACCCTTCTTGATAAGATGTGGATTCCCTTCCCCTGGCAGTTTCCCACTACTGCCAATGCCCCCCCACCCCGGCAGTTTCCCGCTACTGCCACTCCCTTTCTTATAGTATTACGAAAATTGTTCAAGGTCCACTTATGAGTAAGAACATGTAATATTCAGTTTTCTGTTTCTGTGATAGATCATTGAGTATGATAGACTCTAAATCCATCCAAATTCACACTCTCTTTCATACAAATTATTGTTGCTGATTCTTTGGGCTGGAGGCTCTCAGATCCTTTCCTATTCTGTTGGTGTGTGTATTTTTTAAAAGGCTATCACATTGTTTATATTCTGTGACTAGCTTTAAAAAAAAAATACAGCCAGGCACAGTGGCTCACGCCTGTAATCTCAGCACTTTGGGAGATGAAGCCTGAGCCCGGTTCCACACCAGCACAGGCAACTTGGTGAGACCTCATTTCTACAATAAATAAAAAATTTAGCCAGGCGTGGTGGCATGGGGTTTTAGTTCCTGCTACTTGGAAGGCTAAGGCAGAAGGATCTCCTGAGCCCAGCAGGTCAAGGTTGCAGTGGCCATGAGCGTGCCACTGCACTCCAACCTGGGCGACAGATTGAGACTCCAACTAAAGGTAAACAAACAAGCAAACAAACAAACAACTAAATAAATACTACATCAAGGAAAGATCTTTCCATAGAAGTACATTGTAAAATCTAGCTGTCTCTTAAAAATTAACTTATTGTAAAATTTATTTATTTGAAAAACTATATATAAAAGCAATAATATTCATAATACTTAAATTTGATGCCTGTTGCATGCCAAGCACTATTCTAAGTGCTTTACACGTATCACCAACAACTCTGTGGGATAGATAGTGCTAATACATTTTTCAGCTAAAAAAACTGAGGAGGTGTGGTCAAGTAACTTGTCTAGGATCATCCTGAGAAAGTAAGTACAACTGATATTCGAAGGCAGGTGGTGTGACTCCAGAATGCACAGTCTTTCATGTAATACTTGACAGCATTTGGTATAAAATTCAAAAAGTGGAAAGGGTTAGATGTTATGGTGACTGTTGCAGTTCCTGGTCCTGTGCCCTAGTGCCTCGAGTTTTTGCCCTAGAGCAGGGGTCTCCAACCCCTGGGGTTGTGGACCAGTACCTCTCCATGGCCTGTTAGAAACTAGGTGAGTGGAGTTCCACCTCTTGTTAGATCAGTGGCAGCATTAGATTCTCATGGAAACACGAACCCCATTGTGAACTGCACATGCGAGCAATCTAGTTTGCACGTTCATTTTGAGAATCTGATGATTCTCCCACCCCCATCTGTGGAAAAATTGTCTTCTACAAAACCAGTCCCTTATGCCAAAATGGTTGGGGACCCCTGCCCTAGAGGTCCCCTCTGTTCTTTGTGAACTTTTGGGGCACAGGTGCCCAGACTAGTGCACAGAATGCTCAGGGAAGAAATATTTTTCTTAATTTTATAAGATATAAATACATCTACTGTTCTATCCATTTCAACCCTGTGATCCTGCTTCCTGTCACTCTTTCTAAGTGTCGCACACTGTTCCACAGTGGGAATGTATCATACTTCATTTACACAATTCCCCTTCTGGTTTCTAATATTATGCAATTCTAAACAATGCTGTCTCGAAGATTTTTGCTTTTATATGATATGTAAATATATGTAATCATGTAATTTCACATGGGAGCATATCTCTGTGGAATAAGTCTTTGATGTGAATTGCTGGGTCAAATTGGACACACATTTAAAATTTTTGTAGATCGTAACAAATTATCTTTCTAAAAGCCTGTACCATGTTATATTCCCACCAACCTGCTTCTTTCCTCTCTCCCTTGCCCACATTGGATAATATCTCTAATATTTTACTGGTCTGTAAAATGATGTCAGTACAACCGATGAGCAAAATCAGCAACATTTGAAGAGTATCATTTTCCAGCTTATCCATTTGCTCAAGAGGAAAAACTATGTGCAAACCATTTTGCTCCTCTTTTTACTAAAATTTGCCCTAAAAATGCAGTTAAGGTGAGCCATTTTTATCAACTTCAGCAAAATGACTGCCATGTCACCACTGTGGGATTGCTAACTGGAGGGACTAGCAGTTATGAATGGAGAGTCTTCTTATTACCCTTTAATATGTAAAGCAAGCTGGGTGTGGAGGCTGAGGTGAGAGGATTGCCTGAACCCACAGGTTCGAGACCAACCTGGGCAACATGGTGAGACCTTATCTCTACAATAAATCAAAAAAATTAGCCAGGCGTGGTGGTGCATGCTTGTAATTCCAGCTACTTGGAAGACTGAGGTGGAAGGATCCCTGGAGCCCAGCAGGTCAAGGCTGTGGTGTCTGTGAGTGTGCCATTGCACTCCAGCTTGGGTGACAGAGTGAGACTATGACTCAAAAAAAAAAAAATATATAACAGTCTGCTTTGCAAAGCCTTTTGCCTAAGGTA
The DNA here is from genome assembly GCA_027257055.1 of Cephalopachus bancanus. Classification (NCBI taxonomy): domain Eukaryota; kingdom Metazoa; phylum Chordata; class Mammalia; order Primates; family Tarsiidae; genus Cephalopachus; species Cephalopachus bancanus. The sequence continues at coordinate 6,952,680 of JAPVLO010000073.1, forward strand.
GTGGAGCAGTGCACAGCCACAAAGTGCCATGGCACTGTGGGGACCCTGGCTTAAAAGAAGGATGCTACCCATTGGGAAGTGCCTCATCCAGACATGCATCCAGGAAGCTCATGCTGTCATCATGGCATCGACAGAGCTTCATAAGTGACTCTCTCAGGCTGTGCTTTTATCTTGGGCATGTTCTCCGAGACAGTGTTCTAAGGAAAAGCCTGTGCCTTTAACTACATGCCCACAGTTCCAATTCAGACCCCTTTGACGCCACAGGATCAACTCACACTTGCCTCCAAGCCTGGAAGAAAAGAATTTCTGTCTGATCTGCCTGGCAGATGGCAGATTGTGCTGTGTAGGCCTGTGGGGTCCAGGTTGTCTGCTGAAGAAAGAGGGTATTTTTGTGTATGAGGGAGTGCCACGCTTCTGTTTTCTTGAGCTCTTTGGTCTCTTGATGTCTTGCACAGTTTGGGAGGGCAGGGTTCTCCAGTATTGTTTTAAAGCTGTCTGAGGGTTCTGGGTTGAGGTGGGGTGCTCCTTCCTTGTCTGAGTTCTGCCGATGCCTAAGCTTGGGCTCTGTGAGTGCCATTTTTGTTTTATGGTCAGTTTTCTGAATAATGAACTATGACTACATGCATTGAGGGTGGCTTGATGGTTAAATTGGAAGCTATTAAATTTTAGTTTTTCCTTTGGAGTTGTGTTTTCCAGTCACATTCTGTTTTAGACTTTTGGCTTGTACTGCAGAACAAGAAACTCATGTTGTGGGTGCCCCCTCACCCCCACCACCTTTTAAAACTGGATTGACAACTTGTCAGTTTATTAACAACATGTCAGAAGTTCATATAATATGAAGAGTCAAAATTGAAAAGTACTTATGCTAAAGTGACACGAGCCTAAGTTTAATATTCATCACACCTTTGCAGTATCTGTTTCACTGGTATATTTTTGATTTTGAGAGGTTTTAATAAAGCTATCCTAATCTCCTAAATCTTGACAGTAGAACTGCCATTTTTATTTCCATATTTCTAATTAAGCTGGGTTTTTATAGGGTGAGAAAGAAGGGGTTTTGAGGTGACCTTATGTGTCAAAAAATCACATAGTGATTCTAGAAAATCTTCCTTTTGAAGCAGCTGTGTTCTCCTTGAAGGGGTTCTTTGAGTCCCAAGCATGTTTAATTTGCTCCTAGGTTTTTGTGTACATGCATCTGGATTTTTAAAAATTCTTTGTGCTGGATGTTTTACTGAAACTCCCTAACAAATAATATGTTTGCACCATATTTATCTATTAGGCAATGCTTGTAGGGAGTTCACTTAGAAGTTTTATTTTTCTTGTGATCCCTTCTGTTTCTATTTCTATTAAATAAATAAGCATCTTAACTTTCTGATTACTTTGAGTTTTTTTTTGAGTTGGGGGTCTCACTCTGTTCCTCCAGCTAGAGTACAGTGGCATGATCACAGCTTGCCACAGCCTCAAACTCCTGGACTTATGGTAGGACTCAGCCTCCTAAGTAGCCTCCTAAGTAGCAGAACTACAGGCATGTGCCACCACATCCGACTAAGTTTTCAATGTTTTGGTAGGGACGAGGTCTCGCTATGTTCCCCAGGCTGGTCTCGAACTCCTGGGCTCAAGCAGTCCTCCTGCCTCAGCCTCCTAACATGCTGGGGTTATAGGTGTGAGCTACCATGCCTGACTTGAGTACTCTTTATTAGAACTTTTGAGGAGTTGACTAAATTCAAACACAATTTTTAAAAATGTTTATTCTTTTTACTATCATAGGTTCATTTTATATCTGAAGTTGCTACGTCTTTCAGGTAATCCTTCGAAGGGATTTTGTCCTGATTTCTTATGGATTGGTTAGCATAATGGAATTTATACAAAAGCTTCTGACTTGGCAGCCTGTTTCATGTGCACGTTAATTCTGTGTCTGAGCTTTTTTATGGTTCTGAATGGAGGATGACGGAGGGGTATGAAGGGAAGTGTGATGGCTGAGGAATAGAAAACATATTTTTGTTTTTTGGATCACTTTTTGAAAAAGTGCTCAAAACCAGTCATTTTCACATGAGTAACTCCTGCCAGAATCCAAGTAATGTCCTTGTCATCGTGGCTGAGGCAGCTTCTTTGTCAGACTGGAATTCAGGATATGTTAGTGTGTGTCTGGTATTGAGAAGGGATGTGAGGAAGCCGTTTATTTTTGGTTCAGCTGTTTTCCTGCACTGCTCTGGTGGGTATTCTCTTTTCTGGTGAGTATTTCTATTCCTGGCTAAGTTGCAGGGGCAGGAAACGGAGATGAAGGGGCAGTCCTGTACAAAGCGAGTCTTTTGAACAGGTTTGGCTGGGAGGTAGATGAACTGTGACTGATGATTCTCTTTATCTCTCATACCTCCCCTCCTTGACTCTCTTCCGGTAAAAATCCTATATTCATTTAAATTAAAAAAATGACTTGAGACCATTAAAAATTAAATAGGAAGAAAAGCATAGCAAAAAGCCTCACTTCAGAAGGACCCAATAAATGGTACAGCTAACCTCCTTACATCCTGGTGCAGGGACACTACAACGCTCTTAGTGCGTGCACTGCTGTGATAGAAAATTACATTTCTTCTGTAACTGTGATGAAAGAATGAGACTGGAAGCAACCTTTGGAGTGGTCTTAGGGAGCAAGAGTGGTACTCATGTCAATATGTGCTTTGGGATTTTTTTGCATCCTGATGCTGGGTACTTAGTATAGTTTGTTTGTCGGGTCAATCATGGTCCCACAGCCATTGTACTATCGTTATGAAAGTCCCAGGGGATGGGTGTGTTGCATGTATGAACACACACACACACACACACACACACACACACACACACACACACACACACACACAGCTTGTGCTAAGAAGATGAGAGTGACTGGGTGCTGTGGCTCACGCCTGTAATCCCAGCACTTTAGGAGGTGGAGACGAGAGGATTGCCTGAGCCCAGGAGTTCCCAGCCTGGGCAACTTGATGAGACCTCATTGCTACAATAAGGGAAAAAAAAACACAATTAGCCACATGTGGGGGTACATGCCTGTAGTTCCAGCTACTTGGAATGCTAAGGTGGAAGGATCATCTGAGCCCATCAGGCCAAGGCTTCAGTGGCTGTGCGTGTGCCACTGCACTGCAGCCTGGACAACAGTGAGACTCCAACTCAAAAAAAAAAAAAAAAGAATATGATGAGGACTGATGGCCAGTCGTGTCCAAAAGACTGCCCATGGTGCCTACATAGCATGAGATAAACAGCATTTCTGCAAAGCAGATGTCCTGTTCTTTAAGCAAACCTAATGCTGTGTTGATAAAGATCTTCCTCTAAAGGGTGACTCTTTTTTTAATCTTATCAAAGGACTTAAAGTTTTTGTGAAAAAAAAAATCAGTATTCCCCAATTGCATTTGACATATCATCTCTGAATCCAAAGGAATTGGTTTGCAAATGTGTAAGAATATTTTAAAAACAACTACTATTAAATTAACAGTTCTATCTGCCAGGCATCAGGCTAAGTGCTTTTAAATGCATTGCTAACTGGTCTATGCCTCACAATAGCCATGTGAGATAGGTGCTGTTATTATCATCCCTGTATTGTGGAAGGCTAAGATGCAGAAAGTTTACTTGCCCAAGGTCACACAGGTATAGTAAGGAGTGATAACAGACTTTGAGCCCAGGGCTGTCTGATTCCTGAGCATTGACTCCTAACAAATTCCTCAGCCGAGGCTGCTGTCTGTAACAGCTGGACAGTCACCACTCTGCAAGGATCACAGATTTCTAGCATCTCCCCAGTGACTTGTGCTGGCTGTGATTGTGTGCCCTGGAGCTTGATTGTTGGAAATAATGACTAGAATTAGAAATCAGTTGGCAGGATAATTATTTTCCCTCCCACCCTCACCCCACTTCATTATACCCATAATCTAGAGAACTTATGTCACAAAGGGACACCATGACCAAGATCTTGAAAATTATATACAAGGCAGCTCACACCTAAATGACCAACATATGTGCAATAATTTTATTAAAAACAGTCCAGGTATGGTGGCTCATATCTACGATCCCAGCACTTTGGGAGGCTGAGGCTAGAGGATTGTCTGAGCCCAGGAGTTTGAGACCAGCCTGGGCAACATAGCAAGACCTCGTCTCTACAAAATTTTTTTTTAAATGAAAAATGAAAAAAATATATAAAAAATAGTTTTATTAAAAACAAATGCAAATAACCACCAGCAAACTTGTTTTTAACTTGTGCACAATCTCAGCCCTGAATATAGCGCTCTCAAAGCAAATGCACTTGGTTAAAAGAAGCAGATACTCAGGAGACAGCTTACTCTAATGATTCAGTTTCCATATTGTTGCTGAGCAGGACTTGGTGGTTAGGAGACTCTGGGGGGTAAAAATTGCTGTAATTAAAATACAGTAATTGGCAGGTTTGTGCAACTAACAGATTTTTCTGTTTTGATTCCGAAGAAGCCAAATAAAGGCATTGTATATATGAGATTTTTTATTTTCTGATACCTTTTCTATGCCAAGAAATTGGGTCATTAAAAATTTTGTATTGTCAGGCCAGGCACAGTGGCTCACACCTATAATCCCAAAATATTGGGAGGCGGAGGTGAGAGGATTGCCTGAGTCCAGGATTTCAAGACCAGCCTGGGCAACTTGGAGAGACCTCATCTCTACAGTAAATCAAAAAATTTGCTGGGCGTGGTGGCATGCAACTGAAGTTCCAGCTACTTGGGAGGTTGAGGTAGAAGGGTCATCTGAGCCCAGCAGATCGAGGTTGCGATGGCCGTGAGTGTGCCACTGCACTCCAGCCTGGACAGCAGAGTGAGACTCCTACTCAAAAATAAATAAATAAATAAATAAATTTGTGTTGTCATTCTTAATGGAAATGTATAATGAGGGGTCATACAGACAGGGCTGCAAGACTACAGAAGGGGTGAACAAGGCTCCCAGCCCCTTGTTGTCTTTGGAGTCAGGACCCAATAGAACATCGTGGAGTCAAGTGGAGACCTTCAGACAGGGATTCGTGGGCACAGAGACTGACTAGTGGGTACATGCTGAGGGGAGATGGATGGCGGGGAGGCGTAGGGGTAACTTTAAGAAATTCTATTTCCAGATCTCAACTTTCATGTGTGCTCTTTCTTTAGTACCTATAGTCAGTCTCCTTTCCCAATAGACCTTCTCCTACTCAGTATGAGAAAGACCAAGCTCCCACATAACCCTGTTCTTACTAGAATGTTCTTTCAACCCAGGGTAAAAAAAACACCTGGGCTCCAAACAAAGGAGTGATTGAAATAGTGATGTTGGTGTTGATGAAAATTAATGACTCTAATGACAGGATAACAAATACTTTTGCAATTCAGGTGGCATCCAATTCTTTATTTTCCACAAAATTGAAAGAGGACTTAATTGAGTTGTCAGTTGATCATTAAAAATAATTTTGGTGATAGATCACCCTGAGATATTTTTGGCATAAGTCCCAGAATGAATTCAAACTATTGGGGAAAATTATTATAGCACACTTAAATTTCTATGTAGTTATTGGTGAGAACAAGTTTTGTAGCTTTTAGATTAAAAGAGGGGAGGGCAGAAGATAGGAATAAAATTGATGCTCATTTTAGCAATATTCATCTACAACTGCATAATTTAATTGGAAAAAGTATCTGATTTGTCTTGTTAAGAGATGCATTTTTAAAACAATTTTATTCTTACTAATAATTTATAAAAGATGTAATATTTATGTTTTATCAATTATATACAACAAATATAAATCATTCAGTTAAAAAAATGAGCATTTTATGGCCACAAGAAACTTTAAAATTCACATTTACATATACATAACAATTTTCAGTAAATTATGCATGTCTATTAGATATACTTAATTTACAGATATGTGATAGAGTGATTAATAAAACTTTCAAAGATAAAAATATTTTACATTAAGATAAAATTCTGTGAAGATAATGGAATGAAAATACAAATGCAAGGAGAATAAAGAAAAACTCACATGTGCTTTCTCAGGTTTTTTTTTTTAACATATAGCAGATAGCAAATACCTTGGTGTTTTGATTCAGTGGATACATTTTAGAGAATCATGTTATAGTTTAATTTTCGGATGTCATGACATGTTACCTTGGAAATTTATATCCTTTTTCATTATTTAAATTTGAGATGAACGGAATTATTAGACTGTCAAGTTAAAAAATGTACCAGAAGAAATATAGTTGCTGTAATTCTTTTAGTAGGCATGCAAGCAAAAGCACTTTGGACAACATTGAGATAAAGCATCGTGTAGTGAGGTGGAAGCACCAGTCATCTGGGAATACAATGTGGAAGTGAGAAAAAGCCCTAAAATTGAATTGTATTATAGGACTCTGGAATCATTTGGGTCACAATGAAGGAAGGGGTTGGAAAGAGCTTCTTCTACTACCTAAGGTGGTGGTGAGAACTTTTCATTAAAATAGTAATAATAATAATTATTATTTAAAATCTTTCCTTTATTCCCTATAATCATGATTTTTTTTTTCAGATACATATATGGTGGTATGTGTGTGTTTGCTTATTGTGTGTGAATATATAGAGAAGACTTTGGGTCCTTTTGCTAGAAAAGGGTAAAACAACCTATGAGCTTGCGATTTTGTGCAAGATGGCACCCACATCCTTTCCATCATAGAATGTCAGTTGCTGACCCTTAAATTAAGTGATGAGTCGGATGAGCCTTTGAATCATTCTGCCCTTGGGTAAGCTCAAGCTAGAAAGGCAGTGTGTGTTTGGAGGGTCATGGCTGTCTTCCACATTGTGTGTATATGTGTGTGCACATATGTGTGTGTAAGAGCAGTTTCTGCTTTTAGATGATAGGAGGCTCCTCAGGTTGTATACTAATGTCTGGTATATTGTCACTAATTCTCACAGCCAACCAAAAAGTTGAAGGTCTGCAGGTTGTTGGGAGTGGGAGTCAGCAGATGGCACAGGCCATACCTGGCAGACTGAGGCAGAGCTGAATGCAGGTGGGGAATCAAGAGGGATTTGGTGCAGAGGAGAGAAGGTGGGGAAAGGCTATGAGGAAGGAAAAACCTGTGTGGGATGTCTAGAGTCATCTTCTCTGAAGCACTCTTACGGGACACCTACCTGGGCTTGTCCCCCCATCCTGGTACTGTCAGTACTTCACTGTTGCCAGGTTACACAGATGACACGCTTGCACTCTTGACTTATCTATTATGGTCACTGCATTGTTGGACATGATACTTCTTAAGTAGTTATTTCTGGGGGTCACTTGGAATTCCATTTGGACTCGCCAGTGGAAATGTTTGGCTGTGAGGTTTTGCTGGGCCCAGTCTGCCTTTGGCCACTTCCAAGTTTTTCCTCAGCTGGCCTAGCCGTGACTATGGTCTCCTGCAGGCCTTCATGGTGTGCTCAGTGTGTGCACTTGCTTTTGGAAGCAGGTGATTCCTAAATATTGTCCAACTAATAACTCCTTGGAAAGCCAGACTAGATCCCAGTGGAGCCCTTTTGAACAAGCTGCTGACTGCCTTAAAAGAGCAGCGCAGGCCTCCAAGCCACTTCTGTTTGGCTCTGTTATTAATCTCTTTAGGAAATGATTCCTTAGGGAACCAGGATAAGAGGGCCTGCTGCCTGCAAAACAGCTGCCTCGCCACTAAGTCTTTAGAAAGAGACAATGGAAAATAATCTAGTACAACAAGGGCTATTGTCCGGAAGTGACATTTCCCTCCTTCCCTTGAGTTGAAACGGTTGTGTTGAAACATGGAAAAATAATTACAAATTGCAGAGGGGCTGGAGAGCCATCCCTTTTGCCATTCCCCCCCACTCACACAATGCACGAGGGAAATCATGCTTTTCAGCAGTTTGTTTCTTCCCTGGTGTTTTGTTTGGATAAAATGTCTGTAAAATCTGACACCGAAGTAATCAGGCAAATGTATAGAATGTCAGAGAGATTACACTGGATTCCGAGTATCATTGGTTGGCCTTTGAGCTGTTGACACGCCAGATGTCTTTGGTACCAGTGACATGATAAATGTCCATGTGAGCAGACTGATTGTCATGAAGAGTTCACACAACGTGATTAAGCTTATTTCTGGTTTGTTCATATCTGAGACTGTATCCTATGGGTTCTGGTCTACCCAAGGTGGGTCTTTCATTATAACAGACTGTCATTTTTACATGTGTACCTATGTAGCAGAAAATAAGATTTAATACTTCATGGCTGGAAACTTGGAAATACCAAAAAGCATAAAGAAAATGTATCAAAATCTAGCAATAATTCTATTACCAGAAATGAATAGAACAGGAATTTCTATTATTATTCTTTAAAGTATTTCCTTCCTGTCCTTACATTTTTACTTATGTCTTTGGTATACTCTTGCAGTAGCAGGATCATATAATATTTATCATTTGGTATTATGGTTTTCCACTTAATGATAGATTGCTCATGAATTTATCTCTATTGCAGAAGATAAATACTTGAAAATGTGAATTACTGTAATTAGTGTTGTCTGGTTCTGGAGGGAATAATTGCCCTGAGTTTTACCTCTGTTTTTAACACTGGTAGTGGCTATCTAAAAGTCACTGGTTCTCTTCATATATGGGTATTGGGGATTATCTGGACTTTTTCTGTGCTCAAGTGTTTCTAATGGTTCATTTCTCACTAGAAGTAGAGGACAAGTCCTCTAAGAGATTTGGCCAAAACTCTCTTCTTGATAGACAAATAGTATAGTACACCAAGAGGGAAGCTGGTACATTTAAGTTAGAGCCCACCAAGAAGAGATAAAGCCTCTAGCTTTTCTTATTCTAGAAGTATTGTTCTTTTGTTTGCTTGTTTGTTTTTGAGGTGGAGTCTCACTCTGTCACCTAGGCTGGATTGCAGTGGCACACTTACAGCTACCCCAGCTGCTGGGCTCTGGCGATCCTTCCATCTCAGTCTTCCAAGTAGCCAGACTACAGGCAAGCTCTACCATGCCTGACTAATTTTTTATTTATTGTAGAGACGAGGTCTCACCAAGTTGCCCGGGCTGGTCTTGAACCCGTGGGTTCAGGTAATCCACTCGCCTCTGCCTCCCAAAGTGCTGGGATTACAGGCTGAGCCACTGAGCCCGGCCTAGAAATATTGTTCTTGTTTTTGTGACGTTCCCTCTGGTCAAATGGATGTTAGCTTTCTAGGTGAAAGACATTTCTTTAAATTGCTATGAAGAATCCTAAAATGCAGCGAGGCATGGTGGCTCACGCCTGTAATCCCAGCATTTTGAGAGGCCGGGGCGGGTGGATTGCTTGAGCTCAGGGACCAGCTTGGACAACAAAGTGAGACCTCATCTCTATAAAAAGTGAAAAAAATTAGCTGGGCATGGTGTCATGTGCCTGTAGTCCCAGCTACTCGGGAAGGTGAGGCAGAAGAATTGCTTGAACCCAGGAGGTCAAGGCTACAATGAGCCATGATAATGCCATTATACTATAACCCGAGTGACAGAGTGAGACCCTATCTCAAAACAAAAACAAAAATAAAACAAAACTACAACAACAACAACAAAATCCCAAAATGCATATAGCAGAGGACACTTACTGGAATATTTGCCTTAAATTTCATGTGAGCATTGTTATAGGTTGAATTGCATCTCCCCACCCTCAAATTCATATCAGTCCTACTCAGTACCCCAAAATGTGACTCAAAGGAACTTTACATGGAATTAAATTAAATGAGGCCTTTAGGTTGGATCCCAATCCATTCTGACTAGTATCCTTATAAAAGAGGAACTTGCACACACAAAGAGATGCCAGGGATATGTGTTCTCAGAGGGAGGACTATGTAAGGACACAGCAAGAAAGTGGCCATCTGCAAGCCAAGGAGAGAAGCCTCAGAGGAAACCCACCCTACCAGCACCTTGATTTTGAGTTTCACTTCTGGTCGCCAGAGCTATGAGAAAAATAACAAGATTTTTTTTCCCCTGATGAATCAAATATTATATTAAAGACAAAGGAAAAAAGTTAAATATTAAAAAAAAAAAAAAGGACTGGGCATGGTGGCTCATGCCTGTAATACCAGCACTTTGAGAGGCTAAGGCAGGAGGATCACTTGAGCCCAGGGGCTCGAAACCAGCTGGGGCAACATAATGAAACTTCATCTCTACACAAAATAAAAATATTGACAGAGTGAAATGCTGACTCAATAAACAAACAAAAAAATACAACTACTTTTTAATGTGAATTATACTTAGTTAAAAACTAGGACTTGGTCAGAATTCTTATTACTATTCATTTCTGTAGCTTTGTCATTTCAATAGCTAGTCTATTCTGTGAAGCAGATTGTAATTATATTCATTAGTTGCATTTTTATGGGAAATGGGTTAATTATTTTTCCATTTTAGAGGAAAATTAATATCAGAAGTGAGCCATTCAGCCTTGCCAATGTGATATAAAAACGTAGAAGAGCAAACCATTGAAGTGTGGTCCTGAAATTTCTGTGCTTTGAAGAATGGTCAAAACTGTTTTGTGAAAGTTTTTCTAACATTTAGAGTTGAAAATATTTACCACGTCCTGAAAAGTAAGTTGTGAGTGTTTAGTGGAAGTGAGTCTGATTCACGTTTATGGTGTTTACCTTTTTTGTTGTTGTTTGTATTCATCACATTTTGAATGTATGGTGGTTGGTTATAAGATAGAATGCCTCACTGGATGGATCATTGTACTAAAAGAGCAATTTAAAAAAAACACGTATGACACTGCTTCTGAGTATATACTATCCTCTGAGGCAGTAGCTGATAATATTTCTGTATACAGTATCTCAATATTTTGATATTTATTCATGGACAGTAAATTTGGCTTTAAAATTTCTTGGATTACGTAGGCATTTTATCAAGTTACCTCTCATGTTACCCAAGGGTCTCCTTTTAGAACCCTAATTAAAAATATTTTTAAGAAAATTTGTATAAAATATGTTAAATATCCTTTCCCTCTTAGAGTATTCTGAATATAGCTTGACCTTTTGTGTAACTAATCAAGGTCATCATTATGAAAGCAATTCTTGTTCTGCAGTGTAATGTCTTTGGAACTATTGAGCTAAGTATGGTTTGCTCCTATGCTAAATAACACTAAATACAGGGGGTGTCCCCAAATATATACACATTTTAAGTGTGACATTTGCTCAAAAGATGGCGTTAATCAAATGAATGCTAGCATCACGATGCGACAGGCAGGATAGTCAAAGAAAATGGCAGAAGCACGGTTGAGCGAATGGACACATTTCTATTGTAATTTAACTTAACTTTGAAAAGTAATACATAGGTAACATCTTTTAATGATTTTTTTGGCACCCTCTGTATATGCTTTTTGAATGCTTGCCTTGCCTTTTATTTTTTCTCTCCGATATTTTGTTATCAGACTATCACTTGCTTTTTGCAGCCTTTCCCTCCTTGTAATTTTGCCCCTGCTATCTTGTGGGAATGGAGAGAACAATTGAACGTCTAGTTGTGTATAAATCGGGTCTGAGAGGCCTAAGAAACCGTTTCAGGAAAAAGTGTTGATGGAGTTTGTGGTGTCAAACTGATTTGCTCAACTGCTCAGATTAGGATAACTTCTACTGGGTGCCTCTTGTAAGCGAGCCCCACCCAGTGCTGGCTCCCTGAGTTTATACTGGCCATTTATCTGTCTCCTCCCTTATCAACTATGACAGTTTGTGCAGTTGGGAATGAAGCATTTCTGTTTCTCTCAGTCTTGATTTGTACGTTGGAATCGAGCCCAAAATTCTCATTAGGGGCTACAGGAGAAAGGTGGAGGGGAGCAAAGGGCCTTGGATGGTCCACAAATGCAGAATTGAGATCCATCAGCCTAATTCTGCATTCTTTAACTATTGGTGTGAAATTTTTCAGAAATTTTTTCATGAGTCAAGCACAGAATAATTTATAATTCCTTTCCCTTCCAACCCCTCATAGAAAATGCTTCCCTTAAAAGAGCAAATATTTGGGGCATACAATTCTCAATTTAATCCTTCAAAGACTTAAATGATCCTGTTTTAAGTGGTATTTTAATTTTGTTGTTTAAAATGTCATCTTTCAAGCTGTGTGGCTACCGGTTTTACTTGGAAAACTATAACTTTGGAGCAATAGTGATAACACAAATATATGTGTGTTTTCCTAAAAAGAACCACCCAGGGTACTGATGTTTTTTTAAGTTTGCCATGCTTAAACTATCATTTTTTCATTGACTTCTGACCCAAACTAGGATAACTGATGTACCTGATTTTTCCCTTGAGTGATTTACAGATAGAGCTGTTAAATAGTATTCAAAATTATTCTCATCAGCTATAATCAGCATTTACCTTGCCCAAGTCCTATATTGCTTAACCATGGTTTTTTTGTTTTTGCTTTTGTTTTTGAGTCAGAGTCTCACTCTCCTCCAGGTTGGAGTGCAGTGGCATGCTCACTGCCATTGTAGCCTCTACCCGCTGGGTTCAGGTGATCCTTCACCTCAGTCCTCCTAGTATCTGGAACTACAGGCATGCACCACCATGCCTGGCTAATTTTTTGATTTATTGTAGAGACAACATCTCGCCACGTTGCCCAGGCTGGTCTTGAACCTCTGGGCTCAGGCAGTCCTCTTGGCTCAACCTCCCAAAGTGCTGGGATTACAGGCGTGAGCCACCCCGTCTGGCTCTTAACTATGTTTTTAAAGGAACTTTTTGGCCGGGCTTGATGGCTCAGCCTCTAATCCCAGCACATTGGGAGGCTGAGGCAGTGGATTGCCTGAGCCCTCAGGTTCGAGACCCTCCCGGACAGCTTGGCTAGACCTCATCTCTACAATAAATCAAAAAATTAGCTGGGCGTGGTAGCGCACACCTGTAGTTACGGCTACTGGGAAGGCTGTGGCGGAAGGATCACCGGAGCCCAGCAGGTTGAGGCTGTGATGGCCGTGATGGCTGGGAGCGTGCCACTGCACTCCAGTCTGGGCGACAGAGTGAAACTCCAACTCAAAAAAAAGAGGAACTTTTTGTATGTGCGCTGGAGTTCACCCAAAAGGAATGATGTTGAGGCCTTGGTTTACATAACTCCAAGCAATATATCCAGGTGAAAGCACAGATATCAGAGTAGGTATGATGAATCTAAGATCCAAAGTGTTTAATTCTCATTCAGTGTAGTTCAAATGAAAGACATTTTGAATTATTTAATATTTTGAAGAATTTCTAAATCATACTTCTAGATTGTTTTACAACAAAATTAATGCTGTAAAGATAATTTAAGACTTGATTAACACTTGATTTTTTACTAGTTAAATACTAGAAGCTTGTATTTTAAACTGAGAGACTTTTTAAAATACTTATGTGTAGTAGTATTTTTCTGCTAGAAAATGTGACATGTGGTAGATTCAATGATTCAAAAAAGTGATATGCTTTTAAAATTTCAATTTAGATGTGATTGTGGTCATCACTATATTTATACATCCAGGTCAATGCGTTTTAAGTTGTAGGACAATTGTTATTTGAAGGTATGAAGAATGAGAAGGGCTAGTGGGAAGCTAGCTGGCCTAGCAGAAAGTCAAAAAGGTTTAGTTTTATAATGATAAATTTAAAAGACTTAAAAAGATCTTAGAGATTATTTAGTACTTTTTTTCCCCAAAGAAACAATGAAGGCACAGAGTAGTTAAGTGAGTTAGTCAAGTTTACTAAGGTTGGACTTGAACCAGCAACTAAGAAAACAGTGCAAAGGCCCAGCATTGAAAATAAAAGATGATCACTAGGAGGGAAGGATGGGCAGTGTTGATTACTGATATCTTAAAACAGATTCCTTGAATATATGTGACCCTACCCCACTACATGGGGAGAATGTGTTTTTGCTGCTCCCCCTTTTTCCATGAGCATTTTAAAGTAACAGGCTGATTTCCTAATGTTCATCATGGCACCTACAGATTCTGTAATCAAGTGAGTATTTTCTTGGCCATGCCTTTCCTTGTCTTACTTAAACATATTTTTGTAAAGGTGGGCCTGGCTACTCTACAGCTGTTCACTGGGGAGTCACCAGTAACCTCAGCCAAGACTGAATTCAGGCCATCCGGCTACAGGCCAGAAGCTTTGCCAGCTTAGCTACTTGACCACCTGCTTCTGTTTTTCTGTTCTACTTGCACATGGAGGGTGTTTGTTCATCAACATCAATTTTTTAAAAATTTCTTGGAAGAACATGGAAAGGGGAGGCAAGAGGTTGATCAGTGTGATTAGTTTTGTTCCCTGAAGAATAACATCTCTTAATTGAGATGCTGGGACATTGGTCTAGCTATAGGCCATTGGCTGAATGAAATGTGTTTCCACTAGTGAATTCTTTTATAGTTGAGAACTATTAGAGATGTGTCTGATGGCAATCTTGAAAATTATAAATGATCTCACTTTTCCTTCACTACCTACATCCAACAAATATGCAGTGGGTTTCAATAAACTAATAAGAATTTAAACTGAACACTGTGTTGTGTGTCTGTGGTCCTAGCTACTTAAGAGGCTCAGGCAGGAGGATCACTTGAGCCTAAGAGTTTAAGTCCAGCCTGGACAACATAGCAAGACTCTGTCTCTTAAAAAAAAAAAAAGTAATAAAAATTTAAAATAGATATAGTTATCAGAATTTATTCTTCCAAGCAACTATTAATATTATCTTCTAAGGCAAGTTACTTTAAACATTTAACCTGTTTTTCAGCAATACTACCATTACTGAAAACATGTTAGGAATTTCTTACAGCCCAACATGGTCGCATTTTTTTTCTTTTAACGTTAAGAGTTCTAGCTAGATTGTTATACCCCATTCCCTTGAGAAAACTGAGATTTAAATTTAAAATAAATCCCCTCTGAAAGGATTTGATTTGATTTGTAGACTCTGTAGGTGCCCCAGTGACAAGATATGGCCAAAGTGTGTAAGTCTTCCAAAGTGATTGCTTAGACAATCAAACACACACACTAACAATAATAATAAATAAAGAGAATGGGATGAAACCTTTGGAGGTGATGGATAGGCTTACAGCAGAGATTATTGTGAGGGTTTCACGGGTATATATTTATCTCCAAATTCAAACTCATCAAGTTGTATATACTAAATATGTACAGCTTTTATATGTCAATTGTACCTCAATAGTGTGGTTTAAAAAAGAAAAGATCAAAACACTTATTCCTGGCAAAGTTTTTTCCTTTTTCTTTAATGGCATGGTTCTAGATTACTTTATACTTAAAACGTGCCTTTAATTTCCCAAGAAACCTTGGTCCTACTATGTAGTGGATAGTGTGTTTAAAGGCTCTTCACTTTCTTTGCTTCTTATAATATGACATGAAAAAGAAGCAACAACAGCCAGCTCAGAATTTTCCCTTGGAAGAGGAGAAAAGATGTGACAGAAATGATTGGTAGAATGGCCGGGCATGGTGGCTCACACCTGTAATCCCAGCATTTTGGGAGGTGGAGGTAAGAGGATTGCCTGAGCTCAGGAGTTCGAAATCAGCCTGAGCAATGTGGCAAGACTTCATCTCTACAATAAATAAAAAAATTAGCTGGGCACAGTGACACCCACCTGTGGTTCTAGCTACTTGGAAGGCTGAGGCAGAAGGATTGCCTGAGCCCATCAGGTTGAGCCTGCTCTGGCTATGAGCATGCCACTGCACTCCAGTCTGGGTGAGTGAGTAAGACTCCGACTCAAAAAAATAAAAAATAAAAAAGAATGTCCTGTAGTAGGCGTGGTCCTCACAGTATTGTGGCAGTGCCACAGATACCAGAAGTGGCAGCTGATTGAAGGTGGGGGAGGTCGAAAGGGGCAGGTCTTGGTACAGGGTGAGGCCTGTGAAGAAGATGTTTAAATAGCAGGACTTTTTGATCAACTTTGTGTTATTGAATAATTCCTGGATGTTCTCACTTACTTTGGTCTACTGTTAACAGAATTGATCCTTCTGTTTAATTCACGTTCTCAAAGATACTTGATTTTTCCTTCCTTATATCGCTTTAACAAATGTATTTGATATCTGAAAATATCAAGATGAGAGAACGGAGTAATAGTGCCAGGGAAATAAATTAACTTTGTGAGATATGGAGCCAAGCTAAGTGTCTGTCAGTGGATGAATGGTTAAAGAAAATGTGGCATATATACACAGTGAAACATTATTCGTTCATGAAAAAATTGAAGTCATGTAATTAGTAGCAATGTGGATGGAGCTGGAGATCATTATCTTAAGTGAAATAAGCCAGGCACAGAAAGATAGATACCACATGTTCTTTCTCACATGTGGGAGCTAAAAAAAATTGATCACATGAAGGTAGAGAGTGGAAAGATAGATAACAGAGTGAGAAGGGTGAGAGGGAGGAAGGAGGAAGAGGAGGAAAGAGAAGTAGGTTAAAGAGTTCAAACGCAGTAAGATAGAAGGAATAAATTCAGTATTTGACAGTAAACTAGGGTGACTGTACTTAATAAAAATATATTGTGCTCAAATGATGGACACTCTAAGTATTCCGATTTAATCACAGTAAATTACATACACGTAACAAAATTTCACATGTACCTCATACATTGATAAAAATAAAAAAAATTAAGAGCAATTAACTTTGTAGATATGTAGTGGAAATTCTTTTCCTTCTAGTCATAGATTAAAGCCCAAGTTGATATTCTGCTTAATATTAATTAGTTTCTGCTGACGTTCGTTCTTAGATAAAGAATTTTTACTCCTTAATGGAGTGTTCCGCGAGATTATGATAACATGCCTATCATCAGAAAGTAACATTTTCCCAATAGTCTATAGTGGGATTCAGACAGAAAACGGTTTATGTACTGAGTTTGCCAATTACTAGGTGTTTGAGTTTTAGCTCCCTCATCTATGTAATGGAATAATAGCACCCATCCCAGGATGGCCATGAAGATGAAATGAAGTCAGGCATGTAATGCCTTTAGCACTGTCTAGCGCATTTAATGTTCCTGATAGGTTTAAAGGAAATAATTGTAAAGTAAATATTGAGAGTGAGACCAGCTCTCTGAGATTTTCAAGATTGGTTAGGTGAGATAGATAATAGGTGAATATCTATCTGTTGAATTTAGATAGAGCATATAGCCTTGGAGCTTGGGTGTGCTTATGTGTGTACAGTATACTTATGTGTATAAATAAAATAAGTCCACACTTGTAGTTCCTGGCACAGAGTAATCCAGATAGATTAGAGAATAACAACTATAACTGCTACTATTTATCCAGTTTTCAAAAGTCTATAGATGTGTACTTTATCAATATGGCTATATATAGACTTCAATAATAAAGATATATATATATAATACTAGTGTGCTATATCACCAACAATGATGTGTGGGATAATCTTAATATGATTAGAATATAAAAACCTTCAAGATAGAGTCTTTGTGTGTTTTGTTCACTTCTGTCTCCTCAGGGACTAAAAAGTGTCTGGCATGTGATAGATGCTCAACACATATGAATGGATAGATGGATGAGTATGTGCTAGACAGATACCAGAGTGTGTGTTTGCCCAGCCTTGTGCAATCCTAAACTAATGAATGTTTTCATGTCATAGTGATTAAGAGTATAAATTCTGGCACCAGCCAACTCAAATCTGCTTCCTGGCTATGGGTCCTGGGGCAGTTTACTTACTTCTCTTTTCCTCAGTTTCCTCATCTATATAGTGGGTTGTTGCTGTACAAATTTCATTGGTTTATTGTGAATATTAAATTAAATAATGTTTGTAAAGCACTTAGGAGAGTATCTGCCTTGCCTATACTATGCTACATGTGAGTGATAAATAAATGATTCGATAAATAATAAATAAGTCAATAAATGAGACCTTTCTTTGGCTACTACTAATTGTACTAGGAGTGGACACACAACCCAAAGACAGACATCCATTGGCTGAGCTTGGCTGACATTGTCATGATTTTGGTTTAGCTCAAAAAGAGTTAAGCCAAATTCCTCTTTTAGGTAGTTATAACCGGAAAATTGAGAACTTAAGTCAGTCAGCTATGAAAAGGGGGTTTCACAGCCCAGGGAAGAGGGTAGTCCTCAAAGGATGCAGGCGACAAGGGATGCCATTGACCAGGGCAGCGATGAGAGTGGAGCATGTTGTGCAAAGAGAAAAGGAGAAAATGTGGAGGGTGGAGAGAGGACAGGATGCCAGGGTGGGGGTTAAGCCATGTTGAGTGGCTCCCCCAAACCCCATTCTTTTTGTTTGTTTGTCTTGTGAAACAAAGGACATGGTATGATTCATCATTTACAATAACTAGTTTGCCATGCCTTAATTTATTCCTTTTTGGCAAATGGCTATTTGTTTAGGGGAAAAAAAAACCCACCTGTTGTATAGATTGAGAGAGTAGAGGCAGTAGCGGGTACAAGGGAGGATAAGTTGACATCTGGCCCCTCATACTCAGGTAGTGTTATGTGGCTTACAAAATTGTGAAGAAAGAAATCCATTACAAAGCTATGTTTGTCTGTTTAGTACAGAGTCAAGTATTCTTGGATAATTCAGTGGTGCTTGAGAACATCATATGTTATGGTATAAGTGAGTAAATCAATAAGGAAAGGTTAAATTGTATTTACGGTGGTTTTTTTTTTTTTTTTCTTCAGCTAAGGTAGAGAGGCATGCAGTTCATTTTGAAGGTTTCCTTTAGCATCAGGTAAAGTTTAATCAGTTTGGACATTGTATGAATCAGTATGCTTTCAGTTGTAAGTGATAAAAACCCTCCTTGAACATCTTGGCTTTTGTAACCTGCAGTTCAGGACAGAGCTGGCTTTGGGCAAAGCAGAACCCAGGAGGTTAAAGGGAGACTTCTTAGGGCTTTGTTGCTTGCTCCAAGTCTACATGGTTGGGGCCTTTGGATAAAAATGAGAAGAGGCAATCTTCTTCCCAATGTCCATAAGTAAATTTAAGCGAAAGATCGCAGGTCCTGCTTAGGTCACATACCTGTTTCTAGGTTTATCACTATATCCAGGGGGAGGATGACTCAGGTTGGTTCAGTCTGAGTCACATGCTTCATCTGGGGCAAGGGAGCCAGGATACCAAGAGTGACAGCCCAGCCCAGGCCCTGCAGAGTGGAGGAGGGGAGGCCCCACTGGGGAGGAGTGCTGGCAGGCAGAGACAACACTTCCACTCCAGGCAAATGAATGGCATAGTGTTTGTTATTCAGGAAACCACTCCTCCAGAGCTGTGCTCTCTTGATGCCAGATAAATGAGTTTTCACACTATTCGGAATTACTTACTCTCTTTGAAAACATGTAAAATAAAAACTGTGACGCATTTTTAAAAAATTACTTACACTATCATTTTTAAGTCAATTTTTTCATGCTTAGACTGTAATGGAAAGGGACCTTTTAAAAAAAAACAAGCTTTTAAACCACAATAATAATCATGTTCTCCCATTTCTACCTTTCAAATCTTACGATCTTGGAAAGCTGAAACCAATCTGGAGGAGGACTTGGAACTGTGAGTTCAGAATACTCTTCAGTTAGGATGCTCAGGATGAGGACCTTTTGTCATCCTTTACTTACAGTCACTGCAGAAAAAATGACTGGCATAAAGGTTCTCTGGTTTTGTTCTGCCACATTAACCAAGATGTGTAAATGTCATAAGTGAACTATCGATATTGTTTAAGTGGTCTAGTGAGACTGTTGCAGCCCGCAAGTTATCCCCAGGAAAGCTTAACCTACCTTCCTTCCATAAATAAAGCATCCTCTGTATCTTGTAAATTAGCTCAACCTCTCCAGTCAGTCGGTATGGACTGTCTTTTTTTTTTCACCCTAAAAGACTTTGCTGCTTGAAATTGGAATGCAGAACTAATATTGTGATTTTTGTTTGTTTTACCGGTTGATACAATGATAAAGAAAGATTGCAGGCTCAAAGCAAAATTCTCTGATTACCCTTTCTAGTCTAATTAGAATTTATAGGAAATGTGGCTTTCTGTTAGGTGTTCCATGCCAGACATGAAAGATCTATTTGTCTTTCCTTCCTGTTACTGTGTGCCTGGCCAGATTGTTTCATGCTATTAGCAATTGGGTTACCTGGTACAGTGTATGAAATTTTCTCTCTTGGATTTTACAATAGGCATATGCTCTATTCAGTTTTTAAAACAAGTGCAGCAAGTTTGAAAACAGGTCTCCAGAAGTTGTTTTTTTTTTTTTAACCTTTTCTTTTATATCGGACTTATAAAGACAGTAACAAATATACTTAGTGTTCTAGAAATATTTTTATGTGGGGTCTATTTGAAGACTATCTGTTACCAGGTAGACATTGTGATAGGAAAGGAGCCAGGAGGAAATTTCCAATTTACAGATCTTTTTTTTAATGTCTGCTTTGAAAGTTACATTTTAAAAATCCTATGACTGGGCGCAGTGGCTCACGCCTGTAATCCCATCACTTTGGGAGGCCAAGGTGGGAGGATTGCTTGAGCCCAGGAGTTTGAGACCAGCCTGGGAACACAGTGAGACCTCGTCTCTGAAAATTATAATAATAAAAAATAAATGAAATATTATAAAATCTTATGACTCATGTGAGTTGCTAATTCGTTCTGTCTCTGCCCCTTCCAGTATTAGTTAAATGTCTATACCAGAGTCCAAGCGGTGCAGGGCCACAGGGAATGATCCTGATGGGCGTCCCTGGGTCCTGCTTCACAGAGTGCAGAGTCTGTGCAGAGTAACAACTCCTTGAACATGTTTGCTCAACCTGCATTCTCAGGAAAAAGTGGTTAAATGTAAACCGATGCGGTGATAGGGTCTTTGATAGAGGCGATAACCAAGGACAAGTAAGACATTTAGAAAGATAAGTGTATATGGAGCTAAAGTCTAACAAGTTTATTGTTGTTCCCCCCTGAAGGAACATTCTGTTTTCTTTCCTGCAGTGGTCACTGACCTCTGGCTGAGGAAACAGTGGTGGCTGTTTTAAGGAGACCACCCAGTGCTGTGCATAAGCTTTCTATGAACCTCTGACTGCCATATTCAGATCCTTGGTGATTTACTGAAGAGTTTAAGATGCTTTCTAGAGAGACTGGGCAGGCTTACTAGGCTTCCTGAGTCTTAGCTGCTCCTCCCTCAGGGCTTGCCTCAAATCTTCCTCTCCAGAGAAAACGTCCCCCAGTACTTCCACGGAACCTGGAGTGGACTTTACCACCTGAATTTCTGTGTCATGCTAATACTGTTAGCACTTGTTTTCATATTGTTCTCTTATCCGGTTCTCTGGTATTGTGTGAATGTACATTTGCCTCCCCAATTATGTCATCCCACCAATTCAGTTGGTAGAGTGTTTTCAAAAGAAATATTTTATCATCTCGTTTGATATTCACAAAAGCCCTGTGAGACAAGTACAGCCGGAGCCTGTGTTTGTAGATGAGTTGAATCACAGAGTCAGATATTTATGGGGCATTGGCTCCAACGGCCATGCACTGAGATGGGCGGATGGGTACAACAAGTTGCATATTCATTATCTGAAATGCTTGGACATAAGTGTTTCCATATTTTAGATTTTTTTTGATTTTGTAATTTTTGCATTTTACTTACCAGGTGAGCATCCCAAATTAAAAAATCTGAAATCCAAAATTCTCCAGTGGGAGTTTCCTTTGAGCATCATGTCGATGCTCATAAACTTTTAGATTTTGGAGCATTTCAGATTTTTGGATTTGTTATGTTTTTCCTGTAATAAGTGTACTATACAATATCCTTGTTGCATAGATGCTTACAATCTGGCAATCGAGGGAAGTTATAGACAATTATCCAAAATTGTTACAATTTATTTGTAGCACTTTGGGAGGCTGAGGTGAGAGGGTTGTCTGAGCACACAGATTTGAGACCAGCCTGGGCAACTTGGCAAGACCTCATCTCTGCAATAAATCAAAAGAAAAAAAAAACAGCTGATGTGGTAATGTGTACCTGCAGTTCTGGCTACTTGGAAGGCTGAGGTGGAAGGTTCACCTGAGTCTAGCAGGCCAATGTTGGGGTGGCCATGAGCGTGCCACTGCATTCCAGTCTGGGTGATGGAGTGAGACCCCAACTCAAAATGAATAAATAAATAAATAAAATACAATAAAAAAATAAAGTGGGAAGAGAATTACTATTGGGATAGAAACAGTTTTTTGGAGGAGGAGGGTCATGAACGTGCTAGATCTCAACCAATGGGTAAGACTTTGACAGTTGCGGGACATCGTTGTCAGGGGGACAACAGTTACAGCAAAATAAATATAGAGGCCAGGTTCAGTGGCTCAGCCTGTAATCCCGCACTTTGGGAGACTGAGGTGAGTGAATTGCCTGAGCCCGTGGGTTCGAGACCCTCCTGGGCAACTTGGCGAGACCTCATCTCTACAATAAATCAAAAAATTAGCTGGGCGTGGTAGCACGCGCCTGTAGTTCCAGCTACTTGGAAGGCTGAGGCGGAAGGATTGCCGGAGCCCAGCAGGTCGAGGCTGCGGTGGCCGGGAGCGGCCACTGCACTCCAGTCTGGGCAACAGAGTGAGACTCCAACTCATAAATACATAAATAAATAAATATAGAGTACAAGCCATGTTTTGATAAGAGGAAGTAGGACCATTTGCCTGAAGTTGGGGAGTATGTTTTGAGAAACAGGAAAGAAATAGATCACAAGCTCAAGGTGGGATCAAATGATGGAGGACTTGGTTGCCAGGGCAATGATTTTGTTTGGGTCAGGAATGTGTTTGAGGTAGGGATTAATGTGACAAAGGTGGTGGGGATGAGAAAGGTCGGGGGACTGCTGCAGAGGCTATCTGATGGGGACTTGGACAGGGGTGACAGGGGTGAAAACAGGAAGAAATGTAGGTGTGAGAGAGATTGTGAAGGAAGAAAGGGCAACCCCAGTTAAGTGATGGGGCAGTTGATGGGGTTGTGTAGAGGGATGTAGACTTGAAAACTGATAAAGCGTCATTATTATTATTGTTTTTTGAGTTGGAGTCTCACTCTGTTGCCCAGGCTCGCGTGCAGTAGCACATTCATGGCCACCGCAGCCTCAACCTGCTGCACTCAGTTGGTCCTTCTGCCTTAGCCTTCCAAGTAGTTGGAACCACAGGCGTGTGCCACCATACTCAGCTAGTTTTTTTATTTGTTGTAGAGATGAGGTCTTGCCAAATTGCCCAGGCTGGTCTTGAACCCCTGGGCTCAGGCATTCCTCTAGCCTCCGCCTCCCGAAGTGCTGGGTTTACAGGAGTGAGTCACCGCACCTGACCTACACCATCATTCTAAGAAAAAACATATTTCTAGAAGAACATATTGGCAATGATGTACTGATAGGTAGCATATTGAAGGGATTTGGTTGCATTCACAGGGATAAATTGTGGACAATTTTGTATTTGACTTCTCTCACATCCTCCATAGCAACCAACACAGAGCAGGCCACTTTACAAACACTCTTGACTTCAGCAATGAGATTCTTAGTTGGCTTGTAGTAATTGAGATGAAGCTGGACTGAATCTGAAGTGTAATAGGAAAAGAGAATGGACAATGAATATTTAAAATATTTATGGAAACAAATGCTTTTTGAGCACTGTCACAAGCTTGAAAAGCATCCTTTTATAATTAAACAATTGAGAAGCTCATTAAAAAACTGTTTTCAGCTATTGATTGATTGAGTCGAGGTCTTTATCTGTTGTCCAGGCTGGAGTGCCATGGCACACTCATGATTCACCACAGCTTCCACCTCCTGGGTTCAGGCAATCCTTCTGCTTTAGCCTCCAGGTAGGTGGGATACAGACATGCCACCATGTTTGGCTAATTTTTAAGCATTTCTTGTAGAGACAAGGTCTCACTATGTTGCTTGGACTGGTCTTGAACTCCTGGGTTCAAGTGATCTTCCTGCCTTGGCCTCCCAAAATGCTGGGATTACAGGCATGAGCCACCAGTTTTCAGCAATTTATTATAAAAGGTTCTCTACAGACTTTTATTAAAACACCTTTTGAACTTTGTTGAATATATTAAAAATTATAGTTTCTTTAACATTTTCATTATATGACACTGATAAAAGATGTAATATATGAACAAAGGGATTCAAGCATTTAAACTGATTGTCCAAATATTAAATTGAAAAGTAAATATATATTATAAATCTTTTATAGAGGACTATAACTAATAACTTGAAGGTCATTTTCTGAATCTTATCAAGTCTTGTTTTATTTTTTATTATTTATTTATGTCAATAGTTTTAGGGGGCGCCAATAGTTTTTGATTACGTGGTTGCATAGTAGAGTGGCACAGAAGTATGGGCTTAAGTGTACCCCCACCATCACCTGTGCACATTGTACAAGATAGGTGACTTTTTGTTCCCTCACCCCTTTATCCCTGTTCCTTCTGAGTCTCCAGTGCCATTATACCATTCTAGATCCCTTTGCAGTTCTTTAGTTGAGCTCCTATCTATAAGTGAGAACATGTAGAATTTGGTTTTCTGTTCCTGCATTAGTTCACTTAGGATGATGTCTCCAATTCCCCATCCAAGTTGCTGCAAAGACATTATTTTATTTTTTGTGGCTGAATAGTATTCCATGGTGTGTGTGTGTGTGTGTGTGTGTGTGTGTGTGTGTGTGTGTGTGTGTGTCACCACATTTTCATTATCTACTGATCAGTTGATAGGCATTTAGGTTGATTCCACATCTTTGGAATTATGAATTGTGCTGCGGTAAACATCTGAGTGCAGGTGTCTTTTTAGTATAATGATCTCTTTGTTCCTTTGGGTAGATACCTAGCAGTGGGATTGCTGGATCAAATGGTACATCTATTTCTAGTTCTTTGAGAAATATCCATACCAATTTTCACAGAGGTTGTACTAATTTACGCTCCTATAAACAGCGTAAAAGTGTACCCTTTCCATCTCATCTGGGCCAACATCCATTGTTTTTTGATTTTTTAAAATAATAGCCATTTTTACTGGTATAAGGTAGTATCTCATTGTGGTTTTAATTTGCATTTCATTTCCCTAATGATGAATGACGTTGAATATTTTTTCATATGTTTGTTGGCCATTTATGTATCTTCTTTTGAGAGATTCATGTATTTTGCTCACTTTTTATTGATGTCATCTGCTTTTTTTTCTTGCTGATTTGTTTGAGATCTTTGTAGATTCTGGATATTAGTCTTTTGTCAGATATATAGCTTGTGAATATCTTCTCCCATCCTGTAGGTTGCCTATTTACTCTGTTGATTATGTCTTTTGTTGTGCAGAAGCTTTTTAGTTGAATTAAGTCCCACTTATATTTTTGTTTTTGTTGCATTTTCTTTTGGAGTGTTAGCCATAAATTCCTTGCCTAGGCCAGTGTTCAGAATAGTTTTTCCTAGGTATTTTTCTAGGGCTTTTGTTTGAGGTCTGACATTTAAGTTTTTTTAATTAATCTTGAATTAATGTTTGTATATGGTGAGCAACGAAGATCAAGTTTCGTTTTTCTGGATGTAGCTATTCAATTTCCCCAGCACCATTTATTGAATAGGATGGGCTTTCCCCAGTTATATTTTTGTCTGCTTTGTCAAAGATCAGTTATAGGTATTTGGGTTTATGCTCTATTCTGTTCCATTTGTTCATGTGTCTGCTCTTGTACTGGTACCATGCTGTTTTGGTTATTATATCCTTGTAGTATAATTTTCCATTTATTTGTTTATCTAATCAGTTTCACTTTTTCACCCAGGTGGGCATACAGTGGCATGATCACAGGTCATTGTAGCCTCCATCTCCTGGGCTCAGGCGATCCTTCCACCTCAACATCCTGCATAGCTGAGATTGCAGGCACACACCACCATGCCTGGCTAATTTTTAAATTTAAAAATTTTTTTTTTTGGTAGAGTTGAAGTTTTGCTATGTTGCCTTGGCTGGTTTTGAATTCCAGGGTTCAAGCAATCCGCCCACCTTGGCTTCCCAAAGTGCTGGGATTACAGGTGTGAGCCACCACACTCTGTCCCTTGTATTATAATTTGAAGTCAGGTAACGTGATGCCTCCAACTTTGTTCCTTTTGCTTAGGATTGCTTTGGGTATTCTGGCTCTTTTTAAAATTTTAAGATTGTTTTTTCTAGTTCTATGAAAAATGATGTTGGTAGTTTGATAGGGCTTGCATTGAATTTGCAGATTACTTTGTGTAATATGGCCATTTTAACAATGTTGATTCTTCCGATTTGTGAGCAGGGAATGTTTCTCCATTTGTTTATGCCCTCTACAATTTCTTTTATCAGAATTTTATAGCTGTTCTTGTAGAGATCTTTCACCTCCTTAGTTAACTATATTCTTCAGTCTTTTAGCTTTTTGGCAGCCATAGTAAATGGAATTGAGCTCTTGATTTGATTCTCAGCTTGGTCGCTCTTGGTGTATAGCAGTGCTGCTGATTTGTGTGTGTTGATTTTATATCCTGAAACGTTACCAAATTCATCTATCTGGTCCTGGAGTCTTTTGGAGGAGTCTTTAGTATTCTCTAGGTATAAGATCATATTGTCGGCATACAGAAATAGTTTGATTTCTTCTTTTCCAAATTGGATATGCTTTCTTTTCCTTGCCTGATTGCTCTGGCTAGGACTTCCAGTACTATGCCTTCTGGTGCCAGGTCTTGTTTTAGCTCAAAATAACATAATTCCTTGTCTTTAGGAGTCCTGAGGACTATTTTCAAAAGCACAATGAAAACAACAACAAAAATGTATAACTCTTCCAACATATTAAGTACAAAATTTACTCTTGTATGTTTATTCCCACTTCATTTGTTCGAAAAGTGTTTATTGAATTTATACTATGTTCAAGCAATAGGTGCTGGGGATAGAGAGGTAGGTAAGACTGTGAGTAGTACCAAGTCCACCTAGGTTTAGTTAGACACCTAGACATCATTCTAGTAAGTGGTTCCTAAGTGAATTATTCCCCAGACAAGCAACAGTAGCATCATCTGGAAACACGGAGGCATGGCCCAGCAATGTGTTTTCACAATTTCTCCTGGTGATTCTGATACAGGTCTAAAGTTTGAGAACCACAGACTCTTAACCTGGTCTTTCATCGAAGGAACTGTTTGTCTCCTTTTCATTCTATGTGTTTTATTTTATGCATTTAAAAACATTTTGAAGACTGGATGCAGTGATTCTCACCTTTAATCTCAGCACTTCAGGAGGTCAAGGTGAGAGGATTGCCTGAGCCCATGGGTTCAAGACTAGCCTAGGCAACTTATAGAGGTGAGACCTCATCTCTATAATAAATGAAAAAATGACCCGGGCATGGTGGCGCATACCTACAGTTCCAGGTACTCAGAAGGCTGAGGTGGAAGGATCACCTGAACCCAGCAGGTTGAGGTTGCAGTGGCCGTGAGTATGATACTGCACTCTATCCTGGGTGACAGTAAGACTCTGACTCAAAAAAAAAATTTGAGGAGGATTTATAGGCCCCACCAAACTCATTCTCCCCACTGTTACCAAAGCGACTACCCTTAAGTGCTAATCGTTTAGCTCCTTAAAATCTCAAGTCGTTGGTCACATGGGATCAAGTCCAAGTTCTTTCATATGTCTTGCAAGGCGTTTCCATAGTCTGGATCTTGTCTGTTTTTCCAAGATCTCCTCCTATGCTTTTTAACATATGCCCTGTACTTTAACCTTGACGGAAGTCATTCCACATTTCCTTTTTTTAAAAAATTTTATTTTATTTTAGAGATGTGACGTACAAGTAAGGATTAACTACATAAGCTAGCTGCATACAAGTAAAGTCTGGGCTTCTAACTGGCCCTCACTTCCCCTGGTAGTGGACCAGGTACCCTTTGTGTTGCCACGTGTCTTCCTCCCTTCCTCCCTCCTTCCCTCCCTCCCTCCCTTCCTCCCCTCCACACTTCCTTGATTGTACCATGGCATCTAAACTTTTGCATTGGCTATTCCTTTCATCTGAAATATCCCTCTCTTTCTTCTTTGCCTGGTAAGCTGTTCATGCTTATGTTCTGTAATCAGATGCTTCTCAGAACAAAGTTAGGGTGCTCTAATATCTGAACTATCAGATTGTCTTCTGTATACGCTTATCTGTATACTTTTTATCTTTTGTATATTTTTATCTCCAAATAATCATTGTAAAAATTATTTGAGCACAGATTTCATATTTAAAAAATCTTTGGTGCCAGAGTCCTTTTAGATGGGTTACTTAGATGTGTAGTTGCCATAGAGAGGTAGTTTTTCACCCCTAAATGCTCATACCTTTGGGAAGCAAGCCAACAACTGGTGCAGACCTGGCCAACAGTGTACCATCATTCAGGCAGGAAGCAGAAGATGACGTCTCTTGTGGTCACCACAAGGTGGGTATTGGATGAGCGCTCTGTAATTAGTCTCATCGCTTGGTTGCCAGGCTGCTGGGGGCCAAAACACATTTGAGGTATTGTGGTTTGAGTTCTTTTCCTCCCTCGATACTATGAGCTGCTCTCCGATGACAGGATACAGAGATGGTTGGGACTCAACCACAGGGAATGGTTCTAAAAAATGTTGGAGTCCTACCCCCAATATAAAAATCATACATACTCGTTAAAATCTAGAAAGACAGGAAAAAATGTGATGAAAACAGATTATGTGTTGCTCTATCTGTAGTTTCTTTTTAATGAAACTAACTTTAAACAACTTTATTCCATGTATATTTTTAATTTTCAAAATCAAGCTTATGTAATTTTATAATCTTATTCATTATACTATAAACTTGTCATTATAAACTCTTAATACATATTTTTATGGCTCATGATAGTCCATTGAATTGATGTGTCTTTGCTTACTTATATAATTCTAATATAATGGAATATTAAGGTGATTGTCCAATTTCTTTCTCTGTAAATAAAACTAAAGTGAATATAAGGAATTGTGTGTGTGTATGTGTGTGTGTGTATGTGTTTTTTATTAGTCTCTATAGCCTGGTATATACCTAAGTATGCCAGCAATTGCTCTTGAACTGCATCTATTTTACATTAATCAAATACTTATTGAGCACTGGAACAATGCCGGATAGCCTGTCTCTTACCTATGAATGTAGAGTATCCAGATCTGCTACTTGTGAAGACTACATCATATAAAGGAGCATTTAAATAATTTTATGTGGTTTTTATAGTCTCTATTATAGAATGTCATGGTGTGAGATAAGAACAGGCTTTAGCTTTCTGGCTTATGAATCAAGTAGGGTTGTAATTAGCCGAATATTAAAAAATGGATACAGTTTATAATTCTTTGATGCCATACATTTTTTTTGGCAAATTAAAATGTAAGTCCGGATGTGATTTTTTTTCTTTTTCATTATGTCTCAGAAATGCAAACTTTTTTAAGATTGTTCATGAAATTATATCTCATAATTGCCTGGTAAGTTCTAAATGTATAGTTCTTCTGGACTGAGAAGGATGAGGGAAAACTGAAGGGAAGACTAACGCTTGACAGAGTGTCTTTGTGGCAGACACAATGAGTGGGAGGCTATTTCCTCCCAGCCATCCCAAGAGGTTGGTATTGAGATTTCCACTGCAGAGATGAGGAAGCGGAAGGTCAGTAAAGTGAATGTCAAGATTATACAGCTTGCTAGTCTGTCAGCTTCCAAAGTCCACGCTCTCTGTTATTCCTGGGTGCCTTGGGTTATGTGAGCCCTGTGAAAACAAACTGGGCCATGATTCCCATGGGAGGTGATGTTCTATCCTAATTCTAGGGCTTTGCTGTCTATGTGTGGTTCTTTATATTTAGGCTTAAATAAGTTACATTTAAATAAAATTAAAGATTTAGTTTCTCTACTGCACTACACACATTTTAGGGGCTCAGTTGTCACGTGTGGCCAGTGGTTGCCACATTGGATTGTGCAGATCTAGAACATTTTCATGATCCCAGAAAGTTCTCTTAGACGATGACGGTCTCGAGGCTCTCTCTGGAAGAATTCTTAGAGTCTGCTGTCCAGTGTCTCTATGAACAGAATCACTGATAAACCCAGAAATACTTCTTTGGGATCCTGACTTATACTTGCTCCTAGCTGCTCATTCACTCACACATCTTTTTGAACTCTGGAATCTACACTGTCCACATTACGGGGCTCCTGACTGAAGGAGAGCAGAGGGCTTGCATAACACACAAGTTAGCAATTTCAGCATAACCATAATACGAGTTTATATGGAGTATTACCCTAAAACATTGTGTGTGTGTGTGTGTGTGTGTGTGTGTGTGTGTACACCTTGAGAAGAAGACTAGTGATTTCTGTTTCTTTGCATGATATAGTAAGTCCCCTGGGTACAAATGAGTTCTGTTCCAAGAGCGCATTCGTAAGTCCAGCAAAATTAGCCTAAGTACTCAACAAACGCAATTGGCTATATAGTACTGTACTATAATAGGTTTATAACACTTTGTACACAAATAATACATAAAAAGCAAACACATACACACAAGAAAACATTTTTAATCTTACAGGACAGCACATGACAATGTATGCCAGGCACATGAACTAAATATGCAATGCACATTTGCATCTTTGAAAGTTTGCAACTTGAAAGTTAATATGTAGAGGACTTACTTTAAATGCTAAACTATATCTTTCCCAGGTACAGATTATTTTTATTTTACATTTGCATAATGTCACTCAACACCAGGTGTCAATTCAGTTGGGGAAGGGTAAACCAAAATAGAGAGAACTTGGTGTGAATCAAAATTCACAGTATACACTGGTTATTAATTATAATATAATTATAATATATATATAATATATTATATAATATATAATATATAATATAAATATAAATATAATTATAAGATTATTAATTAATCTTCCAGTCTGGGCAACATACTGAGACCTCATCTTTAAAAAATAAAATAATAATAATAATAATGATAATAATAAAGCCAGGTGTGGTGGCTTATGCCTGTAGTCCCAGCAACTTGGGAGGCTCAGGAGTTTGGATGCCTTCAGTCCAGGCATTCAAAGTTGTGGTAAGCCATGATTATGCCACTGCAATCCAGTCTGGGTGACAGAGTGAGACCCTGACTCAAAAACAAACAAAAACCAACTAATTCTTAATATTCTCAGGATACTTTAATGATGCAGGGAATAGACTTTTTTAAAGGACTTTTTTGAGGTATACATACAAAAAAGATTTAACCTACTATGTGTATATTTGATTGTTTTGGCACAGATGACAGAGTCATATAAAAGAAAAAAATAATTTACTGCTGAGCTCCAAGAAGTCATTTTTACCTCTCTGAGCTTTATCAACTTTCTTTTCAGTTTCTTCATCAATAAGTTGGAATATAACAATAAGTTTGAGAAACTTCTAGTGCTATGCAAATGTCAGTGTGGTATTGTTCATTGGTCCCATCTTTTCTGTACCTGTTTTAAATCTGAAGAGCAGTAAGGTGTTAAGTGTGCTCCTGGTTGTGCGTGTCTCCGACCTGATATAGCTGCAGTGAAGCCTCTTGTTCTTAGTTAGAGGGGCAATAGTGATGAAATTGATATGAAAAATACGTTGGGTAAGAGAAATCTTGATTCCCTGCCCTGTGTCAGCTGTCTTCTCTTTAAGAACTTGTTTACAGCTGGGAGTGGTGACTCTCGCCTGTAATCCCAGCACTTTGGGTGGCAGAGGCGAGAGGATTGCTTGAGTCCAGGGCTTCAAGGCCAGTCTGGGAAACTTGGCGAGACCTCATCTCTACAATAAATCAAAAAATTAGCCTCCTGTGGTGTCACATTGGGTGGCGGAGGCGAGAGGATTGCTTGAGTCCAGGAGACCAGTCTGGGAAACTTGGCGAGACCTCATCTCTACAATAAATCAAAAAATTAGCACGTGTGGTGGGACGTGCTTTCAGCTACTTGGAAGACTGAGGCACAAGGATTGCCTGAGCCCAGCAGGTTGAAGCTACAGTGGCCGTGAG
The DNA here is from genome assembly GCA_027257055.1 of Cephalopachus bancanus. Classification (NCBI taxonomy): domain Eukaryota; kingdom Metazoa; phylum Chordata; class Mammalia; order Primates; family Tarsiidae; genus Cephalopachus; species Cephalopachus bancanus. Next base: position 6,984,458 of record JAPVLO010000073.1, read on the forward strand.
TGTGCCACTGCATTCCAGTCTGGGCCACAGAGTGAGATTCCTACTCTAAATAAATAAATAAATAAATAAACAAACAAATAAAACTTGTTCACTTGTTCATTCTGAGTCAATGTTCCTTGGAGATGAGAGAGTCTTTATATCATGGGGGAATAAATATCAATGTCTGTCTTAGTAGATCTATAGCAGTGGACAGTCGTCTTGATCTATTGCAGACTATACTTTATGTATCTTTATTTATTCAGAGGGACTGAAGTTGTTTAATACTTTTACTATGTAGGCCTAGAAGGATATCGTGACAGATGTGAAACCAACGTAGAACTTCATGTTAATCAGCATTTCAGAAAGCAAGCACAAAGAAAAAGGAGTCATTCAAACAATAACAACATAGTATGGAGATGTCACTCTTAGCAGTGAAAGCAGCAGTATCTTGTTTAGTGATCATTAATTCTCAAACTTTCTTCATGTATGGTGTTATTTAAAGGTTACTTATTCTTTTTACCTGAAGAAGTGTTTAAAATTGGCTACATCATTCAATTGCTTCTACAGGTAGTTTGCCACTCTATCAAAGTGATCCATTTTTGTTATTGCTAGCTTTTAACTTAGAGGCTGAAATATTTTGCTACCTTCTACTATCCTCTGAAGCACCTGCTTGTGATGCCTTGCACACATTGCTTGCTTATTTGATAACTGGGGTTGGCAGAAATTGGAGGGCAATTCTTTTGATTTGCTAGGACAATGTGTCCTTCACACATATCCCACATTCTATATTGGAACTGGCAATTAATTTTCTAGTTGGAATAATGTTATAAATAATGGGTTGGTTCCCAGAATGGTTCTCCAGCTTCCCCATAACATGGCTTAGCTGATGGAGAACACACATGCTATTAGCTGAAGGTGCTCTCAAAAATGGGCTCAGAGCTAATGTACACAGATAACAACTGATAAATTGGGTAGTGCCTATTCATTTTTATAGGTTCAAGTCATTGATATCATTTGTTAAATTTTAAGTTGTTTCTGATATCTCAACGTATGAGCCTTTTTCCCTTCATAAGAACTTTAACCTTAAATCTGAAACTAATAAAAATTTAGCAGCTGGTGGAAGCTAAACAATTTAATTTTGTCTGCTTATTTACCAAAGTTGTGTTGACTTTTAAAAATTAACACTGTGGTTTTAGGCTTTATTCTTTCAATTAAATGTAAGTTTTAAATTTTTAAATTTTATTTACTTATTTTTTGAGGCAGAATCTTGCTCTGTCACCCAAGCTGGAGTGCAGTGGCACCATCCTAGCTCACTTTCCTAGGCTCAAGTGAACTTCCGGCCTTAGCCTCCGAGTAGCTAGGACTACAGGTATATTCCACCACACCTGGTTAATTTTTAAACATTTTTGGTAGAGATAGGGTCTCATGTTGTTGCCCAGCTGTTCTCAAACTCCTGGGCTCAAGCAATCCTCCCTCCTCAGCCTCCCAAAGTGTTGGGATTATAGGTGTGAGTCACCACACTTGGCTATATTTTAAGTATACATTTTAAATTACCATTTGCAGTGGTCTTCTTTGATTAATTAATACTTTTTTTAGTGTTGTAAGGAGAATTACATAAAAACTCAGGAAGTCAGTACATAGTAATGGTAACAAAGGCATAAGTCTAAGAATTTATTGTGCTACATTCTGCAAAGATAAATATAATTTATTGTAAAACAGTATTGAGGTAGAAAGACTACAGAATAACATTTCCCATTTGTCATTCCAAACTCAGTAGTCTTATTTACTTTTTTTTTTGAGTTGGAGTCTCACTCTTGTCGCACAGGCTCGAGTGCAGTGGTATGCTGCCCACGGCCACTGCAGCCTCGACCTGCTGTGTTCAGGTGATCCTTCCATCTCAGTCTATCAAATAGCTGGAACCACAAGCATGCACCACCACAACTGGCTGAATTTTTTTTTTTAATAACTGTAGAAACGAGGTCTCGCCATGTTGCTCAGTCTGATCTTGAGCCCCTGAACTCAGGCTAGACATTTACTCTTACAGTAACCTTAATCTTAAGAAACATTCATGGACCTTAATCTTAAGAAACATTCATGGGCCGGGCTTGGTGGTTCAGCCTGTAATCCCAGCACTTTGGGAGGCCGAGGCGAGCGGATTGCCTGAGCCCCCAGGTTCGAGACCCACCCAGGCAACTTGGTGAGACCTCGTCTCTACAATAAATCAAAAATTAGCTGGGCTTGGTAGCATGCTTCTGTAGTTCTGGCTGCTTGGAAGGCTGAGGTGAGAGGATCGCCGGAGCCCAGCAGGTTGAGGCTGCAGTGGCCGGGAGCGTGCCACTGCTCTCCACTCCACTGCATCTCCACTGGGTGATGGAGTGAGACTCCAACTGAAAAAAAAAAAAAAGAAAAGAAACATTCATGACTTCTCATATTTTACCACTTGAGATGTACTTGCTAGCTTAGGGTATATAATTTATAAATGTAGTCTTAAGAATCAATACTTTGGTATGTTTTAATTGGCAGATGAGTGGGTTGTCGTGATTTAAAATCGATGACAGAGACATTTGGACTGCATATGCTTTGTCTGTTGTTTTTCAGTTGCATAGAGGAAATAGAGCGCTTCTCAGTACTGCAAGCTAAGAATTGCTGCACACATGGCCTTCCTGCTGGACTCTGTGACTTGCACCTCATCACACCACAGAGCTGTATCTTTAGGAGGCGTGCTGTGTGGCATGTGGGTCCAATTATCATCACCATGACTATTTCATTTGATGGAAAATCTGTAGCAAATCAAGAATATTAAGCCTGTTTGTTAATATTGAAGTTCTTAGCAGCCAGCTGTGCTGAAACTGTTTGTTGCTTTTATTTATAGACGAGTTAAATGCTAATACTTTCTGTCATGGAATGGACTTATTGTCCATTTTCTGAGCTTGTTACATAGTAAATGGAAGAGTTATTTTGTCGTTAGTTTTTCTAAAATTAAAGTTCAGTATGTGCCTTTATATAAATATTTTCTTATAAATAGAGCATTTTAGAAAACAGCATTCATTATTCATTTGTATGTCTTTTAATGGATTTTAGTTTTTTGTTTTTGTTTTTAGTTTTTCCTCTGTCTTATATGCGACTACGTCTCAAGTTATTGCATGTTAGCTTCAATCAACTGGAGATAGTTTTTTTGTTTTGTTTTTAAATCAGCAGTTTTGTGTTCTAGTTAAAGATACATGGATCTATCTTCTGTATTTGTGTGAGTGCCTTTCTTTTCCATCATGCTGAATCTAAATCAGTTTATTTGATAATCAGGTTTCTGTAGGTGGGTGGATCATTAGAAATCTTTTTTTTTTTGAGTTGGGGTCTCACTCTCACCTAGGCTGGAGTGCAGTCTATCACTGCAGCCTCGATCTCCTGACCTCCTGGGACTTCTTCTACCTCAGCCTCCTGAGTAGCTGGGACAGTAGGGCATGCATCACTATGCCCCACTAAATTTTTGTAGGGAGGTGGTCTTGCTATGTTGCCTAGACCGATCTCAAACTACTGGGCTTAAGCGATCCTCCCACCTTGACCTCCCAAAGTGCTGAGATTACAGACGTGAGCCACTGCACCTGGCCATCAAAATCTTTATGTTAAAACATACTTTTTAGTTTGGTTTTTTTTTTTCATGTTGCTACGTGCTGAACTTTCCTCATTATTGAAAAGAACCATCCAGAGCATTCAAAGATCCACAGGAGCAGAACTTTCAGTTGCAGTCTTAGCATCCAAATGGAATTCGGGAAAGGCTGCTGGACCACTGTGTATGACTCATAAGTGCATATTGGTGACAAGCTCCAGACTCCGTGGTATCCCTCTGAATTTCCACTGTGTCTGCCTTCGCATTGAACTCGATATTAAACGGCTCTCTACAACCATCTTTCTTACTCCAGCGGTGTGACAACTGTAGTGCCATGTGTATATTACTGAGTCATTCTCCTTTTTACTACAACTACTAGTAAGTAGCATCTCCTATATTTTGAGCATTCATCCTTTTGTAAGGTGTCGTATTAAGTACCTAACATGCATTATCTTTTTTGCTTCCTACGAATCGCTGAGGTAGATGTTATTATTAATACCATCTTACACACGAAAAAACTGAGGCTGCGTGAGGCTAAAATAGCTGCTGAGGTTGGGCCACCCACTCAGGCTCAGATGCCAAAGCCTCAGGCTTTAACCACTGCATTGCCCTAGCTGCAGGTACAAATCTTTTCTGTTGTAAAACTGCTTCAGAGACATGTATTGCATCATATCTCCTAGGAACTGACTCCAGGGTGTGATAAAAGTCTACAGAATTAAGTTACTCCTCCCTTATTGAAAGTCACTTATTTTATGTGTGTTGTGCTTAGTGGAGATGAGGAAATACTGTTCCCACCTTCCATTTAATAACTGGAGAACCCATCCTTAAGGGATGCATGCAGCTTAAACAAGCAAACCTCCCCAAGCCTTTTAGCATCTCTCATGTGGCTGGGGCTAAGCAGTGCCTTGTAAATAAGTTCTGGGGATTATGTTGCTCTTGCTGATGTTTCTAAGAATGTGGGCAGGAAATGGCGTCTGAATGGAAGCCTTGAGAGGGTGGTCATACATTGGTACTTTGAAAGCCCCTGGGAAGGTGGGGGATGGTGTTTATTTTTTATTTTATTTTATTTTATTTTATTTGAGTTGGAGTCTCACTCCATCGCCCAGACTGGAGTGCAGTGGCCGCTCCCGGCCACCGTAGCCTTGACCTGCTGGGCTCCGGCGATCCTTACGCCTCAGCCTTCCGAGTAGCCGGAACTACAGGTGCGCACTACAACGCCTGGCTGATTTTTGATTTATTGTAGAGATGAGGTCTCGCTGCCCAGGCGGGTCTCGAACCCGTGGGCTCAGGCAATCCACTCACCTCAGCCTCCCAAAGGCGCGGGATTACAGGCTGAGCCACTGAACCCGGTTGGGATGGTGTTTATTAAATCACCCTGGTGCTTAGCTGTGAGAAGCACTGGAATGGAGGGCTTGGAGTGTACTAAGAGCTAGGAGAAGGGATGGCAATGGGTGAGCTGAGCTGATATAGGGGAGAGGCAAAAAACCTGGAATTATCTTTTGGAGGACGGGCCTCTTGTAGTACAGGCTTTCCCCATTAGGTAAGTGTTCTAGGAACCCATCAGCATCAGTGTACCAGCTAGCGTTGTTGTAAGAGGCTGCATTGTAGAAGAAAAGACTCAAGTACTGGCAAGCAGGTTACTGATTCCTCCACTATGACAATGCACCTGTCCACACTGTGCTGAGTATTCAGCAGTTTTTGACCAAAAAACAGCTTGACCCCTGTGTCTCACCCTCCGTATTCACCCAATCTCACCCCAGTGACTTTTTTGTTGTGGTTGCTTCCTCGGATTAAAAAAAAGTCTTTAAAGTCCTTAAAAGGAAACATTTGCCATTGTGGAAGAGGTGAAACACAAACAACAGAAGTACTAAAATGCATTAAAATTGACGAGTTCAAAAACTGTTTTGAACAGTGGAAAAAGCATTTTGATAGGTGTATTACATCCAATGGAGAGTACTTTGAAGGTGACTGAAGTTTAAACATGTAAGCATAAATATACAATTTTATAGTTTTTTGGGGGGTCCCCCCTTATATTGAAGAGCCACCTCAGGGGAAGATCTAGGATTGGAAACTAAGATGCTGAACTGTCAAACCTCAGGAAGCTTGCAAGCGGGATCAAGATTGACTTGCTGTTGAATTGTGGTGGGTTTTGAGTCTTTGTTTGAAGCAAATAACTTGACGCATGTGACTTTATACAGGGCTAAAGCAAAGATAGGACAAGGTTATCTCTAAGGTTGAGAAGCAGAGCCCGAGAGCCAGCTGACTCAAAGATCTTGGAATGGGGTGATGACAGATAAGGGCTTATTCTTGAAGGAAAGATCACTGAGTAACTTGAGCCTCTCCCCACAAATTACCTAATTGTTGGGTAATTTGTAGCTTGATATTTCTGCCAACTGTAATAAAACAATGTGCATTTACCACTACAGTTACATTAGACGTTTTGGGGGCTGCTGTCATTTGAAAGGTAATGTTAGAGCCTTGAGATGAGAAAGTCCTCAATCAGAAAAGCATTTCAAAGCATGCCCTTTGGAGTCAGACCTAAGCTCAACTTTTAGCCTAGGCTTTTACTAGTTATGTTATTTTAAGCAAGTTACTTACCTGCCTTAAAGATCCATTTTCTTTTCTGGAAGATGGGCTGGAAGATAATAAGACTTTCTACAAAGTGCTTTTGGAAGGGTTAGAGGAGATAGTGCATTTGAAGCAGTTGGTTGGGACCTTGCCTGGCCTACAGTAAATAGTCGGTAAATGTCAGCATCTGTTGTCGCTTCAGTGTCTTCCTCATCTTCTAAGCATGTGGTAATAGTACGCCCCATAAACCTTTTCTGGGGACTGCCCTTGGCATATTTTTAAGCCTTTGGGGTTCTTCTTCAGAAACCTGTTTATTGGACAATCAGATCAGGTACCTTGACCTGAACTCATTCCTCCTTCCATTACCAATATTTTTCATCCTTCTTCCAGATGTACTGAGTTCAGGAAGTAGACACATTAGAAATGATATTAACGAGGGGTGAGTTTTATTTTCACAACTTATGTAAACTTGTGTTCTCTTGTCCATGATAGAATGGTTGACCTTCTCTTCTTTGGTAGTCTTATTTTCTGCAAAAATAAAGAAACATTGTATGGTTGTTATAATGTTGTTCTCTCCTCCTTTTCTTTTAAATCTCTTTATAAGTTGTTTCTTTCTTTCAGAGTCTTTATGAAGACCTTGTATTCTCATACACAGAGGGTTTATCAGACCCATGTTGGCGTGATAATGGGAAACTTAGCACGTGTGCTCAGAATCTGTACTCTGAAAGGTCCAGTTGCTGAAAACATGATTGTCTTGCATTTTTCCCCTTAGTGCTGACTTAGATCAGCCTACGGATTCTTTGCTTAAGCATAGAAATAGGGGCATATTGAGGTAGAAAGCCAAGAAACCATAATGACACAGGAATGGCACTGGCATCTTATTACAGAACCTGGGAATGGTCTTGCAATGGCACCATCTTTTACTCCTCAGACATTAATAATTTGGAAGTCTCTATTGACTGGAATGGAAAATTTCCATGGAGAATTTCAATGATCCACATGCCAAAAAGAGCTGTATTAGCGAAGAACTTCTTAAAACTGTGTATGTAAGAAAAGCTCCAACAATCAGGAACAGAGCAAGACAAAGAGGGGAACATATTTGAGACCGTGAACCCTGCAACCAAACTGCTGCAGTTGAATCAAGCTCTGAAACTTAGTGGTTGTAAGACCTTGAGCTGGCTATTCAACCTTTAATGAGTATATTAGTTACTGTCTCATAGGTTTGTCTTGAAGATGACCTGAGTTAACATTTATAAAGTGTTTAGAATGATGCCTAGCACTATATAAGTGTTTTCTAAATAATAAAATACTGAAAATTGGCTGAGCTTGATGGCTTATACTTGTAAACCCAGCACTCTGGGAGGCTGAGGAGGAAGGATTGTCTGATTCTAGGAGTTCGAGACTAGCCTGGGCAACATAGCAAGACCTCGCATCTATTTTTTTAAAAAATTAGGATTGCCCGAGCCCATGGGTTCAAGACCCGCCTGGGCAGCGAGACCTCATCTCTACAATAAATAAAAAAAATCAGCCGGGCGTGGTAGCGCGCGCCTGTAATTCCGGCTACTTGGAAGGCTGAGGCGGAAGAGTTGCCGGAGCCCAGTAGGTCGAGGCTGCGGTGGCTGGGAGTGGCCACTGCACTCCAGTCTGGGTGACAGGATGAGACTCTAACTCAAAAAAAAAAAAAAAAATTTAGCCAGACGTAGTGGCTTGTGCCTGTAGTCCCAGCTACTCGGGAGGCTGAGGTGGAAGGATCACCTGAGTCTAGGAGGTTGAGGCTGTGGTGATTCATGCCACTGTACTCCAGTCTGGGCTGGAGTGAGACTCTGACTCAAAAAAAACACAAAAAATACTGATAATTGATAATATTGAGGAGTTTGCTGAGCTAACTGACTGCCATATTTCTGCATGAAACGAAAATACAGTTAAGCATTAAATCTAAGGCCTAATGTTTTGCAACTTTATATGCCATTTCACTCATCAAATATCTTCAATGTAAACATAATATTTCCCATGCTGATAATATCATGAAATCACTTATTTTTTTACTCAATTCTAAGTCTGAGTTATTCTCCCTCTTCTCAAGCACAAATATTATCTAAAAATTTTACATGTCTTTAAATCAATGGATATATGTTTGCCTGCTAATAAAGCTTTTATTTAATCAGTGTTACAGTTTTTTTAAAAAAAAAAAAATCAATGTTATCTTTGAACAACTCAACATAGTAATTCATAGGTCCACAGAAATGTGTTTATATGACTTCTGTTTAAGAATTATGCCAGGCACGGTGGCTCATGCCTGTAATTCCAACACTTTGGGAGGTGGGGGCGAGAGGATTGCCTGAGCCCAGGGGTTTGAGACCAGCCTGGACAACTTGGTGAGACCTTGTCGCTACAATAAATTAAAAACTCAGCTGGGCGTGGTGGCACATGCCTGTAGTTCCAGCTACTTAAAAGACTGAGGCAGAAGGATCACCTGAGCCCAGCAGGTCGAGGATATGGTGGCCATGAGTGTGCCACTGCACTCCAGCCTGGGCAACTGAGTAAGATTCCAACTCAAAAAGAAAAGAAAAGAAAAGCACAAAAGCACAAATACAACTATATCAGAAAGGTATTTGCTATTATTAATAGTTTAATAACTTAATTTAATTGTTTTTCTTTGTGATCACATGGATTATTTATTTATTTATTTGAGTTGGGTTCTCACTCTGCCATCCAGACTAGAGTGCAGTGGTATGATCATGGCTCACAATAGCCTTGACCTCCGGGGTTGAAGGGATCCTCCTTCCTCAGCCTTCTGAGTAGCTGGGATTATAGGTGCAAGTCATCATCTGACTAATGTTTTAAGTTTTTTGTAGAGATGAGGTCTTACTGTGTTGTCCGGGCTGGTCTCAAAGTGATTCTAGGCTCAAGCGATCCTCCCACCTCAGCCTCCCAAAGTACTAGGATTGCAGGCATGAAATCACTGTACCTGGCTGGAATCACATGCTTTTTATGCTTTCAAAATTATTCTGAGAATTGGTCCGTAGGCTTCATCAGATTGCCAAAGAGGGTTCTGTGTTAGACCTGACTCTTAGCCATTCTTCTGACTCCCCCCTCCCCATGTCCTGTCCCTTCACCAGCCCTCTGGAGTGTTGCAGTGGTACTTTGAAAGGTTTAGCATCCATTGCTGGAATCTGTGCTATATCCTTTCAAAATTTTGGGGGGTTTTTTTGAGTCAGAGTCTCATTCTGTTGCCCAGGCTGGAGTTCAGTGGCATACTCATGGCCTCCATAGCCTTGGCTTACTGGGCTCAGGCGTTCCTTTCACCTCAGCCTTCCATGCAGCTGGAACCACAGGCGCACCACCATGTCTGGCTATTTTTTTGATTTATTGTAGAAACAAGGTCCCGCCAAGTTGTCCAGGCTGGTCTTGAACCCCTGGGCTCAGATACTCCTCTTACCTCCACCCCTCAAAGTGCTGGGATTACAGGCGTGAGCCACGCACCTAGCCTGTACTATATTCCTGATTTCAGAAAATTATTTGGCTTTTTGTTGTTGTTGTCGTTGTTGCTGTCTATGGTTTATATGTCTTAAAAGGGAAGACTTTCTTTGGCTTTTCTATTTCTCCAGGACAATACTGTCTATACAAACTTCCAATGAAAGAGGTGATTCAGTGACAATTTACTAGAAGGCTGGATACTGTAAAAGCAAGACACAGAAGCAGAGAATGTCAAATCATGGGAGTGTGGAAGAGAGGGAGACAGAGAGAGCGTGTGTGTGCAGTGGGATAATACGAGGCCTGAGGGGAGAGTGGGTAATGGGAAATGTGATGGAGAAACTGTGAGTCAGGTGGAATAATAAGGAGACAGAGAAGTAATTAAATTGAGGCTTTCTGGCCTCTTCCCGATGGAGGCTTCTCTTGATCAAGAGTCTCCTTTTGCTCCAGGGAATTGTTCCTGTGTAGTTAAGGATGGATTCTTTACCCGTGTTTTCAATTACTTGAATTCAGTACAGAGGCTTTGTGACTCAGGGCTTACCTCCCAGATAACCCCCTTATTTGTGTTAAGGTTATTGCCAGGTGCTCTGATGTGGTCTTATCAGGTTTTGCACTAAATAGAGGAAAGTATGGAAACTGTTCACTCGTGGGAAATACCTTAGAGGGTATTCAGAGGTATTGGGCAAAGGGGAAAAACCATTTCAAAAGAAAGATTTTTGGTCAAAATTTCAGATAACTGTAAGAATTTTGACTTTTTGTCAAACCAAAAGGGAAATGTTACAAATAAAGTGGATCCAGGACAGAATTTAAGATAGCAGATATGCACTGACATACTTATAAATGTCTATGCTTAAAATGTAATTCTAAGGGATTAAAAAATGATTTTTTTCTGATACTCATAAAACCTAGGTTTGGATCTCCTTGAAAATCCCCAAAACATCTTTTACTTACCATTTGGAAATGATAGTTAAAAATTTTTTTTTGGTAGAGACAGGGTCTCACTATGTTGCCAGGCTGGTCTCAAACTCTCGGTCGCAAGTGATCCTCCCAGTTGGCCTCCAAGTGCTGAGATTACAGGCGTGAACCACTGTACCTGGCCACAACTATTTTAATTAATAGTTGGATTTATGTGGATTATAGTCTCTAAAAAACCAATAATTTAATTTTTTTCTGTGTGTGTTTCTAATGGCAATCCTGAATGTAGATTGAGGATGATCTAAATTAGATATGAGACCGCATAAATAAATATTATTATACACGAACTGTATTGCTTTCTAATATTTTTAATTTCTAAATGTAATATAACAAAGTGTGTCCTAATATATATTAGGTGTCCTGTTTTACTAAATAAATGTAATATCACAGTTATATATCATTTGTAGGTAGATGTGTTTATATCATACTTTGGAGCTCTTAAGAAAGTCTCTTCTTAAACATTTAAAATGTCTGTTTTATTTGCATTATTTTTTTTCTCTATTTCTGTGTAACAAATTATCACAAACTTAATGGCTTAAAAAAACACAAATTCTTTCTCTCCCACTTTTCAAATCACAAATTCCTAGCATCCAATTAATGAAGAAATTAGATGAGATGAAGGGATATTCAAGGCCTCTAGAATTGCAACTGTCGGATGCTCTTCCTATACCAGTGTTCTTTCAGTTATACTGACAGCAACAGCAATAGCATGCAAAACTCTAAAATTCCTGCCTTTTATTTGGCACTCTTGAAATCAGAGTGACCAGGAAGGAGGGGACCAAGTTTTGCCAGTTTATTGAGGACAGCCTTGGAAATACATTCTAAGATGACCATGCTGTGGGTACTTCTGAAACTCTTTCCAAACCAACCTTAGAAAAAGGCTGATTTATGAAGTCTTTCTGGCAAGACATTTAAGACCCAGCCACTTTTCAAAGCTGAGTTCCACTGTAAAGTCATCATGGGTTTCTGCTACAAAAACTGATCTCTGTTTGATGAAAACTGCCATGTTGTGATTTTAGATGTTGGATCCTTGGCTTTGTTATATGGACTTCTGGCTTTGGAAGGCATTTTATCCTGTTAGAATATTATCTTTTCTAGTTTACCTCTCTTATTTTCTATATTTCACATAAACCTTTGAGCATATTCTGATAAAGTATACAGTTTAAGAGAAGTTAGATGATATTGCATAATAGATTATTATAGACTGGCATTGTGGCTCACACCTGTAATTCCAGCACTCTGGGAGGCTGAGGTGAGAGGATTGCTTGAGCCCAGGAGTTTGAGACCATCCTAGGCAACATAGTAAGGCCTCATCTCTATTTAAAAAAAAAAACATCAAAAATCAATAATAATAAATAAGCAAGGAAATAAAGAGTGTGCCATAACTTTATTTTTACATACTTTCTCTCATACTCTCTTCCCCATCTACTGCCCCCATTTTTTTTCCTTCTAGATAACAAGTTCAGTAACTTGGAGGCCATAACCTAGACTTTAGAGGAGAAGTCACATGAAAAAAGCATTTCCATGCAAATCGTGTTTACAAAATTATCCCTAGAATGCATATATGTATAGTGGAATGCAAGGTTTACCAGAGGGAGGATGAAATTTGGTGAACCTGAAGGAAATATAAAAATCCTGCTTAATGATCCTGTTAGGTATTTATACAGATTCACTGTTGTTACACGAGGAATGGTGTGTCCACCTGAAATTTCTCATCATCTGAATAGCCAACTTTAGCATCAAAACTGGGAAGATTTCAGTAGTGTCTCTAAATATATCACATTCGGTACCGCAAGCCTGTGGCCCTTTTCCTGAACAACATATGCTTGCATGTGGCTCAGTTTTATGTGAGCCAAACCAATCTTAGATCTAGTCTATGGGAGTTTGTTAGTGTGTGTATGTTCATACGTTGTTGAGAGATTTGAATGTCTGGAGTAATGAGATATGACAAATTACAGCAAAACATTGTTCAGGGATGTGGTTTAGTGATCTCAGCCTAAGCTTAAACACTTGTGCTCATGAAACACCCTCCTTCCAGATCTGAAGGATCTTTGACTCACACTTGCCCTTTCTTTTCTTTTCTTTTTCTTTTTCTTTTTTCTTTTTTTGCATTGGAGTCTCACTTTGTTGCCTAGACTGGAGTGCAGTGGCACGCTCACAACCCCCGCAGCCTCGACCTGCTGGGCTCAGGTGATCCTTCCGCCTCAGCCTTCCAAGTAGCTTGAACTACAGGTGCACACTACTATGCTTAGCTCATTTTTTAATTTATTGTAGAGATGAGGTCTCACCTAGTTGCCCAGGCTGGTCTCAAACCCCTGAGCTCAGGCAGTCCTTTTGCTTCAGTCTCCCAAAGTGCTGGAATGACAGGCTTGAGCCACTGCATCCGGCCTTCATAATTGCCTTTTCTTTCTCCAGTGCTCGCCTGATTCTTACTACCTCTTCTCTCTGGCACCTGGTGCCTTTATACCTCCCCAAGGTGCTTGGTCCCTACCTTAAAGCCACCTTCAATTTTTCTCCTTTTCACAACATAGATATTATTTAAGCTGCTCTTACAGAAGCACCAGAAAATTTCTGAGTTTATAGCTTATGAGAGTAGCACTTTAAACAATTTTAACAAGCGAGAGGTGTTTTATAACCCAGTAGGACAGAAACCGCTAATGATAAAATCCAGGCATATTCTGGGATGGGATGCCTCTTGTCACACCTTTCTGTTTGTCTTGTGCCAGTAGTCCTGGTATAGGTTGCTTGGATTCCTAAGCATCCCAGTGTGCATTAGAGGTATGGCATTTCGGGATACTTCTGCTGGAAAGATAGTTGCAAAACCACCAGAGTACTTTCTCAGCTGTGCCAGAAAGCTGGGTAAATGAGTATTAGATTGTTAGCTTTGGCATCGAGGTGCTGACCCGCAAAGGCCTGGAGCCGCTGCCCTGGTTCCTTGCTGGCCTGGCATCCTGGAGAGACCCTGTCCTCCTAGACCTGACTCAGTCTGCAGCTGTGAGCTGGGCATCTTGTGCCATCCGCCTGGGCAAACGTGGGAAATGCCAAAGGGCCTGGCAATTTTTAGTGTGGCCTTTGGATCCTCACTCAGCCATACGGTACTAAAATGTCAAAGTGTGGGTCACCACCAAGGAGAAAACACACTTTAGATAAAGGATCTGCTGAGTCTGTCTGTTCCCCAGCCACTGGCTTATCACTGTGTTACTTTAACCAACACTTATTGAGTAGTGTTTAGCTGATAGTGGATTACTTATATTGTGAGAGGTACCAAAAGATAAAATAACCAGACACTTCTTATTGGCAAGAATTCTATCTCCCTGGGTCCATGTGTCTTGTATGTAAAAAGCTACTAGTAGAGGAAGGCAAAATGAACAGATGATTTGCAAATGGGATTTAATGGGAGGAAACTGTCTTAGAAATTGAAGAACAATGAGGAAATAGAGTCCCTCCCAAAGTGGTAATATCCTTAGAGGGTGGTTGCAGCCATGTTACTGGAAACCAAGCCCCGTGCTCCTTTCCAGTTTATCTTCTTGCTACTCTCTTCTGGCAAGTGCACTTGTTGATGGAGTGACATAGTGCCTTAAGGAGTTTACAGTCCGTGTAGGAAGAGAAAACAGAACAGGGACTTACAGATGATCCCAGTCAAAACATCCACAAGTGCTGGGCTCGGTGGCTTAGCCTGTAGTCCCGCCTTTGGGAGGCTGAGGTAAGTGGATTGCCTGAGCCCATGGGTTCGAGACCCGCCTGGGCAGGCGAGACCTCATCTCCACAATAAATCAAAAAATTAGCCGGGCATGGTAGCACACGCCTGTAGTTCCAGCTACTTGGAAGGCTGAGGCGGAAGGATCGCCGGAGCCTAGCAGGTCGAGGCTGTGGTGGCCGGGAGCAGCCACTGCACTCCAGTCTGGGCGACAGAATGGGACTCCAACTCAAAAAAAAAAAAAAAATCCACCAGTGCTAAGTGATTGAGGCCAAAGGGAATGTGTAAGTCCAAAGGGAGGGAGGAGGAGATGAGTGATGTGGTTCAGATGAGGTTAGCCCTGGCAGGCTTCCTAGAGGAGATGACTGCGGTTGGGTTTGGCTCATGCAGCTCTTGTTAGTCCCACTCTCAGGGGACTTTACATAAACATGCTTTTCTCTTGGCACAGGACATCTGACTGCTTGGAAAGAACAGGAGGACAAAGAACTGATTTGATTTCAGAGGTCCTTCCATCCCCTATTGTTTAGAGGATCTCAAACTTTTAGATGGGCCCCAAAATGCATGGAATGAAATAAATATGTCAGACTCAGTTTAAACCTATGGAAAAGATGAGTCATTTCACACGTTGGACAGAGCGGACCTATAGCTTGAGAGACTTTTTGATTCTAATGGATCTTTGTTGTCTTTTCAATTTAAATAACTTTTTCTTGTCTTGATTTGTAAATATTCAAAGAATTCCTTTTTTTTACATAACCATCTTTTTTTTGAGTTGGATTCTCACTCTGTCATCCAGCCTAGAGTGCAGGGGCAAGCTCACAGCCAACACAGCCTTCACCAGCTGAGCTCAGGTGATCCTTCCGCCTCGGCCTTCCAAGTAGCTGGGACTACAGGCACGCCGCCACGCCTGGCTAATTTTTCGATTTATTGTAGGGATGAGTTCTTGCCAAGTTGCCCAGACTGGTCTTGAACTCCTGGGCTCAGGAAATCCTCTTGCCTCAGCTGCCTAAAGTGATGGGATTATAGGTGTGAGCCACCATGCCCGGCCTTACTTAACCATTCTTGAACATATGTAAGCTCCGCTATTTGAAGTGTTCTTTTTCTTCTTTTTCTTTTCCTTTATTTATTTATTTTCTAATTTTTTTTAATTGAGGTGTTCTAAACAGTCAGGTTCACATAGTAGGGTTGTGACATTGTAGGACTCAGGGACCCTGGCCTTACCCCTTTTCCTGTTTCCACTGCTGTGGAGGTCTCCTCTGTGCCCGGAATTCAGCCAAAAGTGTTGCAACCCTGTGGGGAATTGCTTGGAGTGGCCTAAAAGCGATGCTCTTTTCCTTTTTAAAAAACCTTTTGATTTTGAGCTAATTTTAGAGTTTCAGAAAAATTGCAAAAATCATAGAAAGAGTCCCCTTATATCCCTAACTTATGCACTTCCCCTAATGTTGGCATTTTACATTACCATAGTAAGGTTATTTTAGTCACCCTACTTACCTGCCCTTAAAAAAAGCTTCACTTATCTACAAGAAAACACAGGTGAGAATGTGCTTTGCTCCATTGCACATAATGCAACCTAAATATCTAATAACAGACAAAGGGATAAATTCCCTGGTTCATTTTTATGCACTGAAATGCTATGCAGTAGTAAAAACAGATAAGTGTCAAATGCATAGCATAAGTGAAACAGGCAAGTTGCAGAAGGATATATATCTTATGGCACCAATGACTTCAGGTTTAAAAGCATGCAAAACCATGGGAGATGTTATGATGTGTGTGTGAAGTAACAGTGTAAACACTTGCATATGATATGAATGATATGCACAAAATCTAGGATCCTGGTTACTTCTGTAAAGAACAGGTATGAGATTTCCATTGTGCTTGTAAAATATAATTTTTAAAACTGAATGTTAGGCACTCTGGGGTTCATTATATTATTTTCTAAATCTTTTCACTGATGAAAATTTTTATTTTAAAACATGATTATATTTTAAATAATAATAGAACATAAACCCAGCAAGGCCATTCATTAGAAATGTATTGGTGATTAGCTTTCCTGAGAAAGCGGTATACCTTCTAAGTTGAAAGGTAAGGGAGAGAAGCTTTCATTGAATTATTGACTCTCCTTTGTGGGTGAGACCTTCACCGTGTCTTTAGTTTTCTGAGTCACATTTTCTCTACCTGTAACATTTCCATGACTGCCTTTACAAGCCTATTATAACATACAAAAATGAAAAGTAAGCGCTTCAGCTGGGCGTGGTGGCTCCTGCCTGTGATGACAGCAACTCAGGAAGTTGAGGCAAGAGGATCACTCGAGGCCAGGAGTTTGAAACCAGCTTGGGCAACATAGAGAGACCTTATTTCTAAAAAGAAAACATTAAAAAATTAGCCGGGTATAGTGGTGTATGCCTGTAGTACAGCTACTCAGGAAACTGAAATGGGAGGATTGCTTGAGCCCAGGAGTTCGAGACTACAGTGAGCCATGATTACACCACTGCACTCCAGCGGGTGACAGAGTGAGACTCCCCAACTCAAAATAAATATATATATTTTTATAAAGGCTCCAAACTCTTCAATAACAAGATACTAGACAAATGTATGCAGTGTAGTTGGCCCTGTCCTCTGCCAGGGTTGATATCCGAGCAGCCCTAACTACTCTGTAGCTATAAGACCTTTCTATGCCACTGTTTATTCATCTGCAAAAGGGGCATAATAACAGTACCTACCTCATAGGGATGTTGTGAAGACTAAATGAGCTAGTACATTTACACAGTTTGTTTCCTCCTCTCCCCTCTGGCTCCCAGCCTTGTTGTATTTGATCTCCACAGAGTTAAATTATTAAATTACTGCATGCTTTAAGTTTGAACTAGGTGCCAGTAGTTAAGAATGGGATGGGCAGTATTACACTTTAAAATCATGGCTTTCTGGCTTCTCTTGAACAAATGGAGCATCTAGTGGCACTAGGCCCCCACTGCAGCCTGGCGACTCCACTGTCCCCTATAAGTGTCCCCAGTTCAGTGTTGTTCCCAGCACTCCCTCATGTCTCCAGGACACCAGGGAAGCCTGTTTACTGTCACTGATTGTCCAACCACCAGCTACTGCAGTGACATGAACTGCCTAGCCCCCATTGGCATTTGAGTTTGCAACCCTAATTTAAAGATGTCTACAATAGACGGGCATGGTGGCTCATGCCTGTAATCCCAGCACTTTGGGAGGTGGAGGCGAGAGGATTGTTTGAGCCCAGGGGCTCAATACCAGTCTGGATAACTTGGCAGAACCTAGGCTCTACAATTAAAAAAAATTGACTGGACATGTTGTTACATGCTTGTAGTTCCAGCTTCTTGGAAGGCTGACGTGGAAGGATCGCCTGAGCCTAACAGGTTGAGGCTGCGGTGGCCGTGATCATGTACTCCAGTCTGGGTGACAGAGTGAGACTCTGACTCAAAAAAAAAAAAAAGAAGAAAAAAGGAAAAAAGGTCTACAATGATGCAAAGAGGGTATTTGCATCATTATCATTATATGGCTATGTTTCAGTCTATATCCTCCAGAGAAACTGAACTTGTAGGAGACTTTTTTATATGTATATATTGCATCCTTTATATGAGGAGGGACCCAAAGAAACCCAGAATTTATATATAAAAATTGTTTATTTATTCTTACATGCTTAAACAGCAGTCACCTTCAAAGCACCCTCTGTTTGATGCAACACACCTGTAGAGATACTTTTTCCACTGCTCAAAACAGTTTTTAAATTCATCAGTTTTGATGCCTTTTAGTGCTTCTTCTGTTTTGTTTCACCTCTTCCACATCGGCAAAACATTTCTCTTTGAGGACTGTTTTCACTGGGGAAACAATCAAAAGGTCGCTCAGGGCAAGATGGGGTGAATAGGGAGGGTGGGGTGTGGGGGTCAAGCCGTTTTGGTCACAAACTGCTGAACTCTCAGCATGGTGTGGGCAGGTGTGTTGTCATGGTGGATAAACCAGTCACCTGGTTACACACAACTCAGGTCATTTCTTCCACAAATTGTGACAAACTTCCAGGTAAAAACTGATGGGTTCCTAGAATGCTTACCTAGTGGGGGAAACCTGTACTACAAAGGGCCTGCCCTTCTAAAGATAATTCCGGGGTTTTTTGCATTTCCCTCATATGTATTAGGAAACTCTTGGGCAGGAGTTGATGCTACAGTTTTGAGTCAGAATTTCTTCTTCAAGGAAACCTCAGTGTTTGCTTTTTAGGCCTTTCAACTGATTGGGTGAGACCCACCGATATTCTCAAGAGTAAGTTTGCCTTTACTGTATTTGAAGTCAGCTGATTGTAAATGTTAACCACATTTACAGAATACCTTCACAGCAATGCCTAGATTAGTGCTTGATTGAATAATTGGATGCTATAACCTAGCCAAGTTGACACAACTAACCACAGCAGATTGCTACTTTTTTGAGGAGTCTTGTGATAACTTTGTGGCACCTGTAGACATTCTCCTGTCCCTTATGGAAGAGGACTGTCATGGGATTGGGGATTCTTTGAAGGCATTGGACATAGCAAGCTCTGAGAACCCCTGAGCTTTACAAGTGAAGCTACTGTGTCTGGGGTCGGAGAGGCAGGATGTTAGTGATAGATGTCACATGATGCTTCCTCCGAAATGGGAGTGACAGAGATGCTGGGTCTGGTGGTTCTGGCTGTGCCCTTCAGGGCTGGTGATAGTCACCTGTGGACTCTTCAGATTTGGGAGGAAGACAGGGCGTTGAGGAAGAAAGATATTTTTCCACCAGCTGTAGAGCCTTGTGCTAACCAGGTGTGCAGTTGTGTGCTCTACCAGCCCAAGGTCAGGTATTAATGCAGGTTCTGAAAACATATCTTCACTGTTAGCCTCATCCAGCTCTGTGCGTTGGAAGGTTGCCAGCAAGGCTTAAGAGGAATCCTTGCAAAGCTCTCTTTGTTTCTTAGTGATTTGTGCAGAGCTGCTATAGAGAGGCTGAACGGCAAGGAAAAAATCCTTTCATGTATTTTTTCCCTGTATTTTTAAAAAAGCATCAGGTAAAATGATTTCTTTTTCTGAGCATTTGCTTTTTAATTTTGTGGGTGTGGGGAGGGAACAGGGAATTTGAATGAAGCCTCAAGACTCCATTTTTGTATGTCTTTTGAGAATTCACTACGACTTAAAATATGGAATGTGTTTTATTTCCATGAAACAAAGACTGGCCAGGAAATCTAAGAATATTCATCTTAAAGAATAGCTTGATGTAAGAACTCAAGTATCTAAGCAATAAATAAAATACAATAAAACAAAATAATTTAAAAAAGGAGGGCCGGGTGTGGTGGCTCACACCTGTGTTCCGAGCACTTTGGGAGGCAGAAGCAAGAGGATTGCCTGAGCCCACGGTTTCGAGACCAGCCTGGGCAATGAGACCTCGTCTCTACACTAAATCAAAAAATTAGCTGGGTGTGGTGGTGCATGCCTACAGTTCCAGCTACTTGGAAGACAGGCTGAAGGATCACCTAAGCAAGTCAAGGCTGCGGTGGCCATAAGTGTGCCACTGCACTCCAGCCTGAGCAGCAGTGTGAGACCCCGACTCGAAAAAAACAAACAAACAAAGAATGGTCATCAAAAACCCAGCAGCTCAGCCTCAAAGTTTTCCTGTCAAAGTATGTTCTTGTGTGGAACCTATGAACACTGCAGAGCAAGTGCGTTGAGGTCATCGACTCTGAATATGGTCTGGGTATTGCTGCAGAGGGAGCGAAGAACACAGTCTTGTTCCAGGAGCGACCATAGAGCATGGTATTGGTTGCTTTGTTATTTTAACTGACCTTTTACTTCTGTCCTTCATTAGTGCCATGCATATGAGCCCTTGGTTTTTCTTGGGAGAATTCAGCTGTGTTCGTGTTTTTGGCTTTTTTTTTTTCCTTTTCAGATGGAGCCTCACTCTGTTGCCCAGGTTGGAGTGCAATGGTATGATCCTGGTTCTGTCTCAGCTTGCCATGTAGCTGGGACTACAGGCAGGCACCACCATGCCCAACACATTTTGTATTTTTTGTATAGATGAGGTTGTACTGTGTTATCCAGGCTGGTCTCAAACTCCTGGGCTCAAGCAGTCCTCCTGCCTCAGCCTCCCAAAGTGCGTGAGCCACTGCACCCAGCCTCAGCTGTGTTCATGTTGGAGTAGGTTACAAACTTTTGAGAGGGAAAAGCAGTGAATTTAGGTGCTTGAGAGCTGTGTTGTTCCATCTTAGTCTGTTTTTCCTCATCTTAACTGCAAGGGGGTTGAGCTGGATGGTAACTAAAATGTCATTGAGATATTGTGTTTTGCTTTCTTTATAAACTGCACCTTGCAAAATGTTGTAGCTTGGTTGGAGCCCTTCATAGTCCCTTGATTCCTGTACTTTTTTCTCAACTAACAACCATCCTTTATTCGGTGGAGACCTGTGTCGATGGCATGCTGATATCTTAGTTCTCTGGCTCTCAGACTGACAACTCTGTTATCTCCCTGTACTCTAAGGTCATTGACTTGCCTTGTTTTTCAGTTCATTTTTATTGGTGGCTCTAGTTGTGTCGCCTTCAGAATATATATTAGGAAAACTTTTAATTTTCCCTGTTAATCTGTAAAGCACTTACGGTTTTGACACCCTGGCAACAGAAGTATCAGGCTGCCACTGCATTTGTTAATTTGATACTTTTCCTATCTCCTTTCATTTAAAGTTAGATAAAAAGAAATCCCAGGCCTGGCACGGTGGCTCATGCCTGTAATCCCAGCACTTTGGGAGGCAGAGGTGAGAGTATTACCTGAGCCCACGGGTTCAAGACCAGCCTAGACAATTTGGCGAGACCTTGTCTCTACAATAAATCAAAAAATTAGCCAAGCATGATGGCATGTGCCTGTAGTTCCAGCTACTTGGAAGGCTGAGGTGGAAGGATCGCCTGAGCCCAGCAGGTCAAGGTTGCCGTGGCTGAGAGTGTGCCATTGTACTCCAGCCTGGGTGACAGAGTGAGACTCCAAATCAAAAAAAAAAAAGAGAGAGAGAGAATTAGATATTCTTTTTCCTAAGCTGTGTCTCATTCATAAATTGTCCTTGATATTTAAAAAATTATACTCTTGATGAAACTGCTGCATATAAGACCAGTGGGAACGCCTGCTATTAGGATTGGTACTTACTGGAACCAGAACCCACTTTTAACTGTGGCATTTTACCTTGCTTTGGGATTCACGTTTCTGTTCAAAGGAATCAGTCCTTCTTGGAGGTATTTATTGTGTTTGCTGCTTACAGGCAGGAAGTAGCTTTTTTGTTAGTTTAGAGGTAGCTGGACTCCATACTATTGCCCTGGTTCTTACTGCACATACATTGGTTGCCAGAATTGCTGCTACTATTGATGCTACCAACTTCTTATCTCTTACCTGACTCTTGGTGCCAATTGCTATCTGAGTCTGTTCAGGCTGCTCTCACAGCATACCAAAGACTGGGTGACTTTAACAACAGACAATTCTTTCTCACAGTTCTGGAGATTTGAATTTCAAGATCAGGCCCGGTGTGGTGACTTGTGTTTTTAATCCCAGCACTTTGGGAGGCTGACGCAGGAGGATTGTTGAGACCGGGAGTTCGAGAACAGTCTGGGCAACTTAGTGAGACCGTAGCTCTCTAAAATAAAAAAATTTTTTAAAAGAACGGGTTCAGTGTCTCAGCCTGTAATCCCAGCACTTTGGGAGGCCAAAACGAGTAGATTGCCTGAGCCCATGGGTTTAAGACCGGCCCAGGCAACTTGATGAGACCTTGTCTCTACAATAAATAAATACATATTTATGTGGTAGCACGCACCTATAATTCTGTCTACTTGGAAGACTGAGGCAGAAGGATCACCTGAGCCCAGCAGGTCGCCGCTGGGGTGACTGTGAGTATGCCACTGGACTCCAGCCTGGGCGACGGAGTGAAACTCCAACTAAAAAAAAAACAAATAGCTGGATTTGGTGGTACACTTGTAGTCCCAGTTACTTCGGAGGCTGAGGCAAGTGAATTGCTTGTGCCCAGGCAGTCAAGGCTTCATTGAGCTGTGATCACACTGCTGTACTCCAAAAAAGACAGAATTCCAAGACCAAGGCAGGTTTGATTTCTGGTGAACATCTGCCTCCTGTCTTATAGATAGTCACCTTCTCACTGTAGCTTTTTCTTGGTATGTGCTTGTGGAGAGAGATCTCTCTCTGTGTTCCTTTTCTTATAAGGCCACTAATCCCATTATGAGGGGTCCATCCTCATTACCTAACCTGAACCTCATTACCTAATCTAAACTGCATTACCTACAAAGATGTCCCACCTCCAGATACAATCACACTCGGGTTAAGGCTTCAACATATGGATTTTTTTTCTTTTTTCTTTTGAATTGGAATCTCTCTCTGTTGCGCAGGCTGGAGTGCAATGGCACTCTAGCGTCCACTACATCCTTGACCTGCTGGGCTTAGGCGATCTTTCTGCCTCAGCCTTCCAAGTAGTTGAAACTAAAGGTGTGCACCAGCATGCCTGGCTAATTTCTTGATTTATTGTAGAGATGAGGTCTCTCCATGTCACCCAGACTGGCCTTGAACCCCCGGGCTCAGGCAATCCTCTCACCACCACCTCCCAACGGGTTAGCATATGAGGGACAGAAACATTTAGCCCATAACATAGGAACCTCTCAACGGGTTAGCATATATTTTTGAGGGACACAAACATTTAGCCCATAGCATAGGAACAGGCAGTTGCAGTGGAGTTGAGTAAGGGCAGACGTGTGGTGAATGTCTCCCCCAGAATCTGGATTTGTAATGAGCCTTTCTCACCTGTCTGGAATCAGGAACCATCCTTGTTGTCTTCACCCGATATGATATTCTAATATTCTGGTATTCATATTTGGTCTCCACCTTTAGTTCCTAATTATGTGAATTGTAAAAATTCTTCTTCAAATAATTCTCCAGTCATTCTTCTTCATCTCTAGGAGATGCAATCCATGCTCTGTATTTAATATCAAAAGTAAGGGCAGTCATGGTCTTTGTGTGCTACAAGCCAAACCACTGAGAGCATATGGTGTCCATTTTCAGACAAAACATTTTTTAGGAGGATGTTGACAAATTGAAGTGAACTCAGAACTGTACAAAAGTTTTAACAGCTATATTTTATGGGGGATGATGGTAGAGAAGGAATATTTAATCTAGAGGTAGATGATGATGATGATGATGATGATGATGATGATGATGACAGCTAATACCTAAATGTTGACTGCGTGTCAACCACTATGCAAAGGACTTTGCATGTGATATCCAATGACGTGCACACAAAGAAAGCCTATGAGGCAGGTATCAGTGTTAGCCCCATTTCACAGATGAGGAAACTGAAATACCAAGAAGTGTGACCTGGGTCAGTGTCACCCAGTTAGTGAATGGGAGACTGTTGCTAGGCTGAGTGAGGAGTGTCTGGCTTTAGAACCTAGGCTTGATGCCTCTACTTTTGAGGACATTTGTCAACTAGGGGAAAGATACTAGCCATTGAAGAGAGATTTGACTAAGCTTATATAAAATATTATTTTACTGTTTTTTTATTGTATATGCGATACCACTGGTTATAAAATGCATAATTATTTTATTTGCCTCTAAAAAATTGCTGCCTATTAAAATTTTAGCAAATAGTTGATTGTAAGTTGCCCTCTGATTTTATAGTTGTTAAAATGTGAAGAAAGCATGTCTTAGAATAGTGGGGAAATGTTGTTTTGTGTGTGATCTGGGACCAAAGGACCAAGCTGTAAAGGAGATTTTAGCTCAAAGAAATGCTTTCCAACCTCTCAAGCTGAAAAGAGATGCAACCATCGCTGGCAGAGGGCTTGACACATAGCAGGGGAGCAGTGGGAAGTTCTCTGTTGTGTAAGTGCATCTAGGGTGATGCAGAGGGATTTATTCAATTGGGTAGAAGGTGAAATAAGTGACCTTTTAGGACCCTTCCAAGTCTTAACATTTTTTGTGAATTGTAGCATACAGATACCACATAAGCCATCACAAAAATTTTTAATGTGCTTGGCAATTATTTATACCAATTATCCATAACAATATGTATGACCCAATAACCTTTCTTTTTTTCTCTTTCTACTCTTTCTTTTCTTTTTAAAATTTATTTTATTTTTATTATATTTTTTTCACCAAGGGTTTAATTCATCTGTCTTTCCTTCCTTCCCTTCCTTTTTCTTTTCTTCTGTCTTTCTTGAATTCAGAAACATGTTTGGTAGTTTCCCATCTTTCCCTTCTATAGAATCCAACTTTCTAGGCTCAGTGTTGGAGGCACTCTGTATTCTCGCCCAACGCATTTTCCCTGCTTCTCTCCTAAATCCTACAGCTGAATCCCACTGTGTTTTCCATTGTAAAGAAATGACAAGACTGGGCATGGTGGCTCATGCCTGTAATCTCAGCACTTTGGGAAGCTAAAACAGGAGGATCTCTTGAGCCCAGGAGTTCGAAACCAGCTGGGCAACATAGTGAGACCTTGTCTCTACAAAAAAAAAATTAAAAAATTAACCAAGTGTGGTGGCACATGCCTGTAATCCCAACTACTCAGGAGGCTGAAGCTGAAGAATTGCCTGAGCCCAAGAGGTTGAGGCTGTGGCAAGCCATAATTTTGCCACTGCACTCCAGCCTGGGCAACAGAATGAAACCCTGACTCAAAGATAAAAAAAAGGAAAGAAAAAAAGAAAGAGAGAAATGATGAGATGTCATAAATCATAAATGAGAGCTCATAGCACAGTGCTGGCATACATACTAGCCTTCTGGGAAATGTCATTTCTCTTTACACTTTTTGAGTTATCCATCAGTCTCTGCTTTCTCAATACTATTCATTCTTCTTTTTGAGTCGGAGTCTCACTGTCGCCCAGGCTGGAGTGCAGTGGCATGCTCATGGCCACCACAGCCTTGACCTGCTGGACTCAGGTGATCCTTCCAAGTAGTTGGAACCACAGGCATGTGCCACCATGCCTGGCTAATTTTTTTTTGTTTATCGTAGAGACAAGTTCTTGCCAAGTGCCCCAGACTGGTCTCAAACCCCTGGGCTCAGGAAATCCTCTTGCCTCTGCCTCCCAAAGTGCTGGGATTACAGGCATGAGCCACTGCACTTGGCCTATTCATTCTTTAAGACCCAATTCAAATGTGGTCTCTTCCCAAAAAATTCCCATGTAATTGCCTACTAGTGGTAATTTCTACCTTTTTTTTGACTCTTGGAGTATTTTGTTGATATCATTCTGATGGTATTTACAACATTTGACCTTGGACTCTATTTGTTTTTAGTCTTCCACTTAGTTGTGCTTTTTGAGGGTAAAGACAATTCTTGTTTATCATATCATGCCCCAGCAAAGGGCGACACATAACAGGTGCTACCTAAGTGTGAATAAGTGAATAAATTAAGACATTTTGTAGGATAAGTCTTTTCCTAAATGTCTGGATTAAGGTAATAAAAATTATCTGTGCTCCCTAAGTGCATTGTACTTGTCTGTGAGAGTGGGGATTGTGACGTGATTAAGGCTGAGTGATTTATAAGCCATCTTGGGATTGTTTGCAGATGTGAAATAAACCACAGGGAGAAAAGTCTACAAGCAGATAATGCCTTCTTGTGTGTTGCAAGTCCTTCATAGTTTCTACATTTCTTTGATATTAGTGTAGTTATCTTAGATATAAAATGAAATAGGTTTCATTCTTTTTCTGACTTTCTTCAGAGCTTTGAAATTTTGCAAGCTATTGATTTGGGTTATAAGCCACAGTGAGGCAAAATGTTGAAAATATATTTGATTTACTCTACATCTTTGGAAATTGACTCAAAGAAATCCCCTTTCAGCCTGTGGCAGTGGTATATGACATAAAAAATCTGATTGGTTCTTGATTGTTGACAACTATTTGCCTTTCTCCTTTTGGCTAAAGATTTAGATTATTATATGGGGGCAGGTGGCCTGGAATTAGGGAGAATGTAGAAAGGAATTAACAAGGATCAGTTTCTCTTATCATTTTCTATATTCTTTGACCTTTCAAATATTCCTCTAGGAAAGCAACAAAATTCAGTTTTTTTAATCATTAAACTTTGGGATAATTTACAGTGGTTTAATTTTTTGGTGAGAAGAATAACTAGAATTTTATGGAACCCTTGGAAAATAGAAAAAACTATTGTGTCTTTTTAAAAATATAAATTTTTGGCTGGGCGCAGTGGCTCACACCTGTAATCCTAGCAGTTTGGGAGGTGGAGACGAGAGGATTGCCCGAGTCCACGGGTTTGAGACTAGCCTAGGCAACACGATGAGACCTTGTCTCTATAACAAATCAAAGAATTAGCTGGACATGGTGGCGTGTGCATGTAGTTCCAGCTACTTGGAAGGCTGAAGTGGAAGGATCGCCTGAGCCCAGCAGGTCCAGGCTGCAGTGGTCATGAGTGTGTCATTGTACTCCAGCCTGGACAACAGAGTAAGACTCTGATTCAAAAAAACAAAAAACCCCATATTATGTATATATATTTGTTTCTGAGGTTGAATTTCTATTCAAGATGCTCTTTAGTTCCTTACATACTAGTCTACAGGCAGCTTAATCAGGCAGCAGGGTGTTCATTGAGTGGAAATAAGACTAAATGCTTGGATTGATGGCTTTCTGTTGCCTTAAGGAGACAGGTTATATAGCTAATAATAATTTGCTTTAGGAAATAAAATTTAATAAATGAACTAGACTATAATTGGGTACTGGAATAAATATAATATGTCTTATGTAGTCTTTCCACTCAGAAAATAATTTTTTCTCAACCAACCACAGTATGTATGATACTGTGTCAGGAAAAGAGGAGGTATAAAACAATAGCTAGGTAGACAGATTGATACATGCCCAGGTTTGACAAAATCATAATGAAGACTAAAAAGCTAGAGGTTAACTATGTTAATAAAATGCTATTTACCTCTATGGTTTTAGCTATTTTTAAGTGACTTAAAATTCAATCCATATTTATCAATAGATTTGAATTATATTTACTGAAAACTACACTGACTTTCAATTTATTTATTTATGTACCTAGTTTTTTGAGACGAATTCTCATTCTTTCACCCAGGCTGGAATGCAGTGGGGGCTCACAGCCACCGCAGCCTTGACCCGCTGGGCTCAGGGGATCCTTCCACCCAGCCTTCCAAGTAGCTGGAAGTACAGACACGCATCACAACACCAAGCTAATTTTTTAAAAAATTTATTGTAGAGATGAGGTCTCACCGAGTTGCCCAGGCTGGTCTCGAACCCTGGACTCAGGCAGTCCTCTCGCCTCAGCCTCCCAAAGTGCTGGGATTATAGGCATGAGTCACCATGCTTGGCCTATTTAGTATTATTTTAAAAGTTATTTAAAGATTTTAGTAAAAACACTCTTATACCCTTCATTGGGTCAACCCATCATGTCAAAATTTGATGTCTATGGAAGAGATTCCTTTAAAAGGTGTGGGGTCTTGGCAGGTTCTCTTACATCGATCACCTAAGAGTCACTCTGTAAGAAGCAACAACCTCTCCTCGTCGTCTCCACCATCCGCTTGGCAGCCACGAAGCGGCAACCATGCTTGAGTGCATCTCCATCCATGTCGGCCAGGCTGGTGTCCAGATCAGCAATGCCTGCTGGGAGCTCTATTGTCTGGAACATGGCATCCGGCCTGATGGCCAGATGCCAAGTGACAAGACCATTGGGGGAGGAGATGACTCCTTCAATACCTTCTTCAGTGAGATGGGCGCTGGCAAGCATGTGCCCAGGGCAGTGTTTGTAGACCTGGAACCCACGGTCATTGATGAAATTCGCACTGGCACCTACTGCCAGCTCTTCCACCCTGAGCAGCTCATCACAGGCAAAGAAGATGCTGCCAACAACTATGCCTGAGGGAACTCCACCATTGGCAAGGAGATCATTGACTTTGTCTTGGACCGAATTCACAAGCTGGTTGACCAGTGAACAGGTCTTCAGGGCTTCTTGGTTTTCCACAGTCTTGGTGGGGGTGCTGGGTCTGGGTTCACTTCCCTGTCGATGGAATGTCTCTCTGTAGATTATGGCAAGAAGTCCAAGCTGGAGTTCTCTATTTACTCAGGCCCCCAGGTTTCCACAGCTGTAGTTGAGCCCTGCAACTCCATCCTACCACCCTGGAGCACTCTGATTGTGCCTTCATGTTAGACAATGAGGCCATCTGCAACATCTATCGTAGAAACCTTGATATTGAGCACCCAACTTATACCAACCTGAATAGATTGATAGGCCAGATTGTGTGCTCCATCACTGCTTCCCTTAGATTTGATGGAGCCCTGAATGTTGACCTGACAGAATTCCAGACCAATCTGGTACCCTATCCTTGCTTTCACTTCCCTCTGGCTACATACGCCCCTGTCATCTCTACTGAGAAAGCCCACCCTGAACAACTTCCTGTAGCAGAGATCACCAGTGCTTGCTTTGAGCCAGTCAACCAGATGGTGAAATGTGACCCTTGCCATGGTAAATACATGGCTTGTTGCCTGTTGTGCCATGGTGATGTGGTTCCCAAAGACATCAATGCTGCCATTGCTACCATCAAGACCAAGCGTACCATCCAGTTTGTGGATTGATGTCCCACTGGCTTCAAGGTTGGCGTTAATTACCAGCCTCCCACCATGGTGCCTGGTGGAGACCTGGCCAAGGTACAAAGAGCTGTGTGCATGCTGAGCAATACCACAGCCATTGCTGAGGCCTGGGCTTGCCTGGACCGCAAATTTGACCTGAAGTATGCCAAGCATGCCTTTGTACACTGGTACGTGGGTAAGGGGATGGAGGAGGAGAGTTCTTTGAGGCCCTTGAGGATGTGGCTGCCCTTGAGAAGGATTATGAGGAGGTTGGTGTGGATTCTGTTGAAGGAGAGGGAGAGGAAGAAGGAGAAGAATACTAAAGTTCAAATGTCACAAAGGTGGGCTGCTTTTACAGGGAAGCTTATTCTGTTTTGAACATTGAGAATTTGTGGTCTGATTAGTTAATTTGTATATAGCAGTGTATGCTCTCATATACAACTACTGACCTATACTTTAAAACATGAACGCTTTGTTATAGACCCAAGCTGTCCATTTCTGTGATGGGTTTTGAATAAAGAAATCCGTCTTTAAAAAACAAAAAAAGGTGTGGGGTCTTGGTTTTTGTCACTGCTGGCATTCCACACCTCAGAAAGGAGGCAAGTTATTATTGTTGTAAAGGCTCAACCCAGTTGATTGATCTTTATCTTGAGTCTAAATTATGAAGACTCTGAGGCTGAATCCAATTACTACTGAATGGTTCTGAAGTCTTGTAATGGAGTGAAGAATTCAAAGTAATATGAACAGCACATTTACATGTTTCCAAATGTTAAGTTGCCGTCATTCTGGCCTCCTACCATGGTACAAGTTTCACCAAATAATAGTTAATCTGATAACATGTGATACACTCCAGCATTTTCTTTTATATTCTCTTTCATTCCATTCTACTCCATTCTATTCCGTTCCACAAAAAATATTTCACGAGTCATTTCAGAAAGCATCAATGAGAGATGTCTCACAGTTTGAGAAATACTAGTCTACTTAATAGCCACCTGCCTGTATATAATATTCTTCCAAAGAAGCAATCCTTGTCTTTTATGAACATTCATCCAAGCAGCCTTTTTATATTATATTCTTTTTCATTCAGTCAAGGAGGTGTAAAATTCAAGAGCCTAAATATAAAATTAAGCAGGAAAGTGTGCTCATTTATTTGAAAAAGCTCATAACAAGAACATTTTTGGAGTGGGAAGGTACATTCTTTCTCCATCGATTCTGGACTCTTTTTTGCTTTCTGTTTGGCTAGAAAGGACTATCCCTGGGAATGCTTCTGCATTTGATGGTCTTGGTATATACATGGCCACCAACACTGTAGCCTGTCACCTTTCCTCAAAACACTAGAGAGAAATGGTCTGACCTGTTATCTGTATTCTGGAATTTAGTTGGAACAGAGACCTAGGAGTTTCAGAAGGACATCAATATTAGAGAAATAGACACTTCTTCTGGAATGTAGAGGGAAGTGGTGATCCTGAAATTAGAGATTGTAAGTTCTAAGGGGCCTGGATACGGATACTAAATCTCTGGATTTATCCATTTCATGTCTATCCATCGTCAGTTGAAATTCAGGAGTAAAACTTAAACCTCCTGTCAAAGAGTAGAGGCTGGTTTATGGGGGCCTTTTTGCTTAATGAATCCTTCAGGGAAAGTGGGTCTGTCAAGCTGTCGGCTGAGTGCCCAAGGACAAGTAGAAACCAGGGCTAAATTTCCCTAAAGCCAGAGAAAATTCTGTTCATCCTTTAATAACCTTTCTCCGAGTGTCCCATACGCCTTCCTACTTTGTAACCAAGGATATGGAATGTAGGTGAAATAGCAAGACTGAAGGGCTTTCTGTTTCGTTTTGCTTTCCATTCGAGGATTTAACTACCTTGCTTGTGTGTGTTCTGGCCTGTTCTCTAGAGCTCTCCACCTTTAATGACAGGTATGCCATTAATCTTTGTGTTGATTCTAGATACCATCTTTGTGAATGTTTGTTTCTTCTATTTTTAACTTGTATCTTCTGTACTAGCAGCGGAGCAAGGCTGGGATGACCAAATGTCCTGTTTTTCTCGCAGGCTTTTCCTGGTTAAGTTCCCTTCTTTTGTTTGTGATACCTAGAAATCCTTTTGGGATGGCAATCTGTGATGAAGCTAATTCAGTCAGCCCCGTGCCTTTGAAATTGTGTGACTTAAGCCTCTTCGGGAATCCCTGTAGTTAAGATTAAGCCACCACAGAGAAAATGACCTCCGGCTCCAAAGTAGAGGGGGGCCAGTTTACATGGATTTAAGAGACCCTATCAAAGTGAGGCGTGGCCTTTGTGGCAGTGCACTGTTTTCCTAAGGGTCTGAGGAACTGCTGGCCTCCTTTCCCCGAGGCCCTTTCATCTTAGCCCTCAGTGCAGATATTAATAAATCTGCCCAGAATGAGATTTTGAAAGCTTTTCAGGCTCACGGTGATGATGATGATCTTATGAAGGGGTCCCTTTTGTTGGTCTGGCTTTGTCTTCTGTCTCCAGACCCTGAATGTTTTAGCCCTAGGATGCTGTCCTTTTTACAAGGATAGAATTTAAAAGCGCCTCCTCCTCCCGTCTGTACCACTGGATCAGTTTGAAACCATGCAGTTCGTTACAACCCTACTTTTCTTTCTCCTTTCTTGTGTCATTAAGGTTCATGTCTGTCTCTCCTGTTACACCTTCAACGGCAAGGACTATGACATATGATTTTTTTGGT
The DNA here is from genome assembly GCA_027257055.1 of Cephalopachus bancanus. Taxonomy (NCBI): domain Eukaryota; kingdom Metazoa; phylum Chordata; class Mammalia; order Primates; family Tarsiidae; genus Cephalopachus; species Cephalopachus bancanus. The sequence continues at coordinate 7,016,028 of JAPVLO010000073.1, forward strand.
CTCTTCCTCATTAGCTCACACAGTTCTTGGCTCATTACAGGCACCTAAATACTGTAACAAAAAAAAGTGAATTAATAATGTGTACCACGTTTAGCTGTTTCTTTTCTTTTCTTTGAGTCAGGGCCTCACTCTGTTGCCCAGTGGCATGATCACTCACCCTAGCCTCGACCTCCTGGGCTCAGGTGACCCTTCCGCCTCACCTTTCCGAGTAGCTGGGACTACAGGCACAAACTACCACACCCAACTAATTTTTTTTTTAACCATATTTTTTATTTTAAAATTGTGGGGTACAGTTAAGGGTTAGGCATACAAATATGCATCATTCAGGCACCCTTGTTGATAAGGAGTATTCCCCCCTGTCCCCAGACAGATATTGGCTACCATTCCCTGAAGAACTCAAATCACTCCAACTAATTTTTGATTGTTTTGTAGAAACAAGGTTTCACTGTGTTGCCCAGGCTGGTCTCGAACTCCTGGGCTCAAGCAGTCCTCATGCCTCTGCCTCCCAAGTGCTTGGATTACAGGTGTGAGCCACCATGCCCAGCCACTATTTCTTGCACTTAACCATACATGCATAAATTTACTATATTATTAATTCATTTACTCAAAAAACACTGAGTTGTACTGTATTAAGAGGCGAGGATACAAGAAGGAATAAGACAAGGGCATCCTCAAGGAACCCAGGGCTTATTTTATTTTATTTTATTTTTTGAGTCAGAGTCTCACTGTTACCCAGGCTGGAGTGCAGTGGCATGCTCATGGCCACTACAGCCTCTACCTGCTGGGCTCAGGCAATCCTTCTGCCTCAGCCTTCCAAGTAGCTGGAACCACAGGCGAGTGCCACCACGCCCGGCTAATTTATTTATTTGTTTGTTTGTTTACTGTAGAGATAAGGTCTCATCAAGTTGCCCAGGCTGGTCTTGAAGACCCGGGCTTAGGCAATCCTTGTGCCTCTGCCTTCCAAAGTGCTTGGATTGCAGGCATGAACCACCATACCTGGCACCCATGGCTTATTATATAGGTAGTTGATTTCTTCCTTGTCTTAGAAAGCCATGGGCAATTAAGGTCCTCATGTGGGTGAATGATCCACCCTGACATTTTTCTGTTGAGTGTGCGTACCTGTATCCTGCCTGAATTGCATACCTCCTTCAGTCTGTCCCAGGTAGCCAGAGAATCACATGGCTGCAAATACTTGATGCTCTAGTCTTTGTGGAATGATTTATCAGTCATGGGCTGCAGCAGCACTTGTAAAACCATCTCAGATGCTGAAAGGAGAGCCGATTTCATCCAGCGCACGGCACATATCTCTTGTTGTGAGTTTTAGATTATTTCAGAGGGCAGAAGACCCTTCAACAACTACAAGAAGCAGAATCACATTTGTTAGTTTTGAGACATATTTATGGCATATGGCTGGCCACTTCCTAGGTTTTCACTATTATCAGTCTGCGGATTTTCAGGCTAACTTGACATTGGGAGAAATGGTTCTATTTCTTGTCTAAAATACTGGAAGTCAAATGGATTTATTTTTGATAACTTTTACTGATGTAATGACTTGACATAAAATAAAGACTCTGTTCCAGAGACTGTGAATTACGGCCCATGTAAATTTGACATTGCAGTGCCATTAATGTTTTACTGCCACAGTGACAACAGCTGTTAAATTTAAATCAAGAATCATTGATTCCTTTTGGTAGGATGCCTTTGTATTTTTTACTCAACCGTTGTACTTTTTATTTCCCCCTACCCCCACATTTACTAACTTAAACATGACTTAAGTTTATTTTGAACGTGCAGACTAGCTTTGAGAAAGAAAGTTCATCCTCAGAGGATTATCTGTTTTCATTCAGTCTGCTCTTGGGATTCCTTTTACCTTCGTATATTATTTGGGCTAGTAATTTTGTTATCCTTCATTGCTGACTTAGTTTTACTTCCCAAAGAATCTCTTGCTTTGCTTGCAGTTAAAAAAACAAATAAGCCGGGCTCGGTGGCTCAGCCTGTAATCCCGCGCCTTTGGGAGGCTGAGGTGAGTGGATTGCCTGAGCCCGCGGGTTCGAGACTCGCCTGGGCAGCGAGACTTCGTCTCTACAATAAATCAAAAAATCAGCCGGGCATGGAAGCGCACGCCTGTAATTCCGGCTATTTGGAAGGCTGAGGCAGAAGGATCGCTGGAGCCCAGCAGGCGAGGCTGCGGTGGCCGGGAGCGGCCACTGCACTCCAGTCTGGGTGACAGAGTGAGACTCCAACTCAAAAAAAAAACCAAAAAAAACCCAAAAAAAAACCCAAATAAAGCATCATGTGGTTACACGGTTACACTTATTGGGAGAACCATGATATCTTGGTTATATTAATTAGCAAAAGACATTCCTGTAAGGAAGAGGTATAACGTAGGGACTCTTAGAATATAAAGAGAAGTGTTAAGAGACTCCCAGCTGGGTGTGGTGGCTCAAGCCTGTAATCCCAGCACTTTGGGAGGCGGAGGTGAGAGAATTGCTCGAGCCCACAGGTTCAACATCAGCCTGGGGAACTTGGCAAGACCTCGTCTCTACAATTAAAAAAAAATTCAGCCAGGTGTGATGGTGCATGCCTGTGGTTTCAGCTACTAGGAATGCTAAGGTAGAAAGATCACCTGGACAACAGAGAGAGATTCCAGTGCAAAAAAAGAGAGACTCCCTGTCACTGGTGGAATAGAAAGGGTATCATCTCTCAAGCTTTAAGAGCTGCCATCAGCTGTAATCCCAGCATTTTGCAAGGTGGAGGCGAGAGGATTGCCTGAGCTCAGGAATTCCAGACGAGCTTGGGCAACCTAGCGAGACTTGTCTCTACAAAAAAAAAAAAGATATCAGCTGGATGTGGTGGCATGCACCTGTGGCTCCAGCTACTTGGAAGGCTGAGGTGGAAGGATCATTGATTCCAACAGATCGAGGATGGGGTGGCCATGAGTGTGCCACTGCACTCTAGCCTGGGCGACACAGTGAGACTCTGACTCAAAAAAAAAAAAAAAAAAAAAAGCTGACACCCGTGGGATGGCACCACACACCTTTAGGATCTGGCGGCCACTTCTTTCCAGCCCCATCTCTGCTCTTCCCCGCAGGTGCCCTGTTGCACAGTCCCCACCCCATCCTGGAGTGCTCCAAACCTGGGATGCTGTCCCAGACCTGTGGCTTCCTGGATTGCTTTTTCCTTCCAGTTCTGCCAGGTGACCTCTTACTCAACTCTCAAACCCGGTTCAGATTTCCCTTCATGGGGAATCCTCCTCTGACTTTTCCAGGCAGTTAAGTGCTTCCAGGTCTCAATGTGTTCAAGGCCGATTCATTTGTTTGGATAAGGGTTCCCAAGGACTTGGCATTGGGGGAATGGCTTTACTGAAAGCCCGAGATGATGCATAAGTTCATGCATTTGCTTTTACATTTTCTCTCGTTATAAGAGGTATGGCAGGGGATTGGACTGTGAGTTAGGTGAAATCTCAATAACCTGGGGAGAATCACAGCCGCATTAAATGAGAATCATTGTCCTCCTTTGCTGTTTATAGGTTTCTATATATGGGTGAGTTAAAAAGCTGCTTTGGGTCTTTTGGCTTTTATTTTCCTTAATTTTTTTTTTTTTTTTTGAGTCAGAGTCTCACTGTCACTCAGGCTGGAGTGCAGTGGCACGCTCACGGCCACTGCAGCCTCAACTTGCTGAACTCAGGTGATCCACCTCAGCCTTTCCAAGTAGCTGGAATCACAAGTGTGTGCCATCATACCCAGCTAATTTTTTGATTTATTGTAGAGACGAGGTCTTGCCAAGTTGCTCAAACCCCTGTCCTCAGGCAGTCCTCTTACCTCCATTTTCCAAAGTGCTGGGATTACATGGGTGAACCACTGTATCTGGCTTGTTTTCCTTACTTTTGAAACAATTGTTATTGTGGACTTATAGGAGGTGACTTGCAAAAGTCTATGTACTCTTCACTCAGTTTCCCTAATAGTGACATTTTATGCAGTTATAATGTAAAAACCAGTTCACTAATATCGATACATTACTGTTAAACTAGACTATATGCCTTTTTTCTTTTTTTAAGTCGCAGTCTCATTCTGTCACCCAGGCTGGAGTGCACTGGCACGCTCATGGCCACCGCAGCCTTGACCTGCTGGACCCAGGTGATCCTTCCTTCTCAGCCTTTCAAGTGGCTGGAACCACAGGCATGAGCCACTACACCCAACGAATTTTTTGATTCATTGTAGAGAAGAGGTCTTGCCATGTTACTCAGGCTGGTCTCAAACCCCTGAGTTCAGACAATCCTCTCGCCTCAGCCTCCCAAAGTGCTGGGATTACAGGTGTGAGCTACTGTGCTGACTTTTTAATTTAATTTTATTTTTATTTAATCGAAGTCTTACTCTGTCACCCAGATTGGAGTGCAGTGGCATGATCTCACTCACCACAGCCTCTACTTCCTAGGCTCAGGTGATCATTCTGCCTCAGCCTCCTGAGTAGCTGGGACGACAGGCGTGCACCACCACACCTGGCTACTTTTTTGATTTTTTTGTAGAGACGATGTCTTGCTCTGTTGCCCAGGCTAGTCTTGAACCTCTGGACTCAAGCAATCCTTCCACCTCAGCCTCCCAAAGTGCTGGCATTACAGATGTGAGCCACCATGCTTGCCCTTTTACAATTTAAATTGGTTTGTAGATGCACTATGTATGTGTGTTTATGTATGTCATTTTGTACAACTTAGCCCCATGTATCTAGTATGTGTAGATACCATAATGACCAGGATATAGAACTGTTCCATCACAGAGGACTCTCCCTTATGCCTCCCCTTTATAGGTGCACCCATCCCTCCACTGGTTCCTGGCCTCTGATAAATACCTGCTAGTTGTCCATCTCTATAATTTTGTCATTTCAAGAATGTTATATAAAATAGAATCATATGCATATAACCCTTTTGAGGTGGGCTCTTTTCACTAAGCATAATGTCATGAGAGTCATTCAAGCTGTTATCAATAGTTCCTTCTTTTTTATTGCGGAATAATATTCCATAGTAGGATTGTACTAGAATTTGTCTAATCATTCACTCACTGAAGGACATTTGGGTTGTTTGCAGTTTGGGACTGTAGCAAATAAAGCTGCTGAGAACATTTGTATACAGATTTTTATGTGTACCTACGTTTTCATTTCTCTGGATTGCATGCCCAAGTGTACAGCTATTGGGTCATATGATAAGTACATTTTTAGTTTTATAGAACACTGCCACACTGCTTTCTAAGGTGAACACCCGTTTTGCATTTTCACCAGCAGTATAAAGAGGGATAGGTTTTCGAGGGGATAGTAATTTAACACAGGGAAAGTCATCTGGTTACAGGATTCAGAATCTTCTAGAACTGGAGAAGAGCAATACTGGAATCTTACCTTGCCAAGAAATACTAAGGGACTGTCTGAATGATGTGCTCATGGTGCTCCTTGTCTGATTGAATGTTTTAAATAAACGAGGCATAAACTTAGGCTTTATTTACAGAGATACATATATACCCATGTACTTACTGGTGGTGCAGCTACTGGTTTATTGTCATTTTCAGTGTTTGTATTAGCAGATGTTTAGTGTGAGACTGCTGATATCAGACACTAAGGGGGCAACGTGATCTAACATGGGAAAGAGAAGTGAGGGAGAGTTGTGTGTCTAACTCACAACTCTTGCTCAGTTTAGCCCTGGATATTTTTTCCTGAGCTTCAGCTTCCTCTCTAATGTGCAGATGATAATACCGAATTCGCTGGGCTGTTGCGAGGACTAAGTGGTATAACAGCATGATTCCTGAATCTGATAGGTACTCAGAGGTCCTCTGTCCTGGAAGATCTCAATGTTATGCCTTTTTGGTTAATTTTTATGTTGATTTAAAATAGCTAATATCTTCATTAGTTTCACAGAAGAGAGAAAATTTCATTGACAATTCTTTTTTCTTTTTCAAAATATTCATTCATTTATTTATCTTAAAGATGTGGGGTATAATTCAGGATTAGGTATACAAATGGTCATCATACAGGGATAATTCTTTTTTTTCTTTTTTAAGTCTAAATCTCACTCTGTTGTCCAGGCTAGAGTGCAGTGGCACACTTATGGCCACTGCAGCCTCGACCTGCTGGGCTCAGGCGATCCTTCTGCCTCAGCCTTCCAAGTAGCTGGAACTACAGGCATGTGCCACCATGCCTGGCTAATTTGTTTTGATTTACTGTGAGGTGAGGTCTCACCAAGTTGCCCAGGCTGGTCTCAAACCCCTGGACTCAGACAATCCTCTTGCCTCGGCCTCCCAAAGTTCTAGGATTACAGGCTTGAGCCACCACGTCTGGCCAAGATAATTCTTTAATAATAAGAATAGCAATAACCAGGCACAGTGGCTTATGCCTGTAATTCCAGCACTTAGGGAGGTGGAGGCAAAAGGATTGCCTGAGTCCAGGGGTTTGGCACCAGCCTGGGCAACGTAGTGAGACCTTGTCTCTACAATACAAATTTTTTAAAAATTAGCTAGGTGTGGTGGCACGCACCTATGGTTCCAGCTACTTGGAAGACTGGGGTGGATGGATCACCTGAGCCCACCAGGTCAAGGCTGTGGTGGCCATGAGTTTGCCTCTGCACTCTAGCCTGGGCAACAGAGTGAGGCTCCAACTCAAAATCAAAAGAATAATGATGATGAGTCTACCATTTATTGGGAATATATTGAGTACAATGCCATGCTGATAAGTGTGAATTACTGGGCTCATGTAAGCTTCATGGCAAAGCCCTGTCTGGATATACTGGTAATTCCCATTTTTCAGGTAAGGATAGTCAGGGCTTGGAGAGTAAATTAACTTGATGAAGGTCACATGTTTTGAGAAGCTGAAATTTTAACCTAGACGGTCTATCTCTAGTGCTCTCATCTTAATCATGAACCTATATCTGTTCCTTAGTGTTGATTGCTTTTTTCAAAAGCAGTGCTTTGCATGGTGTAAATTACAACTGAAGTAGCTTTATACTAAGCACCACCAAATATACTTGCTGCATTCATTGGAGTCAGCCTACTAAGAAGTACAATTGAGCTTTGTCTGGAGGTCATTGGAAGCAACCACACAAACAAAATGACCTTGCAGTTCAGAACAAAAAACTCTAACTTTGGTATCTTTTAAATAGCTGGTTTGGATTTTTGAGAGGCAAGACAATTGCTCTAAATGACATGATAGAGAAGGTTTTGGATCATCCCGATGGGAAAAAAAACATTGTCTATAAAACATATGATTTTCCTCATACACTGTAATTTAATTCATAAAGATATTATAGAAAGCAGTTGATATTACAATTACCTGAGAGTAAACTGACTAATCGTGTCATTCATTCATTCATTTATAATTACAAACTTGGTAAAAGTATGGAATTTCAGGCTTATTGTTTTTACAGGGAGGCCTCAGTTAACTAACTCAGTGATTTATGGCCATGTTTGAAAGTTGTTTTTTTTTTTTTGAGTTGGAGTCTTATTCTGTTGCCCAGGCTGGAGTGCAGAGGCACATTCACGGCCACCACATCCTTGATCTGCTGGGCTCAAGGGATCCTTCCACCTCAGCCTTCCAAGTAGCTGAGACTACAGGCATGTGTCACCATGCCCAGGTAGTTTGTTGGCTTATTGTAGAGATGAGGTCTCACCAAGTTGCCCAGGCTGGTCGCGAGCCTGTGGGCTCAGGCAGTCCCCTCACCTTGGCCTCCCAAAGTGCTGGGATTATAGGCATGAGCCACCATGCCTGGTCTTGATGCTTTCTTATACATGAAGCTTCTTTATGAAAAGATCTTTTTGATACATAGGAAACCAAACCCATGTTTGGTATGAATGTCTCATCTGTTATTTATTTCTTATCATTTCTCAGCACAAGAATAGATTCAAACACAGCCTTCTCCCTCCCCTACCTTCCCTAGTCTGTGTCTTACTCTGTTGCCCAGGCTGGAGTGCAGTGGCGCGATCATGGCTCACTAGCCTTGATCCTTCTGCCTCAGCCTCCTGAGTAGCTAGGACTGCAAGTGCACACCACCACGCCTGGCTAATTTTTTTGGTTTTTTTTGCAGAGACAAGCTCTTGCTATGTTGCCCAGGCTGGTCTTGAGTGCCTAGGCTCAATTGAGCCTCCTGCCTTGGCCACTCAAAGTGCTGACATTACAGGCATAAGCCACCTTGCCTGGCCTTGGCCTATGTTTTAAAATCTTAAGGAAATTATAGGTAGGGAAGTAGCAAAAAAAAAAAAAAAAAAAGCAATTATGTATGAAATAGTTAAACAAAGTATTGCTTAATAAATGTGTCTCATATTTGAATTAAAAACAAGCAATTACCTAAGTGATCTATTTTTTATTTCTTATTTTATTTTATTTTATTTGAGTCAGAGTCTCACTCTGTCGCCCAGACTGGAGTGCAGTGGCGACTCCTGGCCACTGCAGCCTCGACCGGCTGGGCTCCGGCGATCCTTCCGCTTCAGCCTTCCAAGTAGCCGGAATTACAGGCACACGCTACCACGCCTGGCTGATTTTTTGATTTATTGTAGAGATGAGGTTTCGCCAAGTTGCCCAGGTGGGTCTCGAACCCATAGGCTCAGGCAATTCACTCACCTCGGCCTCCCAAAGCACGGGAGCCACCGAACCCGGCTTTATTTCTTATTTTAGATTCAGGGGTATACATGTGTATTCGTTGCATAAACTTACTGTGTAGTGGTGGGGATTTGGTCTCAGGTGTGTCCCATTCCCCAGATAGTGAATGTTATACCCCGTAGGTAATTTCTGAACTCTAACCTTACTGATGTCTCCAGTGTCTGTTCTTTCCATCTTTGTGACCCTTTAGCTCCCACATGTAACTGAGAGCATGTGGTGCTTGGTTTTCTGTTTCTGAGTCAGTTTATTTTGGATGATGATCTCTAGCTCCATCCATGTTGCTGCAAAGGACATGATTTTACTCTTTTATGTGACTGTTAAGTGGCTTTTTAAAAATAATATTTAATGAGTACCTAGAGAGGGCCAGGCACTGTGCTAGACAGTTGGTAATACATGATTTCACTGTATCCTTAAAAGGGCCTTTTGAAGCAGTTGATGATATTTGAAGCAGTTGATGATATTTTCCCCATTTTATAAGTGAGGAAATGAGATTTCTGGTCACATGGCCAGTGAGTGGCTAGGTGGCTCTTCAGTTACTGCCCTAGCTTGTTAGTCAGACTCTTCCCTATATTACACTGGAGGGAGGAGAAATTCAGCTGGGATTTGGTCCTTGGGTGGAGTATCCTTTAGAGTGGCTGTGAGGTCACTGGTGGAATATACTCTAGTCAATACATTTCTTATTTAAATGTAAGTGACAAAGATTTGTCCATGTTAACCATTTTTCACTTATGTTTCACATATATGAATAAGTTACAGAGAATGTTGTATGATGTCACTTAAAATGTTTTCTTCATGATGAGCCGGGCGTGATGGCTCATGCCTGTAATTCCATCACTTTGGGAGGCTGAGGCTAGAGGGTTCCAGCCCGGGCAACTTGGCAAGACCTGGTCTCCACAGTAAATCAAAAAATATTATCCGGGCATTGTACTGCATCTAGCCAATTTTTAAAAAAATGTTTTCTCCATGGTCAAGGAAAACGAATACCCTAGTCTTATGAGAAACTTTTGATGACAGTGACTGCCAGGGGTGCCATATAACTGAAGATAGCCCTTCAATTAATTCTAGCTAGATTTTTTTTCTATCAAGGTAGATAGATCCCTTCTATTAGGATTTGGGACATATTTTTCAATTTTTAAAGTAGATTTTCCTTTCTTTATAATAGTTGGTTTGGGGGAGAATGGACATTAATTTGTCTGCCTTGAGTTGTAACAGGAAGACATGGTAGAAGAGAGTCCAAGGCCACAGTGGAAGCAGAATACAAAATTTACCGTGGGTATTACACAAATATATAGTAGAAATGTGTTGAGTAAATAGTTGATATATTGGATGAAGTCATTTAGAGAATTATTTCCTCTTTTATGCAGGGTATAAGAGGTTTTCTTAATTTGATAGCAAAAATTTCAGATACTGTTCTTTGTTTGAATTATAGAAATGACTGATGGAAACTGGGGATTAGTTAACTAAACCCTTATTTTGACTTTGGGTTAAAGGGTTGTTCGTGGTCCTTTTTATAATGGCAAGTATCCCACTTTGTGATATATACTACATTGCTTATCCTTGTGTTGCAGCTCAGACATGCTGAATTGAACAAGCCTCAAGGTCTCTCTGACTTCTCCCTTCTACCCACCATCTCTCCCAAAATGCAGGATAAAGTTGGAGTTCTTCATCTGCCTAAATTCTAGACCCAGCAAAGAGGTCTTCCTTTGCTTATAAAATCAAGAATGTAACCACACCCGTACAGAGCCTTTCACAAGATAATGGACAAGTTAGTCTCTGTTCCTTGATCCGTTCATTCTCCCTACTAATCCCTTCCACAGAATTCCTCTTCTTGTCCCTATAGCCTGTTTTGCCAGGATGGTATATAAACTTCTGAACCCCACTGGGGACTGGGCAATTACTCCGTGGTTCTCCCTGTGTGCACGTTAATAAAATCTATATTCCTCTTCCTTTTAATTAATCTGCCTTTTGTGAGTTGATTTTTTAGTAAACCTTCAGAGGTTAAAGGGGAAGCTTTCCTTAACCCCTGCACCTGTATTTGAGAAAAGAACTAATCTTGTACTTGACTTCAAAAACAGAGAAATATAGGTTTCAGTTAATATTTCATGACTTAAAGATGGCCATTAGTAAAATGAAAACAATATTTCAACTTCCACAATACCAGAATTAATAAAAGCAGACAAAAACCTAGTCTTTATAATAGAATGGAAGACAAAGTACATAGCACAGATGCACATAAAAGACGGATGGAATAAAAATGACAAAAATAGGTGCAAGGCCAGGCATAGTGACTCACAGCTGTAATCCCAGCACTTTGGGAGGTGAAGGCAGAGGTGAGAGGATTGTGTGAGCCCAGGGGTTCCAGACTAGCTTGGGCAACCTGGTGAGACCTCATCTCTACAATAAATACAAAAATTAGGCCAAGCATGGTGGCTCACACCTATAATCCCAGCACTTTGGGAGTCTGAGGTAAGAGTATTGCCTGAGCCCATGGGTTCAAGACCAGCCTGGGCAACTTAGTGAGACCTCATCTCTACAATAAATCAAAAATTAGCCAGGTATGGTGGCATGTGCCTATAGTTCCAGCTACTTGGAAGGCTGAGGTGAAAGAATCACTTGAGCCCAGCAGGTTGGGGCTGCGGTGGCCATGAGCATGCCACTGTACTCCCACCTGGGTGACAGAATGAGACTCCGAATCAAACAAACAAACATACTGTTATCTCAATGAATGCCCTTGGGTGAAACACTTGGGAGTTAAAAAAATCAGAAAGGTTTTTTTTCAAATCCAACTAAATGCTGTTTATAAGAGACAGTCTTAAAACGTAATGACTCACCTCTAGAATATCAAACACAAAGAGACAGAAAGTAGAACGGTGGTTCCTAGAGGACTGGGGAAGGAATCCTCCCTCCCCAGCCAGGAAAGGATAGGGGAAGGAAGAGGTAAGGGGCATAGAGTTTCAGTTTTGCAAGATACAAATGTTCTGGACATCTCTTTCCCAACAATATGAATATTTTTTAAATTGCTGAGCTGTACACTTAAAAATGACTAATATGGTAAAATTTTTTGTTGTGTTTTTTAACACAATATAACAACAACAACAACCACAATGACCCTCCAAAATTGAAAATTAAAAGACAGGCTAATTATATTAGTAATGGCAAGTGAGAATCAAGTATAACAGTATTCATATTAGACAAAGCGGAATCCAAAGGAAAAAATAAAAGTGGAAACTGATTTAATGTTATTTATAGCTAAGCTAAAACATTATTTTACAGTTAAGAGTAAATGTAAAAATACTAATAGAAGTGGTTGGAGAAACTGAGCTTAGTAGTGGTAGAGAACTTTTACTCTGTAATTAATTTAATTTAATTTAATTTAATTTTATTTTTTGAGTTGGAGTCTCACTCTGTCACCCAGACTGGAGTGCAGTGGCTGCTCCCGGCCACCACAGCCTTCACCTGCTGGGCTCCGGTGATCCTTCCGCCTCAGCCTTCCAAGTAGCCAGAATTACAGGCATGCACTACCACGCCCGGCTGATTTTTTGATTTATTGTAGAGATGAGGTCTCGCTGCCCAGGTGGGTCTCAAACCCGCGGGCTCAGGCAGTCCACTCACCTCAGCCTCCCAAAGGCACGGGATTACAGGCTGAGCCACCGAGCCCAGCTAATTAATTTTATTAAAAAAATTTTTTTTTGAGTGGAAGTCTCACTTTGTCACCCAGGCTGGAGTGCAGTGGTATGCTGCTCGTGGCCACCACAGCCTCGACCTGCTGGACTCGGGTGATTCTTCCACCTCAGCCTTCCAACTAGCTGGAACTACCGGGAACTGCTATGCCCAGCTAATTTTTTGATTTATTGTAGGGATGAGGTCTCACCATATTGCCCAGGCTGGTCTCAAACCCAGAGACTCAGGCAGTCCTCTCGTCTCCACCTCCCAAATGACTGGGATTACAGGCGTGAGCCACTGTGCCCAGCTATACTCCATAATTCAAATAGGAAGGAACATCATCTGTGTTCAGTAAGAGATCTGATATAATTTTGCACCAGGAAGATCATCAGTGACTTTGATAACAGCAGTTTCATTGTATGCGTGGGGCCAAAACCACGTCTCATATAGAGGAGTGGAAGGAAACCAGAAAGGGTACCTTTTGAATCTGAAATATCTGCATGTTGGTCTGCAAGTCTTCTTGCCTAGAGTGACTTTCTCTTCTGTTATGTGTAGGTGCAATCTAAGTTTTAAAAAGTAAAAGCATTCAGTGTGATTCTTTCTCTCACACATTAGAGTTGGTTGAGGTGTTTCTAGACAAGGATGATGAAGTAACAGAGATAAGAAGTCTGGAAAGAAGTGCTTCTGAAAGTTCAAGGGAATTGAACCAGATGCCAACAGGTCAGTGACTGCGAGAGCATAAAGTGGACAAAAAGAGAAGATGCTTTGCCCTGTGGATTTGTCTGAAGCTATGCTAAACATTTTGTTGATGGAGATGGACTTTTGTTTTTGTTTTCTGTTAGAGATGAGGTCTGGCTATGTTGCCCAGGCTGGTCTCAAATTCCTGGCCTCAAGCAATCCTCCTGCCTGGGCCTCCCAAAGTGCTGGAATTACAGACATGAGCCACCTCACAGCGGAGATGGGCCTTCTTAAGGAGCACTGGGAACCCATGCTCAGCAGAAGACATAAGAGAATTGAGGAACTCTAGTAACAGGATGGAATCCTGTCTCCAGAAAGAAGATTGGAGATGAGAGACTCTTTACCCAGGGATACAGAAGAGGTCATATATGATGGAGAAATGCTATTTGAGGCAGGAAAAATGCAGGAGATTTGGAGTCAGGCTGACCTAGGTTGAGGTCCTAGCTCTTCCCTTTGCTACATATGTGATGGTGGAGAGTTATTTAATGTCACGCAGGCTGGAATACAGTGGCATGCTAACGGCCACTGCATCCTCGACCCTCAACCTGCTGAATTCAGGCGAGCCTTCCGTCTCAGCCTTCCAGGTAGCTGGAACTACAGGCATGCACCACTTTGCCTGGCTAATTTGGGGATTTATTGTAGAGATGAGGTCTCACCAATTAGTCCAGGCTGGTCTCGAACCCCTGGGCTCAGGCAACCCTCTCACCTTGAACTCCCAAACTGCTGGGATTATAGGTATGAGCCACCATGCCCGACCTAGTTTTGCAGTTTTATTATGAGAATATAACATATAAAAATATCTAGCACTGTGTCTGCCATATGGTAGGTACTCAGTAAATGAGAGATGCTGGTTAATAAATGTCTCCTTTATGCAAGATGACTGCCTGAGACTGTGGGGTGTCTTCCCTTGATACCAGGCTTCTAGTCTGAATTCTCTGATCTCAAAGAGTGAGAAAACAGGAAAGTACTACCCAGTCTCTCTAAAGTCCAAAGGCTGGAGTGATCTAATTCTGATAACTACTTATTTCAGGTCTTTTAATGTCTAAATGTCTCACCAAGTGTTGAGTTATTCTAAAATTAGCAAAGAAAGTTAGAAGATGCCCTCAAGATTGTGAAATCAGGCACCTGGGATCTTATTATTCAGTAGATGTGTTGCATTTAAGCGTCTGATATTTTATATAGTATAATTATTTTATCCGCTCTTGGTATCAACTTAAATTCATAGTCAGATGTATATTTATCTGTCTGTATATGTATTCAGATGTGAATGATTTTTGAACTGTATGTCATGGGGACATACAGTTCAAACAATTAGAAGTTGACTTTATATCAAGACAGGTTTATATAATTTCTTTTTTTTTTTTTTGAGTCTTAGTCTCACTTTGTTGCCCAAGCCAGAATGAGGTGGCATAATTAAGGATACCATAGCCTCAACCTGCTGGGCTCAGGCGATTCTTCCGCCTCACCCTCCTGAGTAGCTGGGACTAGAGGCACGCCACCATGCCTGACTAATTTTCTATTTATTATAGAGATGAGGTCTCGCCCAGGCTGGTCTTGGACTCCTGGGCTCAGGTAATCCTCTCACCTTAACCTCCCAAAGTGCTGGGATTATAGGCATGAACTACCCATGCCCAGCCTAAATGCACAATTTCCTTAGGAAAAGATAAAGATACCTAAGAGCTATTTGCAGGTCGTGACATGTTTAGATTTCTAGGAAAAGACACACCTACATTTAAAATGTAACGAAGGTTTTTTTTGAGTTTTCTGGGTGGTCACTGAAGAAACTGGGCAATGACTGCGCGTACAACAGATACAGAGTTTGGGAGCATAGCAGTGGTGAGCCGGAGGGCTGACAGTTTCTCATGCTTTGTTCTCTCCTTGTCATTGCCTGTTTTGCCAACAGGCTTGTTTGATGAATGGATTGAGGGCAGGGTCTGGACTGGGGTAGCCGGAGTTAGAAGAGAAGATAGTCCTGGCATCTTGGTCTGCAGTTTGGAAGGGAGGAAGATAGGAAGGGGAGTTCAAAGTAGAGAGAGGGCCAGGCATGGTAGTTTACACCTGGAATCCCAGTAGTTTGGGAGGCCATGGTGGGAAGATTGCTTGAGCCCAGGAGCTGGAGACTAGCGTGGGTAACAGTGTAAGTTAACATCTCTACAAGAAGTAAACTTAAAAAATTAACTGAACATGGTAGCATGTACCTGTAGTCCCAGCCAGTCAGGAGGCTAAGGCAGAAGGTTCACTTGAGCCCAGCAGGTTGAGGTTGCAGTAGCTGTGATTATGCCACCGAATGCCAGCCTGGGTGACAGAGTGAGACTCGGACTCAAAAAAAATACATATATAAAAATCAAAGTAAGTAGAGCAGTCCTAGTGGCCAACACTACAACTACAGGGTTCAAAAGGAAGACTTTCTTGGCAATTACTTCTATGTATATAATATAGTGCCATTGAGTATTTTTTATCCTGTTTTTAATTTTATTTTGGTGGTATATTTGGATAGATTGAGTAGACAAAATATTCGTGCTTTTAATCTGAAATCTCACGTCCTAACTCTCATTGTCATCTTACCTCTTTCTCTTTGATTTTTTTTAAGCAACCAGTTAAGTCTTAAAAGTGATAATACATTACTTAATGATTCCTAAAAGAGTCTCTAAAATATAAGTAGGAGAAATAGTCTAAGAAGGCTCCAGGAATTTTTAAAGATATGGTCTCACTCACTCAGGCTGGAGTATATTGGCACAATAGCTCACGGCAACCTCGAACTCTTAGGCTCAAGCGATCCTCCCATGTCGGCCGCCTGAGTAGGTATGACTACAGACTCACACTACCATGCCTGGATAATTTTTTTTTTTTTGAGTCAGAGTCTCACTCTGTCGCACAGACTGGAGTGCAGTGGCACGCTCATGACCACCACAGCCTCGACCTGCTGGACTCAGACAATCCTTCCACCTCAGTCTTCCAAGTAGCTGGAACCACACACCCAGATAATTTTTTTGATTTATGGTAGAGATGAGGTCTCGCAAAGTTGCCCGGGCTGGTCTCAAACCCACGGACTCAGGCAATCCTCTCATCTCAGCCTCCAAAAGTGCTGGGATTATAGGCATGAGCCACTGCGCCTGGCCCAATTTTTAAAATTTTTTGTTGAGGGGAGCTCTTACTATGTTGCCTAGGCTGGTCTCAAACTTCTGGGCTCAAACAGTCCTCCTGCCTCAGCCTCCCAAATCAAGCTCCAGGAATTTTTTTTTTTTTTTGACTCAGAGTCTCACTCTATCACCCAGGCTAGAGTACAGTGGCATGCTCACGGCCACCACAGCCTTGACCTGCTGGGCTCAGGTGATCCTTCCACCTCAGCCTTGCAAGTAGCTGGAGCTACAGGTGTGTGTCACCATGCCCAACTCACTTTTTATTTATTGTAGAGACGAGGTCTCACCATGTTACCCAGTCATGGGCTTAGGCAGTCCTCTAATTTCTGCCGCCCAAAGTGCTGGGATTACAGGTGTGAGCCACCACACCCAGCTTCCAGGAATTTTTAAGAAATGATTTCTGGATAAAGAAAATGTGGCATATATACACCATGGGATACTATGCAGCCATAACAAAGAATGAAATCATGTTCTTTGCAACAACATGGATGGAGCTAGAGCACATTATCCTAAGTAAATTGACTCATACAGAAAACCAGGTATCACATGGTCTCACTCAAATGTGGGAGCTAAACGGTCACAAAGATGGAATTAATAGACACTGGGGACACCAATAAGGGGATGGAGGTTAGTATTCAGATACTACCCACAGGGCACAATGTTCACTATCTGGGGAATGGGTCACCTGAGACCCAATCCCCACCACTCAATGCGTCCATGAAATGAATACACATGTGTACCCCTGATTCTAAAATTTAAAAAAACTTTTAAAAAAAGAGAAAGGATTCATTCTGTCTTGTTTCTGTGGTTCTGATGTTATTCTTCTGTGAATAAGAGATCTTCAAGCAGATCAGAGATTTTTGTGGAAAATGTGTATGGTTCAGTAAGCAACATGAGTTTCCTTACATAGTAGCTCTTAGCTCCATTTATCGTGTAGAAAAGCTTCCATGAATTTTTCTGCCTGTGGAGGAGGCAGTCATTCTTACTTATAGTATTTTGAGATGAAACATTTGTAAGGGAGTTGAATGGAGAGAGGCTTTTAGAAAGGGCAGTGATGTCTTTGTTTGGATATCCAGGATTGACTCAAAGTAAAGGAAGAGGCAGGGCATGCAGCTTGGACTTGACCTGAGCTCCTGTTTTGAAGTATCAGCCATAAGTCAATCCTGCTGTGACATTCTGCTTTCTTTCCTAAACAATCACTATGCCGTACAAAATTGCACAGTGAAAACCACCATACTTATGGGGCAAATGGAGCCAACATTCAAAAACTTAATCAGCAAACACACACACACACACACACACACACACACACACACACACACACACACACACAACTAAAAGGTAGGAATCTAATAAAAATGGTATAATGTGGTTGTGTGCATGTTAAATGGTTAAGAAATGAATACTATGATGAATATTGCATTTTAACTTAGAAAAGACCTGAAGTTTACATGTGAAGGTGGGCTTCAGAGGGCTACAGCTTGTGAGTTATTGTCAAGTGGTGGAAGGAGGACTGTGGGACTCCAAGAAGGTTATGAACATCAGCTGCCAGTGAACTGAGATAGTTGACCAGTGTTGAAAGTGTGTAAGCCAGGCACGGTGGCTCATGCCTGTAATCCCAGCATTTTGAAAAGTGGAGGCAAGAGGATTGCCCGAGTCCAGGGGTTTGAGACCAGCCTGAGCAACTAGACGAGACCTTGTCTCTACAATAAAGAAAAATTAGCCAGGCATGATGGCACACGCCTGTGGTTCCAGCTACTTGGAAGAATGAGGCAGAAGGATTGCCTGAGCCCAGCAGGTCAAGGTTGCAGTGGTTGTGAGCATGCCACTGTACTCCAACCTGGGTGACACAATGAGACTCTGACTCAAAAAAAAAAAAAGAAAGAAAGAAAAAAAAAGAATATGATTCAGCCATAAAAATTAATGAAGTACTGATACCTGCTACAACTTTGATGAACCTTGAAAACATTACACTAAGTAAAATAAGCCAGACATATATATATGAAATATCCAGAATAGGTAAATCTGTACAGACAGAAAGCAGATTAGACATTGCCAGGGGGTGGTATGGGGGTATGAGGTTTCCATTTAGGGTGATGAAAAAAGTTCTGGAGTTAGCTAGTGATGGTTGGCCAACATTGTGCATGTATGTAGTACTACTGAATTTTATACTTTGAAGTGGTAACTTGTATGTAATGTGCATTGTACCACAATTAAGAAATAAAAGGCATATGTTGACATATATCCTTGGCAAGGTAATGTGATTGGCGCTGCAGAGGATGCGGTGAGGAGCGAGGCAAGGTGCTGTCTCTAAGGAATTTGCAGCTTAGATGGGAGATGAGAGAAACAGAACAATAGCTAGACAGCAAGGAAGAAGTGAGTGTGCAATGGAGGAGGCGAGGACAGGTTGCAGGGGTTTAAAGAGGGGGCGCACCTGTTCTTCTGGAGGCATCCTGAAGGTGTTCCTTTGGGAAGTAGCACTTAAGATGAACTCATTGGGTCTCAACCAAGTGTCATCTAGGGCTGATTCTGGGCCAGACCCAATTCAATTTTTTTTTTGAGTCAGTCTCACTCTGCCGCCCAGGCTGGAGTGCAGTGGCATGCTCACTGCCACAGCAGCCTCGACCTGCTGTACTCAGGCAATCCTTCTGCCTCCGCCTTCCAAGTAATTGGAACTACAGGCGTGTGCTACCACACCTGGCTTATTTTTTGATTTATTGTAGAGATAAGATCTCACCAAGTTGCCCAGGCTGGACTCGAACGCCTGGACTCAGGCAGTCCTTTTGCCTCTGCTTCCCTAAGTGCTGGGATTACAGGTGTGAGCCACTGCGCCTAGCAGAGAATGGGTCTAGAATAGGGGCTTTCAAAATGGAGTCTAGGGGTTCTTGAGACCCTTTTAGAGGGTCTGTAAGAACAAAACAATTTTCTTGACAATTTTAATATGTTATTTGCCTCTTCCCCTGGATTTGACATTTGTGTCAGTAGTGCAAAAGCAAGGCTGGGCAACTTTCTGGTGCCTTAGTCCATAGGCAAGCCCGCAGTAACTTCTGGTGACTTAGTGTGAAGCAAGGCCACACCAGACTGTAGTCAATGTATTTGTTACCTCTGTTTCTTGCAGAAAAAAATTTTTAAAAAACATGAGTTTCACTTAAGAATATCCTTGCTAATCTGGGTGTGGAGGTTCATGCCTAGAATCCTAGAACTTTGGGAGGCGGAAGCGAGAGGATTGCCTGAGCCCAGGGGTTTGAGACCAACCTGGGCAACTTGACAAGACCTCTCCTCTACAATAAATACAAAATTTGTATTTATTTATATTTATATATATATTATAAAATAAATACAAAAATTAAATACAGGGTGTGGTGGCACACGCCTGTAGTTCCAGCGACTTAAATGGCTGAAGCAGAAGGATCACAGGAGCCCAGCATGTCTAGGCTACAGTGGCCGTGAGTGTGCCACTATACTCCAGCCTGGGAGACAGAGTGAGACACCAACTCAAAAAAATAAAAATGGAAGCACACATAAAGCACTTCTGCTGCATGCCAAAGCAGGTTGGTTTTTGTTTGTTTGTTTGTTTGGGGGGTTTTTTGTTTTGTTTTGCTTTGTTTTGTTTTGTTTTGAGTTGGAGTCTCACTCCGTCACCCAGACTGGAGTGCAGTAGAATGCTTCCGGCCACTGCAGCCTCGATCTGCTGGGCTCTGGTGATCCTTCTGCCTCAGCCTTCCAAGTAGCCGGAACTACAGGTGCTCACTACTATGCCTGGCTAATTTTTGATTTATTGTAGAAACAAGGTCTCACCAAGTTGCCCGGGTGGGTCTCAAACCCGTGGACTCAGGCAATCCACTCAACTCAGCCTCCAAAAGCTCTGGGATTACAGCCTGAGCCACTGAGCCCCGCCAGGTTGGTTTTTTTTTTTTTTTTTTTGGAAGAAAAACACTTCCATGAGTGTTTGCAAGAAAGCAAGTGAACTAGTCACTTTTTTCACGGAGCATCACTTTACTTGGAAAACTGACTGACACACTATTGTTATTCAGACTTGGGTATGTGACAGACATCTTTTGGGAAATGAGCAACATAAGCCTGTCACTTCAAGGTAAATAATTGACAACATTTACTGCCAATGATAGCATTTAAAATTTCAAGCAAAAATTCCAATTTTGGTAAATTTGCATCTGCCCCTGTGAATATAGCAGTCTTATTTCAAGACTTTTCTCATGAGATTTTGCAATACTTTTATACTGTATAATAAAATGCTCAGGTCAGACATGGTGGCTCATGCCTATAATTCCCGCACTTTGGGAGGCTGAGGCGGGAGGATTGTTTGATCCCAGGAGTTCGAGACCAGCCTGGGCAACATGGTGGGAGGCTCGTCTCTATAAAACTAAAATAGTCATCTGGATGGGGTGATGAGTGCCTGTAGTCAGTCCCAGCTACTTGACTGAGATGGGGGATCACCTGATCCCAGGAGGTCGAGGCTATGGTGAGCCATGATCATGCCACTGCACTCCAACCTGGCTGACCAAGTGAGACTCTGACTCAGATAATAATAGTAATGATAATAATAATAATAGTAGATTTTTTTTTAAAAAGCTTTGAAAAATAATAAGATACTCAGCATTTGGGTGATTTGCATTATCAAGTGAACCAGTTTTTTTCTGCTATTATCCATTGGGAATGACTGTGTCCTGAAGGGTTGACCAGGATGGTGACAGCTGGAGGAGGCAGGATAGCTCATTTGTTCCTGTCTTCATTCAGGGAGCACAGAGCTGTAGGTGAAGTTTTCAGGATTTTTCTCCTGCTTGGCAGATGGTCAGAGGAAAAGCCAAAAAACACAGCTTTTCAAACCTGCTGGACTTAGAAACCAGCGGTCTTGTTTTATATATATAAAACATTTTAAATATAGAGAAGTTTGGTCTTGAACTCCTGGGCTTAACCAATCCTCCTACTTCAGCCTCCTAAAGTACTGGGATTACAGGCAGGAGCCACCACATCCAGCCTGAAACCAGTAGTACTTAAAAAAAAATGCTTGTCAAGGAGGAAACCGGTTGTGGGGGTAGAGGTAAAAGAAAATGATGTTTTGCTTTTGGCTGGATCCTGATATCATTTTTTAGAAATCATTAATGAAATCCTTTGAAAAGAAGCTACACAAATAAAAACTTGCTTAGTCTGAGGAGACTTGTTTGGAGTAAGATACAGAGAAACTAATTTTCCAAGCAGATTTCTTTTCTTTCCTTACTTGCCTTAAAAATTATGGTTTTGTTCCCTTTTTAAAAAAATTTTGTATGGTGCTAAAAATTAGTCCTTCCCAGGCTACTGACCTTGCTGTCAGAACCCCCAACCAGTGCATAGCTGCCCTTCCCTCATCCCAGCTGTTTTACTAGGGTCCTAGTTCTTCTATTGTTCCTACTCACTGGAGGCTTTTTTTTTTTCATCCCTCAGTCATAGATACTGGTCTTTGTTTTTTGAGAACTCACGAACAGATCGCTCTGGCTTTTAAACTGCTAGAACTTGGCCAATGCCCCACTTTGCCTCAGGAATTTCCTAATAATGGCTTCTTTCACCATAGCCTCTGACCTAATTTGTTTTGTTGTTTTATTTGCAAGCTCGTTTTTATTGAATGTGCAGTAGTATAATTTTTTTTTCCTATTAGTAATCCACCCCTGCCTTCTAAAGATCCTGCCTTCTAGAGGGGAAATCTGTGGGTTGCTGAGCACAGAGTCAACTCTCTCACCACGCTAGGCCCCTCACCTTCTTGAGAGCAGTGCTGAGTGCCAGGTGAGGGGTGCAAGATCTGGGTAAGAACTGGGATAGTCAGGCACGGTAGCTCATGCCTATAATCGCAGCACTTTGGGAGGCAGAGACCAGAGGATTGCCTGAGCTCAGGGGTTCAAGACCAGCCTAGGAAACTTGTAAGAGCTCGTCTCTACAATAAATAAATTAAAAAAATAGCCAGGTGTAGTGGTGCATGCCTATAGTTCCAGCTACCTGGAAGGCTGAAGTGGAAGAATCACCTAGCCCAGCAGGTCGAGGCTGCAGTGGCCATGAGCATGCCACTGCATGCCAGCCTGCATGACAGAGTGCGACTCCGACTCAAAAAAAAAAAAGAAAGAAAAGAAACTGGGATAGAAGGAAATTAAATTTTTCTGCATGGGAAAGAGAGAGAGATTGACAGGTTTCTGAAATGTCCCTGATGGGAGACAAGAATCAGTGAGATTCAGGGACCTCTCATGGGAGGACGAAGAGAGGTGGGTAGGCTGGTGGCTGGACACCAAGAAGCAATTTGAGAGCAGAGAGGTGCTGTAGGCCTTGGTGCTGTTCTTTGAGTGCTGGCAGCCTGGTCTTTCTCTCTGTAAAGTCTTCAGTAAAATCCATGTGCTTACTCCCAGTTTATGAGTGGAATCTTCTAGATACATGTTGGGAAAGTTTTCATCCAAGTTGGGACCGAGCAGAATCGTGGAGCCTCTTGGAGACGGCCCTTGTGTGTATCATGTAGCTGACTCAACTGTCTCCCACATCAATGAAGAAGCATGTACTTATTTAAAACATGTACTGGACTGGGCATGGTGGCTCACACCTGTAATCCCAGCACTGTGGGAGGCGGAAGTGAGAGGGTTGCCTGAGCCCAGGAATTTGAGACCAGCCCGGACAACTTGATGAGACTTCATCTCTACAATAAATCAAAAAATTAGCCTAACATGGTGGCACGTGCCTGTGGTTCCAGCTACTTGGAAGGCTAAGGCAGAAGGGTTGCCTGAGCCCAGGAGGCCAAGGCTGTGGTGGTTGTGAGCGTGCAACTACACTCCAGCCTGAATGACGGAGTGAGGGTCCTATGCAAAAAAATAACAATAATAATAATAAACACCTAACACCAGACACGGTGACTCATGCCTACAATCCCAGCACTTTGGGAGGCTGAGGTGGGAGAATTGGTTGGGGCCAGGAGCTCGAGACCAGCCTGGATAACAAAACGAGACCCTGTCTCTACAAAAAAAGCAGAAAAACTAGCCAGACGTGGTAGTGGGCGCCTTTAGTCCCAGCTACTTGAGAGGCTGAGGCGGGAGAAGTGTTTGAGCCTGGAATCGTTGAAGGCTGTGGTGAACCATGGTCATCATGGCACTGTACTCCATCCTGGGAAACAGAGCGAGACCCTGTATCAAAATTTAAAAAAAAAAAAAAAAATTAAAAACCTGCACAAACCTAGCAATTCCAGGTTAGGCAGGTAGATCATACTCTGAAGACCTCACCCTTGGCCCTTATAGAAGGAACCAGGCCCTATCCCTCTCAGGGCACTATCACATGGGTTCTGAGAGAAAAAAACAAAGCATTTCAACTGAAGGTCATGGATTGATCGGTTTTTGGAATTAAGACCCATTAACATTGAAAATATTTAAAGAAAAGTTGCAAAAGATGCTTAAATATGAAAAATAGCCATAATGGACTGGAACAAGAAACGAGCAAGATATCAAAAGACTTGTGAAAATGCCTAGCAAATATAAGTTCAACGTGTGCTAGATGATGTTTGTGTAAACTCATGGTTTTCTTTTCTGATTCAGTGTCTCGCTCTATCACCCAGGCTGGAGTGCAGTGGCATAATCACGGCCACTGCAACCTCAACCTGCTGGGCTCAGGCGATCCTTCCGCTTCAGCCTTCCAAGTAGCTGGAACTACAGACATGTGCTACCACACCCATCTAATTTTTTGATTGATTGTAGAGACAAAGTCTTGCCAAGTTGCCCAGGCTGGTCTCGAACCCCTGGGCTCAGACAGTCCTCTTGCCTCCACCTCCCATAGTATTGGGATTACAGGCGTGAGCCACCAGACCTGGAAATTTTTTTTTTTTTTAGCTGGAGTCTCACTGTTGCCCAGGCTGCAGTGCAGTGACATGCTCACGGCCACCCACAGCCTTGTCCTTCTGGGCTCAGGTGATCCTTCCACCTCAGCCTTACAAGTAGCTGGAGCCCCAGGCATGTACCACCATGCCCAGCTAATATTTTCTCAATTTATTGTAGAGATGAGGTCTCGCCAAGTTGCCCAGGCTAGTCTTGAACCCCTGGGCTCAGGTAGTCCTCTCACCTTTGCTTCCCAAAGTGCTGGGATTATAGATGTGAACCACCGAGCCCACCAACTGATGTTTTTCTACCAGCTTGTAAAATAAAAGTGTTTTCCTCAGCATAATATAAGACCAGGACTCCCACCTATGTCCTGAAGAGAATTGGGCAGAAATCACTGGAAGTAAGGCACCTCCTTACCCCCTCCACACATAAGGTGGGCTCTATCCCTAGCAGGGGCGATATATCCATTGCTCATACTCTGAGATACTCTGGTCAGCCCAGGGCCCTCGATGCCTCCAATCTTCCCCAGTGCCCTCTGAAGCCCTCCTTGCCATCATCTAGTCCACTTGAATGCTGTCAAAAACCAGCCATTGATCTTGGGGCAGGACCAGATGCCCCGGAAGTGATGAACTGAAAGAGCCGACTCTTCCTGTACTTTGATGACATCACTCGCTATGGGTGCTTTTCACAAATGACCACACCCTTTGCCTGATGCAGGTCAGCTGCACCCAAGGGTGGACATCCAAGGGGCGAAGGGGGCCTGAGAGAAGGGAGTAGTCAGGACACTAGTGGGAATTCGCCTTGCTGAAGTACAGGCGTATTCTGAATGGGGAAGATGCAGCACATTTCACAGTGGGGAAGGGGGTTCCCCCTGTGGGACAGTCTCCTCCTGTGGCATGTTCACCCCCCTTCAGCTGGATGACTTCCCTGAGCAGTGGAACTGGGGTCTGTAATGGGTATATCTGAAGGAGGGTTCTCCTAGTAGACTGTGATGGAGTCAGGGAGTCCCTGACCTGAAAGGCTGCAGTCAGGAAGTCAGTCTAAGCAGAGTCGAGATCCCCCGTGAAAGCAGGGCCACCATCTCCTTGGCTCAGAGATTCCTGGTGCCCCCCACTGCGCATGACACTTGCCAGATGTGCCCATTGCCTCTCCTCAGCCTGCTAATGAATGTGACCTGAATATCAGCATGTGACTCCTCCCAGGACAGGCTCAAGGTCAGGGCACTGGTGCAGGGGTGATCACACTTAAACATCTTATATCCTGTTTAGTCTAGTTTTCTGGTATATCTGGTTATGTCTTTGAAGGTTGTAAGTAGATGGGCAAGTAGTAGGCCTATAAGTAGATCACCTTGGACTCAGTTTATGGAGTGACAACGTGAAGTGTTGTATGTTTACCACGGCACACACCTCTATGAAACACTCATCTCATTTTATTATTATTATTATTGTGAGTCAGAGTCTCTCTCTGTTGCCCAGGCTGGAGTATAGTGGTGTGATCATGGCTCACTGTACCCTCGACTTCCTCGGTTCAGGCAACCTTCCACCTCAGCCCTCTGAGTAGCTGGGGCTACAGGTGGGTACCACCACACTCGGTTAATTTTGATTTATTGTAGACACGAGGGCATGCCATCTTGCCCAGGCTGGTCTCGAATTCCTGGGCTCAGGCAATCCTCTCAACTCGGCTTTCCAAAGTGCTGGGATTATAGGCATGAGCTACTGCACTAGCTGGACTTTTATTTTAATCATCATCAAAGATTTAACAATGTTTTAAGAACAATGTTAAATGATTTTTTAGTACTTAAATTTTTTTTTAACCTTAATTGGAAAGTTATCTATTAGCATACTACATTTGAATAAAAGAAAATATTTGTATGTACACATGTATATGAAATACTCCTTGGATTTTTATTTTAATCATCACTGAATTCTGCAAGATTTAGCAATATTTGAAGAGCAGATTTTTTAGTATTTAAGGTCTTCTTTTTTTTTAACCTTAATTGGAAAGTTATGTTAGTATCATACATTTCAATAAAAGAAAATATTTGGAGACTTGGAGGCTATTGATATTTGGCTGCCCTTTGGCTTTTCTGGGAGGGCATCCACAAATGACTTTGCTTTCTGGTACAATGCTGTGTTCAAAGATGTTTTTACTGCAGCTTAACAACAACAAAATAAATAAATATTTCTATATATAGAAATGCACCCTGGGTACTCACAAATAGGTAGTATTTGTCCAATAACCGCCCTCCCTGCAAACTTTCTTGAAACCTGAGGACCTTCCTTTTCTGCTGAGACACAATAGTCCCTAAAAATCAATATGTTCTTATTTTTAGTTCAATAGTTTTACCTTGAGAAAGCAAGTGGCCCAGGAGTTCCTATCATGAAAGCTGCTTGCATTTATGTGAGAGGTGGATTGTCTGACTTTATAGAGAATTTTCTTCAAAAGAACAGTCTTGCTTGGTATACCTTAAGCTTCCCATGTATCTATTTTTTCCTTCTCAGTAACTTATTTGAGGCCTGTGAGGATCTTAGTTGGCCAGTGTTCTCTCTCCTCTGGAATCCTTACTAGAGGGCAGAGGCACAGTCAGCAAAGGCCTTTCACTTGTCTTAGATGGCACTTGAGAAAAGAACCTCTATTTTTTGCGCTCCCATTTTTTTTTCCTTGGGAAATGCAGTGAGAATAGGGTGGTGGGAGCCCCTGTTGTAGGGCTCCTGGCTCGCAGCATATCCCTTCTGCTGTACTAGGGAAGCCCTGGCCTCTCGTGATGGTAATTCTTCATGCTGACAGTCAAAGCCCAGGGTACTTCTCTTATTGAGAGAAATCCTTCTGAGAAGCAAAGGCCTGTTCTTTTGACATCCATCTTTTCTTTTCTTTTCTTTCTTTTTTTTTTTTTTTGAGTTGGAGGTCAGAGTCTCACTCTATTACCCAGGCTGGAATGCAGTGGAATGCTCACGGCCACCGCAGCCTTGACCTGCTGGGCTCAAGGGATCCTTCTGCTGCAGCCTTCCAAGTAGCTGGAGTTACAGGCATGTGCCATCATACCCAGGTAATTTTTTAATTTTATTGTAGAGACGAGGTTTCGCCATGTTGCCCAGGCTGATCTCAAACCCATGGACTCAGGCAATCCTCTCGCCTCTGCCTCCCAAAATGCTGGGATTATAGGCGTGAGCCACTGCACCAGGCCACATCCATCTTTTGAAATGGGTTTAGGGTAGGGGCATTCTTTCTCTTCTCTTCTCCATGGCTGCTCCCTTCCTCCCCCAGTGAATAAAACTGGACCAGATACTGGAAGTGATGGGTCACCTTTACAGCCCTGGTTCCTAGCAGTGCTCAGAAATAAGGAGTCTGGCTAAAAGCCCTACATTCTACTAGGTAACACCCTTAAGAAACAGGATTACCACATCCATTTTCATGGGTTCCTTAGCAGTTGCTAGCTTTCTGCTTGCATTGAAATGCAGTCATGTGGGTATTTTGACATTTGTCTTCGATAAATAGAAAGGATATAATTAAAGCTCAGATCCTGAAATGAGTTTTTAGTTTGTCTTGGTATCTGTGGAAACTTATTGTGTTTGGTCAATGTCTTCTTAATGATCTAAGTTTTAAATACCTTTTTAATTATCCAAGTTTCACTGGAGTCTGCGAATTAAGGGAGTATAAATAAATGTCTTATTGCAAGAAGGGTGATCTAACAGTGTCCCCAATGGTCTAGTAATAAAATAGTGTAATTCATTGTGTAAAATATTACACTGCCTTGTTTAGTAATTGAGGTAGAAATTTCAAGAGAGAGAATGAATGTCTTCTTGACCTATATCCTATCAAGCTGAAAGTCAGAACAGGCTAAAATGAGGGCTTTGTTTTGATCAGTCAGTATTTATTTAGTTCCTAGAAGGGTATGTATCAGTCTAGCGTTGTGTGTGACACCTAACAGATTATGTAAAGAACATAAATTTGGAATTTGGGTTACTGTCCTTTTTAGAGAGTGGTGTTTATTTTTGCAAGCTCTTCAGAATTCAGGCTAGCTTGCAGTGAAATAATGACTTCCAACATATATCTAAAGCATGTAATTTCAGAAATGTTTGTCTCACACTAATCTTAGAATTTTATAAGACATCTGTACTCAGAACTTCTACGTGTGTTTTTCTTTTTTTTTTTTTTGAGTCGGAGTCTCACTCTGTCACCCAGACTAGAGTGCAGTGGCCACTCCCAACCACCAAAGCCTCTACCTGCTGGACTCCAGCGATCCTTCTACATAAGCCTTCCAAGTAGCTGGAACTACAGGCGCACGGTGCCACACCTGGCTAGTTTTTTTGATTTATTGTAGAGATGAGGTCTCGCCAAGTTGCCCAGGCGGGTCTCAAACCTGTGGGCTCAAGCAATTCACTCACCTTGGCCTCCCAAAGCGTGGGATTACAGGCTGAGCCACCGAACCCGGAGTGTTTTTCTTAAAAAAAGAAAAACTAAGAAATTTTGGTCGCTTCATGGCCATCTACAAGGCACTTCTCCATATTCTGACATAATTATTGTCGTGACACCAGAAGTCAGAGTCATTGATGATTTATCTTTTACGTGCACTGGAATGATTTTTCCTGACCTTCGCCTTTTGGAATTCCACCCATCCTCCAGGATTCATCCCGAGTGCTTTGTCCAGGTAGTCTCTTCTGATTCCTCTAATTAAATGAAATGCCATTTTCCTCTTGTGGTGTGTATCATCCGTTTCCCTTCAGGGTGTCTGTATTAGTCTTGACAGAAATACCACAGATAAGGTAACTGAAACAACAGAAATTTACTTTCTTACAGTTCTGCAGGCTGAAGTCCAAACTCAAAGGTGTCAACAGGTTTGGTTTCTTCTGAGACCTCTGGCTTTAATTTGCAAACAGCTGCCTTCTCTCTGTGTCCTCACATGGCCTGCTCTCTGTGTGCCTGTGTCCCTGGTGTCTCTTCCTCTTCTTAGAAGGGCAGCAGTCAGATTGGATTAGGGCATGCCATCCATATGACCTCATATAACCTTAATGACTTCTTTAAAGATCCTATCTCCAAATACAGATATATTTCTGAGATACTGGAGGTTAAGACTTCAATATAAGAATTTTGAATTTTGGTGGAATGCGATCCAGCCCATAACAGTGTCTATTTGTGTACATTACATGTTTTTTTCCTCTTTCCTTCCCCCATTATATTGTAAGGTATTTGAGGGCAGGGCCTTATACAAATGGATCTAGTAGGTCTTATATAATGCCCATATATAATAGTCACTAAATATCTGAAGTTAATTTAAATTAAATCAACCCTTCAGAAATTTAATGCTGTTATTAGACTTTTATGGAAATTATCTATGGGCAAACATGGTACTTAAAATTGCTTTATGGATTGGGCAAAATGCTGCCAAGTAATTTATAAAACAAAACATTGCAAGAATGATAAGTTACTCTTCTGTTTCTTTTTTCCTTCAAAACTTAAGTAATACACATTGTTCTTTTGCATATATATCTTCTCTCATTCTTACAAATGCAAGGTGAAAAAAAAAAAACATCAAGGCAAAGCATGATTTGTCCACCTTTTGAATCCGTACAGGAATCTTTGTTGCCTTGGGCAGTCATTCTCTGAATTCAGTTGGCAAATGTTAAATAAAGCTTGGGGGTAGTGACATCAAAGGCTTCATCAGGGAGCCATGCTGCTCAGAATTGGCTGTTCCTTGGGAATATTTATGAATTACATTGGCTCAGTTAAGAGAGTGGTAACTCCCATCTTGAAAACTTATGAGGTTCAAAGCATTTCAGCGATTGACCGTGGTATAGATCCCTGGATGCTCTATCAATCAAATGCATGTCTAAGTATGAGAGCAGAATCTTTGCTGTATGCTAAAAAGAATGCTTTGTTTAGCTTACAGCCTCCTTAGTGCCCCACATCTGTGTGTATGCATTGTGCAGAAAGGTCTGGTTAAATTTCTCAACTTGCCAGGTGTGGTGACTCATGCCTATAATCTTAGCACTTTGGGAGGCCAAGGTGAGAGGATTGCCTGAGCCCACGAGTTCGAGACTAACCTGGGCAACTTGGTGAGACCTCATCTCCACAATAAATAAATAAATAATTAACTAAGTGTGGTGACTCGTGCCTATAGTTCCAACTACTTGGAAGGCTGAGGCAGAAGATCACCTGAGCCCAGCAGGTCAAGGCTGCAGTGGCCATGAGTGTGCCACTTACACTCCAGCCTGGGTGACAGAGTGAGACTCTGACTCAAAAAATAAACAAACAAATAAATAAATAAACAAATTTCTCAATTTTGCAAACAAAGTAACCCCACTGTCTAGTGGTCTAATTTTCCCTGTGTTTTGGCTTTTTTAAAATTTTTTCTTTTTTAGTCAGAATCTCACTCTGTCACCCAGGCTGGAATGCAGTGGCATGCTCATGGCCACTGCAGCCTCTACCTGCTGGGCTCAGGTGATCCTTCCAACTTAGCCTTCCAAGTAACTAGAACTATAGGTATGCGCCACCACACCCAGCTAATTTTTTGATTTATTGTCGAGATGAGGTCTCATCAAGTTGGTCTCATACCCTTGAGCTCAGGCAATCATTTCGCCTCAGCCTCCCAAAGTGCAGGGATTACAGGCGTGAGTCACCGTGACCGGCCTCTCGGAGTATAAGCTCAACCTGTCTGTCAAACAGCTTTTGTCAGAAACCTGCCTAAAAGAACTTGGCATTGAATTTAGTGTGCCTGAAGGACTGGTATTCATTCCCATCTCCAGGTACCAGGTTCTTTTGGATTCCATAATTGTTCGCTCCCCAGAGCTGTAGTTAGTTGAATATTGTGTTCTCTTCCCTTGCTGAAAGCTGACAAGAAAACTGCCCAGAAGAATCTGCCAGAGTTCATTGTCCCTTACGTGCCTTTCCATCCCTTAGAGGAAGAATAGGAGCTCTCACAGGGAATTTCTTTTGTGGCTTTAAGCCTTTGCTTCAAGGAAGCTTAGAATTAGATTTGCAACTTAGTTACATTTATTCAAGTTAACTCATATAGTTACAAAAAATGTTTACATTTTGACTTTACTCTTTGTGATTTAAAAACTTTTTACAACTTAAAAATAATTACAGACTAGTAAGAAGTTGTAAAAAGAATTCTACAATAAATCAAAAATTAGCCGGGCGTGGGAGCGCGCGCCTGTAGTTCCAGCTACTTGGAAGGCTGAGGCGGGAGGATCGCCGGAGCCCAGCAGGTCGAGGCTGCGGCGGCCGGGAGTGGCCACTGCACTCCAGTCTGGGCGACGGAGTGAGACTCCAACTCAAAAAAAAAAAGAGTACAGACAAGTCCCACATGCTCATTACCCCTCGTGGTGGCTACTATTTTGGGGGGTGGAGGGGCATAGGGACTGACTCTGTCACCCAGGCTAGGGTATAGTGGTGGGATCATAGCTCACTGTAACCCTGACCTCCTGCCTCATGCTCCTGAGTAGCAGAGGTTACAGGAACGTGCCACCACATCTAGCTTTTTTTTTTTTACTTTTTGTAGAGGCAAAATCTCACTATGTTGCTTAGACTGTCCTCAAACTCCTGGCATTAAGGGATCCTTCCCTCTCTGCCCCACAAAATGCTGGGATTATGAGTGTGCTCAGCTACTTTTTTTAGGTTTTTTTTTTTAAAGATGCTTTTTATTTTTAAAGAATTTTGGATTTTCACGTTGGTTAAAAATTTTTTTTTCCTAAATGTGTTCTTATGTCCTTTCTTGTAATTTTCATAACTTATTTAGAAAAGGGTTGAAAATACATAAAAATGGACACTTAAGGGGAAATAACAGGCTTATGTCATCTACGAGTTAGCCTAGACATGTTTCAGGTCACCTTCCAAGGTGATGGTGATTAGGAGTTTTTCTACTTGGTTACGGGAATAGAATATTGCCCCCAATATGGTCTCTAACATGGTTCTGACAATGCCAGTATCTTTGTTTGTCTGTTTTATGATCCCAGTAACATATTAAGCTAATAGTCTCTAGGAGATCATCTAAAATGATGCTTTAGCCAGATGCAGTGGCTCACGCCTGTAATTCCAGCACTTTGGGAAGCAGAGGCGAGAGAATGCCTGAGTCCAGGGGTTCGAGACCAGCCTGGGCAACCTGGCAAGACTTCATCTCTACATTAGTTTTTTTAAAAAATGAGCCAAATGTGGTGGTATGTGCCTGTAGTTCCAGCTACTTGGAAGGCTGAGGTGGAAGCTGGTTGAGGCTGAGGTGATTGTGAGCGTGCCACTGCACTACAGCCTGGGCGACAGAGTAAGACAACAACTCAAAAATGTATAAATAAATAAATGAATGAATGAATAAATAATGATGGTTTAATCCCTTTCTTGAGTCATGATAGTTATTCTTGAACCTACCATTTTCCACCATTACTGATCTTACCCTGGACTGTGCTCATTTACTGATTATTATTGATATCAAATCATATAGCACTGGGTTAATTATACACTACCTTATATTTTTCTACCTGTGTTGTTTTCATTTCAGAACTGTGTGATAAATATTTGTTGTTTAAGCCACCCAGTTCTCCCCATCCATGTCATAAACATTTTTGAAATTTCTGCCTTTTGCTTTTTATATTCTTTCTATAGCCCTTAGCCAAAATGTATAACATTGTAGACCATTTGGGCATTTTTCTCCTTACAAAATGGTATTCTAGGCCAGGCCCAGTGACTCATGCCTATAATCCCAGCACTTTGGCAAGGCAAGGCTGGAGGATCCCTTAAGTCCAGGAGTTCGAGACCAGCCTGGGAAACATAGCAGGAACTTGCCTCTACAAAAAAAAAAAAAAAAATTAAAAAAATTAATCAGGCATGGTAGCTCATGCCTGTAGTCCCAGCTACTTAGGAGGCTGAGGCTCAAGGATCACCTGAGCCCAGGAGTTCAAGGATGTGGTGAGTGGTGATCATGCCACTGTACTCCGGCCTGGGCAACAGTGAGACCCAATTGACAAAAATAATAAAAGAAGGTATTTTATATTTTTCTGTTCAAATTATACTGTCCCATACAGAGAACAAAGCGGGTAGGTGTTCCTTCTGACAACTAATTCTCAGAATTTGGTAGCAGGCAAGGTTAATTTTTGAGTTATGACACTTCTCTGACAATCAGAGAGCCACGTTTCATAAGCTGTGGCCTACAGTTGTGATTCAAGAGGCTGTATCAGTTCTGCGTTTTTTCCCCTGTTGAGGTAGAGGGACCTACTGTAATGATTGGTTTGCTAATGGAGAAAGCACGGCTGGTTAATGAGACATTCTATTTCAGTGGTGTACTTAAAAGTAATTCAATAATAATTGCTGTGTGTTATGATTCATATTCCAGAACACACGGTAGCAATAACGCATCTGTTGTGAAAGTCCCATTATAAGATTGAGAAAGCATTAACCTACCTAACCCTGTTCACTAATGACTACTATTCTAGGAAGAAAAAAAAATTAAGAGTGAATTTCTCTGCAGAAAGAGATTTGTGTGGCTGGACAAACACTGGCCCTCAGTAGGGCGAAGAGTGGAGAATGGGATGTGAGAGCTTGGATTTACTATCCCTGTTGGAATACAGCTCTGACTAGTAGGGAGTTCCCCAGAAGTTGGCCCATGTCTTATCCTGAGAAGAGAGGCATGACTAAGTCCCAGGTCTCAGAGCAGGGAAAAGGTTTTTGAGGATTGTCCTTAAAGAGCACTCATTGGTTTATAATATTTTAATTCCGTGTAGATCATCTTTCACCAGCTTACCCTACCCCAAGACTGAGCCTTTGATTTTAAGGGCCAGGATCAAATATACTGCAGCTCTGATTTCCCTGAGTAAATATGGCTGTTTGCCCAGGGCCCCAGGGTGGGGAGACCACACTCTGGGGTTTCCCCCTGGCTCTCAGGAGCCTGAGACCAGGCCTGGAGAGGGAGGAAGGAGGCCTTCTGGATCGGTGGTTATGACTTCCCCTCTGGGCTTAAGTTCCCATTCATTTTTCAGTACCTCTGCACCTCCAGTCTTGTTGGAAAACTTTTCCATTGTTTTTATTTCCCATTTGAGCTCTATGCTTGGGGGTTTTGATCTCAAAATTAAAAAAAAAACAAAAACTAAATACTAATCATGTGGTATTTTCCTATAACTTGAGTGGAAAATGGGTATACAGTAATGCATACACTTAAAAATGAAACTCTTTCATGTAATGTGAATTAATTAAATGAATTCTGTGTAGTAACAGGCCAACTCAGACATGTGCACAAGTCATTATAACCAGAGGCAGAGGTCTAGGTTTCTGTGGGTTTGTTAACTGTCAGTAAGAAAACACTTAAATTTTTTTTTTAAAAACTTCTTATTTTATTAGGCTGGATGTGGTGGCTCATTCCTATAATCCTAGCACTTTGAGAAGCTGAGATGAGAGGATTACTGGAGCCCACAGGTTCAAGTCCAGCCTGGGCAACTTGGCAAGACTTCATTTCTACAATAAAACAAAAAATTAAGCTGGGCATGGTGGCGCATGCCTGTAGTTCCAGCTACTTGGATGGCTGAGGTGGAAGGATTGCCTGAGACGAGCAGGTCGAGGCTGTGGTGGCCGTGAGCGTGCCACTGCACTCCAGCCTGTAGCCTCAACCTTCTGGGCTCAGGTGATACTTTTGTCTCAGTCTCCCAAGTATCTGGACTACAGGTGCACACAATCATGCCTGGCTAATAATTTTATTTTTGTAGAGTCCAGGTCTTGCTATGTCACCTAGGCTGGTCTCTAACTCCTGGGCTCAAGCAGTCCTCTCGCCTTGGCTTCCCAAAGTGCTGGGATTATAGATGTGAGTCACCACGTCCGGCTGTAAAAGTTGTATTAATGTAGAATCAACAGATTTTTTAAAAGGCTAATCTATTGTGTAAATGTTACTTTTAGACACTTAAAGTGTTTAGAGTGTCTAAAGGCACTTCTAAAAGTATTTGGCAGCCAGGCATGGCGACTCATGCCTATAGTCCCAGCACTTTGGGAGGCTGAGGCAAGAGGATTGCCTGAGCCTAGGAGTTCAAGACCAGCCTAGGCAACTTGGTGAGTCTTTGCCTCTACAATAAATAAATAAATAAATAGCCATGCATGGTAGTGCATAGCTGTGGTTCTAGCTACTTGGAAGGCTGAGGTGGAAGGATGGCTGAACCCAGCAGATTGAGGCTGCAGTGGCCGTGAGTATGCCAGTGCACTCCAGCTTGGGTGACAGAGTGAGACTCAAACGCAAAAAAAAAAAAAAAAAAAGTATTTGGCTTATATTAGCTTAGTTATTCCTCATGACACTCAATAAAGGAGTTACCTGCCATGGTCTGTTTGGACTGCTATAACAAAAATAACATAGACTGGGTAGCTTAAACAACAAATATTTGCTTCTCAGTTCTAGAGGCTGCGAAGTCCAAGATTAAGCTGACAGCATATTCAGTGTCTTGTGAGGACCTGCCTCCTGGTTCATAGATGGTACCTTCTAGCTGTGTCCTCATATGGCGTAAGGGGTGAGGCAGCTCTCTGGGACCCCCTTTATAAGAGTATAAATCTCATACTTCAGGAGTCTATCTCTTATGGCCTAATCATCTCTCAAGAGCCCCACCTCATAGCAATACCACATTGGAGACTAGGAATTTAACATGAATTTTGAGGGGACACAAACATTCAGTTCATCATGGTACTTTTCCCAAGGCCACACAACTAGAAAATGGGGGATTTGAACCTGGGAAATTGGCTGTAGTCTTTTCTCTTAATGACTGTGCCTTGCCTACTTTTTTGCATTCACAGTGTTTCTAACGTCCCCTTCCCTTTTTTTTTCTTTGAGTCAGGATTTCATTCTGTTGCCCAGGCTGGAGAACCTCGATCTCCTGGGCTCAGGTGATCCTTCTACCCACCTCAGCCTCTCAAGTAGCTGGGACTACAGGTGTGCGTCACCACATCCAGCTAATTATTATTATTATTTTTGTGTCGAGACCCAGACTGGTCTCAAGCTCCTGGCCTCATGTGATCTTCTCACTCAGTCTCCCAGAATGCTGGGATTATAGGTGTGAGCCACCACGCCCAGCCTACTTTACTTTTCTTTACCCTGTCATATGTTTCTTAGTCACTTGCTCATTAGTCTTACATTCATTGGGACCTGCTATCAATTAGGTGTTGTGGCTGGGTATGTTTCCTGTCCTAGGATACATCAGCCTGACAGTGGGAGATATGTATAAACAATCCCAGAGTGAGGAGCTTGCAGCAGGAATGGATAGCAAGAGCTATCCATTTGAGTGGACTTGGCACAGCCGTGGGAAGCTGAGCACAGAAGAGAGGTTCATTCTGCCGGGATCAGGAGACATGTGAGTCTCAGAAAAGGTCTCAAAGCCTCAGCATTTCAGGGGGGTGGGGGTGGAGGAAAAGGACTGGGCAAAAAAAGACCATAAGAAAAGTTGGCCGGCAGGTATAAAAAGCAGAAGGTTCAAGAATAAACTACAGATCTATATTTGAGGGCAAAAGGAAAAAATGAATATATTTGCCAGTGTGAAAAAGATAAAACAGTTATGGTTGGAAAGTGAGGAAATGGAGTTTTAAAAGATCATGGGGGGAGGGAATCTGAGTGATTTCATTGTGTGAAAAATCATAACAACAATAAATATCAAATCCAACTGAGAATTGCTTCGGGAAGTTGGCGCTGGGTCATGACTTTTCTAGGTCTGATTGGTAGCCTTTGTAATAAGCTCTTTTATTGGTCCCATTTGTCTTTTGACATAAAAGTACTTGATGCTAAGCAACCGTGTGTACAAATCAAGACTTTCCTTTTTATAGCATATATTTCACCCCTCCAGGGACCAGAGCTGTGGCACAGGCAGGGTGACCATCGTCTTGATTCAAAAGACATTTTGAGTGATATAGATGAGTTTCTTAACTAGCATGTGAAATATATAGTAAATCAGCATGACCTTACCCTGGGATAATGGAGCTGAATTTATACGGAGGAACTGTCTGCCTATGATAAAACTGCTTGTTAATTCTAGGTAGATGACATTTTTTTTTCTTTTGATGTGTTGTTGGCCATAATAATTCTCATCTTTAGAAGTGGTGCCCAAAGTGGAAATCTTGTTGTATATGTTCCTCCATACCCCATTTTTTCATTATACACCCTAAGACTCAGTTCCTAGGAGTCACAGTAGATGGGTGGCTATTTTTTTCTTCTTCTTCTTCTTTTTAAAATCTAATTTCTTCAAATATTATTTTAATTTCTCTTTAGGACCTTTTTTTTTTTTGAGTCAGCGTCTCACTCTGTTGCCTAGGCAGGACCTTCTGGGCTCAGGACAGGAGATCCTTCTGCTCAGCATCCGAAGTAGATGAGACTACAGGCAGGTACCACCATGCCCCTCCTTTTTTTTTTTTGTAGGGAGGAGGGTTCTCTATGTTGCCCAGGCTGATCTTGAAGTCCTGGGCTGAAGCAGTCCGCCCACCTCTGCCACCCAAAGTGCGGGGATAAACAGGCGTGTGCCACCAAGCCCAGCCTAGGATTTTTGTTGTTGCTGTTGTCAGGATCTCATCCTTGTGCCTAGGCTGGAGTACAATGGCATGATCATGGTTCATTGCAGTGGATGGCTATTGTCAAGAAACATCTCAGTGTTGGCTGTTCATTTGGTTATTTAAGTCTGAGTTCAAAGCTCAGAGTTTGGAATATAGACTATTCTTTAAGGTTGGAATTTATTCTAAATGCCTCCCTTAGCTCTGATAACTTTTTTGTAATATGTGTATATGTACACACACACACACACACACACACACATACATATATATGTCTATACACAGCGCTATATCTAGAGAGATATATAGCTTTCAGTGTTCACAATTTCTGATTTCATCTTTGCCTTTGATATACATTTGAATGTCTGGTCTGTTCCAGGCCTGGAGGATATGGGAGTGAATATGGTATGATTCTTGAATTCATTGAGCTCTGAGTCTAATAGGGAGATAGAAGTAAAAACAAAAAAACAACAACAAAAACTCTCTCATGGACTTTGATCTGTGCACCCGTGGGTGTGGAGTGGGAGTCAGCCGGAGTGCAGAATCATCTCTGTTTTGTGGCAAGTCGGGGGCTTTCTCATAGAGGTTGCGGTAAGGGTAGGGCCCTTGGGCAGAATCTTAAGAAAGAAGCAGTTCTCCAGGAAGGCTCTGGGGAGAAAAGGGGTCTGTTTAGGTTTAGGTAAAAACAAACAAACAAAAAACTGACACATCCATGCCCACTTGCTCTGCTGGGTGATGAATCAGCTTTTGATAGCTGTTTTGTGTCTTCTCAAAGGGAATGGGTAGGCTGGTAAACTGTATTAACTCAGCATCCAAATGCATATCTGCTTCTCAGTGACTCTCATGGGAGTGCCAGAAATCTCAAAATAGTCAACTCCACTCATTCATCTTTGGGTAGAATTATGCGTCGTTGTTCTTTGGAGTTATCTAATTTTAACAATGGCTTCCCAAAGGCTCTAATACCTGAATTGTAACTGTAGCAAAATGTTATATGAAATGTTTCATGCATAATATAATATTCCTTATGCACAGTTGGAAGGAGGTATGATGGTTGGCATATGTAGGTTTGAAACACAGCTCATTTTTCTTGCCAGAATTTATTTTTGTTAGAATATTTTATAGAGTCTAAAAATAAAGATATGATTGCAAAATTGTAATAGCCTAAAACATTAAGAGGATAAAATACTATTTGTGAGTCTTTGTTTTGCAAATATTTATCAGAGTTTAATTTCTGCAGTAAATCTACAAAAACACAACCTGTTCATTGTTTTTTCATTGATTTTTAATTGATTATACGTCAAGTTATGTCATTAACAATGTGATATACTGGGTTCAAACACCATCAAATATATTCATAAACATAAGAAGGAACAGTTTTATCTTCTATTATGTTTCTCTAACTAGCTGTCTAATTTGATCATTTTTGGTTTGTTTTTTTTTTTCCTTAAAAACACATATTATGGGGTTTCTGAGCCAACTTCATTCTTGTTTGACTTAAGGCAACTTTTTCTGAATGATGTGTGTATAAGTTCTGTGAATCTAAAAGAAAATATTTATTCATGAATTCAAGTCAAGTTATTAATTTTAATGAATGCTTGCCAAGTGCTGTGATAGTTGCTGAGTAGTGAACAGAACTGTTACCTTTCCTGTTCTCATGGGACTTCTAGTGAATTACTGGGGACAGGCATTGAATGAGTAAACAAACAAGTAAATGCATAATTGTCAATTATGTTAAGGAACACAGTGAACTATTCTTTCTTTTTTGTTACATAGAATAAGGAGTTACTATTAAAGAGAGGCATGGGTACGGTGGAAATCAGGGTTGGCCTCTACTAGTCCTATATTTTTGTGGACTGTTATTGATTCACCTTTCTAGAATGTAAATGTAAATAGTAAGTTTTCAGAATTTAAATTTTTTCTACACTTTTTCTTTTTAGGTATTGTAAAAGTGGTGCCTGGATTATTTAAATTTGGTATATGTTAATTTTGGTCTAGTATTTATTTTTTAAATTGTGTTCATGAGATATATAGTTTTTTTGGGGGGTGTTGAGTCAGAGTCTCACTCTGTCATCCATGCTGGAGTGCAGTGGCATGCTTATGGACTGCAGCCTCGACCTGCTGATTTCAGGTGATCCTTCCTCCTCAGCCTTCCAAGTAACTGGAACCACAGGAGTACACCATCACGCCTGGCTGATTTTTATTTTTGCTTTTGATTTTTTTATAGAGATGAGATCTCATCAAGTTCCCAGGCTGGTCTTGAGCCCCTGAGCTCAGGTAATCCTCTCACCTCCACACTCCAAGGTGCTGAGATTATAGGCATGAGCCACAGCATCCGGCCAAGATCTATAGATTTGAAAAAAAAAAAAAATTTTAAGAGACAAGATCTCACTATGTTGCCCAGGCTGGTCTTGAATTCCTGGCCTCAAGCTATTCTTCCACCTTGGTCACATGTCCAGCCATGATATATATGCGTATACATATATATGAAATAGAAACTATCCACTACAAACTGGACTTGGTAGCACACACCTGTAATCCCAGCAATTTGGGAGGGCAAGGCAAGAGGATTACCTGAGTTCAGGGGTTCAAGACCAGCCTGGGCAACAGAGTGAGACTCTGACTCAAAATAAATAAATAATAAAATAAATTTTTAGAAAAGAAACTATCCACTGCTAAAGGAAATTTTATATATAATTTAGTCATAATATATAATTTATAAAAATCTATATAATTTATTTTAGCAGTGAATAGCTTATTCTTAGAGAATTTGAGTGAAGATACTTGGATTATCGCTGTATATTTTAGGGTTTATGACTTTCATTTTATTTTATTCACATTTATTTTATTCACATATTTTATTTATTTTATTCACATTTATGCTGTTTCCAGCTGTGCAGCATGGAAACCTTTGAGACATGGGGTAGAAGAGAAAGAAGGTGTTTTCTGAAAGAGTGTGCTATTCATATGTGCTACTTTAAAGCCCTGGGCATAATAACAGATTTTTCTATGCCGAAATACACAACAGAATCCTTAAATTCCACCAAGGAATTTAACTTTCCATGGACAAATCTCTGGGGTCCTAAGTTCTGTTAGGATTGGGAGTTACTTTGACATTCTGGCAATCAGTGTTACCTCCTACTTCTTTTTTTTTTTTTTTTAAGTGGAATGGTTTATTCTTAACTGTTAAGATTTCAGACCTCGATGTTTTTTTTTTTTTTTTTTTTTTTGAGTTGGAGTCTCACTCTGTCGCCCAGACTGGAGTGCAGTGGCTGCTCCCGGCCACCGCAGCCTCAACCTGCTGTGCTCCGGCGATCCTTCCGCCTCAGCCTCTGAGCAGCCAGAATTACAGGCATGAGCCATCATGCCCAGCTGACTTTTTGATTTACTGTAGAGATGAGGTCTCGCTGCCCAGGCGGGTCTTGAACCCGCGGGCTCAGGCAATCCACTCACCTCAGCCTCCCAAAGCACGGGATTACAGGCTGAGCCACCGAGCCCGGCTACCTCCCACTTCTAAGCCTAAAGACAGGAAGTTCATTCATGAGCTGTTCTCAAAAACCCAGGAATGACTGTTTGAAAGTTCTGTTCATACGTATACCTGTGTGGTCATTACAAACAATACTGGCCAGAATAGCAAAAGTACACATGACTAAGCATATTGCTATAAAAATATTGGCCAAACATGTTTAGTCTACAGAAGACCAAACATTATTTATTTTTTTAATTTTTAAATTAAATGTTTTTTGTAGAGACGAGGTCTCACTGTATTGCCCAGACGGGTCTTGAACTCCTTGGCTCAAGCAATCTCTTGCCTCAGTCTCCCAAAGTGCTGGGATTATAGACATGAGGCACCCTGCCAGGCCCCTACCCTCTTTTATTTTTTTAAGAGTTGGGGGTCTTGCTCTGCCACCCAGGCTGGTGTGCAGTGGTGCGATCATAGCTCACTGCAGCCTCGAGCTCCTGGGCTTAAAGGATCCTCTTGTGCCAGCCCCCAAGTAGCTAGTACTACAGGCACACCGCCTTGCCTGACCCTTTTTTTTTTTTTTTAATATTTTTTATAGAGAGGGGATCTCACTATGTTGCTCAGGCTGGTCTTGAATTCCTGGCCTCGAGGGATGCTTCTGTCTCGACCTCCCAGAGTGCTGCAAGTACAGGTGTGAGCCACCACGCCTGACCCCCAGAAGGCCGGTATTGGAGGTCCATGGAACAACCTAAATCCTCATCCTTCTAGAGCTTTTTAAACTTCTCCGTATGTTCTGAC
Source organism: Cephalopachus bancanus (assembly GCA_027257055.1). NCBI lineage: Eukaryota > Metazoa > Chordata > Mammalia > Primates > Tarsiidae > Cephalopachus > Cephalopachus bancanus. Next base: position 7,057,775 of record JAPVLO010000073.1, read on the forward strand.
TTTCCCTGGGATCTGGAGCTAATCCTTTTCTTAGCCAAGAATGTTGAAGAATCTATAATTGGATGGCTTCAGCCTTAGTACCAGTAGTCTTCCATCACATGCTCTCTTCTAAGTGTGTACTTGGTTCTGCTGACTCAGCTTCTTTTTTTCCCTGGGGCCTGAGAGTTGGCTCTGTGGTGCTCTGCTTCTGTGTGTTCTGTCTGATATGCATTCCATTTATTCTGCCTTAGGGCCTTGTTTCTTTTCTTTTTTTATTTTGAGTTGGAGTCTCACTTTTTCACCCAGGCTGGAGTGCCTCTGCCTCCCAAAATGTTGGGATTACAGGTACGAGTCACCGTGCCCAACCTAGGGCCTTGTTTCTAAAGACAGCCCTGTTCCTGGACTGAAATTCTGCCCCTGAGCCCTACTGCTCAGCAGTATGCAGACTACTGGCTTCTTGCCACCTTTCTATTCCTGTGTTCCCCAGTGCTGTGTCTGGTGGGCCATTGCTAGAATGTCCAGTTGTACTTTTCCTTTCTGGCTTGGCTTGTGACGGTTCTTGTCTTCTCACTGGGACCTTTTCTAATAGTCAACTACATTTTTGGTGTATTGGTCTGGACAGCACCAAATCTCACTCATTCCAAAGTACCTCATTGACATGTAACAATGTTCTTAGCCGGGTATGGTGGCTCATGCCTGTAATCCCAGTACTCTGGGAGGCAGCGGTGAGAGAATTGCCTGAGCCTGTGAGTTCGACACCAGCCTAGGCAATATGGCGAGACCTCATCTCTACTATAAATCAAAAAATCAGCCAGGCATGGTGGCACATGCCTGTGGTTTCAGCTCTCTGGAAGGCTAAGGTGGAAAGATCGCCTGAGCACAGCTGGTCGAGGCTACAGTGACCGTGAGTGTGCCACTGCACTCTAGCTTGGGCAACAAAGTGAGAGTCTGCCCCCCCCCAAAAAAAAGCAAAACCAATGTTCTGGCCACTGAGTTAAATTCCAAGGCTCTGAATTCTTAGCCATTTATTGAGTGCCAGCTGCAAATAAGGCAGTACTTAGTATTGTGACAAAGATCAGTGAAACTTGATCCTGACTTCTAGAGCCACATAGTTAAGAGAACAAAATCAAATTAAAGAATGGCCTAAAAGGCTGGGCACTGTGGCTCAAGCCTGTAGTCCCAGCACTTTGGGAGGCTGAGGTGAGAGGATTGCTTCAGCCCAGGGGTTCAAGAGCAGCCTGGACAACTTGGCAAGACCATGTCTCCAAAAAAATTAAAAAGTAAATTAAAGAATGGCTTAAAATATTCTAAACACACACACAAGTTTTTATAATTGAAAAACTTGTTTCAAAGAAAGCTTATTATGTCCCTATTTTTCACTACTGGGCACACTTAAATTCATGAAACTTACTTTATTTGATCTTCTTAAGGGGATTTGCTGAAATGCTTTTATTTCATTTTGTTTCTTAAAATTTCTACTTTTATTTTGTCCCATTCTATATCAACGAACTATATAAAAGTATTTCAAATTAGCATGCATAGATAAAAAAATGAAGCCATTTGTTGATGGAGTTATTACTTAACAATTAGGAGAAGGAAGACTTCTGTGAGATGTTTGCTGAATTCTCTATTTATAGGCTTCATAGAGCCAAATAACAGAAATGTCATAGGTCACTTAGTTACATATTCTTACTCTTAGTAGATTAACATTTTGAGGTTTGACTCTCTCTTGTGTCCTGCTCACCATTTTCCCTTTGATTTTAAAGTAAATCTAAACCAAATATTTCTTATAGCAATTGACATTCCTTACCCTCCCCTACTGCTTCTGTCTTAAGCCTTTTATTTTCTTTTAAGTAACTGCAAGTCTCTTTCTGTACTTCGGTGATTCAACATTACCCCTCTACTTAATTGCTTTTCCTTTCTTTGAGTCCACTTCATTCCTATTTCATATAAAATGAAGTAACCTAGCCAAGCGCGGTGGCTCACGCCTGTAATCCCAGCACTTGGGGAGGCCTAGGTGAGAGGACTGCCTGAGCCCCAGGGGTTTGAGACCAGCCTGGGCAACTTGGTGAGACCTCGTCTCTACAATAAATTAAAAAAAAAAAATTAGCCAGGGGTGGTGGTACATGCCTGTAGTTCCAGCTACTTGGAAGGCTGAGGTGGAAGGATCCCCTGAGCTCAGCAGGTTGAAGCTGCAGTGGCCATGGACGTGCCCCTGCACCCCAGCCTGGACAACAGAGTGAGACGCCTACTGAAAATAAAATAAAATGGAATGGAATGGAGTAACCTAACGTCAGCCCTCCACCATTGAAAGACTGGTCAGTGATAAGTAAAGTAGCAGAATTTTTTCAGGATTGCAAATTATTCTTTAACTCTACAAAAGTTCACAGTAGAAGTCCCTAGGATAGTAATTGAAATTTGCCATTAAGCTTTGGTCAGTTTTCAGTTTCAGAACTTTCTCTCTCTGTTGCTGTTTCTGTCATTTTCTATCTCATATGATAATTTTTTTACACATAGGTATATAGACTATTGCATTAGGCAGTTGTCATGTTTTTGACTTTCAAGTTAGCTACAGTAAAGCTGGTGTCATTTGAAAAGTACTCCTCTGATTTGTAGTGCTGATAATGACTAGAGATTTCCCAGGTGTAAACTCAAGATCTCTGGAAGGTGTGCTGACCCATGGCTATCGCCATTTGATAAAACTGTCATGTGGGAAGAAATGGACTCACTGAAATGCAGTTCTTGTTCTCATAGTCCCCTTTCATCTCTGTAGCTTATCACTGTGTCACAAAAGAAAACTCACTCTAGCTTGTTCCTCATCCCTGACCTGATATCACTGCATTTTTTTCCTTGTGATGATCACTAATTTAATCTTTGCCAGACTAATGGTCCTGAAGGAAGGAGTATTTTCTTTTAGTGGGATTAAATGAATGTTATATTTGTTTTTGAGAGAAAGATAGCAGGGTGTACTTTGGAAAGAACCTGTTGATATATATTTCAATACAAATGTTTGCCAGTCAGTTACTATTATTTCAATATATGTTCCTACTTATTCTAGATGAGTCAAATCATCTTATAATATCTAGGCTCAGTATGTTTTTCTAAGATGAGAACTAAATGTTCTGTTTTCAAATTTCAGAAATAACTATTTTTGACAGTTTTTTTTCTATTTTTCTTCATGTGTCAGAGAGCCATTACATTTTTTTGATAAGGACCTAAAGTTGTTGTGGATCCGTTTTTTATTTTATATTTATTTATTTATTTATTTATTTAAAAAATCTTTATTTAGTTGGAGTCTCTGTCACCCAGGCAGGAGTACAGTGGCACGCTCATAGCCACTGCAGCCTCTACCCGCTAGGCTCAGGTGATCCTTCTGCCTCAGCCCTCCAAGTAGCTGGAACCACAGGCATGTACTGCCACACCCAGCTAATTTTTGATTTATTGTCGAGATGAGGTCTCGCCAAGTTTCCCGGGCTGGTCTCGAACCCCGGGCTCAAGCAGTCCTCTCGCCTCTGCCTCCCAAAGTGCTGGGATTACAGGCATGAGCCGCCACGCCCGGCCTGGATCCGTTTTTTTATCTTATTATTTCAATAGAATTTTTTAAGGCAAACTTTATGGTAAATGGGTGTAGAGTATTCTGTTCCTTAAAAACTAAGTTGAAATTGCTGGATTTTTTTGCACTCGTTTTTGAGGTGATACATTACAGTAATAAGAATTTCCTTATGGGAAGGTAGTTTTGCTTATGCAGCATTTCTCATTTAAAGGAAACAATATCTGCTGACTACCAGCTCTACTTTGAGAATGTTTGATTTTTTTTTTTTTGTAGTCTCACTCTGTCGCCCAGGCTGGAGTGCAGTCCCATGTTCACGGTCACTGCAGCCTCGACCTGCAGGGCTCCGTCGATCCTTCCGCCTCAGCCTTCCAAGTAGCTGGGACTATAGGCGGGCAGTACTACGCCTGGCTAATTTTTGACTTATTGTAGAGACGAGGTCTTATCAAGTTGCCTGGGCTATTCTCAAACCCGTGGAGAATGTTTTAAAACAGAGAAACATACTTGCTTCCTAAATTGTTGGTCTCCAAGAAGCAATCAGTAGGGCGTTTGTCTCTGGACTCCAGTGTGATGATAATAATATAATTCTTCTTTCCCCCATTAAAAGTATGATGACTTTAAATGTAACCTGTAGTATTAGGGTAGTAGATTATTTTCATGAAGAGTATATTAATGATGATTTGTGAGCAGTATAAATGATTCTTTGAAAGAGTTAATTGCCCAGAGAGAATTATTCACAGTGTTAACAGGAACAGAGATTTATGGGGAATGGGAGGCAGAGAGGGCACATGTGCTAAGAGCCACTTAATGTTTATTTGTGATCAGGTGATTATGAAGCAATTCCTGGGTAATATTGTGGTCATGTGTATTTTTTCACAACAGTACGAAACAGTATCTGCCTGTTTAAGAATGCAGCAACACACCTGAACTGTGTTTGTGTTACTTTCTTTTCTGCTTTCTGATATAATTATCTCCACATGCCCTCAAATCTTCCATAATGATGCCCATAGGTGAGAGACAAAAAAGGCAAATCCTCAGTTGATAAACTAAAGCTTCATTCCTTGTGACACTGTCAGTTGCTAGGCAGGTGGAGATTTCAGTATTCCGTTCCCACTTCTCCCAGATGCCTACTGAGAGAGCAGAAACCCTCTGACATCCTGAGGGGTATGGGAGTGTAATTTACTGGTGCCCAGAGCCTGCAGTCTGTGCCTTCCATTCCATCTTCTTAGGGGAAGGAGGACAGTGCAATTTCAAAACTGGAATCATGATTATGGCTTTCTGATCTGCTGCTGCCTGTCGGGCATGTTAAAAAAGAAAAGGAAGAGAAGTTTAATGCAAATCACAATCTCTTTGAGGCAGGGTCATCTGTAGCTGATTCACACTGTAATAGCCTTTGGAGAAACTGTTTTTCACTTGAGTTCTTTTGGACGTTGCTTTGAAGAGACTCATCGCTTCAGGCCCAGAGTTCTCATGTGGGGCCAAGGACAAGCAGGAGCTCAGGTTTTTTCCGTTCAGGTAGAGAGAGCCTGTCACTTTGTTAGCTAGAGTTCTCGAAGACTTGACATCCAAAGTGTGCACGTGTCAGCTCTACAGGAAGCAGTTTTGTGGACATGTAATTGAGTTCTAACATCTTCATCTGTTAGGAAATGTTGGTAAAAATATTGTTGAAAATATCTCACAGGATTGTTGAGGGGATTAAAAAATAAAATGTGAAAACCCCCAAGGTAGTGCTTAGGACATGGTAGGAACCTTCTTATGTGTTCATTCATTTTCCAGCAGATGACAGACCAGTGTGGCAAAGGGACTTCATGGTGGAAGAACAAGAGTCAGGATGTGAATATTTACTGTCTTTAAGTCAGTCAAGGAACAGTTCATGACTATCCCTTGCTCTTCATATATGAAACCAAGTTACTACACAACCAGCCTTGGTAGGGGTGTGGGATATTGAGAATAGGGCTGAAAGTGGCCCTAATTCTATTATCATTGACACAAGCCAGTAGTTTGCTTGCAAAGTACTTACCCACACATGTTTGGCTATCTGATGAGACAGTGAGAGCATTATACCTAGTACAGAAAGCAGTGCGATTGAGTCAAAGGAGGTCAAATGGTCAAAGGAGAAGGAGGAGGATTAGATTGTCTTCTGATACTCGGAAACAGATGCCAAGCTTGTGAAATAGGCTTTAAGGGTTTGTTGCTTATCCATTCTCAATGCCTTCAGAAGGTACAGGAAAGATTCTGGGTGTAAGTTATGGATTGCCATTTTATTTATTTATTTATTTGAGTCAGAGTCTCACTCTGCCACCCAGGCCGCCTCAGCCTTCCAAATAGCTGGAACCACAGGCACACACCACAATGCCCAGCTAATTATTTATTGATTTATCGTAGAGACTGGGTCTCGCCAAGTTGCCCAGGATGGTCTCGAACCCCTGGACTCAGGCAATCCTCTTGCCTGCGCCTCTTAAAGTGCTGGGATTACAGGCGTGAGCCACCGTGTCTGGATGATGGTTGTATTTTAATCACATCAACAAATTAGTTGGCAGGTCAATATTAAGTCTGTGAAGCAATGTGAGTAGCAAGCTGAGGTCCCAGCACAAAATCCCTGGTGGGTCCTTTTCTCATTTTATGACAAAAGAGAGATACCTTCCTTTACCTTGGAGGGCTCTAGTTGATGTTGTCTCTCAAGTCTAACGACTGTGCCACCACTGGTCATGTGAAAACAGACCTTTGTGGGTGTGCCTGAGGGAGAGGGTGTTGGGTGAGTGGGAGCCTCATGGAGTTTGGGAAACCCAGGGTCGGAATCTGGAGACCCATAGTTCTTTGACCCAAGTAATGTTATGACTCTGGGCTGCAATTGCTGTATTTGTAAAATGGAGAGTTAAATGAAAAGGTTTCTAGTGCTGAATTTTTTTCTCAGTTGTCACAAGTTGCCCATCCATTCAGTGCGCATTTATTGTGATTCTTTGCTCTAGGCACTATGTTTGTAACTTACTCAGAATATAGTTTATGGAACCAAAATATGTTGTTTACTCCTTTGCATGAAAAATAATCTTTCTAACTGGGCATGGTGGCTCATGTCTGTAATCCCAGCACTTTGGGAGGCAGAGGAGAGAGGATTGCTTGAGCCCAGGTGTTTGAGACCAGCCTGTGCAACTTGGCGAGACCTCATCTCTACAATAAACCAAATAATTCACCAGGTCTGGTAGCACATGCCTGTAGTTTTAGCTATTTGGAAGGCTGAGGAGAAAGGTTCACCTGAGCCCAGCAGATGGAAGCTGTGGTGGTCAGGAGTGTGCCACTGCCCTCCGGCCTGTGTGACAGAATGAGACTCCACTCACACATAAAAGTAATAATCTGTCTGATCTTTCAAAATGAGCTTGTATATTTATTTAATCTCCCTTTCAAAACCTAACCAGGTCGGGCTCAATGGCTCAGCCTGTAATCCCGCACTTTGAGAGGCTGAGCCCGTGGGTTCAAGACCCGTCGGGGCAACTTGGTGACACCTCATCTCTATAATAAATCAAAAAATTAGCTGGGTGTGGTAGTGTGCACCTGTGGTTCCAGCTACTTGGAAGCCTGAGGCGGAAGGATCGCCGGAGTTCCAGCTACTTGGAAGGTTGAGGCTGCAGTGGCCGGGAGCGGCCACTGCACTCCAGTCTGGGCGACAGAGTGAGACTCCAACTCAAAAAAAAACCAACAAAAACAAAAACAAAAAAATAAAACCTAACCATGCCGGGCTCAGTGGTCATGCTTGCAATCCCAGCACTTTGAAAGATTGAGGTAAGAAGATTGCTTGAGCCCAGGAGTTCCAGACCAGCCTGTGCAACATAGAGACACCTCATCTTTACAAAAAGTCTAAAAAAAATTTAACTGGGTGTGGTGGTATGCACCTGTAGTCCTAGCTACTTGGGAGGCCAAGGCAGATGGATTGCCTAAGCCCAAAAGGTTGAGGCTGCAGTGAGCCACAATCTTGCCACTGCACTCTAGCCTAGGTGACAGTGAGACTCCAACTCAAAAACAAAACAAAACAAAAACAATCAATAACCTACCCAATTTGCACTTAATGCAGTCCAGACACCTCTTTTCAACATTAAAAAGATCAGGCTGGGTGTGGTGGCTCACGCCTGTGTTCTCAGCACTTTGGGAGGGAGAGGTGAGAGGATTGCCTGAGTCCAGGGGTTCAAGATCAACCTGGGCAACTTGGCAAGACCTTGTCTCTACAATAAATCAAAAAGTTAGCCAGGTGTGGTGGTGCATGCCTGTGGTTCCAGCTACCTGGAAGGCTGAGGTGGAAGGATTGCCTGAACCCAGCAGGTTGAGGCTGCAGTGGCCGGGAGCGTGCCACTGCACTCCAGCCTGGGCAACAAGAGTGAGACTCCAACTCAAAAAAAAAAAAAAAAAGAGAAAAGATGATCATAGAGTCTTTTATATTTCCAGATGATAAAATATGGTTTCTTATATATGCAGATAACTAGATTATTACAGAAATTGATGAGAATAGTTTGTTCAAACAGATATTTTGGGGTTACTAGAGGTGAATTGACTTTTTCTATACAACTTCACCCTAGGGAAATATGTTTACATCACAAAATTACTACAGGAATAAGATAATTCACAACTGTATATTATACAGAATGTTTAAAATACGTAATTCCTGCCCCCAAACATCTGAAATATCATTAGGATCCATAAAGCTGGCAGAGTTTAGATATTCATATCTTATTTTTCAGTTTAGTTTTTTTATCTTATTAGACCTTCTAATAATACCATGTAGTTTTTCTTTGTAGCATTTATCATCCGTGATAATTATGCATTTATTTGTGTAGTCAATTCAATCTTTCTTTCCTTGAGACAAGAAGCTAAAATATAGTTTCCAGGAGCTCATTCTTGACAAACTAAAAAATCATTCTTCAGGAGGAGGGTCTTAAGAATTTTTTTTTGTTCTTCAGTTGACTCCATAAACCCCGATTGGGAACCTCTGGCTGCAAAAACTGATGCCTGTTTTCAAGATATGGTTGAATGTAATGCATTTACCACTGAACCATAATTTAGTCTTTGATTCCTATGTCCTTTGGAGGACATATGGATACAAGTTAAAGCCCATGATTTTAAGCCTTATATTCTTGAAAGGTCATTTAATGGAAAACTATAACTAAAAGATGTATAAAAATGGAAAAATGGATGAGTGTTTCCTGGTGACAGGGTTGTTCCTTTTTTATGGTGGAGAGTGGAAGGTTGGTGTAAACAGGGCAAGGCTCAATCGATTGGTAAAGTTTTCTGTATTGATCATTTATAGCATAGGTGTTCTTAAATTCAAGAAAGCCTAATTTGTAGCCCTAGAAAGAAGGAAAGGAATCTCTAGTTTCAAACATCAATCTTCTAGAGCAACACTGGCCAAATATAGTTTTAAATTTTCTAGCAGCCACACTAAAAAGAAGTTTAAAAAGTAAAAAAGAGAAAAATAGACAGGCAAAATTAATTTTAAAAATTTAATTTAACCTAGTATATAAAAAATATTGTCCTTTCAATATGCAGTTAACATACATTTTTTTATCTCCTGATCTGTTGAGTGTGAGAAACAAAATCATTAATGGATTAATAAGAATCCAGTATGTCTTTTTTTTTTTTTTTTTTTTTGAGTTGGAGTCTCACTCTGTCGCCTAGGCTGGAGTGCAGTGACACACTCACAGCCACCCCAGCGTTGTCCCACTGGGCTCAGGCGATCCTTCTGCCTCAACCTTCCAAGTAGCCAGAACTACAGGCGTGCGCTGCCGTGCCCAGCTAAGTTTTTGGTTTTTATTGTAGAGACAAGGTCTCGCCAAGTTGCCCAGACTGTTCTTGAACTCGTGGGCTCAGGCAATCCTCTCTCCTCAGCCTCCCAGAGTGCTGGGATTATAGGTTTGAACCACCGCGCCCAGCCTGTCCTTTAAATTGACAACATATGATAATAAGCACATATTGGGCACTTACAACTTGCCAGGGATCATTGTAAGCTGTCTAAATGTATTTCTTATATAATCCTTTCAGTCACCCTATGTGATAGATACTAGTATTATCCCCATTTTATACATGAGGAAACGAGACACAGAGAGGTTAAAAAACCTTCTGTGGTCACAGAGCAAATAAGTGGCAGGACAAGGATACAGTGTCAGGCAGTCCAGTCCAGAATGTGTGATATTAAACAACATGCTGTCTTGCCTCGGTGAACACAATCCTGTGACTAGGAAAACGAATGAGAGGAAACTTGCCGAGCTGGGCTCGGTGACTCAGCCTGTAATCCTGCGCTTTGGGAGGCTAAGGTGAGTGGATTGCCTGAGTCCGCAGGTTCGAGACCTGCCTGGGCAACTTGGTGGCCACTGCACTCCAGTCTGGGCGACAGAGTGAGACTCCAACTTAAAAAAAACAAAAAAACAAAACAAAGCAAAAAACGAGAGGAAACTTGCCATAGGATGCAAAACTACTAAGTGATGGAGTGCACATTTAAACTTCACGCTCTTTCACAGCGCATTGATAGGAAAAATGAGAGCAATACTGATTGCTTTGATGATGACATTGTCATTTGAATATGATGACTATATATACTTGTATGTATAGAATTTGTCAGTTAGGAGTTTGGATATTTCTACATGTGTGTATGTGTGCAAATAAGTAATGTCTTATATGTTTTTCAAAAGAGAGGTGAGAAAACCCATTAATTATTTAGGAAATATACTTTCTGGTCTGTAGACATCTAACCTTTCAAAGAATTATTAAGGAATATTTCAATTACCAAAAGATCTTATTTTAAAAAGTCTCTCTAATTTTGTGTATCCCCTGGTGTTTTATCCTAGCCATGGACTGTCCATGTCGGAGAACTCTTTCTGGATGTTTAAACTTGAAGAATGGCCATGTATTAAGACTTCATTCTAAAACTGACCCTCCCATTGACAGTGTGATTTTGTGCTTGTGTGCTTTTGCCTGAAAGCTCATCTTGTTGGTCACCCTGCCTCTGTGCGAGGCATGGTCCCTGATATGGAGCCTTGTCTCATGATCCCACTGGTTGCCCACTTATCTACTGTCTTTCCAGTTAGTTATTAAAAACTGTCTCTACTTTACTTGGGGATGTTCCTCTCTCTAGACACTAGTTTGTGTTCCCATGACACCTCTGTCTCTTTCCATCATGATTTTCATCATCTTGTGTTAGAACAGCAATTACAAATCTTCCACCTTGTGCCACTCTGTCAAGATGTCAGAACAGGGCTGCATTTCTTTCACTATGTGTCTCTTTCCCCCATAATTGATGTTGAATAAATGGTCCCAATAGAATGATTGGTTTGTTTGTTTGTTTGTTTTTATTGAGATGAGGTCTCCCTATGTTGCCCAGGCTGGTCTTGAACTCCTGGGCTCAAGCAGTCCTCCTGCCCCTGCCTCCCAAAGTGCTGGGAAAATAGGCATGAGCTACTACAACCAGCCCGGCCAGCACAATGTTAATATGATGGTCTATAGGTCTCAGGAGTTAGATACCCAATTTGGAGTAGGGCTGGAAAGAAAGACTTGGGGAAAGGGAAGCCTCCATCTGGTAAGCATCAAAATCAAGCTGTCTGACAACTTTGTCCCATAGTGCATAATATTTTAGTTAGGAGTATCTTTTTTTTCCTTTTCTGTTCTTCAAGGGAAAAAAAATTTAAACCCTCTCCTCTTTTCTAGACATTTTTATTATTTGTTTTTGACATTTTACACTTTAAAGGTACATTCCAAAGCTGCAGTATATTTTGCTTTGAATTAGAAGACAATTATGCATGTATAGGAGTTTTCAGTGGGTTTGAGTAGTTTTATGAAAATGTCTATAGACAAATAAGCATTTCCCAGTATGTCCTTCAAAAGAGACCAAATCTAAATCTGAAGATTGTTTTCTGGTTTGGCCAGGGCATTCTTAAGTTATACTGCTTCTGTAAAATCAGGGTAATGTATTACCTGTAAGTGGAAGAAGAAATACTATGTTCTGTGCCCAAGTCTCAGAATGGGATATGAGGAAAATGTAGTATTAATGTGTAAGCCTATCCTGATTGACTTAATTGAGAACTGCAGATACAAGGTGTTGAAAAGAGAATGGGTGTGTGGAGACAGACAGTCATCTAAACTGTCTTGGAAGGTTAAAAACATGCTAACTGCCATCCTGTCCACACCACAGAATGTAGAACTGAGAATGCTGAGGGTCTCCTTTGTGCTTTTTTCTGATTTTTCCTCCTTCTTGCCTTAGTTTCAACATGCAGTGTTATTTTGTTAAATCTTTTTTTGGTTTTTATTTTCTGGGTTGGAAGGGAGTTAGTGATGATGGCGACAGCAGTGGTAGCTATGTAATGTTTGGCTGAGTGTGGTGGCTCACGCCTGTAATCCCAGCACTTTGGGAGGCAGAAGAAAGAGGGTTGCCTGAGCCCAGGGGTTCGAGACCAGCCTGGGCAACTTGGCGAGACCTCGTCTCTACAATAAATCAAAAAATTAGCTGAGTGTGGTGGCACATACCTGTAGTTCCAACTACTTGGAAAACTGAGGCGGAAGGATCACCTGAGCCCATCTGGTCAAGGCTGTAGTGGCCATGGGCATGCAAATGCACTGCAGCCTGGGTGGTAGTGAGACTCTGACTCATTAAAAAAAAAAGAAAAGAAAAGAAAGGAAATGTTCTAATCCTCCTGAGTGCTTTTACTCTCTGATCCCCAGGTACTACTGACTTTGTAACTATAACACAATCTCTCCTCCTCCTTTTTTTTGAGTTGGAATCTCACTCTGTTGCCCAGTCTGGAGTGCAGTGACAAGCTCATGGCCACCACAGCCTTGACCTGCTGGGTTCAGGCGATCCTTCCACCTCAGCCTTCCAAGTAGCTGGAGCCATAGGCATGTGCCACCATGCCCGGCTAATTTTTTAATTTGTTTTAGAGATGAGGTCTCATCAAGTTGCCCAGGCAGGTCTTGAACCCCTGGGCTCTGGCAATCCTCTTGCCTTGGCCTCCCAAAGTGCTGGGATTACAGGCTTGAGCCACCACACCCAGCCCCCGCCCCTCCCCCCTTTTTGAGTCAGCGTCTCACTCTGTCACCCAGGCTAGAGTGCCATGATGACCATCGCAACCTTGACCTCCTGGACTCAGGCGATCCTTCCACCCCAGCCTTCCAAGTAGGTGGAACTACAGGCATGTGCTGCCACACCCAGCTAATTTTTTTATTTATTGTAGAGACAAGGTCTTGTCAAGTTGCCCAGGCTGGTCTCAAACTCCTGGGCTCAGGCAGTCCTCTCGCCTCTGCCTCCCAAAGTGCTGGGTTTACAGGCATGAACCACTGTGCCCAGCAAGATCACCTTCTAATCTTTGGTTACTGTTTAATTTTCCTGCTTGTGCTGCAGTGTTAACATTTAGTGAGCTTGGGCAGGGTGGCCTTGGCTCAGCGTAAATCCTGTCAGGATCAGTTAGATGTGACTTTGGAGTTTATTGACATTTTACTTGCCAAAGTTGATTTGGGAAATTGCCTCTGTTACCACATTTTATGTCTGACCCTAATGGGAAGCTGACATTTGCTAGATTTTTGGCAATCACTGTTTTAACAAGAGGGATCTGTGTGTATACAGCAATATCCCCACAGTCTTGGGTTTTGACGATAAAGAGAATGTAAATGCTTAATAAATATTTATTGAATTAATGAGTTTTGGTGCTCTCAGTTCTGATTTTTTTTTTTAAGTTGTCAGTTTCATTGTCTCTCATGTTATGGAAAATAACGCCTCTTCCAAACTTAGCTATTTAATACAAAAACTATAATTATTAAATAAAAGAAGTGAGAGACAGACACAGATGTTAACTAACACACTAATAATGTTCCCCACATTTAAAAGAGCATTACCCAGGCTGGGTGCAATGGCTCACACCCAGCACTTTGGGAGACCAAGGCAAGTGGATTGCTTGAGGCCAGGAGTTTGAGACCAGCCTGGGCAACATAGTGAGACCTCATCTTTACAAAAAATAAAACAAAATAACCAGGTATAGTGGCTTGTGCCTATAGTCCCAGCTTCTTGGGAGGCTGAGGTGGGAGGATCACTTGAGCCTAGAAGGTCAAGGCTGTGATGAGCCATGATTATGTCACTGCACTCCAACCTGAACTAGAGTGAGAGTCCGACTCAAAAAAAGAAAGAAGAAAAAGATAAAAGAGCATTATCTATGTGGGTTTAGTTTTCTGGATTTCTAGTTATGCATTATTTTATTGTGGGAATTTATATGCAGATGTATACAAAGTTAGCATAGTGTATGCCCATGTGTTTTCTAAACTTCAAGAATTTTCCAAGAATTTGCTTATTTATCCAGCCTCATCCACATGTTACCCTTTTTCTTTTTCTAGAATACTTTTAGGCAAATCGTAGATATGTCATTTTTACCTCAAAGTACTTCATTATGCAGTTTTGAGGGGTTTTTTTGTTTTTTGTTTTTGAGTCAGAGTCTCACTCTGTCACCCAGGCTGGAGTACAGTGGCACGCTCATGGCCATCGCAGCCTCAACCTGTTGGGCTCAGGCAATCCTTCCGCTTCAGCCTTCTAATAGCTGAAACTACAGGCAGGCACCCCCACATCTGGCTAATTTTTTTGACTTATTGTAGAGATGAGGTCTCACCATGTTGGGCAGGCTTGTCTCAAACCTGTGAGCTCAGGCAGTCCTCTTACCTCCCCCTCCCAAATTGCTGAGATTACAGGTGTGAGCCACTGGGCCTGGCCAAGGATTCTTTTTTTTAAGCCAAATTGCCATCTTTTCATCTCACCTAACATAGGAGCAATCATTTCAAGAATTAATATAATGTACAGTCAGTCTATAATAAAGTGTTTTTGATGGTTCTAAGGATGTGTTTTGCAATTGTTTTCTCCCCTTCATCTCAGGATCTAAACCAAGTACATACTTTGCATTGGTTACTTCCCCTTCCCCTGCTTCTTTGGTTTTTTTCTCCTTCATATCATTGACTTGCTGACAGATGAGCTTTTTTTTTTTTTTTTTTTTTTTGAGTCAGAGCCTCACTCTGTCAGAGTCAGAGTCTCACTCTGTTGCTCAGGCTGGAGAGTAGTGGCACGCTCACAGCCACCTCAACCTCTCAACCTCTGGGCTCGGGTGATCCTTCTGCTTCAGCCTTCCAAGTAGCTGGAACTACAGGTGTGTGCCACCATGCCCAGCTAATTTTTTTTTTAAATCATTTATTGTAGAGACGAGGTCTCGCCATGTTGCTCAGGCTGGTCTCGAACCCCTGAGCTCAGGCAATCCTCTTACCTCTGCCTCCCAAAGTGCTGGGATTACAGGCGTGAGCCACCATGCTGACCAGATGAGCTCATTCTAAATAGCCCATATTGTGGATCTGGCTAATTGCTTTCTCATGATGTATGTTGTTATCCTTTAACTTGTTTCTCTGTACTTTCTATTTCCTATAAATTGATGTTAGATCCAAGACTTGATTAGGTCCTGCCTTGTTTATTTACTTCTTTTGGCAAAACTGTCTCGTAGGTGGGGTTGTGTCTTGTTGCCTCCTTTCTTTGCTGGTGTGATGTCAGGCTGTCCCACTTTTAGGCATGCTGCTGATAGATCAGGAGGTCCCAATGTTGCCAGCCTGATCCCATGTTAAAGTTCCCCATCAACTTTCCACCTGGCAGATTTAGCATCCATTGATGATCACTGTCTAGATCTGTTATATCACTTATAATTGGAAAGTCGCAGTTTTCTGATTGTGATTCTGTTATTTCTTCTGTATTTATTGACTAGAATTCTTCTATGAAGAAGAACTTCTGGTCGGGTGCGGTGGTTCACACCTGTAGTCCCAGCACTTAGGGAGGCTGAGGCAGGGGGCTGTTTGAGATCAGGCGGTTGAGACTACTTGGGAAACTTAGCAAGACCTTGTCTATACAAGAAATAAAAAAGTTAACTTGGTATGGTGGCATGTGCCTGTTGTCCCAGCTACTTGGGAGGCTGAGGTGGGAGGATGGCCTGGGCTCAGGAGTTGAAGGCTGCAGTGAGTTGTGATCTTGTCACTGCACTCTAGCCTGGACGATAGAGTAAGACTCTGACTCAAAAAAGTAAAAAATTAATAAGAAGAAGAACTTTCAATCACTGGTTTGATTACCTTGATAAACAGAAAAAACAAAATAAATGCTTATGTTCTTCTTATCTATACCTTTTTGGAGTGATAAATGTGTATCCTAGCTAACTCCATTAAGGAGTAATTTAAAATTTCCTATAAGTATCAAGTATTATTATGAACTCATAAATTGTTATACATTGGATGTTTTTCAATCCATTGCATTTTTCTTTTCTTTTTTCTTTCTTTCTTTCTTTTTTTTTTCTTTCTCAAATTGCCCTGTTTTAGATCACTATGACCCCTGTGTCTTTTTTACACAGCCCTACCAATTTTTGATTTGCCAGGTTTTTTGTTTTATTTCTTTATTATTATTTTTTAGTTGGAGTCTCACTCTGTTGCCCAGGCAGGAGTGCAGTGGCATGCTCATGGCCACTGCAGCCTTAACCTGCTGGGCTCAGGTGTTCCTTCTACCTCAGCCTTCCAAGTAGCTGGAACTACAGGCAGGTGCCACCTCCCCTGACAAATATTTTGATTTGTTGTAGAGATAAGGTCTCACCAGGCTGCCCAGGCTGGTCTCAAACCCCTGGTCTCAGGTAATCCCCTCACTTCTGCCTCCCAAATTGCTGGGATTACAGGTGTGAGCCACCACACCTGGCTGGTTTTTAAATCTCTAATCTTGTTTACTGATTTCTGAAAGGCATTTGGTATTGCTCCCTGAGCATCGTAACTCTTTGATTCAAGTGAACATTTTGGGGCTGGGAGAAGCTAATGAAGTTTTCCTCCAAATGCTACCATGTTCTGTTTCTTCTTCATTCCGAGAAGAAAATATTAGACGATAGCTTTATGATAATATCTACATGGCAGTTTTTGATGTTACAAAGAATATCCTAGAAGGATTTTTTTATGGACTAGGATATGGGTAGGAGTGCCGATCTGAAGTCAGACAGCCCTGGTTCAAAATCCCAGCTTGACAGCATTCAAGCTCTATGAGCAACTGATGATCTCTATGTTTTAGTTTTTTCACTTTCTAAGTTACAAATGGTAATAGCACTTACCTCTTAGGATGGTTGTGTGATTTGTTTGAAGTGATAATGGTAAAACACCCAGTACAAAGCCTATCACCTGGGAAATACTAAATGGTAGCATAGTAATGGTAGCAAGAAATGTCCCTATGATTTGGCATTAAATCTGAATATCTGATACTTTTTTCTGTGCAAACATGAAGGGGGATTTTCCTTCTTTTTTTCTGAGTCAGAGTCTTACTCTGTCTCCCAGGCTGGAGTGCAATATATGCTCAAATGACCTAGACCTGCTGGGTTCAGGCAACCCTTCTGCTTTAGCCTTCCAAGTAGCTAGAACTACAGGCTACCACAGCCGGCTGGCTAATTTTTTGATTTATTGTAGAGACGAGGTCTCGCCATGTTGCCCAGGCTGGTCTTGAACTCGTGGACTCAGGCTATTCTCTCGCCTCCACCTCTGAAAGTGCTGGGTATATAGCCCACCACACCCGGCTTGAAGGGGGATTTTCTAAGAAAACAAGGATTTTCTTTTATTTTCATCATGCAGGTCTTGAAATTTTCTGCATTGATTTATTTGTGGGAACTGAAGTAAACATTTTCTCAGCTCACTGCATCATGTGACTTTTCTTATTGCTAGTCAGCAGTGAGAAACCTCAGATGAAAGTATATTAGCTCAGGATCTGGTACAACTGTTCAGCAAAGCTAAGCAGACTTTATTTAAAGAAAGTGCTCGTTCCCCTTTTCTGGACACACAACTCAAGAACCATGTATTATACTTTTTAGTGGTAGCTATGGGATGTTTTCCATATAAATGAATTTTTCAATCAGTTGAAATTTATTCTCTTCAAATGCTAAACTTTAAAATATTTCAATAGCTTCTGATATAAATTTTACAAAAAATATAAACGTTCTAAGCAGAAGCAATTTAAAACTCCCTTCACTGTTTCTTTATGAATGCATCAGTCAGCTATTACTATGTAACAATTGGTCCCACAATTCAGTGGCTTAAAATAATTTTCATTTTCCAAGAAACAGCTTTGCTGGGTGTGTTCTAGGCTAGTCCTGATTGCATGACTCTGCCTCATGTTGCAGGCCTGTCTGGGTTTGGGTTCTCACTGTGGATTAGGTTTAAGTCTATTCCCAAAAATATGTTTATTCTGGCACCAAATCTGAATGGATGGCAAGCCAGGGAAGTTTTTCTTTTTCTTTCTTTAAAATATTTTATTTTGAAGATGTGGGGTATAATTCTGGGTTAGGTATACAAATGTTCATTATGCAGGTACCCTTGTTGATGAGGTATGAAGCTTTTCTTATGGTGATGGCAAAGGTACAAGAGGGCTAGCCTAAATGTGCAAATACATTTCAAGCGTCAACGTGAATCACATCTGATTTCATCCTATGGGTCAAGGAAAGTAAATTATGGAGTCTAACATTAGTGGAGCAGGGAAGTACACTTCTTTCATGACAGTGGGGAGGGACGAGTGGTTATTTGCCAAGTGGTCATCTAATTGACTGTACTAACCAAAGTCATTGGTATGATCCTCTACTAAGGTTCTATATTACATTACGTTATTTGAACCTTCAAGATCTCTGTCATCAATCCTACTTTTCACCTGTTCATTCTGTACCACAAATTACCATGTCTTTAAGAATTATGTTTAGGTAAGGGTAAATAACTTCTACATGAAGTTTTGAGGCCTTCTCCTGGGGGAGTGAAGCACTTTTTTTTTTTTTAATTACTATTTTGGGTGCATGGTTGCTTTTTTCTTACATTTTTCTAATCATTTTGTTCCAAAAAGAATCAGTGATGTTGCCAGAAATTTGATACCTAGGAGTAAGTGGTTAAACTCAGTATGTAAAGATAAACTTCTAGAAAACAGGTTAATTCATCATGTTATAGTAACTGGGTCATGCAATATACCCGTAATGCTAGGTTTTAGATTCTAATCTTATTTCTATAATCAAGTCACAGGACAACAAGGAGAACATGACCTAATCTCTAGGTACTTGTATGTAAAACAAGTGGCTATGATAGTTGTGAGAGCGTGAGGCAGCCATGGTAGTTAGTCACATGTCGAATAAAATTATTTTCAACTATGTTAAGATCATATTAATATAAAATTCTGATACCTAATTCATAATCATTCTGCCTAAGCTGCATTGAAATTTACTTTAGTGCAATTGATGGAGAAAGGAATTATTTATAATATTAGTGTTGTAAACCCACTGAAAAAAGTACATTATAAAAATTAGAACATTTATTTGGGGAGGATAATTAATGCTAATTATAATTAGTGATAATTTCAGAAGTGCTTAATGTCTTCACAAAGCAGACCCACTGGACGTTTAATTGACCATCTCTGTAATGAATTAAAAGTAGTAAAGTGGTTTTTATTTAAATGTGTTCTACAATAAATGATATTTTCTTAATTCAGAACTAACTAAATCACATGAGTAGGATTTTGCTGTTCAAAAAATGGTATATTTTTTCAGATGCATGAAAACCACTACCAATCTCAGATAGGTGCTTCTGATATGAAATGTCTCAGCAAGTGGTCATTCGTATTTTTCTCCCCTTTCTCTTTTTTATGTAGTAAACTCTAAGCCTTAAATGTAATGTAATCTGAGCAGATGAGAGAGAGGCCACCACTATCCATAAATGCCTGCCTGTCTCCTTTCGCCCAGGATTTAATTTAACAATGCATGCTCTGAAGGCTTTTCCAGTTGCTCACAGGAGGAAAAAAGATTTTTGTAACAAACAACAATTATGATATTTGATTTGATGGGAAATGCCAGCCTGCCTGGATTTCCAATCCTATTATACCTCAGGAGAAGAAAACAAAGATGGATCTCGTACCATGGAAACCACCACCCCATTTCTAGCCATTACAGTAATTCCCCTGCATACAAATCTTCAAGTTGTAAACTTTCAAAGATGTGAACATGCGTTTGCATGTCCAGTGACGTAAGTTCACGTGTCTGGCGTATATTGTCATGTGTTTGTGTTCTCTATGAGTAGTTATGCTTCTGTGTACTTTACAGTACTATTTAGAATACAGTAGTATAGTATTTTTTTTTCAAGTCCAGGATTCCTGGAAGCAAGCATTAAAGCAGCAGTGCTGTACCTGGTACAATATAGCCAACTGTGTTAGTTGGGTACCTAGGCTAACTTTGTTGGACTTATGAACAAATTGGACTTACAAATGTGCTTTCCGAACGGAGCTTGTTAGAATATAGGGGACTTACTGTATTCCTTTTTCCCTGGTTTTCTTGTGAGATTACCAGCTTTCCACCCGGCTTGTTCTCAGTTGTTCAGACCCACAGATGGAAGCATGGTGGTGGCTATTATTTCCTCTACTGATATTATTACAACATATGAGAATTTCAGGGCAAAATGTTATGTTTGAGTTCTCACAAGCATGTCTCCTTTAGAGATTTCTTCTCATCCCAGTCATGATGTAACTCACTTTTAAAAAGTGTTTCATGTTTCAATATTTAATTGCTATTCTTCCCTCTATTACAACCCTTCCTACCATCCAGTGGATGTTTATTCCTTGCCAGGCACTGTGTAAGAACTCTACGTCTGTAATGTCACGTAATTACCATGACTTTCTGTGTAGGTGCTCTTGCAACATCCACCTGTCACATGAGGATTCTGAGGCCAGAGAGCTTTCGCAATTTGCCCAATGTGTCACATAGCTGGTAGGAGGCAGGGCAAGGTTCCAGGTGTCTCTTTGTATTGCCTGCTCTCATAGCACTATACTGTTTTTTGGTTTTGTAGTTTGTGATCCTCCTCTCTTGGACTTGATATTTCAGATTTCAAGTAATTTTCCCTCTTCTCATTCTTGAGTCCCAAGTTCAATTGCTATCTTTCTTTGGTCCCTTAAAGAGTATAGCTACGGATTATTTAACTTAATCAACATTTATTAAACATCAGCTATGTGTGGAGTGTTGTATTAGGCACTGGAACTACAAAAATGTGTTGTTATTGTTGTTGTTTTGACTTAGAGTCTCTCTCTGTTGCCCAGGCTGGAGTGCAGTGGCATGCTCACAGTCACCACGGCCTCGACCTGCTGGATTCAGGCAATCCTACTGCCTCTGCCTTCCAAGTAGCTGGAATTACAGGCATGCACCACCGTGACCGGCTAATTTATTTATTTATTTATTTATTTATTGTACAGATGAGGTCTTGCCAAGTTGCCCAGGCTGGCCTTGAACCCATGAGCTCAGGCAATTCTCTTGCCTCAGTCTCCCAAAGTGCTGAGATTACAGGCGGATATGTTTGTTTATTTCTCTTGCCATCTCCAAAACATTCGAGATAACTGATAAAACACATAAAATAAGAGAAGAATAAAAGTAAGTTCCAAAGACCTTCAAAATATAATGGCTCTCCTCCAGGGGACTTGCTAGAAGAGTCCTACTTGAGGGTGGTTCTTTCATGTTTTGATTGCCCACCTGGTCTGTTCTGTGGGACAAAACAAATATTCTCATTCGCACTTTCCATTTCAGATTTCCCTAGAAGACTCTACCCTCACCATGAGCCTAGATGCAAGCCACCCTGATTCATGACCAGCATTTCCTAAAGATTATGTAGTGTCTGGAATACCTTCACATGGGTTGTCTGGTTTTCAGATGAATTTTTTTTTTTTTTTTTTTTGAGTCAGAGTTTCACTCTGTTGCCCAGGCTGGAGTACAGTGGCATGCCCACAGCCCTCATAGCCTGGACCTGCTGGGCTCAGGTGATTCTTCTGCCTCAGCCTTGCAAGTAGCTGGAACCACAGGCATGTGCCACCATGCCCAGTCGATTTTTTGATTTATTATAGAGATTTATTGTAGAGCCATGTTGCTCAGGCTGGTCTCTAACCAGCTCAGGTAATTCTCTCACCTCCACCTCCCAAAATGATGGGATTACAAGCATGAGCCACCACCACCGGCTGCAGGTGAAATTGTATCATACAGCCCTGAGTAAAAGCCATCATATGCAGTCTGAGTCATGTAATACTGCTTGCCCACACTCTCTGTGCCTCCTTCCGACCTCACTACTTCCTTGAATTGTCCACCAGACTTGCATTCTTCTCAGTCTTGTGGTTCCTTCTTCCTGTTTTGGTTCTTCTTTCATGGGCTTTTTGTACCACTACCTCCTCCCTTCATGTCTCAGTTTTTTTGGTTACTGACTTTAACCTTTCTGTCTCCTCCGATGTCAACCTCCCATCCATGACCTTGGCAGACCCTCCAGAAATGTACCTCAACCATCATTCATGTCCTTTAAAAATTTATTTCATACTTTTGAGCAGCTAGAACAATAATTAAGTCTGTTCTCACTCCTCATACCCCACAAATCTGCGTAACACGGTTTTTAATGACATAATTATAGATATTATGGAAACATCAAAATATCTTACTGTCTGCATTCAGTTGCTAATCCACAGCCCTCCAGTGATGTATTTGCGAAGCCTGAGGAAAATGACATAAGGTATTTCTTTGACAATGGTTATCTCACATATTTGGATACATTGGTTGTGTAAATATGCACGGAACAGAGGAATGGTGTCTTCTATGCCTAACAGATGTGAAACCAAAAGTCTACCATAAGGTTCTGTCTTCCTTTAGCCAAATGGGAAGTGATATTCCCACACATTGCCACAAGTTCAGGGCAGATCATAACCTCTTCTTGAGCAACTTAAGCTGGCACAGGAAGTCTGAGACATGACTCAATGATGTGTCAGGAAAGAAAAATTTCTGAAATGTTGCTTAAACAAAAACTGGCAGATATGTAACATTTTTCTATCGATACAAAAAACATCCTAAATGAAAAGGAAAGCTCTAAAAAGTTGTTTATATAAAAACATCTTTCACCACTTTGAGTTTTGTTCACGTTTACCCTCCTACACAGGATTGCTAGAATTAGAGAATAAAAGAGCAGGACATCCGGTTGAATTTTAATTTCAGGTAAACAACAAATCATTTTTTAGTATAAGTGGTATAAGTATGTCCCATACAATATTTGTGACATGTTTATCCTAAAAACATATTTGTTGTTTATCCGAAATTCATATGTAGCTGAACATCCTGTGTTTTATCTGGCATCCCTACTTTTAGAAAGTCTAATAATCTATATTCAGGTAAATTAGAGCAGAGTTTCCCAGCCCCTGGGCCACGGACCAGTACCTGTCCATGGCCTGTTAGGAACTGGGGCTCACAGTAGGAGGTGAACAGCCAGCTAGTGGAGCTCCATCTGCTATCAGATCAGTGGCATTAGATTCTCATAGGAGCACGAACTCTATTGTGAACTGCACGTGTGAGGGATCTAGCTTGCTTGCTCGCTCCTTATGAGAATCTAATGCCTGATGATCCCCCTACCCCACCCCCTCACCGCGTCTGTGGAAAAATTGCCGTCATGAAACTGGACCGTGATGCTAAAAAGGTTGGAGACTGCTGAGTTAGAGTATTGATTCTTTTTAAAATAAAAATAATGTTTAAAAAAAACCAATTGTGGTCACTTTCATTCCTCTGATAGAAATTATTTTTGATAACTAAAGAAGCAGACATATTTAAAACTGACCTATCCAATATCATTTCAGCTACATTAGGTTAAAAATGAAGATAAGGAATCTCTGAAATAGGAAAACAGGACTAATAGCTACTCTTCAGCCCAAATCTGCTTTTCTTTTACTTCTACCCATGCTCCTTAGTCTGCCCTCTGGAGGCTGTAGAAAATAATGAAGATGCTGTTATTAATGATAGCCAGCACTTGCTGAGATCAGTTATATGTATTGTTCTGCTGTTTGTTCTAACTTATTTAATCTTCACAGCGGCCATACAAGGTGGGTGCTTTTTTCCCCCTTTTATTAGTTGGAGTCTCACTCTGTCACCCAGGCCGGAGTGCAGTGGCACACTCAGAGCCACCGCAGCCTCGACCTGCTGGGCTCAGGCGTTTCTTCTGCCTCAGCCTTCCAAGCAGCTGGAACTACAGGCACATGACACCACACATGGCTAAGTTTTTGATTTATTGTAGAGACAAGGTCTTACCAAGTTGCCCAGGCTGGTCTCAAACCCCTGAACTCTGACAATCCTCTCACCTCTGCCTCCCAAAGTGCTGGGATTACAGGTGTGAGTCACCGTGCCCAGTGGTAGGTCCTTTTAAAATTTCTGTGTTAACAAATTAGGAAACTAAGTTACAGAGAAGTTGATTAGCGTAAGCAATGCTATATCTATGTCAATTCTTGAAGTTCTTTCTGTTTTGTAGTCTTAAAGTGTTCAATTCCTTCTGCCATTTCTTTTAGGACAAGGTCTCTAGACTCCATTCTATCCTCATTCAAATCTCAGGTTGCTGTGGCTTGTCAGTGTCCTGGAGTATGTATGGCCAAAATTTAGAAGTACACATCACAGGTAATATAAGTTATAACAGAAGACAGCAGGATGTTTTTAATGACCTTGGCTCTAAATGTTGTATTTCCAATAGTGACCCAAGGGTTACATGAGTTTTGGCTTGAATTATTTTCGTTTTGGGGTAGGGAATGTACTTTTACTTTACTTGTTTTTTGGTTTTTCTTTTAGCAGCCTCATTCTGTCCCTCGGGCTGGAGTGCAGTGGTACACTCACAGTCACTACAACCTCGATCTGCCGGGCTCAGGTGATCCTTCCCCCTCTGCCTTCCAAGTAGCTGGAACCACAGGTGCATACCACCACACCTGGCTAATATTTTGATGTACTCTAGAGACAAAGTCTAGCCACATTGCCCTAGCTGGTCTTGAATCCCTGGACTCTGGCAATACTCCTGCCTTGGCCTTCCAAAGTGCTGGGATTGCAGGCGTGAGCCATCATGCCAGCCCATGAATGTCCTTTCATACAACACAGTTGACTCAGATTGAACTTTTAGTCAGGTAAAACTTCGAGGTTGTTATCTATACAAAATGCGAGTAAGTGAAGTCTTTCTCAATTTCTACATGTGCAATTTGTTTTTTCTTTAACAGATGTGCAGAAATTCACCTGTATTTGCATAATTTTTAGAAAAAAATTTTTTTTTTTGAGCTGGAGTTTCACTCTGTCACTCAGACTGGAGTGCAGTAGCTGCTCCTGGCCACCACAGCCTCGCCTGCTGGACTCTAGCTATCCTTCCACCTCAGCCTTCCAAGTAGCTGGAACCTGCCTGCTATCATGTTACATATATGTAATTTTTTAGAATATATGCAGAAAGGCAGTGTTTGGAACAGAGACTCAGACTCAGTGGGAGGTGCACATGTAAGTGTGCGAGCTTCCTCCTCTTCCTTATTCCTGAATGTTCTGTATATCTGCTTTCTTCCCATTTGGTTTGAATAGACATCCAGTGGGGTGACCTCAGTACGTATATACTGTTTGACCATCTTGTCTCTGGATAAGAAGGTTGGTGCTCTGTGACATCGTATCTTTCTTAATCCTGTCAAACTCTTAAGCACCTTCCTTTGATCATCCACAGCAATTCTTCCTAGTGGGATATATTATTCCTAAATCACCACCTCTTTTTATGCCCTGCTTATAGCTATAGCTTTGGTAAAGTTTCTCCTAAAATAATAAAACTGTTACTTATAATACTTCGTTCTTTGTAATCAAAGTAAGCAAGAGTTAATAGTAGGAAAAAGAGTTTTTTTGTGTGTTTTTGTTGTTGTTTTTTGAGTCAGAGTCTTACTCTGTCACCCAGGCTGTAGGGCAGTAGCATGATTTAGGCTCACCATAGCCTCAAACTTCTGAGCTCAGGTGAGACTCCCACCTCAGCCTCTCGAGTGACTGGGATTGCAGGCACGTGCCACCACACCTGGCTAATTTTTTCATTTATTTTTTTGTAGAGATATGGGGCCTTGCTGTGTTGCCCATACTGGTCTTGAACACCTGGGCTCAAGCGATCTTTCCACCTTGGTCTTCCAAAGTTCTGGGATTGCAGGCGTAAGCCACCATACCCAGCCTATTTGTGTTTCATATACAAACATTTGACAGCTTCAGTGGTCTTGAATGTAGCTGGGGCAGAATATATTAAGAAAAATGAGACAGAATGTAGTGAGACAAAGAATACTTCTTTGTGCTTGTTTTTAAGGAAAGTTCATATTTAGATGTCAACTAATTAAGTGTCTTCTAACATCTTTTAAAAATAATGAGTGATAAAATCACATTCATATGCCTGCTGGTCCTAAGATTTTTAAGAAAAATATGATAAAATTATGCATCTTAAGTTTATCCATATATCAATATACTATTTAGTGAGAACTATTTTTATATATTTTTCATCATTATCAATAATTAGTATAATACCTAAGCAGATGAGTTCAGTAAATGTAATAGAATTTTACCCATTTAAGCTTGTACTTTTATTTTTTTTTTTTAGTTAGAGTCTCACTCTGTCGCCCAGGCTGGAGTGCAGTGGCATGCTCACAACCACCCCAGTGATGACCTGCTGGGTTCCGGTGATCCTTCCACCTCAGCCTTCCAAGTAGTTGGAACTATAGGCATGCGCCACCATGCTCGTCTAATTTTTTGATTTATTGCAGAGATGCGGTCTCGCCAAGTTGCCCAGGCTGGTCTTGAACCCGTGGGCTCAGGCAATCCTCTCACCTCAGCCTCCCAAAGTGCTGGGATTATAGACGTGAACCACCGTGCCCAGCCTCAAGTTTGTACTTTTAATAAATACCAACCACAAAGTAATCAACGCTTATTGTTATTCTCTTTCTGGGACTGCTTTGACGTTACTTAGCTACCTTGCCTACATTAAATTTGCTGATTATAATTTTTATTTCCCAAAGGTATTAACATGAATAACATTTTATAAAAAATTGAGAGCATTATGCAGAAAATTATAAGTATTGTATTATCCAGTGCTTTTCAGTATCAACATTCAGCCTAGAATATTGTCATGATACTGTAGATAAATAACTGATATGTTAAAGCACACACACACACACACTCATAAATAAATTACAGGTGTTCTTTGGAGGTAATCTGTTACACACCGTGGTTTAAAATGTGATTTTATAATGCATGGTACCACAACTCATTTTGGATGCTTATGAATGATTTATTAGTGAAATACTTTTTCTTAATACCTATTCCATCACTCTTAAGCACACACAGTAGAACCAACTCATAATTTTCTCTGTTTTATAAATAATAGACCTTTCAAAGACATGTTAGTTTCTATAAATATTTAAGATATTTTTATAATGTAAGTATAAAATGGAAAATGTTTTAATTTGGTTTTCTTTTATATGATTTTTCTTTCCCATAGTAGTTGATATAAATACTATTCTATTTTTGTCTTGAATGTTCAGAAGGATCCCAGATAGGTTGCACTTTTTGATAGGATGATAATTTGGCTAACTTTTTTGGATATCTTAATTTACTCTGTAATCATTCATGTTGGGGCGGGGGAAAGATTTATCCCAAAGGTTACTTTCTTTTTTTTTTCATAGAGCTGGAGTCTCACTCTCTCGCCCAGACTGGAGTGCAGTGGCCGCTCCCAGCCACCTCAGCTTCGACCTGCTGGGCTCCGGCGATCCTTGCGCCTCAGCCTTCCAAGTAGCCAGAATTACAGGCGTGTGCTAACATGCCCGGCTAATTTTTTGATTTATTGTTGAGGTGAGGTCTTGCCTACCCAGGCGGGTCTCGAACCCGCGGGCTCAAGCATTCCACTCACCTCAGCCTCCCAAAGGCGCGGGATTACAGGCTGAGCCACCAAGCCCGGCTTCAAAGGTTACTTTCATCAGAAAAGTGTACAGTTTCAGGGTTTGAACTTTCTGATATTGGCAGACATTGACCTTATTTGTGAAATATCAGCTGGTGTTCAGTTGCCCTTTCCCTGTTCCATTGACTTTTCTCTCCCTGTTTCCCATTTTGGCTTCACATTGAATAAAATCGAACATGTCTAACTACTCTACTTACCATATATACCTTGCTATCTATGTGTAACAGAGCTCTTGGAGGAAGGAATCTCCAAACTATACTGTCTCTGTTTTATGCTATTGGAAATAGTACTTGTACTTGTCAACCTTAAAGAAATAGTGTATTCAAGCTGGGTGCAGTGGCTCACGCCTGTAATCCCAGCACTTTGAAAGGCTAAGGTGGGAGGAATATTTGAAACTGGGAGTTCGAGACTAGCCTAGGCAACATAGTGAGACCTCGTCTCTACTGAATAAAAAATAAAAATAAAAAAATCAGCCAGGTATGGTGGTGTGCGCATGTAGTCCCAGCTACTACTCAGGAGGCTAAGGCAGAAAGATCCCCTGGACATAGGAGGTCAAGGCTGCAGTGAGCTATGATTATGCCACTCTAGCCTGGGCAACAGAGTGAGACACTAACTCAAAAAAAAAAGGAAGAAAGAAAAATAAGTAATATGTGTGGTCATCTCTTGATTACATGTAGTATTCTTTCCTGAAAAATAAAACCCTGAGCAATGTTTAGTTCTTACATATATTATTTCCAGAAAATAAGACTTACTGACAAATTGATGAATTGAGTGGCTCTAAGCTTAATTTCAATTTTTTAAAAAAGCTCATCTTGTTTCATAAAACCCTAAACACACCTTGTGTAGAATTTAGGACTCATTTGTAACCATAAAGGAATAATAATCAAAATTCTCAACAAGATGAGTGTTTGGGGAAATGTGAATTAAACCAGCTACCTGGAGAATGCCCAACTATTGCAAAACATATTTTGAAAATATCAAGTGGGCCTTAGGGTGGAATTCCATAAATAATAATAAAAAAATCCAGATGTCTTTGATCATGAAATAATCTGTGGAAGTATGCCAAGGTGTCCTAAGCTTTCCTCATCTGTTTTTTAAATAACCCATTTAATATAAAAATAGGTTCCAAAAAATTTAACAATTTTTGCCAAATTCAATTTGTCTTTATTAACTCAGATTGTGCACATTCTAAATTAATAAAGAATCTGATTTCAAATATTTTAAGCTCCCCAATTCTCTTTCGACTCAAGTCAGCAAATTTTTATTTTGTGCCTCCTATAAACAGGGTGTTACACTTGTTTCAAGGGGACATAAAAGTAAATAAATCACACTGCTTCTCCTTAAATTACTGGGAACAATTCTAACAAAATAATTCCATGTAGTATTTATTACAGAGTTCTTTAAATGGATAGCTGAATATATTTTTAGCATAGAAGTCAACAGATATAGGTGTTTTCCTCACTATAACAGATTCTAGGAGAACATGGAAAAATTGTCAAATGTAGTACTTCCCCTTGACGAAGTAACTTTTAAAGACTTAGCTTAAGAGTTAAGATAAGTCTGGGCTCAGTGGCTCAGCCTGTAATTCTTGCACTTTGGGAGGCCAGGGCGAGTGGATTGCCTGAGCCTGCAGGTTCGAGACCAGCCCTGGCAACTTGGCAAGACCTTGTCTCTACAATAAATAAAAAAAATTAGTTGGGTATGGTAGCACACGCCTATAGCTCCAGCTACTTGGAAGTCTGAGGCAGAAGGATCGCCGGAGCACAGCAGGTCGACCCTGGGGTAGCCATGAGTGTGACACTGCACTCCAACCTGGGCAATGGAATGCGACTCCAACTCAAAAAAAAAAAAAAAAAAAGAGTTAAGATAAAATATCAGGTATACAAAGATGTGTAAATGATAATTGTATGTATTGAAATTTTAAGTGCTGAAAAGTCCACAGAAAAGGAGACCAGAAGTCAGTAGTCACTACATTATTTCAGCACTTCTTTTGGGCTAGAAGAATTGATCTTATTATAATATTCATTTCTCTAATTTTTTTTTAATAAGGACAAAACTTGGCCCCATTTAAGTTGACTCTATCACAAGTTTCATCATGAGTGTGTATGTGTGTGTATGTGGGAGGGCGTTTCTGTCTAGATGGAAGTACTTTTTAATCAAAATCTTTGGTTCAAAAGTTAATGTTGTCATATCAGTTTTGGGGGTTGGCTAAAATTCTGTTGTTTGCTGCCAGTGAGTATGGCCTAACATTTGAGAACTTGTATTATACAGTTTTTAGTCTGTGAGATCAGACAAGATCGGATACTTTAAGGGTGGTGTGATCATAGACAATGCACTGTTTAGTGAGTTGAATCTGAATTTTCTGCTAAGTTAAATAATGCTTCAGAGGAAAGACTTGTCTTAGTATCAAGCTTTCTAATTGATCTCCACATCATCTTTCTACACCACAATTACCCTCTGAACTGTTCTCTTCACTACTCTCAGTGCGGTGCCATCCAGAGCAGGGAACTGCATGTGAGTCACCCAACAGCTCTCTAATGTTTACAGAAAACATTTCTTAGCACCAGCAAAAAAGTCCCTTCTCCAGCTTTGCCTCTCCTTCCCTGCAGGCTCTGCATTTTCTGTGTTGATATTTTCTACTGGGTGAATACTTTCTTGTCTTGTAAGTTTCTGGCTCAACTATCAGCTCTGGCCCTACTGTTATAATATTTTGTTCCATAATCTGTGCTCTTGTATTCAGTACAGCATATAGTGTATCAGGTAGCGTCTAGTCAGGGACAGAAACTACACCAGTTATTTGAACAGAGATACATTAATAAAAAAATAAATGTCTGGGCACAGTGGTTCACAGCATTTTGGGATGGCTGAGGCAGGAAGATCCCTTGAGTGAGGCCAGAAGTTTGAGATCAGCCCAAGCAACATAGGGAGACCTCATCTCTACAATTAAAAAAAAAAAAATTGTTAGCTAGGTGGAAAGGTGATACCTTAGGAAACTGATAAGGCAAGAAGGATCAAGGATGTTACAACTTCAGGGAAGAGACTGGGTTGTTAAAACTTAGAAACTTGGCCAGGGGCAGTGACTCAAGTCTGTAATCCCAGCACTTGGGAGGCCGAAGCGAGAGGATTGCCTGAGCTCA
The DNA here is from genome assembly GCA_027257055.1 of Cephalopachus bancanus. Taxonomy (NCBI): domain Eukaryota; kingdom Metazoa; phylum Chordata; class Mammalia; order Primates; family Tarsiidae; genus Cephalopachus; species Cephalopachus bancanus. The sequence goes on from JAPVLO010000073.1 coordinate 7,088,231, forward strand.
GGGGTTTGAGACCAGTCTGGGCAACTTGGTGAGACCTTGTCACTACAATAAATCAAAAAATAAGCTGGGCATGGTAGTGCGCGCCTGTATTTCCAGCTTCTTGGAAGGTTGAGGTGGAAGGATCACCTGAGCCCAGCAGGTACAGGCTGAGGTGGCTGTGAGCGTGCTACTGCACTCCAGCCTGGGCAACAGAGTGAGGCTCTAACCCAAAAACAAAACAAAACAAATGTAGAAACTTAAGGAGAGGCCTATAGAACTGAAACTGACCTCTGAGGAAGGGAGGCTGTTCTTCGGCTGTGGCTGTAGCTGAGTCCAGACGACAGTACCTGTGGTCCTGGGATTCAGATCTTCGAGGAGGGGTGGCCAGCCAGCTGGTGTTGAGTTCTCTGGGTGGAGCATGATGTGGCTGTGTTTTGCAGTCGTGGGAAAACAGGCCAACTGGAGTCAGAACTGCTAGAGAGAACTGCCACTGTCCAGGTGAAGAAGCATTGCGTGGTATCATGGGAACCACAGGCAGACAGGAAGCAACATGAGAACATCTATCAAGAGAAAGGAGCGAGAGCCTTCTCCCTTCCCAGCCTTGCTGCCTCCCGCTAGCATCTCTATGGCCGATCCAGGAATCAGCAGTTGGCAAGGAGGAAATGAGATTCACAGAACAATGGCAATATGGAGCTGATAGACAATAACTTAACAACTGACACAGAAGGATGAATAAATATCTTCCCCTGTTTGGCTTTGAGCTCCTTAATATAAAAGTAATGTCTTATTTATTTGCCCCACTGAAATATCTAAAGCCCAGATCTTCTTATGACTCATTTGATGTAAAACCCAGTGTAACCTGTGGATGAAATCGTCATATATGTTTCTGCAAAAATATAATCCCTGACTGGATATTGACCCACATCTGCCTGGAGAGCTGGCAATACATGGTATTTAACCTAGATGACTTTTTTAAACCTGGGATTTTTTTTTTTTCTGTGTAAGTCATTTATGTGAAAATAGCCCCCAAGGTTTATCTTACATAGTGATGAAAAGCCTTGCTAAAATTCATTTTAGATACCATCTGTTTTTTTCTTTTTGTTTTCAGTTGAAACATAATAATTGGACATGTATATGGATATAGTGTTATTTTTGATATGTATATACAATGTATAATGATCAAATCAGGGTAATTAGCATATCTATCACTTCAAATATTTATAATTTCTTTGTGTTGTGAGCATTCAAAATCCTCTCTTCAGGTTTTTGAGACTATGTAATATATTATAGTTAACCATGTTCACTCTGCAGTGCTCTAAACACCAGAACTCATTCCTCCTATCTAGCAGTTAGCCAACCTCTCTCAAACCTCCCCATCCCACTGCCATTCCCACCTTCTTTTTTTTTAGTCCAAGTCTCACTCTGTTGCCCAGGCTGGAGTGCAGTGGCATGCTCACAGCCACCGTAGCCTCAACCTGCTGGACTCAGATGATCCTTCTGCCTCGGCCTTCCAAGTAGCTGGAACCACAGGTACACACCACCACACCCAATTAATTTTTTGATTTACTGTAGAGACCAGGTCTTGCCAAGTTGCCCAGGCTGGTCGAATCCCTGGACTCAGGCAATCCTCTTGCTTTGGCCTCCCAAACTGCTGGAATTACTGGCATAAGTCACCACACCCAGCTCCCTTCCCAGCTTCTAATACCTATAATTCTACTTACATGAGTTCAAAAAAGTTTTTTAGGAGGGGACACATCTTATCAACAAGGGTACCTCCATAATGAACATTTGTATACCCAACCCTAATTGTACCCCACATCTTTAACATAAAAATTTTTTTTTAAAATTAACTCAGCTCCCACATATGAGTGAGAACATGTGGTATTTATCTTCCTGTACCTGACATATTTTGCTGGATATAATGTCCTCCAGGCTTATCCATGTTGCCATGAATGACGGGATTTTATTCTTTTTTATGGCCAAATAATGTTCTGTTTTGTATAAGTACCACATTTTCTTTTTCCATCCATCTGTTGACAGATGCTTAGGTTGATTTCATATCCTTGTTATTATGAATAACGCTGCAGAAAACATGGGGATGCAAGTAACTATTTGCTATACTGATTTCCTTTCCTTCGGATAAATACTTAGTAGTGGAATTGCTGGATTGGATGGTAGTCCTATTTTTCGTTTTTTGAGAAGCCTCGTACGGCTATGCTAATTTATATTCCCACCAACAGTGTATAATAGTTCCCTTTTATCTACATCCTTAAAATCTGGAGAAAAGCTGGGCTCGGTGGCTCAGCCTGTAATCCCGCGCCTTTGGGAGGCTGAGGTGAGCGGATTGCCTGAGCCCGCGGGTTCGAGACCCACCTGGGCAAAGAGACCTCATCTCTACAATAAATCAAAAAATCAGCCGGGCGTGGTAGCGCGTGCCTGTAATTCCGGCTACTCTGAAGGCTGAGGCGGAAGGATTGCCGGAGCCTAGCAGGTCGAGGCTGCGGTGGCCGGGAGCGGCCACTGCACTCCAGTCTGGGCGACAGAGTGAGACTCCAACTCAAAAAAAAAAAAAAAATCTGGAAAAATTCTGAATTGCACAACACATCTGACCCTAAGGCTATCAGATAAGTGATTATAGATCACAAGAACCTGGCATAATGTTTTGTATAGTTCTTTAGTAACAATTCTATGAGTTAAAAATCAATTGTTAACTAACTTACTATGGTCTTGTTATTTTGTAAGCTGATACTCTGGTTATGGATGGAATTTTTTTTTTTTTTTTGAGTTGAAGTTTCATTCTGTTGCCCAGGCCAGAGTGTAGTGGCACACTCATGGCTACTACAGCCTCGACCTCCTGGGCTCAGGAGATGCTTCTGCCTCAGCCTTCAAGTAGCTGGAGCTACAGGCATGTGCCACCATGCCCGGCTGATTTATTTATTGTAGAGATGAGGTCTTGCCATGTTGCTCAGGCTGGTCTCGAACCCCTGAGCTCAGGTAATCCTCTCACTTCTGCATCCCAAAGTGCTGGTGTTACAGGTGTGAACCACCACACCCGGCTGGAATTTTTTATACATGTAAATTTCTAACGAGGTGGTAACAAGTCTATGAGCTCTTTATAGTTACTGAGTACATGGAAATATAGCTTATTAGAGCTTGGGAAAAGGATATGGAAGCTCTTTTGTAAGAGCCTCAGAGAAAGAAAACAGAAGATGTTTTGAATTCCCAGTAGCTATGGTGTTTGAGCAGGTTATGACTCAGAAATTAATTTTCACATTGGCTTGCAATAAAACAAGTTCAGCAAAGTGAAGGGGTATGTATTTTACTTCAATCTACAGCAGTCAAGAAAATCCACTAAAATTGTATATGCTTAGGGAAGGAATCTGAGGTTTCATGGGTCTAATCTTTTCAACTAGAAATATGAGATAAGTCTCCAGGCTTATGTTGACAAGGTTCAGATGATAACTTCCTAATAGCTTTGTTTCTGTCAGTATTACATATTGCTCTTGGTACATTTTTCTAAAGCTACTGTACTTTCAGTTTTCCTCTGGTAAAACAAGGACTTACAAGTAAGAAGATAAGAATTTGACTACTAAATCAGAGTAAAAATAAATTGAAAGTTTAGAAAATATTTACGAGGATTATACTTGCATTCCTTTGAGAAGATTGAAGACTGCTGTGAGTATGTAATACTTTTTGTATGACATTCTGAATGAAAAAGAATCATTCCTGCCGGGCGCAGTGGCTCACGCCCATAATCCCAGCAATTTGGGATTATGGGGTTCAAGAGCATCCTGGGCAACTTGGTGAGACCTCATCTCTACAATAAATTAAAAAATTAGCCGGGCATAGTGGTGCACACCTGTAGTTCCAGCTACTTGGAAGGCTGAACCCAGCAGGTTAAGGCTGTGGTAGCCATGATTGTGCCACTGCACTCCAATCTGGGCAACAGAGTGAGACTCCAACTAAAGGAGAAAGAAAAAAAAGCAGAATAATTCCAGTTAGAGAAATAATGGAACTTTTTAACTTTATTTTTTTATGTTTCTGCATTAAGGTGGTAGAGTGACAAAGATTTACAACTACTAACCTTAACAACGATGCTGAGGGATTCCTTTTGCTTCTCTCCAGTCAACATTAATTGGATCTTCTAACATATTTAGTACACTCTGCCAGGTGCTGTGGAAGGTACAGGAAAAAGTTCCTGACCTGAAAGTGCTTAAAATAACAGGTAAGGAGAAAGAGAAACATGAGGGAGAAATTAAGCAATAATCGTTAAGAATAGTAGGAAAAGCAGTGTAACAGTTGTCACATTCATTACCAGCATCAGATATCAACAAAAGTACCAGATATCTTAGGAGGAATGTTCCTTTGTGGACTGTGGTAAAGGCAAAATCATATTATAATCAATGCTATTACTTTATTTTATTATTGTTATTTTCTTGAGTCAGAGTTTCATTCTCTTTCCCAGGGCTGGAATGTAGTGGCACAATCACGGCTCACTGCAGGCAGCCTCTACCCCCTGGGCTCAAGTGATCCTTCCACCTCAGTCTCCAGAGCAGCTGAGACTATAAGCAATTCACCACCACCCTAGGCTGTTTACTTACTTATTTTCTTTTTGTGTCCACGAAGTCTTACTATGTTGCCTAGGCAGGTCTCAAATTCCTGTGTTTAAGCAATCCTCCTACCTTGGCCTCCCAAAGTTCTGGGATTACAGGTGTAAGTCACTGCCCTCAGCCTGATGCTATTGTTTTAAAATCAAAAAGATGTAGAACAAATTGTTTTATACTTCTGTCATGTAAACTAAAACACAGTTGATCATCCTGCAAAAAATTCTATACAGTGAACATCTCCTGCCAACTGCTTTGCTTTAAGCATTTGCCTGCAGGCTTTTTTTTTTTTGGTTTTAAAGGTAGTAAAAGCTTGCAGCTGAATGGCCAATGCCTCTTTGGACTCTTCGTAGGTAACAGTTGCTGCTTACCTCATGCCACGTCAACCTTGCCATCTACATGACACCAGCAATTCTTATATTGTCACCTGAGCAAACTCATAAAGTTCCAGGAGATACTAGGAGGAGGGAAGGTGGGGCTGACTGCCCATGACCTTCCTGTTACCCCTAGGTTTAGGAGATTTCTTCTCTTTTTCTTTTTCTGTTTCTTTCTTTTTCTCTTTCTTTCTTTCTTTCTTTCTTTCTTTCTTTCTTTCTTTCTTTCTTTTTTTCTCTTTCTTTCTCTCTTTCTCTCTTTCTTTCTCTCTCTCTCTCTCTCTCTCTCCCCCCCTCTCTCCTCCTCTCTCCCTCTCTCCCACCATCTCACCCTCCCCCCACCCTTTCTCTTTTTTTCTTTTTTTGAGTCGGAGTCTCACTCTGTCGTCCAGGCTGGAATGCAGTGGGACACCCACAGCCACCACAACCTCGACCTGCTGGGCTTAGGCGATCCTTCCGCCTCCGCCTTCCAAGTAACTGGAACTACAGGCACGTGCCACCACGCCTGGCTAATATTTTTTATTTATTGTAGAGAATGAGGTCTTGCCAAGTTGCCCAGCTGGTCTTAAAGCCGTGAGCTCAGGCAATCCTCTCACCTTGGCCTCCCAAAGTGCTGGGATTACAGGCTTGAGCCACCATGCCTGGCCAGGAGATTTCTTTTTATGTTCACTTCCTAATATGAGGCATGTCTCATGCCTGGATTTATTTTTAGTTCATTTAAATAAAACTCTTCTGCTAACACAACCCATGGCGTCAAGTATGGTTTTCAAATCTCTGTCACCAGGTAGACCATTTTTCTGGGCTTTAGGAACCCGTATGTTCAACCCCTCCTGGAATACGGCCACCTTGTTACTCCACAGTCTCAAAAATTCAGCATAGCTGAAGCTCAGCACCTTATCTTCCCCTCCAGAAGGGCATCACTTCCTATGGTTACTCTCAGAGAATGACATCATCATTCCTGTGCTTACTTAAGCCTGAAATGGTGAAGTCGTCCTGTCTCTTCCTTTTTTCTCTCACCTGGGTATCTAATGGTTTTCTATCTCCTTCCAAGCCCACTTCCTAAAGATCTTTGTTTAATTAGTCTTCTTCTCTTAAACCTTCTTATCATTACTCTGATTTGGCTTGAACATTTTCTGCCTGCTAATCTCGCTGCTTATTATCTAATTTTGTGTGTGTGTGTGTGTGTGTGTGTGTGTGTGTGTGTGTATGTGTGTGTGTGTACGTGTATTTGCATTTTGTTTTATTTTTTTATTTTAGATTCAGGGGGTCCACACCATATTCATTACATGGACATATTGTGTAGTGGTGAGGATTAGGTCTCAAGTGGCCCAGTCCCCAGATTCCTATTTAATCTTGTTGTCCTTTCACCTCATCTAATCTGTCTTCACACTCCCACTAAAATGAAGTTACTGAATTGTGATTCTATCCTTGACTGCTTCAAATCCTTCAGTGGATCACCATCAACTACAGCTAAGGTCAAACTCCTGTCTTTAAACGCCCAGCTTTCCTTCCCACCCTTATGTTCCACCCTTTCTCAGTTTTTGTACCATGGAGCCAGCTGCCCATGACTGACCTGCCTACCCAGCTTTTGTTTCCATTCTTCGCTGTTCCCTCTTACTTGTCCATTTGACAGTTTCTAGATAGTCATCTTCCTTTTTGGGAGGGATTTTCTATTTTCTTTCTTAATGTAGAAGATGTTACTTTCTTAATTTCAACAGAGAGGCATTTTTCTCTTTTCTACCACTGAACTGGGCACTCTTTTTAAATTATTTATTTAGTTATTGATTGATTGATTGGAGTTGGAATCTCACTCTGTCATCCAGGCTGGAGTGCAGTGGCACTATCACAGCTCACTGCAGCCTTCATCTCCTGGACTCAAGCAGTCCTTCCACCTCAGCCTCCCTAGTAACTGGGACTACAGACATGCCACCACGCCCAGCTAGTTTTTTTTTATTATTATTTTTTGTAGAGACGGGTTCTTGCTGTGTTGCCTAGTCTGGTCTTGAACTCCTGGGCTCACACAGTCCTCCTGCCTCAGCCTCCCAAAGTTCTGGAATTGCAGGCTTGAGTCACTGCATACAGCCTGAACAGGACGCTCTTAATCTGTGCTCTGGTATCAGCTCCCACATGCTTCTGTCATGGTACAACCTCCACTACCACTAATTATGAAAACAACAGCACTGAAAGCTACTTTTTTTTTTGCATTGGGGTCTCACTCTGTCACCCAGGCTGGAGTGCAGTGGCACGCTCAAGGCCACCGCAGCCTCGACCTGCTGGTCTCAGGTAATCCTTCAATCCTTCTGCCTCAGTCTTCCAAGTAGCTGAAACTATTGGTACAAGCCACCACACCCAGCTAATTTTTTGATTTATTGTAGAGATGAGTTCTCACCAAGTTGCCCAGGCTGGTCTCAAAACCCTGAGCTTAGGCAATTCTCGGCCTCCCAAAGTGCTGGGATTACAGGCTTGAGCCACTGCGTCTGGCGAAAGCCACGTTTTTAAAAGAAAACTCTTTTCTGTAAGACACTTTGTAATGTCTGTGCATTATCTCACTTATTCCACACAACAACCCTATGAGAAAGTTAGTCGCTATGTTTTCTATCTTACAGATAAGGAAACTGAGAATTAGAGAAGTTAAGCCAATTTTCCCTAAGTCTTCCAACTAAAGAGAGAATTGGGATTCAAATTAGGTGTTCTCACTGTAGAACTCTACTTTTTCACAATGGCACCTTGTAGTTTACGTCATTTAGGCTGAGAGCCCCTTAAAGGCAAGAATTGTGTTATTTCACTGACAGATGGTTGAGTGACTGCTTGAATGAGATGGGCAAAAGTATGATGTTATAAATGTATTTATACATTTCCTGCCTGCTACTATAGCTGCTTCCTAACTAATCTTGTCCTTTCTCCTTATCTCATTCATCTTCACACTGTCATTAAAATAAACTTTTTTTTTTTTTTGAATTGGGGTCTCACTCTGCCACCCAGGCTGGAGTGCAGTGTCAAGATCACAACTCACCGCAGCCTCAACCTCCTGGGTTCAGGCGATTTTTCCACCCTAGCCTCCTGAGTAGCTGGAACTAACAGGCACGTTCCATCACACCCAGCTAATTTTCTGATTTTTTTTTTTGGTAGAGATGAGGTTTCACTGTTGCCCAGGTTGGTCTCGAGCTCCTGGACTCAAGCGATCCCCGGGCCTCAGCCTTCCAAAGTGCTGGGATCATAGGTGTGAGCCACCATGCCTGGCCAAGATGAGCTTCTTATAAATTGTGATTCTCACCCTTGACTGGTATAAATCCTTTAGTGGATCAACTTCTTCAGGAAAGCCAATGCTAACTCATTCTTCTGAGAAGAAAAGTTCTGAGCCGTATCTACCTGATTACCAAAGTTTGCTTGATGTATTCTTTGGCAGTACTAATGTCACGCAACAGATAATCTTTCAGGCACACAGAGTAGCCAGTCTATTATTCAAGATATTCAAAGGTGCGTTTTAAATGTCAGGCACGTTTACTGCTCTGAGGGAGGCACATTTTGTGGAGGAGTGAAGAATTAGAGATAGAAGTTGGGAAGTCTTCCCAATGATATCATTCATTAATATTTCTCTTTTTGTTGTATTTATATGCTTTTACTGGATACTGTCATGTTAACTCATTTAAAAAGCGATTCCTTGGTGAATTACTTGAGGACAATCAAAGGGGACAAAGATCCTACCTGTACCCGAGGGTTCCCTGAATCCTTAAGAAGGATCTTGGGACCATTCTTTCTTTCTTTTTTGTTTCTTTTTCTTTTTGAGTAGAAGTCTTATTCTGTCGCCCAGGCTGAAGTGCAGTGGCACAATCATGGCCACTGCAGCTTTGACCTGCTGGGCTCAGGTCCTTCCACCTCAGCTTCCTAAGTAGCTGCAACCAGAGGCATGTGCCACCATGCCCAGCTAAGGTTTTTTTGGGGGGGGGTTGAGTAAGAGTCTCACTCTGCCACTCAGGTTGGAGTGCAGTGGCACACTCACAGCTACCGCAGCCTTGACCTACTGGGCTCAGGCGATCCTTCCACCTCAGCCTTCTGAGTAGCTGGAACCATAGCCATGCTCCACCACACCTGACTAATTTTTTGATTTATTATAGAGACAAGGTCTCTCCATGTTGCTCAGGCTGATCTCAAACTCCTGAGCTCAGGTAATTATTTCGCCTCTGCCTCCCAAAGTGCTGGGATTACAGGCTTGAGCCACAGTGCCTGGCAATTTTTTTGATTTATTATAGAGATGAGGTCTCGCCAGTTTGCCCAGGCTAGTCTTGAACCCCTGGACTCGGGCAGTCCTCTCACCTCTTTCTCCCAAAGTGCTGGGATTACAGCTGTGAGCCACTGGGCCTGGCTGGGACCATTTCAATGAGTGAGAGCATTCCCTGAGTGTGGGGCCTTGTGATAGGCACTCAGGGATCCAGGAATGAATGAGACACCATTCCTGTTTCTAGACAGGTGAGTTTCCCCTAGCCAATGGAAAGATCAGAGAAGACATATTGTTTTTAGGTTTTCTTACAGTTGCTCATTGCTTAATGCAGAAGTAATAGTTATAATAATAATTTATATGCATTCACAGTGTAAGGAACTATGCTAAGTACTCTCTGTATTCTTTTTTTTTTTTTTTGATTTGGAGTTTCTCACTCTGTATGCCAGGCTGGAGTGCAGTGACATGCTCATGGCCGCTGCGGCCTTGAACTGCTGGGCTCTGGTGATCCTTCTGCCTCAGTCTTCCAAGTAGCTGGAACTACAGGCACGCACTGCCACGCCTGGCTAATTTTTTGATTTATTGTAGAGATGAGGTCTCACCAAGTTACCCAGGCTGGTCTTGAACCCATGGTCTCAGGTAATCCTCTCACCTCAACCTCCCAAAGTGCTGGGATTATAGGCGTGAATCACCGTATCTGGCCACTCTCTGTATTCCTTTGCTTTATTTTCACAGTAAACTTATGAGATAGATACAATTATCTCTATCTTATAGCCAAGGAAACTAAGGCCTAGGGAGATTAAATAATTTGCCCACATTTACATACCTAGAGTGAATGGACCTGGTATTCATACCCAAAGCCTATATGTCCTTCCTCACAGTGCTGCGCTACCTCCCTACTGACCCCCAAAACCAGAGAAATATAATTGCAAGGTCATTACAAGATACTCATGGCTTTATCTTTTCAAGGAACCATCAAGGGATGCAAGGACTCTTACCATTTGACAGTTGAAGAAACTGACCCACGGGGATTTTTCCTGGACCAAAGTTGTACTCCTACTGTGCTAGGTTGTGATCACAACTGTCCAGTCTTCTTTGCAGAACTTCCCAGTAGGAAGTAAACATGAACAGCAGATTTTGTAGGGACAAGGAGATCTGAAACTTATTATGGTTTTCTTCAATTCATTTTTCTTTTTCCTGATTGTGTGGGACATTTTCTTGGCTATGTATATAATTACATACCTGCTTTGTGATGAATGCTCTAAGTACAGTGATTAATGAACTGAGATTGGATGCAGTTGCACTGCAGTCTAAGTCGTTCAATATTTTTCACCAAAAATGCTAATAATTAAACTGCCAGTGGCAGCAAACGGCCAGAGTGCATGCCGATAGGTGTCTGCTGTAGTTTTCCATGGTGGTAATATGGTAAGCATTGAAGAGATCCCTGGGGATTTCAAGTGGTAGCCTTTGAAGGCATGTTTTGTACACCCCTCCTGTGCTGAGGCGTTTTCCTGTTTCCCACAGGTACTGGAAGCCAGTCAAAGCTATCCGTTCTAGAAGAGCTGGCAGGAAACGTGTCCCTGCCCGTTCTTGACAAGTAATGCGGCTTCGAAGCAGGCAGCGATCCTGGTACTTTACAATGGCAATGACACTATTCTTTTCTTTCCTTTAGCCCTCTGGCTATCACTCAGTGAGAATGTCAAAGATTTTATTTTCTCTCTTAGGATATTTTCTACCCTTAGCTGCAGTCATGCCTCCTCAGGAAACAGCTCCCTGGAGGACTCAGCCATCCTCCTCTCTCTTTCCTATCTCAGGATGCCTTTAATTGCTCTGGCCAGCCATTCAGGAAGAAGCACCACCATGGTGGCCTATCTGATGCGCTCCTCAACATGAGGATGCTGATGGGTTTGTTTGTCTGATATCACGGCAGTATCCAGTTCAAATCTAGGAGTAAGCACCATCTTCTTTTTTTATTTCTAACTAAAGGTGATTATTTTTCTGATTATAAATATAAGACCATTTTAATAATTTATTTATTTATTTATTTATTTATGTTAGAGTCACATTTTGTCACCTAGGCTGAAATGTAATGGCATGCTCACGGCTACCACAGCTTTTGACCTGCTGGGCTCAGGTGATCCTTCTGCTTTAGCCTTCCAAGCAGCTGGAACCACAGGTGTGCGCCACCGCATCTGGCTTATTTTTTTGATTTATTGTAGAGACGAAGTCTCGCCATGTTGCCTAGGCTGCTCTCAATTCTGTGGGCTCAGGCAATCCTCTCACTTCTGCCTCCCAGAGTGCTGGGATTACAGGTGTGAGCCACTGCGCCTGGCTATAAGACCATTTAAAATGAGATAAAAATAAAGGATATGAAATCATCTGTGAACTTACCACCTGCAGATAACCAGGATATTAATGTGTCACGGTTTTTCAGACAGACAGAACTAATAGGATGGACTTATATTTATGGATCTAGGTCTATAATAGGTCTAGATCTATATACACAAGAGGGAATTTATTAGGGGAATCGACTTTGACTTACGTAGTTATGGGGGTGAGATGTCCCATGGTCAGTCATCTTCAAGCTGAAACTTGGAAGTCATCACACCACTCAGGGAAGCTGGTAGTGTGTTTCAGTCCAAGTCCAAAAGCTCAGAACCAAAGAAGCCAATGGCGTAACTCTGTCATGAGGCTAAAAGCCCGAGAATCCGAAGGTTGCTGGTATGAGTCCTGGAGCCCCAAGGTCTGGAGTTCTGATGTCCAAGGGCAGGAGAAAAAGGGTGTCCCAGCTCCAAAAGAGAGAGAAAAAGAGCAAAATTGCCTTTCCCTTGCATTTTTTTGAGTCACAGTCTTACTCTGTTGCCCAGGCTGGAATGCAGTGCCATGCTCCTGGCTACTGCAGCTTCGACCCTTTGGGCTCAGGCAAGCCTTCTACCTCAGTCTTCCAAGTAGCTGGACTACAGGCGTGCACTGCCATACCCGGCTAATTTCTTAAATTTATTGTAGAGACAAGGTCTTGCCAAGTTGCCTAGGCTGGTCGTGAACTCCTGGGCTCAGGCAATCCTCTTGCCTCAGTCTCCCAAAGTGCTGGCATATAGGCATGAGCCACCATGCCCAGCCCTCTTTTTTTTTTCCTGGGCACAAATTGTGGCTCACTGCAGGCTTGACTTCCTGGGCTTAGGCAATCCTTCTGCCTCAGCCTTCCAAGTATCTGGGACTACAGGCACATGCCACCATGCCCAGATAATTTTTTTATTTTTGTAGAGATGCAGTATTGCTATGTTGCCCGTCCGGGCTGGTTTCAAACGCCTGGGCTCAAGCAATCCTCCCACCTTAACCTTCTAAAGTGCTGGGATTATAGACCTGATTCACCATGTCTAGCCTCTCCTGCCTTTTTGTTCTATCCAGGCCCTCAGTTAGTTAAAATGGTGCCTGTCCACATTGAGTGAGGTCGGATCTTCCTTACTCAGCCCACTGATTCAAATGTTAATATATTCCTGAAACTCCCTCACAAACACACTCAGAAATATTGCTTTGTCAGCTCTCTGACAATGCGCTGTTCATCATGGTGCTGTGCTACCTCTCTACTGACCCAAAAACCCTGAGGAAGTGTAACTGTCAAGGTCATTACTAGGTACTCTAACATGGCTTTATCTTTGATTTTTATTTTTTTGAGTTGGAGTTTTACTCTGTCACCCAGGCTGGAGTGCAGTAGCATGATCACAGCCACTGCAGCCTCAACCTGCTGGGCTCAGATGATCCTTCTGTTTCAGCCTTCCTGAGCCACCGTGCCCGGCTGGCTTTATCTTTTCAAGGAACCAACAAGGGATGCAGTCACTCTTACCATTTGATAGTTGAAGAAACTGACCCACAGGGACTTTTCCTGGACCAAAGTCGTACTCCTACATACTAGGTTGTGAACATAGCAGTCCAGCCATCTTTGGACAATTCTCCAGTAGCAGTTGGCTCCCTTAATCCAGTCAAGTTGACACATACAATTAACCATCCTAATAGAGTTACAATTTTGGTTAACATTTTGCTTTCAGTCTCAGTTGTGAGAGTCATTGTGTATGTTTGTTGCTTTCTGGGACAGAAGCTTCATTCTGGACACTTGATGTTGTTCTACATGGTCCCACCATGGCTCTCCCTCCCTTTTTTCATCCATAGACAGAAGCTCCACTTTGCATGCCTAACATTATCTTACGTGGTGATTGATGCCACTGACTCTCCTTTAATAACTCCATCAGCAGTGTTTGTTTTATTTTTGAGTAGCTTGTCTGATAACTTGAGTAAAAGGAAACTATCACGACACTAAAGTATAGTGGAGGTAGACTGATGTTGTCATGAAACCTAGAAGTCATCCAGTCCCTGGCTCTGCATGAGAATATCTGGGGCACTTGTTCAACTGCTCCCATCCTAGGCTACTTGAGTCAGAATCTTAGGGCTGGTGTCTGGAAATAATAAACACCCAGCTGGGTGCATTGGCTCACATCTGTAATCCCAGCACTTTGGGAGCCAGCACTTGAGCCCAGGAGTTTGAGACCAGCCTGGGCAATATAGCAAGACCTTGACTTTATTTTTTTTTTAATTAAATAAATAAATTTCCTAGGGAATTTCTACAGTCAGCTGAGTACCATTCAGTGGGTTAGAATTTGAGAGCCAGATCACTGATTTATTCATCAATTATTTGTTGAGAGTTCATTGGAAGCCGGGCACTCGGCTAGGCTTTAGGAATACAGTGATTGATGCCCAAGGTAAATGTATTATCTTTCCTCATGGAGTTTATGTTTTATTAGGTAAGTTAGCAAAACACCAAGTAAACAAAAATAATAGTTAAAATTGTGAGAAGTGGTTTGAAGGTTTGAAGGAAGAGCACTGAGGGAGAATAACTTCAGATACAATAGTCTGGGAGAGTCTCTCAGAGATAAATGCAAAGCCTCAGGACTTGTAGGCTTCCAACCAGAGTGGAAGCGAGGCTTCAGGTAGAGGAATGGCACACAAAGATACCCAGGTGTGAGAAAAAGCTTGGCAGGTGTCAGGAACTGAGGTAGCAAGGTGTCTGCAATGTGGCTAAAGAGGAAGGAGTACCCATATAGGTTCAACATTGTTCACTTGGTCACCCAAAAAGCCCTGCTGGTAACTGACAGAATGAAGGCCACAACCCGCTTTGCTGACTGCATGTCCGGTGAATGTCCTCTGTGCTTCTGAATTAGTCTGTGTGGGCAGCCATAGTAAAATACCACAAACTGGGGTGCTTAAACAACAGAAATTAATTTTCCCACACTTCTGGAGGCTGGGAGTCCAAGATCAAGGTGTCAGCAGGTTTGCTTTTTCCTGAGGCCTCTCTGATTGGCTTGCAGATGACTGCCTTCCTTCCATGTCCTCACGTGGTCCTCTCTCTGTGCACATGTGCCCCTGGTGTCTGCTTGTGTGTCTACATTTTCTCCTCTCATGGGGTCACCAGTCAGATTGGATTAGGGCCTACCCTAATGGCCTCATTTTAACTTAATCCCCTGTGTAAAGGGCCAATCTCCAAATATAGCCACATTCTGAGGTACTGAGTTTAGGATTTCGACATACAAATTTTGAGAGGGCACAATTCAACCCATAATGGCTACTGCTTTATGGTTGGCAAAATCCTCCCTTTATGGTTAGGATCTATTCTAACAAGACAAAGCCCCTGTTTCTCACTTGCTATTGGGACCAAGAGGGAAATCTGTATTGCTTTTTTGGATTGAAATAACCCTAAATCATCCAGACACGGTGACTCATGCCTGTAATCCCTGCACTTTGGGAAGCCAAGACAAGAGGATTGCCTGAGCCCAGCCTGGATTCAAGACCAGCCTGGGTAACTTGGTGAGACCTCAGCTCTACAATAAATCAAAAAAATTATCCAGGCATGGTGGCTCACGCCTGTGGTTCCTGTAGTTCCAGCTACTTGGAAGGCTGAAACAGAAGGATTGCCCAAGCCCAGCAGGTCCAGGCTGCGGTGGTCATGAGTGTGCCACTGCACTCTAACCTGGGCAACAAAGTGAGACTCCTACTCAAAAAACAAAGAAGGAACCCTAAATCAGAGACTGATTTAGTGTTCCTGCATACTCTTATGCAGATGGATGAAAGTTAAGCAGTATGAAACTGTCTTATGAAAAATTGTTGCTCTACTGGCTGGGAACTTGAGCAGTTTCAAAACCTTTCCTTTCCAGAGAGTCCTGTGTCTGCCAGGGTTCTTTGATGCAGACAATAGAATCCACCCAAGCTGGTTTAAGTGGGATTTATTATGGGATATTAGCTGGTTTATAGACTCTTTGGAAGGATGCAGAAACATGCTCCAGGCTAGATTTCTATGAACAGTTCTTAGAACCACCCCCACAGGATTAGTCTGACAAGAGTGTCGCGGCTGCCGCCAACCCCAGAACCACATTGCCTCTGCTGCGATCTACAAGCTGTTGCCGCAGCTCCAGAAATCCACACCTCAACCAGCACAAAATGGCTGCCTTAGTCCCAGCTTGTTTCCTTGCATAGTTTATTTCCAAATCAAAACTCTCATCTGGGCTGATCATGGTGGCTAATACCTGTCATCCCAGCACTTTGGGAGGCTGAGGCAGGAGGATTGCTTGAGCCTGGGAGTTCGAGACCAACCTAGACAACACAGCGAGACCTCGTCTCTAAAAAATAATAAATTATCCTGGCATGGGGGCCTGCACCTATAGTCCCAGCTACTTGGGAGAATGAGGTGGAAGGATTTCCTGAGCCCAGGAGGTCAAGGCTACAGTGAGCTGTGATCATATCACTGCACTCCAGCCTAGGTGATGGAGTGAGACCTGGACTCAAAAGAACAAAACCTCTTGTCTGATTGATGGAATCTGGTGTCACGAGGCTGCACTGTAGCTGCAAGAGAGAACTGGGAAGGAAGGATTTACAATACGAAGAGCTGTTAAAGAGAGCCCCTTCCTCTTAAAAAAGAAATAGAAAAATATCTGGGGTACCTACAATGTCTTGTGACAGATGTCTTTGATGATCCCCCTTCTCAACATATGCTCACACTTTACATCTCCCTGTCCTATCCTGGTGAAATAGTCAAGCATGAGCAGGTTCTCTATTCATTTTACATCTTTCAGAGGGTACAAATAAGATACCAAACACTAGCCAGGCATGGTATCACGCTCCTACTTGGAAGGCTGAGGCAGAAGGATCGCCGGAGCCCAGCAGGTAGAGGCTGCAGTGGCCGGAAGCGGCCACTGCACTCCAGTCTGGGTGATGGAGTGAGACTCCAATTCAAAAAAAAAAAAAAAGATACCACACACACACACACACACACACACACACACACACACAACAGCAGATGAAACATGAAAACGTCTTAGGAGTTCCATCAGCACATGCTCTTCATTTTTATGATTGTGCAGATGGTTCCTGACTTATAATATTCCTACTTTATGATGATGCAAAATCACTCAGTAGAAATCATCCTTAGAATTTTGAATATTGATCTTTTTCCAGGCTCACAATATGTGGTATGAGACTCTTCCTTGAGATGCTCAACACTTTATTATAAAATAGGCTTTGTGTGAGATTGTTTTGCCAAAATGTAGGCTCACGTAAGTGTTCTCAGAAAGTTGAAGGTAGGCTAGGCTAAGCTATAATGTTCAATAGGTTGGGTCTAGTAAATGCGTTTTGACTTACCATATCTTCAACTTACAATGGGTTTCTCGGCACTTAACCCCCATCATAAAAGGAGGAGCATCTGTATTATATAAGATGGAAGGATGGTAGAGGGCTGTGAATGATAGGCTGGTGTGTAGCAAGTGGAGGTGCAACATTCTTTCATTTTTATTTTTATTTATTTTTTTTTTTTTTGAGTTGGAGTCTCACTCTGTCGCCCAGACTGGAGTGCAGTGGCCGCTTCCGGCCACCGCAGCCTCTCCTGCTGGGCTCCGGCGATCCTTCCGCCTCCGCCTTCCGAGTAGCCGGAATTACAGGCATGCGCTACCATGCCCGGCTGATTTTTCGATTTATTGTAGAGATGAGGTCTCGCTGCCCAGGCGGGTCTCGAACCCGCGGGCTCAGGCAATCCACTCACCTCAGCCTCCCAAAGGCGCGGGATTACAGGCTGAGCCACCGAGCCCAGCCATTTTTATTTTTTATTTTTGAGTTGGCATCTCACTCTGTCACCCAGGTTGGAGTGCAGTGGCATGCTCACGGCCAGCACAGTCTCATCCTGCTGGGCTCAGGCAACCCTTCCACGTTGCTGGAACTACAGGCACACACTACCACGCTTTGCTTATTTTTGATTGATTCTAGAGACGAGATCTCACCAAGTTACCCAGGCTGGTCTCGAACCTCTGAGCTCAGGCAATCCTCTTGCCTCAACGCCCCAAAGTGCTGGGATTATAGGCTTGAGCCACTGTGCCCGGCCTGCAGCATTCTTGATTCCTTGGGCTTCTATCTCTTGAGCCATGACTTTCATCTTCAGATAGTCTTTTATATTTTAGTCAGACAGAAGGTACTAGAGATGTCTTCACCTAGCGTGGTTTATTTTACGCTAGGGAAATCTGGGAGGACTCTACCTTACTTAGTTTTCTGTTTATAACTTCTCTATCTTTTGTGGGGCAGCTGTGTATAGACACACATCCACAGCTGAGTGTTCACATGATGTAAAGTCAGTGAAAGGTATTATGCTATCAGGAAGGACACAACACAAACCATAGAATATGGGAGTGTAAATTAGTATAACCTTTGTGGAAATTGGTATGGAGATTTCTCAAAGAACTAAAAGTAAATCTACCATTTGATCAAGCAACCCCACTACAAGGTATCTACCCAAAGGAACAGAGGTCATTATGTAAGAAAGACACCTGCACCTGCATGTTCATTGCAGCACAATTCATAGTGCATAGATGGGAAATCAACCTAAATGTCCATCAACCAATCAGTGGATAATGAAATTGTTGTATATATACACTATGGAATACTATTCAGCTATCAAAAAGAAAGAAATAGTGCCAGGCGTGGTGGCTCATGCCTGTAATCCCAGCACTTTGGGAGGTGAAGGTGAGAGGATTGCCTGAGCTCAGGGGTTCGAGACCAGCCTGAGCAACATGGCAAGACCTCATCTCTACAATAAATCAAAAAATTAGCCAGGCGTGGTGGCGCCTGCCTGTAGTTTCAGCTGCTTGGAAGGCTGAGGTGGAAGGATTGCCTAAACCCAGTGGGTCGAGGCTGCGGTGGCCCTGAGCCTGCCACTGCACTCCAGCCTGGGCAACAGAGTGAGACTCCAAATAAATTTTAAAAAAGAAGAAGAAAGAAAGAGTGTCTTTTGTGGCAACTTGGATGGAGTTGGAGCTCATTATCTCAGAAACTGAAAACCAAATACCACACGTTCTCAAATATATGCATGAACTAAACTAAGGATCTGCAAAGGCACAGAGAATGGTATAATGGACACTGGAGACTCAGAAGGGGGAAGGGAGAAGGAGCAGAGGGACGAAAAATCACCATTCCTGTACAGTGTGCACAGGTGGGGATGGTGGGTACACTTAAAGCCCAAACTTCTTTGCCACTGTACTATGCAACCATGTAACTAAAAACCATTTGTCCTCCCTAAAGCTATGGAGAAGAAATTATAGAATATGCATACATTTGTAGATCAGATTGTTTTAAGTTGACCCTCAGATCCTCAGCTATCATTCATTGTATCACTGATTTTAGCACTGGAGACACAGCAGAGATAAAGATACTCTAGCACATTGTGATGGTCATTACAATAAATTCATCGAGAGACACTGTATGAAGCACTAGCTAAATATACAAACATTGACAACTGCCTTCACTTGTCAAAGTTTAAGAAATTAGCATTGTCTTTACTTGAGAATGAACTGTCCCTCTGAATTGTCTTTGAATTTTTTTTTAAATTTCATGTTATTTTGGAGTTGTGGGGTACAAGTGACGATTTATTACATAAGTAAGTTGCATGCAGGTGAAGTTTGGGCTTCTAGCTGGCCCTCCCCCCACCACAGTGCACCAGATACCCAGTGTGTTGCTGCATCCCCATCCATTCTCCCTCCCTCCTCCCCTAGCAGTGACCAGCCGATCCCACCCTTGTGCTTGTGTGACCAGTGATCAGAGCCCGCTTTGAGTGAGAACCTGCAGCATTCAGTTCCTTGCTTCTGTATAGTTCACTTGGTGTCCAGCTGCATCCAAGTTGCTGCAAAGGCCGTGATTTTGTTCTGTCTCATGAATGTGTACAGAACTTTTTCCTGATCCCCATGACTTCCCTTACATTCTTCTCCTCTTTTGAAACCTGCTTTGCTTTACACAAAGTGAAATTCATTGTGTTTTTCTTTCAACTCGTGTAGGTCTAAAATTTTTAAAGATGCAAAGTTGGTGGGAGGGAAAATAGTAGTTCTAACTATCAGTATTATTATTGGAATACATTACATATTAGGAGTTTCATGCATAGTAAATATTTACTAACTCACTAAATGAATGAGTGAATGAAAAAACATACTTTGGAGTCAGATCTGTGTTAAGTTTCTGCTCTGCTCCTTATTAACTGTGTTATCATGACCTCTCTCAGCCTGAGTTTCCTCATCTGTAATTGTAATTGTACCTACTGCATAGATCTGTTTTGAGGATTGAGTGAGATAATGTCTGTTAAAAAAAATGAGATAATACTGGTCAGACTTCAGTTTAAGTTCTCAGTAAACATTTCCATCACCACCACCATCACTTAATCCCCTTCTGGGAGATTCCCAGTATGGAGTCCCATAACAAAGACACTGGAAACTTCTCCAGCAAAGGAACCTGTTGACATTTAAAACATCATATATACCTTTTCTTGTATGTGGATTGTTATTAACATCTTCCCAGAATATTTTTTCTACAAAATGGAATTTGGCAAATGCTGCTATGAATCAGTTACATTTATAATTCTTTTTAGAGGAAAAATATGGTGTTTGGTGATTTTTTTTAAGATTATTTTTTTTTAGTCAGTCTTACTCTCCAGACTGGATTGTAGTGGCACAGTCATACCTCACTGCAGCCTTGACCTTCTGGGCTCAGATAATCCTTTTGCCTCAGCCTCCCGAGCAACTGGGACTACAGGTGAGTGTTCAGCTAATTTTTTTTTCAGAGACACAAGGTCTCGCTATGTTGCCCAGGCTGGTGTCGAACTCCTGGGCTCCAATGATCCTCCTACCTCAGCCTCCCAAAGTGCTAGGATTACAGATGTGAGCTACTGTACCTGGCCTAAGATTTTTGTTGAGTGTCCATAGAGAGCTTATGAAGCATTTGTTGTGTGTGCTGATCCTTGTTCTGTATTGGAGGGAAGAGGGAAGGATGGGTGGTAGAAAACAAGCGACAGAAAGACCAGTGTGTTGCAGGCCCCAGGCTCTGCTCCCGTGAAGGAAGGCCTGGTTTACTTCTTGCTCCTGGGCATCTATCTTGAACTACCTTGTGAACCAAAGCCCAAGACTCCAGGTCAGTCTCTTCTAGTGTGGTTTTCATTCTCCTTCTGACTGTGAGTGTCTGTATGGTTGAATTTCACAACTGTCTGGTCATATAACCCACCTCTGCAGCTCTCCAGGGTGCTGGGCAGGCCAACGGGCAGGATGCAGCTGTTTTCTAAGCACATACAGCAGTCACTTCTATATGTGGTGCTGTAACCTAGAATTCATCCAAAGTGGTAATTATTGGGAATGCTGATTTATGCATGTCTGGTCATCATCACTTTGTGGGAGAGATATCCACAGATGGGAAGAAGAAGGGGAGTGGTTGTTAACTCCATCTTTTCCCTCTGTTTTGGAAAGTAATTTTTGTGTGAAATAAAGGAATATAAAAGTGAAAAAGTGGTAAAACAGTATGTGAAGGATTAACAATGATCTCTAATACATCTCTGTTTTCTAAATTTTTATTGTGGTAAAATATACATAGCATAAAAATGAACCACTTTTTATTTTTTGCAGAGATAGAGTTTTACTATGTTGCCCAGGCTGGTGTTGAACTCTTGGTTTCAATTGATCCCCCCACCTCACCCTCCCAAAGCGCTGCGAGCGCCGTGCCAGCCCTGAACCACATTTTGTTTTTGAGTTGGAGTCTCACTTTGTCGTACAGGCTGAAGTGCAGTGGCATACTCATGACCACCACAACTTCAACCTGCTGGGCTCAGGCAATCCTTCTGCCTCAGCCTTTCCAGTGGCTGGAACCACAGGCGCACACCACCACGCCCAGCTAATTTTTTTGTTTTATTGTAGAGATGAGGTCTCGCCATGTTGCCCCGGCTGGTCTTGAAATCCTGGGCTCAGGTCTCTTGCCTCAGCCTCCCAAAGTGCTGGGATTATAATCATCAGCCACCACACCCAGCTCTGAACCACTTTTAAATGTAAATTTCAATGGTATTAAATACATGCATACTGTTATGCAAACACCACCACCATCTGTGTCTATAAGTCTTTTCATCTTGCAAAACTGAAACTCCATACCCATTAAACTCCCCATTATTCCTCTCCAAAACTCCTGGCAACTTACATTCTTCTTTCTGTCTTTATAAATTTGCCACTCTAAGTACTGCGAATAAGGAGAATATAGTGTGTGTGTGTGTGTGTGTGTGTGTGTGTGTGTGTGTGTGTGTGTGTGTGAGAGAGAGAGAGAGAGAGAGAGAGAGAGAGAGAGAGAGAGACTGGCTTATTTCACTTAGCTGAATGTTCTCAAATTTCATTCATATTGAAGCATGTCTCAGAATTTCCTTTCTTTTAAAGATGGAGTAATATTTTACTGTATGCACATACCATATTTTGCTTATCCACTCTTCTATCCACAGATACCTGGATTGCTTCCATGTTTTAGCTGTTGTGAATAATGCTGTTATGAGCATGGGTGTACAAATGCCTCTTTAAAACCCTGTTTTCAATTCTTTGGGGTGTGTACCCAGAAACAGAATTGATGAATCGCATGGTAATTCTATTTTTTATTTTTTGAGGAACCACCATACTCTTTCTATCACAGCAATTTGCATCATGTTACCCACAGTGCACAAG
The DNA here is from genome assembly GCA_027257055.1 of Cephalopachus bancanus. Lineage (NCBI taxonomy): Eukaryota > Metazoa > Chordata > Mammalia > Primates > Tarsiidae > Cephalopachus > Cephalopachus bancanus. Next base: position 7,110,438 of record JAPVLO010000073.1, read on the forward strand.
GGTTTCAATTTCCCCATATCCTCCCCAACATTTGTAATTTTCTGTTCTTTGGATAGAAACCATTTGATGGGTATGAGGTAGTGAGTCACGGTAGTTTTTGTATGCATTTCCCCAAACTGATGAACTCAACCTATTCTTTTCCTGTTAGATTTTGCTTTTGACATTTAATTGGCTTAAAATCAAGGGTGAAGGCTTATCCATTCTTTCTCTCTTCAAGGTGCCAGAAACGAAATCCACAGCCCTTTATGTGTGCACTTTCTGTCTTACTGTAAAGTGCGAACCTGGTGTTAAATTTGTGCAGTTCCTGAATTGAATGTTATGGTCCTTCTAGCCACCAGCTTGGATATGATCTTAATTCTTTTCATTATACCAGAGTTTTTTTAACTTTTTTTTCATAATCATTCCTGTAAAATCCTTTCTTTTTTTTTGAGTTGGAGTCTCACTCTGTGGCCCAGGCTGGAGGACAGTGGCACACTCCTGGCCACCACAGCCTTGACCCACTGGGCTCCTGCGATCCTTCCACCTCAGCCTTCCAAGTAGCCGGAACTACAGGCATGTGCTGCCAAGCCCAACTAATTTTTTTTTATTTATAGTAGAGACGAGGTCTGCTAAGTTGCCCGGGTGGGTCTCGAATCCGCGGGCTCAGGCAATCCTCTCACCTCAGCCTCCCAAAGTGCTGGGATTACGGGCTGAGCCACAGAGCCCAGCCTCTGTAAAATACTTTTACTGGCTCTTAAATGTGTCAACTTTTCTTCTTGTCCTGAGTTGGTTTGACAATGAGAGCAGTAGTTGTAAGTGGTTAGATTTGTACAGTGAGAATACTTAAAATGTGCTAACTGAACAGAAAGGTTTCTCAACGTTTTAAATAAAGCTACTGGAAAGTGTCTTTATAGCTGTTTATCATTTTTCATGTACCATGGCTTTCTTTTTTTCTCTTGACATGTTCATGTTTATCTAAAATGTTAAATCAATTTTATATTAATAAAAAAAATATTGTACTTGTCAACTATCCCTGTTAAATTCACTGGAGGGATTTCTATGAGGAGACAGGGTTGGATATCTAGAATTCTCTTTGATTTTTATCATATCCTGAGTTAGTGAAATGGTTGTATCACTTTTGCTGTTAAATGAAAATGAAGGAAAATATAAGATGATTATTATCATCACATCTGATTTGACAAGTGAAAGAGAACAGGTTTCTAAATTCTACCATGATGATTTTGTAATCATCGCATTAAAAAAAAATCTGAAATGCTACATTGTAATTTTAGGTGTGAAATTGTTGGATAGGTTTAAAAACATGATTGTGGTTTCATTTACCTCTGGATGTCTTGAGTGTCTGAAACAAGGTTGTCCTCCTAAGTCTTCTGAAACTTAGACCAGATCAGACAAGGAAGTCCCAGATGTCCTTAGAGTGTAGTTTCATCTTTCATTCAGCTCGGCTTCTCTTCCTGAACTTTGACCTATGACTTGGCAAGAGCTTTTCCCTCCTCTCTGAACCTTCCCAGTACACAGAAGAACAGTTTCCAGAACAGCGTGATCCTTGGAGATGTGGGAAGAGGAAGAGGGAGCAAGCTTTGCTCTTTGCCATTGTGTACCCAAAGAACTCACTCCAAGATCTGTTCATTTCCTTTTCTTCTCTCTTCCTTTCTTCTGTTTGGCTTACTTCATGGAATTCTTGCTCATTATCAGCACCCAATCCCAGTAAGACGGCAAATAAACCCACAATCAAGCCTCTTGCCTGATGGAAGCTCAGAGAATTGGCTTCATGAGGCCTTTGCTCAAGGGACTAAATATTCACTGTGTTCATGCTTGGGTTAATAAAACAGGGAGCAGGTGACAAATTTAGTCTCTGGAAACCTCATTCAGGAGAGAGAGCTGTAAAGACATACCAGAGATTCTCATCAAGCAGGGTGGTTTAGATGAAAGGTTACCAATTAAATTTAATGTGAATTAGGCTAAGGTAATTCGTATTAAGAAAATAATTTATACAGATTACATTATGTCATCCCTTCATATTGCTCTTGGCACCGTCTTGGAGTAGAAGAAGCAATGTTTGCCATACTTTATAACAGAGGCTTTAATGATTTATTAAAAACAAATAATTACTTAGACTGTGTATATCATAAAAGTACATTTTCTGTGGTGGGAATAAAGAGAGAGGAATTTATTTAAAAGGGCAGGGGAAGAAGCCAAAATAAGGTGCTTGCCACTGTAGCTGGAATTCTCTCCTTCCAAGGACCTTTCCAGATATTTTGCAAGCATTTCAGCATTATTATTATTTTTTTGTTTGTTTTTTTGAGTTGGAGTCTCACTCAGTCGCCCAGACTGGAGTGCAGTGGCCGCTCCCGGCCACCGCAGCCTCGACCTGCTGTGCTCCGGTGATCCTTCCGCCTCAGCCTTCCAAGTAGCTGGAACTACAGGTGCACGCTACCAAGCCCGGCCAATTTTTTTGATTTATTGTAGAAATGAGGTCTTGCCAAGTTGCCCAGGCGGGTCTCAAACCCACAGGCTCAGGCAATTCACTCACCTCGGCCTCCCAAAGTGCGGGATTACAGGCTGAGCCACCGAGCCTGGCCGCATTTCGGCATTATACAATTCATATAATGTCTTCTATTTTAGTACAACTCCACTGGTAACACATATATATGAGCCTGTGTTCCCAATATGTGAATTTTTATTTATAATTTATATCCATAGACTACATAGTCTTATTAAGCATAATACAAAGCACTTACAAAAAAACATACATTTTGGCTAGGTGTGGTGGCTCACACTTGTAATCCCAGCTAATTCCAGCACTTTGGAAGGGCAAGGCAAGCACATTGCTTGAGCCCAGGAGTTCGAGACCAGCCTGGGCAGCATATCAAAACCTCATCTCTATTATAAAACAAACAAAAGAAAAACCGAAAAGCATACATTTTAATAGAATAAAATAAAGCTAAAATTAACTCTTCATCTTCTTTAGTTGTATAAACCCTTTTAATTGTATAATATAATCATATTTTTAGTGAGAGCAGTGGGATTAAATATGCTCCATTGTTTTTAACCTTATCTTAATTATTCGTGATACAAGCACTTGAAGGTTAGTTTCCAAGTAGCTTATTATCTTTTGCCTCATTGTTTTTATAATTTATCTATAACAATTTGAAACCATTTTAAAGAAGGCAGTATTACAAGTTTTAACCTAAGGAGTTTATTTTGGTATTTTATTTTTTTACTGAGTTGGGTTGTGGTGCTTTGGTATGATTTTTTTTTTTTTTTTTTTTTTGAGTTGGAGTCCTCACTCTTGTTGTCCAGGCTAGAATGCAGTGGCACACTCATAGCCACCACAGCCTCGACCTGCTGGGCTTAAGTGATCCTTCTGCCTCAGCCTTCCAAGTAGCTGGAACTACAGACGTATGCCACCACGCCTGGCTAGATCTTTGATTTTAATAACTGATTCTAATACACAAGATGTGGTTAGAACTCAGTTTATTATTAATAATGCTTTTTTTTTTTTTTTTTGAGTTGGAGTTTCACTCTGTCGCCCAGACTGGAGTGCAGTGGCCGCTCTCGGCCACCACAGCCTCACCCTGCTGGGCTCTGGCGATCCTTCCGCCTCAGCCTTCCAAGTAGCTGGAACTACAGGCATGCGCTACCACACCCAGCTATTTCTTTTTTTATTGTAGAGATGAGGTCTCACCAAGTTGCCCAGGCGGGTCGCAAACCCCTGGGCTCAGGCAATCCACTCACCTCAGCCTCCCAAGGCGCGGGATTACAGGCTGAGCCACCAAGCCCGGCAATAATGGATATTTTTAATGGTTTCTTGATTATTTCAACCTTGTATGTTTGTTTGTTTGTTTTTTTGAGTTGGAGTCTCACTCTGTCACCTAGACTGGAGTGCAGTGGCCGCTCCCTGCCACTGCAGCCTCTACCTGCTGGGCTCAGGCGATCCTTCTGCCTCAGCCTTCCAAGTAGGTGGAACTAAAGGTACGCGCTACCACACCTGGCTAATTTTTGATTTATTGTAGAGATGAGGTCTCACCAAGTTGCCCAGGCGGGTCTCGAACCCACAGGCTCAGGCAATCCACTCACCTCAGCCTCCCAAAGTGCTGGGGTTACAGGCTGAGTCACCAAGCCTGGCTTGATTTTTGTTTTTGTCACCTTTTTTCAGATGTGATTAGATCTTCAGTTTTTACCCATAATGTATGGCTGATTAAAGGGAAACCACAGAAGTGACCATCTGACCACTTTGTTTGCTTGTGCTTACATTATTAGTGCTATTCTGAATCCATGTTTCCTTTACAGGGTTTTTTTTTTCCTTTAGTTGAAGTCTCATTCTGTCATTCAGGTTGGAGTACAGAAGCATGCTCACGGCCACCACAGCCATGACCCACTGGGCTCAGGCAATCCTTCCACCTCAACCTTCCAAGTAGCTGAAATCAAAGGCATGTGCCACCATGCCTGGCTCATTTTTTGACTTATTGTAGAGACGAGGTCTTGCCAAGTTGCCCAGACTGCTCTGGAATCTATGGACTCAGGCAGTCCTCTCACCTCGGCCTCCCAAAATGCTGGGATTACAGGTGAGAGCTACCACGCCTGGCCTTTACTGGGATCTTTTTCAGTCATTTGCCCATTTTGTAAATGAGTTCAGTTAAACCAATATGATCCTGTTTGTAAATCCACTTAGCCAAGCCCAGGTGCACTGCCATCATTTACAATATGCTGAAAGTGAGGAGCTGAGTGGGAACACGCCCCAGGGTGAAGCTCCCCCTCCTCTGTCTGCATGCTACCCTGTTCTGCTACCATGTGGTATAAGAATCGCACCCGTGAGGGTTCACTTAATAAACATTAGGAGAACTTAATGCATTTGTAATATATTCAATTTATTTTAAATATTTTAATATATACAATAAATAATAAAGATCTATTATCTATTTAATGTCATATATTTAACATATTTTGAAATATATTCTTGTTTATTTATACAGAGAAATTAAATATGTTCTCCTGTGCCTCAGTGGCTCATCTTGAGAACCTGTCTCTATCAACAGTTGTCAATTTGTAAAAAAAAAAAAAAAAAAAGCCACATAGCCCCATTTTTCCAAGTACCATCTTACAGAGAGGCCAATTATGTAAAAATAATCAGAACTGCTCTCCTTGAAGGGAGGTTGAGGAACTGAAATCTCACCCGCCTTATCTCATCCCTGCCTGCTACCCTCCTGCCTTCCAACCAAAGCTTGCAGAGCACAATTTGGTTTTCGTTAGTTTGTTTGTTTTTGCTTTTGAGTTGGAGTCTCACTCTGTTGCCCAGGCTGGAGTGCAAGGGCATGACCATGGCTCACCACAGCCTCAACCTTCTGGGCTCTGGCAATCCTTCTGCCTCAGCCTCCCAAGTAGCTGAGACTATAGGCGTGGGCCAACACACTTGACTAATTTTTTGATTTTTTGGAGGAGACAAGGTCTCTCTATGTTGTCCAGGCTGGTCTCAAACTCCGGGCTCAAACAGTCCTTCCACCTCAGCCTCCCAAAGTGCTGGGATTACATACGTGAACCACCATGGCCGGCCACAGTACACAATTTGATTCAAGATAGAAGGAAAAAACTATTAGTACTAGGTGTCATCTTGCTTCTTTCTCCTTTACTAGTCCTTTCTTTTTATCTTATGGACACTGAGATTCTTGTCAGTGATCGCATTTCTCTCATGATCTCACTTTAGGGAAAGTCTAAAGAAAACTCTGTGTCTTTGACAGGGCAGTAGGTCGTTGAATAACCTTGTTTCATTCAATGTCATTTGACTGAAATGTTAAGAAAAACAGTTGATTCCTGGCTGTGGTCCCTGTCTGTGTGGAGTTTGACTGATCCCCACATCTGTGTGAGTTTCCTTGGGGTGCTCCAGTTTTCACCCACATCCCAAAGATGCCCATGATAGTTTCCTTGGCGTGTCTGAATGGCCCCCCTCTGAGAGAGGGTGGGTGGGTGTGCCCTGCGATGGATGACTTATTCCTGTGGAATAAGCTGGTCAATAATGTTCCTTGTTTTAGTTAATCTTTCTCAAACGTATGTTTAGCTTACATTTATTTCAGTGCTGGATATTGGAAGTGTTTGGGGGCTTTATTTAGAATTTTGCTAATGTTTTGTGACCAGAAATATGCTGTAGGAACTTAATTCTTGTTTACATCAATGAGCTGATGGTAAAACTGGTTTCATTATACATCGTTTCACTTAAAGTTGCAGTTTTTATTGACGACAGTGAGAACTACTATATATGGAAATGCATGAAATGTAGAAATACTGTGTGTAGAAATGGAATAAATTTAGAATTCTAGGCCTACTCTCCTTTTTATCTTACTTTCATACCTTCATTTTTTTTGCTTCCTTTTCTTTTCCTTATGTTTTCTCTTTAAATTAAACAAGTTAAATTTATTTTAACTTTCTGTATTAAGTGTATCTTAAATTATTTTAATCCCTTTTGGAATAAGTACAAGGACTTCGAAAAGATAGCTTGTTTTATTACTGCTCATAAATTAACTTTAAGATTTTTGGAAGAAAAGTTCTAAATAAATGGAAAATAAGTGAATTCAAAGTTCAGCAAATGACTTTTGCTTAATTAATGGGATTTGAAGCAGAAATGAATAAATCTGACTTTGCATGGAGCATCATTTTTTCTCCCTACAAAAATTAGAAAATACATTGTTGGATTTCATTATTGTATAGAATATTTTTGGTCAGTCGTCCCAGTTCAGAGCCTACTTTAGAAAAGAGGAACATCGAGGCTCTCTGTGTCTAAGTTGGAAGTCGATGAATATAGTCGCGATTTTCATGGTGTCATTGGCTGCGAGGTCAGGATTCCAGTGTTGGGATTACTTGGAGAATGATGGTTCTTTTCTCTGGAAATTGGGGTCAGTTGTGGCAAGAACCCATGGAGATTTAGAAAGGTATATAATGATAGGTCTCATCATTTTGAAATTGAAAAGCAGCACTAAATAGCTTTTATCCAAGAAATATAAGGTTTTGCAGTCTCGAATCCAATGCTGAGCAAGTCATTATTTTGTGACCCAGTTCTGAGGTGAGGGTACTCATACTCTGTACGTTACTGTCCCGAATACACTAACTTGTTATTTAGTCCCGTCCCTGGTTTCTTCAGAGGAGAGCTTCAGAACAAATGTCCTAAGACTTCACACAACCGGGGTTGGAGAGGCTCAGAGGTGACTCCTGTACATTTGGCAACTGTCATCCCATCTTCCAGGGCAGTTCTCATCTTCCTTTGGCGATTTGTACTTCTCTGCTCCTTACCTGTGTGCTTGGGTCAGGTCTCAGTTCAAATGATTGGCTCACAGTGTCATGATGGTAACATTGCTGGTAGGGCCTTTTCTTTCTGATAGACATTAATGGTTTTGCAAGATCTAGTAATTTCATGCATACTATTTGATTGGGAATGCACGGGCAAAATTTTAAAGAAACTATAGAAAGAAAGTCTTGTGTTTTATTTTATAAGTGGAGTATCATCAAGTGTCTGGAAAGGGCTTTTTTTTTTTTTTTTTTTTGAGTCCAAGTCTCAATGGTTGCCCAGTGCAATGGCATGCTCATGGCTCACCACAGCCTCGACCTCCTGGGCTCAGGTGATCCTTCTCTCTCAGCCTCCAGAGTAGCTGGGACTATAGGTACATGCCACCATGCCCAGCTAACTATTTTTTCAGTTGGAGTCTCACTCCATTGCCCAGGCTGAAGTGCAATGGCACGCTCATGGTCACTCCAGTGTTGACTTGCTAGGCTCCAGCCATCCTTCTGTCTCAGCCTTCCAAGTAGCCAGAACTACAGGCACATGTTACCATGACTGGCTAATTTTTTGATTTATTGTAGAGATGAGGTCTCACCAAGTTTCCCAGGCTGTTCTCGAACCCCTGGGCTCAGGCAATCCCCTCACCTCGACCTCTTAAAGTGCTGCTGGGATACAAGCTTAAGCCACCAATCCCAGCCTAATTTTTAAATTTTTTTGTAGAGATGAGGTCTCGTTATGTTGTCTAAGCTGTGGTCTAGAACTCCAGGGCTCAAGCAGTCCTCTGAATTTGACCTTCCTAATTGCTGGAATTACAGGTTTGAGCTACCATGCCCAGCCAAAAAAACGCTTTCTTTATGATGACAATACTTTGTAACACTTTGTAATTAAGTTGGCTGATGCCTTATTGGGGTTAGTGGTGCTCTCCTTTGTGAGAGGGGACAGAGTTACTTCTTGGACTTTTGAGAAATAGGGAACCGAGTGGAGAGGCAATGAATGGAATGATTTTTTTTTTCCTTACAGAAAAATCCTTTTAAAGATCTGATATACACTAACTCATAAAAGCGAGTTGGGCAAAGGTGTTTTTACCTGCCTTGTGTTTAGTCTTGTGGCATGGTCTGCAGCAGTGAAGTCTGACTGTGGCACCCTGCTTGTCCTTCCCTTGAACTTCAAATCCTTGAACCTGATCTGAGGAGTAGGATATAAACAGAACCCCAGGGTCTTGCTTGTGGCCAAATATTGTGCTATAATTAGTAAGAGTGGTGGCCTGCCATTGCCTTTCTTGAATGATGACTAGGTAGTAAGCATTAGTGCTTTTATTAGCTTCAGGCTTTGAACGGTTAAGATAATTGAGTCATTTTATATGTATGTTATTTGAAATCATAATTGAAATGGATAAACATTGGGAAGGAGAAACTGGAGCATTTACCTGGCTTTCCAGTTGGCTTTTTAACTCCTGTGAGTATGGCAAATTAGAAAGCAGAACTAGGCTGGGCATGGTGACTCAAGCCTGTAATCTCAGCACTTTGGGAGGCCGAGGCAAGAGGATTGCCTGAACCCAGCGGTTTGAGATCAGCTTGGGTACCTGGAGAGAACTCACCTCTACAATAAATAAAAAAATTAGATGTGATGGTGCATACCTGTAGTTCCAGCTACTTGGAAGGCTGAGGTGTAAGTATTGCCTGAGCCCAGCAGGTTGAGGCTGCGGTGGCCGTGAGGATGCCACTGCACTTCAGCCTGGATGACAGAGTGAGACTCCAACTCAAAAAAAAAAAAGAAAGAACTAGAAGCTGGAATCACATGGGTGTGTTCTGTCAATGAATTACAAAAGAGACTGACAGTATATTTTATATAAATTTTGCAAATTTACTTGGGCCTTAGTTTGTAAAACTGTAAAATGAGAATGTTGAGAGGAAGAATTAAGAGCTTAATAATGATATTGGAGTGTGAAATAAATGCAGGAACATAGCAAAGAGGGGCGTTAGGAGGGGGTGGATGTATAAGCCCAGCTGCTTTTATTTGAGGAAACAGCATTATTGCGGGTGGGTGAGTAGGAAGCAGCCTAGCGTTTTGTATGATACTTCAGAGTTGGGATAGGGCATCACAGCAGAATATAAAGCTGCAGATGGAGCCGGGCTCGGTGGCTCAGCCTGTAATCCCGTGCCTTTGGGAGGCTGAGGTGAGTGGATTGCTGAGTCCGCGGGTTCGAGACCCGCCTGGGCAACTTGGCGAGACCTCATCTCTACAATAAATCAAAAAAGTAGCCGGGCGTGGTAGCGCGCGCCTGCAATTCCGGCTACTCAACAGGCTGAGGAGGAAGGATCGCCAGAGCCCAGCAGGTTGAGGCTGCAGTGGCCGGGAGCAGCCACTACACTCCAGTCTGGGTGACAGAGTGAGACTCCAACTCAAAAAAAAGAAAAAAAAAGCTGCAGATGGTAAATTGGTTGTTGAAAACAGGTCTGACCCAACAGAGACCTGAGGGTCTTCACTGAAATAGCATAACCTTATAATGGACTTCAAAGAAATCCAGCATTGGAATTTATAATACATTATGTACCCAAAAATGGGGAAAAGAAGAGGAAACAGGAAAGAATGTTGAGTGCAAGTCCAAATCCTACAAAATGCAACATTACTTATATTTGTAGAGCTTTCTATACGACGAGTATTGGGATTTGGATGTTAAAATATAGATTAGGCCAGATGCAGTGACTCACATCTATAATCCCAGCACTTTGGGAGACTGAGGTGGGAGGACTGCTTGAGTCCAGGAGTTCGAGACCGGCCTGGGCAACATAAAAAGACCTGGTCTCTTCAAAAAAAATTTTAAAAATTGGCCGGGTATGGTGGCAAGTGTCTATAGTCCCAGCTACTCAGGAGGCTAAGGCAGGAGAATTGCCTGAGCCCAGGAGGTTGAGGCTGTGGTGAGCCATGATGGTGCCACTGCCCTCCAGACTGAGTGAAAGAATGAGATCACAACTCAAGAAATATATATATATATATTATCTCTCTATATTCAGTCTTCCCTCTGTATCCTTGAGTCCTGCGTTTATAGATTCAACCAATTGCTGATCAAAAATATTCAAACAGCCGGCCTTGGTGGCTCAGCCTATAATCCCGTGCCTTGGGAGGCTGAGGTGAGTGGAATGCCTGATCCCGCAGGTTCGAGACCCGCCTGGGCAACTTGGCGAGACCTCATCTCTACAATAAATCAAAAATTAGCCGGGCGTGGTAACACGCACCTGTAGTTCCAACTACTTGGAAGGCTGAGGCGGAAGGATCGCCGGAGCCCAGCAGGTCAAGGCTGCGGTGGACGGGAGCGGCCACTGCACTCCAGTCTGGGCGACAGAGTGAGACTCCAACTCAAAAAAAAAAAAAAAAAAATTCAAACAAAAATCTTTACTGAAAATGTACAGACTCTTTTCATGTCATTATTTCCTCAACAATATAGTATAACAACTATTGACATAGCATTTATATTGTATTAAGTACTGTAAGTAAGCTAAGGATAATTTAAAGTATTTGGAAATATGTGATAGGTTACATGCAAATACCACACCATTTCATGTGAGGGACTTGAGAATCTGCAGATTTTGGTATCTGTAGAAGTTTCTGGAACCAACCCCCTCTGGAATAGACACAGAGGGATGACTTTATATAAATATATATACATCAATAAGTATAGATCTCTGTCTAACTGTCTAGCTAAACCTTTTGGGGAGTTTTAATTAAAAGTAAGTATTCGGAGAAATAAATTGAAATACTCTTGGGAAGATTAGAAAGATTTTTATTTTCTTTTAAAAATCCTTGAATATTTTTCATAGTGATATAAAATCATTTCATATAAAACAGTGTCATTTGAGCCACTCCAAATGTTCTTTCCTTCATGCTCCCATTTTTACTGAAAATATATTTACAACCAAGAACAAATTAATTTTATTATTAGAAAATGCCATTCCTTTCTCTGATCTCTTTATGACCTATTAATGGCTTCTCCAAAAATGATTGCAATTGTTTTTAGATCTTTTATTTCAGAAATTACATCAAAAGGTGTAGCACCTATTCTCCTAATTTCGCACATTTCCTGGCTCTTCTTCTCTTCAATAAAACAAATCATTTAAAAAGTATCTGTAATTTAGTGTCAATGATAACTTGCCATCTAAAAAGTATAACTAATGTGTATGCGAAAACTTTAAGGCCTTTTGTTATCTGGTGCCACTAAACTTACTCCTTATCATTTTAGTAAATTCTACTACTAAAATGTCCGACCTCATCCTCTGAGAGTTTTCAACCTCAGGGTAGACCCAAGGCTTGGAGAATTCCTAACTCATTCCTGAAACCTTTTCTAACTCTTTCATGAAACTTCTACCCACCTTGATTTTGCCATTCTATTTGCCCTTAAACCTTAAAAATAACCTAAACCTTTAAAAACAACAACACCCACAACAAAAACAGGCCGGTTGTAGTGGTTCATTCCTATAATCTCAGCATTTTGGGAGACCAAGGTGAGAGGATTGCCTGAGCCCATGGTTTTGAAACCAGCCTGGGCAACTTGTTGAGACCTCATCTCTACAATAAATAAAATAAAATGAAATTAGCTGGGCGTGGTGGTACGTGCCTGTAGTTCCAGCTACTTGGAAGGCTGAGGCGATAGGATCGCCTGAGCCCAGCAGGTTGAGGCTATGGTGACTATGAGCATGCCACTGCACTCCAGCCTGGGCAACAGACAAGGTGAGACTCCAACTCAGGGAAAAAAAACAACTCCAGACCTTAAAAATAACATCTTGGGGGCCTGAGGGGGCAGGGAAAGAAACAAAAATAGCATCTTATTTTTTAGTGTTCCATTCATTGTTTTAAGGTAAGTATAGTACTGTATAGGATAGTAGTATTATATAGTAATAATATATGTGTGTGCCTAATACTGTCTTGTTTATTATTTTATTTTTTTATTTTTTTTTGAGTTGGAGTCTCACTCTGTTGCCCAGACTGGAGTTCAGTGGCCACTCCCAGCCACCGCAGCCTCAACCTGCTGGGCTCCGGGGATCCTTCCGCCTCAGCCTTCCAAGTAGCTGGAACTACAGGCACGTGCTACCACGCCTGGCTCATTTTTTGATTTATTGTAGAGATGAGGTCTCGCCAAGTTGCCCAGGTGGGTCTTGAACCCGCGGGCTCAGGCAATTCTCTCACCTCAGCCTCCCAAAGTGCTGGGATTACAGGCTGAGCCACCGAGCCCGGCTTCTTGTTTATTTTTTAACTGTGGGCAAAGGTCATATTTTACTCTCAGAATTGTATACTCCAGGGGTCCAACCTTTTTGCTTCCCTGGGCCGCATTGAGTAGAGAGGGATTGTTTGGGCTGCACATAAATCATATAGTCAAGAATTCTTTTTAAAAATATTTTTTATTATAGAGTTTAGAAAATCAAACAATATAAAACTAGTGGGAAATGTAATCTTGCTTTTGTAAAACTCAATGTCTGGTTCGATGGAAATAGTTGTAATTCTTAGTGGATTCTCAAGGTGCTCATCAGAAATGTTTGTTTGAATTTTACACTTCATGTGCTTCATAACTGAAAACAGCTGCTCACAAATGTATGTGCTGAATAAGGCATAATTGTGAACCTCAAGAATAAAACTGCGCATGGGGTCACGAAGACAATAAATGCAAAAAAAAATTCATGATGTTAAAAAGATTTTGTGTGATTGCATTACTAGCTGTCCTGGGCCACATGTGGCCTATGGGCTGCAGTTTGGACGTGCCTGATGTACATGACAGGCCATACTGCCAGGTCACGCGGGATTTTTCACAATGTATTTATTTATTTATCTGTATAATGCCATAATCAGAAATTATTAACTTTGAAATACTAAGCTAGACAAAAACAATACATAGGTGTTCTAGTTTCAGAATTTGAATTCTAGTAATACTTGGCAACTTCAATTTGTCTTGACAAACTGAAAACTTACATAAACTTCTAAATCAATTAACAATCAGAATTGAAATTGAAATGAGCAGTTTTCTTTCTTTCTTTTCTTTTTACTCTTACCTGTTTCTTTTGACTTTTTTATTTTTTTATTTTAAAGTTGTGAGGCACAAGTCAGGATTGCATCCATAAAAGTTAATGGCGGAAGAGTAAGTGCACGTTGTAAAGCTCCCGCTCTCGCTCTCACTCTCCCTCTCTCTCCCTCTCTCTCCCCCGCCCCCTGTCTTTCTCTCTCTCTTTTTAACTCTCCAGTTAATTCCAGCATTTGACTTTTGTTTTAAAAAGTATTATTGGGACAGCTGTTTTAAGTCATTCATATCAATGACTACCTTTAATCTTTCCACCTAAATATTTGTTTAATAATGTGGAAGGCCAGTTGCAATTCAATACCCCAAAGTATTTCTGTACCAGTGTAATGTTATATAACCTATGGGGATTAGACAGAATACTTAGACGCTTGCTGAGCAAGTCAATATCATGTTTAGGATTAGTCTGATTTGTGTACAGCTCATTTAATGTCAGGAGGCCACATCAGTGACCTTAATATTGGGTAGCAACAGAGCCTCCACCACTGTCAAGGGGAACATGACTTTTTATCTCAGTTAAAGGCCTCCTTTAAAATTTAAACAAAAGCAAGACGAGTCCAAAGCGGACTAGTATTTTAAAGTGTTTTATGAGAGGTCACTTTAAGTTCTGGGGGAAAATGCCAGATTTTATTTGTGATGGTGAGTCCCTCCTTTTAGAAGGAAAACTAGGCCCCGGGTGTGGGGCTCACACCTGTAATCCCAGCACTTTGGGAGGTGGAGGTGAGAGGATTGGCTGAGCCCAAGGGTTCAAGACTGGCCTAGGCAACTTGGCAAGACCTCATCTCTACAACAAATAAAAAAAAATTAGCCAGGTGTGGTGGTGTGCACCTGTAGTTCCAGCTACTTGGAAGGCTGAGATGGAAGGGTTGTCTGAGCCCTGCAGGTCGAGGCTACAGTGGCTATGAGCATGCCACTGCACTCCAGCCTGGGAGACAGAGCGAGACACCAACTTAAAAAAAATTTTTTTAAATTGAAGGTTCCCACACCTTTGGGAGGCTGAGGTGAGTGGATTGCCTGAGCCCGCAGGTTTGAGACCCGCCTGGGCAGGCAAGACCTCATCTCTACAATAAATCCAAAAAAAAAAAAAAAAAAATGAGCCGGGCGTGGTAGTGCGCGCCTATAATTCCGGCTACTTGGAAGGCTGAGGCAGAAGGATTGCCGGAGCCCAGCAGGTCGAGGCTGCAGTGGCCGGGAGTGGCCACTGCACTCCAGTCTGGGTGACAGAGTGAGACTCCAACTCAAAAAAAAAAAAAATAGGAGATAACTAAAACACAGTGACTAATTTAAAATTAGAGGAAGATAACCAGTTTTGAGTGTCTGCTCTGTATCAAACATCATTCTGTGTTGAGACAGATCCTCTTAAATTCTGAAAATAGCTGTCTAGTCTGAGGATACCTACGATATGAATGAAGAAATGGAGCTCCAAGTGGTAATATCACTTGCCCTGCATCACAGAATTGGTAACAGTGATGCTAATATTCAGATTTAAGTCTGTCGGTCTCCCAGCACCACACTCTTTCCAGCACATCTGCCTTGATAAAGCTGTAATTAGGTATATATTGAAGTTCTGATCTTAGGTACATAAATGTTTAGAATTATTAGATCCTCTTGATGATTTGACTCTCTTATCATGCAGAAATCTTTGTTTATGCTCATATTGGCACCTACTTTGTCTGATGTTAATATTGCTACTCCAATTTTTCTTTTGGTTATTGTTAGAATGTTGAAATTAACTTGTGCCTGGATATATGAGCTGCTTTTCTTGTAGAATGTATATAGTTGGGTTATGCTTTTTTAATCCAGTATGACAATCCCTGCCTTTTAATTGTGGTATTTAGGCCCATTTACATTTAATGTGATAATTGATATGGTTAGATTTTAATCTGTCATCCTGCTACATGTATTCTATTGTCCTGTTTTTTGTCCTTTTTCCTCTTTCTCTGTCTTCTGTAGTAATGTTTTTTTTCATGATTATGAAAGATTATCATGATTATCTTGGCTTATCAGCTATAACTATGTTTTGGTTATTCAATGATCACTTAATGATCTTAGCACATTTCCTTCCTTCCTTCCTTCCTTCCTTCCTTCCTTCCTTCCTTCCTTCCTTCCTTCTTATTTATTTATTTTTGAGTCAGAGTCTCACTCTGTCATCCAGACTGGAATGCAGTGGCACACTCACAGCCACTGCAGCCTTGACCTGCCTGGCTCAGGCCATCCTTCTGCCTCAACTTTCCAAGTAACTGGAACTACAGGTACACACCACCACATGTGGCTAATATTTTGATTTATTGTAGAGACGAGGTCTCACCAAGTTACCCAAGCTGTTCTCAGATCCCTGGGCTTATTTCAGTCCTCTTGCCTCAGCCTCCCAAAGTGCTGGGATTACAGGTGTGAGTCACTATGCCTAACCTTTATTCATGTTTCTTATGCTTGACTTCATTAAACTTCTTGGATCTGTGGATTTATGTTCTCATCAAATTAGGAAATTTTAGCCATTATTTATTCAAATACTTTCTTTGTCCTGCCCCTCCTTTGAAGACTCCAGGCATACACATAATGGGTCACTTGACATTGCCCCATAGATCTCTAATGTTGTGTTCATTTAAACATTTTTTTTCTCTGTGTTTCATTTTGGAGAGTTACTATTTTTATATCTTTGAATTTATTATTCTTTTGTTCTCAAAGCTCTGTGTTAATCCCATTAACGGTTTGGTTTTGGTTTTGTTTCCATAGCACATGATAGTTTTTATCTCTAAAAATTTGATTTTAGTCTTCCTAACAACTTTTAACATCTCTACTAAATTTTTTGAACATATGGAATACAGTTATTCTATTCCAATGTCTTTACTAAGTCTAACATCTGTATTATTTCTGAGTCATTTTAGACTGGTTGATTTTTCTTCACATAAAGAACCATATTGACTGGGTGTGGGGGCTTATGCCCGTAATCCCAACACTTTGGGAGGCAAAAGCAAGAGAACTGCCTGAGCCCATGGGTTCAAGACCAGCCTGGACAACATGGGGCTCACTCCTGTAATCCCAGCACATCTCCACAATAAAAAAATAAAAAATAAAATTAACCAGGCATGGTGGCACATGCCTGTAATCCTATCTACTCAGGAGGTTGAGGTAGAAGAATTGCCTGAGCCCTGCAAGTCGAGGCTGTAGTGACTGTGATTGTGCTACTGCACTCCAGCCTGGGTGACAGAGTGAGACTATGACTCAAAAAAATAAATAAATAAAAGAACTATATTTTCCTGATTTTTTACATTCCTGGAAATTTTTTATTGCATATCAGTGGATTTTACCTTTTTGGGTGATGCACATTTTGAATTTATATAAATATTCTTAACTTTCCTTCTGTAATGCAATTAAGTTAATTTGATCCTCTTGGGGTCTTGCTTTTAAGATTTGTTAGTCAGGACAGAGTAGCATTTAGTCTAGGGCTACTTTTACCTTACAACTTCTTCTTATGAGTTATGAGATTTTCCAATCTGGCTAGTGAGAATAGGCCTGGTGTGAATTCCAGGTACAATTCCCTCTAAGTCTTCACGTGGTTCTGTCCAGACCCATGGAGTCTCCTTAGATATTTGCACTGATTAATATGCTCCTGAATACTCAAGGTAGAACCTTTGCAGATTTCTGTGGTTCTTGCTCTGCATATCTCTTCCCTCTCTGCCTCTGTTTACTGTAAATTAAGCTGCCTTAGTCTCCTCAGTCTCCCATTCTTTTTCCTCAACTCAGGAGTTTGCTGGGCTCCATTTGGTTCCTCCATAACCTGGACATTCTGTCAAGGCAGAAAACTGGGCAATCACAGGGCTCATATTGTGTGAATTTTTCTCTCCCAAGGATCACTGCTCTTTGATGCCTAGCTATGCCATCTTGAGAAAACTTTGTTTCGTATATTTTATCCAGTTTTTTTGGTTTTTTTTCAGGGAGAAGGTTATATCCAGCTCCTTTTATTCCATCTTGGTTGGAAACCAAAGTGTTAGATATAAATGTCCATTGAAGGGTTTTCTCTTCTCCAATTTGGCAGCATTGTTAGGAGACTATTTCCCTGTATCTTGATTTTTACTTTTGTATTAGTGACCTTTATCTTTTATCATAAGAATAGATTTTTTTTTCTAAATCTATTTGTTCAACTCCCTGGCCTTTCTTTAATGATTCAAAGTAGAGCAAATAAGACTGATCTTCAGTTCTTGATGTAGCCCCTGACTTGGACAAAGGCTAGCAAATAGACAAAGCTCCCAGATGGATGCTATCTTTTTGAAAACTCCAAAGGTGTCGATGGTAACTATACTTGCAGGAATCTGGTTGATTATTGGCTTTTGTGTTGTTTTGAATAGATTATAAGGTACAATGGGCTAGGATTGCTTTTTTTCCCAACACTACTATTAAAAGTTCCCAGAATCCAGCCAATGCCAAATATATCCAATAAAGAAACAAGCACAAATGATAAGTAGGTTTTGCGTTGACAAGCTTTTCTGTACAGTTGTTATTTAAGGGATGGGGTGTTGAATAATGATTTCTCTAAGCAGTAGTTCCATATGCCGTGACTATAAACTTATGCATTATAGCTAAGGGGAACTTGCTTTCCTGTTACTCCATGGAAAATGTACTGTTATTTTCTGAACTTCACATTATGAGGCATGAATTTTAACATGCTTTTTTTCGGGTGTTGGCAAACGGCAATTGACATATATTCCCCCGTCTTTTTAAAATGGTAGCATTTACAATGACTTTGCTTTTGATGATTGTTAGGGCTGTTTTAGTCAACTGTTGTCTCTTGAACAAAATGATGTACTTTCACCAGCCTATCACACATCAAACTTAGAGACATGACATTTGAATTTACTAGTTCTTAACCAGTTATGTAAAAAAAATGCCCTCATTTGTTTGATAAATATGATCGATCAATTACTATCTGTCAGGCAAATACTCAGTTTCAAGTGTGTGTGGATGAAAAGACTTGGCTGGTGTCCTCAGCCAAGGAGAACCTGTGACACAGAGACCCATTAATGTTCACCCACATTATCATGGTCCCTAGAGAAGAGTGTGACAAGGATTTAACTTCTCCTGCACCTTCCCAAATGACATTCCTTGGACCTAATAGAGGGTATACCTCCCCTTATCTCGTAGGCATTCCCAGTGGGTAGCTTCGGGGGGGTCCTTGGCTTCCCTGTAAATAGTGCCCAATTTACTGGAAGATCGAATCCCCACCTGCTCTCCCTCTGAATGGTTATAACTTTTGTAATTACAAGTTTCATGACTTTTACAGTCCTTGCCCAATGTATGGCTTAGTAAATTCCCTTTACTGTATGGCTTTGTAAATTCCCTTTACTGTAGGCAAGCTTGATTGCCACTATGAGATACCTCTGATACCTGCAAGTCTGTTTCTGAAAAGACAAAGTCGGTAAAGTTAATTATAACTAAAGTGTGTATTTTTTCAAAAGCATAGCTTCTACTTTCTCATCATTGTGCCAGGGTTTAAGAACAAGATGAAAAAATGGCTTCCCACTCTCGGTCTGTCCTTTCATAGAGTAAGAGAATAGAGCTTGCTAGTGGGAGGGTGTTGTTTTTGTGCAATGGTCAAGCCTTTGTTGTAAAGTGACATTTGAGTCAAGCCCTTAAAGAAGTTGAGAGGACATTACCCAGATGTCTAAGGAAAGAATGTTCTAAACTGAGGCAGAAATAAAAATTAGAAAGGGTGCCAGGTGTGGTGACTCACGCCTGTAATCCTAGCACTTTGGGAGGCAGAGACCAGAGGATTGCCTGAGCCCACGGGTTTGAGACCAGCCTAGGCAATATGGCGAGATCTCGTCTCTACAATAAATCAACAAAACTAGCCGGGCATGGTAGCACATGCGTGTGGTTCCAGCTACTTGGAAAGCTGAGGTGGAAGGATCCCCTGGAGGCTGTGGTGGCCGTGAGTAAGCCACTGCACTCCAGCCTGGGCAACAGTGTGAGACTGACTCAAAAAAAAAAAAAAATTAGAAAGGGAGAGTGTGCCTGCTGTGAATGAGAACCACAAAAGGGCCAGAATGGCCAGTAGAATGAGCAAAGGGAGAATGGCAGGAGGGGAGCTCAGCAAGGAAGAGATGGGGAGCAGCTGGGGCTGGGCTGAGGAGCCAGAACCCCTGGGGCTTTGTTAGCTGTGGAAAGGATGTGAGTTTTCATTTCAAATAAGATTCTGAGTAGAGGACAGACAAGACGGGCTTTGATGTTTCTAGGATCCTTTCAATGTTGCCCATGAAGCAAAAGAGAAAGCCCTGGGTTGAGAGTTGGGGGAAGTTAGAAGCTGTTGTAATAATCCCAGTGAGCGATGATGGAAAGCTTGGGCCAGGGTCATTGTAGTTGTTGGGTAGGATAGTCCCAGTGGTGTGAGGTGGTTCAACTCAGGATTTATGTTGAAGAAGTTTGCTGAAAGACTGAGCGTAAGACGTGATGAAAGAAATCAAGGTTTTGAACCTGAACAACAAAGAGAAGAGAGTTCTATTTAGTGAGGTAAGTAAGACTGTGGTGGAGCCGGGCTCAGTGGCTCAGCCTGTAATCCCACGCCTTGGGAGGCTGAGGTGAGTGAATTGCCTGAGCCCGCGGGTTCGAGACCCGCCTGGGCAACTTGGTGAGACCTCATCTCTACAATAAATTTAAAAAAAAATTAGCTGGGCTTGGTAGTTCCAGCTACTTGGAAGGCTGAGGTGAAAGGATTGCCGGAGCCCAGCAGGTCGAGGCTGCGGTGGCCGGGAGTGGCCACTGCACTCTAGTCTGGGCGACAGTGAGACCCCCAACTAAAAAAAAAAAAAAAAAAAAGACTATGGTGGGATCAGAGGATTTACATAGGAGTTGGGAAGAAAGAATTTTATTTAAGATGTGAATTTATGAGTTTAGGGTAAGGGGAAAAGTGTAGGCTAGAGATAATATATATACTTTTTATTTTATTTTATTTTGAGAAAGCAGTATCTATTGAGAGGACAGAAAAGCTCCCACAGTGGGAGGGGACCCGAGGGGGTTGCCCTATATATATTTTTAAATAAGATTTCACTTTATTGCTTAGGCTGAAGTGTAGTGGTGCCGTCATACTGTATGAGGGGGAACCCCAAAACCCTGAATTTTATTGATAAAAAATTGTGTTTTCATGCTTACATGTTTAAACTTCAGTCACCTTCAAAGTACTCTTCGTTTGATGCAATGCACCTATCAAGATGCTTTTTCCACTACTCAAAACAGTTTTTGAACTTTTTTGGTGCCTTTTAGTGCTTCTGCCATTTTTTGTTTCACCTCTTCCACATTGGCAAAACATTTCCCTTTGAGGACTTTTTCCATTTGGGGAAACAACAAAATGTCGCTGGGGGTGAGATTGGGTGAATAGGGAGGGTGGGACTCAGGGGTCATGCTGTTTTGGGTAAAAACTGCTGAACACTCAGTGCAGTGTGAGCAGGTGTGCTCGTAAATCACCCATCATGAAATGGGCAAACGTGTTAAAAGTCTCGCCAAAAATGATTCACTGAAGCCGAGTGTAGCCTCTTACAGCAATGCTAGCTGGTACACTGATGCTGATGCATTTCTAGAACACTTACCTACAGAGGGAAGCCTGTACTAAAAGGATGCCGCCCTCTAAAAAATAATTCCGAGTATTTTTGGATTCCCCCCACTTGTAACCTCAAACTCAAGTAATCCTCCCACCTCAGCCTCCTGAGGAGCCAGGACTACAGGAGTGTGCCACCATGCTCAGCTATTTTTTAAAAAAATTTTGTAGGGAAGAGAT
This sequence comes from Cephalopachus bancanus, assembly GCA_027257055.1. Taxonomy (NCBI): domain Eukaryota; kingdom Metazoa; phylum Chordata; class Mammalia; order Primates; family Tarsiidae; genus Cephalopachus; species Cephalopachus bancanus. The sequence continues at coordinate 7,131,528 of JAPVLO010000073.1, forward strand.
CTCGTCATGTTGTGCAAGCTAGATAAAAATTTATTAAGACATAATGTAAGTAGAAAAACAAACTTAAGTGCCTTGATGAATACTAGATAAAAATAATTTTTGTGTGTGTGTGCTTCTTTTTGACTTGGAGTCTCACATCACCCAGGCTGGAGTGCAGTGGCACACTCATAGCCACCATAGCCTCGTCCTGCTGGGCTCAGGTGCTCCTTCCACCTCAACCTTTCAAGTAGCTGGAACTACAGGTGTGTGCACCATGCCTGGCTATTTTTGATTAATTGCAGAGATAAGGTCTCACCAAGTTGCCCAGGCACTCAGGCAATCCTCTCGCCTCTGCTTCCTGAAGTGCTGGGATTATAGGCATGAGCCACTGTGCCCGGCAAAAATAATTTTTAAGATCATTCAATACAGATCATCTTTATGGAAATGGGGACTCTGAAGCCCAGAGAAGTAAAATGAAATGCCCAAGGACATACAGGTTTTTTGGTGGAATCCATGTCACTTGACTCCTTGCTTAGTATTATTTCCAGCACAGCATACAGCCTTTTGTTTATGCTGCTATAGAAGGGAAATGTGGTTGGGGAACCTAATTAACACAAAGGCCAGGGATAGTAAGCAATGGTAGAAGGCGGTGTTCAAGAGCGCAAATTCTGGAGCAAACTTCTTAGTTCTAATGCTGAGTCTCCCACTTACCTACTATGACCTTGGTTAAATGACATGACTTCTCTGGACTTCAGTTTCCCTATCTGCAAAATGAGATAGTACTTGCCTCACAGAGTGCTTGGGAAGATTAATTGATGGGACATCAGTAAAGCATTTCAGACAGTCCTTGTAAGTGGTGTCTAAGTAAAGCTGCAGCTATAATTTATTTTATTATTTATTTATTTATTTATATTTGAGTCAGAGTCAATCTGTCGCCCATTCTGGAGTGCAGTGACATGCTCATGGCCATCGCAGCTTCGACCTGCTGGGCTCAGGTGAACTTTCTGCCTCAGCCTTCCAAGTAGCTGGAGCTACAGGCATGCGCCATCATGCCCGGCTAGTTATTGTAGAGATGATGAGGTCTCGCCAAGTTGCCTGGGATGGTCTCAAACCAGTGGGCTTAGGCAATCCTCTCACCTGGACCTCCCAAACTGCTGAAATTATAGGCGTGAACCACCGCGCCCAGCCTATTTTATTAATAGTCATTATTATTCTAATTAACTAGTTGAGAGAGCTTCAAAATGCATTTTTGTTTTAAACTGTAATGTCCCTGGCTCAAATGCAAAATAATGTAGTCTTATTTCAGAATATAAGCTAAGCACTTTCATTACAACTTCTGGAGACCCAGAATTAGCTTGATATCTCTGGGTATTCAGATACTATTGGATAAGTCATATTGAGGTCAAAGAGTCTGAAATCTCCTCTATCCAGGGTTTCCTGTTTTCTCCCTGACATTTGCAACTACTGATGCTTATAATTGGTTGGTAACATGCTTTGCTCTTTTGGATTATTTTGTTCTTTAAATTGACTGTGTTATGTGAGAATGGCTTATTTGCCTTTTCATTAAACATTCATGATTCTGTGACACATCATTCTTTCCACTGATGGCTTTATGGATGTCTTTTTAATAGAGATCTTAATCTTGCCTTTAACATTTAGGCAATGTCTTTGTTATCTACAAGGTAACATGTCTTTGTTGAGCTTTTATGTTATCAATGCACCATTGTATACTAATAAAAACAAATCAGCTCCTGTTTTTAAGACCCGATCTTTGTGGATAAGAGATGATTTGTGGCAGGTTCTTGAGAGTAGATGAATTCAATATTATGATGTATTAGTGAAGTTGGTAGCTTTTCCAGATAGAATAATGAGATTATTGATTAGATTCTTTTTTTATAACAAAGGAGATTTAATGATATAGCTTCAGTGAATCCATGTGAAAGTTTCTCTTTAATTGGTTAGATGATAATGTGTACTTAGTTTCCTCTTCCTGCCTGCCTCAGTCCATTTTCTGTTACTATAACAGAATACCTATAATGAGTAATTTACAGAGGAAAGAGGTTTATTTAGCTCATAGTTCTAGAGTCTAGTAAGTCCAAGATTAGGCTGCCATGTCTGGTGAGGGCCAGCCTGAGTCATAACATGGCAGAAGACACCACGTGTTGGGAGCCTTTACAAGATCGGTAAAGGAGTAAGTATAAAAGAGACAAGTAGGAAGGATTGGGCTTGTTTTATAACAACCTGCTCTTGTGATAATTATTATACTCCCATGAGTGTAACCCACTCGCATGAGAAAGACATGAATCCCTCTTAATGACCAAATCACTTCTTCAAGGCCCTACCTCCCAATGCTGCCACAGTGGCCACCACATTTCAGCATGAGTTTCAGAGGAGACAAACCATGTTCAAACCATAGCACTGCCTAACATGCTAAGTGTCAATCTTGAGCTTAGTAAAGTGAGTTAACAGGGGCATTATTATTCAAAGATGATTGGTCTTGCGGATAGTAAGCAGTTGGACAGCAAAGATTGAATTTTGTATGGATCATGCATTATCAACTCAATACTATTTTTCTCCCTGATGCATTTGCTCTAATTTGTGTGTGTGTGTGGCATTCATGGAATTTTGACTCAGTACATATTGGTCTTCTAGTCTTTCCTCATATTTTTATTTATCTTTCCTGTCTTGGGTAAGTTTTTTTCTGATATTCTTTGGTAACTTATTGATCCCTTCTCAATGTCTGTGATCCAATATTCTCTTTCACACTTCTGAAATGATCTTTCTGCCCTGAGGCAAATAAGACATGAGCTTGGAGCATTATGCTTTAGCTCCAGCTCACTGATTCTTCTGGACTACAATGACGTTCATTTTAGTATGTGGAATAGGGCTCACTAAAATGAAGAATAAACATCCTCAGAGATTATAACTGTTTGTCACCTTGCAACTGGCTGTTATTTTCATTCCATCAGAGAGCTAAATAATCTTTTTTTCCCCTTCCTTCCTTCCTTCCTTCCTTCCTTCCTCCTTCCTTCCTTCTTTCCTTCCTTCCTTCTTCTACTACCTCCTTGTCCTCCTCTTCCTTCTCCTTCTCTTCTTCCTGTTCTTCTTCTTTGTTCTTTAATGGATATAAAGAATTGAATAATTTTTTTTAAGAGACAATCTCATGATATTGCCCAGGTTGTAGCCTCAAACTCCTGGCCTTGAGCAATTCTCCTGCTTTAGCCTCCTAAGTAGCTGGGACCATGTGTGTACACCACTGTGCCTGACTATAAACTGGAGAATTTTTACACTGGTGGCTCTGTTTCCCTAAGAAACTCATAGGCTGGCACTCTATCCAGTGGTGGATACTGCTTAGCTCTCCAGAAGTAGGCTATATGGTGCAAAAAGGGGCAGCCTGGACCCAAGCAAATATCTTCTCTTTGCTGTTGAATCATGGAATTTTAGGGCTGGGAGGGTCATGGAAATCGTGTAAGTCTGTTCCTTCATTTTCTGATAAGGAAAGGAAATCCATAAGTGAGAAGTATCTTTTCCAAAGTAAAAGTTAATAACAAAATAGAAACCAGAACTGAAAAGTCTTCTTTGTCCTATGTTACCCTCATGGTGAAATGGAATAAGAAGGAGATTAATAGAGTAGAAATAATATTGGGCTTGCAATCTGAAGATGTGGGGTTTTTACCCATGTTTCTTGTTACAAAATTGTTGTGTGATTTGGTATAATTAGCTTTCCATATTTTTTAAATTGTTCTTTATCAATGCAATGGTGAGTTTCTCAAAGACCCTGCCCCCTTCATCCAAATTTCTTGTGTATTCATAGACATTTAATTACAGCATATTTTGATACATAAAATCTGCTCAAGGTTGTGATTTGATGAAAAATGTTGACAAATATGGAATTATACTGTGACCCCATTTTCTTCTCTCCCCTATTTCCTTGAGGTCAGAGGAAATACATTTTTTAACTCCTATAATTGTATATTCTTATCTACTCTGACAGCTACACCTCAGGGTCTCACCTCTCCTGAAAAGAATTATAATAATTGGGCAATCTGTGACCTTCCTGTCACAATAGATGGGTACTTGAGACTCCAGAAGGATTTTTATTAGCAGTGTTCAACAGTGTTTCTCTGTTAAAGCCAAGGGAAATAGTTCATAAGATGTCTCAACTAATGGTTTCAACTCAGGGCTGCATCTGAGCCTAAAACGGTATGTTATCATTGTCTTATCAAAAAATTATATTTGACCATTGTTAAAACTGTAACAAAAGGAGAAAAATAATAATTATTTCTAAACCAACCTCCCAGAGATAACTGTTTTAGATATTGCATATACTTTGTCTTTTGTAATGCATGTTTATAGACTCTAATATATGCATATGCACAAATGTAACACATGAATGTATTATTGCATGCATATTTTTTAAAGGCGTAATACATGTACTATTTTAGAATCTGTTCCTTTCACTTAATGATACTTTTGATCAGTTTTTCATGTGGTTAAATTTTCTTCTACAATATCTTTCATAATGTTGCCTAGTATTTCTTCTGTATGGAGCACAATGATTTATTTAATTAAACCCATATTATTGGACATTTTAAAACAAAACTGCAGAGTCTTCATATGGCATAATATCACTGTTTATATCACTTAAACAAGGAGACATTTCTATTTAGAATTCTAATCAGTTGGAAGATAAGATTTGATAGTCCAGAAACTGGAAATTTAATCACTAATGCTTGAGAATTCTGTTGGAGAATTTCCATTTAATTGCTTTTTTAATTTAATTTGGGTTTCATTAAGTTTTCTCTAAAACATTTTGTCCTCACATAAAATTGGGCCAGCATACGTATATAAAGAGTCTTTATTTTCCAAGGTAGTAGGCTACATTTAAGGTAAGTCATAAGTCTGTGCCCCAAATCACTCCCATTTTAAAAATGAAAACAGCAGTATGAAGGAGGTGATTACAACAGAATATACATGTTGTATGGTAGGAGCTGAAAATTCAAAGCTAACTGGGGCTGAGCAGAATGGAGAGAGGTCTAGGTAAATGTAATTGGAATAATTGGCAACTATATTCTTTACAGGGATCAGCTGTTCTTTAATGCAAATAAAGTTATTAACATGTGAAATAAGGATCTGGAGTAATGAGAGTTTCTGATTTTTCAGGAAAAGCTAGAGATTAAATTTATTTGTGAAAAATTCCTAATTCTTAAATGTTGTCAATAATTATAATTGTTTTTCTTTTCCTGTTTTTTTTTTTTTGTGTGTAGGAGTCTTACCTTGTCACCTAGGCTGGAGTACAGTGGCACAATCATGGCCACCACAGCCTTGACCTGTTGTACTCAGGTGATCCTTCTGCCTCAACCTTCCAAGTAGCTGGAACCACAGGCATGCGCCACCACGCCTGGCTAATTTTTAAAAAATTTATTATAGAGTTGAGGTCTCGTCAAGTTGCACAGGCTGGTTTTAAATCCCTAGACTCAGGCAATCCTCTTGCCTCCACCTCCCAAAGTGCTGGGATTATGGGCATGAGCCATTATACCCAGCTTTTAAACATAGTTCAGTCAAAACAGGAGATATCTGTGAATCTAATCTAGCCTATAGACCTAGATAGAGCTATCTCCAAGGGCAAGTGGTCAGCAATTTGTCAGGAGAACCTTCAGAAAGAGAAGGTTTTTCCCACCTCCATCATTCCTTTAAGGATAGATATAATTTGCAAAAACCAGAAAAGTTCAAGTACGCAACTACTTAAGGGAAAAAAAGAAAAAAAATAATAGTTTATGACTAGATTTATGCATTTCTAAGGCTCCTCAAATGAAATTCTTTTTAAAACCTTCAGTTTTCTACATAGCACAGTTAAGTGCTTGGTAATTCAACGTTATCAGCAGGAATTGTGGCAGGGTTCCTTCCACCACAGGTAATCAGTAAATATCTTTCCATTGAAATAATATTATAAGAGTTGGAGACAATTCCAACATCACTTATACTTAAGTGTGGAATGCATTTGAAATGTATTTTTAAATATGGATGATGATTCTGGGTGATCTTGAAATTCACCAAGCCTGAAACAGTATAACATATCATGGTATGATGAGAATGTTGACACTCACATTCTCTGTTCTGTCTCCTCTGAGTCCCTTTCCTGTTACTCACTATGTGTGAAGAGACCAGACCACCTTTCAGGAGCAATGGAGCCACCTAAAGTGACCTTGAACACCTCTACGTGGGTGAACTTGCACACACCATTTCCTAGACCCAGAAGGTAGTGACATTGGTCTCATAAGTTGTTTTTTTAAAAAAGTTCCTACTGAGTTGGAATAGACAATGCTCTTGCTTACAGCCGTGAAACATAAAAGTTAGTGACTAAGAAGCAGGAATTGAAATCAGCACTAGCTGGCTCCAGAAGCTATATTATTTCTATGGGATCAGAGTTTAACTTCTTTGCTTGAGGATTGTATAGCTTCTACTTAAATTTTACATTCTGTTGCTTTGGTCAGTTGGAAGAGAAATGTAATCCCCTGACATTTGTTTTCAGGACACACACTTAATGACAGCATAAGGGTAGCCTATCCTGAGGGCTGCTGAGGTACAGCCAGTGATGGCACTGGAGTGACAATGCTGCCACCTCCAAACCAAACTGTCTGTTCTTGTCCTCATTTGGCAGATTGATCTTCAGGCCCAATCCAGTTATGTGGCAGGGTGATATTAGTATTTGTCATCGCTCAGCCTCTTCCATTGCCCCTTCCTAAAAAGATTTTGAGGAGTCAAAAGTCCCCCAAATAGAGATGACCTATCAGTATGCCTGCTAAATAATTTTTCAAAGGCACTGTGATCTTAACCTCTATAGGTTTTTTCTGTGTTCATTTATATAGCTTCATGGCTTCTCAACCCCACTAAACAACCAATAACGACTTCACATTAAAAAAAAAAGAGATGTGGTCATTTAAAAAAGTACAAGGAATAAAAATAAAAAAGAAAGAAAGAAAAGACACCCACTATTACCACCATCACCATTTAAAACAAATGTTTATTACCATCCAACTACTGTTTAAGTAAAAAATAAAATCAGCAAAGGAATTTTGAATGACAGTGCTTACTTCGGGAAAGTTATTATAAAAAAACTTTCTTCAGTAAGCTTTTTAAAGAAACTTATATTATCTACTTCTGAAAACTTAAAATATTTCTCAGTTTAGTTACTGTTAGCAAAAATATTTTCATGTAAGTCTGCTTACATACAAAAGTGTTAATTGGTGTTTATTTAAATATGTAATGTTTACAATATATAGAATATTTATGTTAGTTAAAGTAATTGATAGAATAAGTGAAATTTAATTCTGGTGCTGTAATAATAAAGTTTATCCATGGTGTTGTAAGACAAAAAAAAGAAAAAAAAAACCCAAGGAATATGGAAAAATACCAAGAAGATAATTACAAATTACCTACAAATGTTGCCAGAAGTAAAATGTTATTATTTGGGGAATATCATTCTCTTCATATGTACAGAGAGAAGGGTGAATGAATGTATAGGTAGAGAGGCATGAATAGTTATATAACAATAGGAACACGTGGCCTGGTGTGGTGGCTCAAGCCTGTAATCTCTGCACTTTAGGAGGCTGAAGTGTGGGAATTGCCTGAGGCCATGGGTTCGAGAACAGCCTGGGCAACTTTGCGAGACCTCATCTCTACAATAAATCAAAAAATTAGCCAGGCTTGGTTAGTTTGCACCTATAGTTCCAGCTACTTGGAAGGCTGAGGTGGAAGGATTGCCTGAGCCCAGCTGGTCAACGCTGGGGTGGCCGTGAGCATGCCACTGCACTCCAGCCTGGGCAACAGAGTGAGACTCCAACTCAAAAAAAAAAAGAAAACCAGGAACATGCTATTTTGCAATTTCAAGCATTACATTTAATAAAATGTACAAAACTGGATAACTTTTGAACTTGTGATTAATTTCATCATAAAAAATTGGGAGATTGAAGCCAGTATGGTATTACCAGTACACACTCGTTAGAATGGGTGAAATTAAAAACAATGTATAAGTTTTACATGGGGGTGTGGAGCAACTGGGACTCTTATGCATGCATGGTGGAAATGTAAAATGATATAGACTCTATGGGATAATGTTTCTTATAAAATTAAATGTGCTTGTATCTTATGATCTAGTAATCCAGCTATTAGTTACCCAACATAAATGAAAACCCATGTCCACAAAAAAGTGTTAGAATGTCCATTTCAGATTTATTCCTAATCATAAACACTTAGAAACTCTTTACATAAACAAATTGTAATACAAGGGGGGGATCCCAAAACACCCAGAATGTATTTATAAAAAATAGTATATTTATGTTTATATGGTTATACGTCAGTCACCCTCAAAGTACTCTCCATTTGATGCAATACACCTATCGAGATGCTTTTTCCACCGCTTAAAACAGTTTCTGAGTTTTATCAATTTTGATGCCTTTTAGTGCTTTTGCTGTTTTTTGTTTCACCTCTTTCACATCGGCAAAATGTTTCCCTTTGAAGGCTTTTTTATCTGGAAAAACAAACAAACCAAGTCTCTCAGGGTGAGATTGGGTGAATAGGGATGCAGGGACATAGGGGTCATGTTGTTTTTGTTCAAAAACTGCTGGACACTCAGCATAGTGAGGACTGGTACTCCCATAAACCAACTATCGTGAAATGGGCAAACACGTTGAAATAATCTCAAAAAAAAAAAAAAAAAAAAACTTCACTGAAGCCAATCGCAGCCTCTTATAGCAACACTACTGGTACACTAGTGCTGATGGGTTTCTAGAACACTTACCTAGGGAAGCCTGTACTACGAGGGTTCTGCCCTCCAAAAGATAATTCTATTTTTTGCATGTGTGTCCCCCTCATGTGGTCATGTAATGGAATAATATCTAGCAATAAAAAAGAATACTATTTTTATGCAGTGACATAGATGAATTTCACATTGTTATATTGAGCAAAAGAAGGCAGACATAAAAGGGTATGTATTGTATGAATCCGTTAATATGATGTTCAAGAACAGGCAAAACTTATCTGTGGTCATAGAAACCAGAGCAGTAGTTGCCTGTGAGATGAACAGGAGGAAGATGAACTGGAAAGTGGAAGAAGGGAACTTTCTGGGATGATGGCAATGTTCTGTACCCTAACTGGGGCGTTGTTTAAGTGAGTATAGTGTACAGGTGCTCCTTGAATTATGATGGAGTTACATACTGACAAATTCATCATAAGGTAAACATCATGAGCATGCGTGCAATGCACCTAACCTACTAAACCCTATAGCTTAGACTAGCCTTTCTTAAACATGCTCAGAGAACTTTACAGTAGCCCATAGTTGGGCTCAATCATCTAACACAAAGCCTATCTTATAATACAGTACGAATATCTCATGTAATGTATTGAATGCTGTACTGAAAGTGAAAAACTGAATGGCTAGCTGCTGTTGTCCGACATCACAAGAGAGTATCACACCACACAGTGCTAACCTGGGAAAGGTTCAAAATCCAAAATTCAAAGTATGGTTTCTCATGAATTTGTATCGCCTTTGTACCGTTTTTTTTTTTTTTTTGAGTTGGAGTCTCACTCTGTCACCCAGACTGGAGTGCAGTGGCCGCTCCCGGCCACCGCGGCCTCGACCTGCTGGGCTCCGGCGATCCTTCCGCCTCAGCCTTCCAAGTAGCTGGAATTACAGGCACGCGCTACCACACCCGGCTGATTTTTTGATTTATTGTAGAGATGAGGTCTCGCTGCCCAGGCGGGTCTCGAGCCCGCGGGCTCAGGCAATCCACTCACCTCAGCCTCCCAAAGGCGCAGGATTACAGGCTGAGCCACCGAGCCTGGTTTATACCGTTTTAAAGTCTAAAAATTATAATGCAAACCATTGTAAATTGGGGCTGTCTGTACATATATTTGTCAAAATTTCATCAAACCGTATGCTTAGTAAGCTCTGTACACTTTATGATATATAACTGTATCTCAACATGAAAATGTAAAATCAAACTCAATTACATATTTTAGGTATTTCTTCCTGTTATGAAAAAAGAGCTTAGCCAGTTATGGTGGCTCACACCTGTAATCCCAGCACTTTGGGAGGTGGAGGTGAGAGGATTGTCTGAGCCCACAGGTTGGAGACCAGCCTGGGCTACTTGGCGAGATCGTGTCTCTACAATAAATTAAAAACTTAGCAGGCGTGTTGGTGCACGCCTGTAGTAACGCTGTGGTAGAAGGATTGCTTGAGCCCAGCAGGTAGAGGCTGTGATAGCCGTGAGCATGACACTGCACTCCAGCCTGGGCAGGAGAGTGAGACTCTGACTTTTAAAAAAAGAAAAAGAAAACAGAGCTTAACACACTTGTGCTTCCTGTCATTTTCCCTCATGTTGTTTGTCTTATATTTTTTCTTTTTTCAGGTTTTACAACAGCCATCCTCTGATCTACAGTCATCATCCCTCTGTTGTTTAGTCTTAGTTCTGTATTTAACTGGATTCTGTGCTCAACACAGATCCTTTCGCTGTCCTTTTTTCATGGCTGAGTTATTTATTTTGATTCATCTCTCGTTTATCCCAATTTCATTGTCAAGTACTTTTTTGGGGGTTGTTTATTCTAAGGAAACAACTCATAGATGCTCTGTTTCCTAAGTTTTTACATGTTTGCAAATGCTTGTCTTTTGCTTTTATGCTTGAACTGCAGATGAGCTGGATTTAATATTCTTGAGTCATACCTGTTCCCTCTTTTGAAGACATGACCCAATGTACCTTCTCACATCGGCTATTACTATGAAGAAGTCTGCAGTCAGCCATTTTTTTGGTCTTTCTTCCTCTCGTAGATGATTTCCTTTCTATATTTGATGCCTGAGTATTTTTAAATTCTTTTTTTAAGACTCCACAGATCAAAGAACAATGTTTTATTCTTATGTTCAATAACTTATTAATGTGATCGCTTGGGTTTTTTTTTTGTTTTGTGTCAGTGTCTCACTCTATTGCCTAGGCTGGAGTGCAATAGTATGCTCATGGCCACCGCAGCCTCAACCTGCTGGGCTCAGGTGATCCTTCCACCTCAGCCTTCCAAGCAGCTGGAACGACAGGTGTGCACCACCACTCCTGGCTAATTTTTTAAATTTATTGTAGCGACGAGGTCTTACCAAGTTGCCCAGGCTGGTCTTGAACCCCTGGACTCAGGCAATCCTCTCACCTCTGCCTTCCAAAATGCTGGGATTGCAGGCATGAGCCACCGCACCTGGTTGATTTTTTAAAAATTGTGTATAAATTTTCCCTGGCATAGGAATGCCCTTTTGATCTGCACATTTAGTTTTTCTTTTATTCTGGAAACGTTAAAAAACTAGTTATAATTTTCTGTATTGACTCTATTTTTTAAAATATAAATACTTCTTTTCTCCTCTTTTCTTTTCTCTATTTGGGTTGCTTCGAAAACAACAATTATTCTTATATCCAATTGTCATAATTCTCCATTTATCATCTTTCCTCTACTCCAATTTCTTGTCTTTCCTCAGTGTGATTAGTCAGTGTGATTATCTCTTTACCTCATGCCATCAATTTGATTTTCACCTCCCCTGTAACTTGCTATTTCTGATTTGTTTAACTGCATAGTATTGTTGTTCTGTTTTCTACACATTTCCTGATTTCTACAGTCTTCTTTTCATGTGGTCTTTTGTTGTGTCATCTAGCCTCTGAGTCCTTGCTTTACAGAATTCAGTTTTGTGAAGTTTTTATAGAATTGACAGACTCAAAGTATTCTTATGTTTCCTATAGTCGTAGTTCCACATATGTCTTTTGTGTTCTAGATTTTCTTCTTTTTTTGGTACATTTTAATAATTTCCCTATTTCTTCTCACTCATGCATCATAGACACCATTCTCCACATCATCTATTTGCTCAAATCAAGTAGAAATGAATTCACTTGATCCTTTTTCTTTATTATCTGTGATTAAGTTGTCTTCTAAATCCACATCTACAATTTGAATACTGGCCATCAGCTTCAATTTAGCACTCTTAATTCAAGGGCCTGAGAGTGGGGAGAACTTAGCTGGAACTGAGTACAGTGGCCTGCTCTAGAGTGACTAACCATCCTGGTGTATCTAGGACTTTTTCAAATTTAGCATTCAGAGTCTCACATCATGAAAACTTCCTCAATCCAAGACATACAGAGGTGTGGGTTACCCCATCCAGATCTGCTGAATCTTCTAAAAATTTTTTTGAGTAACTGGGGTCATGTTCACCGCATGTAGCCATAGCTGGTTCAGCTTGACACCTACTCTGCTTAATATCTTGGAGTGTGGATGGGGCCCATTGGAAATACAGAATTCCAGCCTCAAAGTTTTGTTTTTGTTTTTTTCTCTATAACTTTCAATTCCAGTTCAAGTTCTCCAATTTAGAGAATTTAAATGAGGGTGTTCAGGGTTTAGTCAGCTGAGCCTTGTTTCTCAGGACCACGTGTTGGGCAGAGGACACGGTAGGATTCAGAGTCATGCTAGAGTTTTATTCCTTCCTTGACCTGCTACTTTTCAAAATATGACAAAAAGTTAATTTTCTTTCCTTATTTAGTTTCTTTAAAGAGATATTTAGAATTTGTCAGTAACTATTTGAGGAAGTACATTCAATAATTGTGTTTGATTCCACTATTGTTATTTAGTACTTTATTTATTTTTATTTATTTTTATTTTATTTTTATTTTTTTTGAGTTGGAGTCTCACTCTGTCGCCCAGACTGGAGTGCAGTGGCTGCTCCCAGCCACCGCAGCCTCGACCTGCTGGGCTCTGGCGATCCTTCTGCCTCAGCCTTCCAAGTAGCTGGAACTACAGCTGTGCGCTACCACGCCCGGCTAATTTTTTTACTTATTGTAGAGATGAGGTCTCGCCAAGTTGCCCAGGCGGGTCTCGAACCCGCGGGCTCAGGCAATCCACTCACCTCAGCCTCCCAAAGGTGCGGGATTACAGGCTGAGCCACCGAGCCCGGCTTATTTAGTACTTTATAAAACTGTGGTTATCTCAGTTGGTCAAATAATTTATCCTTGTATATCTGCGTTATCCATATTTCATCCTGTTCACCCAAATACACACATGAACAGCTCTCTCTCTCTCTTTCTTTCTCTCTCTTTCTCTCTCTCATAACAAGTATGCAAGTGAAAATATTAGGCCCTTTAAATAAAAAATAAAGGCTTGCGAGAGAGCTGAGAGCCAAAACCCAATCAAAAGCACAATAGATTAGCCCATGAATTGAAAATGTACTCCTTTATTGCAGGATTTTTAAGTTTAGATGCTATCATTTGAGACTTCTATTTCTAGGGATCACTTCAGACTGCGTGCTCTATTTAACGCTGAAACATTAATGGTGAAGTGAGTTTTATATTGAGCTTACTAGTTCCTTTAAAACTTAATTTTTTTAAAATGTAAGAATAAAGAAGATTATAATTCTTCAACAGGAAGTGAAAGTTCAGATTTCCGAGGACTATGTTACTTAGGAAACTAAGCGCTGCCTCTTTCCACCTATGTACTTAGCGGAACTGTCTTAATAATTTTGCTGCTGTGAAAGCTGGTTAAGCAGTCATAACCCAAGAAGTCAAGAGAGGTAAGCCCAGTCTTCAGTGATAGGGTCAGGAAAGGAGTCTTATACTGCGTAAAAAGAGAGTGATGTTTGAGATTGGAATGGAGGTAAGAAATCATTGCAAATAAATTTCAGAAAGAAATGTCAGGCACACCTTACAAAAAAAATTATTAGTGAAGTCATTAGCATGTACTATCAGAATAAAAGACACTTATTGTTACCCTTCCGAAGAGGACTTTTTGTTTTGTTTTATTTTGTTTTCAGAAGTAGGGTTGGGAGTATTTAAAAATCCACATAAATATGAGATTTTATTTTATTTTTTTTACCTTTTTCTTCTTAAAACTTTAAGTAGTAGATAATAAGAGAAATTATCATTTTTATATTTGTTTTTGTTAGCCCAGTTTTTCTCATCTAAAACAATGAAGAGGTATAGCCTATTTTAAAATTATTCTGTACCTGTCTGTCTGTATATTGTATTTCATTTGGAATTTTTTACTTTATATTGAACCTTCCAGAAGTATGTGCATTATAACAATTGAAAAAAATTTAAAATATACCTTATCTTTTATTGGATTATTTGCTTGCTCAGATTTATGTCTGCTAAAACAAATATATGTATTTAGTGAGTGAAGTCAGCAATGACTACAGTGAGTTTTATTTTATTTATATTTGTTAGCTAAATAAATGAGTGCTTTAACACCTATTTCCCCCTTTCCTTTGGAAAATGTTATTAAAATAAATTTTTTTTTATTTCTTTTATTCTTGGAGATTAGAATGTTACTTTTTTGCTTCATGGAAAGTAAAATGTATTGTAGAAAATTATTTAATTGATAAGTACTTAGATGTTAAATTGAGCCTATAAATAAAAGGCAATACATTTATTTCACCTCTTCCCTATTCTTCCCCCCTTTTTAGACCAGTATAGAACATTGAGGGGAAATGAGACAATAAAGAAAATTAAGGTAGAATCCCAACAGTGCAGCCGGAAATAAAATCTAGTCTACCTTTCAGCAATGTCTTTACTAGCTGTTTTGTATGGTGTTCACATAATGCACAGGAATCTGACTGCAATGCAATATTGTATCGGGAGGAATTCAGAATAAGACAGATCCTTCTCTGGTTCCTTATAACAGATACCACAATACCAAAAGGCCCTTTTAAAAAATAAAGCAAACAGTCTCAGAAATGGAAGCTAAGGATAGCATTCATATGAGGCATCAGTGAAGTGATTTGTAAACAGTTTGCCTAAAAATGTAATCCTTGTATTTGTACAGATAACTTCTTAATTGTATTTGGAGCTGATAGCCATGCACTTAGGATTTCCAATTTAAAGTAAAAACGACCTTATACCTAATTAGTTATCAAACATTTTAACTGAAGATAACACAGAACTTCTTTTAGTTTGTATATTTGAATAGATATTTTTGCACACTCTCTAAATATTTCATAATTTTAATGCAGCTGTGGTTGGGTCAGAATAACAAAATACTGACTTTTCTTCCAAGATGATGCAGACATTGTCACCCATCACACTTTTCTTGCTGTCAAAATTTTCTAAGCTAACTATGACCTACTTAAGGGTCTTATGATAAGATTAAAAATTCTAGTGAATTTTGTGCTGCAGACTGCAGTGGATTTCAGCGTTTGTACTTGTGTTTTTGAGCCTTGTTCCTATGGAGATAATGACCAGTCTTGTCATGCAAACCCACTGTCTTCTTTTTTTGGTAGATATGCTTTCTGTTTTGACTCTCAGGAAGCAACACCATTTGATTTCCTTGAATTGACATTGTCATGTACCATGCATGTATCTGTTGGTATTTTGTCGAGACATTTGAATGACCTGTTCACCTTAATTTAATTCTGGTTTCTCAACATTTCCCTTATAAGTCTATATTTTTCAGGAGTTAATCTAATAGTTTCAAGAATGCTCGGGAGTAAAGTGAGCACTCGTTCTGTTGCAATGAGACTAATTTGAAGAGACTAGAAGTGATGAAATACACATAGCAAATTCTCTTTGAAAAGAAGGCAGTTGATGAATTGCAGCTGAAGAGAGAGACAAGGAGACAAGGAGGAGGGTGGGGGGTGCGGGAAGGGAAAAGGCTCCAGTTTGATTAAAGGTTAGGAAGCCGTGCACCCAGTGGACTGTTATAAGAACTGGACCTGGTTCCCCTTCTGAGAAGTCAGTAGGAAAATGCGATCCATCTTCAACAATATAAAGATTTTATGAGGAAGGACAGATGGGAGGGAAGAAAAGAAGGGAGGTAGGGAAGGAGGGAGAGTAGGAGGGGTAGGAGGGAGGGAGAAGGAAGGAAGGAGAGTACTTTGAGGAGAAGAAAGTGGAATTAAGGCTTTCTAAACAAACAAAAAAAACTTCATCTCACCTTCACTAGATGAGATTGTGAGCCCAGTAGATAAGAAAGGGAGTTGAAGGACTATGTGAAGGAGGTCTTTGTTAGTAGACAATGAATTGGGGTGAAGGCCACTCTTACTTGCTAGGTATCTTTCAGCATCCTTTCATCCAGTTTCATCCCTTCTTGCTCTTTTGTGGTTGCTAGTGTCTCTGATTCTTTTGCCTAATTATTAGTAGGTAATGGTGGTACTGATCTTTATATAATCCTCCTACTATTTTTCCCTCTGCCCTGTTCTGGTGCAGTGGTTCTAAATGAAGAGTTCAGACGGGCGTGAGTTTGCCATGATAAACTGCAAATCACAGGTGAATAAAGGCCAGTGACCTCTGCCTTAAAAGACTCCATCCTTGCCCTGCATTGCAAGCTCTTCTTGAGTACTTTGCCATAGAATGTGGCCAGTGCTTTCGGTTGCAAGTGACAATCCCCCAAAATTAAACTAACTACAAAAGAAGTTAGTTAACTGGGAAATCTGAGTTGACTATTGCTGTAGCAACTGTAAGATTCAGGAGTTCATTGTATCATTAGAGGTCTTGTTATCCTTCTGTGAAGACTTCTTTTTCTAGCAAGCTGTGCCCATGTGGCTCTAGCCTTTCATCTGTCTTAGAGCTCAAAGTCCCAAAATTTGAAAGATCTCTCTCATCAGCTCTGGCTGAAGTTTGAGGGAAGAATCTGTTAAG
This sequence comes from Cephalopachus bancanus, assembly GCA_027257055.1. NCBI lineage: Eukaryota > Metazoa > Chordata > Mammalia > Primates > Tarsiidae > Cephalopachus > Cephalopachus bancanus. The sequence continues at coordinate 7,148,150 of JAPVLO010000073.1, forward strand.
ACTTTGTTCATTGCCCAGTTGGATAGGGTATAACATGTTTGGGGCTGTTTCCCCCCAAACTACAGGGAATGAATATAATGACTAGAAAAGACAAAAGAAAGCTGCACCAACAATGTGTGTTCCCTGAGCCACCATGTTCCTACGTCATGACTTTTGTAGTTTCACTGTGATTTATAAACACTTGGAAAATGTTTATTCATATTTAGCTACATTAACTGAAGCAGCATTAACACACCCAAGTGACTTTTTTATGGTTGACTTTGGACGGGGATTTTGTTTGTACAGTTGATTGTACGTCTTTGATTTCACCATTCACTGTTCAAACTCAACATGAATTCGCATGAGCCCTCTTTGGTCTTGAGGTGTGTGCTTCTTAAAAAATAGATTCCCATAATACTGGCTGTTGCACTCTCAAATGCTAGTTTAGGCTTCAAAGGTCACCTTGTCTTCTTTCTGCAAAATGAAGATTCTGGTCCTCTCTGTAGGTCAGCGTGAATCTGAAGTATGAATCATTTGAATTCAAGGTGTGACACGCCAATAGCAGAGTTCTTGACACCAGTAAAGTTTTTCCTGCAGATGTAATGGTTCTTCTACCAACTGCTTTGCTTAGCTCAAGAAAGTGAATTCTTCAAGTGGTTCTGAACCAGAGAGTTATATTTGTGATGATTTTGACATTCAGATCTTTTTAAAATACTATACCTACTTAATTGTCATGAATTTACAGAAAAACAATGAATCACAATACTGTTTCATTTCAGCCATATCTCGCACAAATTTCTTTCTGTGGATGCATCAGTAGTTTACGCTCCTACTTCCAAGGATTAAGTGGGCTCAGATTGGTTCAGATTAGTGTTTCCTTCTGTCAACACAAGTAAACAAACCACCCAGTGAGTGCAATTACCATCTCCATTAGCACTGCTGTCTGTTGGAACTGATAAATTCCCCTGTAAATTCAAGAGTGACTGCTGGCTGACATTTTAGATTATCCAACCAGAGTGACAAGCTGTGTTCTTCAAATTATCATGGAAGTTCAATGGTTAATAAGAGTTCTCATCCAATATCAATTTGACTTTGCAAAAGGTGTTGCAAACACCAGTTGTTGACCCTGTGCTCACAATGAACAATAACATGTTATGAATTATTTTGCCCATTTGTTTTCATGCTTTGAGTCTGCTTAGAATTTTCATTTTTTACTAAACAGCTTTCAGCAAGGTACAGTGGCTCACGCCTGTAATCCCAACAGTTTGGGAGGCAGAGGTGAGAGGATTGCCTGAGCCAAGGGGTTTAAGACCAGCCTAGGCAACTTGGCAAGACCATAACTTTACAGTAAATCAAAAAAATTTTCTGAGCATGGTGGCACACACCTGTAGTCTCAGCTACTTTGGAGGCTGAGGTAGAAGGATCTCCTGAGCCCAACAGGTCGAAGCTGTAGTGAACCATGACCGTGCCACTGCACTCCGGCCTGGATGACTCAAAAAACAAGAAAACAAACAAAACCTTCATATCCAGTTCCTATCTTTGAAAAAAGCAATTCTAACCAGCCAGTGGCACATGCCTGTAGTTTCAGCTACTTGGGAAACTGCAGTGGGAAGATTGCTTAAATCCAGGAGATTGAGCCCAACCTGGGCAGCATAGTGATACCCAGTCTCAAAAAAAATACAAAGAAGCAATTTTATGCTTTATAATCTGAGAAGTTTAAAATGCTCTTCCTCTTCCTGTGGTAGCCAGGAGAATCAGATATGCTGGGATGGCAAGATGGATGTGTATCTTTCACACAGACAGTATAATTGAAAAGATTATAAGTCTTGTGCAGTGGCTCACACCTATAATCCCAGCACTTTGGGAAGCCAAGGTGAGAGAATTGCCTGAGCCCGTGGGTTGGAGACCAGTCTGGGCAACTTGGCGAGACCTCATCTCTATAATAAACCAAAAACTAACTGGGTATGGTGGTGCGTGCCTGTAGTTCCAGCTACTTGGAAAGCTGAGGCAGAAGGATTACCTGAGCCCAGCAGGTCAAGGCTGCGGTAACTGTGAGCACGCCATTGCACTATAGCCAGGGCGACAGAGTGAGACTCCAACTCAAAAAAAAAAAAAGAAACGATTATGTTTTCTGGGAGTCTCTGTCCAGCCTTTCTGCCCACACACAATAATCAGCTTTGTCAGATGTTCCTTGCATCTAGTGGACTCAGCAGTGGAGCATAGCACCAAAGAATGAGCAGGCACATTTCAGTGCTGGGTTCCACCAGCTCAGTGATAGTTTCTTCAAAGGCAGCTGGAAGGAGCCAGGTGCTGAGAAACAGAAAAAGGAAAACTCAGAATGTGTTGCTTGCAACATAATCTTGCAGGACCAGGACTGCTGGGTATCTGATTTACATTTCAGGTCAGTAGGAAAATGCTAGCCCCAGCATTATTATGTTTCTACAACTAGGGAGAAATCTAAAAAATAATCACAGTCACGCGAGCAGGTTTGAGCTGTGGCAGGATTCAGTGTGAAATGCGTGTGTCTAATGCTGAGAGGGAAATGGACAAAGGGAACCCAGTGAGGCAGGTGTTTTGTAGCTAGGCTGAGACTTCAGCAACCTGTGTGGGCTTCAGTGCAGCTGACTATGCCAGAGGACGGAGCACTGCGGTCTTGCTGTGTAGATGATGATCAGAGGTATTCATTCTTTTCTGAGTTTCCATTTCACTTGATCCAAGTTCATTCAGAAAGCTTCCCGTTGGGGTTGACGTCTCTCCCACTTGATGACTCTAAGAAAAGAGATTAGCTTGATCTTTTTAAGGCCTTATTGAGTAATTACAATTCAGCCAATTAGTTTGGCTGATAAACCTTTAGAGCTGAGATTATGCGAGTGACATGGTGTGGTCCTGTGTTTGGAACAGTGGCGCAAGGGTTTTCAAACAAATGTTAATTTGTACTTTTGATACAAGCTCTGGCCTCCACTCTGCCAATGAAATGCTTTTGCTCTGGGAATAGGAATATGCTTTCACAGAGTTCTAGGAAGATGTTGGAAGTCATTTTTTACCTTTGCTTCCTATCAGGTTCTCAACCATCAGCGGGCTTGGGCTTTGAACATATTCCTTTCTTGAAGCTTCTTCGGGTTAATCTTTACAAAAGTCAATTTACTGCTTCCATTGCCTTCTCACCCTCTGGATCTGTGCTCCTGAGATGGCTTGCTGTTTCTTTCCTTCTCTCTTGCAATCCTTTTCATTGTTTAAAACTCAGGTCAGGGGCGGTCTTTGTCATGGAGGCTTTTTTGTTCCCCTCTCAGATCTACCATTAATCCTCTTCTGTGTACTGATCTGTACTCACCTTCAGTTCTGTCCTTCTCAAACTGAGTCATAACTGCTGGGTTTTCTGTCTCTCTCCCTCACTAGACTGTGAATTCAGAGAGAGACTATGATTGTCTCAGCATCTCTGCCTGGTACTCAGACAGGTGCTTAAGAAATGATTGTTGGCTGGGCATGGTGGCTCACTACTGTAATCCCAGGGTTTTAGAAGGATTGCCTAAGGCCAGGAGTTCAAGATAAGCCTGGGCAACATAATAAGACCCTGTCTCTACAAAAAATTAAAAAATTAGCCAAGTGCAGTGGTTTGCCTCAACTACTTGGGAGTCTGAGGCAGAAGGATCACTTGCACTCAGGTCAAGATTGCAGTGAGCTATCATCACACCACTGCTCTCTAGCCTGGGTGACATAGTGAGACCCTATCTCTAAAAAAATTTTTTTTTTAATAAAAAAAGGAAATTATTGTTGAAAAGAATTGGGTTTGGAGAAGAAGTCAAATTAGCATTTAAAAAATAAGCAGTCTGTTTTTTCTCTTCCTTCCTGAGCCTTGTTCATTTATTACTCCCTATAAGCAAAGCTCTTTGGTCAAACTCAGGTTCTTAGCACATGAGTGTTCTGCTTGCTTTTTTTTTTTTTTTTCCTGAGTTGGAGTCTCACTCTGTTGCCCAGGCTGGAGTACAGTGGCATGCTCACAGCCACCGCAGCCTCAACCAGCTAGGCTTAGGCGATCCTTCTACCTCAGTTTTCCAAGTAGCTGGAATCACAGGCATGCCACCACACACAGCTAATTTTGATTTATTGTAGAGATAAGGTCTTACCAAGTTTCCCGCGCTGGTCTCACACCCCTGGGCTCAGGCAATCCTCTGTATTCCTCCTCTCAAATTGCTGGGATTACCGGCATGAGCCACTGCACTCAGCTGCTTGCTTAATTTAAGTACATTCAATCTTCTGCTTTGACCAAAATAACAAAAGACAAATGAGCTGACTCATATCATTTGCCTATCAATTTGATGAATTTTTAAATTTAGTCAATCAAAATTAGAATCTATAAAGACATGAGTAAAGAAAGGAAGCCTGTCTGTGCACAGTTTCTTTTTCTGTGTTTAGCGTTTCTACGAGAGCATCAATTAGTGGTTCTACGAGAGCATCAAATTTCTCCTACATATTTGTGAGGTTGAATTATCTTATTATTTATCATTTTCAGTAGTTGCCTCAAATTGTGAAGTGCCAGTGAGTAGCAGATGGGTTCATCCAAGCTCATTATGTCCTCAACTGGCCCAGCAGAGCAACAATTTTGTTTGCAGTTGAAGACTGACCTCCCATCTCCAGTCACTTTCAGTCATTTATTTCAACTCTCTTTAGTTTGAACTTTTGTTGCATTTCCCAAGTCCAAAGTGCCCTTGAACTGAGATGACTAGAATAGCAATAGACAAGGGAATTGAAGTTCCAGAGCAGGGGTGGGAAACGTTTTCTGTAAATGACTGAATAGTAAATATTTTAGGCTTTGGGGCTGTATAATCTCTGTTGCAACGACTCAACTCTGCCATTATAGTGCAAAAGTAGTCATAGGAAGTATATAACTAAATGAATGAATGTAGTTGTGTTTCAATAAAGCTTTATTTGTAGACACTGAATTTGAATTTTATTTCATTTCATTTTTACATGTTACAGATTACTACCCTTCTTAAAATTTTAATCTAAGCATTTACAAATATAAAAATCATTCTTGGCTCGCAGGCCTCACAAAAATAGGTGGTGGGCAGGCTGGATGTCGCTGATGGGCTATTGTTTGTTGACCTTATTCTCAGGGGCAGGTGTAGAGGTGATAATGGGGCTTTTATTAATCTACTCCTATGTGTTAGATAATATACTATATGCTAGTATACTGGGAACCTGAAATTTAGTGTTGGAGTCTGATGATTGTACAAATACAGAGATGAATGCAGTGAGAGGGCTTTTCGTTAGGTAGCATAAGAGTTCCAAGGTGGGACCCCTAACTGAGCCTTGGGATTTGTGGGCTAGCATACGTCTGCATAGGAAAAGACAAGGAAGGCTTCCTGGTGGAGGTGACACCCTCTTAGTTGAATATGGAGTGATCTAGAATAAACGAGGCAGTGGATGGGGCTGGGTTCCTTCTAGCAGATGGAACCACATGAGCAACTGGGAGCTAAGAAGGAGCATTATGAGTATAAAAACAACAAGGATCTGGCGTTGAAAAGAAGGAAAGAAAGAAAGGAGAGTGAGAGAATGGGGCCCAAAGTAAGGCAGGCAGCTGGGCCAGGCCCCAGAGAATTAGGAATTCCTTTTATTTGTCATGAGATGCCATTGAAGGGTTTTATATGGGGGAGACAGATCAGCTTAGCTTGGGGTAGATTGAGCTGGCACCTGATGGGGGAAGAATGAGAGGGGCTGAGTCAGGAGCCATAATTAGGGTGACTGAAAAAGGAATTTATCATACCAAAGGTGGAGGCTGTCCTCTCTTTGGCCAATCTGATGACTAAGCACTTTGAATTAAGATTAAAAGGCTGCTTATTGCAGCACCATTCACAATAGCAAAAATGTGGAACCCACTGTGCTGCCCATTGAAAGTAGACTGGACTCCCCCCCCAAAAGAATGTGGTACATACACACAGTGGAAATATTATACAGCCATAAAGAAAAACAAAATTACGAACTTTGCAGCAACTTGGATGGGATTTAGAGTGTGTAATACTCAGTGACCTATCAAAGAAACAAAGAACTGAGTATCATATATTCTTACTCATAAGCAGACCCTGAACAATTATAATACTATAAGAAAAGGATTGGCAGTAGTGGGAAACTGCAAGGGGAGGGAGAAGGGAAGGGAGCATACTTCATCAATAAGGGTACTTGATCTCAAACCAGGTGACGTGGGGACCAAGGTGAGGCCCAAACTTTACCTGTACAATGGCCATTTGTATACCTAACCCTGAATTGTACCCCACATCTTTAAAAGAATAAAAAAAGGACTAAAAGGTCAAGAAATCTCGTAGGTCTCACTGCCAAAATAGCTCAGCTGCACAGTGTGTAGCTACTCTAATCCACAGTATAGATCGGAAGTTGAGTTTGTTTTATTTCTCATCACTCTCATCCAGGGTGTCTGTGAGCTTGTGATGATTTCACATGCATAGAACATAAGTGGAAGTTCAGTGAGAGTTTAGAGAACTCAGTGAGGAAAAGGTAGAAAAGGCAAGTTTTTGTTGTTGGTGGTGGTGGTGGTTTTTTTTAATTCATCACCGGATCCCTAGCACCCAGCACGGGGCTGGTATATGGTAGATGTTGAGTGAATATCGAGGATTTGGCTTATGTCAGCATTTGGAAGACATCTGTACTATCATCAATGTCACTAAATACTTTAGGTTGGTCCTTCAACATTTCTGTTGATTAGTGCTTTCTCGATGGCCAGCTGTATTATGCAAATGAAGTTTCTCAACTTGGAAATTTGGTTATTTTGTGAGTGCATTTACTAGCATGAAATAATGAGGAAGAAGTTGTTCTTTCCTGAGAAGTTCTGTAGCTTATAATATAAAAGGTGCTGGGCTTGGTGGCTCAGCCTATAATCTTGCATCTTGGGAGGCTGAGGTGAGTGGATTGCCTGAGCCCGCGGGTTCAAGACCCGCCTGGGCAACTTGGTGAGACCTCATCTCTACAATAAATCAAAAAATTTGCTGGGTGTGGTAGCACGTGCCTGTAGTTCCAGTCACTTGGAAGTCTGAGGCAGGATTGCCGGAGCCCAGTAGGTTAAGGCTGCAGTGGCTGAGAGTGTGCCACTGCATTCCAGTCTGGGCGACAGAGCGAGACTCCAACTCAAAAAAAAAGAAAAGAAAAAAAAAATAATAATATAAAAGGTAAGGCATTTTATTCGGGAAAGTTTTGTATCACTTTGCTAACTATGAGTAATATATGACGAAGAACTACAGGTCTTGGTGGCAGCATTGTTCATGAGATCCCAAAATGTGAAAATAACCAATGCCTGTCAGTACACAATGGAAGAAGAAATTGGGTTATTTTGAGCAGAGGTATGGCATAATCTGGTTAGTTCTGGCTGATTTGTGGAGAACTGACTGAAAGTCAAGACTTCTGAAGCAGGTAAATCTTTCAGAGGTGAATGCAGTAATACAGGTTTGCAATGATGATGGTTTGGCCAGCAGACGTTGGTTCAAGGGTAAGGAGTGGCCAGTTATACTTAACAAATAGAGAACAGGTTTGTCGGTGGATTGGTTAAAGGATGTAGGAGAAAGGAGTGACTAGGTTTTTGTCTTGAGCAGCTAGAAGAATGCAGAGGCCATTCGCTGAGATGAAATGCTGACAGTGCACAGATTTTGGTTTGAGGGTTGGGTAGGGTGGAAAAGAAAGTTTAGGAGTTCAGTTTAATGGAGGTATTAAGTAAGAAGTTGAATATACTAAATATTACTAGTCTGGAGTACAAGGCAAAAGTCCCAACTGGAAATATCAATTTGAAATTTTAGCATTTAGGTGATCTTTAAAGCCAGGAGGCTGTGAAAGGTCCCTTGACACTTGAATTATGCAGTTAATCATTAAGTTTTAAGGCAAATTGATTATTTCTGTGAAGCCATTTTATTAGAAAATTGAAAACACTGCACATTTACTCATGTCTTCTCAAAGATACATACATAAATAATCTTTCTTGAAAAACAAGTTGATAAACAGAGCTCATATTATATAATGTATAATGTACATTATAAACATTTTCTTTTCTTTTTTTTACATTACACATATTTTCTTGCCACTGAAATCCACGGACAAAGCAGTCTAGGAAGAACATTTACTGACCAGCATCTATGACTGATAAATCAAGGGAAAGAGAGACACTTTTTTTGTATTGGTCTCACTTAGTATCCTGGTTGGCAGTTAGCAATGTTAAATATCCAACTTGTTTTGTTCTTTGTTTTTTTGTTTGTTTGTTTTTAGTGACATGAAAAGAGCTAGGATATAAATGAAAAAGCAAGTCTGTCTTTGAGAATTATTTTTGTTAATTTCTTTCTTTTTTTTTTTTTTGAGTTGTAGTCTCACTTTGTCGCCCAGGCTGAAGTGCAGTGGCATGCTCCCGGCCACCGCAGCCTTGACCTGCTGGGCTCTGGCGATCCTTTCACCTCAGCCTTCCAAGTAACTGGAACTACAAGCGTGCACTACCACACCCAGCTAATTTTTTTGATTTTATTATAGAGATGAGGTCTCACCAGGTTGCCCAGGCAGGTCTTGAACCCTCAGGCTCAGGCAGTCCACTCACCTCAGCCTCCCAAAGCGCTGGGATTACAGGCTGAGCCACCGAGCCTGGCTGTTAATTTCTTAAAGACATAATAAATTGATAAGTTGAAGGGTGTCTTTGTGGATTTTCAAGTTGCAGGAATGATGTTGCACTTGGTACAGATGACCACCATTCTAGGGATGGAGCACAACATGCCTGATTCTCTTTCATTAGTATTCTAGTGGTTGGATTCCGAGGACAGGGTTTTTAAAAACAGTCAAACAAAAACTCTTCAATATTGCTGATTTTTAAAATGGTGGAAAGCATAATAACCTAAAACCTCTGGCTTCTGATCCAAAGGGCATGATGTCATCTAACATTGTTCTTTCTTCCTGAGGTTTCGTTCCAGAAGTCAAGGATGTGCCTTTACAAGGGAGAATATAACTTTGCCTCATCACCCTGTCTTGTTTCCTGAGACGCTCTTTACAACTTGAGGGGAGTAAACACCAAATCTTTAGGGGGAAAACAGAAACCTTTGCCAAAGCTCTCTGCATGAACTCAGCACCAAGTACATTTCACAGCTTCAGTGCTTCTCCTACATGGGCTTATTTTGGCTTTATAGAGCAACTCAGGAAATCCTGTCATGAAGGCTACTTAGAAAAGGCTTCTCTTTGATCGAAGTGGTACTTGAATTTTGGGGGCAATTTGCAGACCTTTGGCTTCAAGTGCTTAGTAGGAAATTAAAGCCAATAAGTCACAAAGTTTAGAAATTGAGGAAATAAACATTTCATCAGGGAAACATTTCTTGATGTTAACAACTTACCAGGTGATTATAGGAGTGAGAGCAGAAGTAGCCAGTGCTGACAGCTCACATGTCTTCGCTGCTCAGATGTGTTTTTCACCATGTTGGATACCTTCCATGTCCTTCAAGAGACTCATTGTGACCCTATGAGGCACATACTGTTATTACCCCAATTTTATTCAGTTTGAGGAAACTGAGACACAGCAAGACTGATAACTTGCTGGGGTCATGGGATTAATAAAGAACAGGAATGGGATTTGAACCCACCTATACAGAAGTCTGAGCCATGCTACTCACCACTGCTTTGTTGTCTGTTCCTCTCTCAAGGAGCAGTCATTACAGCTGGGACAGCCAGCTATCCGTTGACTGGAGTTTGAACCCTTGTACCATTGCCAAGCTTCGTAACCTTAGGCAAATCACTTCTCTTGTCTGGGCCCAGCTTTCCTCATAGATGAAATACAGATGGTAATATCTATTGCTGAGAGTTGCTGTGAGGAGTAATTGTGAATACTCCTGGCTCAGTACATAAAGCAGTATCCAGTCTATGGGCAGACGTCTAATAATCATTTATTGAATGAGTGATTCTACTGTTCTACACCCATACCATAACATCTTCTGAGAGGCACTGGATAGGGTCAGAGGAATTGAATATGAAGCAGAGAAGGTAAACCTTTTTGTTCTGTTTCTCACACTATCATGACACAAAATGGTACCAAGTAAAGGTGTTTCTGCTCATGTCTAGTGGTTGTTTACAGCTTACAATTTTGACATTAACTAGAAGCATAAATAATCAAATACGTATTTCATGAATACAGCATTGAGTATGCCCTTAACGTGATGTTGTGCTTTCTAGGGCTTGCACCAGGCCTGCCCTAACAATCTGTCAAAACAACTTTGGTAAAGATTTTGAATACAAAACCAGTGTGCAAAAAACAGTTGCATTTCTATGCACCAACAACAGGCAGGCTTAGAACCAAATAAAAAACACAAACACATTCACAATAGCCACACCAAAAATGCACTGGAAGTAGCCTAGGGAATTTTTATTCCACTTTGTATGTGAGAGCTATATATGAAATCCATGCACTAATTCTCTTCTAGAATAGTCAAAGGATAAATAGGTATTGATTTTTACTTATTTTCATTTTTATCTGTCCCTTTTCTTCACCTAGGTAGAGACCCTTTGAAAACAGTTACCTAGTCTTGCATATATATGCATATATAATATATGAGTCTCATATATATACACATATACACACACATATGAAACATTTCATATCTGTAGGATTCAGCTCACCTACATAGAACAGGACTGAGACTAGCAAGTAAGTTTCTGAACTAACAAAATAGCTTTGCTGAAGTCTGTTTGCTAAAGTTCATGACATTCATTGGTAGCAGTTTATTGATTCTTTTTTTAGGCCTAAATATAAATGACTGATTTCTGGACCAAAATAATTTAGAAGAGAAAAATTATAAAGGCTCTGGGCCTCAGCTTTTGCCTTCTATGTACCCTCTGGTGTTTGTCTTCCAGCACAAGGAGGACACAGCATTATGCCATCTCCCATCCTCACTTGGCTTCTACCTTCACTCCAGCCGGTTGTGTTGACCCTCTAAAACACATCTGCAGTCTCCATCCAGTCTGGACTCTGGAGCATTGATGCCACAGCCTTTACAGATCTGGCAGGAGTGATTCTGTGTTCTTATCTACCTTCTACTGCCCTCTCAAGAGAAAGAAACTGTCTTGTGGAGAGACAAGGAGGTTAACTAACTCAGACCCAATTCACTGACAATACCAGGCTGCCATTTCAACTCCACTTTGGCTACCTTTATTGTTACAATCCCTCCCCAAGTACCACAGAGCAGTGAGCACAGACCCATTTGCTTTGAAATTTCAAAAACTACCTAGAAATTTCTTCTCAGCTTCTCTCTCTGTTCCTGGGTCTTGACCCCAGCAGGATATTCATCAGATGCTATGTTTGTATACAGCTCTCTGGTTCACTTCTTTCTTCCTTTTCTCCTGTTCTTTCTCCTCTCCTTCTCTCCTTTTCTAGACTGGAAGAGCTTTACTCCTTACCATGGTAGTAAACTATTCTACGTCTTTCTTGCTCAATGGCTTATAGTAAAACTCTGAGGTTCTCCAGCTTCTATTTCTTAGTATTTAAAGGACAGCTTTAGGAATGTAGAAAATATATCTCCTTGCAAAGTCAGGCTCTTGCTAACAAAAAAATCTTGGCAAATGAAAGCCTTCACTTTCATGGCTATTGACTGGGAAACAAGCAAGCCTAGTCCCCCTGAAACAATACAGCTTCCTAAGTGGTAGCATAAGAAATTACTGGAAATGAAAAATACATATGATAATGTGTAAACATACAAGGAGGGACCCTCCCCAAAACCAGAATTTATTTATAAAAATGTTATATTTATTCTTGCATGACTAAACTTCAGTCACCTTCAAAGTACTCTTTGTTTGATGCACTACACCTATCAAGACCCTTTTCCCACTGCTCAAAACAGTTGTTTTTTTTGTTTTGTTTTGTTTTGTTTTTTGAGTTTAATTCTCACTCTGTTGTCCAGGCTGGAATGCAGAGTCACGCTCATGGCCACCACAGCCTCAACCTCCTTCCGCCTCAGCCTTCCAAGTAGCTGGAACTACAGGCACACACCACCATACCCGGCTAATTTTTTGATTTATTGTAGAGATGAGGTTAAGTTGCCAAGTTACCCAGGCTGGTCTCAAACCCAAGGACTCAGGCAATCCTCTCACCTTGGCCTCCCAAAGTGCAGGGTTTATGGACATGAGCCATCACGCCTGACTCACAACAATTTTCAAACGTGTCAATTTTGATGTATTTTAGTGCTTCTGCCATTTTTTGTTTCACCTTTTCAACACTGGCAAAATATTTCTCTTTGAGGAATTTTTTAATTTGGGGAAACACAAAAAAAATCACTTGGGGTGAGCTCAGGTAAATAGGAAGGGTAGAGCATGGGGGGCATGTTGTTTTTGGCCAAAACTGCTGAAAACTCAGCACAGTGTGGGCAGGTGTGCTTGTAAATCACCTGTCATGAAATGAGCAAATGCATTGAAACAATCTTCAAAACAAGTTCACTGAAGCTGAACACAGCCTCTCACAACAATACCGGCTGGTACACTGGTGCTGATGGATTCCTAGAACATTTACCTAGCATGGGAAGCCTGTACTACAAGGGGTCTGCTCTCCAGAAGATAATTCTGGTGTTTTGGGAGCCCCCCCCATATTGTCCAGCCACAGAATCAAATGTGTACCATTCAGTCCACAATTTCCTGATATTAACTTTATTATTGACAAGACCCTGTTGAGTAGTGGGAATGTGAAATGGCAAGGAGAGATGGACTTTAGAGAGAGGAATTTTTTTTGATTATATGAGACAATTCTAACTTTTTAAAACTAGCACTTAATACCCTAAAGTCTTAAGCACCTAATCTCAGAAGATAATGTTCTTGCAACTTTTCCATTTCTCTGGAGAAAAATGGGAAGGGAAATTAAATTCAAATACTTGAATAGTTATAGAGGAAATTTAAAGAATTATGTTGAGAAACCCTGTTTTACCAAAGTTCTGATGTTGACAGAACCTGAACAAAACACCAAAAGTCAGGCCACTGTGAATCACAGTGACCACATCTTCTCATTACATTCTAGCACCCTGACTTTATTACCCAGCTATTTTTTTTTGCTTATTAAATTTCTTTAACTTGTGGGTTGCCAATGACTCTTTGGCATAAAAAGCAAAATCAATTTCAGCCTTTTTTCTGGGTCATATGCTCTTCTGATGCTCTCAGGTTTGAATTACTGAAGGTATGATCATTTAACCCAAAGACTAGTCTTCCACACATGATTGACATTTACTCATTTTGCAAAAAAATGTAAATGCAGGAATTTGTTTTTCACGAGGCTAGTAGGTATAAGTTATAGACTGAATGGCATTGGGGTTGAAACTGAGTTTTGTTTTGTTTAGTTTTTATTTCATTATGTTTTAGCAAACAAAAGAACCTGACACAGCTAAGGGATAGCGTGAAGTTGAATTTATTTACCTTGGGAAGTGGAGATTGATGCACATTGAGTCGCTTGACCTGTGTTACTTTTAGCAGGACCCAGCTGGACTTTGGGATATTGACATAATGATCTATTACTTCTATACGTATATCAGGATGAAAAAGTTTCAATCCAATGGCAAAGAAAGGAAAATATTAGCTGGTAACTCATCTGTTCTGATGAGATCTTTATTAACCTATGCTATTTGCTTGCTGAGTCAGAAAGAGGTTTGGTGCGGAGCAGGAGAGGATTAAGAAACGCTTAATATTTTCATGTATCTGTCACACAGCACAATGTAGTAGAGATTTCCTTGTATAATGTTTGCTATTTTTAACTTTGAAGTTCCAATTATAAATCGGAATTTCTTTCCATAATATGACTTAGCTCTATATTTATCTCCTAGGTAAATAAACAAACAAAATGACTTCCCTGTTTGTCCATGTTTTTAGGAATAACTCAGAGCAAAATGCAGAGTTTTTCTCTTTATTCTTTTTCTTTTTAGAATTTTTATTTAACGGCTTTCTTTAGTAGCAAATCTGCTATTCTGGATTCATTTAAAAGGTTAAAAAATGAACAAATATTTAGTATACTAAAAAGAGCTTAAAACTCAGTAACTAAAAAAATGCTACAGTATCTTAATATTTTTCTAGTATTTCTTTTTTGTTGCTTTTTTTTGTTTTTTGTTTTTTGTGGGTTTTTTTGAGTTGGCGTCTCACTCTGTCGCCCAGACTGGAGTGTGGGTTCTGGCGATCCTTCCGCCTCAGCCTTCCAAAGAGCTGGAACTACAGGCGTGCGCCACCCCATCCGGCTAATTTTTGATTTATTGTAGAGATGAAGTCTTGCCAAGTTGCCCGGGTGGAACTCGAACCCGCGGGCTCAGGCAATCCACTCGCCTCAGCCTCTCAAAGTGCTGGGATTACAGGCTGAGCCACCGAACCCGACCTTTACTAATATTTCATCCAGCTATAAGGGATAGAGATAGGAGATAGTAGGGATATTTATTTATTTATATTTACAAGAAGTTGCTATATTCAGAATTTTTAAGTTTTGGGGGGTGGGGAGTGGTCAGGGTCTCACTCGGTCTCCCAGGCTGGAGTGCAGCGGCACAATCACAGCTCATTGCAGCCTAAACTTCCTGAACTCAGGTGATCCTCCCACCTCAGCTTCCCCAGTAGTTGAGACTGTGGGGATGGGCCACCATGCCAAACTAATTTTTTTGTTTTTTATAGTGACGAGTCCTCGCTATGTTGTCCAGGCTGGTCGTGAACACCTGGGCTCAAACGATCCTCCCGTCTCAGTCTCCCAAAGTGCTGGGATTACAGGTGTGAGCAACCATGCTCGGCCAGAATTTTTTAGCTTATTATTTTGGGGTCTTGATATCCTGTTGTCAGTGCTTTGATTCATTTACTAGATATAGAATAGCTAAATCATTTATTTGTATACATTGCTTTTTAAATTTTGGAATTTACTAAACCTATATTCACATTAACCTACATTTATTGATACTAATGAAACTTTTAGTAAACTGACAATGCTTTATAAGGTAAAAGCTTAGGGCTGTCACCAGAGGCTGTAAAACAAGTAACTTTCATTATGGTTACTAATAAAAGGAGAAAAAATCGTATCTTACATGTGCTCTTCATGTAGGTTTACCATCTTCTAGGTATGGTGAGGAATTTGAGCTCTTCATCTCTACTTTTTGTTAGTGAGAACTATCTGTAAATTCCCACACATCTGGGGAAGAATACATCCCACCCTCAATTTAATTTTTGTTATACTGAGAATAATTTTGGAAATTTGAGATCATCTTTCAAAAAATAATCTTTTTTCGAGTTAAAATGTTTATTTTAATCTTTTTATCTTTGGGCACATGTTATTTCCCTTTGCACTGGCTGGAATGCTAATGGCACTCACTTTGTACAGAAGCACCAAGGGCATTCACGTTGTCAGATTTAGTTCATGGCCAGACTGAGTCACCTCCACTGATGGTCAGGAAAATAAAAACAAATGAAAAATTATCATGTGAACCCAAGAACTGCAATAGATGGATTGTTCCTAATTAACATATTGTGAAATAAGTGACTGTTTTTGGCCCTAACACCAGACCTGTTGTCTGTTTTTGAAGATATTTTGGAAAATTTATCTAATTGTTTTGGCAACTTTATAGAAAAGGGGAAAGGATAAATACTTATGAAGATCTTAACCCTAGACAAGCATAAAGATTTTCATTTCCATGAAAAAATAAGGGGATGGGTGTGTGGGGGGGGTAGTTTCAAAAAATTTCTTTCAAATAGTGCAACTCTTTGCAAAGACAGTCCAGATTTCAATTGCTGTACACAACATCTGGGATCAATAACTAGCTGAAATTTACAGTAGGAAGAAAGGCATGGGAAGCCTTTATTAGTTTATAAAATTAGTTTATAAAATTGGAAAAGGAGAAAAACAGAGGGCATGGTGCCCAGGGGAACCTGGTGCCCTCTGGAAACCCTGAAGGAGAATATAAAAGTTAATTTATAATTGATAAATGCTGAGTTGGTACTGTTCATTTTTATCCCGATTCTCTGATTTGGTTATAATAGTTTCATGAGACTTGCCTTAATTTGTCATTAAAGTCAAGAAGATAAACTAGCAGCATTTTTTTCTTAATATCTTTTCATTTAAAAAATTATAATTAAGGGGAAGCAGAAAAGCTTTGTAGAGAACTGATAAAGTGGAAATAACAGAGTTTTATTAGTTTCCTGGATAATATAAACCACAGGAATACCAACTTTACAAGTACCATACGTACAATGATGAGATTATTCCTATAATGCCCTTCTAGTCCTAATACTGTGCAAGTGTAACGAATGGCTGGCCTGGGCACCCCCCACATCGCAGTAAACAAGAATATTCATTTTCTCATCTCCCACTGGGCAGGTGGCTACTGCGTCTGCCCTGGAAATTGGGGTAGGGGAGGGGTTTAAAGAGACTGCTGTTCCTAGTACACCTATGTTCCTTTGGGGCCAAGGGAACTGATGGAAGAAAAGCAAGATGTACTTGGACGGTCTGTACTGGGAGCTCTGAGCAGTGTGAATAGATCACCAGGTTGTGGCAGAGTTGGGGTATGGTGTGTAATGGCCTTTTCTGAGATCAGGGTTTCCTTCCTTCCTCCCTTCCTTCCTTCCTTCCTTCCTTCCTTCCTTCCTTCCTTCCTTCCTTCCTTCCTTCCTTCCGTCAGGGGTCTCACTCTGTCGCCCAGGCTGGCGTATATTGGCAGGGCCACAGCTCACTGCAGACTAGCGCTCCTGGACTCGGGCAGTTCTCCCACCTCAGCATCCCCTGCAGCTGAGACTATAGACACATACCACTAAGCCTGGTTAATTTTTTTTGTTGTTGTTTTGTGAAGACAAGGTCTTGCTATGTTACTCAGGCTGGTCTCAAACTCCTGGGTTCAAGCAATGTTCTCACCTTGGCCTCCCAAAGTGCTGGGATTGCAGGCATGAGCCACTGTGCCCAGCCACAAGAGTTTTCTAGAAGACCAGGATGAAAATCATAGTATTGGAGAAGAGTTAGCTCATACCATTCTCTCTCCACATTGACCAAGACCTCTCCACCTCTCCCATGCTGTAAATCCCTCCCATCCCCTAATTTTCACTGCATGTGGAATTATTATTTTAGCTGCTTAATCAATTAAGTAGGCTATTATGAGGTAGTTTAAGAATCCAGCCATTGATTAAAAAAAAAACAATTAAATTTATTGTAAGACAGTCACCATGGTTTGTAGTCAATGGACAGTCTTACCTTAAGATTTTAATACTCAGCTCTCAAACAGTATGCAACAAAATTAATAACTTATGATAGCTGCTGTGAATATCAGTAAAACCTAAGACTTTATTTAGTAATAAGTGTTGTTGTACAAAATTATTAGGAGGGCTTAATGCCCACCATGAAATAAAACAAACATATAACTTTACCAAGATTTCTTTATAAGATTTCTTTATAAGTTACTAAAAATTGCAGCGATGCTAGAAGGGTCAAAAGCTATCTTTCTAACACACATGTACAAATTCTTTGTTCAAGAAAGTAACATCTAAATAGGTCATGCTATGTAATGAAAATTGGGCTAAATGTTATTTTTTTTCATTTTCTGAAATAAATGAAATTTTACATGCTATGTTGAGTATGCATCTCAAGGATACCTATGGTACTGGTGTTAACTTTATGCTTTATATTAAAGAAATTGAATCTAAACTCAGTATATCATGTCCACTCAAAAATAGCCTATTGCAGTTTGTAATTGCCATTAAAATAATCCAGCTATATCTGAATAACCCTATGAGAAAATATCATAATTAGAAATGGCTAAGATTGCAGACAAGAATTATCAATGGATGCTGAAAGAACAGTATATTTGTGTAGCCTCAAAGTATCTCCCTACAAGATGCTTGTTAATTGCAAAGGAAAAAAATAGCAACTGTGCTGTAATCCCAGCACTGTGGGAGGCCAAGTGGATAGATAGCTTGAGCCTGGGAGTTCGAGACCAGCCTGGGCCACATAGCAAAACCTCATCTCTACACACACACACACACATACACACACACACACAGACACACACACACACACACACACACACACACACACAATTTAAAATTATCTGGACATGGTGGTGTGCGCCTGTACCGTAGTCCAAGCTACTCAGGATGCTGAGGTGGAAGGATCACCTGAACCCAGGAGGTCGAAAGTGCCATGAGCTATGATCATCGTGATCATGCCACTGCAAACCAGCATGGATAACAGAGTAAGACCATGACTCAAAACAAAAAAAAAGAAAAAAGCAACTGTGTGGTGGAAAAACCTGGCAGACACCACCTTAAACAAGTGATTGAGGTTAATATTACCAGTAATGAAATCTATCACCACCATATTCCTCCTGTTGTGATATACCAAATAGGGCACATCATCCCTTCTGTGGTATTCCTGGCAACGATGCATATTCTATGTTCAATCTTGAGGAATCAGGCAAACCTAAATTTAGAGTTATTCTGCGAAATAACTGGTCAATATTCTTAAAAGCAGCCAAGGTCGTGAAAGACAAATAAAGACGAGGAGACTGTCCAGTATGAGAGAAAATGAAGAAAATATAATAACTAAGTACGATGTGGAACGGACAGGAAAAGGATGACATTGGGTGGACAGTTGGTGAAATGTGCATATGATCTGTACAACAATTAATAGTATAAGCTGTGGGTTGAATGTTTTTATCCCCTCCAAAATTTATGTTCACCTTCAAAATTCAGGTGTTACCCATGTCATGGTGTTCAGAAGTGGGGCCCTTAAGGGGTGATCAGGCCCTCCTGCTTCGTTGATAATAAAATTAAGGTCCCATTAAAAGAGACTTCATGTGTGTTTGGGTCGTTTGCCCTTCCTCCTTCCACCACGTGAAGACAAAGCAAGAAGGCTCTCACCAAATGCCAGAGCCTTGATCTTGGCCTTCCTAGCTATCAGAACTGTGAGAAATACATTTCTGTTCTTTGTAAGTTACCCAGCCTGTGATACTCTGTTATAGCAGCCCTATATGGACTACAGCAGTTACTTCCTGGTGTTAATAACTATAAGGATTTATTTGAGATCTTAATGTTTGCTAAAGCTCACTTAAGAGACTATCAACTCTTTATACTCTTTCTGTGACTTTCTGTCTTGTTTTTTCTTTTTTAATAGAGGCAGGGTCTTGCTCTGTTCCCCAGGCTAGAGTACAGTGTGATCATAGCTCACTGCAGCCTGGAACTCCTGGGCTCAAGTGATCCTCTCGACCCAACCCTTCTGAGTAGCTAGAGCTAAAGGCACATGCCAACACACCCGACTATTTTTTTTTTAATTCTTTGTAGAGATGGAGTTTTGATATGTTGCCCAGGTTGGTCTTGTCTTGAACCTTGAACTCCTGGTCTCAAGCAATTCTCCCACCTCAGCACACCTGCCATGTCCCATCCTCTCCCCACCCAGTAGCTGGGATTACAGGCATGAGCCACCACATCTGGCTTTTTTTTTTTGCTACCTTCTTATAAATCTGAAATTATTTAAAATTAAAAGTTAAAAAAAGGCAATTGACACTTTTTCCCACACAAGAATAATAGAACTGTAAGTCTGTCCATTTTGTGTGTGCATTTAAAAATCACTGGAGATACAAAACACAGAACAGAAGAAAGAAGAGCTAGACCAGAAGTAGCCCTCAGCAGAAGTGAGAGCCATGATTAGGGAGTGCCTTCTGGTAGGAGGTAGCATGTGTGGGTTGGGTCCCCGTCTTCCAATTCACTTTTATGATATATACTGGACAATTAATAGATCCTCATTTCCAAGAGTTCTGCTAGATATTGTTGTCCCTGCCCCGAAGATGTGTTTAGTCTTGTTGGGGTAGTGAGATTCCTAAAGATGGTAGAAATTGATAACATTGATTTAAAAAAACCTAACAAAATGGATTAAATGGAAGTAAAAGAAGTGCTAAGTCAAGTGATAAAGTGACAGAATCCAAGCAACAGACGAGTTCTCCCTCTATACACTCTGAGCTGTGTTTTGTGGGAACCAAAAAAAATAGGAAACTTGTTCTTATGAGTTATGAACTCGATGAAGCAGGTGTAGAGTGTTATCTTCGCCATCGTATTTCCAATGCCTAACACAATCCCGGCACATGGAAGGTGACCATTAAATATTGGTTGAATAATGAGTCAACTGCACACGTTGGTGATTTCATTCCATTATATATTCAGGGGACACCAGGTGTCATGCGTTGTACTGGGTGTTGGGAACATCAAAGAACTCCAAACTTAGAGGCAGCGAATGTCCTAAGTGTTGAAGGAGCGTAAATGGGAGTGGTGCAGTGGAGTTGGCAATGGGCTAGGCTCTTGGGGAGGATGCTTGAGTTGTTTTGAAGAACACCTGGTGAGCCAAAGCAGTGGGAGGCCCAAATGCCAGGTGGAGGAAGAGCCTTTGCCAAGGCCTAGGTAAGAAGTTCAGTTGAACGGAGCTTGTAAAGGATGAGTTTGGAGCAGGATGTAGGAGCTAGAGCTTGAAAGAACTTTGGGCTTTGTTCCTCCATTTCTTCATGGAACTGTCCACTGGCTCCCCATTTCCTTGAGAAATTGTTTTTGACTAGTTATCAGTGACCCAAACCAGTAAAAATTAGTGTTTGTCCCAAATTGGAAATTGGCTTAGTCATCAGAACAGAAAGTAAAGAAATAGTAGGAACTTAGTTTGGTCTTTTCAGATAGGAGCGTTTTAAGATTTGTAGGTAATAGTCGAGCAGTCTTCTTGAATCAAAATTCAAACTGGAAAAAGAAATGCCTATGAAGAAAAAGTCAGAAAAACAAATGCTTAGCTGTGTGAGGAAGATGAACGACTAGAGCTCATACAGGACTGAATATTGTGCTGGAGAGAATGATGGAAGAGGCTATAAAAATAAGCTGGGCACTCTCCATGTTGGACTGGCCTGCTGCGTCAATCTGGTGTAGGGTGGAGATGGCAGAGATGTGTTTGCCCAGATATACTACTTCTAGGTGCTTTTTGTTTTGTGACTTTGAGTAATTAGTATTTTGTCAAACAAAAAGGAACAGAAGGATATAACAGACTATTTTTTCCCTCTTCCCTTATGGCAAAAAATCTAAAACAAACAAAAAGTCAGGGCACTTAATCTTGTATTTCAAGAATTTTCTTAAATAATATTATTTAGGCCAGTCATGGTGACTCAAGTCTGTAATCCCAGCACTTTGGGAGGTCAAGGCGAGAGGATTGCCTGAGACCAGGTGTTCAAGACCAGCCTGGACAACTTGGCAAGACCTTGTCTCTACAATAAATAAAAAAATTAGCCGGGCTTGGTGGCATGTGCCTGTTGTCCTAGCTACCTGGGAGGCTGAGGTGCAAGGATCACCTGAGCCCAGCAGGTCAAGGTTGTGTTGGCCATGAGCATGGCACTGCTCTCCAGCCTGGATGGCAGAGTGAGACTCCGACTCAAAAAAAAAAAAAAAAAAAAAAGTATTATTTGAATATTAACTATCTCATATTGAAGAAACAAACACAGTTTTTGTTTGTTTTCACTAAATTCTGGTGGTAGCTTTAATACATTTGATTGGACAATGGTATTTTGCTTATTAATAAAAAATGTTCACTTGGATTGAGGAAAAAGCAATTACTATTTTCTGTACCTTCATTCTACTTTGTGACATGACGGCTAGCTTGTAATTTTGTCCTGCTTGGTGCTGTCTGTTGCTCCTTGAACAAGTAATTCTATTGTGTAGAGGGAATTTTAAAAGCTGCATCTCCTTCCTTTCTTATCTCCGCTTTCGTGTTTTGGGGAAATCCCTCTTAACTCTATTACTTTTCTTATCAGTCTCACTGCCAAAGATTTTTTTTTTCTGTTTTATCAGAAAAAGCAGTAGTTTCAGCTTTTTTCCCCCTCTCTTGGATTGCTTAAGCCTGAATCTAAGTTTAACTTAATAATGATTTCCAAGAAGTTGTTATAACAAAACAGAGAAAGGGTTTTTGATTTACTATTGTGAATGGAAGTCTTATTTTGGCTTTTGAATCTGACAAATTCAGATCTAGCCTTCAAATTTCCAGTTGACAATTATGATGAAACAAAAATATACTGTTTTTTGTCTGTAGGCTTACAAATCCAGTTCTCACACACGGGCTGGATCCCCAGGACATCTCTGTGAGGGAGGCCAGGCAGGGGGTGTCATCCCGGGCTTGCAAATGAGAGGATCAAGGGCCACATGGTTCATAACTGGTGGGTGAAATCCCAGGCCTCCATCTGTTTACCATCTCTCCCTTCCTAAGTGCTAGAAGGCTTTTGAGATAATTGTTTAGACATTCTCTCTTCCAGAAGATTCCTCTTGACTGGCAGTTGGCCAAAACCATAACCTTTTCTATCATAGTAAATTGTTTTTTGAAATACTGATAGGTGGATGCAATAATTAGCTTAAAGTTTTATTTTTATTTTTTTATTTTTTGACCTTCAGTTCTTCTGGTAACCACTTAAGAATGTGTGCTGGCATTTGTGACATAAAAGCCAACATATGGAAGATGTTTAGGACCCTTGGGGAATCAACCTGGTTCACTTACTGCCACAGTGATAACGTCTTTAAATACATTTTACTATAGAAAAAATCTTTCTTGATATCGTTAATTATTTTCTTTGTCTCTTTCTCCTCTTTTTATCTATTTCTAAAATGGATATTGAAGTGTCTGTATCATAGAAGATTAGAAGACAAGAAAGAATTTATCAAAGGCCTTAAGACAAAATAGCAATGCAATATGTTATTTTCCTTCTCCCTTAAAGAGGACTTGGAAGAAATCAGGCTAGAAGTAAATTCTGAATGGGGAACACTTGAAAGTTTGTAAGAGGCTGAGCCTCCCAGGAAGCAGACCGTAAGATGAGATCAGCTTGCCAGGAAGTTCTTTTGGGGTACACTGCTGTGCAAGGAAGAGGAAGGAAACAAGCAAGACTTGGCATGGCTTTCTGATCGTGTTGACCCTAGTATTCCCCAAGTTTGATTTGATCATGAAAACATGTATATATTATATAGCTTTTTTTTTTTTTTTTTTTTGGAGTAAGAGTCTCACACTGTTGCCCAGGCTGAAGTGCAGTGCTATGCTCACAGCCACCACTGGGCTCAGGTGATCCTTCAGGTGATCCTTCAGCTTCAGCCTTACCAGTAGCTGGAACCATAGGCATGTGCCACCATGCCTGGCTGATTGTTTTGATTTATTGTAGATACTAGTTCTTGCCAAGTTGCCCAGGCTGGTCTCGAACCCCTGAGCTCAGGCAATCCTCTCACCTCGGCCTTCCAAAGTGCTGGGATTACAGGCGTGAGCCACTGCACCCGGCTTGCATCTGAGTTTTCAAAGTCACCTAGGCCAGAAGGGAATCGTGTGACATGTCTCAACGGCTGATCATAAGAATGGGATCCTGCTATTTAGTGTGTATACACCTGGGCCTCTCTGGTGAGCCCACAAGCCATGTGAGGCCTGTGGGCTCCATTCATTACCAGGCAGATCCCAACCACGTGGCAAGTCCAGAACACGTTCAGGAGATACCATCTTGTTTCTTCCTCCCACATTTCCGTTTATCTTTTTTTTTCCTCAGTCTCTCTGGACCACCTGCCCCCATAGTCTTGATGGCACACTGATAACCACCTGGAAGTTCCTTGAAGTTAGTAACAAACACCTTGCTCCTAACTTCATCTTGTAATGGGAAATGACGGAAGGGGATAAAGTGACAGTATCTATAGAAATGTCCAAGTGACTTCTGTTTCATCTTCTCTTAAGTCCTGTCCCAGACAGCTATAAAAAAAGGGAGTACCCTGGAATAGAATATGAATTTGGTTTTCCCCACCGTAATTTATCTTTCCCTATAGGGGCATTTTGTATACATGTGGAAGAGGTGACCCCTTTTCCTCTTCCGCCACACTTTTCCATCTTATGAAATAAGGTACCTGTAAAGAATATAGTTCTTCTCAATCCTCTTTCTCTTTTCTCTGTTTCTTTCAAATCTTATCAAATTCTTCAGAAATTTTACCTTTCTCCCTTTTCCTTTTGTGAGTCCCCCAAATGATCCTCATAAAACCTGGTAAACCTTAATGTAGATAGTTCCATGACATGCCAGAGCCAAAGGTGAAATGGACGTAGCTGTAGGAAGGAAGAAGTTTTAAGTGTCCTCTGAGGTACATGGAATTCCTTTAGAAGACCTACAAATCAGTGCCTGCTCCATCACTGCCTTCTAATGGTCATTGCTGTGCTGTTGAGCACCAAAGTGCAAGATTTTACAACTATCTCATATAACATATTTAATTCCTGGTGCCGTCATAGCTTGTCTTTGTTGCAAAAAAGAAAAAGCAGTTTCATTTTTATATTAAATAGGATTCTGTGGAATAAACTCAGAGCTTGAGAAGCTGTGAGGTATTGTCCAGTCATAGGCTGTTTCTCCCTATACCTGGCTTCTTTCCCCTCTCCCTCAGGGAGTGGCCTCTGGTCAAGGCTGGTCTCCAAAGGATAAGCATATCCAAGTAATGAGTCATGGGGTGCAGGTGACCAAGCAAAGCTGAAAGCAATGTAGTCGGCACTTTTTTTTTTTTTTTTTGAATTGGAGTCTCACTCGGTCGCCCAAACTGGAGTGCAGTAGCCACTCCCGGGCACCGCAGCCTCGACCTGCTGGGCTCCGGCGATCCTTCCTCCTCAGCCTTCCAAGTAGCTGGAACTACAGGCGTGCACTACCACACTCGGCTAATTTTTGATTTATGTAGAGACGAGGTCTTGCCAAGTTGCCCGGGTGGGTCTCAAACCCACGGGCTCAGGCAATCTACTCACCTCGGCCTCCCAAAGTGCTGGGATTACAGACTGAGCTACCAAACCCAGCCTAGTCGTCACTCTTAATCAATGTAATTGTACACACCAGATGGGAATTTGAATGATTAACCTGATTGCCTTGATTAGAAAACTGCTCGCTGTAACTGCACCGAGGTGTGAATTTTTTACCTATCTGCCATCATCAGTGCCTCCCGTAAGTTTTAATAAACCAGTGTCTCTCTCTGCTGGAATTCCGGGGGACTTCTTTGGAATAGGTAAACATTACACGCAAGCTCTCTTTAGATTTGGGGTTACCGCGTTGCAGAAGGGTAACTCCGTGTTCTGTGCTGTGAGCAGTCAGCTCCTAAGTGACCTTCTAGACCACAGCCTGTTCATGAGTTGGAGATTTTTTTTTCAGAAAGATGAGGCCAAAATTCTGACTTTGAGACATGAGTTTTCCTTCCTTTGTGTCACAAGGTACTGGGCCTTTTCATCATTCTTTCCTGCAATAGGATCCATTCGTCTTAGATTTGTCAGCCTGGAAAGGGCAAGGGTAGTGTTTACTGGGCTGGAATTGGAAGGTGGTGAGTAGAATCGTTGTAAATGTTATTTTTACAATGAGGAGGAAGAATATATTATTGTCTGCAATTTAGGGCTAATATATGTTTGACATATAATATGTTTTAATAGGTTGTTTTGGTTTTAAGTTTTAAAAGTCACAGACCTCTGTGATGGAATTTAAAAGTTTTAAAATATACATTGGCTCTTTGCATGAACAAATAGCATCACTGACACTATGAAATGAGCCTCTATTTCTCAGCACCTTTTGCTTTCTTTTCACCTTCCTTATGGAAAATTAAAATTTATATTTTCTCACAGTTCTTTGATTTTTAATAAACTGTCAATAGCTACTAACCTGATACATAAAATTAACAACACTGTTAGTGATAATGGGTAACTGGTTAGGACATCTTTTTCAAAATGGTTATGTCATTCATTTAGTTCCTTCAGCTGCCTTCTTTTTTAAGGACTTGACTATAAACTAGGTTTATCTACATGTTTATTAATCCAAATAAATGTTTACATAGCAGAAAATGAGCAAAGATGAACACGATATCATACAATAGATTTTATGTGCTATTTAAAATTGTACTGTCAGGGCCCTTGTGATTAAAACAACAGTTCTGGACGTACTAGTCCCAGTTCTACCAAGGGGTTCATTCTCTGTCTTTTCTGTAGTTCAACGAATAAGAAACTGTTCAATTCATAAGAAAACAAACAAGAGAAGCAAATCAAGGAATCAAGACAGTGTGACACCATGTTTAGTAAACCTCATTATTTTGGAAATAATGGAAGTGTACAATGGGTAAGATTTTGTGTAAAGAGGTAGCTACTTTACAATAACTGGTGATAAAATCAATTTTCAACTATAGACTTGATTCATGCAAAAACACTTGGAGAAACTTAAAGGGATTTAGCTGAAAAGTTGTTTCCAAATGGAATCTAAATGTAGCATATGCTTTAAGTGCATTTGATGGAAATACAAATTGAGACTTCATTAATGCATGTGTTGACTTTGGATCTTCGCTAAAGTAGTTTTCCTTAGTTTATTATACTGTATATCATACTACTGATAAACGTGAATCAGCCATGTTTTCAAATCGTTGCTCTTTTGACCAGGACTGCCATTCTCTTTTACCTTTCTCTTTCACCACCAGAAGCTTAAACATTTTCTCTGAGCATAGCATTAGTCAGTCTATTTCGTAGTACACAGCAAGGTGGAGTTATTTGTATAACTAAAGACTGAGTGTGGCTTGCCATCTTAGAGGATAAAGATCAAAGTCATGCCTTGATCTACCTCCTGAAAAGTGTTCTTCTCCAACATGATCTGCAGTTTAGTACTTACTGCTTAGATATTTTTAGTTATGAGAAGTGTTCCTGATGTTATCTGAATCCACTAAAACCTGGGTACCATTCCTCAGTCACTTCATTCATTCATTCCATATATTCATTCATACTCTGTCCATATACTCAGACACATCTGCTTGCTCTTGAAAGATGAATGAGAAATATTTTGTTAGGTCTGCTATCCAGTGCCATGTGAAAGATGCAAAGGACTGCACAGAAGTTAAATTCGAAAATATAGTTTTCTAATAAAGTAAAGTAGAGAGAAGAGATTCACCTCCCCAAGGTAGGGGAGGGGGCTAAAGCTTAGGAAAGCAGTGGTGGACTTAGCTCAAAGAGCCACATGGCCAGACCAGAGCTTAGCAAAGCAATGGTCAATGGCTGCTTGAGATTGAATGTTTTTAAACCTTCCCTTTGATGGGGGCAGGTCATCATGAAGGGGCAGGTGAGAACAGGTACTGAAATCAGGTGACGGACAGCAGGTGGATGGTTGGGTTTGTCACATGACTGCTGCTGTCATGGTGATGGGGTGTGGGCCATGAAGGCCACAAAGGACTGATTAGGTTAACTTGTTTCTTATGGGTTGGGGCAAATACTTGGAATAGAAAAGCTAATTAATACAAAATAAGCTGGGGAGAGTTGTTAAACAATTATTACTTGCTATCTCTGAGGAACCAGTTCTGTCCTTAATTAGAGGGCAAGCTAGGTAATGTTAGAATATGACAGAACTAGGCAGTGTCAAAATGCCTTCACTTTAGCTGTGTTGACTCCATCTTATGTCCTTTCATATTTTATCTTCTCAAGTAGAAAGACACAGATAAAATACTATCACATGATACCTTGCTCTGAGGTATGGTGAAAGTACCCTGAGAGTACAGTTGAGGAAATAATTGACTCCATGTGAATCCAAGGATGGAGAAAGGAAAGGAGTGGCATCAGGAAATCTTCTAAAACTCCTAACCTTGGAGCCAAGCCTTAAATCAAGGCTGTTGAACAGTTTTTGTAGAAGGAGTGGGGAAGGCAACCCTCCAAAAGAGAATAATATATGTGCAGGCGTTGAAGTCTGAAAGAAAGCGTTGATGTGAATTTGGGTATGACTGAGTCGAGTGTGTGGAGAGGTGGGCGTTGTATGAGCCTGGAAAGGCAGAAGAACAGCAGTTGATAAGGGCTTTTCATGAGATGCTAGTGTGGGCTTGCTCTTCTACTTCATCAGATGGCCAGTTGCAGGTGGGGACAGATGACCATTTGATCACAGGCAGTGACTAAACAGACTAGGCTAGCTTGGGAACAGAGTTCTTCAGTAATTACTATGTTGTGTCACTGCTGAACTAAAAGGCCTCTCCAGGCTAGTGGGGCCTTTCAGTTCACCTTGTTTAGTTCTTTTGTTTTATGGAGGGACCTTCTGAAGACCAGTGAGATTCAGAACTTTTTTTATTTTTTAAAAAAGGGTTTACTCTGGAGCCCAGACTGGAGTGCAGTGTCATAATCATGGCTCACTGCAGCCTTGAATTCCTGGGTTCAGTCAATTCTTCTGCCTCAGCCTCCCAAATCACGGAGACGACTGGCTAATTTTTAAATTTTTTGTGGAAGTGAGGTTTCACTATATTGCCTAGGTTGGTCTCGAACTCCTGGGCTCAAGCAATCCTCCTGCTCTGGCCTCCCAAAATGCTGGGATTACAGGCATGAATTACCGTGCTTGGCTGAGATTGAGAATTTCCTAGTTTATCTTTAATAGTTATTACATAGCTGAAGAGTAAAATCAGAATTTATCCACATAGATTACTTGGGCAAGATATGAGATAATACATGATTATGACCCAAACTCTCATCCCGTTTTTAAACAGCCCCTATAAAAGAATGAGTTTTCAACCGGGCTCGGTGGCTCAGCCTGTAATCCCACGCCTTTGGGAGGCTGAGGTGAGTGGATTGCCTGAGCCCGCGGGTTCGAGATCCACCTGGGCAGCGAGACCTCATCTCTACAATAAATCAAAAAATCAGCCGGGCGTGATAGTGCATGCTTGTAATTCCGGCTACTCAGAAGGCTGAGATGGAAGGATCGCCGGAGCCCAACAGGCGAGGTTGTGGTGGTCGGGAGCGGCCACTGCACTCTAGTCTGGGCGACAAAGTGAGACTCCAACTCAAAAAAAAAAAAAAAAGACTGAGTTTTCATATGTAATACGGTTTGGTTCTTAGAATTTTGAGCACCTCTTAAAATAGTGTTCCTGATAATAAAGGGACCTGACTATTTAAGACCAGAACATTTATCAGTAATAACCATGCCATGCCTTCATTTCCTCACAAAGTCATTATTTACAATGAGATGATAGAGTTGGTATCTTTACTGAGGTCACACAGGTAATAAGTGATAAGATCAGGGTTCAAATTCACAAATCACAGTGCCAAACTTGATGTTATTTTCATGCACTTCAGCATCTCCAGATGACACCAACATTTAAGAGGAGGGCTAAGAAAGAAGATCTGGAGAAGATGGCTAGAGATATGAGAGAAGTAGTAGAAGATTAAGAGAGGATAGACTCCTGGCAATATGTGTCCCTTCCAGTAAGGGGACTGGAGCCCTTAGTAGAGTAGTTTTAGAACACAGTGAAGGCTGAATTCTATGAGCTGAGGCATGAAGGGAAGATGAAGACATGAAATCCATGTATGGCACTGCTGTATTCAAGATGGTGATAAAGGGAGGGAAAGGCGAGGGCACCAGCAGTCGAGGAGGCAGCTCTGGGTATAGGAAAACTTTTACGAGTGGTGAGAGAGCTGTATACAGAACTGTGTTGGGAAGTTCGCCCCAGGACCTCTAAGAGAGGCATCAGTAGGGCACAGTGTTGAACCACCTGGGTGGTGAGATGAAGGTAACTCTACAAGTGGAGCAAAGCAATTCTGGGAACAAGTTTGTTTTGAAGTCTTTGAAATTGTCATCAATCTACTACCTGTTCAGTAGTTGATCCCTTGTAAGAAAAGGTCTCTGAAAGTTTTATGAAGTAATCTGTCAAAATACACAAACCCTTGATTATGTTTCGAGCAAATATCTTCTTGCACATCAGTATGAGACCATATGGTATTTATGGTTATAGTTAGAAAATGACATTATATATTAGTGCTTGTCTAAAATGGTCTTAATTGGTCTCTATGTAGTTATTTTCATCCATCTCACGTACTTTGGGTTGTGTTTTCTGTCCTGTGTTTTGATCTCTACTGTTAACTTTGTTTTGAGATCATAAAAGGGCTTGAGACTTTTCTAAAAGCCCATTACTTATTGGCATGTTTTGACTTTTTGACAGATTTATGTGTTGCTTCAGTCTTTTAAAATACATTCGCAACAGTAGCAATAAGGTATTTTTGGGATTTGGGGTTATATCTAAATCTCACTTTCTGAAACAAAGCGATAAGTTTCACTTCTAAAATTCTGGCCTTTTAAGAATCATTTTATTTTGATGTGAATTGTACTAGTTGATTTCAGTGTACCTAGTTTTCATAGGAGATGTCTCTTTTTTTGTGTTGAGATGCATTTTCTTTATTTCTCCGTTCTTTTTTCTGATTCAAGCATTTCAATCCAGGGGAGAATGACTGAGCTCCTTTCTCTCTATAATTCCTGGGGGTGCCCAGGGATGACTAAACTATGCATACTTTATAGGTATTATCTCCTAGTCCTGCTCCACCCTGCAAAATGTTTCACAAACATCTAAATATGTTATTAACTACCATGGCCAGGCATCTGAATAAGGAAGTGAATAGAGCAATGATTAAGAGGGACACTGTCCCTCACGGAACTCTCAGGCAATACTTTTGTTGCTGTTGTTATTTTGCAATTTAATTTTACTTGGGGACTACCCAGTCTTGTTTCTTTATATATATGTATATATATTATATATATTTTTTAAAGATGTGGGGTACAATTCAGGATTAGGTATGTAAGTGGATGTCGTACAGATAAAGTTGGGGCCACCCTTTGGTCTCCCCTTTGCCTGGTTTGAGATCAGGTACCTTATTGATGTTACATGCCCTCTACCTCCCACCCCAGCTGTATCCTGCTACTGCCAATACCTAAGTTTACATGTGGTATTAGGTGATAGTTTTGATATTTTGGATACTATTTTAGTAAATTCCACATTGTTTAAATGCATTTTTATAATACTGTTTAACCAAGAAGTTGGCAAAGTATCTAAACTTAATGATTTTCTTCAAATATACATATAATTAAAATATGACAGAAGTTTCTAGCTATTAAAGTGTACTTCTTATCCACATTCATTTTTCACCATGAGAAACATTTAGTAGTAGGCAGGAGTACTGGCTGTAATGAACAGGTTTGACTTCATATATTCTACATAATTTCTTACAGTTATCGCCAGTTTCCGAGGAACCGTCCCATATGGCCTGTCATTGGAAATTGGAGATACAGTTCAGATCCTGGAGAAATGTGATGGTAAGTAGCCTATGGTGATTGACTGAGGTTGTATGAACAATCTCCTCAACATAGGACTATTCATAATGTTTACAAATTCTGTCCATACCTCTCTTAATCTCTGGAACTTTTCCAGTAGTCACAGCAATCCATTTTTGACAAAACTGTATTTTCTGCATTTTTAATGTCTGGCTACTGGAAAAGAATCATTTGGTATTTTTAAGATGATTGTAATATTATTTCCTTATAGTCACTAGATACCAACAAAGTAAGCAACGGCAACTGCTATCTGTGGAAGTTATGACTCTGTGCCCAACTAGAAGGCTGTTCTCAGAATCCTGAGGGCTTAATAGAACCTTCCAGGATGGGAAGAAACAAAAGTCCAGAGGTGAAATGGCTTAACCGTGGTTGGGTAACTGATGCCTGTGGGAGGGCTCCAGCCTGGTCCATCTCAACTCTAGGCCTGCAGTCTTTATTGCCCACAATTCATGGTGGAATATATTGTATGACCTTGTATAATTATTAGGAATTTATACAGCAGGTAACTCATTAAAAGTACCTAATAATTCTCAAATGTTTCCATTCCCGTTCCATGCAACATCCTTAAACTCTAGTTCTTAAAAAGATTTCAGTTGAAAGGTCTACTCTTTTTCTGTTTGTTTGTTCACAAAATGACTACTTTTTAAAGCCCTGTCAGTATATCTAAAAATATCCATTTTCCTTTTAAAGGTTTTCCTTACTGGAAATTTATAATCTGATAACATTCTATCATATCATGGCTTATTATAGATTAAATTATGTTCCCCCAAACAGAATTCCTATGTTTAGTTAGAGCCTGGAGTTAAATGGAGACTATACATAGATGTTTATTCTGTCCACTGTGATTGATACCTTTAAACATATAATGAGAGTTCCTGTGTAATTACCAAATGGATTCTATTTCTACTTTGTATACAGATAAATATAAAAGTTATTTTGAATAGGTACATGAAAATGAACTCCATATCTAACAGAAGGTATTTTGTAATCTAAAACCTTTTATGAATAGCATACTTGGACAGAGACTTCTATGACATTTCTGCAATTCCCTAAGTTTTTTGTTGGAATAATTTTTTATGAACAGATATATTTCTTGGTTCAGTCTTTATGGGGTCTAATAAACCCAAAGATACTGGGATTCTGATTTTCAATTATTTCTGCTCTCTTCAGACTAATTTTTAAGCTGTTAGGAATGATATTTTATACTATATTAGTTGAAGAAAATATATTATAAGGAACAAAATTGTTTAAATATAAAGCTCAATTTTTTTGCCTGGAAAATTCAATTAGTCAAAAAATCCATTAGATAGAATATTTATTACATAGCAAAATATTTTTTTACCAATAAGTAAAACGATTTCTACATTTGAAAAAAAATAACCTGAAAATAATACTTTTTAAAATGCTATAGGCTAATCATATATATTCATAGGTGTGTGTATATATGTCTCCCTTGTATTGATATAAAACTATGAAAATACCTGTTCCCCCATGAAAATAATGCTGTAAAGTTGATTTAGAGTTGCTTGGAGCTTGAGTCCAGTAGTACCTCCATTATGGGCAGCAGGAGACACGATCCAAGAACCTCAGTCGGTACCTGCAACCTCAGATAGTACCAAGCCCTATATAGCTTATGCTTTTTCCCATACATACACTTACAATAAAGTTTAGTATACAAATTAGGCACAGTAAGAGATTAACAGCAATAACAAAATAGAACAATAATAATAATACTCTGTTCATAATTTCATGAATAGATTTGTCCCTACCTAGACCTTAGCAACTTCAACATGCAATTTTTTTTCTTTCGTTAAGTTGATAACTTTCACCTTTTTACCTAGAGCAGGGGTCCTCAACCTCCAGGCTATGGATCAGTACCAGTCCATGGCTGTTAGGATCCAGGCCGCACAGCAGGAGGTGAGCAGTGGGCCAGTGAGCAAAGCTTCATCTGTATTTACAGTCACTCCCCATCTCTAGCATTACTGCTTGAGCTACACCTTCTGTTAAATCAGTGGTGGTATTAGATCCTCAAAGGAGCACAAACTCTATCGTGAACTGCACTTGTGAGGGATATAGGTTGTGCACTCTTAATGCCTGACTAGCTGAAGTGGAGCTGAGGTGGTGATGCTAATGCTGAGAAGCAGCTGCAAATCCAGATTAACATTAGGAGTGAGGTTTGACTGCACAGAGACCATGATAAATCAATTGTTTGCAGACTGATATCAAAGCCCCATCAGTGAGTGGCAAGTTAATTGATATACTTCAGTTGTACAGCCGCAACTGATAGCAGGCTTTAAGTCAGAATCTAGCACTTATTTTAGTCTGCATGTGACCTGCCCATTATTTTATTTATCACTTCTCTCTGCACCTCTTTTTTTAAATGGTAAATTATATAATTATTTCATTCCTAATACCATGTGGTAACAATAGAAATAAAGTGCACAATTAATGTTATGTTCTTGAATCATCCCAAAACCATCTCCCCAACCCCTGATCTGTGGGAAAATTGTCTTCCATGAATCTGATCCCTGATGCCAAAAAGGTTGGGGACTGCTCACTTGGAGGAAACACCTATGGCTTCTCTTGGGCACATTAGAATTGCCAGCATCATCACTCTCACACATTGGGACCATGACGAATTAAGTAAGGATGACCTGAGCACAAGCAATGCAGTATTGTGACAGTCGATCCGATAACCAAGAGGGCTACTAAGTGACTACTGGGCAGGAAGCATGAACAGTGTGGATGGATGGTGTGAGATTTCATCACACTATTCAGAACAGAGTGCCATTTAAACCTCATGAATTGTTTATTTCTGGAATTTTCCTTTTCATATTTTTGCACCCTGGTTGCCCGTGGGTAACAGAAACTGTAGAAAGTGAGACCATGGATAAGGGAGAACTCTGTAAGAGTATGATAGGCATTTTACAAAATAAAAATGATGGTGAGATCTTGATCAGATATTGTGCTGATGAAACTGTGCCAGTTTATTCTGGTAGAAAATGATGGCTTTGCTCTTCTTAGGATATGAGACTGATCCTAACCTAAGATAGTGGACTTTTAAGAATGTACACGTTCACTTAATGACTCATGGCCAGGCACTATTATGTAACAGTAGAGTCTGGGCTTTGTAGTTAGGCACACGGAATTTGGAAATGTGTTAAATCTTGTGCAGATTCTTCAATGCCCCTGAGATAACGCGACCTTTTATAAAATAGGGAGAAACTATACTCAAAGAGGTCAGATAACTTGGCCACGATTAAATAGCTAATAAGTAGCAAAGCCAGAGTTTAAGCACAAGGCTCTGATTCCAAAGCCTTTATATGTTTCTATTCATAATATACATTTTGATATACTTTAAAATATGGTTTTATTAATAGAATATTTAAAACTAGTACCACTTGAGCTATTATCTGGCCTAATGCCAACATCGACCATGTTTATTTATAGAATATTCACATGTAGAGTAAAATTCCACCAGCAAACAACAGATTGCTTTATTACTTGTTATCTTTAAAATATTACAATGGCTTATCAAAATATGACCATGATTATTTCTCCACAGGCTGGTACAGAGGATTTGCCTTAAAAAACCCAAATATCAAGGTAAAAATTGTTATTTCTAACTATAATTATAGGATTTTTAAAGAAAAATAGTTATTTAAATTATCTCATTATACAATTGAAATTATAGTTGGGACTGTTAGTCAAAATTCCAAATGATAATACAGGTTTTTATACTTTTGGAAATTCCTTTGAACTTGGATTATAGTTAAGATATGCTACTCAAATGATAATCCCATTTAGCTCTTGAACACTCTACTGAGAAGACCTTAATAAGCTCATTATATATAAACAAAATCTTTTTGAAGTGGTAGTTTCTCAAAGAGCTAAATTAAAATTCAGGCAGGGGAAATATATATTCCAAAAGAAATAGTGAGTAGCAGTATTTAATCTTTAAGTTCTCTGTTGTATCATTTGTAAAGTGTTGGTGTGGAGAAGCAAGTTTATTTTAGTGACATGTTGAGTCCCCTTAGGCTTGGGAGCCTATCTTTCTTACCATTTCAGACAGAAATTAAGATGCAGTATCCTTTATATGTGTATATAAATCCTCAGGAATTATAATAGGAAGTAATATGATTGTTGTTTTATCTTTCATTTGTATAGTTTATGATTTTGACACTAATACTTACTAATATTCATGATTTTCTGCCTTATTCAAATCTCCCTAGCTTTCACCCATAGTTTCTACATTCTCTAATATTTTCTTATATGTCGTATTCATTTTTTAAATTTAATTCTAGCTTTATTAGGATTATAGAGGAGAAATCATATCATTTCTCATTCTCAAAATACAGTGTGAGAAATCTAAGCTCTCCTTGTTTGCTTAAATATGGTGTTCCCTGGATCATTCAATTGCATTTAATTATTGTATTTCATATATTTTACATCATTCTAAAGAGAAGCCTGAGAGACAAAAGGGTATGCAAATTTAGTTTTAGTTTTTTCTTTTTTTTTTGAGGTGGAATCTCACTCTGTCGCCCAGGATGGAGTGCAATGGCATACTCACGGCCACTTCAGCATTGACCTGCTGGGCTTTGGAAATCTTTTCCCCTCAGCCTTCCAAGTAGCCGGAACTACAGGTGTGCTCTACCACGCCTGGCTAATTTTTTTATTATTATTTTTTAATTGTAGATACGAAGTCTTGCCAAATTGCCCCAACTGATCTTGAACCCATGGGCTCAGGCAATCCACTCGCCTCGGCCACCCAAAGTGCTGAGATTACAGGCTGAGCCACCGAGTCTGGCCACAAATTTAATTTTTTTAATTAAAAAGAAATTTATTTATTGTAGAGACGGTCTCGCCATATTGCCCAGGCTGGTCTCGAACCCATGGATTCAGGCAATCCACTCATCTTGGCCTCCCAAAGTACTGGGATTACAGGCTGAGCCACTGAGCCCAGCCTCACAAATTTAATTTTTAAAAAATATTTTAGCCCTCACTTAAAGTTGTTTTTAGACTAGGCACGGTGGCTCACGCTTATAATCCCAGCCTTTGGGAGGCTGAGGTGAGAAGATTGCCTGAACCCTCGGGTTCGAGACCAGCCTGGGCAACTTGCAAGACCTCATCTCAACAATAAGTCAAAAAATTAGTAGGATGTGGTGGCGCATTCCTATAGTTTCAGCTACTTGAAAGGCTGAGGCAGAAGGGTCACCTGAGCCCAGCAGGTCAAGGCTTCGGTGGCCATGAGCATGCCACTGCACTCCAGCCTGGGTGACAGATTGAGACTCCAATTCAATAAATAGATAGATAGATAGAGAGAGAGAGAGAGAGAGAGAGAGAGAGATAGATAAAGCTGTTTTTTAAACATCCGCAAGGCCCAGGCACATATAGCTTCAGTATTTAATTATTCATTTAGAACATGTTTGAGGAAAAAAATTATTATAATTTCTGTTATTTCTGTCATTTCTAACATACCTGAAGTCTGACTTTTTAAAAAAATTAGAATTACTATATTTATTAATCCTAACATGTTGAGGTAAATTTAAATTTTGAAGAAAAAAACAATTTTATAATTTTATGTATACACATTTACTACTGCTAAATTTATAACATTTGCTTATTAAATTTTATTTTGTACTTGATCACAATGGTGATATGTATTCAAATGGCATTTGTTTTCTTAAATATTTAATTGAGTCTGTCATTTAATTATATACATCAGAAATTCTTCAGAGGATGTTGTCATTTAATGGACAATAAAATTGCTCATTGTTGTTGTTGTTTGTATCAAGTTCCCACTTAGAAGGAAGGGTTTCCTTGCCCTATCATTTCCATACAATAAAAAGCTTCAAGCTAACATGGCTTCTTTTGTTTAATTTTTGATCTATCAGAATGGCAACATGGTGATTATTTGCTGCTGTGTTCTCATCAAAGATCTTCCATAACACATAATGCTCATATTGTCTCCAAATTCACAGTGGGTTTTTTTAGGGGGGTATATTTTTAAGTAGAAATATGAGCATTTGAGAGAAAAGAAAAAGAGCAATCAAAACAAACAAATTTATTTCAACACTATGTGATTCATATTTTAGAAGCTCTTGTTTAGTATAACATGGTTTTTCTGTAGAATCCTGAATATTTCTTATTTTTTGCTTTATAAAGAATGTATTTTCTGAGCGATATTTAATTTATTATATTTATTTTAGAAAATCTCTAGATTAAGAGTAGAGAATGAGAGGCTGGATTGAAATCACAAGGAATTTCAACCTGTAGAATGTGGTAGAGATGTTGTTTTTCCCAATTCCTGATATTGTCGTGGTTGTATGACTGTGTTTTAGACATATGACTTGTGAAACCAACCCTGTCTAAACAGACTGCTAACACCATAACCTTCATATTTTATCTTACAGGGTATATTTCCTTCCAGCTACGTTCACTTGAAAAATGCCTGTGTAAAGAACAAAGGGTAAGAAATGAGTTTTATTAATAGTTGGAGAATTTTCCCAGGACCGCTGCTTATTTTGGAATTTGAAAGGCATAGTAATTGTCTTGAAAAATGAACTGTGGAAGATCATACCATTGTCTGTATTCTTTGATAAAGATATAGTGCTCTGAGACAGTTGGTGGAGAAAATTAAAGAAACCCATGTGTGTGCTGGACAGCATCGGGATCTAGGGCACTGGAGGTCTCTCGCTGTCCATAAATCATGGAATAGCTAAATACCAAGCAGAAGGAGTTGGTTCTTTTTGGTTTCCTGCTATGTGCAGGAGCATGGCAGTCAGACCCATTAAATGCTGAGTCTTGTTGCCTCAAACCCCAGGAATGTCCTAGATTCTCCACTGATTATAAGAAACCAAGTTAGCATTTCTGTAAATGGGCATAATACCTTATTCTTGTGTGACCACTTTACAAAATCGTTCTTCTACTTGAGAGAATATCTTTTAGATGATATTTTGTTTGATTGAGCTCATTGATCACCTAGTAGTTCTTATATATTTTTTAAAATTTTCAGTCTATTTCCAAGAAGATGTGAAGTAGCTATTACTTTCACATCATTCAGGATATTGCAGGATAAATCAGTAAAACTTGCCTACTTAAAGAGTTAACGTGAGCAGATCATTATTAGGGAGCCACAAACATTTGGTGTCAATGTCACATGGACTATTTGCTGAATCATTACATAATTTTCAATTTATGTCAAAAGAATACAGATTCAGCAATAGAAATTATTTTTATCCCAAATAGCAATAAATAGCAATTTATTATTCGAATTCTTAAAGTAGAGTAAATGGTATTGTCAAACTCAGGTTTCACCCAAAAGATTACAAAGATGCTATTCAAATGAATGATTATTATATCTCCCCTCTACAGTGGTATGGCATTAAATTTCAGCTCAGTGAAAGAGCCTGTCCAAGTGGCTGAGAGTCTATGGTATCAATACTTTGAGAGCTTTCTACATGGATACAATTTAAAGAATCTAGGAGACCATTATTCTATGTCTTATATATGTCAGCTATTTTAAGCACAGGTAGTAGTTAGCAGTAGCAATTGTTTAAAATAGTAGAGTAAAAGCATTATTCTAATACTAATAATGACCACTAATGTTTTAAGAAATGTGTGTCTTTCAGAAGTATTGTGTAGCTACAATCCATCAGAATTCAAGTAGGGCTGTCAGTCATTTTGCAGCTTTTCTACTGGGCTGGGTTTGACACCATCGTGGCCTCCTCAAGTAAACCAGAAGACACCTCAGAAAACACTGCAACCACATGCATACTCTTTTGTTCTGATCCTTCTGCCTGGTGATCTGAGATGGGCAATGTGAAAACTCCATGGGCTTTTCCATTCCTTAACGTGTCCACTTGTGCAAGCCCATGCAACCAATCCTCTTTGCCACCTTTACCTCAAACTCAACCTGATCCTCTTCAACTCTGCAGAGCCAAGGTCCACCCAGCACCCTTCGTACACTCTGAGCAGGGAAGAGAAACAAGAGACTGCTATGCTAGCAAGGATGATGCCAAGCATTGCTCTACTTAGTCAAAGTCCACCCCCGGCTTGAATTGGGATAGGATATAGTTTTTAAATAAGTACCTTCTTTGTCCTTTGTTCTTCTTCTTTGTCCTTTGTTCTTCTTCTTTGGTTTCTAGTCAGTAACTGTTGTATATACGGTCCCCTCCACTATCCCCAGGGAAGTTTAAATGTGAGTAAAAGTTTCTTAGAATTTGGTTGTGCAAGTTTAAGACTTGCACCTGACATCAGGCACAATGGGCATTATATAGCAGGAGAGCTCTGGGGTAGAGCCTGGCTTTATTTTCTAAAAAAGGATTACTGGAATTGATTCAGACCCTAGGTTCTGGGACTCTTACTAAAAGAAAAACTGACCTGAAAGCCTGTGAAGATGCGTATTGCCAAATGATTGCTTTCCCAGAAAGGAAGCTTTCTGGAATTTTGGTGTTGCCTGCCTTATTTAAAATGGAATTGCGCCGGGCTTAGTGGCTCAGCCTATAATCCCGCGCCTTTGGGAGGCTGAGGTGAGTGAATTGCCTGAGCCCGCGGGTTCGAGACCCGCCTGGGCAGTGAGACCTCATCTCTACAATAAATCAAAAAATCAGCTGGGCGTGGTGGCGCATGCCTGTAATTCCGGCTACTCGGAAGGCTGAGGCGGAAGGATCGCCGGAGCCCAGCAGGCCGAGGCTGCGGTGGCCGGGAGCGGCCACTGCACTCCAGTCTGGGTGACAGAGTGAGACCCCAACTCAAAAAATAAATAAATAAATAAATAAAAAATAAAATGGAATTGCAGCCTGATGACCTTACCAGAACAAAATAGCTAAAAAATCTATCCCAGAATAACTGAACAAAATATAATTTCAGGGCCGACTACTTAGAACACATTATTTTAACACTGATTTTGGTTTTGGAATAATTAATGGGAAAAACTGCCTTGCCTAAAATGGCAATTTTGTGCTTAAAAATAAAAATTTTGGTTAGACAACCCCTAAATCAACTTCCCACGAACCAAATTGCCTTTATGTTCTTTCCTGGGTCTTTGGAGCAATATAGGACTGATGGAGGTATTTAAATTAAAATATAATATATGATCAGACCACTTCTGTTATTGTTTAGTTCCTGCTGCGGTCATGTCTCTTTTTAAATGTTAAGTGGGATGTCAAGTTTTCCAAGTTGATGTGAAGTAATTCAGTGTTCCCTCCTTGACCTTGTATAGGATCATTTTATAATCTCCATCTCCAAATATTTATCATGCAAATTGCAACAGCTGCTTCCAAAGCAAAATAAATGTACTACCATCTTAAAATGTCATATGTAGATTAATGAAAGGTTCTGGATCTGTCACATTTCATATATTACTGTTTACTTTTATTTCTGCTCTAGAAAGAAGGAATATATTCACAGGACAAGATTTATTTATTTATTTATTTATTTGTTTATTTATTTATTTTGAGTCTGAGTCTCACTCTGTCACCAGACTGGAGTACAGTGTCAAGCTCACAGACACTACAGCCTCGACCTGCAGGGCTCAGGCAATCCTTCCACCTCAACCTTTCAAGTAGCTGGAACTACAGGTGTGCTACCATGCCTGGCTTATTTTTTATTTATTGTAGAGACGAGATCTCACCAAGTTGCCCAGGCTGGTCTCGAACCCCTGAACTCAGGCAATCCTCTTACCTCGACCTCCCAAAGTGCTGGGATTACAGGTTAGAGCCACCATGCCCAGCACAAGACAAGTATTTTAGCAGCAGAATAAAGTGAGGAGATGAAGCTCTGTTGGGGAAAATAATCAAGGCCAAATTTCAGTTCTCATACTTATCTCAAGAAGATTTTACAAAAGACAATTACGCACACTTTGGAAATAACATCAAAAAGGAACTGCAAAGCAGTTGTTAGCCTCATGCTAAGAAGTAATTTTCCCTTGATCATCCAGACAACCTGGTTCTGTGTAATAAATATGCTGTTACCTTCTATGTATTAGATGTTGTCCTTGAGAAAAATATGCTGAAATAAAGAAAATGTCAGTATAACTGGCACACTCTTTGAAGAAGCAGTGGTAATAGTAGCTACTTAACCACTTTAACCTGCACCAAAAAAAAAAAATTGAAAAAGAGAAACTGGAGATGATGATGGTGATGATGATTATAGGATACAGAGGTCAAATTAAATTGTCCCTCTTTTTCTTATCTCTTTATATGTTTCTCAACTTCAGAACCACCATACATACAGTATTAGATATTGGTATGAATATTTTCCAAGGGTAGTTGCTGACTTTTAAAGAAGAAATGAGAGGACTCCATTACCCTAATCAGAGAAAGGAACATTTTGGAATGGATATTCAAATGTCTGTGATGTCTTAGGCCCTTAAATTCTATGCTGCATGATAGTAACATTACTAATCATGCTAATCATTTTTCGTGGCCCTGTTTGCAAATAATAAGAATGAAATGTTACTGAGATCTATGTTCAATCAGTATCTCAGTAACACTAGCTACTCGTAACACTGAGTTAGCTTGTATGTTCACAGTCATGCTATTCCTGATGGTTGAACAGTGTTTCTTTTGCTTCCTTTGAGTCCTAGGTCATAGCACTTGGAAGGCAAAAGTCACCTCAGGGTTTATGTAGTTCTGTGACCTCATGTTACAGATGAAGGCTTTTGGACTCAGAGAGGTTAAATGAGTTCCCTCGTGGTCAGATAGTCACTGGAGCGGAACTCTTCTGATCTTCTTCCTTCTTCTCCATGCTGCTCAAACTTGATCTGGATGAAGTGACTGGCCATTTTGTCACTGGCCTGCCATAACCCACAGAACATTCCTCACACAAGCTTGGAGTGAGGAATCCTGGTTATTGTCTGCAGAACCCACAATAACCAAGCAACTTTCTTTTCTAGTTTATCTTTTAGAATGCTTAAAACAAAATTGCTTTCTGTGGTATTTAAATATATACTTTGTCTTTCTGTTTTAATTTCATAGACAATTTGAAATGATTATTCCCACTGAAGACTCCGTTATCACAGAAATGACATCAACACTAAGAGACTGGGGAGCCATGTGGAAACAACTCTATGTGGTAAGTAAATTTTTATTTTACTCTATGCGGTAAGTAAATTTTTAATGGCTTGATTTCTCAGGTGTTTTAAGAAATATATGACCATGAGTAAGCACTTGCTATAAGCCACTAGGATGTCAGCGAGCTTTCAGCCTCAGCCTCCTGAGTAACTGAGACTACAGGTACATACCACCACACCCAGCTAATTATTTTGATTTTTTTGTTTTGTTTTGTAGAGACAAGGAGTTGCTATGTTGCCCAGGCTGGTCTCGAACTCCCAGGCTCAAGCAATCTTCCTGCCTTGGCCTGCAGCAGTCCTCCCACCTCAGCCTCCAGAATACAGATCTTAATGAGGGACAGTCTTGTTATAATCTCTGTGTCCACTGCACTTGGGTTTTATAAGTTATTCTTCAATACCACAGCAACATCAAAGTTTATTTTCCTGGCATCTAACCAAATCGGATGGTTTACATAAACCCTAGTGTTGGACATCTTGAATATTTTTAATTTTCAGGGAAAAAGAAACTTATTCACTACAATTTTGGTGGTGGGGGGGTATTTTATCATCTTCTCGTACTAGCAGTAATTCAAGCTTACTGTAAATGACAGACTTCTTAGCCAGTATCAATGAAAATATTCTAAAAATACTAGAGAAAAGGACATTTGTTGAGAGTAGGAAAAAGATCTATGTTTTGAGGGCATGTGTATATATGTTTGTTTACTTATTATAAGTATGTTATTGAGCACCGATGGCAAATACAAGTGCTCTATATGCAGTATCTCCTTTCATTCTTACAACCACTCAAGGAAATAACTACAATCATCTTCAGCTCACAAATGAGAAAATCAAGGCACAGGGAGTTGAAGTACTTGTCCTGGACCAAGTAACAGGAAAGGAGCTCATCTGGAATTCTGATGTCAGTTGGGTACTTTCTCTCTGAACCTCACTATATATGAGGGTGAGACCTCCCCAAAATGGAATTATGTTTTGAAGAGTGGGCACCTTGTAGTACAGGCTTCCACTGCTAGGTAAGTGTTCCATTTGTGTGCCAGCTAGCGTTGTTGGGAGAGGATGTGTTCAGCTTCAGTGAATTTGTTTTGGAGATTCTTTCAAGGGATTTAACCCATTTCATGTTAGGTGATGTGCAAGCACATTTGCCTATCCCACGCTTAGTGTTCGGCTGTTTTTGACCAAAAATTGTATGACCCCTGTGCCCCACCCTCCCTATTCACCCACTCTCCCTTCAAGCAACCTTTTTTGGTTTCCCAATGATGAAAAAAGTCCTCACAGGGAAATGTTTTACTGATGTGGAAGAGGTGAAACAGAAAACATCAGAAACACTAAAAGGCATCAAAACTGATGAATTCAAAAACCATTTTGAGCAGTGGAAAAAGCATCTTGATAGGTGTATTGCATCAAATTTGAAGACAACTAAGGTTTAAACATGTAAGAATAAATACACATTATTTTATAAATAAATTTCAGGTTTTTTGGGTCCCCCCTCATCTATGGAAGTGT
This sequence comes from Cephalopachus bancanus, assembly GCA_027257055.1. NCBI lineage: Eukaryota > Metazoa > Chordata > Mammalia > Primates > Tarsiidae > Cephalopachus > Cephalopachus bancanus. The sequence continues at coordinate 7,191,785 of JAPVLO010000073.1, forward strand.
GAGAGTGGTGAAGTGTTGGGAAAGCAATGCTACTTTTTCTTTAATTTTCAAAGAAGTTTATCGAACAGCTTAATCATTTGAAGAGATGTGTTCAAAATACAAAGGTGTACTTATCCTGACAAAACAATTTGAAACAGCATGTCAAAGGGAAAATCCAAATTAGTGAGGGAGGTTGGCACAGAATGATGGTTTTTATTGACTGTTATATCTAAAATGCAATCAGATATTTCATTGAGGCAAGAAAATCTTAGAGTCACTAATGAAAACTCTTTGATTTTGGACCTTCTCAGATTAGACACTCCTAGAATTGGTGGCTTCAGGACTTACAATGATAATTTACAAGGCAATCTTATATGAATTGCCAGGGTAGGTTTTGTAAATACAAAGTAAGATAACTGACCTTGGCCGAACATGGTGGCTCATGCCTGTAATCCCAGCACTTTGGGAGGCTGAAGTGAGAGGATTGCCTCAGCCCAGGAGTTCAAGACCAGCCTGGGCAACATGATGAGACCTCATCTCTGCAATAAATAAAAAAAATTAGGTGATTGTGGTAGTGTGCACCTGTAATCCCAGCTACTTGGAAGGCTCAGGTGGAAGATTGCCTGAGCCCAGCAGGTTGAGGCTGCAGTAACTGTGATAGTGCCACTGCCCTCTAGCCTGGGCAACAGAGTGAGACTCTGACTCAAAAAAAAAAAAAAAAAAAAGATAACTGACCTCAAAGACTCTGTGGTAGGAAAGTGCAAAGGGGATACAGGTCTTTTAAGATTTTTGTTTTAATTTTTGTTGGAAAGAATTAAATCCAAGCATTATTTCACTTCAAGTAACATTGTACATGACACTAACATGGATAAAGAAACTATTTGAAATGTTCAAACCACTGTATCCTAAATACCTAACATAAGAGAGTTATAAAAATAACTGTTGTCCATTAGTTGAGTATAACATCAACACTTCCTTTTTTATAGCTGCTAGTGAGCAACAGAGTTGAATTTCCTCTTGACTCTGCCTTATCTAGCTATTTTTACCTGCTTTTGAGACTGTGAGTATCTATTTTGGAGACAGACTTGGTTGGTTTGAAAATCTGTGTGCTGTAAACGCTAGAAGTAACCTTCTCTCCTGGTCTTCTGAGGAAAGAAAGAGAGAGAGAATTGCCTAAATGCTTCCCTGGATACTGAATGGTAGTCATTTATATTAGTAGCAAACATAAAGGTTAGCCCAGAGATGCTAGATTTTTTACATTGGCTACCTTGGCCATGTTACATGCTATGTTTTCTCTTTTTTTGATATAAATCTTTTTTCCAAATGTTTTGGTTTCAGTTCATCATGCTTGAGTGTATCTAGGGTGTTGTTCATTCTCTTTTCCAACAGTTTTGGGTTTTTTGTTTTGTTTTGTTTTGTTTTTTGAGTTAAAGTCTCAATCTGTCACCTAGGCTGGAATGGTGTAGTGACAGGCTCATGACCACCGCAACCTCAACCTGCCGGGCTCAGGTGATCCTTCTGCCTCAGCCTTCCAAGTAGGTGGAACTACAGGTGCAAGCTACCATGGCTGGCTTATTTTTTTACTTGCTGTGGAGACGAGATCTCACCAAGTTGTCCAGGCTGATCTCAAACTCCTGAGCTCAAGCAATCGTCTCGCCTCGGCCTCCTGTTTTTCCAACAGTTTAAAGTTACCTAGCTTCTCCAGTAGAAGATGTTTGAAGGTAATATTTTGCAAATTGTAAGCTGTATATGAGACCACTTAGCATAAAAACATATGATGAATGCTTGAGAAATATTAGTTGCTCTTTTAAATAACATTAGTAGAGACCTAAATAATGTTCTTTAAAATGCCACTTAATAAAATTTTAGTAACATAACCATGAAAAAGTTTAGGAAAAATACATCAGCAGTCTTTGGCTGAGTACTTTTGTGCAGGCTGTGAGATGGATATTTACATCTCTCTTCTTTGGGACTCTGCTGGGTAGGTTTTATTCTTGAATCTTATCAACCATCGTTTACCCAGGGTCTCACGCTAAGTGGTAAAGCCTGAATCTAAATCTATGTCTGCTGCCACCAAAACCTGTACTCTTTTCTTTTTTCTTTCTTTCTTTTTATTTTTTGAGTCAGAGTCTCACTCTGTTACCCTAGCTGGAATGTAGTGGCACAATCTCTGTTCACTGAAGCCTCAACCTTCTAGACTTAGGTGATCCTTCCACCTCAGTCTCCTGAGTAGCTAGGACTACAAATGTGCACCACCGTGTCAGCTAATTTTTTAAAAAAATATTTTTTTAGAGACGAGGTCTTGTTATGTTGCCCAGGCTGGTCATAAACTCTTGGGCTCAAGCAATCCACCCGCCTCAACCTCCTAAAGTGCTGGGATTACAGGTGTGAGCCACCATGCCTGGCCTGATTTTATTTTAAGGCAAATAAAACTTACCCACATTCTCTAAAACACTAAAATACTCCCAGTTAAGTTTTTGTTCATTCCTGATATATTGCAGAAATTTCTAAATATTGTTTTATTCCAAGAGTTTAATATTGTATTCCACCTTTTTTATTTAACACTATTTATTTCTTTATAGGTTTCATAACTACCCAGTTTTTAAAGAATTATAATTTTATGACTAGATGTCCACTCAGATAAATACTTTTTTCTTATACTAATAGAGCAGGTTCGCTGGCCAGGCCTGCAGTATTTCGTGTCCCCTCACCTTTTTTTCCCTAAAGGGAAAGCTGACCAGCTGGTTTTCAGTTTTCTGAAGGATTCTGCTTCCTTCTTATTTTAGTGTTCTCTTAATCTTAAGTACCAGACATGACTGCATAGAAAATCAAATCAATTCTACTAAACAACTGCAGAATGCCCTCCCCAAGAGCAAGCACATGACTTTCTCACTGTGACAGTCAGTTCAAGAGAGTGCTGGCCATCCCTTATGCTGTATGAGATAGGACTTGTTTTATAATTTCCTTATGTAATTTTTTAGACTTGAGTGGACATTTTCCTTTCTATCACTTCCTCATGTCTTTCTGGATCTTTCTCCTGCTTACTCTTTTGTATGACCTAAACAGAACCTACTTCTGAGATCCACACACACACAAAAAAACACCTTTAAATCAAACCATTCATTCACTCTCCAGCTACTAGGGTTACACAAGGCAGACAGCCATTGTGGTCGGCTGCTTAATATCCACTGTGGCTGGTCGCTTATAGCACTGAGCAGTTAATTACAAGACACATATACAAGTCTTGTAGTGACTTGTATGGCACTGTATATCATGAGTATGGGAGAAAAGCAGTAGAAGAATAGGTTCAGTAGAGTGCTGTAGGGGTTGAGAGAAAAACACGATTATTTATATTGAGAAGATCAGGGATGGCATCCTGGAGAATGCTTTCTGTTCCTCTGGCAAATTGTTTGACCTGCACAGTACGTGAAAATGGTTTAAGACACCAAGTACTGAAAGTAGATAACACGTCACTACTTTTTAAAATTAAAAAAAATGTGTTATGACTGAATGTCTTTACCCATCACACAGAACTTGATCTTTCTGGCAGTTTATAGCTGTAGTGGACTGGAGATGGATGGAAGCCTCAATACTTCCCTATCACTATTCATGTAGTCCACTAATAATTTTTGGAGAAAGTGAAAGCATAACTTCTGGTTAAGAAAGATGAAGGGTACACTCTTATATAAGTTTTACTCTAATGTCTCTAGGGAAAGATATATATTTTGGTTTGGACAAAGAAATAGTAATTGGAAAGAGCTCATTTTGGACAGGCCCAAAATAAGTACTAGGAAGAGCTAATACTTACGTGAGCTTTATTCAAGGCCGCGAATTGTTCTCAGAGTTTTAATAACTCATTAATCCTCAGAATAACCCCAAGAGGTAGGTACTGTGATAACCGTTTTACAGATGAGAAAACAAGCACAAAGAGGTTAATAAACTGCCAAAGCCAGCAAATGGCAAAACTGGAATTCAGAGTTAAGTCGTTTGGCTCTAAGTCTGCTCTCTCCATAGTGCTCTCATTATCACTAATCCACAAAATGGCTTTGTGGGAAGATAGTACTGCCCATTGACAGATGACAAAACTCTTATTCAAAGTCTATAAAACTTAGTGACAACACTAGGATTGGAAGCCAGGGTTGTTACTTGTCGTCTTTCTGCTAAGCCACATAGCTTAATGAATTTCACAGGAGATTTCCTTGACTTTCCATGTTTGTTTTAAAAGTTAAAAAAAAAAAAGCACCATGTTTTTATTTAAGGTCTAAATACTGGCTAGTTAAGAGCATTGCACAGACATCATCGAAAGGGTTTGTGTGCCCAACTTCTGATTGCAGATCCAATAAAGCATTAAGACTCACGTGCAAGCAATAATTGGAAAACAAAGTTTTCCGTTTCACCAGTTTTAGCTGCATGCAGCCCTGGTTCAGAGAAGGGAGGAAAGAATGTGAGCAAGAGTTGTCAGGGAGTTTTCCTAATGGAGGTAAGAGTTGGGCCAAGCCTTGTAGGGTAGGAGAATTTATAGCTTGAAGAAAGGAACACTCAAAGTAGATAGGGAGGCAGCATGCAAAAAGGATGGAGACTGCACCAAGCTCCAGTTGTGAAGGTGTAGCCAGAAACAAGAGCACAGTGTGGATGTTGAGGAGTCTGGGAAGTGATGAAGTGGCAATCTTGGACAGGAGAGTAGCATTGTGAAACTCGGATGGATAGAAATGTATAGAGAGGGCAGTGGGTGTGTTTGAGGACAGTGAGGGAAGAATTTATCTATTAAAGGAGAATATAGGTTGGGCACAGTGGCTCACACCTGTAATCCCAACACTTTGGGAGGCGAAGGTGGGAGGATTACTTGAAGCCAGGAGTTTGAGATCCCGTCTCTATTAAAAATTTTAAAAAATTAGCTGAGCAAGGTGGCACTCACTGTGGTCCCAGCTACTTGGGAGGCTGAGGCAGAAGCATCACCTGAGCCCAGGAAGTCCAGGCTGCGGTGAGCCAGAAGTATGCCACTGCACTCCAACCTGGACAACAGAGTGAGACCCCGACCCAGTAAACAAATACACAGATAAATAAATAAAAATCTGTCTGCAGATACAGATACAGATGGAGGGCAACCAGGAGGTGCCTCTTTCCCTTTCTTCTTCGGTTACCCCACAACTCAGTATGGAGACTGACTGCCAGATCTTTATGTTTGCATATTTCGTAGAGAAATGAAGGTGATCTCTTCCACCGGCTGTGGCACATCATGAATGAAATCCTGGACCTGCGGCGGCAGGTGCTGGTGGGCCACCTCACCCATGACAGGATGAGGGACGTGAAGCGCCACATCACTGCCCGCCTCGACTGGGGCAATGAGTAAGTACCTACCATCGCAGGGCAGCAAAGGAAGTGACACAGGCATGAGTCAGGACATGGTAATATCACTCGGAAGCAGTCCTGTGGATTTTTCTAGTCTTCCCCTGATGGAGGCACAGTGTGAACTGTCACTGATGGAGTTGGGACCCCTTCCTCTCTGCCAGGTGTGGGAGCTGAGATGTTGTTAGTTCTCTAGTGCCCAGTGTGGTCTTATGGTGTGAAATGTTCACAGGGATTAATTAGCTATGGCTTCTGGCTAAAATGGATCTTATTTTCAGATGGGCTTTAGCTTTGACATGTGTATTTGCTTTTAAAATATACCTCTTCCATATCGTGGTAATAGATCACCAGTGTGATCCAGAGGGAAACACTAATGTTAGCAGTTTCTGTTAAAAGTCTTATGACAAGTGCACTGGTGGGACCTTTTATTATCGCTAGGATCAGTCCTGTTCATACACATTAGCCACTTTGAGGAGCTGTTTGGGAGAATTCAGTAAAAAGCTGTTCTTGACTGAGATTTACTTTTAAATAAAACTATAAATGACTAATTTAAAGTATGAGCCTGGCACTTAAATAGTAAATCTAATCACTGAAATCTCTGACCAAGGCTGATATTGTGCTAAGTAGAAATACTAATATAGGAGTAAGAAGTTAGAAAAAGCCACCTTTGACTGGCATCCTAGGGTTGCATAAGGCTTCAGTTTAAGGCAGTGAAGTGGTTCCTTAGTATCCTACATGACTATTTTGTCTCTTCCTTTCTTCTTCCCAAATCTCCCTGTGTTTTGGAACTTCAAAGAATATTGGGGCAAGAGAAAATAAATAAATAAATGAATAACTAGACCAAAGAAGAGAAAATGGCAGGAAGTGAGCCAGGGTTAAAGTTGCCTCTTACTGAATCTGGAAAAACTGATTTAAAACCAGAATGCTGCATCCTCTAACCCTTAAAGTCACTGTCAGAAGGCGGGTTTGATTCCTGCAAGGCATTGCATACATTCTACAGTTATGAATACATGGAGCAGTTAATAGATTTTAAGCCTTCATCTCACCCAGAGTACTTCTGGTATTTTGTTGAACACGATGTACCATTTATCTCTTTACAGGCAATGAATAGGATAGACCAATTTCTTTACCTATTAGAAATAAAACAGGTGCAGGTGTGGTAGCAAGAGCTTGGACTGGGAGCTCTTCTTTAAGACACGAAGCAAATTCATGAACTCTTCTTGATATCAGTTCCTCATCTGCAGAAGGACTAGAGAAGGTTCCAGGGCCCCCTCAGCTCCACGATGACATATTTAAAAGTGATCTATCACAGAAACAAAGAACAGAGTACCATATGTTCTCACTCATAAGCGGACCTTGAACAATTATAATACTATAAGAAAGCATTTGGCAGTAATGGGAAACTGTCAGGGGAAGCGGGGTGGGATTGGCAGTTAGGGAAACTGCTAGGGGAGGGAGAGGCATACCTCATCAACAAGGGTACCTGCATAATCAACATTTGTATACCTAACCCTGAATTTTACCCCACATCTTTATAATAAAAATATATATATATATACACACAGCACCTCCTGGTAGATCAGGCTAGCAAACCACATGCACTGAGTTTGCAGTCCAGCTGTGTAAGCTGGGATGAGACCAAGAAGAGTAGCTTTCAAGGCTGTTGGTGACTGGCCTGTGCTGCCTGTCTTTCGCATATTTCTTTATCGTTTTGAAAAACCTTTGAAGTTTCTCTGAATTATTGACTGTTAGTCATTATGCTGGTCTTCATTTAAAGGACTAGTTTGGCAGCCATAAAAAAGAATGAAATCATGTCCTTTGCAGCAATATGGACAGAACTGGAGATCATCACCCTAGGTGAACTGACTTGGAAACAGAAAACCAAACTCCACCCATTCTCACTCATATGCAGGAGCTAAATGGTCACAAAGATGGAAATAATAGGTACTAGGGACACCAATAAGAGGGGAGGGGAAAGGGGTATTAGGATTCAGAAATTACCTATGGGGTACAGTGTTTACTGTCTGGGGAATAGGCCACCTGAGACCTAATCCCTACCACTACGCAGTGTGTCTATATGTAACGAACACACACGTACCTTATGAATCTAAAATAAAGATGAAAGATAAATGACTAATTTGTAAACAGGAAGAACATTGGATGAAGGTGGCTTATCAAAACTAACTTAGGAATGTAGAGCAGGCAAGAAAATAATTTTTTTTTTCCATTTTATGAAGGAAGATAATGGCAGAATGAAAAGGGACAGGAAGGAAAAACATTAATTATGACTGAATCATGACTCAGTTTTTGACTGATGCAAGTTCGAAATTGTACTTCAGGCAGTTCTGTGGCTAATTTATGATAAGTTGGTAAAACATTGATGCATGAAGATGAGCAGTATAATTTATTTAGATCATTCTCAACTTCATGAATTTTCTGAGCTCTCTTTCTGTTTTCTTTGAATTTCTTTGACCGCTTATTCAAAAACAACTTACAGTCTAGAGTTTATGCGTTTACCTTATTCCTTCAAGTATAAATTTGTTTTAATGTTGAATAGTGCTCAATGGAGAGCAAATTAAGATAATTCTCTTCCCTGTTAAATAAGATCAAATTGCCCTGCAAAATTATCTGTCAGCACGTAACTCTCTAGATGAACATAATTTAGGAATGTGTTGGTCAGGCGTGGTGGCTCAAGCCTGTAATCCCAGCACTTTGGGAGACCTAGGTGAGGGGATTGCCTGAGCCCACGGGTATGAGAACAACCTGGGCAATTTGGAGAGACCTCATCTCTACAATAAATAAAAAAAATTTAGCTGGGTGTGGTAGCACGCGCATGTAGTTTTGGTTATTTGGAAGCCTGAGACAGAAGGATCGCCTGAGCCCAGTGGGTCAATGCTGGGGTACCCCTGAGCATGCCATTGCATTCAGCCGGGGCAACAGGGTGAGACTCCAACTTAAAAAAAAAAAAAAAAGCATGTGTTTCACCTCAAGCTGTGTATCAAACTGTTGAAGAGCAATGAAGAGAAGCCCTCTGCGTGTGGGAGGCAGAGCTGATCCATGTTGTTCCCTAATGGAGCCAGCAAAAGCGCTGTTTCTCACCTGCAAGCCTCAGACAGCATAAAAATAATGGTCCACATTTCTGTTGCCCACAGAATCCTATGATGTCCTTTGACTTTCCTGCTAAGATGATACGGGAGGTAGAATCAATTCATCCTTTCTTCCTGATGTCACAGAGTAGTTTAGTGACTGAGTTCATATAAAACTTGACCTTCTCCCCTAGTCCAACCCCTGCCTTCCCAGATCCTGCAAGATCTCACCTCACTCAGCTTGTCTCTCCCCAACTTGCTTCATTTCTCCTTAGTCTTTGTAAAGCACTGCCCTGATTCTGATCTCTGAGCTATGGAGCCTCTCACAGAGGGAGGTTTATCGTAATGATGTATCTAAACCAAATAGAAACAAATAAGACTTTCTTCACGCAGTCTGGGCTCCCAGAAGCCAGCAGAAGTTAAACAATCAAGCCAAAGGGAGAAAGTGACTTGCTGATCGCAGGTTTTGGTGGAGGAGGGGCGGGACCCAGAAGCCCTGCAGTTGGAGTTGATCTTTACTGACTCGTTCTACAGTGATACCCCTTCATATCGCTTGTCTTCTTCACGCCAAAATGGCTGATATCTGAATTTCCAAGTTCAAATTCTCAAGGAAGGGTGCTTATTGACAGGCAATATTCATTGCTCCTCTTTAGACTGAGTGTTTTATACCAGCCTCTCTAGCTGCTAGCCAGTTCATTGGTTATTTGACCTTAGGTCAGGTGCTTATCCATGGGCCAGTCAGGTATGGCTTGGGAACGGAGGAGGACCAGATGACTGTCCCCATCTGCTCCTGCCTCTCCCAGCAGAGAATATGGGTAGAGCAACTTCTTGTTGAAAGTAAGGATTCATACGTGTTTTTATATCCTTTTTCCTTTGCTAAATGATCTTTTCATCATTAATATTGACCTAGTGTCAAATGATGTCTTACATTGTAGTGCAGTGGTTCTCTTGGGGAGGCGATGGAGGATAGAGAACAGACCCTATCAGAATCCCTGGTGAGATGCAGCAGTGGAGGGGAGGGGTGTTTTGAAAACAAATCACAGTGCTTGTTGTGATTTGGAAATTCTACTAAAATTAAAGAATGGGCGTGAGACTTTTTTTTAGTTTCTCAAAGAGAAACATCGTTTAGGAAAACTGAGAAACTGTTTTAGTATCTGAAAGACAGCTCCTGCTGTCAAGAAGGTGACAGTTTTCTCATCTTCTTAAGAACAAATATCCCTCAGGGTGGCTGGGGCAGTGCCTGGCTTGAAGTAGGTGCTGAATTAATACATTTTACTCAGGAAACCTTAATGGGATTTTTGGGGAGAGCGTAGAAGAATTCCAGATTTTTTTTTTTATTCAACAGTAAGAAAACTGTGATTCAGTAATTGGAAGTACAGTGCCAGAAGCCTTTCATGTTAGAGTGATGATGTGAAAGGGATGCAGAACCAGTAATCCTCAGAGAGCTAAGCATGAGACCCAGAGTGTGCTTAGTGAAAGGAGTCTGCTAGAGAAAGGGTATCTTGACCTTGACCCATAAGGCATTACAAAGGCATTGTGAAGCCTGAGATGGTTAAGGAGATGAACAAAATCATGTGACACTGGTATCAGCATTGTACAGTGGGTGCTCTGGAAGGGAGTATATTACCAAGGTCACTGGAGGGAAACTGACCAGAACAGAGTTAGACTCACTTTTCCCTGCCCATGGTAAGACCTCACAAATCAATTACCACACTTCGTCCCTCTGAGGCTGGATATAATACTCAGCACAGCAAGCCACATGTTAGCCACAATGAAATCTGACATAAGGGATTACACTATTATGCCAGCACAGGCCTAAAACTGTGCTACTCCCATTTCTGTTCCCTGTCTTTACTAAGTTTCTTCTAATGACTGACCTTGAACTTGCCATGAATGAGGACCTTGCTCAAGTTGCCAGAGATTCATATTGGAAACATGTTATCTCTTGGCTTAGCTAGGTATTTTGGTGCTAGGTCACATCCTGGAGGCCAAAATTCTCTCTCCTCAACTCTGATTTCCAGAACCAAAATATGTCTAGCTCCAGTTTCCTTTCCACTTCAGTGTAGAAGGCCCTCTCTGGCGATAGCTTGTAAGGTGCTGAAGGATCCATACCAGGTAGTGTCAAGGACCCTGGTGGCAGGAAAACTCCCCAAAGAGTGCCAACCCATCCCTCCTGGATTTGCCTACCTTTGTCATCTTTTGTTTCTCAAGCTATGGCCGGTGCCCAACCTAGTTACATTGTCTACCCCAACAGTGATAATAAGTCATACAAGGTAAAAAATATGAATGAGAGAAGCATGGTGGGTAATAGACCTAATTTCAAGGTAGTGCTGAAACTAATTATTTTTAGTAACTTTCATGGATCTGACTTGTTCTCCAAACTTTTGCAATTTGTTTTCTAGACAACTAGGACTGGACCTGGTGCCTCGGAAGGAGTATGCAATGGTGGATCCCGAGGACATCAGCATTACTGAGCTCTACCGATTGGTAGGTACAGGAAACCTTGGCTCACAGCCTCACTGCTTATTTTATGGTTTCCATGGCAGTCTTCATACTTGCTTGATTTTGTAAGAACAAGATGTTCCAGGCTTAATTTGAAGCGAGTAAAGAGAATTGAGAGCTGAGGTGACCATGCCCCGAGTGCGGTACTGAGACACTAAGAATGATGTGTTGCTGTCCAGTGGGCCCTCCACTCCCAGGCATGAGGAAGCAAATGCAAAGGTGTTTTCCATTATTTTGCAGATCTTTGTACTTTGTACTTTGTCTGGTGAAGTGCTAACAGATTACACATACACAACAGATAAATACGTGCGACCCGTTAGCTCTTCTCCAGATAAGTACGTGTGACCTGTTGTGGCAGGTAACCATATCTAGTCAGTCACCAGTGTGTTAGCACTCCACCTGTCGCCTTTACCACTATATACAATAACCACTGGAAGTGTCTCCTGGCCTTTAGCTGCTAGTCTTATACCTCCCTTCCCCCTAAGACCCCAGTCCACTCTCAAGTGCTGAATCCCACTAATAATCCTAAAATATTTGCTCATATTTATTGCCCATGATAGTATCACCTATGACTTGAGTTTTTTCCAGTCACATGGTATGCTAAAGTCCAGTTGTTTTTTTGTTTGTTTTTGTCTTTTGCTTGGCATCCCCAAATCTGGTCAATCTGCCTTGTATTTAGCCTTGTATTCTCAAATACTTCTATGAAGAAGGTGGTTGGAGAGGGCTTTAAAGGCCATTACTCTAAATGTAATTTTAATTGATCTCATTACTGTAATTTTATTTGATCTCATTACTACCGCTTCTTACCATAATGTTCCTAGGAGGAGTGCCTATTGGAAATAGTAGGCCCATTTTTGGAAGGTCCTGCCTCTTCTGGGCCTACTGTAAACTTCTTTCCATGCTTATAGTATTTTTCTGAGAATACCAGGATATTCTTAACCTGAAGATTATTCATATCTGAAAAATGTAGAGGGAAATTTCAGTAAATCCATTGGGGCATGTGTCTGATTTGAGAAGACAGTGCTTAATATCACTTTAAGATTTTTCCTTAATCATCAGATTATCTGCCTTCATTGTGTCCATTGGAATAAATTCTGGTTTTGTAGAGGATTTTTTTTTTAAGTCAGATTTTCATTCTGTCACCTAGGCTGAAGTGCAGTGGCATGCTCAGGGCCACCACAGCTTTGAAGTGCTGGGTTCAGGTGGTCCTTTCTCCTTAGCCTTCCAAGTAGCTGGAACCACATCTGGCTATTTTTTAAAATTGATTTATTGTAAAGACGAGGTCTTGCTAAGTTGCCCAGGCTGGTCTCAAATCCCTGTACTCAGACAATTCTTTCACCTCTGCCTCTCAAAAGTTCTGGTATTACAGGAGTGAGACATCACACCTGACTGTAGAGGATTTCTTTTTCTGTCTGTGGAATTTCTTGTGAGTGATGTTGTGTGGTGCATGCTGTCGTGATACCTGTGCTAAGCAGAGGATCTAGCATGTAGCAAGAACACAGAAGTCAGTCAGAGGGAGGCAAGAAGGACCAAATAAGAGTATTCCAAGTGGAAGTCATCACTACTTCTTAGCTTAGTCAGTCACATCCTCTAATGTAATGTCTCTATTGTTCATTTATTTAACTCATTTAGCATCATTTTTTCTCTTATTTTAAAAAGAATCTCACACTCAACTTTAAGCTGCTTTACAGTGCATACTGTATCTTCTGCTACCTATTCAATGTTTTTGAAGATTTTGAAAAGAACATGGAAGTTTGGCTCCAGACAACTACATTTACAATCCATCTCTTCCTTTTACCGCTCTGTGGTCTAGCTACATGCTAGATCCTCAGTTTTTTTGTCTACTAGATGGGGAAATAAGTTTTTCCATGTTTGTTATGATTAATTAATAAATAAACATAAGATGCTTTTCCTTGACAGATAATATTAATAAAACATGTAAGTATTTAGTTGATTTTCATTCCTTTCTCATCTTTATTTTCAGCTGCATGAGAGAGGCAACATAGAAGAAAATAATTGATACTCCATATGCCAGAATTAGATTTGGCTGCATCATGAAATAAATAAACAATAGAAGCTTAGACATGATAAAAATTTATTTCTTAAAGTATGAAAGTTTAGAAGCCAGGATTTCTAGGTTTGTGGCTTTGTATTGTAAAAAGGGATACAGACCCTTATCTTCTTGGTATACAGTAGCACCACCATCAAGAACACCTCAACGTACAATATAGCTGCAAGAGTTCTAGCCATCACCCATGCACTCCAGGCAGTGGGAAGGATATAGACTCTTCTCCATTGATTTAACTACTTTAATGAGCCTTCCTGGAAGTTCCATAGTCACACCCCCATATTAAGCTGGGGATGTCAAATATTGGATAAAACTAATGCCTGACACAAATATATTTTATTTACTCTCATTCAATTTCTGTGTGTATGCAATATTGTTCCCATTCTTTTCAGTTAACATTACATGTGGGGTGGCAAATTGATTTTTACCTCTTTCAACATTCTAGTTTATTGGTGGTGGCTTCCTGGAGTAGTGTAGATAAGATACTGGGGTCTCATCTAGGCTCTGACTGATTAACAACGTCTGCCATTGGTAGGAAAGACATCAGGGGGTATTTTAGTATTTAACAGCCTAGATCCTAGTCCGAAGTCTTCATTTTACAGATGCGGAAAATAATGCATTATAATTTTACACGAAAACTTAATTTCCTCAGGGGTGGTTGCATATTACTGTTTTAAAGCAAAGACAGGAGCCCAAGAAAAACTCAAATAATTATAAGCTTCAGAAGAACATGTTTTCTTTTCTTCTCTTTTCATTTCTTTTCTTTCTTTCCTTTTTTTAAAGCAGGATTTATTGAGAGGACAGAAAAGCTCCCACAGTGGGAGGGAACCCTAAGGGTTTTCTAGGCAGCTTCTTTTTCAAGTTCCTGTTTGTACCCTGGCCTAATGATATTCAGATTCCCTGTAGCCCTGGTCTTTTACTCTGTGTACTGTAAAAGTGACTGATCACATTGAATTCACCAGGGAGGATTGGGAGGCACCATCACCAGTCCCTTCTTGTTGTTGTTCTTTGGCGATTTATTGTCCCATATGGATCAAAGACCATGGCATGGCGGTAAAATGCCCCGACAGAGAGGATGTTTAATTGTTGCTGCTTCTCTTATCTTCTTTCCTGCCAGTGTCATGTTTGATATACAAATGTTTGCATCTTACTAAATTTATATTAAATCATTAGAAAAAAAGTCTTACTCTAGGTGTTTTGAGAGCCCTGTTAGCAGATCTTCCTCACCTAATTATGTTCGTCTAAGCAGTAAAAGTGCTAAATCTCATGGTGTTAACATATGTCCACTTAGAAATTTTGGTTTAGTGCCAAAGGCAAGATTTCAATCCTTCTATACATAAAAAGAACCTCATTAGCTGGATTATCTGGTTATGTGTGCTTGCAGAGTCTCTTGTTAGGAACCTTCTGTGGTTTTATAAGATCATGTTGTCTGCTTGCTTTGCAATCCTTAGTGTGTTAGACCAGTGGTTCTTCAATGGAAAACAGTGGTTCTCAGAAGCAGTTTTACCTTCCATGGGACAGTTGGCATTGTAAAGACATTTTTGGTTTCCATAACAGAAGGTGAGAGGAAGAGGTGCTACTGGCATCTACTGGATAAAAGCCAGTAAAAGCTTCTCAGCATTTTGCAAACCCTTACAACAAAGGACATATTCAGCCTTATTGTCAATAGCACTGAGGTTGAAAAACCCTAGTGTAGACAATTCATCCAAAATAATTAATGCATTATCTGAGGATTAACATTTGAGTCAATTAAATAAATCTTTGGGATGAATCTGTGTCTTCTCCTAACCAAAGATTTAATTCAACTGTAAGCACATTTAGAGTAACTGGCCGATTCCCTTGTAACCATAAATTATGTCCAGATGGATTTTTTCTTTTGTGTTAGAACAACCAAACTATAGCTCTTGAAGTGTAAATGGGCCTTTAAAAATTTTTGTTATTGCAATCGTATTTTCACAGAGATATTTTTAGTAGTTCCCCAAAGTTGTGAATTACCAAGAGATTAGCAAGTGATAATAACCTGCTTTAGTCCAAATCCATCCTAGACCAGGAAGAATGGTGGGGGCGGGGAGCTTTCAATGCCAGAGTGCTCCAGATGTGAGGGCCCATGCCACATGTGGGAAGGGTAGAATCAGGCAGGCTTGTTAGTAGGATACATGCAAAGACCCAAGGTTCCAAAGGATACGTACTCAGAAGATGGCAACAATACATGTTTCAGTTTGCTGTGATTTACATGTCTCTGCACATCATCCTGATCAGTGATTCTCAGCCTTCATTGCCCATTATAACCACCTGGGGAGCTTTTAAAACTACCAGTCTCTGGGCCCCCATCCCCTAGAAATTCTAATTTAATTGTTCTGGGATAAGAACTGGGCATAAGTATTTTTTTAAAAAGCTCTCCTGAGGACTCTAAAGTGCAGTCAGGGTTGAGAGCCACTGATCTAGATTTATTGGATTCTTTGCATGAATAAGGGAGCTGATGTTTTCCCTCAGTTTTTTGTGAATGTCATGACTGATGCCAGGAACTTTGTACAATTTTAGGTCAAGAGCAGATACCTCTTTAAGGTCCATTCTTTTCATGAGGTTTTTATGTCTATTTTTGCAACTCTTGCCATTAGGTGTCATTCATTTCTTCATAGTAGCTTGTGCTGTGTTACCCTTTTGAGTAAATCAATAAACATCTTAGCAATACAGGGGGAAGGCTCCTTTGTTAGACATATAGTTTTCTAAAGTATGCTACTGATTTTTCCATAGTAAAAATAATTTTAAGTGCATAAAATAGAGCAAGCTTCATTTTTTAAAAAAGGCAAAATTACTCTTTTTTTTTTCTCTGTCTACAGTTAGACTCTTTTACTCCAGGCACTTTTTCCATTCCTTTTTCTTTTTTTTTTTCTTTTTGAGTCAGAGTCTCACTCTGTCACCCAGGCTGGAGTGCAGTGGCACACTGCTCACAGCCATTGCAGTCTTGACCTGCTGGACTCAGGGGATCCTTCCACCTCAACCTTCCAGGTAGCTGGAACCAGAGGCATGCACCACCACACCTGGTTAATTTTTTTATTTATTGTGGCGACAAGGTCTTGCTATGTTGCTCAGACTGGTCTCGAACCCCTGAACTCAGGCAGTCCTCTCGCCTCCACTTCCCAAAGTGCTGGGATTACAGGCTTGAACCACCATGCCCAGCCCAGGCACTTTTTTCTAGTAATTATGGCCAACACATACCACAATGCTGAGGTCTACTTTTAAAAACAATGTACTTAACTCTCCACTTTTATAGAGAAGTACCCAGTGTACCTGTTTAGTATACGGTGATTACAAATTTAGTTAATTGCAGCTTTTTTGCCTTTTACTTTTCAAGTTGTTCAAAGTAAAAGTTAAAAGCATGAAAAAAAATTCTGGTAATTTCATACTGTTTTGTTTACAACCGTAAATTTGGGTGGCATTTTGGCTTGGAAAGTTGGTCAGTCATTCAGTAGTTATTGAACTTTAATTGGAGGCTCTAAAAGATGGCTAAGTCGAAATGGCTATGAACCTTAACCCTCAACAAAGGCTATGGCTTCATCATGGAGTTAAAAATCCCTGAATAGCCGGGCTCGGTGGCTCAGCCTGTAATCCTGTGCCTTTGGGAGGCTGAGGTGAGTGGACTGCCTGAACCCGCACGTTTGAGACCCGCCTGGGTAACTTGGCGAGACCTCCTCTCTACAATAAATAAAAAAACTAGCCGGGCATGGTAGTGTGTGTCTATAGTTCAGCTACTCGGAAGGCTGAGGCGGAAGGATCGCCGGAGCCCAGCAGGTCGAGGCTGCGGTGGCCAGGAGCGGCCACTGCACTCCAGTCTGGGCGACCGAGTGAGACTCCAACTCAAAAAAAAAAATCCCTGAATAATTTTTTTTAATTGTCAAGTGATCCAGAAGAGTTGGCTTCCTTAGTCATCTGTGTTAGGAAAGTGATAGTCTTCCACATTCTTAGCGCCTGTTCTGTTACTACACAGGCCTTTCCATGTGTTTCTTCCTGTGCTCTTATTCTGATTCGGCGCTACTAAAAGTACAGTCCAAGAACTGACTGGATCGTGAACAACTGGTAGCTGGTCCAAGTATAACAATGGCTAGTAGATGAATAGAAATCTTTATAACATTTGATATTGCTGTGACATTTTTATTGTATTTTATGAAAGAATCAGTCTGCCCCCCTCCCCTCCCTTGGGGAGGTGAATCTTCTCTCTCTCTCTCTCATTTACTCTTTAAATAAACTATATTTTTCAGTCGAAAGAAAAAGAAAGAAAGAAAGAGAAAGAAAGAAAGAAAGAAAGAAAGAAAGAAAGAAAGAAAGAAAGAAAGAAAGAAAGAAAGAAAGAAAGAAAGAAAAAAGAAAGAATCAGTCTCCAGTAGATTAGGGAGGGAAACAACCTGCTCTCTCACTGCAAGCAGTTGGAGGAACCCTGTCCTACATAGAGAATCCCTACAGCTCTCAGCTAACTTGTCACTTTCCCAGGAGGTCTTCCTTGACTGCCCAGACTCAAGTCAAATCTCCCTTCTCTTTTTTATCTTTTTTCTTTTTTAATTTTAGAGTTGTAAGGTACAAGTGAGGATTTACTACATAAGTAAGTTGCATGCAGGTGATTTTGGGGCTTCAAGTGACCCTCTTCCCCTGATAGTGGACCAGGTACCCTGTATGTTGCCACATGCTTTCCCCCCCCCGCCCGCCACAGCAGTGTCCAGGATCTGCCAATCCTCCCTTTGTGCTTGTGTGACCTGTGATCAGGGCCTATTGGTTAGTGAGAACATGAGATACTCAGTTCTTTGTTTATCCAAGTGATTGCTCACTTGGTATGATGGCCTCCAGCTGCATCCATTTTGCTGTGAAGGCCATGATTTTGTTCTTCTTTATGACTGCATAATATTCCATCATGTATGTGTATCACATTTTCTTTATCCAGTCTTTGTTCGATGGGCATCTGGGTTGGTTCCATGTTTTTGACATTATGAAAAGTGCTGGAATAAATATGTGTATGCAGGTTCCTTTTCTGTAGAGTGATTTATGTTCCTCTGGGTATATTCCCAGAAGAGAAATTTCCCCCTTCTCTACTCCCATCATAATCTGGATGCTTGCTTCCATTCGTAACAATGACAGTTTTACATGCATGACAATTCTGTGCATGTCTGCTCTTCCTAGTAGAAATAAGCTCCATGGAGACATGAACTATTTCTGTTTTTACTCTTCATTGCATTTCCAGTGCTTGGCACATAGTAGTTACTTAATAAACACATGCTGAGTGAATGATCATTACCATGTTTTCCTCCCCACTGGATTCATGAATGATTTTTTTTCTCCCTCAACCCATGGGAACTCTCACTTCTGGTCTTGCCACTCAAGTGGAGCTTCAACTGGTTGTACTGAGGGCAGGAGGAGAAGCGGACATAGATTGTATTCCTGCCTTTAGAACCTTGCTGACTTTTCGAAGTCCATCTCCTTGTAGCTCCACAACAAGTTGGAAACACTTTCTGGCTTCAGTGGTAGAATATTATTTGCTACAGCTTGTCTCAGACAACTGACACAATTTTACAATTTAATATAATCTAAAATAACTTTTAATTATGAGAACTGAGAAGTTATAACTTAGATATAGTTCCGTCTGTTTTTTTTTAAGTTGTCTGTACATTTTTTTTTAAAGATGACTAATAATTTGTTCTCATCTTGGGAGTTGATAAAGGAACAACAGAATCCTTTGAACGTCCTGCTTCTATTCAGTGACTTGTTTTAACGTTAATGATTTTAAATGATTTTAAATTCTTAAAGCAAGATTCTGTGATGATCTCTAAACTTCATAGTTTCTTATTTTAGAAGTAGGAAGAAAATTTGGAATTTAACATCCAATTAGATACTGAATTCACAGTGAAAAAAATTATAATAGGACATCATAGTTAAACCGTAGCTAACAAGTTGTTGGGTCCCCTTATTTTCTTCAGCACTGCTGATCATGTTCTTGTTGGGGGGTGTGTCATTCAGATGGAACATAGACATCGGAAGAAAGACACCCCTGTGCAAGCCAGCAGTCACCACCTCTTTGTTCAGATGAAGAGCCTCATGTGTTCCAACCTGGGAGAGGAGCTGGAGGTCATCTTCTCACTCTTTGACAGTAAAGAAAACCGACCAATCAGGTAACTACATGTAGAAATGGAATTTGAACCTCTTAATGTTAGAGTGGTGGCTATTCATGATGAGCAACCTGTAAGCTATATGATCTTGTATACTTTTGACTTTGACACATCAACTTTCTCACCTGTAGAACTCTGTAGGTTTCTAAGCTGCCTGTTCTCTGAATGTTTCTGTGAGGGATAGATGGAATGATGCTTGCAGAGTTCTTTGAAAAATTCAAAAGGGCCATAAAGTCAGGATAATTGATATTAAATGGAATTGTGGCAATGATGGCAAGTCTGTTATTTGTTTCAGCTATTTTGTCTTGATAATGACAGGAAGATGTAGTTTCTCTGGAGTCTGAAGTTTATTTGCTTGTCAAGGTCAACACATTGTGTCTTTCAAAATTTCACTTAACAGTTATATTATTCTTTTCCTATCTGGATAAAATAATATTAAGAGCCAGCTAAATACTTGAAAACTTTCTCATTAAAGTTTCAGAGCAGTGAAATGATAAACAGTTTTCACATATTATTTTTTCTTTCATAGTTCTCTAAATCTTACCTGTTGCTGTTCTCTGAAGGCAAGCTTTCAGTATTTAGGAAAAGACTTTTAGTGGATGTTTTTGGTTATTATCCAAAAATCTCAACTCTTGTTGAGACTTTTTTAAGTTTTGAAGTGTTTTATATTTGTTTTCAAGTTAAGCACAAGGCATACCATCCTTCAAATAAAAACTTTTATAGTTAAATTAAGAATTTAACATTGAATCGTACACATTATACAACTGCACCATGTTTTAAAACAAAGTGACTTATTAAGCTATACTGACAATTTTAAGCAATATTTAATCAAATATATTGTTTTATAAACACAACATAATCTTGGAGTATTTCTTTTCTGTTAAAATAGATTTAGTTTTCTAGGGAATATAGGTGAAGTTTATTTTTAATGCAATTACTGTCATAAAATCTTTGGTGAATTAATGTGTATGTTAGTCATTTTCTGCTGGAAAGTGTACTTTTTAGTTCTTGAAGTAGACTGTGTCCATAGAATTTAAATTGAAGGTGATGTCTTTCTACAGTAGGGACTGAATTTATGAGGTGTGGAAATAACAGTGTAATACAATTTCAAAATCTACTTTCTACACTGTGGGAGGAAGTGAATCAGTGTGGTAGAGGACCTTCCCAAATCAGCACCACTAAAAAGAGAAGTGAAAAGCATAAGAAACTGATCCAAGGCACAGCTTGGCACTTATTTTAGCATGTGAAAGATTACTTAGAGATAATACCTGCTTATATAGTGAAGTGTGTCTGGTTTATGGGTAGTTTCGTTTAGTTTAATAAAATCTTTATAACATTGTATAATATATGAACTCTTTAATATATTTTACAAACTATATGGAATAGAAAAAGGAAAAATGAAGTCATTCTTTTGCTCATTTCTATTAAGCTAAAGTTTTAATAGAAAATTTGAGGAATACAAATTGCCCTTTGCCAAAAATGCTCAAATTGCCATTAATATAGGATTATATTAATTTAGAATTAATATTAACTTGTCTCTTAGTGCTTTTTTTTTTTTTTTGAGTCAGGGTCTCACTCTATTGTCCAGGCTGGAGTGCAATGGCATGATTATAGCTCACCACAGCCTTGACCTCATGGGCTCAGGTGATCCTTTTGCCTCAGCCTCCTGAGTAGCTGGGACTACCAGCATGCATCACCACAACCAGCTATTTTGTTTTATTTTATTTTAGTGGTGATGAGATCTTGCTATGTTGCCCAGGCTGATCTCAAACGCCTGGGCTCAAGCATTCCTCCTGCCTTGACCTCTCAAAGTGCTGGTATTATAGGCATGAGCCAATGTACTAGGCCTCTGAGTATCATTTTGCTATAAACATTTTCAAGTTTTTTAAAACATTCTATTTAGGTCTGTATTCCAGAGTTCCCCTTATTTTATTCCTATTTATGTGGCAAAAGTAGAAAAATAACTTGCATGTAGAATCCGCCAAAACATAGTATTTGTGGTCCCCAAGTTCAGGCCAGGAACTGGACCATTTTCCTGGTCTGTAATGTGATGAGGCTACCATGCCTGCCTGCTTCCTTCTGGTCTCTCCCTTCCCCATTTTTCCTGTTCTCCTCCTTAGCCCCTTTTCCCCCACATACAATATCCCATCTGATTTGTAATGACCCTAGGAGAAGTCAAGTCCAAATCCCTCCCCCTGCTTCAGCTCACTGTTTGGCCATCTGTGACTCTTACCCCTCAAACTCATGATCACCACAAAGGCGATTGGCAAAAGAATGAATTGTAAGTACAATATATGATTACTAGACGTTTCAAACAATCTCAGATTTATTTTCTTGCCATTTCTCAGGCCTCAGGCAACACAATGAGTTTTTTTGGGTGGGGTAGTATGTTCAAAACCTTATAATGAGTAGGTTTGGTTCAAACTGTCAGTAACACAGGGCAGTTCATCGTCCCTGTGTGAAGAAACCGTAGGATACACAGATCTGAAGACTGGGCTTCACTCTTTTCTCTGCAGTTGATGGTGACACTGCACCCTGACCCTTTTCATTCTATTTCTTCATCTTAGAACTAGTGACAATTCTTGCTTCCTTCTTCAGTCCGATGGGTGTTTGCATCTTCTCAGAAAAAAAGTATTTTAAATGTAAGATATGCTTTTTTTTTAGACATTGTTATGTTTCTTCTTATCTGTGGGTGTTTTAAAATCATGATGTATTCCTTTTTTCAACTTTTATTTTAGAAAATTTCAGACATATGGCTGGGCACGGTGGTTCATGCCAGTAATCCCAGTATTTTGGGAGGCCAAGGCGAGAGAATTGCCTGAACCCAGGAGTTCAAGACCAGCCTGGGCAACATGGCGAGACTGCATAAATAAATAAATAAATAAACAAACAAATAAATAAATAAATAAAACCCAGGAGTTCGGGACCAGCCTGGGTAACCTGGCGAGACCCCCATCTCAATAAACAAATAAATAAGCAAGCAAGCAAGTCAGGCGTGGTAGCTAAAGCAGAAGGATTGCCAGCCTGGGCAAAAGAGTGACTCTTACTCCAAGAAAAAAAGAAAAAGAAAATTTTAAACATATAAAAAAAGTACAATCTTATAAGGAACGCTCATGTAATCACCACCAGCTTCAATAACTTCCAGCTAAGGACTGATCTTGTTTTAACCACATCCCTTTCCAGTCTTCATCTTTGAACCCAGATTATCTTTGAGGCAAATTTCTGACCTTGTATCATTTTCAAACATAAAAATAGTCTCAAATTTAAATTATCATCTAAAAAAATGAATATTCCTTTTGCATCTTCAAATATCCATTTCCCATGTTATTCATAGTCCCCCTATTGACTTATAAACATTGTTTTTCAAATTGTTCCAATCAAGATCCAAATAAGGTTTATATGTTGCAGCTGGTTGATAACTCTTGTAAGAAGCATTTCAATTTTAGCTTCCCTCTCCCTCTTAAATTCCTTGTAGTTTATCTGTCATTCAATATATTTCTTTTTGAGAGTTCAAAGTCTAGTGGCAAACAATGAAAATCAGTGGACAAAAGATGGCATAGTGAAGTGAATACTTCTGTTGTTAAATAGGATCATTAGTGCTGTAATTTACAAAAGATAAAATACAATCTAAGTATGCTTCTTAGGGCATTACTCTGACCATTGATCACAGGCTATTACCCCTTCCAGCCAGGGGCCAGCATGTGCAAAATCTATAGAGGAATGATTACAAAAGGAGATGTTTGTTTCTTTCACAACACAGACAATAGTTAGGACTTTGTGTTAACATTCCTCCTATAAGGAGCCAACAAGCAGCATTTATTGAGCACTAAACTAAGCGTCTGCCAGACTCTGTCCTTAGTGCTTTATATGCTTGGGTATTAGCACCAATTTTATCAGTGAGGAAGCCAAGGCACAGAGAGGTTAGACGAGGTGCCTAAGCTTGTGTAAGTGGCAAAAGGCGGAGAAGAGCGGAAAACATACTCGTCTGGCCCCAGACCACAACACCAGCAACCTCATCAGAATCACTCCTTAAATGCTCAGCACTTGTCTGAAAGTTCCCATAGCTGAATAGGATTTTATTGACCAGAATTAGAGCTTTAGAGACTAATAGTCTTAATAGTAAATTGTTATGAATTATTGATAATGATAATACTGAAACTAATATAGAACCTCAGAAATATTCTATGCTATAAAAGCTGGTTTTGGAAATTGCATTTTCTCAAAAGACTTAAAGAATAGCAAAGTAGCATCAACTCTTATTATGTGCTAGTGATCCAAATTTTAGATTCAGTACTTTGAGGTGTCACGTACAAAACGGAAGTCAACATGTGAAAATACTCCCCTATTGGGTCACTCAGGAAAATTATGAGGCATGTAACATCTCCCCAGTAACAGGAAGGGTGCATTTCCTGATAAAATCTTAAAGCAAATTGTCGTTGAAGCTGGGCCATATTTAGAAAGCCTGTTAATTTTATATCAAAACAATGATTTCATCTGCCTGAAGGTGGCCCAGAATATTAGGCCTCTGATATGTGTTGTAGATGGCTCTGGCAGTGAGTACTGGTAAAGATGAAGGCACATTCTGACAGCCTACTGCTCACATACAGCCAGCTCATGCCTCTTTTCTAGTTTATCTTCCTCAGTTGTTTATGTAACAGTACCAGCCCAGAGTCCCCTGAAGGTATAACTACACTGAATGAGCAAAAATACCACACTTGTGTTTATTGAAGGTTTATATAGTCTTGACACAGTTTCTTTCTCTAAAAATGAGTTTTCCAAATTAAGTTTTATATGAGTAAAATGTTTTTAGGGAGTATCTTGTTGAAAGTTTGTGATTTTCCTAGTCCATAAGGTTATATAACTGGGAAAGGTAAGGAATCAATTCTCTGTGTATCATCTGTAATTTTATTTTATTACATCCACTTAACCAATATTTATATGATGCTTACTATGTGCCAGGCAGGCACTATTCTAACCTCTTTTAAAAAGTATTAACTTGGCCGGGCATCCTAGCACTTTGAGAGGCTGAGGTGAGAGGACTGCTTGAGCCCAGGAATTTGAGACCAGGCTAGGTAACATAGTGAGACCTCATCTCTGCAAAAAACAAGAAAATTTGCCAGGCATGGTGTCCTGTGCCTGAAGTCCTAGCTACTTGGGAGGCTGAGTGGGAGAATCTCCGGCACTTAACTGCAGTGAACTATGATCCTGCTATTGCATTCCAGCCTGGGTGACAGAGAGAGATCTTAACTCAAAACACACACACACACACACACACACACACACACACACACACTAAATCACCCCTTGTTTCACCGCATGAAGTTGGTACTACTAATATCCCTATTTTTATAGATGGGCAAACTGAGGCACAGAGTGATGAATAACCTCCCAGCTGACATGGTGGAGCTGGTATTTTAACATGGATGTCTACGCAGGAATTAGTATTCTTACTACTCTACTCCCATTCTCATTATTTTGAATATTTATAAGATTCTATATTCTTCATCAACCATTTTCTACTCACTAGTATGTAGCAAGGGGTCTATTGAAGGTTTGTTTCTTTAAGAAACTAGAGTGAGAGAGACTTGACCTTACTAAGGATTGACAGGAAGGATTCAGTAATAAGAGGGGAAGTCACTGATGGAACAAGGTCCCTTAGGAGGCGTCAGGAAACAGACTTCAGTTTGCAGGTGGAGAAATTAGCCTTGGGCCAGAAAAAGGAAGAAAGGGAAGGGTGGGGACGTGCTTACACGGAAGTACAGGATTGGGAATATGAGCTTTTGTTATCTTGGATAAAGAAACCAAACTACTTAGCATTATATGCTACCATGACTCCTTTAGCTTGAATTTAAAATGTTTTGTTGCACTATAGTGATAAAAATAGTCATAGTGCTTATGCTTTCCATAGGTTGTACAGCTGTCGATGTGTATATCAATTCTTTCCTGTGTTGACATATGTCAATTAATCTACAACAGACTGTAAATTACATGGATCAGTGAAAAAACCACGGCTGAGTGGTTGACTACCTCCCTTCTAACTTTGATTACTTTGCTTACTGATACTCTAAGGCTTCATTAATTAAAGTTGTATATTCATCTTGGGACTCATCTATGACTGCATTTCATTCTCATCAGAGAATATATTTGATAGGACTTGAGTGCCACCAGTTGGTACTCAGCCTGTATGGGGGTGCTCACGCATGCAAGCTGCTGGCATGGGCCTTTAGCTGAGAAAATTGCAGCAAGGTAGTGCTTCTGGAAAAAGTCTTATCCTGATGCAAATACAAATACAAATTACTATTCTACCAATACACACAGATGAGTTTTTCTTGCTGCTGGTAACTTATTCACATACTTTTTAAGAGTTAGGTATTTTCCCTACCATCACACAGCTAAATTCTCCATTTTCCTTGAAAAGCTCCATTTCTTTATAAAGTTTATGTTGGCTACAATAACCTTCTACTTAGTATAGCATTCCATTCTATTATTTTTTTAAAAGATGGCTGGGCGCAGTGGTTCAACACCTGTAATCCCAGCACTTTGGGAGGTGGAGGCTAGAGGACTGCCTGAGCCCAGGGGTTCAAGTCCAGCCTGGACAACTTGGCAAAAACTCTTTTCTACAATAAATCAAAAAATTGACTGAACGTGGTATCATGGGTATCATGCACCTGTAGTTCCAGCTACTTGGAAGGCTGAGGCAGAAAGATTGCCTTAGCCCAGCAGGTCAAGGATTGTGAAGTATGCCACTGCACTCCAGCCTGGGTGACAGAGTGACACTCCAACTCAAAAAAACAAACAAACAAAAAAACAAAGTAGTGAACACAACTGGTGAGGCACAGATTGTTTTTTTGTAAGAATTCATACTGAATTCTGAAACATATCTGGATATTTCTCCATCCTCAAGACACATACCTTGCTGTAGCTTGTGCAACACATAGAATCTAAGTGGCCAGACTCTGGAGTCAGATGACCTGAGTTCAAGTCCTGGCATTGTCATTCAGCAGCTACATCAGCCTTGGTAAGTTAATTCACGTATCTTGGAACTTTTTACTTGTCTGCTGAGTGGGGATAATAACACATACTTTCCCTATAGGATTGAGGAATTTTGTAGTGTAATGCTCACTGGAAATTGGTCAGTAAATCTTAGTTATAGGGATGATGATTTTAAAAAACCAAAACAGTCGGTTTGGTAGATGGTAGGGAAAAAGAAAGAAAGAAATACTTTTAAAAAAAACAAAGCAAGAAATATAACATTTCTAGAAATGATATGTGGTGGTTGCTTTTGAATTTTTAAATAAATCATATGTTTTAAGGAGTTTTTTTTTTAACATGTATGATATTATAACTATATAGGGAGGCCTATAGGTAAACAGGTTAAATGAAATCAGAGGTATGATTTGCTTTTAAAAAAAACTTCAGCAACAGAAAGGGGGGGGGGCTGGGTGTAGTGGCTCACTCCTGTAATTCCAGCTCTTTGAGAGGTCTAGATGGAAGGATCATTTGAGGCCAAGAGTTTGAGACCAGCCTGGGCAACATAGCAAGACTCTGACTCTATAAAAAGTAAAATTTCAAAAAAAAAAAAAAAGGAGAGAGAAATCAAATGGAATAGGGAGAGAAAGTGCTACAAAATTTAATAGTTGTGGATCCCCTTTGACAGGTATGTGAGCTTTTGGTTTAACTTCTAGCATGTAGTATATACTGTTAATGAATTACCCGCTTAAAACTGACTTTAAAATTGACTAATGTTTTCTGCATATAGGCCATTAGAACAGATAGTGTTTTTCAGTCTCTTGAAAAACACCAATGTGGTTTAGTCACTAGCCCCATAGATGGTCTGAATTCTCTTCTGCCTGGAAAAAAATACTTGGCTCTATGTGAACTGACAGTTATATTTTTGATACTGTATTTGACTAAACTTGAGAAGAATGTTTTCCTAATGGTCTAGGACATTCAGTATTATGTAACACATATATTATAATAATATTCCCTTTGAAGTAGAAGACTTGACTCAGATATAAGGTAAAGTAGGCAGCTTTTAGAAGATTAATAAAAATTCTGTGAGAGAAAATACCTTATATGCTTAAGCAAAATCCTATATCTAGATGAGGACCACCTTCTTATAAACTGTAAGTATAGGTTGTTCCTTCCCAAAGCTGAAATTCCAGTTATAAGAATGCATATTACCTGGACCCATTCACTTGGGTCACTTAGCAAAATCCTATATCTAGATGAGGACCACCTTCTTATAAACTCTAAGTATAGGTTGTTCCTTCCCAAAGCTGAAATTCCAGTTATAAGAATGCATATTACCCGGACCCATTCACTTGGTCTCTCACTTGCTACAAAAGCTCTTGGGAGAAAGTATTGTTGGCCAACAGCCTGGGGTTCTGCTGGAGATCCAAAGGTGAATCCTCCAGCAAGGAACAGATGGGATCCGGGACACAAGGAAAGGAATCTACTTTGAAAAAAAGAAAGGATACTTTTTTATTTTTTTGTGTCAGAGTCTCACTGTTGTCCAGACTGGAGTGCAGTGGCACGCTCCCAGTCACCACAGCCTCAACCTGCTGGGCTCTGATGTTTCTTCCGCCTCAGCCTACCAAGTAGCCAGAACTACAGGCACGTGCCACCATGCCTAACTATTTATTTATTTATTTATCATAAAGACAACGTCTCTCCAAGTTGCCCAGGCTGGCCTCAAATCCCTGGACTCAGGCAGTCCTCTTGCCTCGGCTTCCCAAAGTGCTGGGATTACAAGCTTGAGCCACCACGCCCGACCAGGATACTTTATTATTGATGTGAGGAGGTGATGGCAGTAAAATAGGCAGAAATGCTTAGATAGAATCAGGAGACTTTGAGTTTGTGGCCTTGATCTTTTATAATTAAAGTAGAAGACAAGATCAGCTGCCACTGAAAAGCAAAAGGGAGTTTGGAACTAAAAGTGAGTTGTGGGAAGAAGGCAAGCAGACTTATATCAAGAGCATAATAAGGATCTTACTGCTAGGTATGTATCCACAGGAAATGAAGTCATTATGTTGAAGACATCTTGACACTTTCATGTTGACTGTAGCATTAGTCACAGTAGCCAAGATATGGAACCAACCCTTAGGTTCATTAACAGATTAATAGACAGTAATAACAGATATTAGATATCCACTAACAGATGAATACAGAACACAGCCCCCAGAACATGGTGGCATCCTAAAGTCAGAATACTGAGAGGAGGCTGCAAATGTGATGAATTCTTAGCTGGACAATAGAATCTGAGGTTTGATTGTACAAAAAAAAAGAAAAGAAAAGAAATGTAGTATTTATATACCATGGAATACTATTCAGCTGTAAAAAAGAAGGAAATCTTGTCACTTGAGACAATGTGGATGAAGCTGGAGAACACTATGTTAGGTGAAATAAGCCAGACACACACACATTAAGGGGGACCCAAAAAAAGGAATTATTTTTTGGAGTGCAGGCCCCTTGTAGTATAGGCTTCCCCTACTAGGTTCTAGGAACCCATCAGCATCAGTGTTTCCAGCTAGTGTTGTGAGAGACTGCGTTCGGTGAATTGTTTTTCTTTGGAGATGCTTTCAACATGTTTGCCCATATTATGATGGGTGACTTACATAAACAACATGTGGCAGTGAAATTTTGTTTTCTTTTGGGGAAAAATGTGGCAGAAATGGTTGTTATGCTACAGACAGCTTACAGAGACACTGCTCTGAGTCAAACACAAGTTTATGAATGGTTTTCCCATTTTAAATGAGGTGAAATCAATCTCGATTGGTGATCAATCTCATTCCGGGCATCCTTCGACCAGCTGAGCTGAAGAATATGTGCTAAGAATTCATCAGGCCATCTAGGAAGACTGCCATTGACTACTGATGAACTTGTGGAGTTGACTGTGGTGTCATGGAGTTCCTGTCAAGGAATTTTATCTGAAAAGTTGAGCATGAAACAAGTTTCAGCAAAACTATTGCCTCGCTTACTCACACCTGAGCCAAGAGACGATGATCGCTTGGCTGTGTGCAAGACTTTGAAGGAGCAGCTGGAGGATGACCCTGATTTTTTTTTCCAAGGTCATAACCAGGAATGAATCTTGGTGCTACAGTAATGACCCCGAAATGAAACAGCACTCTAGTCAATGGAAAACTGCCACTTGCCTACCGCCCAAAACAGCACATGTGAAGTCAAGTGTGAAAGCAATGATCATTTGCTTCTTTGATGTGTGAAGAATTGTGTGCTCAGAATTTGTTCCTCTGGATCAAATGATCAACCAAAGTTTTTTTCTGGAAGTTTTGAGAAGGTTGTGTCACGATTTGCAGAAGAAATATCCCAAGTTGTGGCAAACAGGTGACTGGTTCTTCCACCATGACAATGCACCTGCCCACATGGTGCTGAGTGTTCAGCAGTTTTTGACCATATCACATGACCTCGTGCCCACTCTCCATATTCACCCAGTGACTATGCCCTGAGTGACTTTTTGTTTGTGCCCCTGATGAAAACATTTCCTCAAAGGGAAATGCTTTGCTGATGTGGAAAAGGTGAAATAAAAAATGGGAGGAGCACTGAAAGGCATCAAAGTTGACGAGTTCGAAAACTGCTTTGCACAGTGGGAAAAGTGTCTTGATAGGTGGATTGCATCAAATGGAGAGTTCTTTGAGGATGACTGAAGTTTAAACATGTAAGAATAAATAAGCAAATTTTTATCAATAAATTCCGGTTTTCCTTTGTACAGTGTGGTGACTAGTTAATAGCAATGTATTATATACCTGAAAATTGTTGGCCAGGCGTGGTGGCTCACACCTATAATCCCAGCACTTTGGGAGGCTGAGATAAGAGGACTGCCCTGAGCCAAGGCTGTGGTGGCCAGGAGTATGCCACTGCCCTCCAGCCTGGGTGACAGAATGAGATTCCAGCTCAAAAAAAAAGAAAAAAGAAAATTGCTAAGAAAGTAAATTTTAAGTGTTTGCACCACACAAAAAAAAGCATGTGAGGTAAAGCATATGTTAATAACCTTGACCTGGCCAATTCACAATGTATACATATTTAAAAACATGTACACAGTAATTATACATAATTTTTATTTTTCAGTTCTAAAATAAATATTTTAAAAATCAATACTTGGGTGTAAAAAAACAAGAGTATGATGGAAATGAGTTAGTGATAATAGAAGTGCTAAGTGCAAGGAGGGAAATGCCAATGAGAGACATCTGAAATTGCTGTTGAGTCCTGGCTCCTATGTGAGCTTTTGCCAGTGGTGTTCAGGAAATAGGAATCAGAAGCAGGTGATAGGTTGGAGACCAAAACATCACAGGTTGGAAAAGAGTGAGAATATTGGAAAGCCAGTGTCATGATGAGGAAATCCAAGAAATGACAACCATAGCTTCCAGTGGAACTCTTCAGAGGCTGATGGGATCTACTAGCCTTTTCATTTTAAAAAGGAAATAAAGAACTGTGCTACTTTTGAAAGAACTTGGTTGCTGGGAAAATTTTTCAAGCACTTACCGAAGGGAGCTGTCAGGAAGAATAGTTATTTGGCCCAGACTAGCAAGAAATGCTAATATTTTTGTGTATGTATGGTAGTACATACACGGTTAAGAGAACAGACATGGTTTTTTAATTCTCTGTGCACTGAGCTAGCATTTCTCATTTCATACATCATTTGCGACTTACTATGGCATGCTCACACAAGTGAGGCGTCTGTATTTTACGAAAGTTAGGAGCAGTCATTGTTTTGAACGTTGAAGATAGTGAGCATAGGTCTTGTTTTATAGTTTCTTATTATAAAACTAACTCAAAATTGCAACTTCTCCAAAGCAAAGCAACAATGTAGAGAAAACATCTGGCTGGCCAGACTTGCAGGGAGCATCACTCTGAGAACAAAAAGAGAAGGCACTCAGAGACCCTTCTTGGATGGTGGCAATATTAGTTATTCCTTACGGCCCAGAGCATTTCCTGCTGTGTCTAGACATGCTGGCACAGATTTCACTGTGGGTGTCTGCCCGCCAGTGACCCCAGCGACCTTCCCTCAGGCCTGCTGTTGAAAGGCACTCCTGCTCTCCACCCTCCCTCCTCCTCATTTGATTGCTCCAGCAGGTGCATGAAAATTGGGATTGTTGTCACTTCAGAGTTAATCAGATTTGGAGTGTGTTCCCCATTTGGCCACACGCGAATATCACATTCTTAAAAAATCCAAATAATTGCTTTAGCGATGTAGTGTCGTCCTTAATGGGAGAGATTTTAAATAAGAAATCAGCCAGGAGGGGAGATCTAAATTAAAACAAAACAGGCAAATAAATGCTTTATTCATACTGAGAAAACCCAGGGTAGAACTGATCCACTTTTTTTCTCTGTAGCATTTTAAGAGCTGTACAATTCTAATTACTTTTGAAGTTGTATATTACTGCATTATTATAATAGTGGCTAGAAATTCAAATTTGCAGGAAACCAAAAACTCAGAGTCAGTGGGTTCAGAACTGGATTTCTCTTTCTCTTTTGCTCTAAGCACGTCTTCAGGCTACTTGTCTCTTTTTACTTGAATAGTGCAGGATTTTAGAAGGTGACCAGAAGGCCTTTTACCCTTATTTCTGTTTCAAAAGGAGACCAGATTGGTGTTCTTTTCACTAGGATTCTGATCATCTGTTTTTCTTCCTCTGCCCTGTGTCTGCTGCCTGTAGGGAATTCAGAATAATTTAATTTTCCTAAGTTCCCTGCAGGATAAGCTGTGGTCACACACAGCCACCCACCTCGCAAGGACTTCTTTGGTATTCAACACCATTTATGTTGCAAGATGACTCAACATTGACAAAGGAATTATTGATGATATAGCCCTTGTTAGTTCCTTTTTCAAAGCTAAGACTTTACCCTCTCATCATCATTGTGTTCCCAGCCCTTTGCAGAGAGCCTGACAGGGGGTGGGAGAGGTGGGGGGGAAATCGATGCAGTTGAAGGAAGCTTACAAGTCTTAGATTGTTGTTGAGGCAAAGCTTTAAGAGATCATGCCATGATCGTCTTAATCTTTGCTCCCATCCTTCCACTCAAGTGGGGATGTGCTTATTAATAAGAGAGCGTACTCAAAGTGTTGAGTGCATCAAAAATGTTTGTAGAGTTTTTTCAGGTTGTGCTGTGTTAATCAGAACTGTGCTCTCAGACCTGACTCTAGGGAAGCATCATTTGCAAATGTCATGCTACAAAGTACATGAGAATTGTCAAATAAATGAATAGCATGTCCCCCAAAGTATTTCCATTTTGGACTACAAGTTAATAAAAGACTGCATCTCTTTCTTATTTCAGTTGAGCATCATAAATTGCATACTATTCCTGTAGAATCACTGATGTTCAATCATTCATTCATTAAACAAACAATTGTTGCTGTCCTTCTCAGGGCTAAACATTTATCTGGACATTGGGTACATATCATTGAATAAAACAGGAAAAAGTGTTTTTGACCTCATGGAACTCCTCGTCTACTGATGTTCAAAATACTGTTTAGTGTTAAGTCAAGAAACACTTTTAAGGTCAAGTTTTTGTATTATCCCTTTGTATGGTTTCTAATATGTACTTTTTATATCACAAAGGTATTACCAGTGTTTAAAGCAATGGTTCCTAACCTTATCAGTGCCTAAGGTTATTTTCCATTTTTAATTTTATTTAAAATAGATTTTTTTTAAGAGACAAGATCTCACTCTGTTGCCCAGGCTGGTCTCAAACTCCTAGGCTCAAGCAATCTTCTTGCCTTCCCCCTCCAGAGTGCTGGGATTATAGGCATGAGCCACCATGCTCGACAAAGGTTCTTTTTTAAACTTACATAAGCAATAGATTTCCACCAAAAATAATGTACCTATTATTATACACATTAACATTTGCCTATCAGTTCAGAGGCTGTGTAGCTTCCTGGTTAAAAAAGCACCTGACCTTAAAAATATATAGTTGATAAAAAGAAAGAAAGAAAAAAGTATAGTTGAATATGTCATCTAATTAATAAATAGTATTTAATGATTTAGGTAATCTTCACTTTTTATTTTATTCTATTTTATTTTATTTTTTGAGTTGGAGTCTCACTCTGTCATCCATGCTTGAGGGCAGTGGCACGCTCCCAGCCACTGCAGCCTCAACCTGCTGGGCTCTGGCAATCCTTCTGCCTCAGCCTTCCAAGTAGCCAGAACTACAGGTGTACGCTACCATGCCTGGCTAATTTTTTATTTTTATTGTAGAGACGAGGTATTGCCAAGTTGTCCAGATGGGCCTTGAACCCACGGGCTCAGGCAAATCCTCTCGCCTCAGCCTCCCAAAGTGCTGGGATTATAAGCTGAGCCATCAAGCCTGGCCAATCTTCACTTTTTAAAAAATTGTAACGAATATAAAGAATCTTTATATCTATATTTATGTTGTATCTATTAGTCAGTACACTGTTGAAAGGGAAACTTGATTTTGACTTAATTTTATGAAAAAAGAGCATCCTTTTGAGACAGATGCTTGAAAGATTTCTACTTATTGTTTTATAGGGCTTGAATTACATGGATTTTTATTACTTATTCTGTTTTCCTTTGAGGCTCTTTTGCATGCTTCAAGAAATTGCATGCTTCAAGTCAGAGTTTTTATAAAGAACTCATGTTCACTTTACCTTCACATTCCTTTTTACAGATGCTTTCCTAACAAAGAGGCATTGTTCGAAAGGTCAGAATAATTACCACATATAAGATCAGAGTGATTCTTTTCTCATGAAATGTCTAAGATATAGTATTTGCAATGATCAAATTATGTTTATTCCCACAATAATAAGCATAAGACATCCTGCTTAGATGCAGGGTTTTTTTTTTTGTTTTGAGTTGGAGTCTCACTCTGTTGCCCAGGCTGGAGAGCAGTGGCACGCTCACGGCCACCGCAGTCTCAACATGCTGGGCTCAGGAGATTCTTCCTTCCGCCTCAGCCTTCCAAGTAGCTGGACTACAGGCATGCGCTACCACACCCAGCTTATATTTTTTATTTCTTTTTTTTTTTTGAGTTGGAGTCTCACTTCATCACCCAGACTGGAGGGCAGTGGCCACTCCGGGCCACTGCAGCCTCGACCCACTGGGCTCCGGAGATCCTTCCGCCTCAGCCTTCCGAGTAGCTAGAACTACAGGCGCGTGCTACCACACCCGGCTAATTTTTTTGATTTATTGTAGAGATGAGGTCTCACGAAGTTGCCCAGGCAGGTCTCAAACCCGCAAGCTCAGGCAATCCACTCATCTCGGCCTCCCAAAGCACTGGGATTACAAGCTGAGCCACCGAGCCTGGCCTATTTTTGATTTCTTATAGAGACGTGGTCTCACCAAGTTGCCCAGGCTGGTCTTGAACCCCTGAGCTCAGGTAATTCTCTCTCCTCAGCCTCCCAAAGTGCTGGGATTACAGGCCTAGCCTGGCCTTCTTTTTTTAAACATTAGATTCGCAGGGGTACACATGCATGCTTGTTACCTGGATGTATTGTGTAGTGATGGCAATTGGGTTTCAGGTGGCCCATTCCCCAAATAATGAACATTGTACCCCGTAGGT
The DNA here is from genome assembly GCA_027257055.1 of Cephalopachus bancanus. NCBI lineage: Eukaryota > Metazoa > Chordata > Mammalia > Primates > Tarsiidae > Cephalopachus > Cephalopachus bancanus. Next base: position 7,226,446 of record JAPVLO010000073.1, read on the forward strand.
AATTTCTGAACCTTGACCCTCTTCCCCACCTTCCCCTTTATTGGTGTCCCTGGTATCTATTATTCCCATCTTTGTGACTGTTTAACTCCCACATATGAGAACATGTGGTGTTTGGTTTTCTGTTTTTGAGACAGTTGACTTGGGATGATGATCTCCAGCTGCATCCATGTTGCTATAAAGAACATGATTTCATTCTTTTTTATGACTGTGTAGTATTCCAGGTTTTATATATACTGCATTTTCCAGGTCAATTGTTGATGGACACATAGGCTGGTTCCATGATTTTGCTATTTTAACAGTGCTCCAGTGAGCAGGTCTTACTTCATGGCCTCTGTTTCTGTTGACCAGATCTCTCTGGTCTACTTCTGGTTACTTCTCTAAGAAACTTGTCTTTTAGTGAAGTTCTTAATGAGTTCTCTGAAGAGAAACTCCAGTAAGGATTTTTCTAAGCTGTTTAGTTATACAGTATACTTCTTTTAAAAGGTTTTACTTGAAGTGAACTTTGTGATTTCTAAGGTCTCGAGTCTTCTGAACTTAGAGTCATTACTGTCTTTCTTAAATCGACAATCAAAATTCTTTCTTTAATTCACTAGTCAATTACTTAGTCTGGTAATAAATAGTCCAGGCTATGAGAAACAGCTGGTGATCTGAATACCATTTATTTATAATTTCTAAGAGTGTTGTATTCCTTTTTCTTTGAGTTTTATTTTCCTAAAAAGAGTTTTGTTCCAGATAGCTTTAATCTCTACAAATAAAAGTAGCATGAGTGGCTTTAAGTCATCCTGAGTAGTAAGTATCAACTTGTTATTCAAAATTGGTAGTGAAATTGGTTATACTTTAAATTTTTTAGTTTAAAAATTATTCAACTAAAGCCAAATTCTTTATTATCCTAAGAAAGCCATCATATTATTTGGTTGCTTCATCCTTCAACACTCAGATATTTGTAAAGTAAATCTGGGTTTGGACATTAATATTCAAAAAAGGAAACTTATTGTCTATCTCTTCTTTAGGTAAACTACTATGGAAACAATGCTATCAAAGATCTTCCTCTTTCCATTTCCCTTGAATCAAAAGAACTCATGACCCTAATGTTGCTTTGGTTTTAAAATTAGAAAGCACATAGTTGTCTTATCTAGGAAGATTTGCTTGAGGAATTGCTTTCATTTATGGCCAAGGAAAATGTCTGTTATTTGTGTCAGTCATATGATTGGGAGAGAAAGAAGAAAAGTCTTTGACCCTAAGACAGCAGGCATGTGTTACCTGTTTTCTGATATATATGACTGTCATAAAAGACAGCAATTCTGACTAGTTAGGACCTGAGCTTTAGATCAAAACAGTGGTCCTTTGACATGACTGGGCTTTTAAACATACAGGAAGCTTTTAGGTCCATCCTGACCTCGTAAATCAGGATCTCCAGGGTGGAGCCTGGGCTCTATACAGCTCCCCAGGAAAATGCTGTAAACAGCCTGGCTAGGGGCTACTAGGTGGGAAAGCCAGTGGGTTTCTTCTGCTTATCACTCGTCACTCCACTTACGTATCCATCTCTTCATCCTTTATCTCCGCCCGAGTACCAGTGGCCACCCGGGCTGTCAGTATACCTTACACCTCCTTCCCAAAGACTTGTGCCTGGACTGAGGTAGCACCAGCTTCCTAGGCTCCTTACTGCAGTGATTTGCAGTGCTGCCTGAGCTTTCCCATTTTGAGTTGTTCTTTGCTACTCACTGCAGGAGTGAACACAGTAACAGCTCTCTTCACAGTGCTGAGGAGGGAAAATAATTTTTTCATCAACCTTCGTAAGTTCTTAGTTGGAATGGACCTCTGTAACAAAAGGCAAACTCAGGAGAAAAACTAGCAGAAAGGTATTAACCTGTATAGTTCATCTACACATGGGATATACCAAGACAATAAGTAATTCTTAAAAAGGTAGCTTTGAATTATGAGGGGGACCCCCCCCGAAAAAAATCCCCTAGAATTATGTTTTGGAGGGTGCGCCCCTTGTAGTTCACTTGGAATTTGTTCCTCCAGATCAAACGGTCAACCAAAGTTTTTAATCTGGAAGTTTTAAGAAGGTTTCATCACGAAGGTTAATCTGGAAGGTTTTAAGATTACAGAAGAAGCATCCTGAGTTGTGGCAAACATGTGACTACTTTTTCCACTATGACAATGCACCTGCCCACACCATGCTGAGCATTCAGCAGCTTTTACCCAAAACGGCATGTCCCACTCTCCCTATTCACCAGATCTCGCCCTAAATGACTTTGTTTCCCCGGATGAAAAAAGTAATCACAGGGAAACGTTTTGCCGATGTGGAAGAGTTGAAACAAAAAACAATAGAAGCACTAAAAGTCGTCAAAATTGCCAAGTTCAAAAACTGTTCTGAGCAGTGGAAGAAGCTCAAGATACTACCCAGTCATATATTCTTGGATAAAGTACATGTCGTGCAACTTTTCACATGCATTGAATCAGTAGACATTTTTGCTTTTTATGTGAGGTGAGCTATCAAGTGATAAATGTGAATTCATACAGAAAGATATAAAAATCTCTATGTGAAACATAAAATATAGGTCACATGCAGTGGCTCAGACCACAATAATCTCAGCACTTTGAGAAGCCATGGCAGGAGGTTCACTTGAGGCCAGATGTTCAAGACCAGTCTAGACAACTTAGTGAAACCTTATCTCTACCAAAAATAAAATAAAATAAAATCTGGGCATGATGGTGTACATCTGTAGTCCCAGCTACTTGGGAGGCCAAGGTGGGAGGATCACTTGAGCCCAGGAGTTCGAGGCTGCATTGAGCTATAATTGCACCACTGTGTTCTTGCTTGGGTGTCATAGTGAGACCTCATCTCTAAAAAATTTAAATATAAAAATAAAGTGTAAAAAATCTTTGAAATATAAAAATATGTTTTATATAAAATATCAGCATTTTTTACATTGGCCTCCAACAGAAGGGTGACCACTATTGAGTAGTCTAGGAGGAGAGGTGGAGGACAGAAGCATCCTGCTAAGAAACAGAAGAAAAGCCTTTAGAATCTTCAAGTACCAACTGTGCCTCCCTGATTATTTACATCACCAGAAAGAACATTTCTACCAAAGTAGGCTGTTGAAGCATACTCTTCATTATTGGAGGTCTTTTTGAGTGCATCACAATGTCGGTAGTTCATCTGAGCAGGTGGTCACAGGCATATAAACTCCCTAAACACAGATATAATGTTACTTTTTTTTTATTTGGCTCTGTACAGTTTTTGTTTGCTTGTTTTGTTTTATTTTGTTTTTTAGAGACACAGGCTTACTATGCTGTGCATACTGGACTTGAACTTCTTGGGTCAAGCAATCCTCCTGCTTGGCTCAAGCAATCCTCCTGCTGGAACTACAGGTGCATACCACTGCACCTGGCCATTCTTAAATTATTACTTTTTAATTTTATTGAGAATATTTACACAAAAATTCCTGGCTCATGTGACATAGTTAGTCTCGCTCTTCTTTTCTGAAATGCTCTGTTCTTTCAAAGACAGGGTAACTTCATGGTTAAGAGCTGAGACTTCCTAGTCGGATTCTGGATTTCAATTTCTGTGCTGCGTCTTTGACTGACCATGCAACTTGGGCCAACTTACATAGCTTCAAGCCCCAGCTTTCTCATGTGTCAAATAGGAATGACATTGGCTTCTACCTCATTGGGTGGTTGTAAGAATTAAATGAGAAGCTCTATGTAAAGCATAACTCACAGGTACAGAATAAATATTTGCCTTTTTCTCCAAGGACCACGCAAGAGATGATTATTTACGTTCTTATTTCATTATCTTGGTTTCTTCAAATCCTTGTTAGAAGAAGGCAGGTTATAAATAATAAATAATTGTGATTTATTATTCTTTGTTTTCAAAGAAAGAATTAGTCATTGTTGATTTATAGTACCATAATTTATAATTACTCACACACAGAATTCAGGTGGACACTAAATTTCTCCTGCAAGAAAATTTCCTCTGGCGGAATGTGGCAGTATAATGCGAAAGTCAAGTGGTGATTTTTCTTTGCTAGTAATAATATCAACTCTCAGTTCTCAGTGTTTTTAGAAGTGTTCTATTTGCTTATTCATTCTTTGAGATGGAGAAGGCAGTATTCTCATTTGAAAACATGTCATTGTAGATTTTGTCACTGCTGTATGCTGAATATAATAAAGATATAATATGTGCATGAGGGCCGGGCTCGGTGGCTCAGCCTGTAATCCCAGCATTTTGGGAGGCCGAGGTGAGTGGATCGCCTAAGCCCTCGGGTTCGAGACCCACCTGGGCAACTTGGTGAGACCTCATCTCTACATAAATCAAAAATGAGCCAGGCGTGGTAGCGCGCGCCTGTAGTTCCAGCTACTTGGAAAGCTGAGGCGGAAGGATCGCTGAGCCCAGCAGGTCGAGGCTGCGGTGGCCAGGAGCAGCCACTGCACTCCAGTCTGGGCAATAGAGTGAGACTCCAACTCAAAAAAAAAAAAAATATGTACTTGGGAACAGCATTAAGTGGCATGATCTAGAAACCTGGAGGCACCATGAAGTTAATTAGGTGAATCTCAAGTCTGGTGGTGAGGATCAGAGATCAAAATGTCTCTGGAGAATTTCATGCATTTCCCTACCATAAAGGGCGTTATAAGGAAAGCTGGGAAAGAGTAAAAGCTTTCCAGTTATTTTAATGTTGTTACATGTTGTCCTCAATAGTGTATTTTGTTAGTCTTATTAAGCATCAAGGAATACCAAATCATTGACTAGAAGCTGATGATATAAAGATGAATAGTCATGGGCTTATATTCTAGATGATCACAATGTAGTAGGAAGGAAATATGCAAATGACTTATAATTAGGAAAAATGTGTAAATGACATCATAGAGGTATGTATGTCTTGTCATAGGACACTCTTTAAGTTTTGTCATCTTGTCATACTTACCATAGAGCTGCAGTAGGACAGACTTGTAAGAGAATGTCAAAATAATCTGTGTGTAGCCACAAAAGCTTACGTGAGAGAGTTTGGAAAATTTAATATGTACTCAAATGAAATATCATTGACACGTTCATTTTTTCATGATCATTTTTTTCTTAGCATCAAAGGCATGCATTCTGGCATTCTCCAAACATGAGAGAGTGTGAGTTGGGGTAATCATAATCCACAGATTCTGAAACTGTTACTATAAGTCTTTTTTTAATCCCAAACCATTCACTGATTAAATAGTTGCTGTATCACAAAGGCTGGAGAGAAATTGATTGAGTTTGTATAACAACAGCATGCCACCAAATGAATAAAAAGGATTTTTTGAAAATTGGCCAGAGAGGTTTTTCTTTTTTCTTTTAAAAGAAGTTGGTTTCACACACACACACACACACACACACACACACACAAATTGTGCATGACTTATTTCTCCACAGTACCCAACTTCAGTCTATTTTTATCTCCCCCTTAAGGCATACTTAAGCTAAGGGATATGTCATTGGCTTAGTACATATTGATATTCTTTCTGAAACAGGATATGATACAGTATAATACTCACATAATCAGGATTCTGTCTAGACTAGTGAAATTAAAATAGTGGCAGAGCAAAAGGGATATTATTTCTGAAATAGAATACTTTAGGAAACATTGTTTTACCACAATATTGATGAAACATGCAGATATGGAATAGTATTATATATCAGTATTGAGGTTAATGTTTTAATATCAAAAATGTCCTAATGACTTTTGTATGTTAATTTTAATTTTATAGATAGCCATCATTTTAGACTGACTTGTCAGGAGACAATTTGCATGTTTCAATAAAGATAACAAGGAGCCTGAAACATAAGTGCATCTCAAAAACCAGAGCTTACTATCTGTGCTACAGAAGAGGGGAAAATGCTCACGTTGTGTGTTTTGTGCTAAAATATAATCAATAAATATTTTAGTAGGTGACTGATTACTAAGAAACAAACCAAATACCAGTCTTAAACCTTAGCAGTATTGAATAAATAAAACTGAGTTCTTAAATCTTGTTAGAGTTTTACATCTGTTTAGTGAAATAATTTATTTCTCAATTTTTTTTTCTGAGCACGTTTCATTGAAAAAAATTACTGAAGAACAATTTCAAACCAAGGCCCACTTTGAAACCTACTAAATCTTGACTCCCACTTCTTTCATTTGTTCGCCTGAGGGAGGGTATGGAGAAAGTTACCTTGAACTCTTGGGACCAGGCTTGACTGAGCTACATGGGTACCCAAAGGAGATGATGCGTTCTTCTTTATCTCAATATTCCAGAAATATTTGTTTTATATTTCTATAAAGCAAAGGAAGAATATAGCATTCAAATGATGTGCTAAAGTTTTGAATTATTACATGGGATAGAATTCCTACTCAGCCACCTATCGGCTCCACGACCTTGGACAAAACTATTTACTATTTCTCAGTTTTCCCATCTATAAATGGTCATTATAGTAGTACCTACTTCCTAAGGGCATAGTGAGGATAAAATGAATTAATTCACGTAAAGTCCTTAACAGCGCACCTATCAAATATAAATTCTTAAAATAAGTATACCTAATAATATAATTATTTAAAGTAGAATTCCTTTATCCCAAGATGAATTTTTGCACATTTCTTTCTTTTTTTTTTTTTTAAATTTTTAACTTTAAAGGTGTGGGGTATAATTCAGAGTATACAAATGTTCATTATACAAGTACCCTTGTTGATGAGGTGTGACCCCGCCTTCCCTGGCAGTTTCCCACTAATGCTAATCCCACCCCCACCCCCATCCCCAGCAGTTCCCACTACTGCCAATCCCACACTCCCTCCCCTGGCAGTTTTCCACTATTGCCAATCCCACCCCACCCCCCACCCCCACAGCAGTTTCCCACTACTGCCAATCTTTTTTCTTTCTTATGGTATTATGATAATTGTTCAAGGTCCGCTTATGTGTGAGAACATGTGGTACTCAGTTCTTTGTTTCTGTGATAAATCACTCAGTATTATTGACTCTAAGTACATCCAAGTTGCTAAGAAGTTCATAATCTCTTTTTTCATATCTTAAATTTGAAATAATAGTGAATTTTATTCCACTTGAAGAGAACTTGCAGTCCTTTTTCTTAAATTATAGTAAATGGCAATTAGACAAGATTAATTTATCTCTTGTAACAACATTAGTTGTGTCTGTGTCCATCCCAGCCTCCAATTTGGAATAATACACATGGGAACTTTAGCTTCAGTGAGACTTCTTGAAGCAATTTTAATTCCCTTTATTCATACCTTTGAAGCTATCTGCTCTATAGAAAAAAACATAGGTGACAAGAGTGGAAATGGCCTCACCGAAATGTGTATTGGTTGCCCTCTCTTATATGAGAGGTCAGAAATAGACATAATAAAATAAAAAGTTGAGTTAAGTAAAGGTAGCTGAATCTGTTAAACATATCTATCTAGATTTAGATCACAAAAGAGGATAAATGTTCCAAAACAGCCATAAATTCAAATTCATATGCTTCCTTAGATTTTAGAGATCTGCTTATGATTCTCATTTCTTCCCTTGTATGTATTTCAATAAATTGCACAGAGACTTGGTAGATTTTGAACTTTTTTGCTAATATCCTACACTCCATTTGCCTGCTGCTTCCTTAGGCTGAAGCTGCACTGACCAAGACCAGATCATGTGATAATTTCTATGGCTGTCGGTTGGCCTGAGCCAGCCAGCCATTTGATTCTGTCATAGGCACTGAGTTATTGAAATTCAGTTAGGATTTGAAGCTCATGGTAGTTGGTGGATTAATTTTGCTTAGGTTGATAGTCATTTCACTTTTTTTAACATAAAGAGTGTCACACATCATCTTGGATCTGAAATGATGTGTACAAGTATTTATAGCCTTGAGTTAGAGGCTATCAACAACATAATTTGTATTTGCATTAAATCTGGATGGCACTGAATTTTCAGATGCAAGTTTAGCAGGGCGTTTGAGATCTGTTCTTTTGTAGACCAAATAAAATTCAAGTTTCATTTCTTGGAACCTTTATTTGTGTTTTGTATTATAAGTTTATAAGACCATAAAATCTGAAGCCTTCTGATGGATGGTTAACACTCACATTAATGTCCTTAATATTCATGAAATAATATGACATAAGACATGAAAAATTCCTTTTGGGTACAAATATAGAAACATGTTAGGTCATATTTTTCTCTTTTAGTGCATTTGTTTCTACTTTTTAGGATGATAAGGATGATACTACTGACATGGAAGCTTATTCTGTTCTTTCAAAAGTTAATATTTGTTTGCATATATATTTTTGTGTTCAGCTTTTGCAGTTGCTGCTTTGCCAGTTTTATCAGAAGTAAAGCAAGTGTTTGTTGTCTTTAGAGCTCTCCTAATTTATACAAACAATTTTGATGTCGTTGATCATAGTATGAAGAGTAGTTAGAAAAGGGGAAAATCTTTAAATATGAAATAATTTTCAAATTGTTGAACATTTTTTCTCTTGTAGCGAGAGATTCTTCTTGAGGCTGAATAGAAACGGTCTTCCCAAAGCCCCAGATAAACCAGAACGGCATTGCTCTCTTTTTGTGGTAAGTGGATCTTGTTTCACTCACAGGGCAGATTCATCCACTTATGATTCATATTATTTAGGAGAAATAAATTATTGTGAGAGAATACAGTGAATGTGCTTACACTTTATATAAATAACACACAAATACCATTAGTCCTAAAATTGTGAATACCACCATTCACAGTTACTAAATTCCTTTAGTGTATTCTTGACCCTGTTATGCTATTCCCAAAGTACAATAGTGGCATGGCACCACTACTGGTACATGGTATTTAGTATGTGCTTAACAGATGTTTAAAGAATGAATGAGTGAGAGATTAACTCAACAATGGTCTTTTTTTTTTTCTTAAGTATCACCTGACATCAATAGACCTAAAGTTGATTGTGGTGGTATTTTTAGAACAGGATTTGAATCATGTGCTTCTGCTACAAACATTCCTTTAAGAATGTCTGTGTTCATCTCTTCCTTCTTTTATTTGTGAAAATAACATGCGATGCCCTTTCAGTAATGCTTATGAGTTCTAAAATAACTAAACTTTGTTTTTTGGTAGGATTTGGGGAGCAGCGAGCTAAGAAAGGACATCTATATCACCGTGCACATTATCCGAATTGGTAGGTACAGCACTTGTCAGTGTGATAGGGCGAGTAACAAGGAGAAGAAATACTGAGAGGTCCCTATGTGGTGTGATTTGCTTGCTCTCTGAATTAGAGAGAAGTCAAGGCCAGATTTGAATTCAAGAATCACAGAAATTGGGAATTGTTCCCTGCTCGCCTCAATCTCATGTACAACCTCCTCACCCACTGTCAGTAGATATGGGTCTCTTTAGATGTAGGTTGTTAAGAAGTTTTCTGTGTTTCATTGTGTTCTATTGGTCTTGGTAAACATATTCAATTCAAACATTTTGTATTTGTCTTTTAAAGTTCTCATTTCTGTTAGCATAAAACGAACTTTCAGCCACTGAGTTTCCTACAGGGTTATGGAGGCTTTACACCAATTGGCATTTTCCAAAGTGCGGAATACTGAACAGCATTATTAAGAAGGTTCTACAAGAAAAGGGTTATGAAATCCTGAATGCTGTTGGTTTCTAAAAAAAAGTTGTCTAATGTCATCAGCTTATTAAGGGGTCCAAGAAGTCCTATAGGGAAAAATAAACATGACTTTCTAATTGTGTTGACCCTATTCCCCAAGTTTGATTTGATCATGAAAACACGTATGTATTATAGCTTTTTTTTTTTTTTTTTTTTTTTTTTTTTGAGTAAGAGTCTCACACTGTCGCCCAGGCTGGAGTGCAGTGGCATGCACACAGCCACCACAGCCTCAACCTGCTGGGCTCAGGTGATCCTTCCACCTCAGCCTTCCAAGTACCTGGAACTACAGGTACACATGACCATGCCCGGATAATTATTTTTTCTAATTTATTGTAGAGACGTGGTCTCACCAAGTTGCCCAGGCTGATCTTAAACCCATGGGCTCAGACAATCCTCTCGTCTCCGCCTCCCAAAGTGCTGGGATTATAGGCGTGAGCTACCACGCCTAGCTTAATGTAGTGTTTATTAACATCTTGCACAACACATTTTTTAAATTTTAAATATGTGGGGTTCAATTCAGGGTTAGGTATACAGATGTTCATTATGCAGGTACCCTTGTTGATGAGATGTGCCCCCCTCCCCTGGCAGTTTCCCACTTCTGCTAATCCCACTCCCCCAACCCCCCACCCTGGCAGTTTCCCACTACTGCCAAACCCTTTCTTATAGTAGTATGATAATTATTCAAGGTCCACTTATGAGTGAGAACATGTGGTACTCAGTTCTTTGTTTCTGTGATAGATCACTCAGTATTCTAACCTCTAAGTCCTTCCAAGTTGCTGTAAAGTTCATGATCTTGTCCTTCTTTATGGCTGTGTAATATTCCATCGTGGTATATGGTATATGTACCACATTTAATCCAGTCTTCTTTCGATGGGCAACACGGCTGGTTCAATGTTTTTGCTATTGTAAATAATGCTGCAATACATATAGGCACAATACACTTTTGATGTTTTTTGATAAATTTGCTCAGTGGAGCCAGAATATGTTCCCTCATTTGTACATACAAAATACCGCTAAAAGCAGGCATTTTTAAGTAGGGGAAGTAGGTAAAATGAGAAATGGTTTAACCTACACAGTTTTTCCATTAGGGGTAACCAGTTGATATTGGAAATTTGTTGCTACCTTTTCACTAACTATGCTACATTACTTGCATGGAACTGCTTCTGCAGGATAGTAATATATTGCCATGTGATCCTGCAAAGTGAGCTTTATTTTTATAGACTTTTATTTTATGCTCACAATAGCTACATTTTGCATTGAGAGAGCCTATAAAACATGTTTTTGTTCCAACATAGACTTTCTGTATGTTTTTTCTCATAAATATTTGTTCTGAAATCCTGTTTTCATTTTATGCTATTTTCATATTTGAAGAACAGCAGAAATAAAAATAAATAAATAAACCAGATCTGGTTCTGTTTTAATTTTTCTTTATATATTTTCTTTTAAAGATGTGGAGTATAATTCAGGATTAGGTATATAAGTGGACATCGTACAGGTGAAATTTGGGCCTTCCTTTGGTCCCCACTTTACCTGGTTTGAGATCTGATAGACTTATTGATGTTATGTGCCCCCATCATGCCCAGCTAATTTTTTTTTTTTATTGATTTATTGTAGAGATGAGGTCTCACCAAGTTGCCCAGGCTTGTCTAGAACCTGTGGGCTCACGCAATCCTCTCACCTCGGTCTTCCAAAGTGCCGGGATGATAGGCATGAGCCACCACGCACAGCTGTAATTGTGTTTTTTATTAAGATATTTATGGTCATCAAGTCATCCAAATGAATATTGAATCAAAAATTACCTCCCCACCCTTGTCCCCCATTTTGGTCAAATGAATACTTCTCTTAGATTATTGCAAAAAAACATGGACTGGTTCGACATTTTGAGACAGGGAGAAACAAGATTAAGATTAAGAAAAGTTAAGACAAATATATTGCCAGCTTCTTGATGCAATGAAATGAAACAGTGGAAGATTGTCTCTCAGGGACAGATACTTCTTACTTTTTATAGCGCATTCCTCATACCTGTCTTAGTGGGAAAAGGGCACACTGACCGCACTGGCTGCAGAATGCAGGAGCCAGCTGGGCTCGGTGGCTCAGCCTGTAATCCCGCGCCTTTGGGAGGCTGAGGTGAGTGAATTGCCTGAGCCCGCGGGTTCGAGACCCGCCTGGGCAGCAAGACCTCATCTCTACAATAAATAAAAAAATCAGCCAGGCGTGGTAGCGCATGCCTGTAATTCCAGCTACGTGGAAGGCTGAGGCGGAAGGATCGCCGGAGCCCAGCAGGTCGAGGCTGCGGTGGCCGGGAGCGGCCACTGCACTCCAGTCTGGGCGACAGAGTGAGACTCCAACTCAAAAAAAAAAAAAAAAGAATGCAGGAGCCATAGCACCTCACTTCTGGGAATTTAAGTCTAGATCTTGGAAAATATGGGAAGGAAAAATGAAATTAATAATTTTACAGCTCCTACCCATCCCTGCTATTAAATTCCTTCCACCTCTATGCCTCCCTTCTGGCTTTTGACTGGTTGCTCATTATGTTTACCTTCCCTCTCTCCTTCCACATCCCTTCCTGCTTAGGACATGTTTCTAGAAATCTGACCACAACTATGAATTCTTATTAATCCTAGGGTTGGGAATGCCAGGGCTGGCATCAAGTTGTCTGTTCAGTATAGTAATTAGACCAAAGTTGTGGTGTCCAAAGCTGTGATGCCCACAGAGCAAGGAAAAACACCTTAAACTTGCATGATTGAGGACATGAGTGGGATGGAGGTTTGGGAATTAACCTTCGGTCAGAGAGAATGACCGAAATTTCACTGGAGAGCTTTCTGAAGTGGTGGTGAGAGCCACTCTTCTCCTATCACCCTTAGTCTGCCATTCCTCCCCTCTCTCTCAGTTGTTTCTTTCTTTCCTTCTTTCTGTCTCTCTTTTTCTTTTCCTCCCTCCTTCCCTCACTCCTTCTTTCCTTCCTTTCTTTCTTTAATGAGTCAGAGTCTCACTCTGTTGCCTCAGCTGGAATGCAGTGGCACGGTCATGGCCACCATAGCCTCAAGCTGCTGGGCTCAGGTAATCCTTCCAAAACCTCAACCTTTTAAATAACTGGGACTATAGGCACCTGGCTCATTTTATTTATTTATTTATTGAGAAGCAAGGTTTGGCCATGTTGCCCAGGCTGGTATCGAGCTCCTGGGCTCAGGAAGTCTTCTCACCTTGGCCTTCCAAAGTGCTGCAATTACAGCATAAGCCATCACTCCTGGTCCAGTTTTTTCTTTTTTTGAGTTGACGTCTCACTCCATCACCCAGGCTGGAGTGTTGTGGCCCTCTCATAGCCACCCCAGCGTCGACCTGCTGGGCTCAGGTGATCCTTCCACCTCAGCCTTCCAAGTAGCCAGAACTACAGGCGTGTGCTACCATGCCCAGTTGATTTTTTGATTTTTATTGTAGAGATGAGGTCTCACCAAGTTGCCCAGGCTGTTCTCGAACTGCAGGCTCAGGCAATCCTCTCATCTTGGCCTCTCAAAGTGCTGGGATTACAGACTAGTGCCACTGTGCCTGGCCCCAGTTTTTTCTTTAGTGCACTTTTAGCTTAAAAAAATAGAAAAGAGCCGGGCTCGGTGGCTCAGTCTGTAATCCCGCGCCTTTGGGAGGCTGAGGTGAGTGAATTGCCTGAGCCCGCGGGTTCGAGACCCGTCTGGGCAGCGAGACCTCATCTCTACAATAAATCCAAAAATCAGCCGTGCATGGTAGCGCACGCCTGTAATTCCGGCTACTCAGAAGGCTGAGGCGGAAGGATCGCCGGAGCCCAGCGGGCGAGGCTGCGGTGGCTGGGAGCGACCGCTACACTCCAGTCTGGGCGACCGAGTGAGACTCCAACTCAAAAAAAAAGATAGAAAGGTACATGGAACCATCCGTGCTGCCCATCGAAAGAGGACTGGATAAAAAGAATGTGGTACATATACACAATGGAATATTACAGAGCTATAAAGAAGGACAAAATTATGAACTTTGCACAACTTGGATGGACTTAGAGTCTATAATACTGAGTGATCTATCACAGAAACAAAGAACCAAGTATCAGATGTTCTCACTCATAAATGGACCTTGAACAGCTATTGTAATACTATAAATAAGGGCTTGGCAGTAGTGGGAAGCTGTCAGGAGAGGGCGGGAACAGAATTAACGGTAGTAGGAAACTTCCAGGGGAAGGTGGGCACACCTCATCAACAAGGGTACCTACATAATGAACATTTGTATACCTAATCCTGAATTGTACCCCACATATTTAAAATAAAACATTTTAAAAAGAAAGCTAACTTTTTTAAAAGGTGGATTAATATGTATGCACATGCTTGTGTAAATTGTAGGAGCCAGCAGAGTCCTTAGGAATAATACCGTTCACAGTTTCTAAGATTCTTTTTTTCACTAATGAACTTATTTTCTGTTATACATATAGCTGTATGTGTCTCCAGTTATTAAATAACTATGACGTGCTCCACTCAGAAATCTTCTATTCTCTCTGTCATCTTGCATTTACAAGGAAATCATTAAGAAAAAAAATCGTATTTTAAATTATGATATTGATGAAGATTGGTCGTTTCATCCTAGTACATTCTGTCATAATATTCAACACAGAGACAAAGTGAGACTTTTTAAATTTAAAAAGTGACCAAAGCTTTAAATTTGTTTAAATTAATTCTGTAAGTAAAAGTAAGATTGGTTGATAATTAAATGGAAATATGACATAAAATGTTCAATTTGTAAGCAAAATTTAAGTTAAAATTATGTAGATTGAAATTTACCCTTTCATATGGTGTCAGGTTATGAAAACCTGATATTTTTTTAAATTCTGTTTGGCACATCTAATACCAACTGACTTGCTTTGGCCACTTTTAAGTTTTGGTTCTAACTGATAAAATAAGAGTTTTAGGGGCCGCTGCTTGTAAGCATGTCTTTGAAAGTGACATATTGCTGAGGTGGGATTCCTTTATTACTGATGAATGAAAGCTAAATTGGATGTTGCCATTCCTTTTTTTCTACTCAAATTGGATTTTGGAAGTGCTGGAGACATTTTGATGTGCTATAGGAGTATTTTTCTCAGATAGAAACCATTTCTGGATCTATTGACAAGCATCTGGAGACACATTCACAGGGTTTTTTTTCCATTACTTTTCCCCACGTTAACTTGTTACATTTCAGCTTCAGTGTACTTTCTGCTTTCTATCTTCAAAATAGTCCATTGATAATTAAATACCAATATAAAAACAATATATTACTAGCCTATTTCAAGATTTGTGACAGTTTAAACCAATTAAAACTTCGTAACAATCAAAACCATCCCAGGGGAGTTACTCACCTATGATTACTTGTTATACCTCAAACAATCTCAAACTACTTCCTATCAAAGGTGAAATTTTTGGTATAGTTTTTTTTTTTTTTTTTTTGAGTTAGGGTCTGCTTCTGTCACCAAGGCTGGAATGTAGTGGCACCATCACAACTAACAGCAACATTGATCTCCTGTGCTTAGCAATCCTTCTGCCTCAGCTTCCCTAGTAGCCGGGACTACAGGTGCATACCACCATACCCAGCTTATTTTTATTTTTTAAATTTTTTTGTAGAGATGAGGTCTCACTGTGTTGCCCAGACTAGTCTCAAATTCCTGTGCTCAAGCACCCCTCTTGCTTCGGCCTCCCAAAGTGCTGGAATTTCATGCATGAGCCACCTCTCCTAGCTAATAATTTTTTTATATGGATTTTTTTAAACATAGAAAATAAAATAGGCACTGTTACTGCCTTAAATGACATGGACTTTCTGGGGTGCCTTCATGAATGGGGGTGAGGGGATGGTTCCCAAACATGGGATCAGTTCCAGTCTTGGTGTTTTACAGATGGTGACTGATGTCGAGTTTTAGCTGCTTACCCGAGGTCACATAGCTAGAAGGTTGGAGAGGAGAGTCCAGAACTGAAATAATGTCTTCTGTCACCCTCAACCTGTGTCCTTTTCAATGTCCAGTTACATTTTATATGGCCTTTCTTATAGCTGTATGTATCTCCACTTAAGATGCATCTAAGCCAGTGGCCCCATGGGTCATGTTTGTTCTTGAACTGGACAGGTCGAATGGGAGCTGGGGAGAAAAAGAATGCCTGCAGCGTCCAGTACCGGCGACCTTTTGGCTGTGCGGTTCTCAGCATCGCTGACCTGCTAACTGGAGAGACAAAGGATGACCTCATCCTGAAAGTATACATGTAAGAGTATACGTGTGCATGGTGGACCTGGGGTGGGCATAGGATTGCACGGGGTCCTATTTGGTTGGATGATACTTGACGTGTGTAATAGAAGAGCAGTGGATGTTTTTAGATTCTGACCCATTCCTCTACAGCCCGGTAATCCACAGACATGCTGCTAGTGAGTCACATGCCTGTCAGGGGAATCGTAAAATCGAGAACCAATAAATACAATTTATTAATTAGGTAGAGTACTCCTCGCTACCTAACATAGGGTACTGCCTTTGAATTTTCAAACCTAGCATGTCTACCTTCAGACAATTGATTTGTGGATAATGGAAATTTTTTTTTTCTTTGAGTCAGGGTCTCATTCTGTCAGGCTGGAGTGCAGTGGCATGATTACCACTCACCGTAGCCTTGACCTCCTGGGTTTAGGCAATCCTTCTACCTCAGCCTCCCTAGTAGCTGGGACTACAGGTGTGTGCCTCTATGCCTGGCTAATTTTTTTACTTTTTGTAGAGATGAGGTTTCGTTATGTTGCCTAGTCTGGTCTCGAACTCCTCGGCTCAAGGATTCCTCCTGCCTCATGCTCTCAAAGTGCTGGGATTATAGGAATGAGGCACTATGCCTGGCCTGAAATACTTTTTAATATAAATTAATTAGAATCAGGAAAGGGAAACCCAAATTATTTCTCTAGTACTCTTTGTATTAGTTTTGGGGGCAAGCCATAAAAAGTGCCACAAACAGTATGGTTGAAACAACAGAAAGTACTGCTGCAGTTCTGGAGGCTAGCAGTCTGAGATCAAAGTGTCGGCAGGGTTGATTCCTTCTGAGGGCTGTGAGGGGAATATCTGCTCCATGCCTCTCTCGTAGCTTCTGGTGTTTTGTTGGCCACCTTTGGCCTTCCTTGACTTTTAGACACCTCATTCCCACTTTTGCCTTCTTGTTCACAGTGTTCTCTCTTTGTTCATGTGTCCTTTTTATAAGGACATGATCATATTCGACTGGGACTCACCCTAATGACCTTATGGTAACCTGATTACCTCTGTAAAGATGCTCTTTCCAAATAAGGTCACATCCTGAGGTGGGGGAGTTAGAATTTCAACGTTACCTGTGTTGGAGGACACAGTTTAACCCAAAATCACCTGATATATTCCAATTCCTAAGTAAAATTGTTTTGTAAATACACGTGGGTTTGAGTCACCCCATGCTCAGCACCTCCCCACTTGATCATCGAGGGCTGATACATAGCAGCATCCTCAGAGCGGACCTACAAGGGTTTTCCCTATTCCTGCTCTGAGGACCACGCTCCTGGCCACCTCCATGAGTGAGGCTACTTTGGTATTTCATTCTGGAGGTTGTGTTGCTATTGCCAACATATGCCAGTGGTCTTTTCATAGGTGGCAGGGGCACAACTTTCCCACTGCCTGTGGGGACAGATCCTCCAAATGGTTTTTTGACAACTGCTGCAGGGTTTCACGGCTGTATCTACTCTCCACCCAATGGGACCCATGCAGCATATTTAGTAATCAGTTTACAAAGATTTATCTAAAGCCTATGGTGTAGGACTGGATATTCTCTTTATCCCTTTTAAGAGGGGTGAAACCTGTGTCCTTGATTTTAAACTTGAACACTTCCAATGAAACTAGTGAGTGGTAAAACTTGTTATACTTTTTATCACATGGCAGCCCTAGGATGTTCATGGTTGGGCTTAAATCTATGCTGATCTTTCCAGACTCAACTGGTAGTTATCAAATGTAATTTTTTAATTTTTTCTGAGTCGGAGTCTCACTCTGTCAACCAGACTGGAGTGCAGTAGCGCACTCATGTCCAGCACAGCCTTGACCTGCTAGGTTCAGGAAATTCTTCCACCTCAGCCTTCCAAGTAGCTTGAACTACAGGCATGCGCCACCATGCCTGGCTAATTTTTTGATTTATTGAAGAGACCAGGTCTCGCCAAGTTACCTAAGCTGGTCTCAAACTCCTGGGCTCAAGCAAACCTCCCGCCTCCGCCTCCCAAAGTGCTAGGATTACAGGCGTGAGCTACTGCACCCAGCCTCAAGCATAGTTTATTTGAAATACTTATAACTGGTAATAGTCACTGTTTACTGTGTACTTACTGTGTGTGAGGAACTGTGTTAAGCACTTTGCACGTATCATATCATTTCATCCTCACAAACCCATGAAGCAGTCAGATGCTCTCAGCTCATTTTTACACCCAAGGAAACAGAGAGCTAAATAAGTTACCCAAAGTCCCCTGGCTAATAAGAAAGGGAACCAGATTTGAAGTCAGGACTGCCTGACTCTGGAACTCAAACTCTAAGGCTAACAGCTGGTCTTTTTAATTTTTATTTCCAGATATATATTTTTTTCCAGATATTGTTTCACACCCCAACCTACTAATGTGATGATTCTGCTGTTATGTGACTTTGCTTTTGAAGAAAACTAAAATTCATCCCAAACACAATCTCATCATTGCTTAGAGTCTTCTTTCCAGGTGTGGGTAGCAAGTGCTGTATTTATCTTGCCACTGGGAAAACGGAGGGACCGGCAGTCACATGAATCACCCTTGATTATGCAGCTAGCTGAATAAGACCCATGAATTCCAGCTTTGCCTATGGGGAACACTCACGCTCATAAAAATAATGGTTCTGCTCTTTGTGGTTTTTTATTGTCTGTTTTTTCTTAAGCATCAAATAAGGATTAGAGTAATTCTTGTTGGAAGAGAAACCCCTTAAAAATGCCAGTTCAGCAGTTTGCAAAGCTATTTCAAGAGGAATGCTAACCAGTCAAAACAGTCACTGTAGATTAGAAAGGAACTGTGAATTTAGTAAAACATCTTAGGAGAGTGTCTGTTAAAAACAATAGAAATTGAGAAATTCTATTTGCTAAGGTGACCGAATCCCTAGCCCAACTGGGACCCAAATAAAGAACAGTTACAAATACCTGCCTGGGCCTGGAACATATTTCAGTTATATTCTTTGGGAGCTTTGATTTTTAAAAAATTTTATTTTGTTTCATTTTATTTAGAATTTTGTAAGCTAAAAGCGTGAATTCTGGAAATATTTAACTATCTAATAGGAAGCAAGCCATCTTTCTTCTTTCCCTACTAGACCAAAATAAGAAAACTGGAGACAAAATATATTCAGTGGCAATTTGGTGTCTTACAGCTGGAAAGGTGGGATAGTTTCATTCCATCTTGATTTTCCGGCCTTCTAAGATTCAGTGCTCACTTTGGTATCCCACTGTGAACTGACTCGAAAATAACCTCCATTGTGTTCATCCTGGAAAAACCCAGGGTAATGAAATAAATAAAGATGTAAGCAAATGATTGTGAATTACCTGCCTCTGACTTGATCACTGGAAAAGGGAATCTGTGCTGTGGAAGATTTCAACTGATAGTGTATAAATTCGTGATGTTCAGGACTCTTGAGAGGGAGCATTCGTGGCTAATAAAAGATAGTAGCTAATTTACAAATGTGTTCAGAGAAGGCACGTTCTCCCTAGTTCAACAGGAAACAGTGGCAGTAAAGATGAATAGCAGACCCACATATTTATGAGTCCTCTGGAGTCCCCAAGCAGAGGGACATCCATCCATCCATCCATTCGTGCAGCTGGTGCTTTTTAAGCATCCACAGTGTTCAGAATGGGACTTAGATAACCAGTCCCAGATCCAATTCTTGAAAACCTTAACAGTCTATTGATGAACTACACCATGTAAACAAAGATTAACATGAGCCAGCGAATGATAGGAGCTAAGAGAAGGAGAAACAGATGGCTGTGAGAAGACAGAAATGCTGTTTCTCCCGGATGTAGAAGATCTGAGAGAATACTTTTATTACCGTTTAGTAAATCCTGCATGCCTTTTGCCAGTGTAAGCTGTGTTATTATCCATTTCATTTTGTTTGATTTGTTGCATTCTGGCAATAACCCAACCTGGTCATGTCATAGTAGGCAGAGACTCACTAAGGAGCTCTAACATTTATTGAGCATTTACTACGTACCAGACATTAGCCTAAGCCCACACTTATTTAATTTTCTGATATATTGTCCCTGTTTCACAGATGAAGAAATCAAGGCAAGCATGAATAACTCACCTAAAGAACATAGCTCGGTTAACAGTGAAAATTTCAATCTGGGGAGTAGAACTCTTAGTCTGCTTGGTCTTCTGAGTTATACCTTGTTCGCTGAGGTTTTTTTTGTTGTTGTTTTGGGGCCTCTTGTGATCTATGATTTGTTCATACCAGCTGCTTCTGTCATGAGGCAGGTGGTCAGGCATTACTTGATATGCACATTCCTTTTTTTTTTTTTTGTCAGGGTCTTACTGTGTCACCCAGACTTGAGTGCAGTGGCACAATCATGGCTCACCACAGCCCCAAACTCCTGGGCTCAAGGGATCCAACCTTCTCAGCTCTCAAGGAGCTGGGACTGCAGGTGTGCACCATCATGCCCAACTGATATGTATATTCCCACTCATCTGGGGGCAACTTTGCTAAAACTGACAGTCAATTGCTGCAGGTTCTTGGGGGACCTGGTTCTTGGGGGAACCTAGCAGAAGGTCATTGCTAGGCCTCATGCATCTTTAAAGCTTAACAGAGTGTTAATGTTTTCACAGGTGTAACACAGAGAGTGAGTGGTACCAAATCCACGAGAATATCATCAAAAAGCTGAATGCGCGTTATAATTTGACTGGCTCCAATGCAGGTGAGTATATGGGTTGACTGACTTTCCCTACACTTTTCATTCCAGGCCCTTACTTGGAGTTGTCTGTGTGCGAAGGAAATAATCAGCCCTTGTTTTTCTCTCTCTTCACTCCCTCACTTTAAAAATGCTCAGTCAACCTTCTGGTATGTCCTCTAATACTATGATAGGCTTGTGAAAAACGCACTCCATTCTGGTTTGAAACAAAGAATAGGATCTGGATTTGTTCAGTGATATCAAATCTAGAGACTTCTGTGTTGTTACCGAAGGCTAAAAACCAAATGAGAAATATGCTTGGGTCCATGACTGATGTGTGAAATAGTTTTGATAAACAGCGATCTGTCAGGAAGGTCTAATAGAAAACATGCTTCACTGCCCACAGCTGGCTGCGAGCAGTAACGCTATTAACAAACATACAAGTTCACACATTGACGTTGGCTAAGAAGGAAAGTGATGCTGACTACAGTGTCATGTAGGGAAAGATGTAGATATGCTTGTTCAGAGGGGACCAGAAATATTATATACCACTGTAACATGGAGTATATGGTACATAGTATTATATTATACTAATAACATAGACAATATACTACATGTATAGATTATATAGCATATATAGCGACATCTTTAAGTTTGGTCCATAAACAAAAGCTTGGTGAATATCGTTTGCTCCATATCTGCCATTCTCACCCAGATCGAAGCAAAATAAATTATGCAGTTGCGTACTTTCATTGACATTAAAAAAACTTCAAATTAAGTTAGCTGTTTCTTGAACTGAATATGTTGTGTTGTTTTTTGTTGTTTTTTAAAGGCAAGATTTATTGATTGGACAGAAAAACTCCCAGAGTGGGAGGGAACCTGTGAGGGTTGCCCCGCTGATTTTTATGACTGATTTTTAAGGCATCTTAAATACAGATATTTGTGTTATAGTTCAACTTGCCTGGCAATTAGAAAAACTGGAATTTAAATTCAGACCACCTTTTTTTTTCAGACTTGGCACATCTCGTTAGGCTGAACTGGCCCACAAAGAGAAAATAACTGCAGGCAAGCTTTGTGGTTCAGTTCAATGAGAACTTAAGTACCCTCGACTCACACATGTGGCAATGCTTCCGGGTGTAGTGAGGGGTGAGGTCAGTTTTCTCCTCCCTCCTCTCAGAGCAGGGGAAGTAACTTGGGTTTTATTTGATGCAGATGATCATTTGCTTTGGACAAAGTCTGGTATCTACCACTAAATAAACAAGATACTTGGAGCACTTACTATTGCGGGCATAGTCTCTAAAGGACTTGGAGGAGACAGTGAACGTGGAATATGACATGGAACTGTACTATATGCTTGTCTTTTCTTTTCCTGTAAAAGAATGAGAACTCAACTGGTTATATGCAACCAAATGGTTTTATTTCAGTGTTCCCTCAGTAAGATGGTAGAGCTTCTGCTTTTTAAAAACTTAGCTTGCCTAATTCATTGGTGAGCTTCCAGTCAAATCCACTAGTTCTGTTCTAAACCTGTTGGGGTTTCTTACCATTGACCATTATTTTGTCATTAAATACACTGTAGCTCTGTGTCTACTGTCCAATTCAGTAGACACTAGCTGTTGAGCACTAGATATGAGCCTACCACAGCACTAGGACTGAGATGTGCTGTAATTGCATACCTGATTTTGAAGTCTTGGTACGATACAAGGAATATGAAATATCTCATTCATAATTTTAATATTGGTTCCATGTTGAAATGGCAACATTTTGGATACATTGGGCTAAATAAAATATGTTATTTTTGGGCAACCCTCTTTCAGATCCCTTCCCTCTTGGGAACTTTCTGTCTTCTTAATAAACTCCTGCAAAAAATATGTATATTATTTTTACCCCTACTGGAACAGAGATTTTTTAATTATCCCACATCTCACTACTTAAAAATAACCATTACCAACATTCGATAAACTTTTCCACAGATATTTCTGTATGAATAATTATAGAAAAAAGAGAGCTATATAGCCTTTGTATTGAAGTGAAATACTACTTTTTGAAATCTTTGCATAAATTTTCACAGAACTGATATCACACTATATATGCTATTTTAAGTTATAAAATATATTATTACAATTAATTTTATTTGTTTCTTTTACTTTTCTAATATGGCTACTAGGAGGGTTTAAGTTTCATTTGCAACTCACATATTTCTGAGTCAGTGCTGCTCCAGACTCAGTTTATAAAGGATAACTTTTTTTAAAAAGGTTCTTCCTATGTCTCACAAACACATTCATTACACCTTGTTCCTTTCTGCCTATTACCTGTGGATAGAGGAGTTGTTAACCATTGTGTATCTTGTTCTTTTTCTCTGAGAGGCCTGTTATCTTAACATGCTTGCAGTTATCCTCTATGTGAATAAACAAGTATAACTAACCCTAACCTTCTGGTTTTTCCCACATCGTCCCTGACCTCCCTATCATTATAATGTGGACTTGACAATCCAGGAAATATCAGACTGTGGGATACCCTTCTTTCCCAAATCCTTGTCATCTCTTAGACTTTCTGCCCTCTTCAAATATGCCTTGTGCAAAACGACATCCATCTGTTGTTGGGTTGCTTGAGTATATCATGGTCCACACTCTAAGGTGATACCCAGTTTCCTCTTGAATCATGAGGGAATTCTCAGTAATGGACTCTGATTTGTAGCTCCAGATAGATTCCTAACATAACTGATCCTGTATTCTATAAAGCCTCTGTTCAGAGTCAGGGTTCCAGTTAAACCAAACTATCAATGTCTTCCTGCTTACAGATGGGAGTCATCTCTTAGAGAGTATGGTGTGGTGTTTAGGAGATTTTCTTCTGCAAGCAGGATGTCCTAGATTTGAATTACTCTTTCACTGGATAATAGGAGTATCATCCTCTAAGGGATATTGGGAGGATTCAAAGGGAAAATATATGCAAAGTACTTACCATGGGACTTGATACGTGTTAAGTGTATGTGTTTAATGTTAGTTATTATTATTATTTTTTACCCACTTTGAAGCCGTCATCTGAGATATTCTACCCCTACTTTTTAAGTCACTTTGTTTCATTTTTTCAGAATGGATCCTGATTTAATCTCCTTAATGAAGACTTCTAGAATAATACAGTTGGATTATTGATCGGTTGAATCATTGAGATAACCTCGCCTATGCTTTTTCCCCTCTGTCTCCTCTCTGCTGATTTGATTACTAATATCTCTTTCTGGGTTCTTTTAATTTCATTGACATCCTTCTGATTATATATATGAACTCTGGGAAGGAGGGGCAGCACATTCTGTTTCCCTGGGTAGTTCCTCAGATGCTTGGTGCTCCACACACTCCATGTGTTTTGTCGATTTTATTGACTCACTGACTACTTATTCTTTCTGGAATTCTGAGTGAGGCTTTACCAGAAAGTGAGATCCAAACCACCGAGTCTTACCTTTTCTGTTTACAGCCCTTGTACTGAAGCAAAATGCTGCTTTTTGAAACCGTTGCAGAGAATGAAGCAAAGCATTGTGCTATAAAGCCTTATGTAAGGCAGGACCCGTCTCCATTTTGCTGCTTACTGTGATACTTAGATTCCTAGGTAGACAAATGTTCACTTTTTACACCTGGCTTGTGCTAAAGAGCCCTGTTCATTCTCCTGTCCTCATGGTCTCAGCCTTTCTCCATCTTTCTCTCTTCAAGCCCGGATCCCAGCCAGGCCCACACAGCCAGCGTCCACCTGCCCTCTAATCTCCTGGTCTCTACCTGATAGCCTCTCTCAAGCCAAGGCAAACCCAGCCCTAAGCCTTATCAGCCTTATATTGCTCCAGAGAGAGAAAGCTCAGGAAGAAGCTTTAAAAATATTTTTAAGCATATGCAGTCTGACAAGTTCGCAAGCTCATCCTAGAAAAAGTGCTACACAGCTCATTGCTGAATATCACTATGGTCACTTTCAAAGTACTCCCCTTGGGAAGCTATGTGTCAGTGCCAGCGCCTAGTCCACCTGTTAAAGCAATTTTGGGACTCTTTTTCTGGAATGGTCATCAAAGCTCTTATTGAATTATCCTTCATGTTCTGAATGTCATCAAATGTCTTTCCTTCAAGATTTCCTTTATCTTCAGGTAAAGAAAAATGTCACTGGGGCCCAGATCAGGTGAGTAGGTAGGGTGCTCCAATATAGTACTATATCTGAAATATATTATATAGTAAATATAGTACTGCCAACATAAGCTCACCATGGCAAGTTCGTGAACTTAATCGTCAGACTTCTGATGGCTATTCCAGAAAAAGAGTTCCAAAATTGCTTTGATGGGTGGACTAGACACTGGTGTCGGTGCATAGCTTCCCACGGGGAGTACTTTGAAGGTGACCATAGTGATATTCAGCAGTGATGTACATAGCACTTTTCCTAGGATGATTTGCAAACCTAATTGTCAGACCTCTTATACTGTTCCCACCAAAGTTCCTACCCTTCAGTCTTGTGCCATCATTCCGTGTCACTTTGATCTATTTCCCTTCTTGAGAAGAGGGACTTCTATGCCAGCAGATATTTGGCTTCCTTATTATTGAAAGGGAGGCACATTAATGACTTACTTAAAAGTAGTAGGGGAGGCAAGAAACAAGAAATTGAAGTGGGAAATTATGATGCCTAATGTTTAAACTATCACTGTGGTTAAATATGTTGGCTTCCACGGTTTTCTCCTTGGACCACGGGATTGCTAGTTAAGTGAAAGCAGTGCAGTCAAACGTTTTCAAGACAATTGGGTTCACTCTCAAAAGTGCTGTTTTTCCCTACTTTTCTCTGCGATTCATTGGTCATTGATACTAAAAAAAAGAAAAAAAAGGATAACTTTGAAATGAGTTTCAGAAACAAATTCTTCCAGCTAATTTCCAGACCCTTTATGCTTCATTGATGTCTTCCTTTTGGAGTTGTAATATTGTCTGGTTAATAGGGAAAGAATTCATCCATTTAACTGGGCTTTTTCCCTCTAACCTAAGACTTACGTTACAAAGGTACATTAACCACTATCTTAGTTGAGTTTAGAAACTCAGAAAAAATTGCAAGTGATCCATTTAACTTTTAAATACTAAAAGAATTGTATTAATATATCTCTATGGTTAGATTTAGTTAGATTGAGTAATTTGAAATGCCCAAAATTGTGTGGTATGAGATTTTAAAATCCAAAGGTAATGTTGTAAGAACTTCAAATTCCAAAAATATTCATTAAAGTGAGCCTGGTTTAGGTTTGTTGAGCAAATGGTTTTTATAAATATCACCTCTGATAGATAGCAGCTGAATTCTAGGAATGTGAAATTAGATTGAGCCAATATGATTTACTGAGACAAATTAAGACTTGAAACAAAGTCTGTAAAAATCATTGACTACAGTTCAGTATGTCCTAAGAGAAACTTCAGAATCTGTTCATATTACTGTGTTTTTATGAAATATTATTTGTTTTAGCTTTCACAATAGCTTACAGTTAGAAGAAATTGTATTTACTAATTAGGTAAATTTCTAAAATCTTTTTTTTCTTAGTAAGAGGAGCATACATGGTTGCATTCCTGCCAACTGTACTTTTTATTTTTTATTTTTTTTTAGAGACAGGGTCTTGCTCTGTCACCAAGGCTAGAGTGAGTGTCATGGCACAGTCCTAGCTCACTGCTGCTTTGAACTCCTGGCCTCAAGTGATCTTCTTACCACAGTCTCCTCGGTAGCCAGGACTTCAGGTGCACACCACCAGCATGGGCTAATTTTTTTTTTTTAATAGAGATGGAGTCTCACTATGTTGCCCAGACTTGTCTTGAACTCCTGGCCTCAATTCACCTCAGCTTCCCACTGTGCTGGGATTACAGACATGGACCACAGTGCCTGGTCCTGCCAACTGTAATTGTTAAGCCCCACAGATGGTTAAAAGAAATTACCTAGATAAGGCACCCACAACATATAGGGAGAGCAGGTTAGCTCTACGCAGGAAGTATGTTGTGTTCATTATTTTGCTGAGGTGAGTCTTTTGAGAGTTAGTGTTGTATTTTTGTGGTTCAGAGTCCTGTCCACACATACCAATGAAGTAATTTAATTGAGTATTACCGAACTGGTATAACTCTTAAGGATTTGATTGTTGAATATTGTATTTGCTTTCTAATATCATAAAAATCAAAGTGATACTTACTGGCACCACCTATTGATTAGAAATATAGTATGTGACCTTCTGCTTAATTTTGAAATTTCCTAATTATTAAACTATGATCTTTCAAAAATTATTTCAATGGTTTTTTTCAGCTAATTTTACTTAGAGAAAAGTTGTAAGAATAGTACAAAGAATTCCTAAATCCTAAAGGTTAACATTTTACTATATTTGCTTTTCTCCTTGTGCCATGTATGTGTGTAGTCATATATAATTCAATATACTAAATTGACATAATTCTTAAGAATTGCATCAGGGCTTGTGATGGTGTATGTTTGCGTATATATATATACATATATATGTACATATATATATGCATATATACACACATATGTACATATATACATTCATATATGTGTATATGTGTGTATATATATATATATTTCTCTTCCTGAACTACTTGAGTACAAACTGCAGACGTGATGCCTCTCTGCCCCTGCTTACTTCAGAACATGGCAACATTGCCACAGTACTGTTATCAAAATCAGGACGTTAACATTGATAAATACTGTCATCTAATCTACAAACCTTATTCAGATTTTGACAACTTCTCAATTTTTTCTATAGCAAAAGAAAACCCAAGCTGTAGTGCATGCAGTTGTCATATCTTTTTAGTTTCCTTTAATCTAAATAATCCTCTTCTAATGATAACAAAGAAAAAAATAATCCACAATATGATAGCAAATTATATTGTAAGATGTTTTTGAAGCTTCATGCAGTATTTTTTAAAAAAACTAAACCCAAATTATACGTTAATGGAAGTAGTGCTTAGTGCTTAATTTTATTTTTTAAATTAGCTATAATTAGCTAATTTAGATATAATCACTAGCAATACTGTCTGGAAAATTTGCTATATAGAAAAAATATGGAAAATTTCAATAAATTAAAATGATTGGATATTAAAATATAGTCATAGATACTGTTATAGAGAAGGAAAAATAGCTTTTCCTCATCCAAGCTAGGTTCATGGATGAGGCCCTGATAACAAAAGAAAAGCATATAAATAAATACTTAAGTTGTATGGAACATGCGAGCTTTCATTAGAAATGAAGACCTGAAGAAACAGGTAAATCTTAGTGTTTTTTTAAATAGTAGGTTTGTTGAAGAACAGGGAGTTATGAAGAAATATGATAGGGCAGAAAAGGTATTATTTAATGGTAATAAAATGGAGGAAACTAAGCAAGACCTGTTTATTCAGATTCTTTTCTGCAACACTTTGTTTTCAGAGATAAGTATGTTTTTTTCCTCTGGGTTTTGGGAGGGCACCTCTTATGACCTGCTTCAGGGAGAAGGGCAGTGAAGGTCAGTGAGATCTTCCTACACATGCTGTCTCTCAAAATAGTAAAGGTGCCATCTTTAGGGTAATGTGTCCTGAACCTTATGCTCTATATACATTTTTTAAAAGTAGTTTTCAGTCAGTGGATTTCTGTGTGCTTGGTGTCGTGAAAAAAAAAAATACAAACAGGTCATTATAGTCACAGTAAAAAAAAAAATGAACCCCAAAACCCTTTTTAGCCTTGACATAATCCTCAGTGTATACCATTAAAATGTTCACATACTAAATCAGAATAAAGATGTAAAATTTAAGGTGAAAAATTTCCCTGAGTTGAAAAGGAAATGTTAAATTCCTTTTGAATGGTATCATCCCCTCCTACAATTGTAGCTTCCACCAACTGTGGTCAAGTCCAGCTCTAATTTCTGGTCAGCAGATTTCTTTTATGGTTAAGACTCAATGGAAGTAAATAATTTCAGATGTCTTTGATGTCCCTTAGTTTGGCATTCTATGGCATGGATTGCTTCTATCTTATTTTCTCTACAACTCTTAGCCATGAGCTAACCACTTCTTCAGAGAAGACATAAAAGCCTCTCCAAAACTGAAATTTAGAACTAGTCGATCTGTGAACCAGGAGTTATGATCACAAAATTATTTGTTCATGCTTATCATATCTTTTACATGTTAGATGGTAGACGGCCCAATGGATAAATTTCCCCGCTTCAAAGATCTCAAGGAAATGATCTTCAGATGGTAATCCTCTTGTCAGATGCTTTTAATTATTCTCAGTCATGTCAAAATTGCATTTTTTTAACAGTAAACTTAGTCTAAGGGTGCTGTCGGCAATAGACATATTCACAAATTGAATAGCACTGATTGAAATAAGAAATCAAGGTGTGACTATTAAGAAACTCTTTCTTTTCAACCTTGAGGGCATTTTGCACACATGGTTACTTTAGACTGACTATAGTCGATCCTAGTGGATGGGATTTGGGATGCATGTGTAATTTTCTCCTTATAGTCTATTGCATTTGTTAGAATTAAACTGTGACCATATGTACACTCCTTTAACAAGTGAAATATAATTAAAATATTATTCTTTAAATAAATAGGTCTTTAAAGTACATCTGAAAAAGGAGCTACATCCCTAAATTTGAGAAGTGGTAACATTAATCACATAAGTGTCTAGCTCTCAAAGATGACAATCTTGAAGGACAGCTGTCATTTGGGTAATCTGGTCCTGTCAGATAGAGGCTTGAAGTAACTGGGCTCCCTCCATCGCATAATTAGCACATCATTAAGTAGACCTTTCATTACTGTTCACAGCTCCCACCTTGTCATCATTATCTTGATTTCTTCATCTAACCTGGCTCATTTTTGCTCTTCCAATCTCTTCCTACTGCTCTGGCTTTTGCTCCATTGAGTCATTTTTCTGCAATTTTGTCTCACTTGACACCATTGTCCTTTCTAGACATTGTACTTTCTTTTTTTCTTCTCCAGAGGCTCTGAAAGCCTGTCTCCGACCTCCCAGTATAAATGCTTCACCTTATTCACCAAGAATTTTACTACTTGGTGTAGCCAGAGTGTACCCTTGGAAATTCTCTCTAGCTTTGCATTGGACCCAAATAGGATATATAGCTTCTAATGTATTTATTAAAAAAGTCAATTATCTTACCCTATATCTGTAACACATAATATTCTAATGCCTGAAGCAGCACTTAGATGACTAATTTTGTAAATCAAGCACATGGGGGAGTACAGAAGTAAAAACTTTGAGCTGTAATAATATTGAGGTTCTGATATGTTAGAAATGAACAGATTTCACTGAAGGTGACTTTCTAAAAGAATCTAATTTCATTTTTAGGAAGTTTTACTAACACCTCATGATTTTAGTAATTTTTCAGTATGAGCTCAGAAATCCTACTTACTGTGTTTTGCTTCTAGTCCCCATCTCATAAACACATACAGAGTATATAAATACTGTCAAGAAATTGAGTTTTTAGAGTTCATTACAGAATGGTAGTATTAAGAGCTGCACCAACCTGCTCCAAATTGGAACTGCAACTGGTGACTTTTTTTTTTTTTTGAGTCATAGTCTTACTCTGTCATCCAGAGTGGAGTGCAGTGGCACACTCATGGCCACCGCAACCTCAACCCGTTGGACTCAGGTGATCCTTTAGCCTCAGCCATCCAGGTAGCTGGAACTACAGTCATGTGCCACAATGGCTGACTAATGTTGTTGTTGTTGTTGTTGTTGTTGTAGACATGAGGTCTTGCCAAGTTGCCTGGTTGTCTCGAACACCTAGGCTCAGGTAGTTATCGCCTCTGCCTCCCAAAGCACTGGGATCACAAGAATGAGCCGCTGCAGCCAGCCTGAAATCATGTTTTAAAACAACACTAATGTCTACAATTTTTCCTAAGAGTATACGGCAAATGAAGAAACACTTATTCAAGAATAACTGCTAAATTCTTAACTGGTGTTTTAAGAAAGTATTTTTGGTGTTGCCTGTGAAATGGGACTGAGAACAAAAGTAGAACTGATGACTGAGTTAATGGCTATTGCAGATATAAAGCCAAGAAATAACAGAGGTTCATACTAATATGATTGCCATGGAGATGAGAAAAAGTAGTGAAAGCTACTATATACTGAATATAGGAAGTTATATATCTTAGTGGTGTGTTAGATATGTGGGGATAGGAAAAAATGAGGAATCATGGAAGACTTCTGAATGTCTTATCTGAGAAACTACATAGATAATTGGCTTTGTACTGAGAGAGATCAGATAAGAGAAGAAAGGAGAAGTAGTCATTAATATTGTCTTTTATAAATACATAATTACCTTTAGTGGTGCTCTTTGTTTTACTTGAGGACCTGGAATATGGTCTGGGGCATCTTGCTGCTAGTCTTAATAACTTTCTTTAGCGTTTCTTATAAAGTGGTTGTGTGAGCAACACATTCTCTCTGTTTTGTTTGTCTGGAGATCATCTTTGCCTTGAATTTTGAAAGAGTGTTTTGTTGGGTATAAGATTCTGGCTGACAGTTTTTGTTGTTTTTATTTTTTTGCTTTCAGCACTTTGAGAATGTCATCCCACTGCACTCTGACCTCTATTGTTTTTTTATGAGAAGTCAGTTGTTCTAGTGGTTTCTCATTATACTTACACTAGGAATAATTTATCATGGCCTCCATAACTTTTGCCTATCTTTCCAGCTTCACCTGTAGCCACACTTGACTCTGCTTGCTTCAGACACACTGGCCACCTTCTAGTTCCTCAAGCACCCCAAGTTCCTTCCCATCGCTGGGCTTTTGCACATGATCTTTCTACTGCATGAAGCCTAATCTCTCCATGTTTTGCATTGTCATCTTTTCTCTTTCTAAGCCTTCTATAACCGGTTACTCTTTATTGTTTTTACCTCAATTTCTGGTTTATTTTCTTTATAACAGTTATCATAGCTGCAAGGAAAACTATTCTGGCAGTATACACAAGTAATTGTAAACATTGATTAATTCTGGAAAACAACTCAGGAAGTGGGGTAGGGGAGTATATTTTCTATTAGAAAATAGGAACTTGTGTACAATTTGAATTATTTAGCATATGGTGTGCTACTTAGAAAATTTTTAATCTAGTTAAATTTTTACATGCCCAATATTTAATGATTAATAAGCATTCAATAGGCATTTGGTTAATGAGTGAATGAATAAAAACACAATTATAAGAGATATACCTCAAGTTTGTTTCTGTAGTTTTCTAGTGCCAAATCAAAGAAAAAAAATTAGAAGGTAAAAAAAAAAATGACCTAATCCTAAGGAGGTTGCATAATCTTTTTTTGTCTTTGAGGTCTAAGGCCCTAATTTACTTATCCAATCCTAATTGTTGGACTCTTAAGTGCTTTCAAGTTTTTCACATTTTTAAGTAATAATGTCAGGAGCATCTCCTATATTTTGGAATGTGCCTTTAAAACAGTGCCCTGAGAAGTGGGATTGTCAATGGAGAATATGAACTTTTTATGAATTTTGCCACCTGTTACCAAAACAAACAGGGGATTCGATGATCATTTTGGAAGAAAAATTAACCCAACCTAGAATAGGTGAAACAGGCCAGGCTTGGTGGCTCAGCCTATAATCCCAGCACTTTGGGAGGCCGATTGCCTGAGCCCGCGGGTTCAAGACCCTCTTGGGCAACTTGGCAAGACCTCATCTCTACAATAAATCCAAAATTAGCCAGGTGTGGTAGTGCACACCTGTAGTTCTGGCTACTTGGAAGTCTGAAGCAGAAGGATCACCGGAGTCCAGCAGATCGAGGCTGCAGTGGCCGGGAGCATGCCACTGCACTCCAGCCTGGGTGACAGAGTGAAACTACAACTCTTAAAAAAAAAATAGGTAAAACAAAAAATTTTTAGAAAATTTGGAGCCTGAAGATTCAAAATTGAAATATTAATAAAAATAGAAAATGAAGGAAGAAATTCTTTGGGGATTGAGTAGAAGAGGCTTAATATGCAGGTTTACTTCCACAATCTCTGTGAGCTCAAAGTAACCTGTTGAGGTTGTCTCTCACCTTCTGTAATAATTTGTGATATTAAATATAATTCTTCATTATTTCTCATCTAGGCTATTAAAGTTGTCCATAATATGTATACTGCCAAATCTTTCTCTGTGCCACTACTGGATCCTTATTCAACTAGTTTCCATAAATTTTTGGAATATCTTGCATGAGTTGAGAAGAAGAGTCTAATTCAGGACTCTGTGACTGTTTATTTTGAGAAAAAGTAAAATGAAGGTTTTTTTTGGTCTTTGTGTTTTGGCTTTAGCATATTTTAAAATACTAAAAATAGAAATAAAAGACCATTTCAGTTTAGTCATCAAACTTCATGAAGCTTATAACTGAGGAAATAGAATAAAGATTAGTATATAGGTGCCAACTATGTTTTTCCTTTCCTACCCCTATAGTTCAATTCAGGGATTTGTTTATGATTACTTCTGGTTTGTAGTATGAACTTTAGATAAGCCTCATGTGGAATTATTATTTTTTTGCACATCCAATCTTAGCTCATGTTTTTAGCACATATATTTTTAGAAAATATATTTGAAGATCCTATATTTTTTTTCTATATTTATGTAGAAACTCAGGAGAATGAAAAAGAAAAAAAGCAATTATACGGTATTAAGTATGTTTGAATTGTCTTACATTTCTCAGGTCAGTCTTTTAATCAATATTGTGATTTTTTTATACTCTAATTTGGTATATTTATAAAATTTTTGGCACAGAGGACAGTTTTTGAATTTCATATGATAAGATTGACAGTTCTTTAAAACTACACAATTAGAGTAATTTTCTACTTGGTCAATTAATTTACTCATGTACAGTTAACAATTCAGTAGTGCATTAAAGGCATTCCATGACATTTTTCTTATGATTTCAGAGATTTTTAAATAAGTCAGATTTCTGAAATATGGTAGATCCACCTGTTGTAACCTCCCTTTCCACTAAAAACATAAAAATCCTGGATATATTATAGCAAAACATGGTACAAAATAGAGAATTAAAATTTTAAGAAAGAGAACTGCTGCTGCCAGACAGAAAGATGGAACCGGAGCTAGAAGAGTAACACTCTGGTAGAAGCTCTGACAAGGGAGATGGGAGCCATTAATATAGGCCCTGACAATTTGAGGCTTAAGTTTTAAATTTTCCATGGGAGAAGAGACATGGTCTAGGTCTATACCAGAGGTGTCTAAATACCATTCTGTGGATACACAGGCTGAAAGAGCTGTTCTCTGTTTTTAAAAGGTGATGAGAGTGAATGATTCTCCCATGAGATGTTAAAACTGCATGCTTATACTATTAGTCTGAATGTACATTCACTCAGTAGTTTGGAAAAATTCATTGTCAGGACATTCAGTACAAAAAAAAAAAAGATCCCAGTTGAGTAGCCTTTAAAAAGTAAATGTGTAACCATTCCATATTGTCACTTTCACACCTGTGAGGCATAGAATTCCTGTGAAAAAAAGCACCCACTAAAATGAGTCATGGAAAAATGATAATAGCAATGAGGCAGAGTAAGCAAAGCAACACATGGGAATCAGGACCTTCTGGAATTTTAGGCAGGTTTTTTGGGTTTTTTTTTTTTCCTGATAGTTTTATCAGGAAAACACTAAGAGGTAGCAAAAGAGATTCCTAGTGAAAAAGCAAGCCTCATGTAAAAATGGACAAAGAAATTTTAAAATTCATGTCTCAAAAGACTATTAACTGAGCATATACCTGTAGCATACTCAAGGCACTAGTATACAGTGTTCATTAAAACAAAGGAAAACCCTCTCCTCTTGACCGGGTACAGTGGCTCACACCTGTAATTCCAGCACTTTGGGAGGCAGAGGTGAGAGGTTTGCCTGAGCCCAGGGGTTAAAGACCAACCTGGGCAACTTGGAGAGACCTTGTCTCTACAGTAAATCAAACAGTTAGCCAGGTGTGGCGGTGCATGCCTGCGGTTCCAGCTACTTGAAAGGCTGAGGCGGAAGGATTGCCTAAGCCCAGCAGGTCAAGGCTGTGGTGGCTATGATCATGTCACTGCGTACCTGGATGCCAGAGTGAAACTCCAAATTTAAAAAAAAATTTTTTTAATTTAAATAAAAATCATTGTCCTCTTGATGCTTAAATTCTAGTGGGTAGAGAGAAGTAAACAGGGCTTCTGAAATTCTTTTAAAAATAAGTCATTAATGTGGTGACTCATGCCTGTAATCTCAGCACTTTGGGAGACCAAAGTGGGAGGAGAGCTTGAGCCCAGGAGTTCAAGACCAACCTAGACAACATAGACCTTGTCTCTACAAAATAAAAAATAAAAAAATTAGTCAGACATGGTAGTGCACACCTGTAGTCCCAGCTACTACTGAGGCTGAGCTGGAAGCATCACGTGAGCCCAGCCGGTCAATGCTGCGGTGGCTGTGGTCATGCCACTGCACTCCAGCCTGGGCGACAGAGTGAGATTCTGACTCTAAAAAATAAAGTCATTGAAATAAAATATTGGTGAACTGTTTAAATACCAAAAACGAATCACTAAACTAAAAGTATAACTTAAAGTTGCTAGCCAGAATGCTATCCAAAGGGAAAATGAATGACATAACCTGAATAAACATTTAAGAGCTATAACAGATTGAATGAAAAAGTCCCAAATGTATCTAGTATAAATTCCAGAAGGAGCAAATAAAATACATGTGAAAGCTGCAATATTTGAAAAGGTTGAGAATTTGTAGAAGTTTTGCAGAGGATAAATCTACATGAGCACTGATTGTAAGCAATAACAATTTAAAAGTATGTCATCATCGGGGTGAAAAAGATCCAAGTTCTGGAAGAAAATAAAGCTGTTGGTTAAATGTAGTCTTTAAGTCAACTATTTATGTTAAACATTTAAAGAATAGGAATAATATACATATTTTCTAGAATTGTAGAGAGATAGAGAGGATAAGAAAACACAATCCATTGAGAGGATAGAAATGAAAAAGAAGGAAGACAAATCATGATAACTGAAAAACAAAATAAGATGGTAGAATAACCTCTCTTCTGCCCCAAATTATATGCTCAATAGCTTCTCAATGACATTTTAGAATTTGTCACTTGTTCGTCTCTTTGGATTATTATTATCTGGGGACAACCCTGGAAGACCCGTGTCAGTAGAAATTTCACCACCTTCACATGTCTAATTGTGCACATTGCCTACTTGAGTTTGTCAGTTACATCTTTGTCAAATTTCCCATACTGGGAGATTGTTTTGATAGATAGACAAATTTGCCTTTGAAAACTCCTTAGAACTTAATCACAACACGATTTTATCTAGTGATAAATGGGCATACATATTAAAGGGAATATTTTCTTTGCATATGACACTTAGGGACTTTGGCCACTTTTTGATGGAGCCAATTTGTTGATATTCATGGTAGGGAGGAATAAGTAGAAACAATGGTGTGATATAATAACAGCAATGTTGGTGGTCGTTGTAGCAGCAGCAGCTGATACTTCTTAGCACTTTCTTTGTGCCAGGCATGGCCCAAAGCATTTTATGGAATTGATATAGCTTCTATCTTGATTTTTCAGATGTGGAAACCAAAGCATCAAGA
The DNA here is from genome assembly GCA_027257055.1 of Cephalopachus bancanus. Classification (NCBI taxonomy): domain Eukaryota; kingdom Metazoa; phylum Chordata; class Mammalia; order Primates; family Tarsiidae; genus Cephalopachus; species Cephalopachus bancanus. The sequence continues at coordinate 7,262,523 of JAPVLO010000073.1, forward strand.
AGTTAACATTGAAACAGGAGCTTGCAGCCCTATGCTATGCTTCTTAAACTGCACACTTAATAACATGTATTTATCAAATCTATTTGTCACTATTTTCCAATTTTTGCATTGCTACACATTCACAGCACATGTTATTTGGTTCATTAGTGGCAAAATGGCTGATATAGTCTAAAATTAATTTTGGCTGCTACTTATAAATCATGCTGTGCTTGCCATTTCTAATATAAAATTGCAGAATTTCATGAATTTAAAAGGAGCCATTTTATGGCGTGAGTTACTTCAATTCCCATAAAATTAGAGCTACCAAGGAATCAAGCACATTTGGCTTAACGGACACCAAGCCTTTTTTTCTGTACTGCTTGCTGTTCCTTAAGCGAAGCTTGATCACGAATCACATGTTTTGTGGCAGACTTCAGATTAATTCGCAACTATGACTTTGTTTAAAATTAAATGTCGAGTCTTTATCATTGGGGCTTAAGCATCTAGGCTGATATGAAAATTCAGTTTAATGATTATTCTTCTTCTAATAAGGGGGACATTTCTCCCATAGTAATTTCATTTTGAGTACTTATATTAAGGGTCAAAAAGTGATTGTACAATGTTAAAAATTTAACCTAATTTAGCAAGTTGTCATTAAACCCTGTAAAAAAAAATTCCTCCCTAAACTTTCTAATTCTTTCAGTAATAAATGTGTCTTATTTTAATTTTCCTGTCATACACTTAATCCATCCTGCTTTATGTTCTGTTTATATGTATGTTTCTTACTTTCACTACTAGATTATCAATTCCTTAAGTGCAGGAACCCACTGTATACGTTCTTATATTCCACCTTCTACTTTTCTCTGTTACCCAGAGTGCTTATCTTGACTTGTGGCAGGAGTAAGGTAAAGTGAGTGGATAAAATGTTTGAAGTTACCCCACTCCCAGAAATAGCAGGTGAGTCCAGGACAATGAAGTAGGATGACAAGGAGAATGGGAAGAAAAATACCCTATGTCACAAATGACCAGCCCTGAAGGGATAAGACTAATCCTCAGGTAATTGCAACGTATGAATAGTTGTCTTTTTGCCCCAGCTTTATTAAAGAAGAATGGACAAATAGAAATTATATATAGGGTGTACAGTATGGCATTTTGATAGATGTTTTACATATCTGTCAAAAATTTGAAATGATTCACCTCACATATTTTTTTGTGGTGAGAACACTTAAGATCCCTCTTAGCAATTCTCAAGTATACAATACTTTATTATTAACTATAGTCACCATGCAACACAGTACATTTCCAGAACTTATTCATCCTGTGGAACTGAAACTTTGTACACTTTGACTAACATCTTCATGTCCATTCTCCCCTCCCCCTTCTCAGCCAACCCCTGGCAGCCATCATTCCTCTCTCGGCTTCTATGAATTCAACTTAAAAAAATATGTAAATATTTACAAAGTCTCTGCTCTGTAGTAATGAGTAGTTTCTTAGTCTTAATATGTTATTTACTGTTCTTTTGGTTCACTCATCCAACCTCTCAGTTGTGGTCATGATAACTAAGGATCACTGTAAAAATAGGATCAAGAGTTTTCCAGATCAGAAAACAAATAGAATTTTAATGGCTCCTTGCGGGCTGGTCCCTGTGAACTCACTACTAGTACCATATTTTTTCTTCATCTCACTGGAAGCATACCTATTCTTTGATGTTTCTTAGTTAAGTGTTGAGGTTTTTTTGTGGAAAGAGTTGATGATTTGGGCAGAGAAGAACATGTTGTGGTCCAATCCTCTGTTTAGTTGACCTTTCCAATTCTTCACTCTGTGAGTTTTTCATTCTGGAGAAATTGAGCAACCTCCAAATGACAATAACTCCCCTCCCCCATCATTATCACTTGGCTAGACAAAAGAAATAATTAACACTTCAGACTTTATATTTCTCTAAACCTTCAGGTTGAAAATGACCACATATATCAAAATTACAGTGTGCATCCAACTCTCAGAAGCCTACTTGTCCCTTTCCCCACACTGGTTTGTGTATTTTCCCCATCACCTCCCCATTCCCTCCCTTATTCACTGGCTGGCTCTTCTCTGTCACCTGTCTCCTAAATGGGTCCTCTCTATCCTTCTACACTCTCTCATCTCTATGGTCCTTGCCATCTAGAGTACAGGAATGTATTTCTCTGTTCATTATTGCTCCCTCTGCATCTATGTCTTTCCCTAAAACATATTTTTACTATCTTCTTTAGTTTTCCTCTGGATTCATGATGTCTCTGGTCAACTATTTTTCTTTTATCATTGTCTTATCCTCTGTAATTTACAGTATTTGGCATATATATATATATATATATATATTTTATATATATATATATAAAATATATATAAAATATATATATATATTTTAAAAGCCACCACTGGTTAAATGAACGCTGGCTTCTGTAGGGTCTAAACAAATTTCCTGGCCAGTTTTCCTTTCTCCAACTCCTTTCATGAATAGCTTGATCCCTTAGTCCTTAGTTTTTTATTACTATTGAGTTATTTTCTGTTCTTTATACATACCACATAATGTTGCTAATATCTCCATCAAATACTTTAATGAGAAGTCCCAGTAAAATTATCTTCACTTGCAAAATCATAAGATCTCAAAAAGTTTGTTAAATCTGCCTGTTTCTCTATTAGAAAGCATTGCTCCCATAGTACACCAGGATTTGGACAGCATTCTTCCCAGCAGGAAGAACTGTTACTGTGACCGTGTCTGGCACACACTGATAGTCTACAAATACCAGCTCCTGGTGATGCTAATGATGATGGTGATCGTGTGGGTGACTATTTTGAAGACAAAAGGACAGAAGTGGGAAGAGAACAGAGACACTAGTGACGAGATAGGGGTAGTGGGAGAGCATGAGTCAGGAAGAAATCACTGCTGGGACAGATGGATTATAACACACGTTAGTTTCTCTTCATTCTCCTGCCTCTGGGTTTTAAAAGGAACCAGTACTACTGCATAATGTGTCTGAAAGCTGCATGGATAGTTGTCTCCATCAGATCATCCAGACACCCTATTCTGCCCTACCTCATGAGGCCATGGAAGGGCAGACCTTCCTCCAGTCTATTGTCATCAGTCACCCAACAGAGTGAATGGGGTGGGGATGGGAGTGGGGGGAGATAAGGGGCAGTTAGGTAGAGGTGGGATGCAGATTTTATTTTTTTCTTTACATAGTTTTGGGGTTTGAGTGGGAATTTACAACATAAATTGCATGTAGGTGAAGTTTGGGCTTCTTGCTGGCCACCCTCCTCCCGCCCGATAGTGAACCAGATACCCAAAGTATTGCCGTGTTCCTCTTCTCTCCTTCCTCCCTCCCCGCAGAGTCTAGCATCTGCCTATCCTACCATTGTGTTCATATAAGAAACTATCAAGAGACTAAAGAGACAATCCATGGAATGGGAAAAAATATTTGCAAACTGTATATCTGGCAAAGGCCTAACATCCAGGATCTACAGAGATGCAGATTTAAGAACATGAACATATTTATCTGTTCATTGCTCCCTCTGCATCTATGCCTTTCCCTAAAACATACTTTGATTATCTTCTTTAGTTTTCTTCTGGATTCATGTTGTCTCTGACCAAATGTATTTTATTTTCTCACTGTCTTATCATCTGAAATGTAGGGAATTCAGCTTATGTATTTATAAAAAAAGTCACCTCTGGCAAAGTGAACTGAATGTTCTTAGTGTCTGCTAGACTTCATGTAATTCTCACAACCGCTCTCTGAGGCATTTTGCTAGGGGGACACACTGGGAAGTATGAGGACACAACCATGAAGCCATGTCCCCGTGCTCCTTTGCTTTGCTTATTGCCCCCTAGCCCACCTCTTGAAGCTCAGATTTGAACCTCAGGAGAGGCTTCAGTCTCTCTCTGAGCCTAAAGCCTTTTTTTTAAACAAAATTTTCTGATATGTTAGCCACTCTATTGAAAAGCTAACAAACCAACCAATAAAACACTTCTTTTGTTGCTATTGTTGATTTGCTCCATTATTGGAGAGTGAAAAGATCCTCATCTAGACATGTCTCAAATAAGTTTTGCATTTCTTTTTCACTGCAGCATGGCTGTTGTCACTCTTCTGCCTTTGCTTTTAGACAGCATTGTAATACCGTAACTTATTAGTGGGGTGATAACTTGCATGTGATCTGTGCATTACTGAGGAAAAGATGGTGATAAGTAACGATGTAGATTGGTGTCTTTGGGGGACAGGTTTGAGATTTTTTTTGTTAGTCAGGAGTCTCACTCTATTGCCCAGGCTGGAGTGCAGTGGCACAATCATGGTTCATAGCAGCCTTGTACTTCTGAACGTAGGCAATCCTTCTGCCTCAGCCTCCCAAGTAGCTGAGACTGCAAGCACACGCTGCCACACCTGGCTAATTTTTAAAATTTTTTGAAGAGATGATGTCTCTCTGTGTTGCCTGGGCTGGTCTTGAACTCCTGGACTCAAACAATCCACCTGCCTCGGCCTCCCAAAGTGCTGGGATTACAGGCATGAGCCACCCTGCCCAGGCTGGAGGACAGATTTACTTTACTCCACTGTCCAGTTTCAACTTTAAATTGACTTCAGGTTAACATGACTGAAAGTTTTTTTTTGAAAAGTCACCTTTGGTTTTATTTTCTATCATTTATATACGTGAGGGTTTTTTTGTCTTTCTTGTTTGAAAACAACAAGTAAAAAGGAAGAAAAATTAAAAAGCTGAAAGAGAAGTAGCATTTTTAAAATACTCATATATACAAACATTCAAAAACACGTGACACTCGTTTCCTTTTTGTGGTTCTTACCTGAGAATTGGACAAATAATATATGAAAAAAATGTCAAGCATCTTCTATATAGCCCACTGCGGTGGTGTCACTATAACGGGGGGGGGCGAGGGGGAACACTAGATAATTTTTCTACTTTGCTGACTAAATTCCCTTTTGTTTGTCAAAGTGTCCTGCATCCTGCTAAATTCTCCTCAGTAGAAAATAATGCCATCATGAGTTTCTACTCATTCTTGGTTTTATTATAATCACCTTTATGACTTCCGTTTCAAGAAAATCTCTATCAATATCCTTAACATCCTTAAATTATAATGTGTCTTCAGATGAATGCTTATGCTTTTGATATTTAATGAGTAATGATCCATAGACCTTATCGAGTTAAAACAGTTAAAACACCAATCTTGATACCACTACCTTTTAGGGCCAGGTGACCTCCGACTGTTGCTGCTACTGGGATGTGATCCCCTTAGGGTGGCTGGAGGGGAAAGCTTGGGGACTGGAAGCCAGGCTTTCTCTTCTGAGTGTTCGGCTTCTCCAGTCTTCTCCAGTTGCTGTGAACATCCTTATTAATGGGAAAAGTCTGGTGTTGACGCTGGAAAAGCGTCATCCAAAAAATATTCCTATAGATCATGCTTGGTTTAAAACTATGATACTTGAAATTTGGGCTTGTTGAAGCACATCAGTTTCTGTTGCTGTTATTTCCATTCTTCTGTTTCAAACTCAGTTATCTTTTGTTTGTTTCAGGGTTAGCAGTTTCCTTACAACTGTTGCATGGAGACATTGAACAAATTAGAAGAGAATATTCTTCGATATTTTCTCACGGAGTATCCATAACGAGGAAGTTGGGTTTTTCAAATATTATTATGCCTGGTAGGTGACTTGCAGTGCACCAAAATGATGAAAGATGGGTAAGCTATCTGTTTTTGACATTTGAGATATTTTTCAAGTTGTCAGCTTTGAAGTGTTTAAGTGGGCCATCTGAAGAATGAAATGAGGTATGTGATAGTAAGAAAGCAACATTTTTTTTCAAAATATCTTTACATTCTGATTATGCTAAGCTGGGTAACTTGTGGGGCCATGGCTACATTTCATTATGACCACAATAAGAAAGAAAACAGATGGCATCCAGAAAATAATTTAAACCTTGGTGGAGTGTTGGTGAAGTTGCTAGAGGATAACCTAATAAGTTTTGATTTTTTTAAAAAAACAGCTGTTAAGCATAATTAGCCTTTCCTGGAGATTTTGCCTTTGTGGATACATATTTGCATGTGAAAATATGCAGTCATATGCAAATATCGTATCTCTACACCTTTTCCAGATTGACTTATCTATATGATTCAGAACCATATTCATTCCCCAAAAGTGGGAAAGGCAGGGGTTAAGGAGATTCACACTGTAAAATAAGTGCCAAGATCATTGAAATGGATGCACTTGGAAGTGAGTCAGTCCTAATCTCTCAATCAAAATAAGCTTTAAAAAAGCACACCCCTTCACACTCTCACAGCAATTTGGAGTTTTCTGTGTGTTTTCACCTCCAACCTGATGAGCTGGGTAAGGAGAGTATACTTGCTGGTAAGGAAGGATGCATATTTAGCAAAACTTGGTTTAGTTCTGGTCAACAGACATTGATTGGACATCAACTTTGTGGGAGGGGCCAAAAATGAAAGGATTCATTTATTCATTTTACAAGTATTTATTGAGTACTTTCTATGATGCCAAGACATTTTTCTAGATGCTGAGAATAGAATACTGAACACACATACACACACAAATTCCCATCCCTCATAGAGCTTACTTTGTAATAAGGAAAAGTGTCATAAATATGTAAGTAAAATGTATACATTCAAGATGATAAATGCTAAGGTGAAAACCAAGGTATGCAAAGGGCTAGGGAATGCCTGAGGTGGTGGTGGGGTGGGAGGTTGAAATTGTAGGTAGGTAAGAAATTTAAGACATGAAGACTCCATGTACACAAAAGCATTCTAGGCTGAGGAGCAAGAGCAAAGTTCCTGAGGCAGCAGAATGCCTGGCCTATGTGAGGAACTGCAATGAAGCCACCTGGGCTCTAATAGAATACTGGGAATGGAAATGGTTGTGGAGGGGAGAAGAAAAAATCATGTGGGCCTCATAGGTCAGAATAAGGAAGGTGACAACCAGAGGGTTTTGACCAGAGGTGTGTCAAACTGGTTTCCATTGCCATAGGATCACTGTGATGGCTATGTGGAGGTTATTTTTTTCACCAAACTTTGTGTTCAGTCAATGCTTATCTGTCCCTTTGTGTGTGTCTAGACCTCTCATGTGGCTGTCTTTTCCTTTCTGTCTTGATCTTAATCTATCCCTCCCTTCCTCCCCCCTTTTTTAAAAAAATCTTTAGTCCTTGTAATCTTACCTCAGAATAGGACTGAGCTACACAGGTTATTGTGGCTTACATTTTAAAAGAATTTTTGACTTGTCCTGTTCTTGTTTTATACACTAAGAAATGAATTTTTATTAATCATTGACTTTGTTATACAGGGACCTCATTTGTGTTTGGTCTTCCACAGAAGCAAAGAACTTCCTCCCTTTTGTCTACAATGTTAGAAAGTGACGAGTAGCATCTTAGGTAGTTGTATTTCTCAGTGCTCCATCCTCTATCCGCTACAACCAAGAAAAGGAGGAAAAAATAGAAAGACCAAATAAAGTAATATTAAGTTGTTGACAGTATTCTTAAAAATGAAATCCTCTAAACCACTGTTTAAATTCCAACTGTAAATGACAGCACAGAAAGTTGTTCCTAACATGGCACCTGTCACAGCTATGAAACCAGTGATAGGATGGCTGAAACAATGACCTAAAATGACCCGTCTTGTCCATTGCACTTCTTTATGACCTCTTGACTGAAATCCCTTTATGCAAGGAAGTCTGAGTGAACGGCCTGTAAGTTTTCCAAAGATGACCTGACCTAACTTAGGGCCCCAGTCCACCTAAGCATCTCATGCTACTGTTGTCGAAAATGACTGTTTATAGGACTGTTTACTTGGCGGCATGCTATTCCATGGCTCCTGCAACCGTTCATTATTTCCTTCAGTTGCTATAAATAACTGGTATTTCCTCTTCAACAAAAAAGAAAAAAAAATTTAGCCCACTGGGAAACAGATTGATGGGCAAATCTAATATAAAAAACATTTTAGAGCAGAATGCAGCCAGCTGCTAGAAGAATTCCTCAGCTTCGTCTCTGGGCAGTATCACTGAGAAATGGAAACATATAAAGCAAGATGACACTTCACTGACTGAATAATTGTCTGGGATGTGCTGTGCTCATGCAGCTTTTGTCTGACTTTAATGACGAACATGAACTTTCTGTGGAATAAGCCTTGTTTCTGTCCCTTTTGGGCACCACGTTGTAATGCACAGTTCACACTGTCCAGGGAAATCATCCTTCCAGACACTGGTCTGCAGTGCCAGGTTAGAGGAGAGGTTTTTTAAAAGCACCTCTTTCTCCTTCTTTTCTCTTATTTTTCTGGCCTTTTAACATTCTAAATTAGGAGAAGGGAGAGATAACTGTATCTCCTTAAACACCTGAAAGCAACTTTAAAACTCACTGGAATATTTTACCATAGTAAATATGCAGTCATTGTCTTGTTTTCCTTTGTTATTTTCAAACTTGTCAATTTCACTATAATGAAAACTTGAGCTGAATTCTTCAATGAGAAAATGTATGTGAACAACATTTCTGATCCTAATGTTACACGGACAGTCTGCAAGCATGATTCTTTTTTTTCATTGTCTAGACGTGTCCTTCAGAGTTAATTTGCATCTTTAGTGTTCTGATAGGGGTCAGAACAGGTGAGGCACATGTTTATACCAATAGGATCAAGTTCATGGGCACAGTCACTGCCTCTCTGCAGAACAAATTATTTGTGATCCTGACAAGGACAAGAATATACACAAAACAAAACTATTTCTGAGGATCATAGAATGTAATCAATGCCAAACTCTTTTTTGAAATGGTAAAAACATGGAAACAGAATGGCAGAATAATAATACCCTCCCCAAAGATGTCCAGGTCCTAATCCCTGGAATTTATGAAGATGCTACCTTTCATGGCAAAAGGGTCTTTGGAGTTGTGGTTAAATTAAGGATTTTGAGACAGGGAAATTTTCTTGGATTATGGAGTGCATCTAACATCATCACAAAGTCCTTTTAAAAAGGGAGGCAAAGGGGTCTGAATAAGAAGAAAGATGTAACAAGGGAAGCCCAGTTAAAATGACTTGTGATCACAGCCAAGATATGCAGGCAGCTTCCACAAGCTGAACAAGGCAAGGAAACAGATTCTCCCCTGGAGCCATTACAAGGAACACAGCCCTAGTGACACCTTGATTTTAGCCCAGGGAGACTTGCATATCCTCTGACCTTCAGAACCAGACTATAATACGCTTGTGTTGTTTTAAGCCACTTCATTTGTGGTGATTTGCTACAGCACCCATAAGAAACTAATACAATGTGCCTTCCACATATACCCAAGCTTCTATCACCTTCAAGGGGTTGGGAGGATAGACACAAGAGTCACAAGTAACTAGAGACTGGAGCAGACCACAGCAGAGAAAAGGTATGGGTGGGCTGAAAATTAGCTGATGTTATACTTTGGCTTTCTCTCACAGAGTACACTCCAGCAAAACTCATCAATGTTTTCTCTATTTTCTGTCTGTTGTTCTCATTTTTGTTTGGCTAGAAGAATACTACAAGATATTGAACTTTTGGGGGGGGGGTTGCTTTTTATCTTTTGCTTATGACAATTAAGCAAGCAAGGGCAAACAGTACAATAATTAGCACCCATGACAGGCTTTCCAGATGGCGCTGAGGTTCTCTGTTGCTCATCCCACTTTGGGACAATGTATGGAGATTTGGCAGAGGCAGCTGGGGAAAGTCCTATACTCTTGGGAGATGAGGGCTGTAAGCTTCAGAATTTGGGAAGTGCCAGCCCCTGCCTCAGTCTGATCTGGGTCTGAGATACAACCTCAGGGGGACAAGGTAAGACCTTAACCTCCATCTCTCTTCAGTCACTGTGGCATTCCTTGGCTGGAAGACCACTATCTCCTTGTGTGATCAGGGTTCAGGTCTAAGCTAAGTGGTTGCACCTGCATGGTGTGGCGGTCAAGCGACTTGGATGGAAGATGTTGAGCTTCGGTTAAACTTAGGATATATTTTTAAGGAAGATCAAATCCTATCATACTAGCTCCCACCTACTTTCTCCAAAAGAGGCTTGTAGCTGGTTCAATTACATCTGTTGATGTGTATTTCTCTGTCAGTAAGTGGTAAGGAATAATATATATTCTTAAAAGAATGAAATTGCTTAGTTTCTTATACAGGAAGCATACATGTCTATAATATTTTTCTTATCCCAGCCCTGTAAATCATTGTCTAGTCAACTCTGACCAAATAAAAATGTGACTTATCTGAATGATGACTCAAATACCAAAGAAAAAGAAGGCTTTGTCTGAATAATACTTATAAAATAAACTTAAGAAAATGTTGACATTACCACCAGGGCTAGTCCCTAAATCTCAACCCCTCCCTCCCCCATCACTCCACCGTTTTTACTTCATTCTTTTTATAGTTAGGAGCTTCAAAGATCTACTTTTAAAAGTAGACACCCCAGATGGTATTAATGATGGATTGCCTAACGAAGAATGATAGTTTAACCACTTGACATGCGAGAACCAGCCTCCAAAGGAACAGAGTACAGGTGTGAAAGATTAGGTGGGAAGATCATGATGGAGGGAAAGAAAATTTTGCCTAGAAAGATTCATAAACTTAGAGTAAGAATGAACATTCAGGATGGAGGGAGGGCAGTCCGACCTTCCATGACATTCCTGACACATCAGCCAGCTTTGTTCCAAAATGTGTGATGGATGGAAACTTAGACTTTCCTGATCCTCAGCAACAGCCCAGGACCTACAGAGTCTGTTAAGACATTTAGAGCTGGGCTGTCCAATAGGGTAAGTGCTGCCACATATGGCGACTGAGCACTTGAAATGTAACTGAAAAGAGACTCACTGTGAATGTACAATACTCACCAGCTTTCAAAACCTGAGGTTGAAAAACAGAGGGTAAAATAACTCATCAGAAGTTTTTTATACAGATCACCTATTGAAATGGTAATATTTTGGGTGTATTGGTTAGATAACATTGTTAAAATTAATTTCACCTCTTTTTTTCCTACTTTTTAAAAGCTGGCTGCTGGGAAATTTAAAATTACACTTGTGGCTTGAATTACATTTCCACTGGAGAGCAGTGATTTACATATTTTGGCACTGTCCCTCCCTCTCACAGACCAGACCATGGAACACCCCCTCAGAGTTTTTCTGCTTGGAGCTTCAACAATTTCTTTTTTTGTCAAGTTGGAGTCTCACTCTGTCGCCAAGGCTAGAGTGTAGTGCCACACTCAACGACCACTCCAGCATTAACCTGTTGGGCTCTGGCGATCCTTCCACCTCAGCATTCCAAGTAGCTAGAACTACTTGGTGCTACCATGCCCAGCTAATTTTTTATTTATTGAAAAGATGAGGTTTTGCCAAGTTACCCGGGCTGGTCTTGAACCAGTGGGCTCAGGCAATCTACTCGCCTTGGCCAGAACTTCAATATTTTTTGCATTTAGTTACCTCTGTTGCCTTCCTCTTCCTTCCTGTGATAGGCTCCAAGTCCTTTCCTCATATTGTTTATGGTCTGGATGACACAATTTGTGTCTGCCTCTGTCTCATAAAGATGGTCCCTAAAACTGAAATCAGCACTTTCATACTGGTCTGACCAATGCCAAATCGTGTAAGACTTCCACTTTCCTTGCTCAAGTCACTTCTGGTGACAAAGGCTGAATTACATCAGCTTATTTAATGGACATTCTCACTCTGTTGAATTACATTTCTTCATGAGTAAAGTGGGGTTACCGATAATACCCTGGGTACATTTCTTAATCTCTACACTTTAGTTTCTTCGTCTATAAAATGGAAATGATAGTGCCTTCTTATAAAGTTGATGTGATGATTTAATGAGATGTTCTACTTTTAGCATTTCGCAAAGTGCCTAACACATAGTAGGTGCTTAAAATGTGCTGCTGCTGCTGTTATGAGTAAGACTACCGCTACTGTCATCATCATCATCAATAATCCCTGAGTAACTTACACATTTCTTTTGTTTTTTACTAAAGGACAGGAAACTTTCTGGTTCCATAAATCTTAGCACATATCTCATACAGATAAGGTACTGTGGGTTAAGCCCCTGGGGAGAGGGGTTGCTTGATATGGTGATCATGTATTTATCCCAGGCATTCATAAGATGAAATCGAGGATCAAAGTTTTTAGCCACTGATAGAAACCTCTTGCCCATTTAGGTCAAGCTATTGATCAACCCATTTGACTGTGGTCACTGATGAGTTTGTTCCCACTGTCGTGGCCTTATCCTTATCTTGCCTGCAGTGATATTTTGGAAAGCCTCCACACATGTGGAAGCTTTCCAGCCAATGTGTCTGCTAAGGCGAGGAAAGTATGGTGCATATCAAATTTACAGAGTAATAAATTTGAGAGGTATGAGGTGTTAATAAACATTGTCAGGAAAATAGCTTTTCACACTGGTGCTATGACTCCATTTCATATTCACTTTATGGTTTCTCCCTTAATTACCCAAGATGCTTTCTTAACACCATTTGGGCTTATTAGTTTTCTCCAGAGTCAACCTCAAGTGCATCAATTTTAATTAGCACTTATTTCAACTCTATCCTTCTGCACTTTGGCAAAATGTAGCACCTTGCAGTATTAGAACATAGCAAGCTGCAGAATTCCTGGGGAGAGGCATATGTAGACTGTCATCCAGGAGAAATATTCTTCTCGTGTGCTCTTTTTTCAAAGAAATCTTTAGTCCAAATGATTTGCAAAAGACAAAGGGGGTTGCAGGGATAGTGAGAGTTAAAGAGCAGAAAATTAAAGCATACTCATAAAGGGTATTAATCTGTGAATGTGTTATATTCTAGAAACTCTTTGTAAGGCACAGAAACCACATAGCATGACAAAGTAGTCTTGTCACTCCTACACCTCTCCTGTCCCTACCTCCACCTGTACCCCACTCTCATTTTAATAACAAAATCTGAGACCCAGAGCTTTCTATCACCCCTTCTGGACTGTTGTCATACAGAATATCAGTAGCAGAAAGGGAATAGAGCCTGATTGTCCTGTGAACCTGCAGTCTTTAAGAGTATTTGAATTCAAAATCTCTTTTGTAGGAAGAGGTAGAATAATCCAGCTAAGTTATAAGCTTCTCAAGCTTTGAGAATTGGCCTGAGAAGCTCAGCCCTTTGTAACTTTGCCCCTTTGTCAAACACACCACAGCTTACTCATGTCGCTGAAATTCTCATGAGGCCTTCTCTCATTACCCTGTTGAAAATTAAACTCTTCCTCTATCCACATTCAGCGTCTCTTATCCCTGTTCTCACTTTTATCCATAGCACTCATTATCATTCAATGTGCTGTATATTTTACTTATTTATTAAAGTCCTACTCCTAGACTCTGTAGAGAAAGAATTTTTGCTGTGTTTACTGTTGAATCTACCTGGCCTAGAATAATCATATCTAGTGCATACAAGAGGGGACCCCTAAAAAGGGAATTATCTTTTGGAAGGCAGGCCCCTTGTAGTACACTTGGAATTCGTTCCTCTGGATCAAACAGTCAACCAAATTTTTTATCTAGAAGCATATGATTTTTGAGAAGCTTTATAATTTTCAGAAAAAAACATCCCAAGTTGTGGCAGATAGGTAACTGGTTCTTCCACCATGACAATGCACCTGTCCACATCATGCTGAGTGTTCAGGAGTTTTTGACCAAAACCAGCATGACTCCCATTACTCACCTTCCCTATTCATCCCTAGTAACTTTTTTTGTTTCCTTGGATAAGAAAAGTCCTCAAAGGGAAACATTTTGCCCAGGTGGAAAAAGTGAAACAAAAAACGGCAGCAACACTAACAGGCATCAACACTGATGAATTCAAAAACTGTTTTGAGCAGTGGAAAAAGCGTCTCCAAAGGTGTATTATGTCAAACAGAGAGTACTTAGAAAGTGACTGAAGTTTAAGCTTGTAAGAATAAATACACAATTTTTTATAAATAAATTCCAGGTTTGGGGGGGTTCCCCTCTTATAGTAGATGCTCTAGAAATATTTGTTGAATGAATACCAGTACATGGAAAAGAATTTTGCGACACTGGAGGTACAATCTCACCTTTCCCCTTTGGGCCTGGCCTACAGATGGGGGAAAGTAGTTCACCTTGCACACCTCCCTCCTCCCCTCTTGCCTTTGCTGGAGTCTGAGTGACCGTATCCTTCCAGAAGATGAGAGTGGAAACCACCCTCAAGAAACACTCTTCACTTTGCAGGACTTTTTTTTTTTTTTTTTAATTAGAAAACAGAGACTAGATGTGGTGGCTCATACCTATAATCCCAGCACTTTGGGAAGTGGAGGCGAGAGGATTGCCAGAGCCCACTGGTTTGAGACCAGCCTGGGCAACATAGAAAGACCTTGTCTCTACAATAAATTTTAAAAAAAATTAGCTGGGCATGGTGGCACATGCCTGTAGTTCCAGTTACTTGGAAGGCTGAAGTAGAAGGATCACCTGAGCCCAGCAGGTCGAGGCTGCGGTGGCTGTGAGCATGCCACTGCACTCCAGTCTGGGCGACAGAGTGAGACTCTGACTAAAAAAATAAATAAATAAAAATTACTTTTGTTTTCCAAATATTTGAAAGCTGTGTTATGTAAAAGTAAGTTCAACCAATCCGATCTCTGTGTGGTTTTGAAAAGCTGCTTACTTATTAGACATTCCTGAGGTCAAAACCCCTGTAGCTCCACTTCCCATTCATCAGTGTATGTTTTATAGTCTATTTTTAAGCAGAGCTACTGATTGTGTGTCACCTATACCAAGAAGCAAAGGAATTTTGCAGTTGTTAGCTAGCATCTTTTGTTCCAAAGTACCTTGACTTGAGTGTCTTTTTTTTTCTACCTGCCAAATCTCTTAGTGGGAAAACTATTGTCAAGAATTTCCTGCCAAACCTCTAGCTGAACCAGCATGTGTACAGACTACCAGTGTACCAGACCTATTTTTTGTTTGTTGAAGTCAGTTAATTCAGAGGATAAAGCTTGGGAGTTTGTATTCATTCTATGGTGGAATTGTTATACCATTAAGGGTATATACGTATAGGAAAAAAGTATAAATAGTGACAAAGTAAAATGTGTTGTAGAAAATCTAGCCAACTGGTAAAATGTACTGGGCTATTCTCTGAAAATTTTTTTTAAAAAATGAAAATAGTTAAAACAGAATACTTTCAAAGTATATATACATATAATTTTTAATGTGTTGAAATATGCTGCTTTTCTCCTGAAATTCTTTTGTTTTGCTTTTTTTTTTTTGAGTCAGAGTCTCACTCTGTAACCAAGGCTGGAGTGCAGTAGCATGCTCACAGCCACCCCAGTGTAGACCTGCTGGACTCCAGCCATTCTTCCTCCTGAGCCCTCCAGGTAGCCGGAACTGTAGGCATGCGCTACCATGCCCGGCCAATTTTTGTTTTATTGTAGAGACAAGGTCTCGCCAAGTTGCCTAGGCTGGCCTTGAACCCGTGGGCTCAGACTTGCCTCGGCCTCCCAAAGCACTGGGATTACAGGCTGAGCCACAGAGTCTGGACTTTTCTTCTAAACTTCTAAATTAATTGCCTGCCCGAGTTGGTTTGTAAGAGTATGTAAAAGTCTCAAGCTAGAGACCTCTGTATCAATTGTTTCTACTAATGTGTATTTTATATACTCTTCAAAAGGGTGACTAAGATTGAATTCTTTTAGAATTTACTCAGTTTCTCTGTTTTATGGCCCATCTGTTTCCTTGTCATCCAAGGTCATTCACAAATGTTGCCATCATCAAAAGTTGGTCTTTATGGAGGAAGATGATCATTCACACTGATCTTCCCCATGGTGTTGAATAACTGGGTACTTTCTTGTACACACTTTGTTCAGGAAATGTTACAGATCTCCCAGTTGTGGACATAATTGTATGGTTATTTTTTTTTTTCTAGTTATTTACTTTCTCATAGGAAAGTTTTTTTTTTATTAGAAAACAAAGAGTATTACTTTTGATTTTTCAGATGTTCGAAAGCTGTTTTAAGTATAAGTTCAACCTTGCCATTTCACCAACATTTACCTTCAAAATCTTTCTAGCCTAATTTCTCACTTCCCTATCCATTCACCATTTCCCCCTAATTTAATGCTTTTAGGAGAGGTAAAAACATGCTGTTAGCACATTTGGTTAAGTTTGCTAGTTGGCATTAAATTTCTTTTTTTGTCATTTTTAGACCTTTTTATAGAGACAGGGTCTTGCTCTGTAGCCAAGACTGCAGTGCACTGGCACAGTCATAGCTCACTGCACCCTCAAACTCCTGGGCTCAAGGGATCCTCCTGCCTCAGCCTCTCAAGTATCTTGGACTGCAGGCACATGCCACCAAGCCCAGTTAATTTTGAATTTTTTTTTGTAGACATGGGGTCTTTCTCCATTGCCCAGGTTGTTCTCAAGCTCCTGGGCTCAAGCAATCTTCCCACCTTGGCCTCCCAAAGTGCTGATGTTACAGATGCAAGCCACTGCACTGAATTTTTTTTTCTTACAATAAGAAAGGGATAAGGTTAAAAAACATTCAGATTTGATAAACCACCAATGAATTTAAAAAATAGATCATATATGTGTATATAGAATGCATCAGTTTGAATCTAGAGCCTTTCTTACCTGTTTTATAGCTCAAAGGTATGAAATATTAAGTTGAATGTGCATGACTGAATTATTCTGCATCTGTGTTCATAAAATACTAATCTGGACTTTTCCAGCAGTGAGATCACTTGTCCATGAATCTTGGAAAAGATTTAAATTGTAATTTTACCCTCTGCAAGCCTATTGTTTTATTTAAGTAGCTCTTTACTCTAAATTGCTACAACTGTAAAGTAATAAGACTGATTTCTACAAGCCATTCATGTTAGGCTGTCATTTTATAGTCATACCTCATAAATAAAATGAGAGAAATACTGAAAAATGGTGAGACTTGACAACACCTTCCTACATAGTCCAGTATTTACCTCCCAGATGTACACTTGCTATATTGCTAATTCAGACTAACAGGGCTGACTTTTATTCTCAGCTAGTGACAGTGAGGGTGAGGACCCTCTTGTAAGGGTACAAATATAACATTTGTACTTTTATATTTATAATATGAGTGTATTTTATAAACTAAAATTTTCCTCGATAGAGTACTTTATCATACTGCCTAATATATATAACACGGTTTTAATTTTCTTTTCCTAATAGGTGAAATGAGGAATGATTTATATATTACCATAGAAAGGGGAGAATTTGAGAAAGGAGGGAAGAGTGTGGCCAGAAATGTGGAAGTCACGATGTACGTCGTAGACAGCAGTAGCCAGACCTTAAAGGTATGTTAACGTGGAATCTTTCTAAGTAAAGCAAGTCTATGTAATTGCTTTGGTTTGATCTTTAATGTCATCAGTTAACTTGTGATTTGCAATGTTTTCTATCTTATTTTTCTCCACTCTTTGTGGTTTTCTTTTTAATTCACTAAAATACCTCTCAGAAAAGAAAGCGGAAAAAAAAGGCTGCTATGTTTTAATTAATTGTGTCAAGAATTTTCTTATAGCAACTCTTCCTGAAATGAACTATTTTTTTTTTCAAATTTTAAACATGTGGGAACAATTCAGGGTTAGCTATACAAATGTTCATTATGCAAGTACCCTTGTTGATGGGATGTGCTGTCCCACCATCCCCTGGCAGTTTCCCACTACTGCCAATCCCTTTCTTACAGCATTATGATAGTTATTCAAGCTTATGAGTGAGAACATGTGATACTCAATTCTTTGTTTCTGTGGCTGATCACTCAGTATTATTGCCTCTAAATCCATCCCAAGTTGCCATGAAGTTCATAATTTTGTCCTTCGTTATGGCTGCATAATATTCCATCATGTATATGTACTACATTTTTTTAATCAAGTCCTCTTTCAATGGGCAGCACTGTTGGTTCATGTTTTTGCTATTGTGAACAGTGTTGCAATAAGCATGTGTGTACAGGTATCTTTTTAATAGAGTGATTTGAGTTCTTCCGGGTATATTCCCAGTAGGGGGATTGTAGGGTCGTATGGGAGGTTGATTATTAGCTCTGTTAGAAATCACTACACTGCTTTCCACAGAAGTTGTACTAGTTTACTCTTCCACCGATGGTGTAGAAGTGTTCCCTTTTCCCTGCATCCTCTCCAGCATCTGTTTTTGTTTTTGTTTTTGTTTTTTTAGTTATTGATGATGGCCATCCTGTCTGGAGTTAGGTAGCCTTTCAGTGTGGGTTTTAGTTTAAATGCACTATTTTTTAATATAATTTCATTTTTTTCCTTTCATCTGTTGTATTTTGGAGATTAATGCTTTCACATTGGCAATTGGTTGAAGAAAAAAAAACACCATGATGTTTAAACTTATATATTTTCATTCTGACCAACATAGTGTGTGAAGACAGGGGCGCTCCTTACTAATTGGAATGTTAATAGCAGATTCCTTTATGGAAGAACTATTTTTCATGAGCCCCATCTTTGTGGAGAAGTACAATTGCCTAGTCAAATAAGAGGCTTGGCCTGAGGCTTAGTGAGGCATCCATTGAGGCACAGAACAGACTTTTGACTGCAGCAGGTTGGGAACTTTGCCATGTAGTTGAACTCCACATGGGACATGCAATTGCCCATATCTTATGTGTCGCTGGGGTCCACACTTGGCACATTAACTAAGTCCTTGGAGACCAGCATCAGAATTAAACAGATGTACCCAACTAGGCAAGAGCAAGTCCAAATACAACAGAGCAAAGGACCTCAAGTCATTTCATGTGGAAGGCTATTTAGGGAGCAGATGATTAGAGCACAATGATCACTCTGCTTTTTTCAAAAGAACCTTTAAATGAACCTTTAAACTTTCTTTTTTTTTTAACATTAAATTTTCATAGGGATTGGCAGTAGTGGGAAACTATCCAGGGGCGGGGGGGAGGGTGGAATTGACAGTAGTGGGAAACTACGGGAGGGAGGACACACCTCATCAAGAAGGGTACCTGCATAATGAACCTTTATATACCTAACCCTGAATTGTACCCCACATCTTTAAGATTAATTAATTAATTAATTATCTTTGTAATTGAAGATACGATATGTGCATAAACAGGTGTTCTGAATTATGTACAAACCATGAAGCCACTTTCAGTTTCTTATTTGACCCCCACACATTACAGAAAAATCAAAGAAAACATTGAAATGACATTGTATAAATTTGCATTAAAATTAAATTCAGATTTACACAAAAATGATTTGTATGAAGAGTTAAACCTTTCTAGAAAAATAATTCCACAAGACTCATTGGCTATAGATATACTAAACAGGTCCAAAAACAGTTGAATCCAGTAACAGATCAATAACAGTTATATCACTAGTAAGTTCCTCTAAAAATTAAAAATTATAAAAAATTATTTGTCAGCCGTTGCCAGGCCATTGTGGCCATTGTCATACCATCACTGCCATTGCCTTGCTGAGCTATGTATGGTCAGGCCATGTTTTCTTAAGCTTTGGCCTCCTCCCCTACCCTGGGGAGGTGAATCTCCTCTTTCTCGCTTTCTGTAATTTACTTTCTGAATAAGCTATGTTTTCTAGTCTTAAAAAAAAAATTATTTGTCGCCTTTCATTTGTCAAGAACAACTGGTGTTCCTTCAATTATACTGACTGAAAAGGAAAATCCTAAAAGTATAAATTTTGATGACCTTTTTTATTTTTGCAGAAAAGTGATTTGTGGAAATGATTTTGCCAAAAAATGTGCCAGAAAAAGCTTATGATCAGTCAAAATATCACATTTCTTATTTGTTGCATTATATAAGGTAAATGAAGCTTTCTTTAAATGACACGTTTCCTTTGTTAGGATTTTATTTCCTTTGGCTCTGGAGAGCCACCAGCCAGCGAGTACCACTCCTTTGTGCTTTATCATAACAACAGTCCCCGGTGGTCTGAACTGCTGAAACTTCCCATTCCCGTGGATAAGTTCCGGGGTGCACACATCCGCTTTGAATTTCGGCACTGTTCCAGTAAGTACATGGTGGAGCTGGCTATCTGTCTTTGTTGTGCTGGGGTAATCTGGGTGCTGAGCTGTAGGCACATGTGGGCTGTTCTGCAGGAAGTGTGTGAAAAATGAAAGGCCTCCGAGGGAAAGAGGAGGCACGGGGGAATCATGGAGGGTAGTGAGCTCACTTCTCGAAGAGCCAATAACCTAAATGGAAGCATAGAAGACAGAAAAGGAGGAGAAACATATATAGATTACTTCGATAAAGATTAATTTGTCACCGGGCTCGGTGGCTCAGCCTATAATCCCACGCTTTGGGAGGCTGAGGTGAGTGAATTGCCTGAGTCCGCGGGTTTGAGACCCTCCTAGGCAACTTGGTGAGACCTCATCTCTACAATAAATCAAAAAATTAGCTGGGCGTGGTAGCGCCGGCCTGTAGTTCCAGCTACTTGGAAGGCTGAGGCGGAAGGATCGCTGGAGCCCAGCAGGTCAAGGCTGTGGTGGCCGGGAGCGGCCACTGCACTCCAGTCTAGGCAGCAGAGGGAGACTCCAACGCAAAAAAAAAAAAGGTTAATTTGTCACGGACAGTCTAGAAAGATTAGCCAGAAAGGGGAGACCACATTTAAAACTGAACAGTCTGGTGGTCTCAGGCCACCCTAGCCAGTCTGGTATCACTAGGAGCCGTTTGAGCTCCAGACAGATCAGGGCAACCTACTAGGACTTCCTAGGCATGTGAAACCACTAGGGAAGCCTTCGATAGGCTCAGATTTATACCTGATTTGCATTTATATGTATCGCTATCCAGTCTCAGACGGTATTCAAATGAGAATCAAATAATGTCAGCCAGAAATTTGAAATAATTGCCTCATTGTATAGACTTAAACAATCCAAGACATAGAAATGTTCCTGGATTTGTCTGTGTGGACATTGCTATCCATAAAGTTGCTATTTCTTGATGTCCCTGTTTTAATTATTTTCATTCATTACCACCTACTCAACCCTCCACTTCCTGTCCCCACACAACCCCAGTCCAGGGATCTTCTGGTATTCCCCAGGTCTCTCTGAATGTGTCTTATACGCCGGAGTATACACTGTGACCAGAGAAGGTTTCAGTGAATCTTGCTTTGTGAACAGTACGACAAGTGAGAGATACAGGAGAATTACATTATTGGAAAAGCAACAGGCTCCTCTCCAGTCTAGAAGGAATAGGGGTCTTGCCAAGAGATTTATGATGACTTCACCTGAGTGATGTTGTAATTCACCCAAGGCTCAGGCAGAAAGGAAGGACTTTGTCCATTGCTGGAACCATGGCATATTTCAGAATTGGCTCAGGGAGCTTCATAAATTATGCTTTGTGAATGTTTTAGAATGCAGTAAGATGGCTAGCAGGGTCTTACAATTCTTCCAAATTCCCAGGAGAGTTTCATGTACAGGACTTGGAATGGTGCCCTACTATTCCTTCCACCAATCTTTCTTATAAATTCTCACTTGGGCCTAATATGAGCTTTAAGATAAGAAAAAAATAGAGAAGAATAAAGGGAAATAGCAGGGAAAGGGAGAAAGAACATTTGAAGAAAAACTTATAATTCAGAACTTGAAAAGCAGAAAAAAAAGGCCATTTTCAGTGAAATATTTTAGATCTCTGCCCTCTTGTCCTTGCACTTCAAACGTTGCTGACAGGTTTGGGTTTTTTTATATCCGTTATTAAAATTTAGAAGAAACAACAAAGTGTAAAGAAGAAACAAAATCCCCATAATACCACAAACTGTGAATAATCAATGTAATTATTTTATCACTTGGGCTTCCAGATATTTCTGTTTGTACAAGGGGGAACCCAAAGAGAACTGGAATTATTTTTTGGAGGGCAGACCCCTTGTAGTACAGCCTTCCCCTGTTAGGTAAGTGATCTAGGAACCTGTCAGCATCAGTGTACCAGCTAACATTGTGAGAGGCTGCATTCGGCTTCAGGATTTTTTTTTTTTTTTTTTAGATTCTTTCAAAGCATTTGCCCATTTCATGATGGGTGATTTACAAGCATACCTGCTCACACCTCACTAAGCAGTCTTGGACCAAAAATGACATGACCTCCATGCCCCATCCTCTCTGTTCACCTGATCTCACTTCAGGAAACTTTTTCCCCCCTTGGGATGAAAAAAGTCCTTGAAGGGTAACATTGTGCCAATGTAGAAAAGGTGAAACAAAAAATGGCAGAAGCACTAAGAGGCATCAAAACTGACAAATTCAAAAACCATTTCGAGCAGTGGAAAAGGAGTCTTGATAGGTGTCTTACATCAAACAGACAGTACTTTGAAGGTGATTGAAGTTTAGACATGTAAGAATAAATACATGATTTTTATAAATAAATTCCATTTTAGAGGGTACCCTCTTGTATATATATTATGCAAAATTATCATTTATTCATTAAACTGATATTTATTGAATACCTACTATATACCAGACACTGGAGATACATCAGTGAACACACCAAAATAGCTCCTCTCACCGAGCTTTCATTCCAGAGTCAGAAGACAGATAACAAAGGAGAAACTAAATATGTAATATACCAGGTAGTAAGTGATGAAGTGCAGTAAAGAGGACTTAAATTTGGGTTAGGGGCTAGAAAGTGATGGTACTGTGTTACCATGTTATATAAGGCATTCAAGAAAGACTTCTCTTATAAGGAGATGTGTTGGCAACAGACTAAAAGAAGTGAAGGCCTGAGCTGTTGAGATATCTGGGGAGAGAATATTCTAAGCAGAGAGAACAGTACAAAAGACATGAAGTTGAAACATACTTGGCATTTTTAAGGAATAGCAAGGAGGCCACACAGGGAGCCCGGGAGCCAGATCTCATACTGTCTTTTACATCATGGCGAGGATCATGGATTTTATTTGGAGTGAGAAGAGGTGTCTTTGGAGGATTTGGAGTGATTATAGTCTGGCTACTGTATGAGTAATAGATTACAGGTTGTATGGTTGGGAACTGGAAGACCATTTGGGAGGCTTTATTCGTCCTCCAAGTAAGAAATGAATGTGTTTCCATATTAGGATAGTAGTAGTTTAATACTTTTTTTTTACAGAATTTTAGCAGATTAGATGTGAAAGAAGGAGAAAATTCAAGAATGACCCAAATATTTTTGCTTGAGAATGAAGTGATCATTTAATTAAATAAAGACGACAACAGGAAAAATCTATTTGGGGAATAAAAAAATCAAACATTTCATTTTAGTCATGTTGAATCTTAGATGTCTGTTAGTCATTCAAGATGTCAAATAGGTCGTTGAATGAAATTCAGGTTGAAAACTTAATCTTGGAAAGGAGAATATAGTTCAGTGGCTGGTCTTCTGTAGGCATTTAATAACCAGCACTGGTAGAGTGGGATCCCTGATCTTAGCATTTGCTAATTGCCATGAAGTAAATACTCCCACTGTGGCCAGTTTCAAGCTCCCAATATGACATCACTGAATGTAGAGTTGGGGAGAGATGTGCACTCTCAGCTCTTGTGAGCCAGTACATCACCAATTTTGATGATTTTTTTTTTTTTTTGAGTTCTGAGACCGATTGAGATTCCTAGTGGTATATTTCCCTAGCAAAAGGAAGTCCAAGGATAGATCTCTGGGCAGTCACCACATTTAGAACTGGAAGAATGCAAAGAAGCCATTAAGTAACATTAAGAAGGAATATCCAACTGGGCTCAGTGGCTCAGCCTGTAATCCCAGCATTTTGGGAGGCCGAGGTGAGTGGATTGCCTGAGCCCGTGGGCTCGAGACCCGCCCAGGCAACTTAGTGAGACCTCGTCTCTACAATATATCAAAAATTAACCGGTTGTGGTAGTTCGTACCTGTAGTTCCGGCTACTTGGAAGGCTGAGGCGGAAGGATTGCCAGACTCCAGCAGGTTGAGGCTGCAGTGGCCAGGAGCATGCCACTGCACTCCAGTCTAGGCGACAGTGAGACTCCAACTCAAAAAAAAAGAAGGAATATCCAGTAAGTTGAAGAACAGCGAAGGAAGAATAGAATCCAGAAGGCTAAATGAAGGCAGTTTTTCAAGAGAGGATTGGTCAGATCTGTCAGGTGCCAGTGATAACTCAAATAAGATGAGGATGGAAATTGTCCTTTGATTTGTCATCATGAAAGTCATTGAACCTGACAATAGTTTTAGTGAATTTGTGGTGATAAACAAATTCAGGAGTGAGATGGAGGAAAGGAAGGAGGAACGGTGAGTATAGACAAATCTTTTGAGAAGCTTTGCTGTACAGAATGTAAGAGCCTCCATGTTTGTGCATAAGAAGACTCACTATCATCAAGATGTCAGTTCTTAAATGAAGCAATAGATTCAACACAATCCCAAAATTCCTCTAAATTACAGGTTCTACTACTGTAATTGATGTAAAACCTCTTCTCAGAGTCTTTGGTGTGATTTTCTTGACTTTAAAAAACATCAGTATTTGCCCAGGTTCTCTTTGGGGTTGAAATTCATGATTCTAAAGGAAAGTCCTTTGCTATAATCACATTTTCGGGTATGTCCTCATGCTGGGGGCTAATACCAGCTAGCCAAAATTACTGTTCTCTGCATGAGGCTCCACTTTCCTGTGTTTCAATGCCAGGAGCAATTGTAAGGGAATTATGTGTTACTAAACTTCTTGTCCGATCTTCATTTAACATTTTACTCCTCCAGCTCAGGTCATACAGCATCCTAAAGGTGAACTTTTCTTCAAGCACAATGTTCCACTTATATGGGAAAGAATAACCTCCTAGCTCTTAACACACTACTGGCCCTGGAGAACTCCTTTCTTCCGGTCTGAGTACAAGGGGAAAGTCCAGTTGACCAAACAAGCTTCTGTTAATGCTTTCTCCATTTTTTTTTTTTTTTTTTTTTTGAGAAATAAATCTTGGTGGAAAGAACTGGAATGGTACTTAAGAGACGTACAGCAAGGTACCTAACATCTGTGACCTCAATTTCCTTATTTATAAATAATTGCTAATGATCCTTGGCATTTCTATTCATTGTAATTCTTAATTAGGCATCTGAAAACCTCTTTGCCTCATTTCTGGCATCCAGAATAGTGAACCCTTATTAAACTATAAGTCGCAATTCATATTGTCTTCCAGCATGCCTAAATTATTCCAAAGAGGTAGCTTCTGCAAAGTTCATTCTCCTCACATATGTGGATATAGGGAAAATCTTGTCATGGACCAAGGAAGAGCTTAGAGATTCCGTTTCCACGGGTAGTAAGCAAAGTATTGCATTTCATATTCATTCGCTCACTGATTGGTTTACAATATACTTATTAAGAAACTACTATATTCTTGGCCCTCTTTGAAACAATAAAACAAAACAGACAAGAATGCTGACCTCATTGGTGCTTAGGGATGGGGGTGAGATGTGAATAGAAGAAAAAAGGCAATTCACAAATTTTATAAAAACATAATTTCAGACAGTGAGTTCCATGAATAAAATTAAGCAAGAAATGTAAGTTGCAGATTAGGGGGCAGGAATATGGGGTTGGAAAGTGGCTACTTTAGATGGATGGCCTATCCTAAAAGCTGCTTTCCATAGTGGATAGGAAGCTGGGAAATGGGTGCTATATTTATTGATGATCATGTTCCTGACAAATTATTTATCTGAACACAGATATGTAAGCACACACTTAAATAAGCAAGTGTATTTTTTGTTTTTTTTTTGTTTTTTAACAGCGAAGGAGAAAGGAGAGAAGAAGTTGTTTGGTTTCTCTTTTGTCCCTCTGATGCAGGAAGATGGTAGGACCCTTCCAGATGGCACTCATGAGCTCATCGTGCATAAGGTAACATCGGTCAGATGTTGGCAGTAGTCAGTGAAAAACAGTGCTGGATTATTAACTCACTGTCTTATCATTTTGGAAAAGAAAAAAAAATGACTGAAGAGAATACTTTTTTTTAAGTTTGCTCACAGGGAGAGTATCTTTTTGAAAGTATTGTTTCTATATTCTATCTCATATTCTAAAACAGTTTATTTTTTATTTTATGTTATTTTATTTTTGAGTCTGAGTCTCACTCTGTCACCCAGGCTGGAATGCAGTGGCATGCTCACAGCCACCACAATCTCAACCTGCTGGGCTCAGGCGAACCTGCCACCTCAGTCTTCCAAGTAGCTGGAACTACAGGAGCATGCAACCACACCCAGCTAATTTTTTTATTTTTTTATTTTTATTTTTATTTTATTTCATTTTTTGAGTTGGAGTCTCACTCTGTCGCCCAGACTGGAGTGCAGTGGCTGCTCCTGACCACCGCAGACTTGACCTGCTGGGCTCCAGCTATCCTTCCACCTCAACCTTCCAAGTAGCTGGAACTACAGGTGCACGCTACCACACCCAGTTAATTTTTTTATTTATTGTAGAGATGAGGTCTCACCAAGTTGCCCAGGCGGGTCTCGAACCCACAGGCTCAGGCAATCCACTCACCTCAGCCTCCCGAGGCGCAGGATTACAGGCTGAGTCACTGAGCCTGGCTAATTTTTTTATTTTATTGTAGAGACAAAGTCTTGCCAAGTTGCCCAGGCTGGTCTCAAACCCCTAGGCTCAGGCAATCCTCTCACCTCCACATCCCAAAGTGCTGGGATTACAGGCATGAACCACTACACCTAGCTATAAAACATATTTGAAAGATTTTTTTTTTTTACTTTTGTTTTGGGTAGGTATTTGGGCAAGTCTGTATGTTGATCTTAAAGTTCTTTCCATACCTGTGATAGGATTAAACCTTACGTATTGTGTGCTTATCTAGATCTGTATATATCCCTGGAGGTAAATTTAGCAAGGTCAGCATGACCTTTTTTTCGGTCTGCTACTCTTACTAAGCAAGCAGAGAAGTGGCTGTGCTTTGTAATGACAACTTTAGCAGTTGGTCTTTTAAATCAAGAATTGTCATAAAAACATTTATTGTTTTTATGACGTATTATTAGGAAACTGGGATTACAGGCGTGAGCATTTAGGATTCCAGCTTGTATTGATTCCTAGACAGATGGCTGTCTGGGTGCCTGTTGTCAGGACCTAAACTCTTCTCAAAAATAGGACTTTGGATCAGTTGAAGCCCTTGCACAAAGTTTGACTTAGTGCTCAGAATTCTAATCCATAAAAGAGTTTGAATTGTCATAAACTTTGGAAAGAAAACTCACAAAGCAAGAGCCCAATCATAATTGACTGGTAATGAAGTGTAGAATAAAAAATATATTTTAAAAGTACATAGCCAGTTTACTCTAAAATATCTCTCCTTTGCACTTCTCCATTTCTGAAACCATGTGATAACCAGACCCTTATCAACTCTCGCCTGTAATAACTGGTCCTGCCAACCTGCGTCTTGTCTCCCTCTAGTGCAGATTGCACTAGGACATTATGATCACCCATCTAAGGTGCAGATCCAACCAGGTCACTTCCCAGCTGAAGGTCTGTTCAAAAGCTCCTCGTGGCTGAGAGAATGAATTCCGGTCTTCTCAGGGTATGGCGGGCTTCTGCCTCCCTACTGCTTCACTGCTCACCACTTCCTGCCTCTTGCTTGATGCTACAGGCACATCCAGCTCTTTCTACTTCCTTACCCACTGCCTGCTGGTTCTCTCTGCTGTGCTCCGTCCTTGGGGCTCCTGGAGCCATGCCTTCCCTTGCTTCTCCCTGACTGTCTTCTGCTCATACCCTGAGGCTCACCTTGGCCACAGCCTCCCTCAGGAACTATCCCCCACTCCCTGGCCCAGCTCTCTAGATTCCTAGCTGGCCAAATGCCCTCTCCTGAGCTCCTTGGGTATCCACATATCCATACACAGCTCTTAGCATTGTTCTCATCACGCTGTCTCTGAACTGATGATGACTTGGCTTACCCTAGTAGATCTATGAATGCCCTGGAGAGCAATAGCTGTGTCAGAGGGATTCTGGCATGTGATAGATGTGCAGTGAAAATTTATTGAATGAGCAAATGAGATTACAAGCAAAAACTCTTTACCTTTAGATTGTTAATAACATGAGTGGGACAAAGCATGGTTGCTCATGCCTGCAATCTTAGCACTTTGGGAGACTTGAGGCAGGAGGATTGGTTGAGCCCAGGAGTTTGAGACCAGCCTCAATAAAATAGCAACATAGCAAAACCTTGTTTCTACAAAAAATTAAAAAATTAGCCGGGCATGGTGGCAGGTGCCTATAGTCCCAACTACTCAGGATGTTGAGGCGGAAGGATCACCTGAGCCCAGGAGGTCAAGGCTGTCATGAGCCATGATCATGTCACTCAAAAAATGATCCCAACTCAAAAAATAAAAAACAAGCAAATACAATACACACAGTGTTTTCTATTTTTATATGATGCATATTTTGCTGTCTATTTCTGTAATCATTCATTTTCTCATCATTTATTTATCACATTTATTAACCATAGATTACAGCCAGGCACTGCTCTAGATGCTGGGAAAAGAATGGCAAACAAAACAGTCAAATCCCTCCATTTTTGGCACTTACAGTCTGCCTACTTTATAAAATGATCTAACAGACCTAACAATGTTGAAATATATATTAAAAAATATTTTTAAGCATAGTAACCAGAAAAGCAAACAGAAATACTAAATGGACTAAACCCCAGGGATTATCTATTTATCTCACCTTTAGGTTTGAAGTTCCCTTATAAGAGATATGATAAGTGATGTCTTCAGCTACAGTTTTCAAAAATATGCACCAGTATAGATGTCTGTGTAACTTTAAACCTTGACTCAGAGGTGGCATGGCTGAGATCATGAAGACCAGGCTCCCAGTTTCCTAATAAGAGGCAGAAGAGTGAATCACTTCTATAAAGCGTATCCCATATGAACCTGTGGGTCGGAGGGTGCTTCTTTGGCAGGTGCCAGGTTTCCAGTCAAGCCCTGGTTGACTTCTCTCAAAGAGTATGAATAATACCAAGATTCTCGGTTGCTGATTAGAGAGATCTGTATGCTTAAAATGCCAGAGGACAAGTAGCAGAGCTCACTTCTCCATGTGAGCATTCAGGAGTCCAACTTGTATTGATCCTAGACAGATGCCTGTCGTCAGGACCAAACTCTTCATAAAAATAGGACTTTGAATCATTTGAAGCCCTTGCACAAAATTTGACTTAGTACCCAGAATTCTAAACCATAAAAGAAAATGTATTTGAGCTTGAAAAATGTGTGTTCAGCCACAAGGGAGGCTCAGGTCCTTTAATTTAGGGCAGACCTTCACTGTATAGATCTATCAGGAAGCACTGGCTCCATTGGGGGAGGGGAATCCAGCAGTTCAGTGTTCTTATGAATAGAGTTACTTAGTGCTGCTTATTTAAGGAGTTGTGAAATACTTGCCAAGTATAATAACTTTTATTTTTAGTGTGGCTGATTCTGTGGTTTTCTTTCTCATATTATTGAGCCAACGAGTTCAGTTTGAGCTTAAGGCCACTGGTAGTTTATGATCATAAAACCATACTACGAGCATAATGCTTATACTTCTGCCATGGCAGGAAAGCATACAGCCTACTGATCATTGAGGACTTGAATTTACTATTTAAAAGGAAAGTAAGGGCCTGACCCAGTGGCTCACACCTGTAATCCCAGCACTTTGGGATGCTTGAGACAGGAGGATTGCATAAGCCCAGAGGTTCAAGACCAGCCTGAGCAACATAGCAAGATGTCATCTCTACAAAAAAAAAAAAATCCAAAAAATTAACCAGTTTTGGTGGTACACACCTGTAGTCCCAGCTACTTGGGAGGCTGAAGCAAAAGGATTTCCTGAGCCCAGAATGTCTAGGCTGCAGTGAGCTGTGATCGTGTCACTGCACTCCAGCCTAGGCTTTAGAGTAAGACCCTGACTCAAAAGAAAAGAAGAAAAAATATGGGAAGAGACATGGATTTCAAATTACTGACTAAAATCACAGTCCATGTCTAGGCCGGGCACCGTGGCTTATGCCTGGAATCCCAGCACTTTGGGAGGCCAGAGCGAGAGGATCACTAAGACTATGGGTTTGAGACCAACCTAAACAACACATAAAGGGAGACCCAAAAAAACCTGGAATTTACTTATAAAAAATGGTGTATTCTTACATGTTTGAACTTTAGTCACCTTCAAGGTATTCTCCATTTGACGCAATACACCTTTTAAGACTCTTTTTCCACTGCTCAAAACAGTTTTTGAACTTGTAGATTTTGATGCTTTTTAGTGCTTCTGCCATTTTTTTGTTTCACCTCTTTCACATGGGCAAAACATTTTCCTTTGAGGACATTTTTCATCCAAGGAAACAAAAAAAAGTCACTCTGGACAAGATGGGATGAATAGGGAGATTGGGGATTGGAGGTCATTCCATTTTGGGGTCAAAAACTGCTGAATACTCAGCATGGTATGGGCAGGTGCATCGTCATGGTAGAGCCAGTCACCTGTTTGTCACAACACGAGACGGTTCTTCCACAAGGCAGCTTCTCACAACACTAGCTGGTACTGTTGCTGATGGATTCCTAGAATGCTTACCTAGTAGAGGAAGCCTGTACTACAAGGGGCCCATCTTCCAAAAGATGATTCTGTTTTTTGGAGGGTCCCCTTTGTAGTAGGACCCTGTGTCTACAAAAAGAAAAAAAAATGTGAAAAAATCCCAGCTCATTTAATAAATGGTATTGAGATGCCTATGATGGGTGTTGTGGAAAATGGGGAAGGACTGGATTCCTACCTTCTTCCCTATACAAAAGCACATTCCATATTGAATATAAGAAATAAAACTGCAAAAGCCTTAAAAACATAGGTTAACATTTTTATAATCTACAGTTGAAGAGGGCCGTCCTAAGGATGTCTCAAATGTTAGAAATCAAATACAAAAAAGTTTGTAAATTTGTATACATAAGATGTAAAGCTTTTTAATTAATAAAGAAATCATCTAGGCTGAAAACACACGACAGACTGAAATACAGTTACAATACAGCTTATAAATAGTTACTATTCCCAGCTTACCAAGAATTATCACAAATCCTTAAGAAAAAGAAAAATTGATAAATGCTACAAACAGGCTATTTAAAAATAACCGATGCAAATGTATAAAATAAATACATGAATAAGTAAAGAAATGTAAGTTAAAGAATAGGAAACCTTTTTACCTGTCAGATTGGTAGAGATTTTTAATGCCCAAAATTGAAGCATAAAGTTAAAGGAAAAATGTAATAGGAGAGGAAAGGAAATGTAAAGGAAAAAGGCTGTGTTCAGTCTCTTGTATTTATAGAAGAAATGTGATTCTGAAGGACAGTCTGGCAATACACAGATACATTTTAAATGTATATATCCTTTGTCTTAGCCATCCCACACATTTTGGTATTTTTGGGGAGAAGATAATCAGACAAGGTGAGCAGATGATTTAAGATGATTTACTGCAGAATCCTTAATATTTTAAAAAATGGAAGTAATTTAAATTGCCAATAACATAGTTCTGATTAAATTCAGTTATACCCATATAGTGAATGAAATACTATATATTTATGGAAATGATGTTTGGAGAATATTTTTATGTGCACAGAAAAATGCTCATTACATTAGTAATAGCACTTTATAGAAGCGTATATTTAATATAATACCATTTTTATAAAAATTGTTTATACATTTATATGTGTGCATAGAGAGATGCTTAGAAGGCTAACCTAAAGCATTAACAATGGCTCTCTTTATTTTCACATTACTTAATTTTTTTTGTTAGTGGACAAGTGTTATTTTATAACATTAACAATATTTTCATTTTGAAAAAATAAAATTAGGGAGACAGAAAGTTAGACTTAGCCTTGCTTTATACTACTTAATTCTGTACTTTTATCTATCTAAAGACCATTCTTCTATCATATAATCTTGACAGTAACATTTACTGTAAGGTTTCAAAGAAGCATTAATAATCTAGGATTGTTATAAACCACATTCTGTGTCATACATTGGCAGGTGCTGTCCATGATATCAAAGGTTGATGAGAGATGAATAAAAATGCTTTTAAGATGTGTCTTTAAATCTGTATTTAGGACATGAAACAAAGAATAGCTATGGTTTATGATAGAGTATTTAGGGTTAAAACCTACTTGCTCTTCATGAAATGTATGAGTTTAAAAGACTCATACTGTCTGAAAAAACTGTCAGGGGAGAGGGTGGGACCAGCAGTTGAGGGAAACTGCTAGGGGAGGGAGGGGCATACCTTATCAACAAGGGTACCTGCATGATCAATGTTTGTATAACTAACCCTGAATTATACCCCACATCTTTATAATAAATAAATAAATTAAAAAAAAAATACATATAAAGTTAAATAAAAAAGACTCAGGCCTACAGTGAGCTAAGAAGAAATCTACTGAGTTGAAGGATATTTAACAGCCTAATTTGGGCCTTCAGTTGGTGAGAGAGATAGTTTCCCTTTGTGGCAACAGCTGGATTCCCCTTCTGAGTCTGTTCCAAGGAACCATTATTACAGAGGAGTTACAGTCAATAACCAAAATCCTGGGCTTACTCTTAGGGCAGGGTCTGAGCAATCCTAAGAGCAAAGACCCTGTTTAAGGTCATTTTCAACTTTACTTGATTGATTAGATGCTTGGAGTGGTTTCCCTTATAGATGAACTCTGAAATCTACAAAAATCTGGATGTCCTAGATCTAGAAGGGTAAATAAAATAACTTGATTATTCATCATTAGAGATTTTGCCCTTCTAGAGTCCCTCTTCCAGCTCTCAGAACATCAGCAATATCTCCAAGTGACTGAGGGATAGTCTAAAACTCCCCTTTAGAATTGTTAATTTGCTAATAACAGAATGTAATCTTATTAAGTTTTCTTATTTCACTGCATTCTTTCAGAATTGTTGGCTTCCTTAACTTTGTAGGGATGTTTTTGGCTAACCCTCTTCAGCTACCTGCTGAGAAGGAATGAAGTAAGAGCAGAAGCTAATTCATTTTCCAGAAGTCAAGTCTCTCAGGAATGATGTGAGAATGCAAAACAAAAGCGGGGGGGGGGGGGGGGGGGGGAGGGGGGTTTGGGAGGAAGACAATAGCTATGTCCTCATTCTGACTCATTCTAAGGGAAGATTTTAGTCACTGGAAATATGTTCTAAAATCCCCTCAAGTCCAGTAAAAAAAAAAAATATATATATATATGTATATGTATATATATAATTATGTATACATATAATTATATATATAAACTTGTATATATAAAGCGATCTGGGTCTTTGTAATTTTATTATTGTTGATTGCCAAACACTGCTATGACTAGTCCAACTCAACCAAAGTTGGGTCTTGCTTAGTGGAAACTGTGCTTCTTATCGTGAGATGTATCGACTTCCTAATGCAAGGCATCAGAGCAGGATGAGAATCAGGTACAAAGTCAACCAAACAGAAGATGATGTTGCTTCCTGGCTGGAGAAGGATTGATTTAATATGATGACCTAGACTGCTAAATTCTATTGCATATTAATTTATTTCTTCTTTACTACCTGAAAGTTTGTTCATAAACCCTATGGGGCCCATATTTTTTTCCCTACAAGTGTTCGGGCTCTTATGCTGTACTCTAGTTCCCAACTTGGTCCAAAGCAGTCCAGCACAGCCACTTCACTGACCACTGCCTTTGAGCTAGATATATTAGGTCCACTTGGAAGCCTTTGCTCTCCACTTGCTCCGAACTCCAGTGTAGACCCTTTCTATTGTGTGTTTGCATTCCTAAGTAAAATGAAAAGATGAGGGAGGGGGGTCTGGACATTTAGGTACTTTGATGGGTTTGCTGTCTAGTTTGCTGTCCAGAGAATTCCACATGCTGTTCCTACTCTTCTGAAAGAGAGTTTTCCTGTAACCATGATCGATACATCTTAGACAAGGTAGAGATATACATGTCCATTTCAGATATATTGATGGAGACATAGAAGAATATGTCACTTGACCTGTGTTTCATTATATACTGTGAAAGTGATTTAAAAACAAACACCTGGCCAGGTGCGGTAGCTCATGCCTATAATCCGAGCGCTTTGGGAGGCTAAGGTGGAAGGATTACTTGAGCCCAGGATTTGAAGTCAGCTTGGGCAACACAACAAGACCTTGTGTCTATAAAAAAATGGAAAAATTAGCTAGGTGTGGTGGCACGTGCCTGTAGTCCCAGCTTCTCAGGAGGCTGAGGCAAAAGGATCACTTGAGCCTAGGAGGTTGAGGCTGCAGTGAGCTGTTATCATGCCACTGCCCTCCAACCTGGATGACAGTGTGAGACCCTGTCTTAAAAGAAAAACACCTGCAAATTTTTGTTTAAAAAGTAACTAACCTGGTAATTTTAGCATAAAAATCATATCAAGCTGAATACAGAAGTTAAACAGGGAAAAAAAAAAAGGCCAAGGTATCTCTTAGTAGTTGGTGTTGGTCTCGGGGCTATTTATTCCACTCTAATTAATATTGCTACATCTTCAGTCTTCCCAAAATGCTTTGCCTCCAGTGAAACCTGACTCTGCTTTGCTGAGAGGGCTTCCTGTTTCTACTGGAGTCAAGAGTACATCTTCTGAAGCCTTGTGCCCTGTGTCTGGAGGTCAACTGTCTCCAAATGCCCCAGTCCCTTCCAAAGGCATTGAATCTCCACCCTCTTGTGAAGAGCTTCCACCCTCCATAAGGCACATTAAGTACAGTGAGGCAACTTTCTACCTATCCTAGTTACTGTCTTCCACCAACTCCTATTTTGAGGACCAGTGAGGAAGAGGGAGATAGAAGGAATGGTGGGAAGGTGTTTACTTTCCCACAGTTAGCCTAACCTCGAGTTCAGATTCCTCCTCCTGGTTGACTATCTGGTTTCCTGTCCTCTTGTTTTCCGCCTTCTTTGCTATGGCCACTACCTGGGCAGGATTTCTCACTGACTGGATAGATGGGTGGGTGGGTGAATGAGTGGTTGGATAGGTGAAATCATCCAGGTCCACTTCATATAAAAAGTCTTAAACTCCCAATATCCTGACCACAACCTTTCAGCCTTCTCATTTTTAGACTGAAAGGGTAAACTGAGGCAAGATGGGCCGGTGCCATGGGAGTAATTCAAGATTGTGACAAGGAAGAAAGTAGAAAAAAGTAAAGTTTATTATTTACCTTTCCCAGATGGAAAGGAAGCTGACACTCCAAGGCAAGTGTGGCTAAAGACTAGGAATATTTAAGGGCTCTACTGCAACCCCTAAAGCTAAGGGGTTTAAACACAGAGGATGTTTGGGCCAAAGGGAGTGTCCAAAATTGTATTTTTTGGTTTCTGTAGCAGTCACATAGATGACATATCTTGACATTGCCAGCATCCACGTTCCAGGATCTCAGGTGGTGGGCTGGGATAGTCACAGTTGGGTAATAACAATGTATCAGTAAGCACAACTCCCAGTGGTATGCTGGAGGTCATCGTGGGCAGCTAATAACAAAGTATTAATACAAATGCCTAAAAAATAAATTGTTAGCAAGCAGGACATGCTCAAGGGGTTCCGTATAATTGCTAATTTCTAAAACTAAAACCTTCTTTTCATTAATGATTACATGGCAAACAGCATATGGGGCATGCAAGCTGTGCAGCTAAGGGATTTCAAAATATGAGGCCTAAGTCAAATGGCTGTGCAGCTTTAAAACAGCTACATTAAACTAAACATACTCTGCACTTTAAATGTTCCCTCCTTTCAGAGACTATGCCTATGTTTCAGTCTTTTTCTCCTCCAAAAGACCCTTCCTGATTACTTTCTTCCTCTTCTTACCCAGGCTATCCCTTGGCCCTTAGTTCTCTGTGCCTGTCTTAGAGATAAAAATCAGTCCCGAATCAGTCTGTCAGTATGGCCCTCCTAGACCTAGGCAGTCGGGCATTGCTAGAGGGAATTACACAGTTGTTATAGTTGAGCCTCAGCCTGATGAATATAGGTGCAGTACAGGACCATCAACACTGCAGGCAGACTAACCACTCCCTCCTTCAGTCTCCACAGGCGCCACCATTACAAGATCTTACCATTCTCCCTACTCTGACCATTTCCCAGCTACTTAACAGAGAAAACAGATGGGATCAAATAGGAATGTCCTTACCTTCTTGTGTTCCTGCTCCTGGCACCTGTGAACTCACCTGCATCCTTACTTTCCTGCTGGCTTCCTGTCTCAGGGGAGGGGACAAGATTCCTTCTCTCCAAGACTAATTCTTCCATCTACTTCCTTCAGGTTCTTCCTCCCTCCTGACTCCTCTGTGACCCTGCCCCTCCCAATGTGCCCTCTCTTGCTCCTGCATCTGTAACTATTTCCTCTTTTCTGGCAGTATTCACTCAGATTCTAAACATGCTCACGCCTTTGTCTTAAAAAAATTTTTTTTTAAATAGCCATCGTGCTCTCTTTTCCCTTTCCACTATGACAACAAGCCTGCATGAAAAGCCAGTGTTGGCCAGGCGCAGTGTTCACGCCTGTAATCCTAGCACTTTGGGAGGTCGAGGCAAGAGGATTGCCTGAGCCGAGGTCTGAGACCAGCCTGGGCAGCTTGACAAGACCTTGCCTCAAAAATAAATCAAAAAATATGCACCTGTGTTTCCAGCTACTTGGAAGGTTGAGGTGGAAGGATTGCCTGAACCTAGCAGGTCGAGGCTGCAGTTGCTGGAATTATACCTCTGCAGTCCAGCCTGGGTGACAGAGTAAGACTCTGACTCAGAAAAAAAAAGAAAGAAAGAAAGAAAAGCCTGTCTTCACTCACTGCCTCTATTTCCTTACATCTCATCCCATCGTTCCCTGGTTGCTTTTATTTTCACCACCAAAGTGAATTTTCTCCCCTTCAGGTCACTAGTGCTCACCAAAGGGCTAAAGCCACCAGACACTAAAAATCTTTCCAAACTTGATTTCCCTATAACATGTAGAACTGTCTGCAGTGCTTCTTCTTGAAAAATCCATGTTCTTTGGTCTGGCCAATGTTCTCCTGAGATTCCTTCTTACTCTTTGAGCACTCATCTCTCTTTATCAACACCTTAAATGTTGGTATTACCATGGATTTAGCCCTTGACTGTCATCCATGTCTCCTACTCTCTGCATCCATCTCATCTACTTTAACCAGCTACCACATGTTTTTGTTTTTGTTTTTTAAGGACAGTCTTCCTCTATTACCCAGGCTTGAATGCAGTGGACAGCTACTGCAGCCTCAGACTTCTGAACTCAAGTGATCCTCCCACCTCAGCTTCCCAAGTAGCTGGAACTACAGACATGCACCACCATGCCTGGCTAATTTATTTGTTTATTGTTTTGGTGGAGATATGGAGTCTCACTATACTGCCCAGGCTGGTCTGAAACACCTGTCCTCAAGCAATCCTCCTTGGCCTCCCAGAGTGCTGAGCTTACAGGCATAAGTCACCGTGCCCAGCCTCAGTTTACCATAATGTTATGTGATGACTGCCAGATCTGTTTTTCTAGTCCAAAACTTTTACCAGCCTACTGAACATCTTCAGCTGGTTTTTTCAGAGACCCCTCACACTCATCATGTCCAACATTGAACTTTTCAATCTTATCTCCATCCACTCCTACCCTGAACAGAAACCTGCAAGTTTCTCTTAACTTGTCACACCACTTAGCCTCCATTTCTAAATAGTTGATTGCACTAGTCGGTTCCACTTCTTCAATAACACTTTAGTTCAAGGGATTTAAACCAGCGGTGACTATTAGAATCACCTGGGGCTTTTCCTATTTAAGAGACCTGGGTTAGTCCCAAGGGTTTTTTGTATTGAAAAACCCCATTCTCCAGGCATACTAAACTACATATAGTTGTCTGAATATGCCTGTACTTTTTTTTTGAACAGTTATTTTAAAGATATTTTAGACTTATAGAAGAGTTACAAAAATAGTACAGGAAATTCCCATATACCGTTCATCCAACTTCTCCTTATGTTAACCTCTTATATAAACTATAGCACATTTATCAAAACCAAGCTAATCTTGGTACAATACTGTTAACACAGAATTTATTTGGATTTCACAATAAGGTTTCCACGAACGTCATTTTTCTGTTCCAGGATCCATTCCAGGATCCCACATTGCATTTAACTGTCATGTCCCCGTGGTCTTGTGCATGTGTTTTTATTCCCCCAGTGCCTTGGAAGTGTATTGTTCCTTCCCCCTCTTGACTTTTCCTCCCTTGCCTGCTTGGTGGCTCTGTTATTCTTAACAACTGAGGTCAAGTAGCCCCTTTCGCATAAGGCCTTCCTTCCCTTCCCCGGCAGAACAAGTATCTAATGGTCTACACAGTTTTGTAATCAGTATTTAACAGACGAGTGTAGAGGTCAGACATGCCATGCCCTGAAAGACAGGAATTGTGTTCATTTTCTTGTTACATTCTTAATAATAAATTGAAGGGCTGGCAAATAGTGGGACTTTAATACATGTTTAACAACGACATGAAGGATGACTGGTCATTTTGAAAGAGTTCATAAAATAAAGGTATTTTGCCTCCAAAAATCCATTTAAACCTGGTTTTCATTAACTGCTAAAACAGAGTTCCAAGTGAATTGTCTAACTTATTATATTTTCTAAAACTGAATTCTCTACTTCCCACCAATTACACATCCTTTAATTTCTGTGTCAGTTTTTCTCTTAAGAAATTATAGATGTGGATCTTTCAATTATATATCTTGCATAATTGTGAATATCACATTTCTGGAACACTTTATGACTGATCCCTGAGGCTCTCTTTCACATATCTAAGACAGTGGTCAACAAGTAGCCTAGGACATAACGTACCATGCATTGCTGTACCAACTGATTTTTATTCTGGGGAAAGAAATAGACTTTGAGCCAAGCTATATGATCTCAAAGAAGATGGAGACTGCTGCTGCTGCAAAGCCTGCGTGTTACTATTTCTGAAGGTTCGAGGGAGCACATCTCTCTGGTAAAATCTCATTTCACACCCCAAGTAGAGTAAAGCAGAGGGCTGGTTCTCATCTCTCTCCTCTCTCATTTGTAGTAAATTAACTCCATGCTTTTTTGTTTTTGTTTTGTTTTTTAGTCGGGATCTCACTCCATTGCCCAGTCTGGAGTACAGTGGCATGATCATAGCTCTCTGCAGCCTAGATCTCATGGGATTATGCGATCCTTCCGCCTTAGCCTCGCAAGTAGCTGGGACTATAGGCATGCACCACCATGCCTGGCTGATTATTTTAACTTTTTTGTAGAGACAAAGTTTTGCTATGTTTCTCAAGCTGATCTTGAACTCCTAGGCTCAAGCAATCCTCCTGCCTCATCCTCTCAAAGTTCTGGGATTACAGGCATGAGCCACTGTACCTGGCCTACGCCATGCCATTTTAAGATGACTTGGACAGATCCCAACCTACCAAAGCAAATGCAAAGACCTGTCCTTCCCTATGACAGTGACATAGTTTTGTTTCCCCAATCCAGTAACAGCCTCAAGAGGTCATGTTGCCTTGTTTCTCTTAGAAAAAAATAGTTTCGTTAATGCTTTCCTCATCCATCTGCCACCATATGTCTACCATAACACTGGTAAAATCTGTGTTTGTGTGTCCCACAAAAGACTGAGTCTTCTAGTTGGGAGGACAGTGTCTTCTTAGTCTTCTACCCTATTATTTTGTTTCAGGCCTATGCTAGGTTTGATGGAAAAATTATTTTGTATGCCAAACCAAACATTTGTTTTACAAGTATTCCTCAGAATGCAGATGATCCACACGTAAACCCCGCGCCCCCACAAGGCTATGGATCCATCTCCTGGATGTCACCCTGATGACAAGCCATCTCTCAGCCTCACACAGTGCAAGAATTTCATAGCTGTGATTTGGTACCACTGAGCCTGCATTGCGGAGATTCACAGGCATTCAAACGCCCAACCACTACTCTGTCGCACTTGATGCTTCCCATTAAAGCACAATGAGTGCCAGTCTACACTTTTCCAGCCTTCTTTCCATGACTTCATTGACTCTGCCCTTAACCTAATGGGAAGACTGTTCATTTCCATTTTCTTTCTCCAGACCATACTCTTGTCCAGAATCTCATATTACAGACCCTTCTCCCACCTGACGGAAGAATGCCTGGGGAATTTACCACTGACTCTTCCTCATTCCCTGTCTTCTACTAGTGCTGGATAACTTTATTGTATTTATTTATCTATCTATCTATTTATTTATTTATTTATTGAGTCTGAGTCTCACTCTGTCACCTAGGCTGGAGTGCAGTGGCATGCTCATGGCCACTGCATCCTTGACCTGCTGGGCTTAGGTGATCCTTCCACCTCAGCCTTCCAAGTAGCTGGAACTACAGGCATGGGCCACCACTTCTGACTGACTTTTTGACATATTGTAGAGATGAGATCTTGCCAAATTGCCCAGGCTGATCTCGACCCCCTGGGCTCAGGCAGTCCTCTCACCTCTACCTTCCAAAGTGCTGGGGTTACAGGCATGAGCTACCACGTCCCACTGAGGCTGGATCACTTTTTTGGCTGAAAATCTAGCTGACAGTTTGTGCCTTACAAGGCCACCTTTTGGAACCCCATTTCTGTTCTTTGCTGTTTTTGAAACCTATTTCTCTTCTATAAAATCTCTCATCAAATGATAGAGCACATGATATTTAGCTCCTGTGCCATGTTCCTAAGCTCCTAGCCATGCCGCACCTGCTCCTACTTGCCCCCCTTCCTACTACATCTAGGTCACATGACTCTCCTTGCTCCCTGCATGTTTTGAGAACATAGACTAGCCATTTCACTGTAAGATTCATATGCCTATTCACTTGAAATTATCCTAGCTCCACCCACCACTCCAAGCCCTCTTCCGGGGTGTCCCCCACAAACATCCTTTTCTTGAAAAGTGACTTGTTTTGGTTCTTTCTTAGGCATACCTCTTCCATTTAATATTTTATCTACAGATCACTAAATATTACATTTATTGCAGCCAAATTCAAAACTTGGTTAAAACAACAGTAGAGGGAAGCAATGTTCTATAGTAGTTGTGAATACAACTTTGATTCAATTCTGGCTGTGAACTTACTAATACTGTGATATTACATAAGATCCTTGAGTTACAACATCCCACCTCATAGGGTTCTTAAGAGAAGAAAACACTTGCAAAGTGTTTAGCAGGGCCTACCATACAGTGGGGCCTTGTAAGTGCAGTTGCTTGGATTGCTTTTCAAATCTCTGGTGTTTGTATTAAGTGTTAAGTATCCATGCTGAAAACCTCAGCAATAAATGATATGCTATATGATTTTCTGTGTAATTTATTAAGTATCTCAGAAATAGATTAAATCCTCTAACTCTAACCTTATAACTAGCATAGTCCTACTAGACAAAAAATCAGTTTTGAGCCCCTGATAAATATTATATCAAAGAATTCACAGAGACCAAAGAGTGGTTATATGATTTTCTTTATTGAATTGATGGGCACATTTATTTTCTCCTTGTCTCTCTCTCTCTCTCTCTCTCTCTCTCTGTCTCTCTCTCTCTCTCTCTGTCTCTCTCTCTCTCTCTCTCTCACACACACACACACACACACACACACACACACACACACACACACCCCTTCTTGGTGAGAGGTCTTGACATAACCTTTTGTAACAAGAAAATTTTTTATATTAATTATTATATCTTATACTTAAATATGAGTGATGAAGTTTAACTGTTAGAAGCTGGCAGGATGTCATGCCTCAGACAGACTCAGATTTTGAAGTCTTGGCCCTCCAGGCTGAGGGAGAAGTAAGAACTGGCTTGGACACAATGGCTGACCCAGAAGTCAGCCAAGACTTCTATTCACTGTTCTCCCTAGAGACACGACACAACCATCACCTTTTCACTCACTAGAAGTGGTCAATACCATGGCAACCATATGAGTTAGATAAGGATATCAAGCAGGAATTGCAAGAGGTGGACAGAAGTGCTCACGAGCTAGGCAGCTAGCTAACTAGCTAGAAGTAATAGGTATATTTTTAGGGCTGGAATTTCTGTGAGCAGATGGATCACACCAGACCAAGACAGACTCCAGCTCTTGGGGAGAAGACCTGGAAATAGCCAACCAGAGTATCTGGGCTGGGTTTGGCATGTGACTTAGTCACAATAGGAAGTCGTGGTTAGACGTATGGAGTACAGATCAGAATAGGGATGGGAAACCAGATCATGTTCCTAACCTACAGACCAGATCCAGGCAGGGCATAGAGTGAATTTGGGGTGCAGTGACTCATGCATTGACTTGTCAGGGACAAGACCAGGGGGAAAGGGCAGTTATCCAGAGTTCTAGAACTAAACTTTTTTTTTTTTTGAGTCTCATTCTGCCACCAAGGCTGGATTACACTGGCATGATCACGGCTCACTGTAGCCTCGACCTCCTGGGCTGAGGCAATCCTTGCATCTCATCCTCCCAAGTAGCTGGGACTACAGGCTCATACCATGATGCCAAGCTAATTTTTTTGTTTTGTTTTGGTTTTTGTAGAGATGAGGTCTCGCCATGTTGCCCAGGCTGGTCTAGAACTCCTGGGCTCAAATAATCTTCTCACCTTGGCCTCCCAAAGTGCTGGGGTTACAGGCATGAGACAGCATACCCAGCCCTAAGCACTTTGCTAAAGTGTTTGGAGTATCTACTTTATAATTACTTTTTAAATCATATGTGTGTGCTTTATGTAGTCTTCTGCCTATATTAAATATTTCCCAATAATGAAAGAAAGCTTTGGAGTTTAATATTAGAAGAGAATTATGAAGGCTGTTTATTATGTTTATATTGGTACTTCTGTTACTGGACAGGTGTGGTAATAAGAAATCTTGTAATATTCTGATTCTGTTTCTCTAAACTCATTATGGAGGTCTTTCCTGCAGGTTTACTATTAAAATTTTTTTTTGTTGTTGTTAAGTTGGAGTCTCACTCTGTCGCCCAGACTGGAGTGCAGTGGCCGCTCCCGGCCACCGCAGCCTCACCTGCTGGGCTCTGGCAATCCTTCCGCCTCAGCCTTCCAAGTAGCCGGAATTACAGGCATGCGCTACCACGCCCAGCTGATTTTTTGATTTATTGTAGAGATGAGGTCTTGCTGCCCAGGCGGTTCTCAAACCCGGGGGCTCAGGCAATCCACTTACCTCAGCCTCCCAAAGGCACGGGATTACAGGCTGAGCCACTGAGCCCGGTTATTAAAAATTTTTAAAGTATTATGTGAATTATGCAAAATAGTCTAGAATACCAAAGGCTTAAACTTCTACCTGCTACCAGGAAAATAACCTTGAAAATATTTGAAAAAATGTAAAAGAATAAAGTTCTGTGAATTTTCCAATTTAATCTGAAAGTAATCTAAGCTCTATATCTGTTACAATTTTTTCTTAAAATATTCATTTAAAACTACCTTCATAATTACCAAAGCAGTATACATATAAACCAAAATAAAATAAAACACTATATTCTCATTGCCCAGATTACTTTAACTATTAACTCATTAGTGTATATTCTTTAGATGTCCTGTATGGATTTTTTTACCTAAATAATATTACATAATACATACTTATTTTTAATCTACTTTTTTTCAGTTAGTGATTTTTTTCAGTTACTAAAGTTTATCTTATCTAGAATTTAGTCAATGTACAAATTTTAAAAAAATTTTTTTAAATTTCTTTAAGGACCATATCTAGGACCATATGTTGCATCTGGCTATTTCTTAAGTGTTATTTAATCTAGAACACTGACTTAAAGAGACAAGACCAGGCATCCTGCAGAAAGCCCCACCTTTCGGCTTTGTCTGGTTTGTTTCTTGTAGTGCTGTTCCACATATTGCTCTGTCTTGTGTGTTTCTGATGAAGTAGAAGTTGATTCTAGATGGGATGGGTTCAAGTTCACCACCTTTAGTAAGAATGCCTTATAAATGATGATGTGTATCTTTGCAATGCCTTGCATTGGTTTGAGACAATCTGATCCCCCACGTGTAGTTATTATATTTGCCTTCTTGCCTGGAGGAAGTAATCTGTGTGTTGCTACATTGGCATCATGTGAACATCCAATTCCTCATCAACAATTCTGCTGGTTTTAGCACTAAGCGACAATTCGTAACTAAAATAATTACAGTAGAGATATGAAATTATATTTTCTAAGTCTGTAATTGCTTTTATGTTTGCTAGCTGGCATTTTCTGTGAAGTAGAGATTTCCCTCACATAGTGGGATGGTTAGATTATTCCTTTAACTGCTGGTTTTCAACATAAGGAATTGTTTAACAGCTGCCTCAGATGAGATGTTGGAAGAATATAAACATTTTTAAAAACACTGTGAATATGATTTCCTAAGCATTTCCTGTGTATCAACAACTATGTTAAAGGCGTTATATAATCTAATTCTTATGACAACACAGTGAGATTTTAGAGAGAGACAACAGAAACCCTGAGCGGTTAAATAACTCAATACCGTCACTTAATTACGAAGTGGCAGAGCTGAGATTCAAACTTAGATCAGTTGGCGTCCAAGAATCCATGCTTAATTCTTTTTATACATTTTTGTTGCATTTTACTTAAAAGCTAAATTCTATTTGTAATGCTGTTTGGAATGTT
Source organism: Cephalopachus bancanus (assembly GCA_027257055.1). Classification (NCBI taxonomy): domain Eukaryota; kingdom Metazoa; phylum Chordata; class Mammalia; order Primates; family Tarsiidae; genus Cephalopachus; species Cephalopachus bancanus. Next base: position 7,306,894 of record JAPVLO010000073.1, read on the forward strand.
TCCCAGTTCATAAACACTAAAATGAAAATTATGCTTAATAATTCTTATGAGTTCTCTTTCCCTTTCCTCTTGTTTTTGTTTTTTTAATATTTTTAACAGTGTGAAGAAAACACAAACCTTCAGGATACTACCCGCTACCTCAAACTTCCCTTTTCCAAGGGCATTTTCCTTGGGAATAATAATCAAGCCATGAAGGCCACAAAGGAGTCTTTTTGGATAACATCTTTTCTTTGTTCCACAAAACTCACACAAAATGGTAATGTATAAAACTGTTTTATTAGAAAGCCCTTGTACCTAAATACTCATGTGAATTTTGGTAAGCATATTCAGGAAATACCAAAGTTATAATTAAGAGCTTTACACTAGGAAAATTATTCATCTTTCCATTTGTGATTTCTGATAAAATGAAAGCAAATGTACCCAATGATCTGTTGGATACATATAATTTAAGGACTTCAAAACTATCCTCCTATTGGAAACCAAGTATACAACTCTTCAAATAAACCATCAAAACCCAGCTGCTTAAAAAAAAAAGACAAAAAATATCACCACCTTAATCTCTTGTTTTATAGCTCCATAAGCAGTGCTAATTGCAGGCTTTAGAATAAAGGCTGTTTTTTGTTTAATTAGATGCATATTGCTTTTCTGTTCTAGCATTACTTTTTATGTCAGTGATTGTTTAGCAAGTTATGATTAATAAAGCAAGCTCTTCTCCTTGGCAAATTACTATGAAAACATCGTCTGTAATGAAGGAAGTAAATTAAACATTTTGAGTTCTTCATGGTTGCCATATAAGGCTTCTGGCTAGCACCCTGAGTGCTGTATTAATGAGTTAGAGTCATTACGTTGAATCACTTCATAATGAGGTATTGTGGCTCATAAAAACCTGTGGTGCCTAAACATGTATGTTACTGTTCTTTTTCAGTGTCAGAACAGCATTTGTAGAAGGAAACCTATGTCTTATCTTAGACTGTAGTATCAGAAAAGAAACAAAACTGTAGCATTACAATTTTGACTTCTTTTTAACTACCTCTTAATTTCAACATGCAACATGTGACTATATTTATAGGACACCAAGTTATATCAAGTTATACCAAGCTTTATCTGTATTCAGTAGTTAATGATTTTACTTAAAAAAAACCAAACCAAAACAAAAACCTCCATTGATATAACTCAGTAAATGATGATAAAGCATTTACCAAACCCCAGGTCTTTTTATTAGGACCAGTCTGCCCCCTTGGAAGTTATGAAGATAATAAAATCAACCTGTTATTGATGCCCTCAGAAATGTTATTCATCTTTTTTGGATTAGTTGTATGTCTGTTATAGAGTTTACTTACATTTAGCTGAATGTCCCAATAGAATATTTTGGAGTTGCATTAGTTATCTATTGTTGCTATAACAATTACAGCAAAATTATTGGCTTAAAACAGCACAGATTTGTTACCTTACAGTTCTGAAGGTCAAAAGTCTAAAATTGGTTTCACTGGACTAAAATCCAGGTGTTAACAGGGCTACATTCCTTCTGGAAACTCTGGGGAAAGTCCTTTTTCTGAGCTTTTCTAGTTTCTAGAGGCTGCCTGCATTCCTCAGTTCATGACTTCAAAGCCAACAGTAAAGCATCTTCAGATTTCTCTGACTCTGACTCTTCTCTTTTTTTTTTTTTTTTGAATCAGAGTCTCACTCTGTCACCCAAGCTGGAATGCAGTGGCACACTCATGGCCACTGCAGCCTCGATCTGCAGGACTCAGGTGATCCTTCTGCCTCAGCCTTCCAAGTGACTGAAACTCAGGCGCATACCACCACTTCTGGCTAATTTTTTGATTTGTTGTAGAGACTAGGTCTCATCATGTGGCACAGACTGGTCTCGAACTTGTGGGCTCATCTTTTCATTTTTTTAATAAAAAGCATAATTACATTGGGCCAGATAATCCCGTATAATTTCCCTGTTTTAAGATCTTCAATTAACTCACTTTTGTAAAGTCTCTTTTGCCAGTTAAGGTAAATACATCAACAGGTTTCAGAACATCTTTGGGGGCTGTTATGCTGCCTACCACACAGGTAAATCTCACAATAGATTATCTTTCATCAAAATAGTTGCCCCTGCCTGCATCCTGAATTCATTCTAGTTCTAGGGTTTAGGATGTAGACAGAATAAACCCCAAAACCTAAACATAAAACAAAGAGAACCAAATCCTGAAAATAAGAAGTTGCTGCATTTTAAAAGCCAAAGATTGTCAGATAAATATGGATAAACTATTCATGTAATCATTATATTAAACATCTTACTATATGGAAGGTGGGATCAAAATGCCATTCAATGCCCAGCTTGTTTTTGGAGGCTGATAAGTGCTTAATTATAATTTTGACTTTGATTAACCTTGTCAATGTAAGGCAGCTCAAATTGAGCCAGGAAATGAAGAGTGTTGCAAGAGGTGGGAGGGAAGAAGGAAGTTCGTTGGTCTTTCAGAAATTTACATGCTAGACACATGTCCCTGTGCAGAAGTAATCCAGTTCCAAATTGGAATTAAATTGCTATATATTCATTTTACTTGACTCGGAAAATACACAAATCCTATTTCCACCACAACTGAGCATTTAGTAAGTGATTGGTGTCTAGGAACACTTCCCTGGAGCAGATTTGCGTTTCAGAATTCCTGAAGTGTGTCTGTTTGTATTACCTATTACTCTCTCTGTTATTCAACATCGTTTGGGATGGCATACCAAGGCCAGAGCACTATACTAGACCTCGGTGGCTGCCTGATCAAGTAGAGATTTTAAGTTTAGAATTAGAGGGCATGTCATCCTCCTATTTGATAGCTCTTGGTAAGTTGGGCACATAATATATGCTTAATCAATGCTTGTTGAGCAGAATGTAGAAAATTCATATTTTCAGTGGTAGGTCATAGCTCCTAATTTACAACTAACATATCTTCAAATGACTAAAACAGAGCCCTAGGAAACAGTGGTTTTGCTCTAACTCTAAGTACGGCCATAACTGCTTGGCTTTCCCACGTGCTCCATTATGAGCAGTCTAGAGATTCATTAGCCTTCTTGCAGGAAAGATGGAAAGTCTCATCCTGATCTGATTGACTGGACCTCTGGCATCTGTCTTCCAGCCCTGTCCATGAGGGCGCTGAGTTCAGGTTCCCTACTGTTGGCTCTGGTGATGCCACTTTGCAGCCAGCAAAACCAACTTCCTCCCCACACTCCTCACATTGAGCAGGACCCTGAATGCCCCCTGAAACTGCCTTACTTTGAAAGAAGGGGAAGAGAGCAAGGAGAAGTGAGAGCCGGAATGGGGGTGGCGTGGGAAGTGAGGAATGAATGGCAGGGGAAAATGCATGGGGGGTGGGGGGGGAGATTATGAAAGAGAAGATGCCAGGGCGGGAGGCCTCCTGAAGTGAGATGCAGAAAGTAGGAAGTAGGTGGGAGGGAGGCGACTAACAGGGAGAACAATAGAGCCTTGCCTTTGTCGCCCTAGGTCTCACTCTGTGGAAATTTCTGATATGCCAAATATAACCAATCAGCTTTTAAAAGGTTTCAATCATAACCCTAGGATGTCTGAATGACATGTGAATATTAAACATTTTCAGGGTTTTTTTGGTTACGAAAACATCATCTCTTTTTCAAAGTCAGTATTTTAAAAATTTCTTCATTTATCTCATTCTAAATTTCCTTCTCCTCTTGCCCCTGTTTGTTGTAGATAAACATTCCTATTTAGTACTAAATTTCTTGCTATTATTCAACTTTGTGAAGTTTTTCTCTGGAATCTGGCTTTAGTGGAGTCTCTTTCTTTTTGAGATTCTTATGCTTTTTCTCATTTCTTGCTCACTATATCCTATTTTCTTTCTCATCTTAACTACTTCCTTGTTTTTTGAGTTTTGAGGGTTTTGTTTCCTTGTTGATCTTTCTGTTGCTCAGCAAGTCCCATTTGAGTTTCTCCTGAAACCAGTGCTTTGAAGTGAGTTTCTTGCTTTTCTGCCTGGAAATGTCATCCTGGCTTCTTTCTCAGCCAGTCTGGTCTGTCAGTCCCACTGAGTCCTGAGGCCTGTCCAACCAGGTCCCTCTGCCCTGTGCATGCAGGAGAGCCTTGTTAGTGCTCACTGCCTCTGATGACCTCTAGACACCAAGGCTACCTGCTTGGATTGGAGATTAATGAAGCTTGGTCACCATCTTCCAGAGCCTTTCTAACTTCTGCCCTAAAGATCCAGGAAGAATATATTCCCTCCCCAGGTGAAGAGGTTCTCAGAGGACCTGTTGAACTCAGGACTCACATGTGGGTTTAGGAAAGGGAGGAAATTGAAGAGCTGTGCCCTGTGCTTGCCCAGAATCTGGAATTATATCACAGAGTCCAGAAACTGACACTCTTAGGTCCAAGAGTTCCCTGAATGATCTGGCAAATCACTGTGCTTGCCATCATGGTTCAGGGACCTTTTAGTTTGCAAGGTTTGGGTTACATTGTCAAGAAGGGCTCCGTTGCTGGTGGAGTTGGTTGCTTGGCAAAGCAAGTACTATGTTCTTGAGGCCCAAACATGAATAAAGCAGGTTCCCAGCCCTCAAGAAACTTTCATCTTACCAGGAGGAGGCAGGAAATTATTCAACAAATATTTGTCAACTGCTTGCCCTGTTCTTGATGCTGTGAATAAAATAGGGCCACGCTCAGCATGGAGTTTGAAATCAAGTTGGGGCATAGGCAGATATGCAAACTATAATAATAAGGTAAAATGTTACCATGATGTGGGAACACAAAGAAGAGACAGTTAGCTCAGGATTTTAGGAAAGCCTTTCCAGATGAAGCAACATGTAGCCTGAAAACTAAAGGATGACAAATACTTTATAAGTCAAGAGCAATGGAAGGAGGAAGTAATTAGAATGCACTGTAATAAATGCCATCCTAGACAGGGCTGGTCATAGTCTGTGGGAACCTGCAACTTGAGTGGTCAGGAGGGATGGACAACGTGTTTAAGAATTTGATTTTTGCCAGTAAAACACTTTCATGTGAGGGACTGTTCTCTATTAAGGCAATTAATCTTCCTTTTCTGTTTGGAAAGGTGATATGCTTGACCTTTTGAAGTGGAGAACCCACCCAGACAAGATCACTGGCTGTCTCTCTAAATTAAAAGAAATTGATGGCTCAGAGATAGTAAAGGTATATACTGCTGTGTTACTTTTCCTCTTGGAAATTCGTAGAATAAAGAGCATTTGGAAGGGGAGGACAGATTGTATTTAATTCATTCATTTACTGCTTCTTTATCTAACAGTTTCTGCAGGATACACTGGATACCTTATTTGGAATTTTAGATGAAAATTCCCAAAAATATGGGTCTAAAGTGTTTGATTCTTTGGTAAGTTTAAATTCACTTAATTCTATTTCTAAAATTTTGTCTCTCAATCTTGATTTTCGCAAGACCATTTCAGAAATAAGTACTTAATAATGTAAGAGTTCATTTTAAAAAGAACCCAAAAATCTGGATTTGCATTCCATTTTATAAAGCTCAATTTTCTTTTTAGGTTCACATAATAAATTTGCTGCAAGATAGCAAATTTCATCATTTTAAGCCTGTAATGGACACTTATATCGAGAGTCATTTTGCTGGGGCACTTGCATACAGGTAAGGCCCTTTATCTTGTAATTGGTTTAGAAGCATTTCCTTTTGAGATTCTCTCAGCAGAAGAGCTATATAGGAAAGTTGAAGAGGGAGTGTAGGATGAAATGAAACCCAACAACTGAAGTGTCTCTTGAGACAGTCTCGTCCCTCCTCATACATCCTTTTTTAATGGCTAGAACTTATTTTGATTAAAAAGGGGGGAAAAAAGAACTTCCCAGATACTATTCTTGAGACCAAAAATATCAAGTCTTTTCCTTCTTGTCTCTCTTTCACTTGAGAGTCTTTGGCCCCAAATGTCTGGTTATTTCACTGTGGCTGTGGAGAGTGCTATTAAATCACTGTACTCCTGAGGATTATAGTTGTCCATGAGAGAGAAATACAAATGGAAAACAACCTTCTCCTTCATACTTGCTGAAAGTCATTCCATTCATTCATCTGTTAAGATGTACTGAGTGCCTACTGTGTGCCAAGCACTATGCTTTGTGCTGATAATGTAAAGACTGGTCCCTGGCCTCAAGCAATTTAGTCATTGGGTTCTATCTGTGGATAGCAGCTGCCATTTTAATTGCTTCTCCTTTCCTGCCAGCTCAGATGATGCTAGTAAGGCCAAGAGGGAATGAATAATATCACGCTTTAGTTAGCACCTGCCTAGTAGATAATTGCCAGAAGTCCACAGCTTCTCTCTTTAAGTCCTGAGAATAACATCTTCCCAGTCTTTGACCCCGGAATGTATTCCCTTGTTCTATCTCCTGAGTCCAATACTGTCTTTGCTGTTCTACCTTTCTACCTTACACCTTAAGTACCTATGGGCATGCACATATACCATCTCCCAGAGTTGAGATAAAAGAGCATAGAATCAGGTTTATACCCCTTTCCCTTCATCTCAGTGATATATAAAGGATAGCAGGTAATAAAATAAGCACTTGACCCTGTTAACTCGGGCATGCCCCACCATGTCATGTAAAGATCTGTCTCTCCAACATTTCAATGAATAAAAGTATTTGTATAAGACGACCATTTGTCAACATGAATTTTTGTGGCAGATGAAAGGTAACAGCAGGAATAGTTTTGAAATGTTGGCCCATTCGGTCTAATAATTTGGGCCCTAACAATTCAGGGTGGACAGGATAGCAGTATCATCAGTTCTAAAAAGACAAAGTAATGCTTGTGAAATCCTCTCAGGCTATGGGTGGTCAAAAACTCACTGATATATTGTCTTAAAAATCATGCTCCCAGCAGCATGTGTCTACTGGCACATCCAAGTTTTCTCTGACTGAGTGAAAAATTGCTGTGTCAACTGTGTTTCTTAGAAGCCAAGAAATGACCAAAGTTTAACGTGGCAAGACTGTGGTTTTGAGAGTTGTGGGTTGTTGTTTTGAATTTTTGTTTTCTCTACATATTAAAAAAAAAACAGCTTGACTTTTTTAGAACTTCTCCTACGAGGCACATGTTGACAGTAAGCCTTGTTTCTCACAGGTCGGAGAACTGGCTTGATAAATCCATAGGTGTGACTTGCAGTGAGGAGATGCTACCTTTATCCCTCCCCACATCCCCTTTTGCCTCAAGTGAAGGATATTTTATCCAGCTATTTACGTGGACACTGGGGAAGAAAAAGAAATCCCAATTAGCAGTCATCCAGGATTGACCATGACAGTCATACTTCCAGACATCTGCTTGGTCGGAGTCCTTTTCTCCGACATTTATGTTGAACCATTTGGAAGCATTGCCAGAAACAGCAGGGCAAGGGAATTATGTCCATTGAGTGCTGCTTCTCTCTTACACATCAAAAAAGGGCAGAATGTTGAGCCACAGACTTAGTAACATTATTATATAGTAGTTTGACAGGAAAATATGAGAACTGATGGGAAAAGAAGCCTCCTCGTGATACAAGGAAGTATTTAGTTTGTTGATTTCATTGAGAATTAGACCGATTCTGCCTTCCGCATGTTTCTCCCTGTATTTTAGAGATCTCATCAAAGTGCTCAAATGGTACGTGGACAGGATCACAGAAGCAGAGCGGCAGGAGCATATCCAGGAGGTGCTGAAGGTGATAACATGCTGTTGATAACAGCACAGTCTAACTAAGCTGCTGCGTGCTGACGCTGAAACTAATTGGTTTCCTCTGCACAGACAGTAGTAATTGGTGATGATATATTACTGACATTCCGATTCAAGGATCTTAATCGGTTTGTAGCTGCTTGAAAACTGATGAAATTTGAAAGGAACTTTGCCAGACTCATCCACTGGAAGCTGCTTGGGAGTGAATCCTTGCTCCACTGTACTCTAGAACATTTGGAGTGGAGTCTAGGACTAGCCGGAGAGGGAAGGTTTGTGAGAGTAGACTACAGAGGGGCAGTTAAGCTTAGCAGTTCCTGGCTCTTGCTTGCACCAACTTGACCGAGACCATCTGTGAATCATTTGTATTAAATTTTAAGAGCAAATATGGTGGCTTAGCCAGAATCACAGTGAGGAAAGCCAAGGCTTTCCCGGATCTCTTGGTTTTGCACTATCCATATCTCTGGGCCCTGTATGCTCAGTTGTTTGTGGTGGTGATAATACCTGACTTGCAAACATGTTCAAAAAGAACACAAATTCTTTCTGGGTTTTTTTTTTTTTTTTTGAGTTGGCGTTTCCCTCTGTCACCCAGGCTGGAGTGCAGTGGCACGCTCACGGCCACTGCAACCTCGACCTGCTGGGATCAGGTGATCCATCTGTCTCAGCCTTCCAAGTAGCTGGAACTACAGGCATGCGCCACCATGCCTAGTTAATTTTTTGATTTATTGTAGAGATGAGGTCTTGCCATGTTGCTCAGGCTGGTGTTGAACTTCTGAGCTCAGTCAGTCCTCTTGCCTCTGCCTCCCAAAGTGCTGGAATTATAGGCATGAGCCACCGTGCCCGGCTAAGAACATAAATTCTTAATGGGATTGTCCAGTAACAGCGATGGAAGTCTTCTGATTCCTCCTGTTACGTACCATCCTATTTGGCATTAGTAGATAAAAAGAGGTCATGTGTACATTTTATTAAACAAACATTTTGTTAATTATACATTTATCACTTTGGTCTGATGGCAGGTAAGATGCTAATTGACAAGAGTACCCACCAAAGCAAAATTATTTTTGAAAAAAGTTACCTCTTTGTTGACTAAATTTTTAAAAATTGGAGGATCCAAAATATTTCGTGTTTATAATGTGCCAGAATTATAAAGTGTTTCTTTTTTTTTTGAGTTGGAATCTCACTCTGTCACCCAGACTAGAGTGCAGTGGCACACTCCCGGCCACCACAGCCTCGACCTGTTGGGCTCCGGCGATCCTTCCACCTCAGCCTTCCAAGTAGCCGGAACGACAGGCGCGCGCTACCACGCCCGGCTAATTTTTGATTTATTGTAGAGATGAGGTCTTGCCAACTTGCCCTGGCGTGTCTCGAACCCGCAGGCTCAGGCAATTCACTCACCTCGGCCTCCCTAAGTGCTGGGATTACAGGCTGAGCCACCGAGCCCGGCCTATAAAGTGTTTCTATATTTTCTGTATGTTGTTATCATTAGGCATCAGAGAAGAGTGCTCTTCCCTCTACTAAATACTGTTCAAAATCTCACAGGGCCTTAGTGTTTAAATCAATAATTTAAAAGTCTAATACTATACCATGGTTTTTATGCTGTCATTGTTATGACAATACCCCTGGTCTCCTTTGAAGCTAACTTTTTTTATCTATTTTTAAGGCACAAGAGTACATTTTTAAGTATATCGTTCAATCTCGAAGGCTGTTTTCTCTTGCCACTGGTGGACAAAATGAAGAGGAATTTCGCTGCTGCATCCAGGAGCTTCTCATGTCAGTCCGTTTCTTTCTTTCCCAAGAGAGCAAAGGGTCTGGAGCATTATCTCAGTCACAGGTATTTTGTTTGTTTGTTTTTTATTCTATTGTATTTTTTAAAGACAGGGTGTCACTATATTGCCCAGGCTGGAGTGCAGTGACCGTTCACAGGCACCATCTCACTGCTGATCACACAGGAGAGTTAACCCACTCTGTTTTCTATCTGGGCTGGTTCACTCCTCCTTATGCAACCTGGGTGGTCCCTGCTCCCAGGGAGTAATTTTTTTCATCTCTGCTAAACAGAGGAAAAACATGAGTGTGGTGTATTCATAAGTGGATGTTTTCTCCACAGAAATTCATAGCTCGAGTTTTTATTTGTAGCTTAACCAACTTTATGAATAGACTTTTAAAAATCTCCCAGTTTCTGGGTACCAGTCGAGCGGAGGAGGGCTGCCTTTCCTCAGAACCTTCTCTCTCTGCCTGGAGAGGCTATTGGTTTTCATCAGTCCTCATTTCTACTTACCAGAACACATACTGATGATTGGACGTGCTGTCACCATTAGCCCCGGGGAAGGAGTTTTACTAGAGCCAGTCTCTAGCAGTTCTTTTTCCCAAGTCTCTCACTGCATTTTCATCTGTCAATTTGAGAACCATTATATTGGACACAGCTAAACTGCATGTTACTTTGTTTTATTTAACTTGACCCTAATCATCCTGGGACCGATCTTACAAGACTAGTGCTGAATTGCTGCTGCCCAATTCTATTGCCAGAAGTTGCCCTACTTCTTTTGTTTTTTTTTTTTAAGAACAGAATCCATCCACTTTCCAAATAGCAAGGCTTTGAACATGCTCCATGAGATAGTTTCAAATATCTTTCTTAATTCTTCTTGTATACTTTAAGTTCCAATGACTTGGTTTAAAAACCTATCAGAAAGAGAAGTACCCTCTTACCTTGCCCTGGAGACAAAGACAGTAATCATTGAGAACAAGGGCGTAAAATGGGAGATTAGAAAGTGAAAGTAGATCCTTAAAGCAGTGTTGTTGAAACTTGTGTCATGTGACATTCGGAAGGCAAAACACCAGAAATGCACCAACCACCTAATAATATTGCTATACTTTTCCTGACTGTTTAAGGTGCTGTTCTTGTTACTCTACTCTTTACAGAGGTAGCTCATCCTCTGTTTGGGCAAGGATACAACTCAAGCTCTTTTAAATGTTATTTTGTTATTTCTTCAACAGTACCATCCCTGCACTATAGGAACTTGCCAGAGACTTCAGTGTCAAATTCCCACTAGCCAAACCCTACTTAAAGCAGTTCTATTTGAAAAGGGTAATCCGTGTTAGTCCTTTAGATCAGCATTCTCAGAAATATACTGTTTCTACAAAAGTGATTCAAAATGTATTTGAGTTTTCATCCTGAGATTTTTCTTTTAAACCTTATCAGTTATGGGAATGAAACTTATCTAATTAACATCTGAAAATTATTTTCTTTCTCTTAAGAGTAGTCATGGTTTCTTACTTCTTAGGGGTTCAAGAGATTGTTTTCCCTCCCCCTTAAAGTTAGAGAAATATTTCTTTACCTTTTCCACTGAGTCCTGGCCCCACTAAGGTTACTTGGGTCACTGTGGCACAGCAGGATGGAGCAGCCCTGCTGTTCTCTCTTCAGTATACTGACTTCCACTGCTCTTGATTGTATAAGTTCTATCGTACAACCAAGTGTGAGAAACAACTTCAGCACCTTCAAAGAATCATATTTGAATCTTTTGGCCTTGGCTTTTAATCAAGAGGTAATCTATAAAATGTATAAAATACATACATAAAGTTTCTGAATATCTTTATAAACTCTACTGAAGTCATTCTCTATTATTTTGTGCAGTATCCCTCACTTGTAAATGTTGATGTGAGAATTTTATTTTTAGTTTGATGCTGAGAAGAAATTCATATAAATGATGAGGTGGTTCGTTTTCTTTGTTAAGCAATGAGAGCTTTGCCCCTCTATATTTTGGGGAAAAGGAGACTGCTACACACCTCTTCCCGTACTAGGTTGCCTTTTGATCCAACTCCTCTCTTCAAAGAAACAGGGTCACTAATCTGATGGGCCCAATGAGTTAGTTTTCTGTTGCTGCAACAAGTGATCATAAGCTCAATGGCTTTAAACAGCACTCATTTATTAGCACATGGCTCAATAGGTCAAAAGTCCTGGCAGCCTTAGTTGAGTTTTCTGCTTAGGATATCCTAATGCTAAAATCCAAGTGTTGATGTCTTATCTGGAAGCTCAGGAGAAGTTGCTTTCATGAATTTCTATGGTTTTTGGCAGAAATTCATTGCCTTGTTTTTTTTTTTTTTTATTATAAGACTAAGTTCTCATTTCCTTGATGGTTGTCAGCCAGGTATTACGGGAAACCAGTAGTGAGGGGAGGTGCTTTCCTTCCTTGGCTTGTGGCTGCTCCATCTTCAAAGCCAACAACAGTATGTCAAATCTTGCTCATGCTTTGAATCTGTCGACTCCTGCTGCCAGTCAGAGAAAACTATTTTAAGGGCTCCTGTGATTTGATGAGGCCCACCTGGATAATCTCCATATTTTAAGATCCACTGACTGGTTAGTAACCTTCATTACATCTGCAAAGTTCCATGTGCCCTAAGGAATACAGGAATACAGAGGTCATGGGAGTCATCTTAGAAGTCTGTCTGCCACATTGGAGCCAAGGGTATCCATTGGTGTGGGTTTTGCTATTAGGCTACCTTTTAGGCAGAAACCCAGTTTCCCTGCTCCATTTCATACTTTTTCCATGCAGGCTACAACTCAAGGCATATCCCATCTCCTGGAGGTAGAGCAGCTATCCCAGCAGTCCTTCAAGGTCTATCAGTGGACACGTCACAGATCTGTCCATCCTGGTCCTGCTGGGGAGGTTCATTTAGTCTTCCTGCCCAAATGGAACTCACTAATGATGCTGTCCTTGGTAGCCCTGCCCTGGGAGAACTAAGGACTAACTCAACCAGTGTAACCTGGTTCTTGATTGTCCATTGCATGGACAGACCCCAGCCCCAGGATCCCCAGAAGAAGAAAGGGACCGACTGAAGGAGTAGAGGAACAAGACTCTGATACAAATTTCTAATAATTACCTTTCCCTGTTTGTCTCGGCTACCCGGAAGGTCAAAACTAAATTGTAATTTTATTTTTATTTGTAGTAAAAACTCTTAGCTTGCCCTGATAGAACCATCTTTATGCCCTCATCACAAAGTCCTTGTTCCTTTATCCTTTTTAATAGTCCAAATGTGTATGTATATGTGAGATATATATCAAATATATAAGTATCCGAATGTATGTATGTATACATGCATATACATACATACATTCGGATACTTATTTAAAGTCAAGGTATAAGCAGGTACTTTCAGATACTTATTTGAAGTCAAGAAGTATAAGTAAAAAATGAGTGAGTAAATTAGGAGATACCTGAGGAAAATCAACTTAGTTGATTTTTCAGTAATCAGAAAGCTGGATTGGTTTTATTTTATTTCATCTGTATGACCGCTCTTTGCAGAATGAAGTGAAGGTTATATAAATATAGTCTTTAACAGAGACTATCAGGTGTTTAGTTTTAAATATATCCAAGTAAATCTGTAATTTTTGAGAGTCAAGGGACATAGCTATTGACCTGCAGCACCTTAAGCATTTGGATGGCTCTGGCATCAAAAATACATCTTGGCTTTTCTAGATATTTTTTGCTGCTGCTGTATAAATAAATACTAAAGTCCTTGAATTTGAGGTTGATTTCGTGTTTGAATCATCAGCGCATGTAGACGCGACCTACTTTCCAATGGAGTCACATCTCATTGGTAAACCAGCTAGTACTTGAATCTTAGCATATTAGAAACACGTGCCTCCTTCCTTCACCAGGTACATTTGAGGCTAGTTGATTCTTCCTTCCTTTGCCCTCCTTTTATGGAATTTTAAAAGGCTAAGTTTACTTGTTTGTTTTGATGTACCATCCTAGCCCAATTTTTTTAAGTAGGCCCCTTGGGATTTGATGTTAGCATCTTTTTTCTCCATAAGAAATGATTATCAGGTTTTTTAATTTACATTAAAGAAATATGGTTTTTAGTCTGTACACACAATTCTTGGTTTAAAATAGATCTTGAAGCAAATCAGGGTTTATTCTAACAATCTTTTCATTTTACAAGTGATGAAACTAAAGTCTAAATGATGAAACTAAAGGATGTTGAAATAACTTTCTAAAGTCACAGAATTGACTAGAAGCAAAGCTAGTAAACATACCCTGGGTCTTCTGATGCCCTGTCCTATGTTTTTGTTTTTGAATCATGAATTGAGCTCCTTAGGGAATTAATATGTTAGAGTCCTTAAAGATAAATGCTATTTAAATGGGCATTCAGAAAGCTTCTTCAAAAAGGAATGAGATATAAATGACTACAATTCAGGTCTTGGTTGAGCATTTTGTCTCTGAGCGTGAGGCATTTTGCTGATTCTGTGGTGTTTTTGCCAATCCTTTTGCTAATGTCAGTGATTTTCCAGAATTTCCTAGTTTTTATGATATTGCTCCTTTGTCCTATTCTGCTTCACTCTTTAAACAAATTTTTGCCTTTTTAACTTAAGGTAGCAGGTACATTTTATATTCATTTTCCAACCATTCAAAAATACTCGTCCTAGTCCTTAAACTCACTGACATGGGAGTTGATTTAAGTTTCTTCTTCTTTTCAAGGCAGTGTTTCTGAGTTCTTTCCCAGCCGTGTACTCAGAACTGCTGAAGCTCTTTGATGTCCGGGAAGTGGCCAACTTGGTACAGGACACGCTGGGCAGCCTGCCGACCATCCTGCATGTGGATGATTCCCTGCAGGCCATTAAACTGCAGTGCATTGGCAAAACTGTGGAAAGCCAGCTATATACCAACCCAGGTAGGGTGGTGAGTCTTTCAAAGGAAATAGTATCTCTGGAAGGCCATCATTTACATCTTGTAGTCATGGTTAGCAGAAACAATTCAAAACAAAAATACTAAAGATATCTTCTCAGAAGTATTGTTTATTTGGATGGTAAATTTATTTTGTAGTTAAATGCAAAGTATGAATATTAAAAACTGTATTTCTAGAAAGAAGCCTCAACAAGTAAAAAAACTTATTAAAGTAGATTCCATTCATATTTACACATGAATATGTACTTGTGTGTATATAATTTTTTGAAAGAGGGTTTCAAATAAACAACCTTTTTACATTATTTTATTGTAAAATATTTGAAGCATACAGAGAGAATAGAGCATAATATGGTTAAATCATTAATATTTTAACATTTGCTTTGGTTTTTTTATTAAGAAATTCACTGTAGATATACTCAAGGCCTTCCTGTATATTCTCTCACTTGCTTCATAGAAATTTCCATTATCAGAGACTCTGGTTCCTATTTTTTGTTCCTTTATTACATAGTTATAAAAGTATGTGTGTGTGAGTACATAGTTATAAAGCATGTATGTATGATATTTTTATCTTTATCTATGTGTTTGTTTGTTTAAGTCAGAGTCTCATTCTGTTGCCCAGTCTGGAGTGCAGTGGAAAACTCACAGTTTTTCGTGCCCTCTACCTCCCAGGCTCAGGGGATCCTTCCTCCTCAGCCTCCCATGTAGTTAGGACTATAGACATGCGTCACCATGCCTGGTTATTTTTTAAATTTTTTGGTAGAGACAAGGTCTCCCTATGTTGTCCAGGCTGGTCTCGAACTCCCGGGTACAAACAAGCCTCTAGCTTCAGCCTCCCAAAGTGCTGGGATTATAGATGTGAGCCACCACTGCACCCTGCCTTTTCATCTTTACATTATGTTGCATGTCATTCTTTAGGGTGCTTTTTTTTTTAATTAATACTTTTTTATTTGTTCATGCCACTAGATATAGCTCTGGTTTATTCTTTTTAAATGTACTATTTCACTGAATTAACTTATCATAGCTAATTTATTTTTTTCCTCTTGAGGAAAAAAGTTTTTTCCTGAAATAAATAATGCTTCAATCAATGTAAAAGAAAGTTTAACTTTCTGATTTCTTTCAGTAAAAACATACCTCATCATGGAGAAAAGATGTTTCTTATCATGGTTTCCAAACTCTGTTGCTTAGAGTCCATACAGGCTCTGTTGCGGAAGCCGGGGACTCCCTCCAGCTAGGGAGCAGGGAATGGGGGGGGTGGAGATCCTGAGACCCCAGTTAAACTCAAGCACCAGCTCTGCTCTCACCACTCTAAGCCAAGTTCAAGCCCGTCCCAGAGGCATTAGTCATTTCTGCCATATTTCTCCCACACTGTCCAGATAATTCTTTGTTAGGTTAAAGTCTTACGCCAAAAGAACAACACAGATGATCAAAATTGTTTTCACCTGTAAGGACATTATTTGATGGGTTTGTGTTCACTGTATGCCCCAGAGAGATGTACTTTGTCTGTGGACCCAGTTTCTTGTTGATTCCTGATGCTCTGTAGGTGGAAGAGAAATCAGGATTAGAAATTTAGGAAGAAAAGAAGCTGCTACGATCCAGGAGCAAGAATGTTGGGACTTGGTGGGAGTAGAAGATCTTTATTGGGGTGAGGAGGAGTAGAAGGACTCATGAGACCCAGAAAACGTGACGCTGCAGGGTTTGTGTAGCAGGTCTTGTAATGGGTTTAAACTTCTGCTCAGAGCCTCTGGGTTCTTTGCGGTGACTGGGGACTCCCTCCAGGCTCAGGAGCCCTGGAGGAGCATCTAGAGCCAATGATGGGAAGCTCATGATTGTGATACAGTGGCACAGAGGAGGAAAGGGGGAAACATTTGCTGAGGAGGTTGATCATGAGGGAGCAAAAGCAGCTCGCAGTCAATGGAATACTTAGCACATGCAGGTGTTCCTGAGGAAAGGCTTCTGTCACTGCCCCAGCAGGCGGCTTGGCTTGGTGTTTTCTGACTCATCCTCAAGGAAAACAGAGCCTGCCATATATAAATGGCAGTGCAGAACACATCAGGAAAGAGCCCATTTTCTTGGGGAAAAACAGGAAGTGTCCCTGAGAACTTTCCAAGGCTCAAAGTACCCTCTGTTTAAATCACATGGGACTACACGAGTTAGGAAAACCTGAAAAGTGTTTCTAGAAGCTCTTAAGTTCTAAGTCAGAAACTGTGGACTGAAAGGATAGACAGGCATATCTGTGTTGTCTAGTTGAATAGGAGGTTGTGTAAGGAAAATAAGATGTGAATGCACATAGCAGGCTCCACAGACAGTGTCAAAGAACAGGATGTGATCTCTTGAGTTGTGGTTAGGAGAGGCCATGCTACATCTTGCAAAAATAGGCAAGATGGATAACTAGAAAAAAAAGAAAAGGCACAATAAAAAAAAAATTATCAAGACAACATAGCAAGACTTTATGGGCAACATAGCAAGACCTTATCTCTACCCAAAATAAAAAAAAAAAAGCCAGGTGTAGTGGCATTCCTGTAGTCCCAGTGACTCCAGAGACTGAGGTGGAAGGATCGTCTGAGCCCAGGAGGTGAAGGCTGCAGTGAACCACGAGCATGCCACTGCATTACAGCCTGGATGACACAGTGAGGTCCCAACTCTCCAACTCAAAAAAAAAAAAAGCTGTGTAACTAAAACTCATCACAAAAGCAGTCCCAGTGGTAGTTCACTCAAAATAACAGGTAAAAGGGTTATGTCAAACACTTTTGACTTCTCTTTTTTAAAAAAGCACATGCAACTCTTACAACAGAGAAAGGTTTTTTTGTTTGTTTTTTCTGTTGTTGTTTTTAGGAAATGTAGGATTGAATATCCCAGTTTTTTTCATATTTCCCCAGAGGAACTGTATCCGAAGGACAAGGAGTGGGTTAAAATTTTATTTTACTGTTAACATAGAGAAATGAATGGCATCAGCAAAATATGGTTAAATAAGACTCATGTTTTGGATATAGTTATAGCATAGTCACTTCCCATTGCTCCTGTGACAGTAACTGCAAATTCGGTGGCTTAAAACAACACAAACTTCTTATCCTGCAGTTCTGTAAGGCAGAAGTCCAAAATGGGTCCAGCTGAACTAAAATAAAGGTGTTACCAGAGCTGTATTCCTTTTCTGAGGGTCTAGGGAACAATTCATTTTCTTTAGAAGCCGCCTGTGTCCCTTGGCTTGCAGCCCCTTCCTCGCTCTGCAAAGCCAGCAGCACAGCATCTTCAAATCTGTCCCTGCCTCTGATTCTCTTGTCAATTCCATTTTTAAGGACTCCTGTGTTTATATCACGCCCAACTGGATCATCCAGAAAAATATCTCCTTCTCAACATCCTGAACTTAATCACATCTGCAGAGTCTCTTTTGCCATAACATGTGTACAGGTTTCGGAAATTAGGACGTGGACATCTTTGGGGGACCAATATTTCACCTACCACCTAAGGGTAAAAGAAACAGATTCAAAAGCAGTGTGATGGCCTAACTCCTTATAAGAAGGTGAAAAACACTCTGAAATCTAACATTTTTATTTATTTATTGACAGTTTTTAAAAATGAGACATAAAATTGCCATAATTGTGTCATTGTACACATCCTGACCAGATGGAGATTACAAATGACACTTTCCTGATAAAAAACTATTAACCTGAAATGATGGTAAGACAAAAAGTGGGGATCAGGATATCAGGGGGTCTCAGCTGGGTACGTATTCAGCTAAATTCAAAGCACTTAATTCTTGACCTGCCTTAATAACAGTTCCATTTCTCTGAACATAGAGTATGGCAAAGACAGTTGCTATTCTGAGTTTATTTCTGACCAGCAAAGAAGAACTGGTTAATAATATAGAAGTAAGAAGAATCTGAGAAAGTGGCCTTATTTTTTTGGAAGGTTTATGTTAACCAGAGAAAGGAGTACAGAGGACAGTTTAGCAATGGCAAAAAAGAGTAGACTTTATACATAGAGGCTGGGGAGGAAGAGGAAGGCATAGAGGGGGTGACAGCAGGGAGGTCCTTTATTCTATTAGCCTGGAAGCAAGAGACAGGGCACAGAGTCTCCCGGACTCTGCAAGGCCTGAGTCTGCTAGAGCTGTGGGCTTCATTTTCGCCTTGCTCTTGTCCCCATTACTTGGCACTCGATGATTTATTTAGCAGAAGTCTACAGTCATTTTATTGTGAGTTATCTTCTTGCTAAGAAATAGTTATATATGTTCCTACTTTGGGATTGTTGAG
This sequence comes from Cephalopachus bancanus, assembly GCA_027257055.1. Classification (NCBI taxonomy): domain Eukaryota; kingdom Metazoa; phylum Chordata; class Mammalia; order Primates; family Tarsiidae; genus Cephalopachus; species Cephalopachus bancanus. The sequence continues at coordinate 7,325,488 of JAPVLO010000073.1, forward strand.
CCATTTATCAGGCAAAACCCAGTGCAGATAAATAGGTGAGTCTAAATGCCTAAATGCCCTGGGCATGTACCACCAAGGAGAAGCATGCTGGTGCAACTTGCTTTCACCTCCAAACTATAAAACCAAGTATTTTGGAGTAGGAATTTCTTAATAAAGTAATAAAATTAATTTATTTTTTCTTTTTCACAAACTCCATATTCACCACTAACAGTTTTGTGGATTTCATGCAAGGCTGAAGGGAGACAGGGAAAAAGATACACTACTAGACTATTTTTAAAGTATATCCTGAGCCGGGCTTGGTGGCTCAGCCTGCAATCCCGCGCTTTGGGAGGCTGAGGTGAGTGGATTGTCTGAGCCCGCGGGTTTGAGACCCACCTGGGCAACTTGGCGAGACCTCATCTCTACAATAAATCAAAAAATTAGCCAGGCGTGGTAGCGCGCGCCTGCAGTTCCAGCTACTTGGAAGGCTGAGGCAGAAGGATCGCCCGAGCCCAGCAGGTCGAGGCTGCGGTGGCTGGGAGCGGCCACTATACTCCAGTCTGGGTGACAGAGTGAGACTCCAACTCAAAAAATAAAATAAATAAATAAATAAGTATATCCTGAGAATGAATGCCCACCCCCATTTTAGGCTATAATATAAAGAAAGGATGTTTGATAGTTTTACCTATTAATGTGACAACTTCAGGAATAAAATCTTACTACAGCTGATGGAAACCTAGTAGTTTTTATTTCTTAAAACTGAAGTTAAAGTGCAGTTTAGTGTTGACTTTTATTACATTGCAAGTGATTAAATTTATTTTACACTTAAAAATACCTTTGTTTGGAACTTTTCTGCTCACTAGTCTTTTTTCTAGAAACAAAGTGATAACACAGGACTTCTGGAAAATATGAGACCTTAGATTTTTTAATGCAGATTTCATGTTAATGATCCAATATGAAAATATATTTTTGTTTTGTTTTTCTGTGTATCCCTCTATTCAATCTTGACTGCCAGAATCAGAGAGAAAGCATAAGGACACTTTTGCCTTGCATCTGTAGTGGAAATCTTAGCAGCAGACAGTAACTGCTCCATGTCTGCCAGATAGATGCATGAAAATATGTTTTTAAAAACTACCTGGGTCCTCAAGAAAACCTTTGGTTAAAAATCATTAGCGAGCCGGGCTCGGTGGCTCAGCCTATAATCCTGTGCCTTGGGAGGCTGAGGTGAGTGGATTGCCTGAGCCCACGGGTTCAAGACCCTCCTGGGCAACTTGGTGAGACCTCATCTCTACAATAAAACAAAAAATTGGCCGGGTGTGGTAGCACACACCTGTAGTTCCAGCTACTTGGAAGGCTGAGGCGGAAGGATCTCCTGAACTCAGCAGGTCGAAGCTGTGGTGGCCGGGAGCGGCCACTGCACTCCAGTCTGGGTGACAGAGTGAAACTCCAACCCCCCCCCAAAAATCATTAGTGTTCTGCCCTGTTTAGTCTCAATTCCTTTATCCCCACCCTTCGAATTCCCCCTTACCCATATCCCTCTCCTGTGCCTTTCCCAGGCTTTCCCCAAAGGGAAAAAACTTAAAAGTTAAGGCCTTTCTAGGTGTTCTTCACCATCAGGGGGCTCTGAAAGCATGTGCTGAAATTTGAACAATTTTTATGGTTTTTTGGGCTCTATTCTTGGATTTTATGAAACGTGGACCCACATAATGATGGGATTTGTGGAGTTTTTTTTGTTGATATTGTTAAAGGTTTCCTTGTATATAAGCTATAACTGTTTTTAAGTGCAAAAGTTCTTAGTAAAGTTACTTAGAAAAGTTCTTCTTTGGAAAACAAGTTCTCCATCTTTCCCTAGATGGAACAAAAATAAAATTGAGAGTTCTAGATAACGTGTTGCCCTGAACAATAAAACTTAAGATGAAAAATGTGCCTCACTGAAATCATAGTTGACTCTAAGTTTTCACTGTGATTTTTGAAAATAAGTGTAAACTCACATATTTTGTGCTACCCAAGACTTAATTTCAATGTAGTTCTTCTACCATGTTTCTGAACTTTTCAGTACCGATCGGCGGGAGCAGGCACATTACTGGAAAAAAGGGTGAAACCTGTATCTTCTCATTTCTGATCTATCACTCATCTACATTTGCACAGATTTTCTGAGGGATGGAGGGGTGCAGGATGAGTGTCACAGCACTGTGGTTTGCATGGTGGTTTGTTGCTGTGGTTTGCATGGTGATGGGAATAACAGCCTTCTAGTGCTGGGGCGAGCACCAGCAGGTGGATCATTGTCAACTGGACTGTGGTAATGTGCCTCCTGCAAAGCTGAAGACAAATGCCCGGCTGTCTTTCAGCAGCCTCTGATATCCAGTAGAACTCATGAGAAAGTTCATTCATTCATTTAACAAACGCTTGTCATGGGCAAGCCCTGTAATATTCTATTAGAAGTATATTATGTTAGAAACACTGTAGCAAACTGAACAAATACAGTACCTTCCCACTGTCTGCTTATAGTCTAACACAAAAGCAGACATTGAACAAGTGATTACAATAAACTGAACTCCGGCAACAGTTGTGATGAGGGAAATTTACAGGGTGCCAGGTAGCAGAGAGATCTGAGCAAATCACGGGGTGCATTCCACCTACTTCACCTCCGTTGGTGCTGGCCAAGTGCAGACACAACTGTCACATGTGTTTTGCTAGACCAGATCCTTCCTCGGAGCTCCCAAGTGGAGTATTCAATCGTCCTCTCAACGTCTCTCCATGGATGTCTCACAGGCTCCCCAAACTAGCATATCTACAGTGGAAAGCACTCTTTTCCAAGCTCACTCCTCCCCATCTCATATGTGAACAGACCGTCTACCCAGAACCCTCAGAGCAATTCCTCCCTCTCTGCTCTTCATCCTCGCCCACCCCCAAGACTCCTCATGCGGTTCCCTGGCATTGCACATGTGGCCCTTCTCCCCACACCATGGCCACCTCCCCAGTCCAGCTGCTCCTGATCCCAGCTGCCTCGGTCCTTTCTCTACTCATTTCTGGTACCTCCTTTCATGTTTCTGTGGCCCAGGTTACCTTTAGAAACGTACAGATGAAGTCACTCCCAGTTTTTACTCACATCACAATTCCACGTGGTTCTGTTTGGGGTACAGGCTCCAGAATTGACCTTCCAGGCCCCATGATGTGGCCCTGCCCTCTTGCCTCATCCCACTTCCTTACTACGTTCCTCTGTTTGGAACCTGCTTTCTCCAGCTCCTCCTGAACCTAGTCCATCCCCACTGGGGGATTCAGTCTGTCTTCACAATTGTCTGACTCTCATTTTCTTATGAAATATCCTCTCTGCCCCACCCACCCAACTGTCACTCTCCCAGGACGCTGTATTTTGCTATCTTGTATCATCCAACACAACTGTAACTAAATGAAGAATTGAGTGGTTGTTTTCCATATGCCTACCTCCCTAACCCCAAAAGAGAAAGCCCCAGAGGGCAGAGGCTCTATTTGCGTTGATCACAATGGCACCTGCTGCTTCCATAATAGGGCCGGGTAAATAGTAGATGCTTCCCAGACGCTTCATGGTTACTCAGTACTGATGGGGTCAGACTAGTGATCAGAATATTGTAGCAAAAGCTACCGAATAACTAATGGGTATATAAAAAAGAGAAAATCTTATTGGAAAGCAACTTTGGAGCTAAGGGTGAGCATTGCCCTAGTAATGGAGAGTAATTGAGAACAGTGTGGGCTGAGGGATAGGAGTACCAGACCAGTGATGCCGGGTGGGGTACGGTGTGTTGCTCTGTTGCTCCATAGATTCTCTGACAGCACTGCAGAAAAGCATTTCAGAGCAAGTCCCGAGTATAACTTAAGACAGAATTTATTAGATGCGTGCTCAAGAGCAAGCGGGGTCCCTTAAGAGAGGGCATGTGCTTGCCTTTGACAAGAAGCTTTATGTACTTTTACAACCACAATTAAGCAGACCATGAGCGAGGAACAGTGGGCTGCTGGTATCTTGTTTGGATTACCATCTCTCAACCTTCTAAGGTCACAAGGACCTTCTAAATAATTAAGCTATTTATTGCCTAACTAGATTTGGGTTTTTCTTAGAACATCCTGTCTGTGTTTTGGGTAATCCCCTATTGTTTCTGTGACTCGCTGTTACTGGTAGATCCACCTTCCAGCCTCCAAGGTGGTCAGATCTGGTGTGCCTGGGTGGTGGGGTAAAGGTCATGAACAATGGAAAAGAAAGATGTTGGAACATTTACCCTGTTTTAATTAAACCTGCCTAACTACTTCCTAGCTCTGCCAACTAATGCCTGCCTCACCAGGAGAGGGCACAACTGTCAAAAGTAAGACCTGCATAGAGCATCCATCATGCTTTAGGAAGGATGCCCAGGTAGAGGCGTCCAAGGTGAGATTATAGCCAGTGGGTGAGAGATCTGTAGACTGCATGGAGATGTCCTTAGTCCTCCACTGTTGTTTTCCTTTGTGATCCCGACATTCTTTGCATGAGAATGTCACACCCAGAATCTGCAGTCCTTTCCTCTCT